>AYKW01000002.1:71334-1271334 GCA_002760635.1 Ganoderma sinense ZZ0214-1
ATGCCCTCTCCCAACCTTGTCATCATCTACCCCACTCCGTCGAGGCCCTCGACCTATCCCTCACATCCCTCCCACCGACTCTTGCTTCCCTTCGACTCCATGTCCTCTCCTATCTCGCCGATCTCGAGACCCGCCTCTCCCTCTTCGAGTCTCCCATCTCCACAGATGCGATCGTAGCCAAGGGCGAACTCACCATGGAGGAGGCCGCTGCATGGGCCCGCGACGGTCTCGAGATGCTCCGCTCGATACGCGAGGACGTCCTCTCCCACCTCCCCGACATCTTCTGTCTCGACGCCGTCCCCTCCGTCGAGGATGTCGAGGAGTTTGTCACTGCGCACATGCTGGACGTTACCACCCTCCCGGAAATGGCCTCGCACCTCCCGGACGTGTCAGACGTCGTCCGGTCCCACCTCCCCGACTTCAACCTCTCTGATGTCCGCTCACGACTAGACGACGTCCGTTCACGCATCTCCGACCTAGACTTCAATAGACCGCTAAACTATGTTCCGACGCTGTCTAATCGCCTCCAGTCCCTGCAAGAACACCTGTCCTCCATGGAGCTTGCCTCCAGCATGTATCTGTCGTCCTTTGCCCCGAGTGCTACGCTTTCCGCCCTCCTCGATAAGGTCCTCTCCTCACACCTGGTGGCCGACATTTCGTCCGACCTCCAACGGGGCGAGGAGTCGCTAGAGCAGGCTGCCCTGGAGATCGCGCGAGCCATGAAACGTTCGCTGAATGGATCTCGGCTCATTCAGTACGTCGACTTGCCTGAGAAATGGCGCAACAACCCCTTTGTCGAAGGCGGCTATAGGTCAGTCGTACATCTCATCTCATTAAATTTGATTGTGGGGGAGTCAAAGAGGCCGGTTCGGTGGTCGGTTCGGGAGGTGCTTCGAGGCGGGCGAAACGACGGTTCTACTTGATTCTGCCAGGGTCGAGCAGAATTGCCTGCGCTACTCTGGAGCAGCACCCCCGAAGCCGTTTCGCTTCCATTGGCTTCGCTTCTCTTCGCCTGCGTTCGCCCTCTGTCAACGAGCGCTTCACTTCGTCCGGATTCCACGACAGAATTGACCCCTTGGGCTGGGGTAGTCAAGCTACCCTCGATCCGGAGGCACTTTGTTGTTGGCGAATCCGGACGGAATATTGTATGTGTTTGGACCGCCTCAGCTACAAAAGGCGGATTCTGAGTGGATTCTGTTGTCGATCCCCAATTGCGGCTCTGTCCCGGATTTCGTTTCGTGCTGGTCGATGAGCATCGAACGTTGATAAGGCAGTCAAGGGAATGACGATTCGGGGGTCCTCTGGAGGAGATTCGAAGCCTGTGAATTCACGGATTGCCTGCCCCTAATGATATCACCATGCGAACGTGCAGCGCTAATCCCTTTTCGTTCGAACGCGCAGATTCATCCCTCTACACGATTGGCCACGACTTGTGCTCTCGCTATTCGCGTTACACAACGAGACTCGTGCGTAGGGCTACCCTCAGCCACTCCCAATAAGCTGACGGTTTTATGCAGTGAATATCCACACTCATTTGATACCCTTCTTGCTCTGGTCTTTCGCGTTCTTCCGCTTCACTCCATCTTATGACGCATCCGACATCCAAGAACCAGAACCGGTTAAAGCCACGTTCACCGCATTCGCGTTGCTCTGTCTCTTTACCAGCACGGTATGGCACACCATGTCCGGCTGTGCCCATCCCGAGGGCATGGAATTCTGTGCCCGAGTAGACTACGTCGGCATTGGCTGGTGAGTCTCGTCGACGCGTACAATGTCTATCTAAAAGACGCTGACATATTACGAACGCCTTACAGGCTCATCAGCGCAAGCGTCGGCACTGTTGTTTATTACGGCTTCCAGTGCCGTCCGGCCGAGCGCGACGCATTCCTGGTGCTCTGCTTCCTCGTCGGGCTATCCGGCAGCATCGTCCCGTTCACGAACTGGTTCAACGAGCGCAAATACAAGGCGAGCCTCATCCCCCCTAATCAGCACCCTGCGCTAACCGTCTGTGTCTAGAACGCGCGCATCGCTTTCTTCCTTTCCCTCGCGCTCAGCAGCATCGCGCCCCTGATCCGGCTCGCACAGCTGCACTCCACGGGGGCGATGCACGAGTTCATCGCGCCGATCGTGCCCTCGCTCGCGTCGTACATCGTCGGGCTCGTGTTCTACGCGACGCACTTCCCGGAATGTGTACTCGCACCGCGCTGGCCCGGCGGGCGCTGTTGGCTCGACTGGCTTGGGGGCGGCTCGCATGCGATCTGGCACGTGTTTATTGTACTCGCGATCCGCCTGCACAGGGAGGGTATGGAGGACATGAAGGCGGGCATTGGGGAGGCGTGCGGCGTTGCGGTGGCTGCGTGAGCGGGCTCTATTGGGTGTTGTTGTTAATTTATTTTCGCTTTAAGAATCTTGGGTGGGTGTGTGAACTTGGCAGAACAGGATGCTGGGTGGTTAATGTAGCTTACGCTATTGACGGTATTCTCCTGCAGTTTGAGCTGTACATTAATCTTCCGGTTATTGGACTGGAGTTACACAGGACGCTTACGGCCTGGGGCCATGCATTTGCATTCTCAAGCAAGAGTCTCTCCAAGCTCACGAGCCGACTCCAAGTTATTGTCCACAACACCGGAGGCATTGAGATATGTATGCTTCCCATACTAGGTGACGCCGGTGAGTATGGGAATTTGAATTATGCGCTCTTGACTAAGTATTGCAATGCCTCATGGAAGTTCAACCTCCGAGTCAAGCGATCTGATAACCCTTCCCTCCCTGCAGATCTTGCAATGAATCCAACTTGCACACTCGAATCACCATGGATCCCCCGCGCCTACGACTACCTTGCGAGGTCATCGAGCGCGTCATCGGACATGCTGGTGACCATCCGAAAACGCTGTGCAGCTTCTCTCTGACCTGCCGCCAACTCCGTCCTCGCGCCCTCTGCCTGATGGTCGGCCGCGCTACCCTCCGCCAGGGCAGGAACCGCACGTTTGCGCTGGTTGATCTGCTCGAGGCCAAGCCGCACCTCAAGCCGCTCGTGCGCTCGATCATCGCCGATCCGACGGAGTTTGCGCCATTTCCCCTTCTCCACATTCTCCCGAATCTCTTTGAGATCGAGTTCCGCGTTCGGCTTCTGTCGCCTGTGAATATAACCTTACACCCGTCTAGTCTAGTCTGCTTCCAGCGATTTGGAACGCGGATCGAGAGCTTACATCTCTCAGGACTCTCTTTCCCGAATTATCTCTCGTTTGCGCGGGTGCTGTTGGCGTTCACGAACCTCAGACACCTCACCTGCACGAGCGTAGCAATTGAAACGGCAGGAGGTGGGGCTCCACTGACCGTTCTCAAACGACGTTTATCCGAGCAAATGCAGCTGAAGACTTTGACGGTGAGTGAGTGGTCCGTCGTGCTACTGTACCGATGCGAGTATGGCATTGACATATATTTACAGGTGGACTATTTGGCTCCAATGCGCGGGGCGACTGTGCGCCCCTTCCTCTTCTCTCCAGGCTTGGCGCCCTCCACAGTGGAGAAGCTCAGGATTGCGGCAAGTATGTTATGCTCCAGGATAGTTGATAGTTACGGGCCGTGTCCATTGCTGACCGAAGCTTGTTGTCGCAGGGATCGGGCCAGACGCGTTCGAGTCTAACCTCCCTGGATGGTCTCGGTTACGGTCCTTGGTGCTTCGATTTCACCACGGCGGTCGTACTCTTACTGGGGTGGTTAAACTCTTGGAAGAATTCCAAAGCCCAGAATTAAGGGAGGTCGTGCTGGAATTAGAACCGGCGACGTCAATCCCCGCCGTTCTGAGGAACCTGAAGTCCTTCAACACCGATGCTCAGCCAGCACAGGACGTCTTGAAGGAGCTGGAACACCGTCTCCTCAGATTTTCTCACCTGAGTATGACCTGGGTGTCGCCGCCGCTGCGTAGGAGAGCACTCTGGGCCTGCGAGCTTTCGAAACACTTTCCTGTGCTTTCTCAACGCGGCGTGTTGATCCTCAAGTCTGAGCCAGGTGACTTCTGAACTATACACTCTGAGCTCTACTGACCGGCACCATTTCCAGCCTTTCCTCCCGGTCACGACGGCGCGGTTCATGCCCTCGTCGTTTCCCCCGACAGCACATGGATCGCTAGCGGGTCGGAGGACTGCACAATTATCCTTTGGGACACCAACGGGAAGATCACGCGACAATGGGTACCCCACGGCTACGAGCCCGTCCGGTCGCTCGCCTTTTCCCCAGACGGCCGCTATCTCGTGTCGGGCGCCGACGACGGGAAGCTCATCGTTTGGGAGCTGAGTGCGAGCGGGGATGCGCGCCAGGTCGCGGTCCTCGAAGGGCACAGCGGCGGGGTGACGAGCTGTGCGTGTTCTCCTGACGGTACTCTCATTGCCTCTGGATCCCTCGATGCGACCGTGCGTCTGTGGGACGCGGCAACTTTCCTGGAGCGCCGGGTCCTTGACGGGTGGCCGACGCCGGAGGTCCCCTCCCTCGCGTTCTCCCCCGACGGGCGATGTCTCGCAGGTGGATCCTCGTCCGGAGTCTGCTGTGTCTGGGACATTGCCTGCGACTCCGTGTTGCACAAGTCCGTTCATGGAGAGAGGCACGTTAACGACGACGACAATTATTATTCCGGACCGGAGTCAGATCCCGCCGCCCGCCATCCCTTCACCCTCGGAAACACACAGCTCGCTACCGCATCTGGGCCCGGCGTAATCGAGGTTTGGGGCGTGTACTCGGAGAAGGAGAAGGGGGGGAGGCTGTTCGCCTTGGAGCACCTCCGCCGGGTGAACGACGTGTCGTTCTCGCCGGATGGGAGGCTGCTGGTGGCGGCGGTGGGGAACGGGACGGTGACCGTCTGGGATGCGCACTCGGGCACTGAGCTGTCCGTATTCGAAGGACATAAGGACGGCGTCATGAAGGTGTGTTTTTCTCCATGCGGGAAGTACATCGCGTCGGCGTCGTGGGACGAGACGGTGCGGGTTTGGAGGACGGGGGATGGCTCGTGTGTCGCGACATGCCCTGAATTCAACCACGTCGTCACACGCTGCATAACTTTTTCTCCAGATGGGCAATTGCTGGTCTCTGGAGCGAGGAACGGGACGGTCATTATCAGAAAAATGAAGGATCTTGTCCCAGTGGATATTTGAAGCTCGTAAGGAGTTCGACAGTTGCTTAAACTGCTCGTAGGCTCAAGGTCGTAATTAGCAATATGTTGTTTCGGTACCTTTATATTTCACTGCATTACAACTACACACAACGTAGGAGCGCCACAGCCAAGTCAGATAGAAGCCGAGCATCAGTTGGACCACTGATCCTTCCGCCTAAGGATCTTGTACTTGTCCATTCCCTCGCTTGGCGGGTTTACTATCTGGTGGCGCCTTCACATATATGAACCATTGCGGGGCAGGACTCAGAGTATCAAATGGTCCATCCTCGGCCGCCTTGGAAACGGCAGAGGCAAGGTGGCCAGACACCATCCTGCACTCTAACTCCTCTCCATTGTCATCCACGAGTACGTCGACCTCGCTATAGCCGGCAGGAATGTCCTTCATGTCCAAAGAGAAGTAAGGGACACCGTCCAGCGTATAGTAAGGGTCGGAGTACGATTGCGTGGGGTCTGAAATGGTGTTAGATGCATATACTATGATGAATGACGAATGAGAAGATTGCGTACGAGGGGTCATGACGCTTCCCGTGCTCTCCGAGTTAGCTGCCCCCACGTTACGATTGCGGGCCAGCCAATTTCCGTCCACATCCCACACACAAAAGGCGGTGATCCAGCCCGAAAGTCCGTCTCGGCCGCACAACTTGTTGTTCCGGTACACGACATGCTCCCAGAAGGCGACGTCCGGGTTCCCGTCGAACGCGTCTACAAAGCGACGCAAGATCGGGCGAAGCATGGCTGCCCACTGCTCGGGTTCAGTCCCGAGTTCCGGGAGACGGTCGATGCGCTTGTAAAGCTTCTCCCAGTCCTCCTTCTCCCCTTCGAGTGTGACAGAGGGAATGCCACAGATCAACCCCATTACGAACCCAAAGTACCTATCAAGCGAGTCCCATGAGTATCCATCGTCCCTTGCACGCGGACAGGATACGCACTTTTGGAGCGTCGACATCAACAACACGGAGCAGACGGTGACATCCTGAGGGGTTGATGTCGTGAAGTTTGGAAGGACCCATTCGACCAAGGTCTTGTCCACAACCTAGAAGACCTAAGCATTCGGGACCCGACGGGTTCCAACGAGTGAGCGAACGTACGTTCTCGTGGACTTTACTTGACATCTGAACGGCCAAGCGTCCGAAGTCGACCGTGTAGCGAGTGCCGACCGTCTGAACGCGAAGCTCTTTCTTGCCCTCGTGAGCGACAAAATGGTTTCTCAGCCGCTCAGCGTGCTTGTTAATGCTACAGACAAGCGCATGAAATGAATACAAAAAGCGGGAATAAGGCCTGCGAGCACTTGTACTCACTAGAAGCTGAGCTGGGAAAGGATCGCGATCCAAACATCGTCCGGTCTAGGCGTAGTTGTCAGCTGAATTCTGTCATATCTCAGCGTCGCCAGTACTCACCGAATCCTCAAATGGTGGTGCTGGCCGTACGCCTCAATGACCGTGTGTACAAATCCGTTCTTCTGTGCCCTCAACGTCGGGAGAACGGATTCCGTCACGGAGGACTGAAGCACTTCCTCGCTGCAGGTCCGTCGCAATTGGTTGTATACGTAGCAGGAAGCTTGCAAGAAGTCCTCGGCCGTCTTGGGCGGATGCTCTTGTATTGCAATGGGCTTTGCGTCGTGGGCTGCAACCCTGAAGGTGGCCGGCATGACAGGCGTTGGATGGGAGGTAAGTTGGAGGTTGGAACTTGGGGGAAGGGGATGCTGGCATGGCTTTTCTAAAGCCCCCCTCCCTGGGGCTGTACTTGATCACCGCAGCCACTAAGTTGCGGCGAAAGGTGGCTTGAGAAACCACCCTGGATGGCGGTGGTTGGGCGGTGGTCTACATGCACGGAACGGCAAGAGTAGTCCCATGTAATCGAGGAATGCGGTTCGAGATCATGGACCCCCGGGCCAGCGCACCTGACAGTGACTGTTGGCAGGATCATGCCTTCGAATTCGTTGCGGGCGCGAGAGTTCCGGCTGCCATTTATGAAGGCGTTGAGCAATCACTACAGCCAAGCACAAACATAATCAGCAACTTGAATCGATCTCAGAGTTCATCGGAAACCTTGGAACTTGGGGATGCATTTCATGGCGCCCGTGGAAGAATCAGTGTTTAGGTGCAAGGCAAGAATCGAGTTCACCGGTACCCATATGGGCTTATCCACGGGTCAGAGTCTCACCCAGGGTTTCGACCGTCAAAACATAGGAGCACTCATGTGCACGGTACTATTTGTCGGTCGGTGTAGCAAGTCGTGAGCGACGTCAAGATAGCATTGGCTCGTGGTCAGTAAACTGTAAATCGTACAGGCAGGCGGTGTTAGACTGCGGGGAGCTACTACATAATCCGGAGATTCCGATACACGAGCAGGTTGGGGCGACACGATCCAGGCACAGAGAGAAAGCAAGAAGGGATATAAGAAAGCGGTTAAGATAGATGCTGTAGCTACGAGGATGTTGAAGGGCCAGCCACGTTCAACCTAGGATTCGACGGGGGGTTGATGATGAGCACGCCCGAATTGTTAGGATCTGTGTACACGTCGATGTGGTAGCTAGAAAAATCGCAGTCGCGGGTGAGTTGCAAGACGGAGACAGACAGCAAGAAATGAACGCACTCTTCCATGGCGCCGATAATAGCAAGCTTCAGCCGGGGTATACCGCCCTTGGAGTGGTTTCCCCGCCCGGTGATGATGCGCAACTCAGGCACGCCAGTGACGACGGCGTCGTACAACGCCTGCTCGACCTTCTCCTGCGCCTCCGTGACCTTCAATCTGTGCACATCGATCGTCTGCGGCTCTGGCTTCAAATTATGCGCTAAGTTGACCGCTAACGCATCAACTCCTGCCCCTCAAACCAATCAACCAAACACACGACGCACCCTGGTAGAACCTCCGCGCAGCCTTCGCATGCAGCTCCTTCGTCTCCTTCTCCGCCCTCTCCACCTCATGCTTCAGCTTGAACGCCGCCCAGTGGTCTCTCCCCCGCCGCGCCTCCTCCAGCTCCCGCTTCAGCTGCGACCGCCGCTTGTCCACCTCGTCCGCCGTGCTCCTGAACGACTCCGCGCGCTGCAAGAGCCGCTGCCGGTCGCCCGAGTGCGACAGCACGCTCTGCGCGGGGGTATTGCTCCCCGAGTCCATCTCCTCCTGCCCTGGCGTCTGCTCATACGCCGGCGGCGGCTCGCTCATCGTCATCCGGTTCCCCTCCCCTCCTCCTCCTCCAACTCCACCACTCCCAACTCCAGCTCCAGCTCCAAGCGTTGCACTGAGGTCGGGCTCGGGCATGCGTATCGGCAGCGGCGCCTTCTTGTCCTCGGGGCTCGGACTCGGCAGGTACTCCGCGGGCTGCACTACGCCCGGGCTCGGCTGGGGAGTGGGAATGTCAGGAAGCAGACCAGGGTGAAGCAGCGATGCCTGTACTTGCTCGGCGTCGGCTTCAGGTTCTTGAATGCGGATGGGCAGGGGCGCCGCGGTCGCCTCCGTCCCGCCTGTCGCCGTGCTCGAGGCAGAACTCGTGCCGTACGGGACGGGGGTTGCTGAGTGAGGAAGGTTGGCGTATGAGCGGTCGGGCGTCGTGAGGCCAGAGTTGACGGGCGGCGGGCTGTAGAGGTTTGCGTCGGGCCGTGAGCGGTCGCTGCGAGGAGTGGTGAGGCCGGAGCGGAGGCTGGGTTCGTCGTCGGAGAGCACGGGTCGGAGCGGGTGAGTCGGTTCGGGTATCGCAGGGACGGAGACATATTCGAGTTCTGGGGATCGCGGTCGGACTGGTGGTGGAGTCGGTACGGCAGGAGCGGTAGTGAGGATGGGGCGAGGAACACGGGAGATGGGAGGGCGTATCACGGTGGCCGGGGGAGAACCGACCGAGGAAGGTGGGGAGAGGACAGAGGCAATGCTGGGGTGAACAGTGTTGCTTGGGGTGCGTCGAATGGTGTCTGCTCGCGTTAGAGGTCGTGTCTGTGATACAAGCGGATCGGAGAACGTGACAGAGGGCGTGCGAGAGCTTGAGGATCTTGAAGTAACGGAGCCATCTCGTTGGGACGTGCTCGAGTTCTCGCGTGAGATGGGCGGCGGGCGCGTCGCGTCGGTGTCGGTCTCCGAGGTGCGGTCGGAGAACGAACCGGGCACACGCAAAGCGGGGCGGCGAGGGCCAGGAGTCGCAGAGCGCGGGGGCGCGGATACATCGGTGGGAGAGCGGGCCTGAGTCGCGGGACTGTGTGCAGTGGACGTCGTTGAGGTAGTGCCTGGGACCTGGTAATACTGTGCGTGCGATGGGCCGGCAGAAGAGGAAGACGAACTCCTCCGTGAAGAGGAGAACTGGCGTAGGAGGGGATAGATGACCGTATAGCGCAACGTACGTGTGAGCCTTCGAAATCGGCGGTCGGCGGAGAGGTCCACGCCCACGTCGGAGAGCAGCATGCCCATGAAGGTCCACAGGACGACGATGACCAGCCGCATCCAGCTCTGGGTCCACAGCAAGTCGGCGAGCAGCCTGAATCCATAGGCGATGTAGGGGTCGAAGGTGGAGGGGTGTTTGGTGATAAAGTGTCGGAGAACGGCGCCCTCCCAGAGACCGACGAGGGAGCCGTTGACGCGGTGATTATGATGAGTGACGGAGTCGATGAGTGCACGCAGCCCGAGACCTACGCCGATGGCGAGAAGGCTGTCCATGGGTCATGCCCAACGAGGTTGGCGATCGAGTGGGGGACGGGGTAAGCGCTCGAGAGAACGAAAGAGACGGCGAGCGCGGACTCGCCTCATGGCCCGGCTCACATTCCCACGCATCAATCCCCGGCGCACGGACCCGCAAGGCGGCCATCCTTATTGTTCGAAAACATCCAGAGAAAGCGCTCGCGAGGCTCTGCACCTGTCGCTCACCTCAGCTGAGGTGCATCCATCGGACGTCTCGCGATTTTTCGTTGCCCGCATGCGTTCCTTTCTGCGGCCCCTGCTCCGCACCGCGTTCTCGTTTTTCGTCCGACGCGCTTCAGCTGCCCGCCGCTCTCGAGACTGCTGAAGAGCTTTCAAATCCGCCGTCCGCTCGCCCGTCCGTCGCGCCTGCCCACCGTTCACGTTTAAATTTCTGTCGACTCTCGTCGACATCCGCTCGTCTTTCGAGACCGTCGTCTAGCCCTATCTGCAGCAAACGCTGGCGGCAATCTTAAGCCTCGTCTCTTCGCCGGAGCTTCCGCCCACTTTTTTGATTCCGTCTCGACGTCGTACGGTTCGTTTACAGATGGCAAGCGCATCGACGGCAGATACGTGTGCTCCGCTGCTCAACAGCATTGTGGACTCCGGTCTAGGCCTGCCGCACTCTCACTTTTTTCCCTCTTCGCCACGGTCCAACCCAATCGCGCGGATCTCGTGCAGACGCACGGCTGGTAACTCATCCCATCTTCCCTCTCAAGCTCTCGCTTTATATCTGCGCTCACCTCCGCAGGCTACATCAATCGCCGGCAGGGCTTTTGTATGCCGCGCGAAACTGTTCGCATTCGCGACGGCGCTGGCCTCTGGCTGCACCCTGCCACGGACTGCCTGCAGCCTGTTACCAGCCGTACTTTGTACGTACGGAGCCCCACTCACGGCGCAAAAAAGGAGAGCGCAAATAAGACAAACAACGTGGGAGCTGCCGGATGGTGAGGCGAACGGGGACACGCAACAGACAAGGTGGGTACAGCGGCTTCGAGCCACCGCGGCAGAGGGCGGAAAATGGGTCTGTCCCATTCCCCTCCATCCAAGCCGGTACTTATACTGACGAACATCTCTGGGCTTCGCGCACGGACCAGGACCATAAGTGCGCCCAAATCTCACGTCTCTCGCCTGCTCGGACATCAGGCGAGACGTTTCGCATCATGCCGCGGTTATTCGTGCCCGCCGCGCTGTACTCACCCGGCCGAGTCGATTCCAGGCGTCATCTCCGCCGAACGCACGGCGGCTGCTTTCCGACACACGTCTCAGACGAGTCGCCTGTGAGTAGTCTCCGAAATGGATCGACACCGCGACCTCAGTACGTACTCGTGTTTGGTCAGCTCTCTGCCCCGCGACCGTCTGGCTGACCGTCGCATCTGCAGAACGCGTGCAGGGACCCGGCTCACGCTGGTGCCTTCACCAGCTCTCACGTCCGCTGTCCCATGGTCCCGACGCAGTTTTTCAGATCTTTGTAGGCACGGTCAAACACTTGCCTGGCGCATTCAGCGCCGTCCTCGACTGGAGCGTCGTCGCCGTCGTCTTCCGCTTCCTCGTGCATGGCCCGCGGAATCGGGATAGGCTCTGCCTCGAACGTTGCGTGCGATCCTCTGTCTGCGGCGCCGCTCGAACGACAGGGACGGAGAGGTTTGCCATCGCGTATTTCGATTGTTCGTCGGCTAACGCGTTACGTGTGTACCCTTGTAGGACCCTGCAGCGCTTACTTACACGCTGCTTGGCATCAAATCCATTTCGCCCGGTCGAGTGGCCCTGAGCTCTTCTTCTCCGTCTGTCATCCCGCTGACTATTATAGCGACTGTCCGCAACGGTCTGCTCGAAGACCGACGCTGACCGTGCCCCCTGCAGCAGAACCACCCAAGTGGTATGTGGGCCGAGCGCTCCGAGGGTTGGCGAAAACAACGCGGACGGGTGTTCCGATGGGACGTACGCATGTCTCGCACGGTCAGGACTCGGATACACGCTCGGAGGCCGGTCGGAAGCTCCCGACTTACGCGTTGTCGCTTCCAGCCAGACAACCACCATCCAAGACCGTTGCGGCCCGCTTTCGAGTGGTGAGGCGAGTGTTTCAAGCTCAATTTCATTGCCGTGGGTTCGCAGGGTCGACGCGCAGCCGTGGTTTCGCGCTTAGGATGCGCCGTGCACGGAGGAAGGTGCCCGGAGAGAGGTATGACGAGTCGGAGTGCGGAGGGATGGGCCGACTGAGGCGTGAGACGAGCTCTAGTCTTACCAGGGTTCAGGCGGGAGCTAATTACGGACTCTGAGCATCGCTTCCATGCCTCTCGAGAGACTAGATTGTCAGTCTAGCGTTGTGCGCATCGTTTCGGATGCCAGTTGAACGTGAGACGAGGTGCGAGGAACCAACTTGGAGACCTGTGGTCGGGCGACTTGAAAGGGAGAAAAGATGAACATCACACAGAAATCTAGGTCAGTAAGGACTCGTCTACCGGAGAGAAAGTACGAACGAGGGAGTGCTGTTGTTCCTGCAGTGCGGCCGCGGAGTCGACGCGGACGAGCACAGCACTGCTCAATTGGCAGATCCACATTTGGCAGGTTCTGGGGTTTGGGCGCTCCGTCCCTTCTTTCCTCTCGACCACCACCACCGCCGGTCCCTCATCCCACGAATCCGGACGCATACAGCGTCTGAACGGCTTTAGTTTTTAATCGAGCTCCTGACGCTCGTCTTGTCATGATAGCGACACACACGGCCAATTTCCAGCGTCCAATTGCGGTGCTTTCGCCTGCATCTAGCGACTGCCGCTTCCCCATGCCGGATGTCCAGCCGGACTCGACTCGCAATTTCGCCCTCGCCCGTCTCCCTGAAAACATTACGTACCAGCCACCCCGAGTAAGCAAGACGTGGGTTCGCCGGGGCTGTTTGACCCTGTGCTTGGCACGCCCGCAATGTCGGGTGGCTGCGTCGAGCGAGGTGAGTCCTCCGTCGCGTCCGTCTTCTGTGCAGAACATTGGCCGTGGTGTGTTGTTTTTAGTTGGAATTGCTGGACGGCTTTCGAGGGAGCGACTTGAGAGCTGCTCCCAGGAAGGACACGCCCGCGACGCTCTGGATGGCTCCCTGGTAATACCGGGACCGGAGGTCTCATCGCTAGTGTGTGAGTATGAATTATTCGATTACCAGAGAGGATGCCAGCCGGGCGTGGCCACGCGGGGTTGGCACGACGACACGAGGACACAGTGACCTCGTTTCGCCGTGTCTGCGCACGGCGGGATCGCGCGTCGCTCTCGCTCGACGGCCTGAGGCGTCGGCCTCATCCACGCATTCCTACCCTTGCGACGTCCAAGTTTGTTAGGTATTGCAGTCGGTTTCAGCGGGGTGGGTGCGTTTGCCATGAACATTCGAGCGAAGCCAGGCACGCGAACACGGCTGGATGAACTGATTTTTCCGTTGGTGCGCCTCATCATCGACTTCACGATGTCTCGCCTTAGACGGCGAGCTGTCGGAACGGTGGGTACGGCTGCATCGCAGGTCCCAGATGTCTCCGCACCGCCGCCTGTATCGTAAGAAATAGTTGTAATGCCAGACGAGCCGACAACGTGAGCTCGTGCATCACTCTCCGGAGGTGGGAGTCAGCTGGAATCAAGTGATATCCAGCTGGGCTACGGTGGAGCGGTGCAGGATGTCAGGTTACGTGCTTACTCTCGCCGGATTCGTGGGTCGTTTATGGTGGGCGTACCGGCTAATGTGCTGATACGTACATGGCAATTCATTCAGCATTAGACGGCGCTTGGTGGACAGGGTGCGCGCCGCGCTCCATGGCGGACTCGTGCCGTCGCCTTCCACTGAGAGCAATTCCCTCGCAGTCAACGACTGCACCGAGCAGGGAAGCAGCATCCCAGTAAGCCGGAGTCAGCTGGAATCAAGTTCCAGCTGCGAGAGAGCTCTAGTGGCGCAGAACTCGACCCTCTGTAAGTCTCCTGCTAACCATTGTTCCATTATTCCGACTGCTTGACAGATCCGAGCGCTCGACCATGGTCTGTGCTCCGCCGAGGCCGAGCACGACACAGACGGCCACCAGTGGCCGCACCCTGGAGAAGACAATAGGCTAATCAACAGAGAAACATGATCGCATTCGATAGACGGCCTTCTGTGCACCAGACTGCTGACACTGGTGCGCTCGGCTCTGCGAAGCAAGTCAAATCAGGTCCGTTTCATATCCTCCCGCTTCCCCAGTGTGGTTAGCTGTATTTCGCCGGTGCTCAGGCATCAACAGACAAATATTTCATCAAGCGACCCAACCACCCGTCATTTAGGATGTCGGACCTCCGCGCTGCGGCTTGAGGACGCAGCATAAGCGAGTGAGTGGTGTTGTTTCATGCTTAGCCGCTGCCCTGGACTTCCGTCTTCGACACCCCATCGGGGATGCGAATATACGTAGCCGGCTGAGCCGGCGCAGTTGACGGCCATCCAGGTATCTGCCGCATGCTGCGTCTCGATACCAATGGCGACGGGTCGGCTCTCTTTTCAGAATTTCTATTCGCAGTTGGCGACATCGGACACGGTTTCCGGGCTCGATGGACTTGGCTCCGATCCTTGGCGGCACCTTTTCCTTCCTCGGGCTAAGAGTGCTCGTGTGAGGTGTGTCGTTTTTTTCAGCTCTCGTGCTGTATCGAGCATTGGGACACATTGATGCCTGTATCTGTCATTAACAGGTAAATATTGTTGTCGCAATAGACTGAGCCAGCGGTGGGTCCATTGCCAAGAGCCGCATGGCCCATCAGACTCGGAGTACGGCATGGGAAGAAATAAATAAGGTCAGTAAGACGCGGACTCGGGTGCTCGGCTCTCCGCGTCCTCTAGATCCTCTGATTTCATCTAGATATGGCATTCCAGGTGCTCTGGCCGGCGTCCGAGCTAATGCCTCGGATGTACGTATTCGCGTGCGGTGTGCGAACGAGATTTGGTTCTGGTGAGTCTTATACTCCAAGGCCCGTGACCCTTATCCCCTCCCCTCTTGGCTTCGAAGGAGCTTCCCCGGCCACTTAGCCTTGCGACCCTCACCTTCTCCTTCACCTCCGTCTGGCCTTCGACATCCCCGCTCGCCATGTCTGCCGACCTCTATCCTTGTCGGCCCGCTCGTGTTGAAGGCCTCGCTCCTGTTCTGGCACCCCGATGTTCGACATCCTCGCCCGCCATGTCTGCCGACCTCTATCCTCGTCGATCCACAGTCCTGTCGATCGTGTCGGCAATGGCTAGTCACCTCATATTCCAACTTCTCTCCGCTCTCATCTAGTACACTGTGCCGCCCCGGCTCCTCTCGTCTTGGCAGTCCATCCTAGAGGGCCGGTCCTGTCATACGCAGCGTTCCACTGGCAGGTATTATTCGGCGGAGATGGTCGTTCCAGCAGCAGCCCGCGAAACCGCAAGCTAGGTTCCTCGCAGGTCTATGTGTACGTCTTTGCCGTGTTCTCCTGCGAGGTTTTTGGACTGACGGCGCGTTCAGGGCTCGAACGTCCAGAGAACCACCACATGATCCTCGGGGTCATTACAGGACGTTTCCATCCTGCTCTATCGTGTGGATTTCTCTCGTCAGGGTCCAGATTTCCCATCTGTCGACTTCTCGGCCGCCGCTCTTGGACACCTTTGTGGTTCTGTTCTGCGACTTCTTGACCCCGGATCATTGATCCGCATTCAACAGGAACGAAAATATCCAGCAGCGGGAGCATCTAGGTGAGTCTGCTTCCGGGTAACATGCCCATAATATTGACGCACGGTGTCGCGGTTGCGAGTATTCAACAGATCCGCTTTTGAGACCTGCCTGGTCCGTGTTGCGGGACGCCCGGCCGCAAAACACGGTCGGTTTTCAGGTGAGTTCCCGTAAATGCTGCCGTTAGTAACCCTGGCACACAGCACATTAGGATGGTGCCTCGCCTCCCATTCGCGCGGCCCTGTCGTTCGCCGGGTTATCCAGCGAAAACCGTCGGGGCGCCCGGCCACATTTCGACTCATGGGGGGTCCCGCTAGCCACTCCTGCACGTTCGCGGTGAGTGACTGCTACTCAAAATGAGCCCGTGGCCAGCGTTTGGTGACCTGTTTTTCTCCGACGGCCCGTTCACGTCATCCGCCCGGCCCTCCGAAACGAGTCGACTTCGCACAGCGGGGCGCCCGGCAGCGACGAGAGAGGACGGCAGGCTCGAGAAGACCTTCCCGGCTGCGAGTCAGCACCTCGGGGAGCTGATCGTGCGCTGCGGCGACCGGCGAGTATTTGTTTTGAAGCGGGTTTCGCATACCTTTCTAACGGCTTCACTTGAAGGTGCGTCGTCTGGCCGGCGGCTCAATCGACTCGGAGGCGGCTCACTGGCGGCACGGGCAGCGCTGCAAGAGAGAATTACGCCCGGCCACAGGTAGTCACGGCGGCCAGAGTCTCTGGGGAAAGGACCGGCGAGCACTGTGTTCTCGATAGCGGCCGGTTCGGGAGCACGACGAATCATGCATTTTCCGCCGGACTCGCTCGCGCAACAATGAACCGGATTTTCGGATGCATAGCGAGGCATCCGTTCGAGTCCTTGTCCACGTAGCTCGTATTTCGGGGGAGAAATAAATATATTTGCGTTCTGCGTAGTGTACACGTCCCCTCTCAGTCCCCCCTCTCGAGTCCCCTCCAATCCCCTCCAAATACCCTCGAATACCCTCGATACCCTCGATACCCTCGAATACTCTGCCAATACACGACGAGAGTCCGTGTTTATTTCTCTGGCTGCAAACCACCGCTACGACCGTCCCTGGAACAAACAACCCGTCAGCGCGAAACACGCCGCGTAGCCACCGCGCGGCGCGAACCGAACTCGGGTGGTTCCCCTGCCCGGTGATCGTCTGTGGCTCTGGCTTCAAATTATGCGCTAAGTTGACCGCTAACGCATCAACTCCTGCCCCTCAAACCAATCAACCAAACACACGACGCACCCTGGTAGAACCTCCGCGCAGCCTTCGCATGCAGCTCCTGCGTCTCCTTCTCCGCCCTCTCCACCTCATGCTTCAGCTTGAACGCCGCCCAGTGATCTCTACCCCGCCTCGCCTCCTCCAGCTCCCGCTTCAGCCGCGCCCGCCGCTTGTCCACCTCGTCCGCCGTGCTCCTGAACGACTCCGCGCGCTGCAGCAGCCGCTGCCGGTCGCCCGAGTGCGACAGCACACTCTGCGCCGGGGTATTGCTCCCCGAGTCCATCTCCTCCTGCCCTGGCGTCTGCTCATACGCCGGCGGCGGCTCGCTCATCGTCATCCGGTTCCCCTCCCCTCCTCCTCCTCCAACTCCACCACTCCCAACTCCAGCTCCAGCTCCAAGCGTTGCACTGAGGTCGGGCTCGGGCATGCGTATCGGCAGCGGCGCCTTCTTGTCCTCGGGACTTGGGCTCGGCAGGTACTCCGCGGGCTGCACTACGCCCGGGCTCGGCTGGGGAGTGGGAATGTCAGGAAGCAGACCAGGGTGAAGCAGCGATGCCTGTACTTGCTCGGCGTCGGCTTCGGGTTCTTGGATCCGGATGGGGAGCGGTGCGGCCGTCGCCTCAGTCCCGCCTGTCGCGGTGCTCGATGCGGAGCTCGTGCCGTATGGGACGGGGGTTGCCGAGTGAGGAAGGTTGGCGTATGAGCGGTCGGGAGTGGTAAGGCCCGAGGTGACGGGCGGGGGACTGTAGAGGTTGGCATCAGGTCGCGAGCGGTCGCTCCTGGGAGTGGTGAGGCCGGAGCGCAGGCTCCGCTCGTCGTCGGAGAGCACAGGTCGGAGCGGGTGAGTCGGTTCGGGTATCGCAGGGACGGAGACGTATTCGAGTTCTGGCGATCGCGGTCGGACTGGTGGGGAAGTCGGTACGGCAGGAGTGGTCGTAAGGATGGGGCGAGGAACACGGGAGATGGGAGGGCGTATCACGGTGGCCGGGGGAGAGCCGACCGAGGAAGGTGGGGAGAGGACGGAAGCGATGCTGGGGTGAACAGTGTTGCTTGGGGTTCGTCGAAGTGTGTCTGCTCGCGTTAGAGGTCGTGTCTGTGATACAAGCGGATCGGAGAACGTGACAGAGGGCGTGCGAGAACTTGAGGATCTTGAAGTAACGGAGCCATCTCGTTGGGACGTGCTCGAGTTCTCCCGAGAGATGGGCGGCGGGCGCGTCGCGTCGGTGTCCGTCTCCGAGGTGCGGTCGGAGAACGAACCGGGCACGCGCAAAGCGGGGCGGCGAGGGCCAGGGGTAGCAGAGCGCGGGGGCGCGGATATGTCGGTGGGAGAGCGGGCCTGAGTCGCGGGACTGCGTGCAGTGGACGTCGTTGAGGTGGTCCCGGGAACTTGATAATACTGCGCGTGCGACGGGCCGGCAGAGGAAGAAGACGAGCTCCTCCGCGAGGAGGAAAACTGACGCAGGAGGGGGTAGATGATGGTATAGCGCAACGTGCGGGTGAGCCTACGGAAACGGCGGTCGGCGGAGAGGTCCACGCCCACGTCGGAGAGCAGCATCCCCATGAAGGTCCACAGGACGACGATGACCAGCCGCATCCAGCTCTGGGTCCACAGCAAGTCGGCGAGCAGCCTGAAGCCATAGGCGATGTAGGGGTCGAAGGTGGAGGGGTGTTTGGTGATAAAGTGTCGGAGAACGGCGCCCTCCCAGAGACCGACGAGGGAGCCGTTGACGCGGTGATTATGATGAGTGACGGAGTCGATGAGTGCACGCAGCCCGAGACCTACGCCGATGGCGAGAAGGCTGTCCATGGGTCATGCCCAACGAGGTTGGCGATCGAGCGGGGGACGGGGTAAGCGCTCGAGAGAACGAAAGAGACGGCGAGCGCGGACTCGCCTCATGGCCCGGCTCACATTCCCACGCATCAATCCCCGGCGCACGGACCCGCAAGGCGGCCATCCTTATTGTTCGAAAACATCCAGAGAAAGCGCTCGCGAGGCTTTGCACCTGTCGCTCACCTCAGCTGAGGTGCATCCATCGGACGTCTCGCGATTTTTCGTTGCCCGCATGCTTTCCGAGTCGTTTCTGCGGCCCCTGCTCCGCACCGTGTTCTCGTTTTTCGTCCGACGCGCTTCAGCTGCCGGCCGCTGTTCAGACTGCTGAAGAGCTTTCAAATCCGTCGCCCGCACGCCCGTCCGTCGCGCCTGCCTACTGTTCACGTTTAAATTTCTCTGTTTCGTCCGCGGCAGCTCGTCTTTCCAGACCGTCGTCTTTGCAGCAAACGCGGGCTGTGATCTCCATCCCCTCGCTGGAGCCTGAGTCCGCCCGCCTTTTTTTTGACCCTGTCTCGGTCATACGGTTTGTTTGCAGAGTTCGATAAGATGCGCATCGACGGCACGTACGTGCGCTTCGCCACTCAACAGCATCGTGGACTCCAGCCTGCCGCAGTCTCACTTTTTTCCCTCTTCGCCACAGTACAACCCAATTGCGCGGATCTCGTGAAGATGCACGGCTGGTAATTATATAACTCGTCCCGTCTTCCTCTCCAGCTCCCACTATCTGCGCTCACCTCCTCCGCAGACTGCATCGATCGCCGGCGGGGCCTTTGTATGCCGTGCGACACTGTACGCACGCGCGACCGCGCTGGCTTGTGGCTGCACTCCGCTTCATCCCGCCACGGACTGCCCAGCTCCGACTGCAGCCTGCTGCCGGCCGTACAAAGTACGTACGCAGCCCCGCTCACGGCACAAAGAAAGGAGAGCGCAAATAAGACAAACAACGTGGGAGCTGCCGGATGGTGAGGCGAACGGGGACACGCAACAGACAAGGTGGGTACGGTGGCTTCGAGCCACCGCGGCAGAGGGCGGAAAATGGGTCTGTCCCATTCCCCTCCATCCAAGCCGGTACTTATACTGACGAACATCTCTGGGCTTCGCGCACGGACCAGGACCATAAGTGCGCCCAAATCTCACGTCTCTCGCCTGCTCGGACATCAGGCGAGACGTTTCGCATCATGCCGCGGTTATTCGTGCCCGCCGCGCTGTACTCACCCGGCCGAGTCGATTCCAGGCGTCATCTCCGCCGAACGCACGGCGGCTGCTTTCCGACACGCGTCTCAGACGAGTCGCCTGTGAGTAGTCTCCGAAATGGATCGACACCGCGACCTCAGTACGTACTCGTGTTTGGTCAGCTCTCCGCCCTGCGACCATCTGGCTGACCATTGCTCTGATCTGCAGAACGTGCGCAGAGACCCGGCTCACGCTGGTGCCTCCACCAGCTCTCACGTCCGCCATCGCATGGTCCCGACGCAGGATTGGGTGTGCTGTACGCACCGAATGCAAACCCTTGCTTTTCAGATCTTTGTAGGCACGGTCAAACACTTGCCTGGCGCATTCAGCGCCGTCCTCGACGTTTGGAATGTCGTCGTCGTCGTCTTCCGCTTCCTCGCGCATGGCCCGCGGAATCGGGATAGGCTCTGCCTCGAACGTCGCGTGCGATCCTCTGTCTGCGGCGTCACTCGAACGACAGGGACGGAGAGGTTTGCCATCGCGTATTTCGATCGTTCGTCGGCTAACGCGTTACGTGTGTACCCTTGTAGGACCCTGCAGCGCTTACATGCTGCTTGGCATCAAATCCATTTCGCCCGGTCGAGTGGCCCCGAGCTCTTCTTCTCCGTCCGTCATCCCGCTGACTTGGCCACAGAGAACGGTCACATTACAGGAACTGCCCGCGACGGTCTGCTCGAAGATCGACGCTGACCGTGCACACTGCAGCAGAACCACTGGAGTGGTACGTGAGCCGGGCGCTCCGAGGGTTGTCGAAAACCAAACGGACGGGTGTTCGGACAGGACGGATGCATGCCTCACACGGCCAGGACTCGGATACACGCTCGGGGGCCGGACAGTGGAAGCGACTTACGCGCTGTCGCTTCCAACCAGACAACCACCATCCAAGACCGTTGCGGCCCGCTTTCGAGTGGAGAGGCGAGTGTTTGAAGCTCAATTTTTGTTGCCGTGCGTTCACAGGGTCAACGTGCAGCCGTGGTTTCGCGCTTAGGATGCGCCGTGCACGGAGGAAGGTACCCGGAGAGAGGTATGACGAGTCAGCCTAGCGCGGAGGGATGGGCCGACTGTAGTGTGAGATGAGCTCTGGTCTTACCAGGGTTCGGGCGATAGTTAATTGCGGACTGTGAGGATCGTTTCCATGCCTCTCGAGAGACTAGATTGTCAGTCTAGTAGTGTGCGCATCGTTTCGGATGCCAATTGAACGTGAGACGAGGTGCGAGTAACCAACTTGGAGCTCTGTGGTTGGGCGACTTGAAAGGGAGAAAGAATATGAACACCACACAGAAATCTAGGTCAGTAAGGACCTGTCTACCAGAGAGAAAGTATGAATGAGGGAGTGGTGTGGTTCCTGCAGTGCGGCCGCGGAGTCGACGCGGACGAGCATGTACATGTACAGCACTGCTCAATTGCAATTGGCAGATCCACATTTGGCAGGTTCTGGGGTTTGGGCGCTCCATCCCTTCTTTCCTCTCGACCACCACCACCGCCGGTCCCTCATCCCGCAAATCCGGACGCATACAGCGTCTGAACGGCTTTAATTTTTAATCGAGCTCCTGATGCCGGCCTTGTCATGATAGCAACAGACGCGGCCAATTTCCAGCGTCCAATTGCGGTGCTTTCGCCTGCATCTAGCGACCGCCGCTTCCCCGTGCCATGTCCCGCCGGATCCGACTCGCAATTTCGCCCTCGCCCGTCTCCCTGAAAAAATTACGTACCAGCCACCCCGAGTAAGCAAGACGTGGGTTCGCCGGGGCTGTTTGACCCTGTGCTTGGCACGCCCGCAATGTCGGGTGGCAGCGTCGAGCGAGGTGAGTCCTCCGTCGCGTCCGTTTTCGGTGCAGAACATTGGCCGTGGACGGTGTTGTTTTTAATCGGAATTGTTGAATGGCTTTCGAGGGAGCGACTTGAGAGCTGCTCCCGGGAAGGACATGCCGGCGACGCTCTGGATGGCTCCCTGGTAATACAGGGACCGGACGTCTCGTGAGACGCGTGTGGATGTGGTCGCGAATCATAATAATCGCGTACCAGAGATGATACCAGCCAGCCGTGGCTGTATGGGGTTGGCACGGCGACACGAGGACGCAGTGACCTCGTTTCGCCGTGTCTGCGCACGGCGGGATCGCGCGTCGCTCTCGCTCGACGGCTTGAGGCATCGGCCTCATCCACGCATTCCTACCCTTGCGACGTCCAAGTTTGTTAGGTATTGCAGTCGGTTTTCAGCAGGGCGGGTGTGTTCGCCATGAACCGTCAAGTTATTCATTCGAGCAAAGTCAGGCACACGAGCACGGCTGCCAGATGAACTGATTTTTCCGTTGGTGCGCCTCATCATCGACTTCACAACATCTCGCCTAAGACGGCGAGCTGTCGGAACGATGGGTACGGCTGCATCGCAGTCCCAGACATCTCCGCACCGCCGCCTGTATCGTAAGAAATAAATCTAATGTCGGACGAGCCGACAACGCGAGCTCATGCATCACTCTCCGGAGTCCGGAGTCAGCTGGAATCAAGTGATATCCAGCTGGGCTACGGTGGAGTGGTGCAGGACGTCAGGTTATGTGCATACTCTCGCCGGATTCGTGGGTCGTTTATGGCGGGCGCAACGGCTAATGTGCTGATACGTACAGGGTAATTCATTCAGCATTAGACGGCGCTCGGTGGACAGGGCGCACTCCATGGCGGACCCGTGCTGTCGCATTCCGCTGAGAGCACTGACTTCGTGGTCCACCGCTACACTACCAGGCAGGCGGCCTTCCAGCAAGCCGGAGTCAGCTGGAATCAAGTTCCAGCTGCGAGGTAGTGTGCGAGAGCTCTAGTGGCGCAGAACTCGACCCTCTGAAAGTCTCCTGCTAACCATTGTTCCATTATTCAGACTGCTTGACAGGTCCGAGTGCTCGACCATGGTCTGTGCTCCGCCGAGGCCGAGCACGACACAGACGGCCCCATGTAAGCGGGCCCACCTGGCGCGCACGGAATAGCCACGCCGCCAAGCAGACAACAGGCGTCATTTGCGATGTCCGACCTCCGCGGTGCGACTTGAGGACACAGCATGAGTGAGTGGTGCCGTTTCACGTTTAGCCGCTGCCCTGGACTTCCGTCTCCGACACCCCAGTATGTAGCCGGCTGAGCCGGCACAGTTGACGGCCATCCAGGTATCTGCCGCGTGCTGCGTCTCGGCCCTCGGGACCAATGGCGACGGGCCTGCTCTCTTTTCCGGGTTTCGATTCTTAGACGGCGACGCGATTTTCGAGGTCGATGGACTTGGCTCCGATCCTTGGCCGCATCTTTCCTTCCGGGCCAAGGGTGCTCGTCCGAGGTGTGTCGTTTTGGCTCTCGTACTGTGTCGAGCATTGGGACCCACTAATGCCTGTCTGTAATTAACAGGTAAATATCTGTGTCACAGACAGGATGGGGCCATTGCCAAGAGCTGCATGGCCTCCAAGACGCCATCGGACTCAGTACAGCATGGGAAGAAATAAATAAGGTCAGTAAGACGCGGACTCGGGTGCTCGGCTCTCCGCCTCCTCTGGATCCTCTGATTTCATCTAGATATGGCATTCCAGGTGCTCTGGCCGGCGTCCGGGGCTAATGCCTCGGATGTACATATTTGCATGCGGCGCCAGTGTGCGAACGAGATTTGTTTGTTTCTGGTGAGTCTTATACTCCAAGGCCTGTGACCCTTATCCCCTTCCCTCTTGGCTTCGAAGGAGCTTCCCGGCCACTTAGCCTTGCGACCCTCACCACCTCGTTCTCCTCCGTCTGGCCTTCGACATCCCCGCTCGCCATGTCTGCCGACCTCTATCCTTGTCGGCCCGCTCGTGTTGAAGGCCTCGCTCCTGTTCTGGCACCCCGACGTTCGACATCCTCGCCCGCCATGTCTGCCGACCTCTATCCTCGTCGGTCCACAGCTCTGTCGATCGTGTCGGCAACGGCTAGTCGCCTCATATTCCAACTTCTCTCCGCTCTCGTCTCGTACACTGTGCCACCCCGGCTCCTCTCATCTCGGCAGTCCATCCTAGAGGGCCGGTCCTGTCGTACCGCAGCGTTCCAGGTGTTATTCGGCGGAGATGGTCGTTCCAGCAGCAGCCCGCGAAACCGCAAGCTAGGTTCCTCGCAGGTCTATGTGTACGTCTTTGCCGTGTTCTCCTGCGAGGTTTTTGTGCTGACGGCGCGTTCAGGGCTCGAACGTCCAGAGAACCACCACATGATCCTCGGGGTCACTATCGTCTGTCGACTTCTCGGCCGCCGCTCTTGGACACCCTTATAGTTCCGTTCTGCGGCTTCTTGACCCCGGATCATATTGATCCGCATGTGGCAGCGGGAGCGTCTCGGTCAGCCTTGCACTCACTTCCGGGTAACATGCCCATAATATTGACGCACGGTGTCGCGGTTGCGAGTGTTCAACAGATCCGCTTTTGAGACTTGCCTGGTCCGTGTTGCGGGACGCCCGGCCGCAAAACACAGTCAGTTTTCAAGTGAGTTCCCGTAAATGCTGCCGTTAGTAACCCTGGCACGCAGCACATTAGGATGGTGCCTCGCCTCCCGTTCGCGCGGCCCTGCCGTTCGCCGGGTTGTCGAGCGAAATTCGTCGGGGGGGCGCCCGGCCACATTTCGACTCATGGGGGGTCCCGCTAGCCACTCCTGCACGTTCGCGGTGAGTGACTGCTACTCAAAATGAGCCCGTGGCCAGCGTTTGGTGACCTGTTTTTCTCCGACGGCCCGTTCACGTCATCCGCCCGGCCCTCCGAAACGAGTCGACTTCGTGCAGCGGGGTGCGCGGCAGCGACGAGAGAGGACGGCAGGCTCGAGAAGACCGTCCCGGCTGCGAGTCAGCACCGTGGGGAGCTGATCGTGCGCTGCGGCGACCGGCGAGTATTTGTTTTGAAGCGGGTTTCGCATACCTTTCTAACGGCTTCACTTGAAGGTGCGTCGTCTGGCCGGCGGCTCAATCGACTCGGAGGCGGCTCACTGGCGGCACGGGCAGCGCTGCAAGAGAGAATTACGCCCGGCCACAGGTAGTCACGGCGGCCAGAGTCTCTGGGGAAAGGACCGGCGAGCACTGTGTTCTCGATAGCGGCCGGTTCGGGAGCACGACGAATCATGCATTTTCCGCCGGACTCGCTCGCGCAACAATGAACCGGATTTTCGGATGCATAGCGAGGCATCCGTTCGAGTCCTTGTCCACGTAGCTCGTATTTCGGGGAGAAATAAATATATTTGCGTTCTGCGTAGTGTACACGTCTGGCTGCCTCGCTGCCCAAACACACGACGCACCCTCGGTAGAACCTCCGCGCAGCCTTCGCATGCAGCTCCTGCGTCTCCTTCTCCGCCCTCTCCACCTCATGCTTCAGCTTGAACGCCGCCCAGTGATCCTCTACCCCGCCTCGCCTCCTCCAGCTCCCGCTTCAGCCGCGCCCGCCGCTTGTCCACCTCGTCCGCCGTGCTCCTGAACGACTCCGCGCGCTGCAGCAGCCGCTGCCGGTCGCCCGAGTGCGACAGCACACTCTGCGCCGGGGTATTGCTCCCCGAGTCCATCTCCTCCTGCCCTGGCGTCTGCTCGTACGCCGGTGGCGGCTCGCTCATCGTCATCCGGTTCCCTTCTCCTCCTCCAACTCCACCACTCCCAACTCCAGCTCCGGCTCCAAGCGTTGCACTGAGGTCGGGCTCGGGCATGCGTATCGGCAGCGGCGCCTTCTTGTCCTCGGGACTTGGGCTCGGCAGGTACTCCGCGGGCTGCACTACGCCCGGGCTCGGCTGGGGAGTGGGAATGTCAGGAAGCAGACCAGGGTGAAGCAGCGATGCCTGTACTTGCTCGGCGTCGGCTTCGGGTTCTTGGATCCGGATGGGGAGCGGTGCGGCCGTCGCCTCAGTCCCGCCTGTCGCGGTGCTCGATGCGGAGCTCGTGCCGTACGGGACGGGGGTTGCAGAGTGCGGTAGGTTGGCGTATGAGCGGTCGGGCGTCGTGAGGCCAGAGTTGACGGGCGGCGGGCTGTAGAGGTTTGCGTCGGGGCGCGAGCGGTCGCTCCTGGGAGTGGTGAGGCCCGAGCGCAGGCTGCGTTCGTCGTCGGAGAGCACAGGTCGGAGCGGGTAAGTCGGTTCGGGTATCGCAGGGACGGAGACGTATTCGAGTTCTGGGGATCGCGGTCGGACTGGTGGTGGAGTGGGCACGGCAGGAGCGGTAGTGAGGATGGGCCGAGGGACACGGGAGATGGGAGGGCGTATCACGGTGGCCGGGGGAGAGCCGACCGAGGAAGGTGGGGAGAGGACGGAAGTGATGCTGGGGTGAACAGTATTGCTTGGGGTTCGTCGAAGGGTATCTGCTCGCGTTAGAGGTCGTGTCTGTGATACAAGCGGATCGGAGAACGTGACAGAGGGCGTGCGAGAACTTGAGGATCGTGAGGTAACGGAGCCATCTCGTTGGGACGTGCTCGAGTTCTCGCGAGAGATGGGTGGCGGGCGCGTCGCGTCGGTGTCCGTCTCCGAGGTGCGGTCGGAGAACGAACCCGGCACGCGCAAAGCGGGGCGACGAGGGCCAGGGGTAGCAGAGCGCGGGGGCGCGGACACATCGGTGGGAGAGCGGGCCTGAGTCGCGGGACTGCGTGCAGTGGACGTTGTTGAGGTAGTCCCCGGGACCTGGTAGTACTGCGCGTGCGATGGGCCGGTAGAGGAGGAAGACGAGCTCCTCCGCGAGGAGGAGAACTGGCGTAGGAGGGGGTAGATGACGGTATAGCGCAACGTACGGGTGAGCCTTCGGAAACGGCGGTCGGCGGAGAGGTCGACCCCGACATCGGAGAGTAGCATCCCCATGAAGGTCCATAGGACGACGATGACCAGCCGCATCCAGCTCTGGGTCCACAGCAAGTCGGCGAGCAGCCTGAAGCCATAGGCGATGTAGGGGTCGAAGGTGGAGGGGTATTTGGTGATAAAGTGTCGGAGAACAGCGCCTTCCCAGAGACCAACAAGGGAGCCGTTGACGCGGTGATTATGATGTGTGACGGAGTCGATGAGTGCGCGCAGCCCGAGACCTACGCCGATAGCGAGAAGGCTGTCCATGGGTCATGCCCGACGACGTTGAGGGTCAAGTTGGGGGACGGGGTAAGCGAGGGAGAGAACGAGAAAGACGGCGAGCGCGGACTCGCCTCATGGCCCGGCTCACTTTCCCACGCATCAATCCCCGGCGCACGGACCCACAAAGCGGCCGATTAGAATCGTTATTGTTCGAAAACATATCCAGAGAAAGTACTAGTGCTTGCCAAGCGTGATATAACAAGAAATAAACTAGGGATACAGAGGGTATAACGAAGCACGGTATAAGTACAATACAGCCGCAGTCCACGTCATCTGCCCCCAGACCACGACGTCGACGTCTGCGCCTTTCATGCGAGATCGAGCACTTCCACCCTCCCCGTTACATCACCCACAGCAATCCGCCCCACTGTGTCCTCCAGCGCAGTCGAGGCGACCATGTACTTCTTCCAGAGGATCTCATGGATGTTGCACCGCCGCGAGTAGAGGACATCCTGGCACAGTTCCAGCGACGCAGGTTGAATGTCGCCCTTCTTGCCGGAATCATACGGGCCAGGGTTGACGGTAAACCCAACAAGACATCGCGCTGGCGTACGAGCGTGCCGCAAGGTAACGTTCCTCGTCTCAGTCCAGAACCCCTTCCCGCTGGGTCCCACTCGGAGATCGCAACTCGAGGGCGCGACGCTCACCACCCGGGTATACTGTGAGGGGAATACGCAAGGCAGGCGGCCCATCGTCCCGTTGTACTTCTGCCCATCCTCACTCTCCGCTTTGGAATTCGGGAGGAGATCATACTGGTGCATAGTGTCGAAGCCATCATCGGAATAGCGGGAGAGAACCGTGACCGGGTCCGTAGGCCAATCAGGAGCTTCCTGGCGGGCTGCGAGGGAGTTATCGCGAAAGACGATCACGGAACTTGTGGCGGGTACGTCCATCTCGATGCACATACTGCTGGCGATGAGCGAAGCATGAGGTGTCCGGATGCCTTTCCACGAAGGAGCCAACGTAACTTCGAAGGTCCGTTGCCGAACGATGAGCAGATATCGATTGACGGGCTTCACAGCAAGCACCGCGTTGTCCTGGTCAGTTCGTGAGTGTCCGCCAAGAGGTATTGTCGTATAACAACCACTGACCTGTAGCTCTGCTAGTGCTTGCTTGCCGAGCGGCCTGACAATTGTCGGCGAGCTCAAATAACAGACATGCATCGGGTCTCCGAAAATGAGGTAATCGCTATGCAGAACGTGGAGGGACATGACGACTTGGCGGTGCGCGCGTAGCTCCATCCGACAATTGAACTTCCCATGAAATTTGTCGAACGCGAGTCCCCTACATTCCACGACGCCCGGACTACACAAAAGGTCAGCCACATAGTTCGTCTACAGCGTATATGCGGGAAGCAGGGAGGAAGGCGGCTACTCACGTTGCAGGGTGCTCACTCACATACGCAACCACAACTTCGGCTTTTGGGTCATCGTTGACAATAACTTGTTCTATTCGCCGTGCCGACACCCACTCCGCAACCCGGTATGCCTCCGACTCTCCAAGAGGGATCTCCCAGCACGTCAACACCCGACCAACGGCAGTAATGAGATATTGCCCGTTCCGCCCAGGGAAGAAGGAGACATGGGTAACTGTCGCACGTTGCTCGTCCGGGAGCTCGTCGTCTAGGTAGTTCACCGCGCAGAACTCGACGGCTTTGCGCGCGACAGGGTGCGGGGAATTCCAGTTGTTGTGGAAATGTGCGGCATGCACGGCGCGGGCTTCGAGATGCTCGGCGGTGAGTGCCCTGAGGTCACCGATGGCGGCGGCGGGGATGGGGAGCCCCTTCTGGATGACATGGCGCTTCATTGCGTCATACCAGACCCAGCGGAGCTTGCTCATCGTGAACAGCCGTTTGGAGGTCTGTAGATAAGTTGTGGTTACAAGGTTAGACGCGATTGTGGCTACCAATTTCGAGCGCGTACCCTGCGGAGGGACAATATGTCCCGAACATCCACAAAACTGATGATCAAGAGGAGCAGGTCATCTGGCAGGGCGCACATGGAGGGTCGCCTTGTAGTGGTGGACATGATAAGAGGGATGGAAAGGGAAAGAGAGGGGCAGGGGAAGAGGACGGGAGTCTTAAGACATGCGGACCGCGTGCGCATCGGTGAACAAGGCCTGCCCTATACGGCAGGTGCCACGTGCTCGGCCTCCAGACAGAAGCCCGACTCGCCAACTGCAGCCACTCAGCCACCAACGCGCTCGCCAGGTTGCCTGGTGTCGTCCAGAGCCGCTCTCCTTGTCCTCCTGCTCCTCTTCCCATCCTCCGGCTTGCGCTTTCTGAGATGGCATCTAACCCACCTGCACAACCACCTCCGACACAACAACCCGCTAGCCAGCCGACCAACATCATCACCGCCCTCGGAAATGCGTTCAAGACGCAGTCAGGAGACCCAATCCCCGGCGAGCACATCGCCCAGCTCCTCATACAAAACATGGCCCAACTCGGAGAGTTGGCCAAGCAGGGAAAGCTCACGTCGGTGCAGATAAACCAGGTGCGTATCACGTCTCGAGTCCTCGTCGGGATCCCAATCCGCAACAACGAGCCTCGCCACATCCTGTGCATCCGTCCTGTCTTCCAGCATCCCATCCTTCTTCTCGACATCCGCCTTGACGACGACACGTCCCCCCACAGCTCAAGTCATACGCCGACAAGCACAAAGCCAACCAAGCGGCGGCAGCAGCCGCCGCCGCCGCCACCTCGACCTCGACCGCACCCGCCCAGGTGAGTCGCCCTCGCACGGGCAAACGCGCCGCTCCTCCACGCACGCAACGGTCTAACCCCCGCTCCTCGAAACGCAAAAAGGGCACGTCAACCACAGCACCCGCGGCCGGGTCGTCCGCCGCTGTTCCAGCGCCGACAGCCGCGACAGCGGCGTTCAAGACCGCGAACCCGGGGCCCTTCCTCGCCGCGTCCCCCGCGAGCGACGGGTATCCAATCAGCCAGACCCCGTCTGTGACCCCGCAGGGCCCCGTGCAGTGGCAGCCTGCCCAGCAGGGGCGGCCGTCGCTGACGGGGGGTATCCCGAGCGGCCGGATATCGGGTGCTCCGCCGCAGGTCGCGAAGCCAGAAGACGCCGTGCTCCCGCTGGACGACAGCCGGACGCGGCGGAAGAACACGCCTGGGGACCAGAGCATGCGGCGGTCGATACAGGACCTCGTTTCGAGCATTGACCCGAACGTGAAGATCGAGCCGGAGGTCGAAGATGTATGCGCGATTTCAAGTCTCTTCACGCACTGCTGCAGATGTCTGACTGCGTATATGCACATGTCAGTTACTCCTCGACATCGCGGACGAGTTCATCGACTCCGTCACGAACTTCGGTTGCCGACTCGCGAAGCACAGGGGGGCGGACACGCTTGAGGTGAAGGATCTGCAGCTTCATCTAGGTGCGCATATATGCGCCTCTGTCGCATCCCTGTCCATCTCACAGTCATCCTATGTCTAGAACGCAACCACAACATCCGCATACCCGGCTTTGCCGGGGACGAGGCGCGAATATCGCTGTCCCAGACCGCGATCGCACCGGCAGCCTCCACCACGACGTCGGGCAAGAAGGGCGCACAGAGCACGCAGATGACGCTCCGCAGCCACCGGCTCTCGCAGGTCCAGTTCGCCAAAAAGGAGGCGAAGCTCATGTAGACTCCGCTCTCTCTGAACCGCACATTACTTACGTACCGTCCTTTTTCTCGTCATTTGTTCTGTATTGTCCATCGTTGTGTAATCTCATGTTCAACCCGTGTACCATAGATTCGATCTCTAGATCCCAAGGACAATTCATGGGGAGCGTCTGCATACGACATCATCCCTAAGTACCCGCACCCAACCGCCAAAGCCCCAGGAAACCCACACGTCGAAATAACAATCCTGTCCATGTAAATGGTTAGTAGGCAGCCGGTCCAAGCTGTATCGACGTCTCAGGCCCGAGACCCGGAACCACGCCCTCGTCCGGGATCGCGTCCAGCCTCATCACGCCCGTGTCTCCCTTCAGGCTCTTCCGGGGGGCGGGCCCCTCCACAGCAAGTTGCTCGACGGCGCGCGGGTTGACGGGCTGGGGGCTCGGGTCCTCTGCGGGGTACAGCGTGGAACCCGAGAGGTACCGCGTAGGCCTGAGGCGGCGGCGGTCCCTAGCGGCCAAGGCATGCCCACGGCGCTCGTGCGACCCCACTGCGACGGTGCCGATCTTGTGCGTCTGGCTCGGGCTGAAGCCGGAGTTAGAGCTTGGGTGGAGCGCCTTGGGGAGCGAGGGGTCGCCCGTGCCGCTGACCGTGAAGAGGGGCGCGTTGACCTGCGCGAGCGGGAGCGACGTCGCGTCGGTGCTGTAGCTGGTCAGCGCGTCGTCGTCCTGCTGGCTCTGCGAAAGCACGGGGTCCGCCTTCGCCTCGTCCCTGACGGCGTGCGGGCGGACCTCGGGGCCCGGCGCGTTCGCGCTCGAGGGCGTGGGGGCGTTGTTGGAGACGGAGAGGCCAGCAGGGTTCAGCAGAGGATGCACAGAGGGCTGAGACTCAGAGAGCGGTACAGCTGACGGATCCGCGTCAGGGTTGGAGGCGGGGGTACCGGTGAATACCACGCAGCCTACATGCGGCCCGCAAAACTGCCGGGGGTGCACAGCGCGAGCGGCAGCGACGAAGAGTGCAGGGGAGGCCTTAGCGCTCTGAGTGGGGATGGCAGTCTGGACGGCGGTCGCAGCGTTCACGGCGTAGTCGGCCTCGCGGAAGCCCACCCCGCGGGGGACACGGGGGGCGCCGCGGGTCCAGGGAGCAGCACCGGAAGAGCCGTCGTAGTTACCCACAAGTTGTTCTGGCGGAGGAGCGAGGACACCAGTTGGCCGCTGGAGGCCAGGGTTCTGGAATGGAAGAGGAGCAGCTGAGGCCGGCAGGAGGAGCGCGGCGGCACAGGCCGACAAGATGGCGAGAGGTAGCATGTTCGCGGAAGGGAGTGACCGAGTTAAGGAGCGTAGGATGTCGTCCGGTGGAGCCTGGGGGGGGGCCTTGCGGGCGTGGGGGTAGGAGTGTGGAGGCAGGAAGGTGGAGGTTGGGGATGAAGCCGATGCCAGAACTCAACCCAGGACGTGGCCGCCTTATGTAGGCCAACGTTGAGGACGATGTCACCCGCCGAGGCTGGCTAATTCGGGCAGCCCCACCCGATCGTTGCCTCCCCCGCCCGATCTGCACAGCTGTTCGGGACAGCGGTAAACACATGGTTAGCAGAGGGCTGACAGTGCTCAACGCTGTGAGTGCAACACACCTAAGGGCCAGTTCGGATACGCGTTTCTAAGCCAGAAACCAGGTTCTGCCCCGGATCTTCCGCGCCGTCCGCAGAGCGCCTAATGTCACCAAGTCTGTGCGTGGAAGTCACGGCGCTTTGCCTGAACCGTCCAGAAACTACAGTGTTGGCTAGGTTCCAACGTCGTTGCCATCCAGAGAGACCTGAAACTTGGTATACTAAAAAAATAGCACGACCAAAACATATTTTGAGTACTTCGATACTTTTCCCTGTGTTCAGTTTAGTATAAATCTGTCTAAGTTGCCCTAAAATCCCATTCAGGTTCCTCAGGCACCCGGTTTCGCCTCAAAAAATAAATAAGCCGTGAATATGTGAGTAGTACTCACAATACGCCAATAAATGCACAGAAACCGGGTTTTGAGATATCTCCCATGGAAGAATAACACTACATGCCCTCGGCGGCTCCTGTGAGGACGAGCGTCTCAGCCATATGGTCACGGCCGGTCACGATCAGTCACCCATCAGTCACCGGAGCGCCCTCGTGGAAGCTTGGCTGCAGAAACTGGTTTCTGGTCCAGAAACGCGTATCCGAACTGGCCCTAAGATAATCCCAAGTGAATACCGCACGTTAGATAGATCATGATCTGCGACGCCTACTTACCGGCAAAGATGCCGACCTTCCCCATCACGCACCGCCTCCAGTCGTGCGCGGTGCGAGTAAGTCAAGAGTAAGTCGTTCCCATTCGGAAACCCCTTCGCGACAGGTGAGTTCCAAGAGAATATAGAAACATAAGTTGTTCAAACGTTCAGCCTGAGGTGCATAGAATGTTTTCCCAGCGTAACAAGGAGCACCGTAATGGGCGAGGCAAAGATGCGTGTCTGAGAGAGAATTGCCAAAGTAGAGAGGGAAGCTCGCAAAAGGCAGTCCTTCACCCCAGGGGAATACAAAGAGGGAGTCAACGGCCACGCGTGCGTCCAGAAGAAACGGAAATATAAAGATGCGCGACGAGTCCGCTCCGGCGCCTATGCGGGCGCTAGGATGGCACTGCATTCCATATTTGGGTAGTTTATTGTGCTGAGAACAATTGGGTTGGCGGTCCGCTGGCCGAGGAGAGTATCCGAAGGTTTCCAGCCGAAGACAATGACCGTCTTCCCTCTCAAAAACATGCACCCCGCCGAAGGAGCACCCCCGTCTCCTCCGGGGCTCTCTCTCTCATTTCCCACCACCGTCCGTCGACGATCCCATAGACTTCTTTCATCTTCGTCGCCGGTCGACCCACCCAACGATGACCTCCCGGATCGAATCCGTGGACTACGCGCACGACATCCGCCCATACCTCCAGCTACCCCATCTTCTCTCTTTGACATGGCTCGCTTACCCCATCCTTTCTCTCGTCTTCGTCGTCTTCCGTCTCCAGCTCTCCTCTGACTCTGCCCAAGATGCTGTCGCTAATGCAAAGGAAGACCTCCTCGCCAGCTGCAAGGCTGCAGAGCATGCGGCCACCTCTGCCGCCAGCATGCCCCGCTATCTCGCCATCGCCACCAACCAGCAGATCACCGACGCAGTCAACGGCACTATGAACGCCGCTCGCGCTACCCTCGTTCTCGCGCTTACCGTCATGGAGGCCATCATCAACTTCGTCATCGACATCTACCGCTCTACGCTCCTCTGCTTCATCGAACTGATCGTTCGTTCGGTGCTATCTGTCCTCATCACCTTGGTCAATGATGTGCGTCCCCAGTTCTTATTCAGTCTTTTTATATTACCCCCGAGATGAGCCTAAGAGTCCAAAAGTATCGCATTCCCCGCCTCAGTGACAGAACAGGTAGTCAAAGATACCCCTTCGGTGGTTGCTTGGGAAATGCTTCGAGCGGGGCGGGGCGACAAAGGAGCGTATAGAGCCGGCGATTCTCATGGCAGTAACCAATTTATCGCCCCTTGTAATTGCGTCTGAGATTGGTCTCCTGATCACAAGTCATGGTCGCAAGGCTGGTTCAGGACGTCAATCATGGAAGCGACCCGTGTAATGACCTTATCACCATGGTATATTATTTGGGCCTATCCACGATTCCGATGCTCCATAGCCTTGTGGACAGGTCCATGACAGGGGACCAGTCGCAGACCATGTATAGGGATTCTCCAGGGTGCGATATTCACATTACTCGCCGTGGGAGCTCATTTCTCCGCGGCTATCTGAAGCTGCTTTTGTCGTACTTTGTCAATTGGCGACGAAGCCTAGTCCGTCATAGTTCGGCCATGGCTAGCCCGGCGTGGAATCTTGTGTGGAATCTTACGTTCCCTGTCTTGATACTAATTCCTCGTTGTTCCCCAGGCGAATTCACTCATCCAAGCAGCGGCCGGACCCATCGCTACCGCACTTGAAGACGCTGTGAAGGTCGTAAACGTCTTCCTCAGTGGCGCCTCAAAGGTTGCAGGTATTATCGGTTTGGACGTCCCATCGCAAATCGACACTTCAGGCTTGGAGAAGTTGAGGAATTTCACGCTGCCCTCGTCCATTGGCGATAGTCTTCAAAGCCTCAACAACTCCATCCCCTCTCCGTCTGATTTGAAGGGGAAGATCGAATCCATGTAAGCACCCAACGAGTCGCCCATGCTAATCCTCCTCACGAGCGTCCACAGCGTCGACACGCCCTTTGAACTCTTGAAGAAGGATATCAACGACACGTTCGGCGGCCTCTCGTTCGACGTCAGCGCGCTTCCGCTTCCGAGCCAAAACACCGTCACGTTCTGCGACCAGATGGATACGTCCGTCGTGGATGACCTCGGACGGGACTTGGTCAAGGTGGTCAAGATCGGCACCATCATCATGATCTTCCTCATCCTGCTCCTCATCGCCGCCAACTGCGCGCTCGAGTGGTACAAGTGGCGCTCGATGAAGACCCACTTCCAGCGCATCCGCGATGGCCTCGTTTCGGACCCGGACGTCAAGACCCAACGCGCGCCCGACGGCCGCCTCATGGTCGGCATGTCCGACCACGACCTGATGTCGATCGAGGGTACGATGAGCCACCCACTGGTGACGAAGATCGTGAACAAGCTCGAGCTCCTGCTGCGGCTGAGCAAGCCGAAGAAGGACAAGCTCATCTGGTTCTCCCATTACGTCTTCCACCCGCCCGCGATGGCGTGCTTCCTCATCGGCTTCTTTGGCCTGCTCTCCGTCGAGCTGCAGCTGCTCGCGATCGGGCCCATCCAGGCGAAGTTCCAGCAGCAGACGGCCGCGTCGGTCTCGGACTTCTCGAACCTCATCGCGACGTCGATCAACGCGAGCATGTACAACCAGTCCGCGGCGTACGCGACGCAGGTGAACACGCGCGTCGACCACGTGCAGTCCACGATCAACGACGGGGTGTTCGGGTGGGTGAACGGGACGACGACGACGCTCAACGACACGATCAGCACCTTCTACTCGGACGTGCAGAACGTCATCACCTCCGTCTTTGGCGGCACACCCCTCAACGAGCCTCTCCAGGAGTTCCTCAACTGCTTCCTCGGCTCCAAGGTTAACGCGATCGAGAGCGCGCTCACGTTCCTCCACGACAATCTACACGTCGATATTCCCCGCGTCAACGACACCGTGCTCGTGCTCTCGCCGCAGTCCGTGAACGAGGCGACGCAGCCCATCGCGGAGGCGGCAGTCGGGACCGGCAATAGTGACAACAGCGGGCTCGTCGCGCGTGTCGTCGCAGTGTACATCAGGTCGCTCAAGCAGGAGCGCATTATGTTCGGCATTTTCGCTGCACTCTGGCTGTTTGTCGTCCTCATGGCGCTCTGTATCCTCTTCTGGACGACGTACGGCCGCCCGCTGCTCATGCGCGCGCGCTCGCGCCGCGGCGGCAACGGCCAGTCTCCCGACCACATCGACGCGTTTTACGGCGGGTATGCCTCTGAGAAGCACGTCGAGGCCGGCGAAAACGAGAACATGCACGATATCAAGCTCACGGACGAGAAGGCGGAGCCGGGCGTTGGTGGCCACTTCTGGAGTTCGTTCAAGGCCCCATGGGGAGGTAAGGCCGCACGTACGGACGGGGGCGAGCCTGCCCCTCCCTACCCGCAAGTGATGCAGAAGCCTGAGTACCAGAAGAGCTGGGACAACATCCTGGACAGCGCCGATTTCGCGCCGCACGAAGCTGACGCGGAGTCAAACGCGAAGATCAGCAGGCCCTTCCGGCTCATGGCGCTCAGCCGCAAGCCCTCGGAGCGTAAAGGTACCTGGCTCAGCCTCTTTGGCATGTCCAAGAAGGAAGATGCGCCGGAGCTTCCGGAGAACGGCCTCGTCTACACCCAAGAGCGCGAAGTGCTGACTGACGAGAAGCCGCAGCAGTCTGAGCCTGAGCCCTCCGCATTGAAGAGCCGCTTCCACGAGCATGTAAGTTCGGAGTCCCTTCCTGGGCACTTCCCGCCCGACGGCCAGTAGCTGAGCTGTCGTGATCCTTCCCATAGCTTGAAGCTCCTGCATTCCACAAGCCCTCCTTCTCGAAGCACGCACAGCTCTTCAAGTCCATCTCTCGTTCCAAGAAGCAGCAGCAGCAATCACCTAACCAAGACGACTCCTTCACCGACCCCTTGATCTCCTCCACAGAGCGTTCCGATTCCTTCAGCACCCAACCGCAGCCTCAAGCTTCGTCCGCCTTCCCCACGGACCCCTTCGTCGACCGCTTCCCTGCAGGCCAGACCTTCGAGACGCAGGCCCTGACGCAGCTCCGTCCGCACCGCCGCTCGCGCTCGCGCCCCAACCTTTCCATCTCCACGGACAACACCACGTTCATCCCGGATAATAATCTGCCCATGAGCGTCCAGACGCCCGCCTCTGACGACATGCCGATGCCAGTCCCGCCCAAACCGTGGGTCCAGCAAGATGTGAAGGCGAGCACGAAGGCCGCGGGCATCCCCCTCCCCCTCTACTACGGCTACGAGCGCCCCCCGCCCGGCCTCGCGCCCGCGCCCCAGCCCGCACAGGTGTCCTCGCGGTACCTCAAGCCCCCTACCCTCCTGCCCTCTCTCCCCAAGCGCCAGCAGCAACAGGTCCGGATCGACCCCGACACGTCGACGCCGGTTACGCGGCTGATGACGACGACCCACGCACGCAAGTCCTCCCAGGCGGTGGACCCGTTCGTGACGCCCTTCGACGACGAACACCGCGTCGCCCCGGCGACGCTGACGTACGCCGTGTCGTGGCCCCGCGCGGCACAGAACCCGTTCGCGGACCCCACTGCGGCGCCCAGGCGGCCGGACTCGAACCCGTTCGCGACCGCGATCGCGGTGTAAGAATAATCAGAGCGGCAACGTCAACGTCGTAACGTCCCCCTCATGGACCTTTGGTTTCTCCACCGCGACGTTCAAGCTTACAGTAACCTTCACTTCATTTCTTCCTTCCAAGTTCCCAAGGGCCGCCGTTCGCGCCCCACTTCACGCTCCACTTAACGTTCACGGTGACCGCATGAACATTGAACAATCGCGCTGTAGCCTCTAGCTGATCCGATCATTCTCACGACGAGCACTCCCATGACGTCCCCATGGCCACTCACACTTCCTTAAATACTGTATTCCCTCCTCACGCCCCCCTGTAGTCATAATGCCGGCGGCATGCTATGCTTGTCATCCTCCCCGCCGACGCCTAGGTACATTTGTGCTTACTGTATATAATCGTCTCTCGTCCCGTTCCGGTTAACCTTTCCTCATCCTCATATTGACACTAACACTAGTACTGACAATCCCCTGGAGGTCATCGCGCTGTATTTTTATGGCTTGTCCACCGTCGTTCTATATAACTGCTGTAGCGCTCCTTGCGCCTGCTGTGTGCACATAATGGATACAAATTGGTCTCTAAACTTTGTTGCGCATTAGTGTTTGAGGCGAATCGCCGTGGGTATCTTGCTTTGGGGTTTGTAAATTGTACATATTCGGATATTTCGCACGCTTGATCTGATCGTTCATTCGTTCATTCGTTCTTCTTTCCTTCCACCCGACGTTCACTTGTTACTCACCTTCAGCCGAGCCTTGGCTTTTTTAAAACTCGATAACCATAGAGGCTCTACAACCTGCCACAAGGGCCGTTCGCTCCTGTGAAAGCGCTGAGCATTGACTCCAGTGTCATCATCTGGCATCGGCTCTGACTCGGACTGGTATGACTCCGGCTCCTCCTGCGGCTGTCCGAACGTTCGCGAGGTTCGTGCTGGCGGCAACGACAGGCAGATGCGGAGTAGCGGATGCAAAGCGGATACAATGCTCCCGGATACGCCCTCAACGTCAACCGCAGCTCATGCACAGTCCTTAGCCCCTCTCGTCGCGTCCAAGCTCGACCACCGATTGTATCGGAAGGATGCCCTATAGGAACTGCGATCGGTCGCTCTCCCTGTTTACGTGCTGACTTCTCAACCCCTTCGTAAACGGCATCTGGATACTGCGGTCCACGATGAAGGCATACTATCAACAGTGAGCAGTGAGTGCATCTTTTTGGGCATGATCTCGACTCGGATGCTGCCTCCTCAATTATATGTAAGTGCAAAGTGCACATTCCTTTGTACTCCTGTCCACCAGCGTCATCACAAGTCGCCCGCGGCCCCGTCGCTGTAACTCAGTGACTAAGGTTAAGTATAGGGGCCTCGCGCCGGGATGGCCTTTAAAAGCCCCCGACAGTTGCCGGTGCAGCGACTCCCCTCACCCTCACCCTCCATACCACAACAGCCATGCCAGTCACCTTCAATGTCGCCGACGAAGCCACAGAGCGCATTTCGAGACCTAAGAATTCGTGCCAGACGGTCGAGGACTTCTTCAAAGCTTCCTGCTACAGAGAGTGGGAGGCTAGCGGGGAGATGATTCAATCGTCGGTAGCGGAATCCGATCTTCCGAAGCTGAAGCCTCAGAAGAACGGGTTTGTCCACACGGTCGTTGAGGCATACGGCCGCCACCACCATTTGAGGATTCGGTGAGTATTCATGCTGAAAGACACGATGACATGACTGAGCTGAGCCTTACTCCTAGGCCGGACGACGTTTGGATTGCGATCCTGTCTCAACTGAGCTTCTAGTAAGTCCTCACTGTCCTCTTTGTGCTTCTTTGCACTCGTTCTAACTGCGAATCTGTAGTGTCAACAAGCACGCTGAGGAGCTGAGGAAGTACTTCGTCGCTCACGAGGGCAAGAAAGAGCTTTGCGTTCAGGCAGTCGGGACACGGTATACCGTCGACTTCGGACATATAGCTGTTGAAATGTCGAGTCAGGTTCGCAAGAACGTACGTGAGCTAGTTAAAACCTGCCGTAGAACAAATGCGAATGTCACATGATTACACTTAGATTGTCGACAAGACTTTGGTCGAATGGATCCTCCCGGATTTCACGACTTCAACGCCTCAGGACATTGCGATCTGCGCCGTGTTGTTGATGTCGACGCTCCAGAAGTACGCACCCTGACCGCATAATGGAGACGAGAGAAATTCACTGGACTCGCTCCACAGGTATTTTAAGTACAAGGCGGACTTCATATGCGGCATCCCCTCCGTCACGCTGGAAGGGGAGAAGGCGGACTGGGAGAAGCTTTACAAGCGCCTCGACCGCCTCCCGGGACTCGGGAGTGAGCCCGAGCAGTGGGCAGCCATGCTTCGGCCGATCTTGCGTCGGTTTGTGGACGCGTTCGACGGGAACCCTGACATCACTTTCTGGAAGCACGTCGTGCACCGGAACCAGATGTGCGGCTATGACGGACTTTCGGGTTGGATCACCGCTTTTTGTGTATGGGATATGGAGGGGAAATGGCTGGCTCACGATCGTACCGCGGGGACGGTTGAGAGTTCGGGTAGCGTCATGGCCACACGTACGCAATCTTTTCATTCTCACTTCCTGATACTGCATAACTATATACATCTAACATCATTTCAGGCCGATCGTACTCCGACCCTTTCTACACTCTGGACGGCGTCCCTTACTTCTCTTTGGACATGGGGGACATTCCTGTTGGTTATAGCGAGGTCGACGTGCTTGTGGATGATAACGGACTGCAGTTGAAGTGCAAGATGGTGTCCGGCCATGTTGCCTCTGTGATTTCCGAGGCGGTCAAGGATGGACCATCTGACACTTTTGAGTCCCGCCCCTCAATGGTTTATGTACGTGAAGGCGGATCAAACGGACCAGGGAAACTAGGGAAGAACATGGAAACGGTCGGGGGACTTGGGTGGAAGGGTAGTAGGTCCAAATGGTGGAAAAAACAAATGTAACTCGGGTTCTATTTCATCTACTAGCTTTATGTTGCTTTTCGCACTACCCCACTACGCTGTAGACAGACAGACAGGCTCGAACGAGTCCCAGTGTATGACAGTTTACGCGTACGACGCGTCTTGTGCTTGCTCAAATCTTGCGTCTAGATCTGTTATGAGCTCCATTCGTAGGCGTGCATTGATGACGACGTCACGCAGTGTCGGTCCGATTCGCTGGCCATTAAGCGGAATTGATCCACGGCGAAGTGTGTAATAAGCCGCGAGCTTGGCGAGTGCGCATCAATGTTAGCCACACATCTTCTCCTTCTGCCACCTCATCCCTTTCGTCATACGTCACTACGTACGCTACTTCACCGTTACGCCATGGCACACACAATTTCAGACTCGGACGAAGAGGGCTGCCCTTCGCCTCGAGTTCTTCAAGAATTTGTGCAAGCATCAGGCTTCCCAAATCTCCGAGCTGAATGCACAGGTCGCGACTCAACAGCGACACATCACTGAACTGGAGGCATACATTTCCAGACTACAAGCCAAGGTGACCGTCTTCTTTATAGATTGGTGACGAATCTCAAGTTAATACTTACATGCTGGCCCCACAGATGCGTTCCCACCCGGCCGTCAATCTTACCGCTGACGCACTCGCTAAGGCTAGTGAGGGTGGCGTACCAGGTAACGGTGACTCTCGGAAATATCAGGGCTGTTGAGGATGGATTCTGACGACTCTCCTCCCTTCAGGCGATGTATCATGTCACAATTCGAGTCGTGGGGTCAGTGACACGAGCAAAGAAAGAGAGGTTAACGAAGAAATCTTGAACTTGCCTCGTGGATTTTCGGAAAAACATACGCCGAACATGGTCTCTCCGGGCGTAGCTAGAAACGCCACGAAAAGACCAGAGAAGGTGCGCTCATGAATTTGCTCAGTTGATGTGTGCTCAACGAGGTTCGCAGCACGATAGGTCAATTATCCGTGATGCCGCTACGGGGCCATGGAACAGAGGCGACATGAATGCATCAGTGGCGACAGGAGGACAGTCGTCCAAGTCATCACTTCCCACACCCGAAGCCAACCCGCCCCATAAAACCTCCAGACCCGAGTTTAAACGAGGCGTATCGCTACCGCCAATCGTTCTTAGAAGGCCCCCATCACACGACAACCAGGATGATCCTAGAACCCAAACAACACTGGATGGGCGTGCTAGAGAGCCTGAAGAGAGCCGAGTGCCGTTCCGTGGTATCGTGTCAGGGTTACAGATGGTAAGCATGAACATGAACCCGCGCAATCATCATCGAAGACTTATTCATGTCGAATGCTTAGGACCTCGCGCATCCCTCTCCCCTGAGGCCACAGCTAGTGAACGTTGCCCGAACCGATGTGTCTCCAAACTTAGAGATGCTGAGGACCGTAACATCATCAGATGAGCCAGATGAACTTGTCCCTGCCCGGGGAAGCAGTCGGTCCTCTGTGTTCGTTGCTCCAGTACCTGTGGACTCGGACCGTGACAAGGGGTCCACACCGCAAGTGGAAGCTGCGCACCCTATTCAGTACCAACCGTCAGCCCCGCCAGAATTCGTCTCATCGCATGAACATTCCAATCGCTCAGCCACTTCGGTCGTAACTGAAGTCAAGGAACGCAGTGAAGCTATAGCTACTGAACCATCGATGGCTTGGGCAGCGGGGTCCAGGCACACTGCTGGCGTCACCGTTCTCGGAGGCGCGGTTGGTGCATTCGCGAGAAACAGCGTAGTCGCAATCCCATGGCCAGTTTCCCCTGGGCTCGAACCTCTCGACGAAACTGAGACAGATCAGGCTCCACAACAGCAGCCGCTCCGAGATCTAGAGGCCACAAATATCAGTCCTTATGTCAAGGTACACATTTCACTGATCTGACTGTTGCTCGTAGTTCCAACTGACAAGAGAAAAGGATAGGGATGTTGAAGTCCGCAAACGTAAAGCCGAAGAAGATCTGTTGCTCTCATTGGTGGAGTTTGACTTGGAGTTCGGGGATCCGGAGTTCGGGGCTCACGGCTTTCCGAAGCGACACTTATCAGTTATCCGATCCATGAAGACGAGGCAGTCCTCCAGCAAGCCATCGTCTATATCTCGAGTTCTCCGACTTCGGTAGAATGCAAATTCGCTCCAGCTACTACGCCAAAGCATACGTTCGCAGAGACCTGACAGACACCCGGCCCCTGGTATGACAGACCAAATTGACGATTAACCCCTCGATATGGCACGTAATGGGAACCGTGAGGGCAGCCCGCACCGCGCCATGAAGCAGCCTCGAAAACCTCTCAGTTTGGGGGCGCTGACAAAAGGCCCTTGGGAAACCGAGCCCTCAGAGTTGTCCCTAGTCAGAATTATCTCCTGCTCTGCATGAGATCAAGGTCTGTGATCTCGCGCAGCTAGACGACCCCGTGGGTTTGAGCAGCGGCTTTTACCACACGGCTCTGAGGTCGCAGGATAAGTTTAGAGGTCATTCTTCTCGCAACGGCTGACTCTTCGACTTTACAAGAGGACCGACGCGTGGCGAGAGGGTTTAGCTTAGCATATATGCAGGCAAAGAGATAAACCAAGGGGGCGCGAAGACGATGTTCAAGCCAGCAGGCCGAACACCATCGACAGGCGTGGAGATCACGACGGGTAGAAGAATAGGAGCATAGGCAATCGTCGCTCACAGCTGAAGTCTGCAGTCGCAGAAAAGCGATGATGATGTGTGGGTATCAGCCATTAAATAAGCACTGCGTACATGTTGCTGGGCTGACGCTGCGAGCTCAAAGCTCCTGGTGCGAACCCTGGGATTCGAGCTGGACGAGCTCAACGTCGAAGACGAGGGCGGAGTGGGCAGGGATGACGCTGCCGAAGCCACGCGAGCCTGCGTAACGTTCAAATTGTGTTCGGAGGAGCGGGATTGCACACGACACGACATACCGTACGCCATGGTGGAGGGGATAGTTAGGGTACGCTTCTCGCCCTGGCACATTCCCTTCAAGCCCTCCTCCCAGCCGCTGATGACCTGGTACGCCCCGACTGCGCTCGGCGTGTTAGTATGCATGACGGTTCGTTGTTATTGATACTCACGAGTAACAGGGAAAGTCCTTCCGCGGTCCAAGCTGATAGGGTGAGCGAGGGAGGGTGAGGTTCCGCCAGCAGTGCGTCATAGAAAGAGCTCTACCTTGAGTCGAACTTGTTACCGTTCGTCCAGAGCTTCCCAGTCTACAGGCGAATGTCAGTAATGTCATATATGATATAAGTAGGTTTAGGTTTCATTACTGACGTAGTGCATATGAAGCTTGTCACCCTTCTGAGAGGTAACGGTGCAGTCCTCCGGCACGAAGGTGCGGTCGATCTTGAGCTCGGTGGGCTGGGCCGCGGCCTCCTCGGCGCTAGCACCGACGGCGAGCATGAGCATGGAGACGCAAGCAATAACACGAGTGAAGAACATCGTCGTAAAATTGGGGCGTAGACGCAGAAACAGACAGCAGAGCGGAGAGTACAGAGGATGGGGACAGAGACACGGCTCACGGCGGGGGCGCGTCGTGACACGTCGCGTTTCCCATCAGTGTACGTGGGAGAACGCACGTGGTATCTTTCCTCTTTGGGAGCTTAGTCAGAACTGTACAGAGGCTTTCGGGTTGCTAACCTTATTTTTCCTCCCCTTTCCACCAACCGCCGACGTCCCCGCGAACGACACCGACAACGATGGTATGTCCCTCCTACCCGCTAATACTGCTTCCTCGAGACTCTGGTTGACGAAGACATGCTGATTCTGTACAATTGTATGCATAGCCTTCCCAAAAGACCTTCCGCACGAAGCGCATTCTCGCCAAGGCTTCCCGCCAGAACCGGTGAGTAACACTCAACAGCGCTGGAGGACAGAGGGGCAGGGATTCTGAGATGCGTGTGTTAGCCCCATCCCCCAATGGTTCCGCCTTAAGTCGGACACCAAAATCCAGGTGCGTCCCGTTCAGTCATAACGACTTGACCTGTGCCCTCATAATGCTGTTGCAACCTTCAGTACAACGCCAAGCGCCGCCACTGGAGGCGCACCAAGCTCAACATCTAGGCTGTCTACATTCAGCTTCGTGTCGCTCGCAAGCCACACCGCTGTTGTAGTTGTATCGGGAGCCTAGAGGGGGGAGGACACCTGGAGGGCGGTCAGACAGGCGACCGGACCCCGCACGCACCATCAAGACTTCGCATCCGCATCGTCGCGCATTCACGCTCACATGTATCGCTCTGTTATTGGCCTATGGCATCACCGCTAAAACGTCCGCATGCGCTATGATATTTTTTCATCTCCGTTTGGACGGACATGTCCTTCGTTCGTACTGCCATCTCAGTCGCCTCGCTTGCGGCAAGGACCCAGCCTCCTGCCACTATCCACCTCCAATATAGGCCTTTTATTTGTAAGTGCCGGCGAATGCGAGGCTACGATCAGGAATCAGGATGTCTACGTGAAGCAGAACAAAAGCAGAAGTTGGATAACGCACGTCTCTGAAAGCGCTAAATGGATTTCCTCTTTCTTCCGAGAACATTACAACTCGCTTTCCGAACACCGACTGCGTAGTATATGTAGTGTCTCTTATAGCCAGTCTGAGTGCACATGTTCCCGCTCTGTTTACTTCTCCTGTAGCTTTGACCTCTGGGAATGCTAGAGACAAACCGCTGGCCCTAACATGAACAAACAACCTCGTCCACGTGGGGACCTCGGCCTATGACACGCCACGCGTTACTGGGCTCCCCATCCTCGCATTGCTTGTACACGTATCTCCCGCCTATAGCTAGCCATCGGGTCCCTTGTCCAGGCCCTTTGTGCACTGTAATACTCTCCGGTCCCACGAATCTTACGACTACACCGTCTTGGACAACATGGCACTCATGGCGATGCTCTTCGCTCTCGTCTTCGTCACAGAGCTAATATCTTGGATAGGACAAAGCGTCCTGCTAGAATTCGTGCGTTACCCCCTCCTTGCTAACCCCCAGAGGATGAGTTTCGACGTCCTGACGCATTGCCTCCAATCTTCCTCTTTCAATCGCGCTGCGGTTCGCCTGCGCCATGCACCATACACCATACATGGGTGTGGGAAACGCGGGCGCCGGGGGTGCAGTTCTACTCCCTGTACTTGCGCATATTCTACGGCTCGGCGGTGGCGCGGCAAAAGCAGCTCAGGTCCGAGATCCTGCTGAACAAGAAGGAGCTCCTGCAGACGAGCGCGCAGGACCAGTTCGCGAAGTGGGCGAAGCTGAGGAGGAGCGTGGACAAGGGTCTCTCGGACCTCGAGAAGCTCAGTGAGTCTCCAGCCTCCCTCTCTGCTCGCATTTCCCCTTCCCCCTTTCCCTTTCCCCACGTCGGTGCTGAGTCGCGTCCATACCAACGTACCGCTTTTCAACACACCATACCCTCCTGCGATCTTCATGCTGACCCCTGCGTGCCCCTCCCCCCTTCCCAGACAGCGAGCTCGCGACGGCGCGGACCGCGTTCTCGCTCAAGTTCAACAGCGCGCTGTGGGTCATGACGACGGGCCTGCAGTTCGCGATCGGGTGGTGGTTCCGCAAGGCCGCGGTGTTCTACCTCCCGCCCGGGTGGTTCGGGCCCCTGACGTGGTGGCTCGCGCTGCCCTTCGCGCCCGCGGGCTCCGTCTCGTGCGGCGTGTGGCAGATGGCGTGCCGGCGCGTCATCAAGGTTGGGGAGCGCGTCGTGCGCGAGGTGGCGAGTTCAGGCGCAAGTGCGAGTTCCGGGGCGAGTGACGGTGCGACTTCAGGTGAGTGTTGCTGTTGCTGTAGCGTTGTGTGTGCGCGCGTGTTCCGTCGGCCGAAATTCGGGCGGGCGGGTCCGTCCGCGGGCTGCTTCCGTCGGAGGTCGCACCCGAAATCCGGGTCTGCGTCGCTCGGGCGCTCTGGCCGCAGGTCTCAGCCTCAACTCAGGGCTGGGTGCGAGCGGGACACGATGCCGGACGCGGACGGGCTGGCGCGCTCTCCGACGGAACTTGCGTGGACGCCAATGGAATCATCATGGAGCTAAAAGGCTGATCTCGACTGTCTCATCGTATGCTTCGGTGTTGTCAATGTGTTCGGCTGGGCGGGCCCGCGTCGCGTGTCATCGCGGATCTCGCTTTCCGTGGGCCAGGGTCAGCGTCGGAACGGGAGAGGAAAGCGACAGAGGCGCAGGATGTGGGGAAGAAGAGCGACTCGGAGTGAAGAGAGGGCACCGGGGGCAGGCGACTTACTCAGGAAGGGGGTGCGGAACGACGCTGTGCATACTGCATGTACAATTGGACGAGCCACATCGTTATCGAACGCGCGACGGGGGAGCGAGCGAGCGCGATCATCGGCGTCGCCGCGGACGGGACGCAGCGCGAACCGTTTCCTTTCTCTCGCAAGGCTTCGAACGAGGTACGTAACGCCCCCCCTTCGCCGATACGTACTACCCCAGGTCCCTCCCTTCCACGGGGAACGTCGCGCTCGGTCACACAGCGCAGTATGGCAGGACTTCTAGGAGCTTAGGCGGGCGAAGGCGGTACTCTTAAGGACAAGGTCGAGCAATGGGGAGCCCGGCGTTGCGCACCACGTTCCCTCGCGCGCGAATAGAGTTGAGAGATCCAGGCTTTAAACGTTCCGGCCGGGGCTCCGCGTCACCAGAAGGACAGAGAGTGTGCCCTGTACGCCGTTCCGACTCGGACGAGTGGGTTCATATCTTACCCCTCGCACGACCATGCGGAACGGACACGGCCTTGGGAGCTTGCGCCTCGGCCTACGTAGGGAGGTTGATCACGAAACTGTAAACGGCCGTTCTGGTGAGCATGCCCATTCAAACGTTCGGGTACTTACTCGAACGGTGGCATAGGTCCTCGGTCTCCGGGTGCGATGGGTGTGGTTTAACACTCCACAAACTCTCAAGGTCACAGGCGGGTGCGTCCGATCGAATGGCCTGTCTTGACGTAGTGGTCCGAAACGGCAGCCCGATAAGTTCATGTGGGCTTTCGGGGGTCGAAGACCTGCCTGCTCAGGACAGTAACGCTGTTTTTGTCAACACTTCCTTCCGCTCATCGTAAGTACTCTAGAACGTGACATTTGGCATGCCGTTATCGATTCGCGGACAAGGCACACCTGGTCCCCCCTTTATCTAAGCGAGCCTTCGCACACAATCCGGGAAACTCCAGAACCCGGGCGCATGATTCACGCGAGAACGTGGTACCAAACTCCGAGGCCCCCGTTGCCGTTTCGGGAAGGGATTCCGCCTGCCTGAAATATTCGAACGTGGAGGGCCGTGACGGATCAACTGGAATTCAGAGGGTGCGAGGCGCGGGGCGATGGATGATATTCACGAGGGCGTTCGGTGGGTCTCATCTCTGAACCGGAAAGGAACCCCGCGCAGGGATGCAGACGAGATTTCCAATAGCAGCGCGGAGGCTGTATTGCGAGCAAGGTTGGGACGGCCGCGGGCGGGCGTGTGGCCTGGAGTTGCTCCGTGTGGCCTGCCGTGCGGGCGCTCGAGGCCAGCGACGGAGGAGGGGTTCCGGGGTCCACCGCCACCACTGGGCTGAAAGAAGCAAGCATGTGAATGCGGGCTGCAGCGAAATGACGTCCATGGGTCACAAACGACGCGTTCGGTGTCGCGGGGAGCCGCGACTACTTATACGCCCTCGCGGTGCACCAGCTCCTATCTCTAACCTCTACCCTCCCTCTCGCATCCACCCCGCCCCACACTCGACCACTCGACACTTGACGCTCTACGATACATACGATGGTCCAAGGCGTGCAGATCCACTCGACCCAGGCACAGGACGCGCAGGCGCAGGTCCTCACCGAGGACGCCCTCAAGTTCATCGCCGCCCTCCACAGGACGTTCGAGTCCACCCGCCAGAGCCTCCTCGTCGCCCGCGAGGCCGCACAGCAGCGCCTCGACGCCGGCCAGCCGCTCGACTTCCCCGTTGAGACCAGGCACATCCGCGCGGACCCCTCCTGGCTCTGCGCCCCTCCCGGCCCCGGCCTCGAGGACAGGCGTGTCGAGATCACCGGCCCCCCTGAGCGCAAGATGGTCATCAACGCGCTCAACAGCGGCGCGAAGACGTTCATGGCCGACTTCGAAGGTGCGTGTTTGTTGGGTAGTTGGGACGCATGAGGAGACGGACGAGCTGACGGATGGTTTGTTGTGAAGATGCGTGCTCGCCAACGTTCGCGAACATGATCCACGGCCAGGTCAACCTCCGAGATGCGATCCGCCGCCAAATCGACTTCGAGTCTGGCGGCAAGCCCTACAGGCTTACCGAAAAGCCCGCCGTTCTGATCGTCCGGTGAGTGAACGCGACCTCCAGGAGAACCTCTCCGTGTGTTGTTTGGGTAAACTGACCTCCTATATGTGCAGTCCCCGTGGATGGCACCTCGACGAGCCACGCGTTACCGTCGACAACACCCCCGTCTCTGGGTCTCTCTTCGACTTCGCTCTCTACTTCTTCCACAACGCGCGCGAGCTCGTCAAGCGCGGACTCGGCCCGTACTTCTACCTCCCGAAGATGGAGCACTACCTCGAGGCTCGTCTCTGGAACGACGTCTTCAACTTCTCGCAGTCGTACATCGGCATGACGTGCGGCACCATCCGCGCCACGGTCCTCATTGAGACGCTACCTGCCGCGTTCCAGATGGAGGAGATCCTATTTGAGCTCCGGACGCACTCCGCTGGCTTGAACTGCGGTCGGTGAGTACTAGCGAGCAACATGAACGAGGCAAAGATAACTTACGTGCTCGTTTTCAGCTGGGATTACATCTTCAGCTTCATCAAGCGGCGTCGTGCTGACCGGAGTGCTGTGCTTCCGGATCGCAAGGACGTCACGATGGAGGTTGGCTTCATGGACGCTTACGTTCGTCTCCTGATCCAGACCTGCCACAGGTAAGCTTCTCTCATCAAGAAGAATGCGCATATACTCACTGAATGCACATAGGCGGAGAGTGGCTGCCATGGGCGGCATGTCCGCACAGATCCCGATTAAGAACGACCCGCAGGCGAACGATGTTGCGATGGCTAAGGTCCGCGCTGATAAGCTCCGTGAGGTCACCAACGGCCACGACGGCACTTGGATCGCCCACCCTCTCATTAACCAGATCGCTATGGAGATCTTCAACAAGCACATGCTCGGCCCCCACCAGGTTAGTTCCTAAAGTCGCTGCTCATAGTGGCATATATTGACGTCGCCACAGTACCACGTCCGGAGAGAGGACGTGAAGGTTGCAGCCGCGGATCTTCTTAACACGAAGGTCCCCGGCAAAATCACCGTCGAGGGCTTGAAGTCGAACGTCGCAACGTCGCTCGGCTACAGCGCCGCTTGGCTGGGAGGCAACGGCTGCATTCCGCTCCACTGGCTCATGGAGGACGCCGCGACGGCAGAGATCACGCGGGTGCAGCTCTGGCAGTACTGCAAGTACGGGATCCGGACGTCGGACACGGGCGAGGTGGTCACGCCGCAGTGGATCGACCGGCTCGTGGACGAGATCGCGCCGACGCTCAAGAGCGCGACGCTGGCGGCGGAGAACCTGGACATTGTGTCCAAGTACCTGAAGGCGCAGGTGCGCAAGGAGTGGCCGAGCGAGTTCCTGACGAGCGACCTGATGGGATACCTCGCGGTGCGCGACGGGTGCCCGGCGGCGTGGCAGCGGAGCGTGCTGTGAGCTGTCTGACTCTCGGGGACCTTGGGATCTTGAGGCTTGAGGCTCGGGCTTTCGCGCTTGGACGGTATCGGTCTGCTGCTCGGACGGTTTTGCATGTCCTCTCGATGATGATCATCTTCATTACTAGTAGTAAGTACTTGTAGCAATATTCGCTGTCTTGGATTGTCCCGCCGTATCGGTCGTCGCTTTCATTGTACATTAGTAACATCTGAAGTAACTCCGCTGGAACCATACTCGTACCTCATCTCGTTCCTCCGAAGAGTGGAGGTTGTGAGAGTTGCCAAACGACAAGCCACCAGTGTGTCAGTACTAGTACTGCTCACTGGTGGCGCCACTTCGAATATATTCAAAATTCGGGACTCGGATCGTTCCTTGAGCCGGGTTGTACTCAGCCAGTCGGGGGTTACAGCGGAGGACAGTGTGCAATGTTCATGGAGGTGAGTAGCAACGCGGCCGAGTTGGTGGTTGCGTAAAAATAACTTGCCCTGTAGTTTCCTTTTACAGAAAGATAAGATTGGCGCCCTCTTGGATTGCGTTGATGGATGGCACGTGTGATCCTTCATCTTGAGCTCCACTGCAGTCGTACGTACGCTCGTTACCCTCGTCTGGCCCTCGCCTCTCATACCCCCTTGCTCTAACTCTCGAGCTTACAATCATCCACATCGCGCGGCGGACGCTACAAGCCCCCAAAAAACCGAAACCATGTCAAGACACGTGAATCTGAAGCGGATAACGCTGACCTCGAAGAAGAATTGGTGGATGGGTGAGTGCCGTCAGTCGTCCTAGATTTGCTCAATCTCAAGACCGCATACATGCCTCCGAAAGCATAGTTGAACTCAACGAAGAGGATGAAGGGCCTCCCAAATCTGCTCTTCCCCCCGGAACGGAGGAGACTCTCGTCAATGAACCCCACAGAACGCCAAAACAATTTCACCGCATAACCCCCCGGACATACGAGACGACCTCGCATGCGTCCAACCCCATCTACCAGCCGCCCACGAATCCGGCCTCGATATTCTCCTTCCCCACCCCCACCTCGTACTCCGCACCACCCAATCCGACGCAGAGCCTCGCGCCGACCGCGTCCGGGTCTGCGTCGGAGCTGTTCAAGTGCGTCGTGAAGAAGCCGAACGTGGTGCAGCTCGAGATCAACGGCGAGATGCAGTCGAACGCGCGGGACGTGACGACGCAGTTCCTCGCCGAGCTGCGCGTGTACACGACTGTCGCGCGGCACCGCAACATCTGCGCGTTCCTCGGCTCGCTCGAGAACGTCGGCATGGTGCTCGAGTACCTCGAGGGCCGCACGCTCTACGACGTCATCCGCGCGCACAAGCACGCCCTCGCGCGCGCGCAGAAGGTCGACTACCACAACCAGCTCCTCGACGGCCTCACGCACCTCCACGCGTACGGCTTCAGCCACGGGGACCTCTCCCTGCTCAACATCCAGGTCACGCACGGCTCGGACACGATCAAGCTGTTCGACTTCGGGCGGTCCGTGTCCGCGGACTCGGTGTACGCGTCGCCCGACGACCCGTACGACGACGAGCCGCCCGCGTCCCCGCCGCCCACCGCGCCGCTGCGCATGAACCTGAACTCGCGCTTCGCGCCCAAGACCCCGACGCTCCCGCCCCCCGCGCCCACGCCCGCGCGCAAGGTCGAGCGCATATACCCGGGCACACGCCCGTTCTCGGCGCCGGAGATCCTGCGTGGGGAGTGCACGGACGCGCGGCTCGCGGACGCGTACAGCTTCGGGATGATCCTGGTGTGCCTGGACCGCGGGGAGCTCGTCGACGTGAAGCCGTGGGAGCAGCGCAAGGACAAGCTCCCGAAGGGCTTCCTCGACGGGCTCGAGGTGTTTGGGGAGCGGTGTCCGGGCTACTTGAAGCGGTGCGACCAGGGGCGGCGCAGGCTGCTCCGTGAGGACATGATGGACGTCGATATGTCTATGGCGGCGTGAGCGTTGGAGCCGATGGGTCTTTCTGGCGCACGGTCCCCTGGCTCTCCCTTCGTCTGAGTTGCTGGAGAACGCTCCGGTGAGAACGAAACTGCCGTGATGAAAAGAGTTCGGTCTCCGATTTGAGAAATGCTATTCGACTGGAGCAAGGGTCCTCCTTTCGCCCCCTCGAGCTTCCGATGGACATGCTATGATATCTATGACTGTATACCCTTACGCCACCTCTCCGTCCGCAACTGTCCGCTGCATCCAATGACCCACGCATTTTGTATTTGTAGCAATGCTCCGTATGGTTTGTACCTCCTAACAAACCTGTTGAACGTCTGCATTACCGGGGTGAACCTTGGCTGATTCAAGTCGTCTAGATGCTGAGGAAAGGTGGGTCCACGCTACGCGAGCGTGGTCACGGACGCTGACAATGCCATTTGTTTAGGGCCGGGATCCGAGAGTTCTTATAATAATATCTCGTTCATCAACGAACCTTGAGTTTTGCTTCGTGTCCTCGGCGGCAGGCATTTGTATCCACCTGTCAATTCCCCTCGTGGTCGGGCCCCACTAGCATTGAGGACTGATAATAGCCCAGGTTCATCCCTCCATCTCACGGCGAATCCAGCCTCTTCCTATGTCTCTGGCCATCCAGCAAACCCGGCTCCCTTGCGAAGTCATCGAAAGGATCATCGAACATTCGGGCGACCATCCGGAAGTGATAAGCAGCTTCTCTCTTTCATGCCGCCAACTTTGTCTCCGTAGTCGCTACGTGAGATTTGTCCAGGCCGAGTTCAGGAGCAGGGAGCATGTCCACGCATTCGTCGCCTTGCTTCAGGAGAGTCCCCACTTGAAGCCCTTGGTCCGCTCGATGGTCGTCCAACCCAACATCTTGTCTTCCTTTCCCCTCCTCCACATGCTCCCCCTTCTTTCCGAAATCGTCTTTAGACCACACTCGAGCTGGGCCGAAACGAATCTGGGTTCTCCTCCCCCGATATATCAACCCAGCCTCACATATTTCCGGCGATTTGGGACCCACATACAAAGCCTACAGCTGTGCTACCTTTCTTTCGAGACGGCTCTGCCTTTCGTCCGACTGCTCCTGGCGTTCCCAAACGTGGCGCATCTCACCTGCGCCGACGTCACTATCAAAACTTTTGGGGACCGACAACACCTGGATTTGCTTCGGCGGCGGCTGTCGAAGCAGATGCGATTGAAAACATTAACGGTAGGTTTTTGCACTTGTTGCTGGCGTGAAAAGCTGAGAAATGGGTCTTGGAATAGTAGATGAGTTTATATGAGTCTGGGGAAGGGTTGCCTTCGGATTCGGGAGCTGTACGGTATATCATCATGGAGACCTTCCGGCTAACGAAAGGTGAGCCTGCTGAGCCAGACTGAATGGTCTCGAACGATACTCAGTACCCCAACTATGTACTTGTTGTAGCGGAAGGAGGATTTGCATTTCCGGTCAGATCAATGTGGTCTCAGCTGCAACGCCTGGAGCTCCATTTTCAGTTTTCGAAGTATTCCACCAGTCTCCTCACTTCTGGCACTATCAAGCTCTTGGAAATGTTCCGTGGTCCGATGCTGAAGGAAGTCATAGTGGAGATGGACCAAATCATGGATATGCCGGATGTATTCGAAAACTTGAACCTGGGGCGCGGTGCATCCGCCTCGCGAGTATACGACGAGTTGGAACGCAGCCTTCTCGAATTCCCGAAGCCGAAACTCATATGGAACGTTAGAGGACCTCTGCGCCTCGGTCGAAACTCATTCTGGGCCCGCGAGCTCCGCAGGCAATTTCCTGTGATGTCTCAACGCGGCGGTGCAGTAACGCTCCAGTCCAGGCCAGGTGATTTCTGATATATCTAACTTGAAACTACAGTTAGATGGCTGACCGTGACTCTCAATCCCGAAGATGCCCGCGCCCGACATTCCGGCAGGATATGTGATATCGTCACTTCGCCAGACAGCAACTGGGTAGCGAGTGCGGCTACTGACTCTACAGTCATTCTCTGGGACATGGACGGAAGGGTGGCCCTGCAATGGGTCACCCATGGTCATGCACACTTTGCCCGGTCCCTGGATTTCTCCCCAGACAGTCGATATCTTTTGTCCGGCGGCTCAGACGGGAACATGGCGATCTGGGACCTCCGTCAGGGCGCAGATAACCCCGTTGTGCTAGAGGGACATGAGAACGCGGTTGATAGCTGTGCATGGCACCCCGAGGGCGAGATGATCGCGTCCGGGTCCCAGGATATGTCTGTGCGGCTCTGGGATACACCCACCCACCAACAGCTTTGCATCCTTGGACACCACTCTGAAAGGGTAGCACGAGTCGGCTTCTCTCACGACGGTCGCACACTCGCCTCCATAACCCTCTCTGGCGAACACCACATCTGGGATGTCGCGTCGGGCACGTTGCAAGCGTCCATCACCGTCGGTCGCGGCGGCCACAATTTCTACTACTTCCCGTCTCCTGCTTTCCACCCCGGAAGCATGCGCTTTGCCACCTGGTCAGCTAGCCTTGCTACAGTCAAAATCTGGGACGCCGAAACCGAAACGACGCAGCTGCTGCTAGGATCGTGCGAGGGCGATACCTTGCCGTATGTCTGGTCCATTTCGTTCTCGCCAGACGGAAAGCTCCTGGCCACGGCGTTGAAGGACGGGACGGCGAGGATCTGGGACTCGCACACCGGCGCCCGGTTGTGTTCACTAGAGGGACTCGGGCACGCTACTGTGGACAGGGAAATGCGCTTCTCTCCGTGCGGGAAGTACGTCGCGGCGGCTTTATGGGACGAGAAGTCGGTGCGGGTGTGGAGGACTGACGACGGGTCATGCCTGACGACGTTTTGCAAGTATCCCGGACAAATGGACCACGTAGTCTTCGCTCCGAATGGGAAGACCCTGTGGTGCGGTGCGCGGGATGGGACAGTCGATTTCCAACGGATGCATGATGTTGTTACTACCACAGTAGAGAACTCGAACTCGAAGGACCGCTTGTGAGTTACGTCGAATGATCCGTGCGTTACTACGGTTCATGCTTTTGAACTTTCCGAACCTCTGTGTTCTCTTTCTCTGAATGCTTCATGCACTGGCGCAGTCTTCTATCTGCTTGGCGCTGTACAGCAGTTCAAAGGAAGGGTGAAGGCGCAGCAATATGAGTCCGTGTCAGCTAGTCGGAGGATGCAGAGACTTGCCACTAGCTTTCAGGACCCAGTCGATAGACGATAGGCGGGTCCTAGTCTGTCTCACGCAGTGACGGATCTTATGCAGAAGTGCATGTGCCTTGCACTCGCCGCTCAGTATTGCACTGTTCGTCCTAACAACCATCCCCTAGTTTTGTCGAGGGGTGTATATATCCGGTCCTACGTCTCCTACTATCCACACCCTCTGTCAACAATCCACGCGCATACAGCGAGCAATATAGGACTCACCTGTGACCTGGGCCCCCAGGACCGCTCCAGTCATCATGGACGTACGTCGAACTGGTGAGAAGGCGCAAAACGAACCCCACGGCCGTACGCATGTTCGCCAATGCCATGCATTGGCAGGTGATGTTTAAATGTCCCGTGGCTACCGTGACTGTCTTCGCCAAACAGCGACCGCGTCCTCTGTGCCCCTGATGTCTCCCAGCCATTCAGTACTCAGCGCCGCATTCAGTCTCGCGACGCACGGTGTGACCGCTGCGCCGCGCGAGACCAAACCTTGCAGCCCAGAAGCGAGAAGTCGAAGCTCCCAGGCAGCCAGGTCACGCCCATGCCCACGCCGGCAGAGGTTAAGCTTGCTCAGTCCAATCCGGGTGCGCGGCGAACGTGCTGCGTGACGGGCGCGGCAACAAGGGCCAACAAAGCAGCAGGGGCAGAACGAGGTAAGAAACAGGTTGAATAGGCAGAGCAAATGGATATAGAGGACCGTGGTACTCGCACTGCCCGTTTCCCCCTTCCCCTTCTATCTCCCTCCCTGCCACCCCCGCATTACCCCACACTCGCCCACCCCATCCACTGACGACCACCATCTCCCTCCCTCCCATCTTCATATCCAGCTGAGCCCCTATGGGGTAACGAACGAAAGAACGCAAGATTCAGAACCAACGGGCGACGAGACCTCGTGTCCGACACGTCTATGTCTAGGTTCTATAGCTCTAGGTCTACGACACGACAGGACCGCCGGCCGGGACACTGGACACAAGGCGTCGCCCGCGCGCCCTCAAGGCGCTCAGTTCTAGTTCTAGTTCTTCTCGTCGGTGTTCTTGAGGATCCAGGGCTCGGCGGCGACGAACTGCTGGGTGGGCACCCCGAGCTCAAACAGCCTCGCCACCGACGCCGAGAAGCTGCAAGCAAACACAAACATTCCCACGCCCGCGCGTCAGCCAATCGGTGCGTGCCAATTACACCCAAATGAGAATGCGGGGTATCATCTCAGACAGCGAGGGGAGGGGATGGGAGGAGAAAGGGACGCACTCCTTGAACCAGAGGTCCTCGTCGTCGGCGTACGCCTTGACCCACTTCTTGAAGTTCTTGTCCTGCACGAGCACGTAGTCCGCGGGGAGCATCATCAGGCTCTGCGTCTTCTTGTCCTCGTACTGCTTCGGCCCGCCCCACTTCTTCCACGCCCACTTCTCCTCGAGCAGCAGCTTGTAGAACGAGTTCGTCACGCTCGTCGGCGAGAACGTCCACGGCCCGTCGTACCCCGACCGGTCCGTGTGGCAGCGGCCCAGCGCGTGCCCGCCGAGCAGCGCGACGATCTCCTGGTCGTTGAAGCTGTGAGACACAAGCAAAGACAAAGACAGTGAGGGTTAGCGTCTGCCGTCACAACGCCGTCGCACGCATCACATAGCACATGCACGTACCCCATACGGTAGAAGATCTGTGCGGCAGGTCCGTGTCGTGCATCAGCTAAGCTCAGACGCGGTTCAACTTGCCGGGAATCGGGGCACTCACGTTGCGGACGTGGTCGGAGCCCTGCGAGGCGTCCGGGAGACGGCCGTCGGGCGTGCACTGCGCGGCGAGGCCGTCCACGCGGCCGGGGCGCCAGGGGATCTTGGGCCCGCCGAGCTCCTGGATCGCGGCGACGCCGGACAGGGTCCAGAGGTCGCCGTACGAGATCCAGGGGAACTCCTGCTTGATGGGCTCGAGCAGGTCACGGGCGATGTTCAGGCCGTTGTTCGCGCCGTGCTTGCTCTCGGGGTCGAACCGCATCGTCGCGTAGTTGCTACGCGTTCACATCACACCACGGAGTGCGAGCGATGACAGGCCGTGCCACGGTGCATCGTGCAAGTTGGACAGGGCGTGGAAAGAAGAGAGGGAGGGGAGGAGAGGGCGAGAACCGGTGTCAGCGGACGCGAACAGACCGGAGAGAGGCGTGAGAGGGCCGTACCTGCCACCAGTCTTGGTGTCCTTGTCGTACGTGCCCGACGAGTGCCAGGCGAGACGGAGGATAACAGGGCCGTACGAGCCGTCTACACATAACCGTAGCCGACGATGCCCGGTGTGTGAGTACAGCCAGCCCTGAGGCCTGAGGAGGGGATAAGGGCGGGACACGCACCGTCGTAGTTCTTATCAGCCGCCTGGTCGAAGATTTCTGCAACGCGGTTGTACACCTGCGGGGGCGCACAGTGAGCACGACCGTTCCTGTACCACCCCGCTGCAGAACGCAACGTGGAGAATTGGCGAGGACATGGCGACACCACTACTGACCTTTTGGTAGTCCTCCTTGGTCGGGACGTAGTTGGCTGTGTGGATGCCCCCCTTGGAGCTGGCCTCCGCCCCCGAGGACGAGGACGAGAAGACGTAGAAGGCCCCGCCCGTGAACACGGCGGCGCCCAGCGCACCAAAGAGCGCGGCGTTGCTGCTGCTCTTGGGGGGCGGGGGAGGCGCACCCTCGGTCGCGTAACGACGGACGGCGGCGTTGCGCACCGCGACGCGGGGCGACACGCGGGCCGTGGAGGCGGTCGCACGGCGTGCGGACGCTCTGAGGGCTGCGAACGACATAGGGTGTGGTGTATAGAGTGTGGAAGGGACTGTGATGGGGCAGGAGGGATAGAGAAAAGAGGGAGACTGGGTGGAGGACTGACGAGGCCAGGCGGAGTCCGGCTTGTGTCGCGCACTAGTAGAGCGCCTAATCTACGGGAATGCACCGCACGTGATTGGCTCTGACTAATTCCGCGATTTCTCATTGGGTCTGCGTCACGTGTGGGCGCTTTTACCCCGCACTCCGACTGGGCGCTCGGGACATCGAGTTCGTCCAGAACAAGTTGTTCAAGAGGGCTCGACGCTGGTTCGACAAAACGGTGCAATTGTTAGGTACCTTGTCATTGCATGCAGTTCTAAATATTGATTTCAGAAGTAGAGCTCGAGGCCCCGTCCGGATGGAAGTGTTTGCAGCCGCGACGTTCGAACCACCTACGCGCCGATGATGACGCGACGGTCCCCGCGGATATCTCGCCATTCGGTGGCGGAAAGCCGTTTCCGCGTCTTCGCGTAACCATAGGTAACCACTCAGAATGAACTGGGTTTCCCATCCTTGCGAGTGCGTGGAAGGATCGACAAGCCTGGGTTTGCGTACTTCAATTCGCGTACTTCAATTCTGCCGGGGCAGCGGTCAAAGTTTGTACTGTCAGTCTGCGTTATTCTTGTATCTAAATAAATTACTACCTTATATAAAACAAGGTTAGAAGCATGGATATCTTGCCCAACAGGACAGGAATGTCGGTACACTCACTTTGGGATAACCCGTGAAAAGAAAAAAGAAAACGTTAGCCCACCGCGAGGGTCGAACTCGCAGCCTTCAGATCACCCGATCACGTGCCCGCAAGCCAGCACTTATAAGAGTCTGACGCTCTATCCGATTGAGCTAGGCGGGCGATGTCTTCTGCTTACCAGTGCAACCTATGTCGTTTGGAGGCTTAGTATGGACAGTGGTTAATACCAAGTACAGCCTACCATGGAACTACCATACCTATGAGCAAGAAAGACAACAAGTATCAACTAGCTTTTCTTTTTCTTCTTAATCTTCTTCTCCCCCGCCCCCTCCGGAGTTGCGCCCTCTTGGACCTTGGCCTCCTTCCGTTTCCGCTTCTTCTCCTTCCGCGCTTCTGCTTCCTGCGCCTCCCGAGCCCGCCGCTCTGCCTCATCACCCATCTTACCCAGCTTCCCGAACGGATCCATGTCGCTGCCGTCGTCGTCGTCGTCGTCGTCGTCGTCGTCGTCGATCATCGCATCCACTTCCCGCTCGCTCAGGGGCGCAGAAGGAGGCTGCGAAGCGGCTGCCTTCCGCGAGGCTGTCGAGACGGTCGTGAGGGACGCCTTGGGGACGTGTTCTGGGGAGAATGGGTCAGGCTGTATTGACCCCACCAACGAGAGCATTTGGTTCGCGATAGTCAAGCTATGTCCGAATCGAGTCAGCGGCGAGTTTCAAAGATAGGAGGAGGAGGCAGACAGCGTACCCGACGACCGTGAATTCGAGGTGGCCATCGGCATCCCCTAGCTTAGTTCCAGTGATCTTGTGGACCCAGCGACCTCCACCATGCTCCATGTCCTCCTGCGCCCTTTCCCCATCTGCTCCCTCATCCTGCGCGCCACCGAACTCTGGGTCGTTCTCCGCGGGCCCGTACTCGAACTCGTAACTGTCGGTAGTGATATGATGTCGGGGTATTGAGACATTGAACGTTCGGTGTACAAGCAGCGATATGTGATCTGGGGAACAGAGGTTGATCTTTCCAGCTAGAATCGCAAACGCGGTGAGCACTGATCTGACGGTGCCTTGAGCGAGGATACGCACATAGTTTCATGCCGACTTGCGGGCTCCACACCGTCGCGTCAAAAGCGACACGACAATTCGAGGAGGGACAGTCTGCCTTGATAGTCGCGACATTGTCCAGGAACTCTAGACGGTCATGGACTAGCACGACGCCCTGTAGTGCGGGTATATATCTGCAAACCCATACCAAAGGACAGGCTGTCCGGTTATTTCTCCAGAACCACCAGCAGACTTAGGAAGGAACACACCTCACGAGCATCGAGTCCAGGAGCTCCTCCACGCCTCCTCGGAGGTCCGCCGCGAACGCAGGCGGGACAGAGACGGTCAACGACGCGCGCACAACCCGGAACGCGTCGTCCGTCGCGCGGCCCTTGCCCTTGTCCTCCTTGGCCCCTTTCTTCCTCTTCGCGTCCTTGGCACCATCTTTATCCTTCTTTGACCGCTTCGTCGAGGGCTCTGCCGCACCCGCCCCCTCCGCCGCTGCCGCGTGCTTCCTCTTCTTCGATTTGTGCGCCTCTGCCGGTGGAGACATCATTTCCAAGTTTTCCAGTAGCTAAGCTAGGTTCTAGAAGGAAGCACGCAAGAGGCTGTTCGAAGTGCGAGGACAAGGAGAGACGGTGTGCACCTGGGGTCACCGAGTCGCACCGGGAGGTGGTGGTAGAATTTTTGAGAAGCGCCCGAGCGTGGGTGCGGCTGGAACGAGCGCCTGCATCTGGAGAACACTCGCCCCGTGCCGGACGTCGTCGGCACGCCTCTCGCAGTCGTTGTCCGGTACTGTCACCACCGTTGCGGGTTGGATTCGGGTCCATGGTGCGTGTGTCCTCCTCCCTATTCTGTCGCCAAGTCTTACCAAGTCTTCGTTCGTTCCGAACAGTCTTCGCCGAAGGCCATCGTGCAGATCGCCATTGCTGGCGCGAGAATCTTAGGAAAAGCGTTTTACGCTGCCGGGAAACAGGCTGCAGCGAGTGCGTAAAAACTGTTCACGCTGCAAGCATGTATGGACAATGTGGAGGATACGCTGACATGTGCTTTTAGATGCAAAGTATCGGCCGCAAGGCGCAGCTGGAGATGCCGCTGGCGTCGGGAACGCGACCACTGGGTCCGCGACGGACAAGCTGACGAGGGAGCACCGGATGACGTCGGATGAGGCACGGTTGATTCTGAACGTGAAAAAGGAGGACTCGGTGGAAAGGGTCTTGCAGGTGCGCCGCGCATATACCTACCAGTCTTGCGTGCCTGTGCGCTGACGCAATGCACGCAGAGCTATGAGCACCTCTTCAAGCAGAACTCCCCGCCTCCACCACCAGAAAAGCCTGTATCACGGTCCTCCAAGACCATGCCACCTGCGCACTCGCACTATCTCCAGTCGAAAGTCGTACGCGCAAGAGAACGACTCGACGCAGAACTCAAGGCTTCGTTAGCGGAAGAGAACCCCCCTCCACCCCCTCCAGAAGCCCCTTCCTCGAATCCACCTCCACCCTCGTCATAGTCCTTGCCCTGGCACGACTCTCGCCTCTGCTGGGTCCCACCCTTCTCTCGCAGCGTCCCGTCTTGGCTGTCTCTCGCATACACCCGCACCACTCTGCTTTCACATACACACCATACCTTGCTGATACTATAGACCTAATCCACTGTACCATCTGCACACTATTACAATTTCTCTCCCTTCATCCTCGCTCACCATGTCCGGGCAGGACGGTGAATGTATCTCCTGGCGACAACGCAAACTACTTGATTACTGATGAAGGTGAGATTTGCGCGCACCTGCTGCCGCAGTACACCTAAGATACACCGCAATTAACTTCTCCGGTGAGAGCCGTGCCGCATTATGGGTTACCGTAGCAAGCGAGACTTTTATGGAGTTGGCGTGAGTGGCAACAACAATCGACGAGTGTGCATGTTGCATGGCACGGCGCCTCGCTTGGTCAACGTCCGGTGTACGATTCGTGTCCTTAGGTTTCATGTATGCTCTACTCTGCCACAGAAAGATTCGGCAGCCTCGGACACCGTAAGCTTAACTTTATACTGTACGACGGCGTTCGGCGCAGACTTACTCATGACATATCACTCTTCGGCCTTGGCCGGAACAAGATAGGCTTCTTTCTGTTATACACACGGAGTTGTTCAAAGAGGGACCATCCACTCTTAATCCTACGTGACTTCTGATGAGATACATCGAAATGAAGAAATTTCAAACGACCCACGAGAGAACATATGTACGTTGTCGCTTGTTTATCATGAGACGATAGAAGAAGCGTGGGGGGAAGGACGAAGCGATCCTAGCACGATCCATGTGTTTGTGGGGTAAGGTGAGAATGAGATACGGGACTGTCTCATGATTCAGACCAGACATACGTACAAAATCGCCTGCCTGTCCTCGCCGTGTTCAATCAAGCGGACTCCGAGAAAGAAATGAGTCTTGGGCTTGAAGGGGTTTATTCCCCATCCTTGGCTGGCGAGGTCAAGACGAGAGGATTGCGCCTGTCTCGGAATTGCAAAACACACCATTACATAGCTCAGGTTAGCTATAGCCCTCAGAAGGCCGACTAGAGTCTCCCCTCGGGGAAAGATATCCCGCGGAATCTTGGATCGTACATGGATGGCACAAGATGGCAATCATGGCATCATTGAGAGAGGACCGAGGTTCCGGCGAAGATACGCAGATCGCCGACGACGGTCACCACAGATGGAACATAGAGATGGTCTCGAAGCACGAGGAGATGAGCGGAGGCGCCGCGTGTGTGGAAGGAGGCTTCGTTTGAGAGGCTCTTCCGCTGCCTCGAGGGCCACTGGCTGCTAAACGGGTTAGTACAAGAATCGCGGTGTAGAGTGGAGACGACCTAACCGACAGCTCGCGGGGAACGAAAGAACCGCGAATGCTCGATGAACCCACAGGGATGCTCTCAGGTGAGCAGGAGGTTGGAGATCGATGCAGCGTGGCCGTGCGATGTGCGCACGCTTAGATATCTCACTTGCAAGTGATGTGGTTTGGATGGGGTGGCCTACGGGGCTGTATGCAGGATATTGAGGCCTACATCTGTTGCCTTGCGCAGCACCGGCAACAAGGTATCCAGAGAGTAGAATTGGGGAGATATGGTGGCGAAAGTGGAGGAGGTTGGGGGGAGAAGAGGGGAGGAGGAGAGTATATGCACTGTATTATCGGGCGTAAAGCCGAGGCGCTTGCCGGAGTCAGATGATGGGAGAGAAGCGCCCGTGCGAAGGCGGATTTTCAACGCTGCCCGAGGATGCAGCTCTTGAGACCGGACGGTCATCTTCGCTATCGTGCGCGTCCCCAACCACCTCTTGCTCGTCGGGGACGCTGTCGAGCGATCCCCTCACAACACTGTCCACCAAGAATATCAGTCATTCCCCACCACCTCCCCCGACGCCTCACCACACCGCCACTAATAAGCCGTCGCCCAGCCCAGAGGGGGCTCTTCCTCTCTTCCCCATCCTCGTTATGGCCCTCGGCGGTCTGGGTGCCATTCTTCTTGCTGGTCATCCGACATATGCTCTAGGTCATGTCTTCTCCAAGCTTGATCTTCGTACTATCTTCTTCGCTGTGGTTTTTGTCATAATCGTCTTGGTTCTGGGTGCGTAATCATCTTCTCAGCCCGAACAACATCCTCACTTATCATTCTTACAATCTTGGTCCATATATGCGTTCATGGATTCATATATGCGTTCACTGACACGACCTGTGCTCTGCCAAACTGGACTGTGCTGTCCGCCTTGATGTACGATCAGCATATCTCACGAATCCTTCCGAGGCCTCCTTCCGAACCCACCTCACAGAGCTGCATATCAAGGAGCACATCCGCCAGCTCGAGGGCCCCCAGGACGACAGTTCAGCTTCCGACGACGCCAACACGCACTTCACGCTTTCGCGCAGGTCTCCTCCGAGCTCACGTAGACCCGGAAGCAACTTCGACCCTCAATCCCCGTTCCACTTCGTCAGCCGAGCTTCGGTCTCTCTTCGCACCCCGAAACATGTCTTCCAGAATTTTGGCATCCTGTCGATAGCTGCAGTCTATCCGCCGAGCCGCTACGGTAGCCAGGGCGCCGGCCACGCCGCTGGAACCGAAAACCCCAGTCCTTCCGTCTTCGACGCGTGGTACATCGGCATCTTCGGGACGTGGTGGAGAGGCGGCGTTGTTCAGAGTTGGTGGCATGAGCTGTTGGAGAGCAACAAGGACGCGGAAAGGTGCGGTTCTGGTCTTTTGAATATCAAGGCACTCGATGTTCTCGAGGGATTCGACGGTGAGTTGTCTCCTCTATGGTAACGCGAATAACAAGACGAGCGTGTACACTAGGCCTGCCCCTGCCCACGTCGTCCCGTCTCCCAACTGAGTCCCCGTGCAAGCTGAGGGGAATGGAGAGATCGATGCAGCGATCGACAAGCTGTATGCCGCGCAGCACCACGCCACCTCCATTGCCGAAGTCGGCCTCGTTGCCTCTGCACGCACCTCGGGTTGCTGCATCTTCCACCCCTCCGAAGGCGAACGGATCCCCCCATCGCCACGCGCCAACCACCTCCCAGACAAGCGCCGTTGTGACGCCCGAACCGTCGCGACCACCTGTGCCTGCAGCGATTGCGTACTCGCCATCGTCGAGCTCATTGTGGGACTCGTCGCCGATCATCGCGGAGGTGCTGCGCCAGATCTCGCAATCCAAGGCTGCAGTGCAGGAGCTTCGCACGCAACTGACGGACTTCAGAGCGAGCGCGGACGACGCGCACGCTGCGATCGAGAGCGAGCTGGAGGCGCAGCGGGAGCGCAAACGCGAGGAGGACGGGGCTCGGGCGGACCTGAAAGCTCGCACGAAGACGCTCGAGGATTCGAAACGCTCCGCGGAGAGCAGCAAACGCGATGCGGAGAAGCGTTTGCGGGCGGCGGAGACTGCACGCGACAGTGCGGAGGCGCGCATTGAGAAGCTCGGGGAGGAGATTGGGGCGCTGAGAAGCCGGATGCGGGAGGATGAGGCGGCGGCGGTGAGCTGCAAAGAGGAGGGGGATGAGAAGGAGCAGGAGACGAAGGAGGCGTTGGAGAGAAAGAAGAAAGAGATTAAAGTCGCGGAGGAGGTCGTTGCGGCACTCAACATGCGCGCAAAGGAGTTGGAGGAGAGGATTGTGCAGGAGGAGGAGCGGTTACGGCAGGCGAAGGAGCAGGCGGAGATCAAGAAGCAGGACCGGTCGTTCTACCCGCTCACGGTTGTCCCTGCGGTCGAAGAGGACATCACTATTCCTGCCTGGTCATCGTACGCGAGCCAGAATCAAACCCAAGAGGCTTCGCAGGACTCGTTCACGCACCACAGCGGCGAGATCCTTGAGCGGCAGGAGGCCTTCCCTCGTCCTATCCAAGCTCCGAAGAGTAGAGGATCGGCGTCCTCCCGTTCGGGAAGCAGCGACACCGGGGAACCGTCGGTATCGCCCCGTCCCGCACACCTTTCTCTAACGAGCATCTCTAACTTGCGCGACGCCGCCAATCGCGTCCTCTCGGAGCCCGATCCCAACGGACAAGTCCTCGTTCGCCCCCGTGGCTTCCCGCTCTTCGCCGACTTGCCCAGCAACAGGTCTACCCAGTCGACGTCTACTCGTTTCTCGCCGTTCGGCGAAAGCGATCACAGCATCGACCAGTCATCTGTGGACCCCCCTACTTCCGCAAGCAGCATTTCGCCTTCATCGTACATCCCGAGCAGTCTCATCAACTCCCTGGACGGCTCAGGCGGCTTTGATGTCAACCTCTCACGCTCGTTCCAATCCGAGGACGATGCGGTGCTTGCCCGCGACTGGCGCAAGAAGGCGGCGTTCCCGCGCCCCCTCCCCGTCGAGAGCCCCGGCACGGGGATGGGTATGTACACGACGTCGCCTTCGTCGCTGACATACCCGTCTTTCGACGGCGTGGACAAGGTCGACCCTTTCGAGGTCAGGCCGCAGCCTGCTCGTCGCCGCTTCACCTCTGAACTCGTGGACCTCCAGCGCGCTGCGCTCCTCTCGAACCGCACGATCTCGGACCCCGCACCTGTGCCCGTCAGTCTCACGGAGAGCGACACCCAAGACAAAGCTGCTCTCGCGCACCGCAGGTGGTCCTCGCAACAGGACGCGATCGGAAAGGAGCGCAAAGGGCTCAACCCCGAAGCGAAGGCGTTCTCACTCACGAAACGCAGCCTCCTCTCTGCTGCTCCTGCCTCGCACCCGTTCGACCCCCTCGTGCACGCGTCCTCGCTGAGCCTCCCTGCCTCGCTTGCCCCCGAACAAGACGCAACGCACAGCCGCAGCGGCAGCAACCTGTTCTCGTCCATCTCGATGCGCGCGTTCGCGCCGTCACGCGAGGAACGCGAGGCGCTGCAGCGCGCGCTGGGCGGGTCGACGAACACAAGCCTCGAGCGGCTCCCGACGCTCTCCGAGGTCTCCTCCGTATCGAGCATCCCGAGCCTCAGCCTGCCCTCGTCCCCCTCGCACTCGCACGCCGTCGCCGTCGCCCCACCGCCCGGTCTCGGGCCCTCCCTCGGGGCAGGGGTGGCGAAGGACGCGGGAGTGACGGGGTTCGGGTTCGGGAACGGAAGGACGATCTTGGGGCCTGGGCTTGCGTGGCTGCAGAGTCTGCCGCGGACGCGCAAGTCGAAGTTCAGCCCGTGGGAGGACGAGGAGACGAAGGAGCTCGAGGCGGGCGGGGGGCAGTGAATGTGAACGTGAGCGTCCGTGCGTGCAGGGGGTGAAACAAGAATCCGAGTACGAATGCCATTGCTAGTGCTTCTTGCTGCGACCGAGCCTGTAGAGGGCCGTGCTGTGCTGTAAAGTCGGCGAATGTCGAGTATGAAATTATCTATTGTATGTTAGAACTGCCGCCGCGCCCCACCGCACCGCGACAGACCGGAGACGGTTGGGGGAAAACAAGCGAAGGGTGGGATGCATGAGGGAACCCAGAGGGAGAGGCAGGGAAGAGGAGGAAGAGCGCGCTCCACAACCAAGTAACGCAAGCTATATACATAATGGCGCAGTAGCGACGATAGGCAATGACAAGAATATCCCTACCGTCCGAGGACCGACTGTGAGGGTGCGCTCGTCCGTCCACGGGGCGTGCGGCGGTGCGAGGGAAGGGCCCCCCGGATGCAGAGGGAACACGCGCGGGCACCCCGGCGCACCGTTATGTGGGTTCTGTCGACGGTTTGTGGCTTCAGGTGACGGCCGTGCGTCTTCGACGCCATACGCTCAGGCACTCGCGCGAAGGGCCACTGGCAGGCCGAGAGCCTGTGACTGGTCCCCAGGCCAGCACTTATGTAACCACACGCCGGTGGGCCGACGTGCCAAATGAGGTCTCGAAGCCGCCACGGTCCCCAAGGGGAGGCCTGAGTCCCGTTTTCCCGTTCATTGCGACGAGAAGAAGCCGGGATCTCGGGGTCGAGGCCGATCTTGGGTTTGGGGGTTAGGCATAGGCACCCAAGGACGCACCTTTAAGCTCCAAGGTCCGAGGATTGTGACCGGATCGCTCGACCTTCCCATCCGCAGATAAGTACCGTCTGACGGCCAGTTGCAACGACGAGCGGGGATTGGTCGGAGATTGTGCATGTAGACGGCTTGAGGAGATGTGGAGAAGAATTCGTTGCTATATTCGTCACGGGATATCGCGCATGGCGAGGAGGAAAGACAACACCTAGGAGACCAAGAGAGTGACAAACGAGGGTATAAGAATAAATATATGCGAGCGGACAACGGACAGCTTTTTGAGGGCCTGCGAGAGCGAACACAGTGACGGAGGTCAATGTGATACGTTTTAGGCGTCGGCGATCGAAGAAGACGTGTGGCAAATAAAGGGTGGTCGCGTCAGTGATGCGCAAAACTGTGTTTGGCAGGGGAATTTGACGTACGCGTGCGATGAGATACGAGGGGCATGACGCACCTCGGTGAACGCATGCTTGCGCTCGTGCTTGTGCGTGGGAGCGGTATGTGGGAGGGGATGATAGTAATGACACTACACTAGACACTTGGCGGCCCGCGTGGGCGGGGGATCCGTCCGGCCCTATGAACAGTGGAAGGCAGTAGCGATACACGTACAACGTCCGGAGCGGGACAGCGACCTATGCGCGATGCGATGATGCGTGCGGCGTAATGTGCGATGGGTGTAATGGGAACAGTGGCGACATCCAGAATGTGCCGTGCTGGAATGCCAAGAAGATGGGAGCAGGCCACCGACGATGCGGGTATAGGCGGAGGCCTTGTAGAGATGGGATACAGAGTAGGAGGAAATGAAGTTGAGGTGAAGGAGTGTGGAGAAGCCGACGCAGACGCGAGGTGCTTCAGACGGAATATAGAAGGGATCCGGCGCAAGAAGGTTCCGTGCCATCGCGCCATTGCGACGTCGACGGGGCGTCTGCGCGCCCCGTGGCACGGTGATGACCGGTAGGGTGGACGCGTGGCTCCAGTCTGACACTAAAGCCAAGCAAGCAATTGGTAGAATGGTGTGCTTGGAGCGACGCCATGGTTATATTGCAGGGTTCAAGATGCCCCGCACGTCGTCGACATGACAGAGATCCGCGAGGAAAGGGCAGAGGTCGGTCAGCTCCGTATCATGAGGGTCGTTAAACCACGATGATACAGGGACGGCGTTGTGAGGGTGGAAAATATAGGACGCAGGCGAGTTGTCTAGGATGATCGTATCCTTGACTGGGCGCCCCAGTTGTGATAGGTCCTATCCAGGGGCTCAATGTGAAGTCATAACGCAAATTAACTTCCGGAACCTACCTTCACATAGTTCCCTTTGTGGTTGTAACAACTTTCCCGGAATAGTCTATGCGCAACGGAGTTGTATGGATCCAATCGGTCGAGAACGGGGTCGGCGTACTGGAGGTCAAATCTGGTTAAGTACGAGTTCTTGCGGCCCAGAAACAAAAATGCCGTACCTTGCTCAGACTTGCGGTGAACACAACTACCTCGTAGATTTCCCCCATACGTCGGAGAAAATCATCCACGCCTGGACGTTTTAATACGTAAAAATTGTGCCAGTACGCCTCGATTTCTACCGGAACAATGTAATCTGGCGAGGGCACGGCCTGCAGGAAACGTCAGAGCCATCATTGATAACGTGGGAATGGCACCCACCTTCAGGCTACTATGCACCAACGTCTCATCCAAGTCGAGCACCAAGCATTTTCGGCCGACATGTTGAGGGGCAATAGGTGGCAAGAGCGGCTTGGGTTGACCGTCCTACGTTGTCTAATAGGTTGAGGGAAGGGTGTACTGGGCGCATATAGGAAGGCAACTCACGGCGTCGATAGGAATACCAGTCCCCCCCGACCGAATCAACCGTTGCTCCTCATCCTCCGCCTGATTGATCAAAATCGCCTCGTTAAACTCGCCCTCGTCAGAGAATGAGCTGTCCGAGTCGTCCGATGCATCGTGGACGTGCGACTTGTCGTAATGGGTAGGGGGACGGTTTAGGTTCTCACCGGTGGAACCTGGCGGCTGCACAGCGCCGGATGTTAAGCCGTCTGTCTCTGATAGTGGCAGGAGCTGCTTCGTCGGCGTGGGCGGGACGATGACTTCCACTTCGCCGTCTGGAACCACCGCTGGAATCGCGAGGGGAGGGAGGTTTGGCACGGTGACTGCTTGCACGCGTGGGCATAAGGCGGGGGAGATGGGGTGTCAAATTTTACATACCCGTCGAGGACGAAGAGTGCGTTCCATGCTGCCCGGTCTCCGTATCTTTGAGAGTCTGCTTCTCGGATTCTGGGAGTTGGCCCTCGTCGAGATCGATGGAGTGGGTCTGTTGGGCGGTGATGCAGGATTTGCAGAGACGTGTGAACTTGAAGAGGAAGGACTTCTTAGCCCGCTTCGCGGGTGGCTTGGATTCCTCTAATGACGACAGAAGCTCGGTCAGGATAGTGGACAGGTGGATAGGTTCAGAAACGGACTACCCATCTCTGCGACGCTTACCGACCGGTGCAGCGAAAGTTGTCACGCTGTTGTCCTTCTCCTTTGGAGGTCGAAGATCTTCCACCGGGGACTTCTCTGCGATGGAGATTGCGGTGCCCGTCATGGTTGCGGTCGGCGGATCCGAATGTGCAGTCAGATCGGACTGTGTGGGGAACGAAGAAGGCGGGTCCTGCCCGTGGCTGCTATGGGTATCGCCTGTTATTGAATGAGCGTCCGTTGCCGATGAACCAAGTTCGGTTATCTGACTGTGGGTATGCGCGGTTGGTTCTCCGGCGGAAGACGCGCTAGTTCCGCTTCCTTCGCCTGCAAAGGCATGAGGAGAGGAGGAGGGGGAGCTGGGGGAGCTTCTCCCCGGGGTGGATTCGCGGTTGGAGGTTGATGGCTCGACATCTTGACCCGGACCTGCTTCTGACGCCTGGTTCATGGGGCTCGATTGAGCTGTCCGCCCTGACGCCGAGAATGGGGAAGACGCACCTGAACGGGGGCAGAAGAGTGCGACGACCGAGAGTTAGCCATGACCACGCGAGCTCTGTGCAAGGCGGGGGAAGAGGTGGGAGTTCAGACGGGTCGTCGCTGTCCATCAGACTCCCGCCTCTCCCAACACACAGGCGCCCATCCGGCGTCAGTCCCCGACTCGGCCACCCCTTGCGTCCTCTCCGTCAACGCTCATCCACGCGTCGTTAGCGTTTGCGAATCTCATCGGCAGACCTTCTTTGCGGTGCTTCATGCTTACCACGCGCCTTGACGCAAGGGATGTGCGAGCTTCTCGCGGGAACGAGGCATGAAGGGAAACGATCACTTAGACATGCATCCGTGATCGCAACTTTCCCTCCTATGCGTGCCCCTCATACCGCTGAGCGCAATAAGGAGGCAATCACTTTACTTTTGTGACAACACAGATCATATTCTGACGCTGACATAGCTGCACACACAACATCCACGCCATGTTGTGGTGGACGTCCACAAGAAACCTATGAGCGAGGCGCCCAGACACCCGCGGGCCGGCTCGAGCAGGTACCTGGTCCGTGCGCACGGGCCCCACCCATATATAAACCGGGTCCCTCGCACAATGATTCCCCATTCTTGTGCTCGGGCATGTACTGTCGCCAGTGAGGTCTTTACCGAGGCACAGTCTTTTGCTGATTGCAAATTACACATCCGAACCCGTCTGTTAGCTTCGGCTTTCAGCAATTTTTGGAAAACCCTCCTCCCGGTGATGACCTTTTCGGTTTGAGGGATTGTAACAGTAGCTTACTTGGGTTGGCGGTCAATATTATCTTGCCCTCCTACCATCATCTGCAGTGTGCACCGCAAGTGACTTATCGACTGTCTTCGGAAGTACTGCTCGGCTTTTGGATGGCTTTCATAACTATTTCTGGTTTTCCATGTTCTGGGAAGTCTAAACGTGTAGAGCAGTTGCGAGCTCATTTAGAGGCACGGTTCAAGGATCCATTGTATGAAGGTCCACAACTCAAGGTTGCTGTTGTCTCTGATGACACGCTCAACATCCCTCGAAGTGTCTACAACGGTGAGCAAGCTCTTGAATGTGTCGCGCAATGGGTACCTGATTGGACTTCAGATGGTCGGGCTGAAAAACCCGCAAGAGGTTCCCTATTCACCGCTGTGCAGAGAGAGATGGCACAAGATACCGTCCTGATCGTCGACTCCATGAACTACATCAAGGGCTTCCGGTACCAAATGTACTGTGCCGCGAGGGAACACAAGCTTCGAGTGTGCACAGTGAGTCACATTGTCGTTTCAGCCTGGGCTAATCCTGATCGGTGCCAAGATTTTCGTCGTAGCGACACAAGACCAGTGCAAAGAGTGGAATGCCGGTCGGGATGAGGAGTGCGCCTATGCACCCGAGACGTGAGTTGTATGCTGCTCGGAATCCTACAGATGATATCTCACACCATCGCAGCCTCGAAAACCTACTGATGCGATACGAAGAGCCCTCGTCCATGGTCCGCTGGGACTCCCCGTTGTTCACCGTGCCCTGGACGGACAATGACGTACCCATCGACGATATCTGGAAGGCGATCACGGAAGGCAACGTGAAGCCTCCGAATGTTGGAACACAAGCGGTAAACGCGGACCTTTTCATCACGCTGTACACCGACAGCCGTAAACTGACCTTACCGACAGGTTCCCAAAGCCCCGACGGACGCACTCCGCACGCTCGAGCACGTCAGCACCTCGATGGTGGCGGCGATCATGTCCGAGCAGGCAGCAGCCGGCGGTTTCGGAGGTCTTGTTACGCTGCCCCTCTCAGCAACGCTCAAGCCGAGGGTGAGCCTGCCCTCGCGCAACATCACGCTCTCGGAGCTGCAGCGGCTCAAGCGCCAGTTCGTGACGGTGCACAAGAAGGCGATCACGCTGGGGACGACCGAGAAGGGCGCGGTGGACTGGGGCGAGGAGAGCGTAGCCGACAAGTTCGCAGTGTACATCGAGGGCAATCTGAAGCCGTAGGCGCATGGCGATCCACGATCGCGGTTTCACGATCGACGACCTTGTTCGGCGAGACAATTAGCACAGTGGAGGTATGGAGCGCGCCCGCGCCCAGCCTCGGTGACCTGAGCCGCTCTGTCGGGAATGTCTCTTCCATCGTGCACTCCTCTTTGCGTCCGTGGCGGTGGGTTTTTTGAGACGAGAGGACGCTAACGGGATAGGGGCTTTCTCAAATTTCCTCCGCGAGGGACGCGGAGACTAAATGTGCCTGTATCGAGTCTCTCCCGGAATTCATGGCCACCACGCCTCTCCTTCATTCTCTCGTCTCTCAGGCACTGGCACTCCAGAGCCTCGCCTCATAACCCTCGCAGGGCTTCCGTAGGGGAGCTCGGCATCCGCGCTCATGTCTGGACTGGAGGCGCGAGGGCAGATTCAGTCCGCGGGCTACTTCCCGAGCGTCGGGAAGGAGGTCTTGAGCGCATTGGTCCATCTCATCGGTGAGTCTCCGTCTTTCACAACGTGCGGAAGGGACTGAGCCGTCGCCACTAGGCATTACCATCATCTCCGGCATGTTGTCGAGGAAGCTCGACTGGGTGACCCGCCGTCCTTACTGGCCGCGCCTTCTGGTCGTTTTCAACCTTGCGGACTCGTGAGTGTATCGCAATCTCCTTTCTCTCTGACATTCTCATGATCCCGGGGCGACATTACACCAGATGGGCCTTCATATTCACGAGTGCGTGTCTCATGGTTGCTCGCGTCGTATGCTCAGCAACGCTGACAGTTCCTTCATTCCCCCAATTGAACGTGTAGTCGCCATTCTGGTCCACGGCTTGGGGATGGAGCTCAGCATCACCGTGTGCATCATGGGGATTCTGAGCTGCATCATCTTTTACGGCACGTCCAAGATATTCATATATCTCCTTCTCGGTGCGTCCTGTACGTCTACTCATTCGTGGCGTCGCTCACTTTGGCGTGGAACACCAGCGGAGAAGGTATATGCGGTTTGGGCCACCGGTCCAGTCAAGGGACGACTGCACTGCAAGGTATACCTTGCATGTATGGCATTCATCAGCAGCTACGTCGGCGTTGTCGTCGTAATGATTTTTGGTGCGTGCATGCCGCATCCTATTGCCGAAGCTTTCATTCATCCTCTCTATCCCGACATGATACCAGAACGCATTGCTGTTTCTGACGAACGAGGGACGTGCTACATTGGCCTGAGGCGCGTCTCTTCGGTCTTGCTTCTAAGTTATGATGTGTGCGTCCTCAATACTGCTTCCCATCCCGACTCCCGTATTTGACACTAGATCTACAGAGTTGTAAACGTCCTCCTCACCTCGCTTTTCGTATGGCCCTTGCTTCGGAAGAAGCTGACGCCGGCATTGAGACAGATAGCGATCCGGAACCTCTGGTGCGTATTCCTCTCTCGTTCCAATTCCCGACGTGTTTGCGACTCCCCCCTGACATCCCGCGCGCATTCCCCCAGGGCTGCTGGCGTTTCCCTGTCCACCTCATCCGTCAATACCATCGTCCTCACTCTGATGAATGGCAGGCAATTGGCGTGGGTCTGTCTAGCCAGCTGTGGCATTGATGTGCGTGTTATCCCACCCCTCGCCCCCGCGCCCAACGCCGGACATTCTCTGAAATATTCGCTGCCCTGCCAGGTGGTCATCAACGCCATGGCCCTCACTTGGGTTACATCCGACTTCTCCTCCGCCACGGAAGACGATCCCAAGCCGTTCTCCGACACGCTCACGGGCTCCGCCGCCATCTGCTCTGTCGACATGGACGCTGTCCCTGACTTCTCCACGTCGCCCACCGAGTCCATCAATACCTCCCACATCCCTCTGTCGTGCTTTTCTGGTGCCCCCGTGGACGTCATCAGCCTCCCGTACGCACGCAGCCCGCGCGACAGCGCATGCGCCCGCATGTCGCCGAGCCTCCTCCCAGAGTCGATGCTTCACCCATATCTGTACCCGACCGACGCCGAGGAGAGCGGGGAGTGTTTAGGCAAAGGGAAAGGCAGGGACCGGAGCCCGGAGGAAGGGGGCGCGAAGCACATATGCTCGCTGGCGTGCTCGCCGTCGTCTCTGGCGTCGCCGCCATCGGTGGGTCTGCCGCTTCCGCCGAGGTGGCGACGGCGTGGCCGGTCTCCCGTGTCGAGGCGAGATCCGCACACCGAGGTACGTCCATGTCCGTGTCCCTTTGCGCGCGGGGAGGTCGTTGTTGACGATTTGGCTAGATCATGATGTCAGAGCTGGGGATGGGCCCGTCCATGCGCGACGACGGACAGACATTCGATCATAATACCCTACGCGCGAGCTCGTCTGAGACGAGAACGTCAGTGGCTCGTCCACACCATTGTACAAATACAGACCGGACCTGCAGAGATGTATCTAGCTAACGCATGTATTGATCTGGAACGTTAGATGGTTGTATGCTTAGGTGTAGATGCTTCTCGGATGTACCTGTGTATCTGTACAAGACAGCTATAATTGTGCTCTAATGATCATAGAATTTAGCGGAGAGCACATTGTATCGCCCGCCTAGCTCAATCGGATAGAGCGTCAGACTCTTACGGCTGCGGGCTTACGGGCACGTGATCGGGTGATCTGAAGGCTGCGAGTTCGACCCTCGCGGTGGGCTAATTGGTTGACCACAAAACGTTTTTGCTAAGTTATCTGGATTCTGGGGTCCCACAGCACCACAAAAGTACACTGTATCGCTCATCCGTCGTAATAATTCACGGTAACGTGGCTGTAACTAAAGATAATGTTCCATGCAGAGAGAAAGCGAGAGCATAGGGCCCCAAGCCCGTATACAACAGAGGGCGACTGAAGACAACAAGCAGCGAAGTATCTTTAACATATAGTGCGAGGACGACAGATTACAACGAGCGCAGATGTGTCGCCAACACATGTACATAGGGTTTAAGAGAGCGTTCTAACTTCTCACAGATGGCGAGCGAAAATGACGCAGTTGGAAAGCCCATAACCGGACCTACGACACGATTACATTCCGCAGATAAAGACACCTGAGGCGACTACCGACTTACATTCGACTACTCATATCCATGTCTATACATTTGGACACGATTGAAGGTGTTACATAACTTTGCCGTATTCCTCTAGGCCTTCCCCTCCTCCTTGGTCACCGAACAGAGCTTGGTCTGCATCGATTCATGAGTTTGACCCAGTCACAATTGCCAGCGAAGAGGCTTCACGCGCAACGCAGGGGCGTGTTTCATAGTGAGGAGCAGAGGGGGGTTCGTTTCTGCCAGATACCGGCGTTGGTGAGTTGATGGTGAGGGACGAAAGCAAGATACTCGGTCACATGGACAAGTCTAGGCGCGCGAACGCGACGCGATTGTGTGGCTGTGTTTGGGGCGCGCGCTCGTGTTCAACATCGTCTACGCGACGTCGGACGAGGTGGCTCCAACGCTGGACATCACGCTCACGACACTGACGACGACACGAGGAAGAACACCGACATCAACATGTTTTCAAGAGGGTCAAGGTTCCCGTCCGCGAAAGGTGCGCCCAGCCGTCGTCGTCGTCTGCGGGGTGGAACTGAACAATGGCAATGCCCACAGGTTCCGACGTTCCCGGCCCTGGAGCATACAACGCGCAAGGTAAGTAGTGTATGCATGCAGCCATACAGCATGGTGCGTTGTTGACCTCGACTAGACCCCGAATACGACGCATACAAGCGAGGAGCATTCCTCGAGAAGACGAACCGGTTCAACAAAGACAAGCCGGACGATGTGCCCGGTGCGTGGTTCGCAGGTTGCGGTTTTACACGCGTTTCTCTCAGACTTAGCACCTCAAAGGCCCCGGAGCGTATGATGCCGATGGTGCAGGTGGACAGAACAGACCGCCGACAAGAACGGGAAACCATACCACCACCGACAGACTAGCAGTGCTCCAACGCAAACTGGAAGACCTGGAGAGGATTCATGTCGAAGAGAAGAAAGCTGTGAGTGTCCCCACGCGTCTTTTTCCAACCGCCCCATGCCAAGCCCGTTTCAGCACCACCTCGAGCAGGAGCGGCTCAGACTCGAGCTCAGCCGCGCGCAACGGACGGCGGCCGAACAAACCGAACGCGCGGACAAGCTCAAGAAGCAGACGGACGCTCTTGACGCGCGCGTGCAAGAGCTGAAGAAGGCGGCGGCGAACGACCAGGGGGAACTGCGCGAGCTGCGGCTGAAGCTCCGTGCGAGCGAGCACGAGCGCACGCAGCTCGCGGCGAAGCAGGGCGACGCGGCTGAGGCGCGGAAGGCTGAGGCGAGAAGGAGGGACGAGCTGAGGGAGCGGGATAGGAAGGTCGCCGAGTTGGAAAAGGCGTTGGGCGTGGAGAAGAAGAAACAGGAGGCGGCGGAAGCGCAGTTGGCTGAGGCGAAGGGGAAGACGGACGAGCGGGTGCAGGAGGCACAGGCTGCTGCTGAAGACGCGACAAGCCAGTTGCGGGAGGCACAGAAAGAGGCGCAAGCTGCCCGCGATGCTCTGCAGCAGATCGAGTCTCGTGCGGAGAACGCGGAGGAAGACCTTGTCGCACAGCTCGAGCAGCACCGGTACGCCCTCTCCCGCGTCGCGCAGGAGTACGGCAAGCTCGCGTCGACGACAATTGCGCTCTCGACACACCGACTTGTGAAGCAGGAGGTTGTGGCCCTCCAGTTGCGCAACAACAAGCTGGAACGCAAGCTCGCGAACAGCGACGGTCAAGTTGTCGAGCTTGCGAACCTCATTCGGCAGGTGAAAGAAGAGAACGTGTTCCTCGTGTCTCAGCTCCGCGAGACCCAAGACGAAGCCACGGCCTACCGTCACGCTCTCCGAGACGTATCAAGCGTCGCGATGACTCCTGCTGATGAGTTCCGCGAGCTCGAGGACACGGCAAGGTCTGTGGCAGAGGAGCGGCACGCGTCGGTCCAAAGCGCTCTTGATGTGGCTCGTGCAGACTCTGAGCTATGGAGTTCTCTCGACCGTGCCCGCACAGACGCGCTGCTCTTCCACGCTTCGGTGCTTAGCAAGGAAGCACACGACATCCGTTCACAGCTGGATCAGAGCACGAAGCAACTCGCCGAAGCGGAGGCCGTCCGCAACCAGCTTTCTGAGTCTCTGCAGCGCGCACAGACCGAACACGCTGAAGCGCAACGGATGCTCGCAGACTCCGCCGCGTCTCTGGCCGAGTCGAATGCACGCGTGGAGTCTTTCAGGAAGCAGCTCGATGTCGTCAAGGCGGAAGCGCGGGCCGACGTTGCGCGTGCCGAGCAGGGCATGCAGCAGGAGAAGCAAGCGAGCCAACGCTTGGCCAAGTCGCTCCAGCAGGTGAAACAGGCCGAGCAGTTCTTGCGCTGCGAAGTCGAGCAGTAAGTCCTCTCTTCAAGTCCCGTAGTCCCCTCGTTATTAACATTCGGACAGGCTGAGCTCCGACCTTGCCGAGGCGGAGAAGTACGAGGAGGCGTACAACGGCCTGCTGGCGGAAGTCGAGCAGCTCGTGATGAAGAACGCGCTGGCGGAGGACGAAGCGCAGCGGCTCAGCAAGTTCAACGCCGAGATCCTCGGGCACAACAACCCCGCCCAGCGCATCGTGTACGTCGATCGCATCCGGCGCGAGCTGCACGAGACGAAGCACGTACGTTCCTTCCCCGATGATGAGTTTTGTTGGCAACGTCCTGACCGTGTGCGGGTGTTAATACAGAAACTGCTGCTCTCGACGCGCGACCGGGACGCGGCCTACGCGGACAACGACGACCTTCGTGCCGAACTCGACCTGTACAAATCCGTGGCCGTCCCTCAGGACGTCAAGCCGCGCACCACGATCACGAGGGTCGCGAGACCTGGTACCGCGACGCTGGAATCCGACGTCACGGGCCCGGGTTTGGCGTCTTCGCAGGGCTCGGAGCAGGCGCAGCGGTTGTCTGCGGCGCGCTCGTCGGCGAGCTCCAGATTGCCAAGCTTGCCGGAGCTCCCGACGGAGGGGGATATGACCCTGGATGAGATTATGTGAGGGGAGGAGCGATGGTTGCTTACGATCTAAGATGCTTTTTACGAATACCCATACTGAGGATTGATACACCAGGACGACGCCTGACAACACCGGCGAGCACAAACATTCAGCGCTCAGCCAAGAGCAAGCTGTGTCTGCGTGACCAATACGAGGAAAGTCGTAAGGAGTGTCACTGCCACTGTGCACTTGATTGTTTCGATAACCTGCGATAATCGGACTCTATAAAGCTGTCTCCCCGCGGAGTCCCAAATTTTCATTGACCGATGAGGGTTTGCTTAACCATCTCCATTCGTTTTTCTGCTCATAACCATCTCCATTCACTTTTCTCTCTTCCAACAACCCAGTCCTTGGGCACCATCCCACCCTGCTACGTTTGATACGATAGTCCAGGTGACGCGAGGCTCCGGGTTTGGTCAAGAACTCGCACCATAGCAAGTACGTGGCAATCTCGCTGTCCTTCGACAATGGATTAACGTTTGCGATATTTACGACTGGAGGATACATGCGATACTAGAATATGAAGGATGGATACAGGATGATCGATATAAATACAGGCGAAGGCTCTTGCGCAGGGCTACAGACGTAGTGCGAGGACGACACAGCTACAATATTACGACGACGGGACAGGTAGGGTACTCGGAGTCGAGTGGGAACTGCACAGCGTCCTCTTGTTCGGACTAGAAAACTGGTAAGGTACACTACAAACATACAGTAACTCCCCGATAATCACGCTGACCACTTCAAACGGCAGTGTCATCATCTTTGGTCGGGGCTGCATCAGTCTCGGCATGGTATTCCAAGTTGTCAAACCTAAGCCCATAAATGACTTTGCCGCCCCCGCCGCCGACTTTGGTCTTATGTTCGTCCTTCTTCCTAGTACCTAGTGAGCCCAAGGCAAGGCAGGAGAATGGGCGTATGACCACCGTTAATTGCATAGCGCTATGTCTGGAAATAAAAACCACTGACCTTCGAGGTCGCCACAGCTCAGATTCCCTGAGTCCTTCTGTCGTGGAAATATCGTAGCGGTGCCGCTCACTACGCCGAGGTCATTGTCAGATTTCCGACAGATACCAACAAGGACAAAATGTACTTGAGATAACGGAGGGGTTCCGGGCTAGGGCATTAGATCGTGACGTTGTAACATGAGGTACGTAGCCCCCTTGAGCGGTTACCTCGCCCTGACGTGATTCTGCAGACGTTCCGGGCGCGGGAGCCACGCCCTCTTCGCGACGCACCAGAGAGGGAAGTTGAAATAATCCCAGGTCGACTGTAATGCCAGCCGCTGAAATTTAAATCCCCGTGAGGTGAGGTGATTCCTGAAGGCGTCTGCCGACGATGATAATGCCACCTACGTGTGAACAGGAGATTAATGCTGGTTCTCGTGCCAACCGATAATTTGACGTCACGGAACTTAACAGACATCTCTTCTCCTGGTCCCGCAGCCCTTTCTGCCAATGATAACACCAGTCAAGCGTGTCGCAGCGAACAGCAGCAAGTCACAATCACCTATCTCAAGCGCCACTGCCGGCGACACCTCGATGAGTCGGGCGGTAGGCATGCTGCCACTCCCAACGGACGCCTCGGTCATGGGACCGAGACCCCGAGAGAGCATCCCATTACTCTCGCCCCAAGCGAGCAACACATCCCGCTCTACAGCCTGATTCCGCGCCAACTGTGACGTCCTCTGATGGTCAAAGTCAGGACGGAAAGGTCGTGTTTCGAATAAAGCCAACACACTTTGACAAGGTGCAGATATTCCTTGCAAACACGCTTGTATTTCCGTGCGACATTGATTCTATTGAACGGGTGTCGTAACAGATCAAGAAGCGTGGTTGATCCGGAAGGGTAAGGCGGCCGCGCCGCTTCCACACTAGGCGGAGGTGGACGGATGCGTAAGTGACTTCGAATCGATGCTCATCGATAATTATCCTCACCGTTGTGCCATATTGATAATTTCCTGAATCTGGTCCGGGGTCATGAAGGGGCGGTACTCTTCCAGCACGTCAATTCCCTGGTCGTACTTCTCGTCCGCCTTCTTGATGATGTGCGTTGGTGCAACATCTCGGTAGAGGCCTATGACGAGCTGTACACCACCTTCAATGAGGGGCGGGACAACGGCAAGTGGGGAGAACGGCATGGGGAAAAGAAGCGCAGGGTGCTGTTACGGTGAGAATGAAGCGCAATCGTGGCTCTTTTTCTACGGCCAGGTTGACGCAGGGAACTTATCTCGTTCATGATGCTCTAGCTCCAAAATGGAAGATGGAAGCTACGGACATGCTCTACGTGCATGGTCGTACTCACGGGGCCGGGTTGCCTACTGTTCAAACGGGAGCAAATGCATATTGCAGGTGAGACCGCTTCGACGTATTGAATCCTTGCTCATGAAACTTAGATGGGTCCTGCGCCAGTGAAGTCAAAACCACCATGAGGACAATGGTCAGTTCGAGAATTTGGAGAATCCTTCACTTCGCTGAATGCCGGCTAAAGAACCAGAACCCGTCAACTTCTCCGGACCTTTTGGTGTTATCATTGGAGTCTATGCTATCGTACACGCCTCGCCCACGAGTCACTTCGCATAACTGCTTGGGCTCTTTCCCGTGGTCGCACGCTCCCCCCCCTCCACTCGGTGTTTACTTCTGCTTGAAACCTACCTGAAACCTTCTACAGAGATGGCTTCCACAGACAACCCTCAGACCTTGAGCGCGAGTACGCTGCAAGGTGGTCTATTCGAAGACGAGTACTTATGGCGAGATCACCAAAAGTGGCTGGAAGCTTGCGGTTACCTACTGCGTCGTCGGTATCAAACCGACTGGGAGCCATCGTGGCTCAAGTCGAAAAAAAATCCGACCAGCTGTGAGGATGGTCAATCGCCTATGGTAAGTGTTTCGGGACAGCGTCGTTCTATGTTGTGTCAATCACTTGTATCCTAGCGCACAGTTGTTATGGATGCTATCCGCACGTCTGACAATCGCCTCGTGTCTATCAAGAGGGTAAAGAAAGAGGATCACCCTCAAGAGGAAGAGATCATTCGTTACTTCTCAACAGATCCGCTTGCAACAGATCCATCCAACCATGCCGTCCCCGTCTACGAGGTGCTTCAGTCTCCCCACATGGAAGACGTCCAATTCCTAGTTATGCCGTTCCTGATACGTGTATACGATGTTAAATTCGCCACCTTGGGAGAAATGGTCGAATGTCTTCGACAGCTATTCGAGGTGAGTTGTACCGCCAGCATTCATCTCGAAGTTGATTCGGTACTGATATTCGTGCTACCAGGGACTTCGCTTCATGCATAGTCACCATGTCGCACACTGGTGAGCAGATAAATGGACCTCTCCGATGATGTGTCCCTCCAACGATTTCATATAGCGACGTCCATATCATGAACGTCATGATGGATCCTATGCCTCTTTTATCCGAGCAGCCACATCCTGTCGAGCTCAGCAAAAGCTACGACTTCAAGCGAAAGACGAAACAATATACACGCACTGGCCATCCCACCACGTACTACTACATCGACTTCGGCCTCTCGTATCGGTTCCCCCCCGAAAAAAATGACCCTGTTGTTCCGGTTGTGTTTGGGGGAGACAAGACTGTCCCAGAGTACAAAGATACTTTAACTCCGAAGGATCCTTACAAGATCGATGTCTACTGTCTTGGAAATCTCATACGAGAGGATGTCATGGGAGTGAGTTCATATTGCACGGGGATTCTATATTGAAAGCTGACAGCTGCATGCCGTCCTCCATCAGCAAATTTCAGGGTTAGAGTTCCTGCGGCCGCTCGTCGACGATATGGTGGACATGGATCCAGCGAGCCGCCCCTCAATGCATGATGTCTGCATGCGTTTCGAGAAGCTGGTCACATCGCTGCCGAAGCGCAAGCTCCGGTCCCGCGTTGTCTACTGGAGCGAAAACCCTATAGCGCGACTGTACAGGGACTGCCGCCATGTGTTTCGGACCCTCTTTTGGATTGCGACGGGGACACCGGCTGTCCCCTCCCCCGCCTCCAGGTCGCAAGTGACGGAGAATTGTTCACGGAGCCTCGCCGGGCTCATCCATGCGGACATTTAGATGCCTACATCGACCCCTTGCCCTTGCCTTGTGGTGACTCCCTTCACATATTTGCCCGTTTTATGTACGGTTAAGGCTTGAATATTCCCGTTTTCAATGCCAAAGGGACGGAACGCTCTCCTTTTCAGGGACGTTGAACTCTGAAGCGAGCAGCAGCGGATAGAACTGCTGAACGTGTCTCGACGCGTTCCATGACCTGGTGAGTTTTGATGCACATGTTCGGGCTGGGTTACCTATAAATGACCATTGTCCCGATCTACTCTCGGACCAGCACATTGTATACTCAAGACGGCGTCAAGAAGTGCTAGTAGACTCGGCCAGCGTACATCTGGAAGTAGAAGGAGCGGGGAAGGCAGGCATGGATGTCCGAAAGCTGCCACCCTCCTCTGGTATTGCACTACAATTCGTTCGTTGGTCCTCATGTCCGAAGCAACGCGATTACTGACACACGATTTGGTATGTTCGCCGCTGCAATAACTTCGAGTCTGGATTATCCGCTTACTCTGTTGAGATATCAATCGGAGGGCGAACAGTCGATGCTTCGGTATTGAATCCTAATTTTGCTTGAGCACGGCTGGCCACCTGATGAACTCGGCGCCTGTGTCGCTGAGCTCTTTCAGATAGTTAAAGTTCGCGAGCACCAAGGTTCTACCGCTCATCCTCGCATTCAGGAATATGGCAACCACATGACTGACGTTACGCTACATGTAGAATCGCCGAGGATCACACAGCAGTATGTTGAACCTATCTAGGACATCGACCGCATTTGCTCATGACCGAAAATGCGTCTTGAGGGACGTAGGGTCAAGATCTCCGTTGGGGCGGCGAGGAATTGGACAGCAGACATCCGACAAGGATCATAAAAATAAGATATTTGGTGCCCGTAGCCGAAGGTTTGTGATGACGCGGTTCATGCTCGGGCACCTGAGCATGAGGCTAACGATCCCGGAACGGGGATTGTAGTATTCTTGTCATATGTGGATAAGTTCCGGGATGGCAAGTATTGAACTCAAGACGGAGTAAGGAACTGGCCGCAGTGTGGCGCTTCTGCCCACATTGCCGGTGGGTCGAAGGGTAACGAATTATGCGTGGTGGATCTCTCCCCAGCCTTTCGTCGCGGGGGGCTTGAAGAGAACACAGGGACTTGAGAGTGTCCCGCGTCCACCAGCCCGGTGGATGTCTAGGCATGTTTGGGGGACTCTTTGTCTTATCCGCGGCTGAACGGTAGTCTATTGAATGAAGTGCGAGGCAAGCATTCTCACAATAATACCCGGGAGGCCGAAGCACGTAATTGAACTGTTTATTCTCTGACCTTAGTACTGAATCTTGGAGACAAGCGGGAAGGGGAGGGCAAAGGCCTTCTACGAATCCGTAAAAAGGGCTGACACGAGACGACATTTCTGCAGCTAGACTATAGTAATCGCTAGTTGAATTGAGAGGAGGCTTGAATATCCTATGTCCTGAACTGCCCGAAAATCTTGCAAAGATCAGGCTCTGCCACTGGGATTGCGGTCCAAAAATAAACTACTACACCCTTCTTCAAGGCGCTACCAGGGCTCGAACCTGGGTTTTGGGAATGATGAGATCAGAATCCCAAGTGATAACCACTACACTATAGCGCCACATAGGTGAGGTGAAGTTGAAGGATTGTCTTGCACATTGCCCAGAAGACCCATTCGAGGCAGGAAGGGATAATTGGGGGAACGCAGGTTACCATGAATCCTCCACATATCCTCATTGCTCGTAACTCGAGGGGCTCCAATACTCATAACCCATCTGCTTCCCTTAGCTCACCCACCGAGACCCATGCTGCAGCCTCTGGCATCTTCAGGTCTGCCGGGTCTCCGTCCTGGTACCTTGACTGTGAGTCCGACGAGATGGCCTCGTCCCTCAGCACCAACGGCGACTTGGACGACCCTATAGAGATAGACGAGACCTTCACCCGCACAAGTAAGTTCCCTGGAAACGTCAAGATCGTCGTCGAGTCCACGACTTTCTGGTGCGCATCTCCTTCACCCACACCCCGCATTCCGATCTCCGAGCGCGCCGCGCAGAACAGCTGAACGACGTCCGTTTGCCTCCTCTCTTTTCTTCAAGGGCGCACAAAGAGGTCCTCTACTTTGCCTCGTCCTTCTTCAAGGCTGCCCTCTGCGGCGGGTGGGCCGAGACGGAGAAGGAGTCCGGCCGGCCTCAGTCCGTCTCCTCCATCATCACCATTTCCCAGCCCCCCGTCGTCCCCGGCAGCAGGCCGAACCTCGAGACGCATTCCGAGATCACGTTCGCGCGGTTTGACCCGGACATGGATCCTGACGAGGTCGACCTGGATGTTGACCTCAGCGGGAGCGACGGGAGTGATGAAGAGACGAGCATCGAGGACAAGGTGAAGGCGCGTGAGGATAGCCTAAACAAGCTGGAGAAGTCGAATCCCACAACACCCACAAGCCCGTCAGAGAACGCGAAGGTCAAAGCTCCGGACGTCGACGTCGACGGGAAGGCGGCAGAGCCTTCCACTCTTCCGCGACATCATCCTTCTAAACGGCAGGGTTCCGAGAAGGACAAGCGTCCCGATGCCATTATTGTTTTGAAAGAAGAGAAGGTACGCTTGTGTTGCCATTTGGAAGTGCATATAGTGACTGTTATCTCTCCGCAGGCGAGCACTTTCCATGACTTCCTCAAATACGTATACCCGCAGTAAGTCTTCACCCCGGGTATATGCGCGGTTCTCTTGTAGTGACGCGCCTCACAGCCTTGTGTGCACGATTACATGGAACAATGTCGAGGGCCTGATGAACATCTCACATAAACTCCACGTCTCCGCGTTACAGAACGAGTGCCTCACGTTCCTCCTCTCGCATGCTGCGGGCCGCCCAATCAAGGCTATGCGCATAGCAGAGCTCTTCGAAGAGGAAGAGCTGTATCGGGAGTCGAGCCGCTTTGTATTGGACAATCCTGGTGGTTGGTCTGATGAGGAGCTCGGAACGCTGAGCCAAGCCACCCTCCTCAAGCTAGAGAAGAGGTTAGCCTACTCTATCTGGTGAGCGCCCCGATGGGCATTGACGGTGTTCCAGGCGAACGTGGTTTCTCGAGCGCGTCCTCAAGCTTGGTCTGGTACAAATCGCCAAGGAGTACCAATGCGTGCGTGCGGACCTCCGATGATCTCGTGCCGTCACGGTTGCGCTTATGTCGGATCTCTGCAGTGTTTGTCGTGCCCAGACCCAATCAACTGCGCACGTCTCCTCGACGAGAAGTACAAGCAGGCCTACCAAGCCGTCTTTCGCTTCGGTGAGCTTCGTCCCCCGTCTAACGTCCAGCGGGACACCCTGCGCCGCGCGCCCGCCGACCGCTGACTTGACTCCACGATTCCGTACATTCAGGACCCTGCCAACCGTCAATGGTGTTCCGGTACCTCCGCACGCTCGAGGGCGTTAGCCCGCCTCTCTCCTTGACGCATCTCAGTTGCCAGACGACTGCGAAGGCGTTCATAGCCACACGTACGTCGCTCCGCCCTACCCGCCCAGTCCGCCGCTCACATTAACTTAACCCCATTCTCCGCCCCTTCATGTATCATGCAATGTCGCATATATCACCCATCACGTACCCCCTCCGCGCACCTCCCCGCAAATGCCGCCGCCAACCCCGACTTATTGTATGCCGACGCGTGCCTCGAACCCCCCCCCTGCTCCTCCCTCGCGACCACTGCACACCGCACACGCAAACCCCGACGTCCACGCCGCCAGTCTTCGACCGCATGTTCTCCCTCGGCGTGCGCGGCAGCGGGACGGACACCGCGCCGCTCGGCGCGCGCGTCGCCGCAGTCGCCGGCAGCGCGACCTCCGGGCCCCGCCGCCACTTCCTCTACTGCTCGCTCCACAACGAGTCCGCGCAGCGCAGCAAGCGTTCGCGCGAGCAGTCGTGAGGGTCCGCGCCCGCCGCCACTGTACCAGTGCCGCCTCCTTGGCGTTCGCGCATACGCCATTCACGTTAATTCTTTCCCTGGATCCGGTCGGAGTCGCTACTCGAGTGCGCCCGCGTCGCCACCCACATCTCCCTTCCCCCTTCCCTGGGCTTATTCCCTCGGGCTCTGCTTTCTTGGGTATTTTTGTGTTGCTGTCGCTCGCACGTGTGTATGTATATGTACTTTTATCCTCCCCCCTTGGCTCTCCCCGGTATCCCACTCCGTCATGCGGTGGATCGGTCCAGTCACCGTAATATGAGCGGTTGCGGGAACCTAACTTAAGATCGGATCGTGTGCTGCTTCCCTCGCGCGTGGGGGCCGGGGCTGTGGTATGCGTATGTATAATACGGACTCGGCGTTACGGTGGTATACAGATTGGTAAGAGCTCGGGTATAGATCATCTGCGGATGCATGGAATAATACCGATGTCGTGAGGGATATGGACAGGCCCCGAGGGAGAGGGAATACGAATACTATGATGATGGCGAGGACGGCGGGCCCGGCGTAGTGACAGTAGTAGATACTAGAGGGACTGATGCTGCTGCTCATGAGACGTGTGGGTGGCTGTACTAATAATATAATAAGGGTGGGCACGCACGGCGGCGCAAAAGGCGCGGCGGGGTGCGGAAATCGAAAGAGCGTGAAAGGGCGTAGTGTTCAGTGAAATCCACTGCGAGATGAGACCCAGGGGAGGAGTGCATGCGTGGTAAAACAAAAGAATGTGACAGGGGAATAAACAGGGGAACGAACGGATAAACAAGACAGAGAATGCGAACGACGGCGAAGCTTTTAGTACAGAGTCGATGCGCGGAGAAGGGTCTACAGGGCTACAACCACACTAAGACAGCGTGCAAGGGAACATGAGATAGAGAGATGGAGATGGGAGGGGTGGAACAAATACGGAATAATAAGAGCTAGAGAGGCGTGACAGCCCGGACATCTATCACTGCGCGGGGAGTTGTGTGTCGAATAGTAGTTGTGCGTTCTCGATGAGCCATTCTACACAGAGGGCCTTGCCCGCCATGTCGCTGAACTCCGCACCAGGATCGGGCGAGCGCATGAGCGTCGCTATGGAATGTTGTTAGGTCCGAGGAAGTGAAAGACACGCGGATCAACTTACGTCCGAAGACCACGCCGAGATTTCTGGCGTGCATGAGGTTGCGTTCGCTCCTCTCACATACCCTAATGTCCGCAGTTCATTAGTATAATGACCGAGGCCAATCGGCGCAGAGTAGTGACTGACCGGTGTAAATGAAGCATCAGCGCCCTGAGCGTGTAGAAATGTTCTGCAGGCAGGTCATGGATAAGGTCGAGGAACGTCGTGGCCTTGACATCGACGTCTCGGATGGTGGAGGCGCTAACGAACTTGTCATGGAGCGAGAATGTTAGCAATGGATTGGGAAGCGCGCGGAAGTAAGCCTTGAGCACGGAGGTGACGCTGCAAATATCGTTGAAGCGATCCGAGTCGCGGAGATCGAATGAGGTATAGTCGCCTCGCTCGAACAGCTGGGTGATCATCTTGGACTGGCTAGAGCCGCCAGTCTTTCGGTAGATACCCTCGTAATCAAGAGCTGCCGAGATACCCCATTAGCTTCGCGGCTGTGTTGGTGGCTAGGTGTGAACTCACCAATACTGTCCACCGCGTCGATACACTTTTCAACAATGACAGGAATCATCCGATGGTCGTCCCTCGAATCGGCCTGAACCTGCTCAACAAGGTCACGTCCAAACATAGACGGTGCTGGCAAGGCAACCGTGTCAAAACATATCGCAGCGACCCCCAAACGAAATTACTCACGTAGTGGAGCAAGAGGTGCCTGCGGCTCATCCCTTAAAGGCATTGCCTGCTGCGAGCATGCCAAGTTTACGCTGTGGATGCAGCGGGTATGCACCGCAATATTGCAATCTAGAATGGGAGACGCCACCACATGTCCACATGTCAGAGCCACTCAAACACATGACACCGGGAGGTATTGTGAGACGTACTCGTGCAACGGAACTGCGATCCCCACATCTTGTCGCCGCAGTGGTCGCACCGCGCGACCCTCAGCACGGACATTTGCTGGAAGACGTGCTCTGTCCTCCATTTGGCCCTGCCCCCGTCCGCGCCGTTCATGACCAAAATGTTCTCCTTCGGGGCCCTCGAGCCCGGCCACTTGATGAACCGCGGCCTCGCCTGCTGCTGCACGGGTGCGTCCTGCACATCCGGCTTCGAGATCTTGATAAATTTGGTGTCTGTCGACTCCTCGGAGAGGGCAAGCGTGGTGGATGAAACGGAGTTGTTGAGCATCGGCGGCGACCTTGCACGGTCGAACGAGCCGTTCCGGCGCTCCTGGAGGACGTTCTCGTCCTTGTTGAGGGCGGCTTGCTCCAGTCGTCGCTGGTACTGGGCGTTGAGTTGTGCGAGCTCCTCGTTCCGTTTGTTGAGGACGGTTGTCTCCTCCAGGATAGCGTCTCGGGAGGCCTTGAGTTCGGCAATTTCGCGTTGGAGGGCTTCGCGCTGTTCGGTGAGCGGGATGAGCTCGTGCTGATACTGGACCTTGATGTTGTCGAGGCGCATCGACAAGCCCCGGCTCAATGAAGCACCCCCTTCCTCGGTGTCGATGATGGCAGACCCGCTGCGAACGATCGAATGCACGTCAATCTCCGAATCGACCCCTCTCACGTGACAAGGATGGAGACGCACCTTCGTGAAGCGGAAAGCTGCTCAACCTCAGCAAGGGTCATGTCGCGCTCGACCTTAAGCTTGGAGACGTCGCGTTCGAGGGTAGACATTTGGTTGTTGAGGTCCTGCGCGTGCTGCTTCTGTGCCTCCTGGCGTTTGGAGTCCCCACTGATCGCGGTCAGGCGTACAGCCTGCCCCGACAGGAGGACACGCAGACGTGTTACCTCCGCCTCGGCGTCCCTCCTCGCCTTCAACTCGCAGTCATACTCGGTCTGGGCAACCGTCAAGCCGTCGATGTACTGCTTGCTCGCCCGCTGCAATGTGACGCCGCGGTCATTACTCAGTCTCACTAACGCCACTAGAGCGATATGAAAAACACCCAGCTCACCTTCATGCCATCGAGGTTCTGCCGCAAGCTCGCATACTCGCTCATCTGCTGGTCGAACACGCCCAGGAGGGTCTGCACCAGCCCGACGTCGAGCGTGACATGGCCCGCGCCCCGCTCCGTGGCAGTGCCCACCGCATCCTGCAGTCGCCGCCGCAACGCCTCGCCCTCGTCATTGGGTGCAGTGACCGTGATGCGCGCCGTTTCGTTGCCGTTGACAGCCGGATTCGAGTTCCCCCGCTCGCGCTTCCGCCGCACAGGCCCCAGCCCGACGACGTTCAGCGGCGGCGTGCCGGCGCGCCGCCCAGGCTCCAGCCTCGGGCCAGGTCTGTCAAAGTACTCGTGCTCGGACGACGACGACGGGCTCGTCGCATCGCTCCTGTCGCTCCTGTCGCCCCTGTCCACGAGCCGCATCGGGGTCTCGTCAACCGCATAGCCCACCGGGCCGAGGACCGTGATGTCGCTCTTGGGCGTTGTCGGCACCCCCGCGGAGTCGGGTGGGGTAAGCGTGAGGTCGATGTTCAGCTTGTTGTCCCGGCCGCGCTGTTTGCCCTTGTCCTGGCCGTGGCCGTTGCCGATACCATCGAGCGCGCCCTTGCCGTTCCCGGACGAGCCCATCGTCTTGATGAAGTCCTCGAAGTCGCCCCCGCCCATCGATATCCGGATCGGGGGCAGCGCTGGTGCGATAAAGGTCGCGTGCGACGTGCGTTCCACGGGCGACGACTCGGGCGTACCCTCGCTCTCGCCCGCGGGCGTGAAGCTCCGCTGAGAGACGTCGACGCGCAGGTCCTCTGGGCGCTGCCGGTGCCGGTGCTCCTTCGGTGGGAGTGACGGCGGGCGCGAGTCTGCCTCCACGCTCCCGCTCTCATGGTCGCTCTCCGTGTCCGTCCCGCTCTCGACGCCACGCGGCACGTCAACGAAGTGTGACGGGGAGGGCGGCACAGAGCCGCTGCCGCGCTTCCATTCACGTTCTTCGGGGCTGTCATCGTCCCACTTCGACTTCGAGGGGCTAGGATCGGGAGTCCCTCTGTCGAGGACGAGGTTCGACGGAGACTCGGCTTCGAGCGCCTCGAAGGATGTTGGGATCCCGAGGCTGGTCGAGCGTGCGGGTACGCGTTCGAGGTTGAGTATCGGTCGCGGACCACGTACCGTCGGAGCAGCACCCGCAGGAGCCGTTTCAGGCATATAAGCGCTGGACGACGCCGAGCGCGCTCTACCCGCACGACCGCTGTCAATGTCGTACGAGCTGCGGCTGCGGCCGTTGGGTGGTGAGATTGGCGACTCCTGGTAGTCGCTGTCGCTGGGGTTGGAGGTGGCGTACGAGTTGTAGTAGTCTTGGATGGGAGAGTGGGGACGTGGGGATTCGCGGCCGCTAACGCTGTTCGAAGAAAACGACCGACCGTAGTCTGTGGGGGCTCCGTTGTTCTGGCTCTTGCTGAAGCCCTGGCTGCTGGCGTTTGTGTTGAGCGAAGCGCTGCTCGCGACCTGGCGGAGGACATTCAGGGGCCGGACCCTGCCATCGAAGCTGGCACGCTTGCTGCGAATGAGGCTGCTGCCGCTCTCTTGAGGGACCAGGAGGGTCTGCATGTTCGAGCCAGATGAGGTCGGTGAGCGGAATTGGTCAATGGGAGAGTTGGTAGCAGAGCTCCCAGCGGTCGAGGGCCGTTTGGGGTTGCTGCTGGCACGATTCATGGAAGGCGACGTAGGCAGACCTATGAACATTCCAGAGTGTCGTTTTGACAGCGGCCCGGAAGCTCTGTCCACAGGCGATCCCAGATAGCCCTGAGATGTCGTCGGCGATGCGGCGACGACACCACCAGCCGCGAGCTCCTGCTGGCGATGCTGCGATTCGGTAGCGACGAGGCTCGGAAGGGCCGAAACCCGCCGCGAAGCGTGTGCCGAAGAGGACCCCGCCGAGTGGCCGTCCGCCGACTCGGTCGCGCGGTTCGAGCTCGACCGCGAGAGCGACCCATTGTATTGCGACGTGTCGGGGGACGACGCCTCGGCAGACGTGGGTTGCGAGCTTCGCCGCCCTTGCTCAGTGCTGCCGTTACCCTAAACGGACGAATGCTGATCTGAGTCCACAGCTCACTTCGAACATACGCATCCGAACCGAAGGACGACGCACCGCATTTGCAGGCCGACCGTTCTGACTCTCTCGCTTGTCACCTTGCCTACCGTTCAAGCTTCCTTGCGAACCGGTCTGCTGTTGCTGTTGCTGTTGCTGCTGTTTCTGCTGAGGTTGTGGTTGCTGCTGTGGATTTTGTTGTTGCTGTTGCTGTAGTTGCTGTTGCGCCGCCGCCGCCCGTTCTCGCTCCCGCTCCTTCTCCCTCTCCCGTTCCTGCTTCCTCGCCTGATGCCGTCTGCTCCGCGCCACACGCTCGTTGTGGCAATTCATGCAGTAGATGCCCTGGCTCGTCTTTGCAAACACCAGTTCGTCAATCCGGTTTTTGCATACCTTGCACTTGAAGCAGTGCGCGTGATACGAGTCCTCGCCCGTCATGATCGCCTCGTCCAGGATCGGCTGTTTGCACACGTTGCAGCTGTACGAGCAGTTCGCGCATATCGGCGATCCATCTGAGAGCAGGAGCAGGTTCGTGTCCGCAGTGACCTGGTTGCCGCACTTCGCGCACTTGAAGCAGTCGACATGGAAGAAGGATTGTCTGGGGAACGGGATCATCGACGTCAGCATGGAGAACATCATGTGGGAGGTGGTGACGATAAGCGGGACGCGCAAGGAAGAATGCTCGTAAGGACGACAAATCGAAGGTTTGCGGAACGACCGCAGGAGGTCGAGCGCAGCCACGGCGAACCGCCGCACAGCACAATCGACCCGGGTTCCGTGACAAATGTGCTTTGGCCGGTCAAAGCGCGTTTGTAGACGCGCCACACCCATGTTCAAGAGCCCAGGGGCGCGACTGAATAGCGGACCGCCACAGGCTTCCGAGCGATAGCTCATTCTAGCGAACCAGGCACCTCGAGGAGCGGGAGACAAATGGAAAATGAAAAACAATTCCGAGACGAGCGTAAAGGCGGCATCCGCACAACAGCCGAGCGAGACGTCAGACGAACGCCGATCGTTCGAATGACCCACTCCAGCAAGCGATAGCAGCCATCTCGAGCACCTCTCGTCTAAGAGACTTTTCGCGCGGGGTGGTCGTGGGGCTTGCAGGATGATGTCATGCCATCTACCATCCCGTAGTATGACCAGAGCAAGTTCACGACGAAGGAGTATTCACGAATACCAGCGCGTTCAAAACAGCTACGAGAGGTCTGCAGCCGTGGACACGGCAATGGTCCGGTACAGATGAGCTTTAAAACGGTCTACAGACCGCGCTCCGCCGGGCTTCCGGTCCCGAACGAATCTATCCGAAGCGGGACACGGGCATTTGGGGACGCGCATATGTATCATCGCACTTACAAACGCGGTTCAAGCCCGGCTAGAACTCGGCGCGGACCGCTGGCTCCATCTTGCTACCCACTGTGGTGGATTATAGCAAGAGCGAGATACCGGCAATCGGCGCATACCGCACCCAAGATCCTAGTCTTGAACAAATATGTTGGGAGGAAGACATGGACCATTGCCTGCGAGAAAGCGGTCTCGCGCGCGCTCGAGCCGGATGAGCCAAACCATAGTAAGCGTGGCCGGGCATATGCTCCTTGACTCCTTGACGGGGTCGCCAATTGCGCGCGCCGTATGCGCAGTCTTACGCCGACACCAGCGTATCGCGCGCCTTAACCCCATAGATGGTCGCGACGCCTCTGTCGCAAAGCTCTTTGCCCAGCTTCAAACGAACGTCTGGTCTTTACGAACATATCCACGGTTCAGCCCTGGGGCGTCGCAACCCGATCGATGCTATTTTCAATGCGGCGACGCCGGTTCAGGACCTGAACCTCGAGACGGCACATACCACCGAATAATGCCGACCGTTATAACCGGGATTCAAGTCCTGAACAAATCTATCGCAAGGGGATATAGGCTCTCACACGTCCCCGTCAGATTAGCCATGCCATAGACAGTACAGCTAAACCGCCGTCGCTTGACAGCGTCGCGCGCAATGCGCAGCCCGACACCGATACCGGAGTCCGATCGCCTGGCAAACGCGCACCAAGACTGGCCGGAGCTCGTCGAGACGCGTTCTGAGGCCCAGGCAAAAACATACGAGTTTCGCCGGGCCAGGATGGTGGAAGACACGGAAGGGGCGGAGGACACGGAAGGAATAAACGTGGAAGCTGCATGTCGACGATGCGCGAGCGGGCTCATGACGACGGTCAACACGAGGTTTCGCAGACAGGTTTATCTCCCGAGCGAAATGCCCGCAGAGCTTCCCAACGACGCGCAGCACGTCCAGCATCGAGTTGGGAACAGATTCCCAGCCCCGCCCCCGAACGTCACAAACGAGATGCTCGAGGACGCCGTCTGGCTCTAGCAAGACACGTCCCTGCATTGTCTCGCCCTGTACGTGCACGTCGCCATCAAGGCACGGGGAAATAGAGTGTGCAGCGGCAGCAATTGAATGCGCGATACGAGAAGCCCCATCATCCAACGGTGCCGGTGTCGAATCACAATCACCGAATCAACAGCAAATGCACTGCAGACGACAGCTCGGAGATCAAGCGTCCCCGCACTGGGCATCGCCGACCGCGGAGCAGACACGGTAGCCAACGAAGAAAGATGGCGAGAAGGCGGCGGCGGGCTCGTGCGCTCGCACACCCATGACACGCGACAGTGGACAATCCCCGCGACAGAGCATCACCGGGATGTCAAAAACAAAACGTCCGGCACGCAAGGACGCTCCGGGCGCGGCGGCAGGGGGCGTCGTAGGTGGGACCCAGGGACGGGATCTCGCCCGACGCCGAGCGGACCTGGTTGGTCAATGGTAACCCGCAACCCGCAACCCGGGCAGACGGCGCCAAGGGGGCCAGGGAAGGCAAGGGGGGCGACACGAGGCATGGAAAGGGACGAAGGGAACGAAGGGGCGGAATGAAGGATATGAAGGCTCACCCGAACGCGACGACCACACCTCCGTTCTCATCTACGACCGACTTCTTGCACCCGGGGCAGGACCTGTCCTCGGTCAGCAGCGTCTGGGTGGGCGGGGTCTCCACGGCGATGTACTCGGTCATGGGGGCTAGTTGGGGTGGTGGGATGGCCGCAAGCATCGAATGCGAGTTGCTGGGGCGCAGAGGGAACGTGAAGAGGCGTCCGGGGATCCAAGACGTACGAGTAAAGCTCAGCGAGGCGTCGAGACGACGAGGAGGGGTGCGACCAGGGCTGCGTCAAGGTGCGAGAGTAGGTGTCAAGGACGAGGGGAGGATGAGGAGGAGAAGAGAGGATCCAGGCTGTCCAGAGCCCGAAGACCGACGAGGACAGCAACGAGCAATGGGCGCTGTGGACGGTGACGAGAAGTGCTTCAGCACTCTCGAGTCTCTTCACTCCCATCATCTAGCCCTCGCAGCCGCCCACACGTGCTACCGCCCGCCAACTTTGTCGTTTCCCTTTCCGGCCCGGCTCGTAAGCGCCAATGCACCCCGATCGCGCATGTCCAGCCACTGACATCAGACGAAACATTCCTCAAATTAACGTCATCGGATCCTTCTCCCCCGACTTTCTTCAAAAGTTCAAACCCGCTGCTTGAGTAGCATCGTTGACACCGGGAGGGCTAATCTGGATGGCAGCCCGCTCGGGACCGGTCGAGCTTATCTCGCTCACAAACGTCCTGGCAAGCCACGGTGAACTGCGTTGTGGCATCAACACCTCCTCGCAACCACCGTTGCTCACTCCCATTCGACCGACTGTTGCCATGGCAGTGTCCAGCGCGCGCCTCCATGCCCTCGACTTATACGCGCCCCTCGCCGCGACGACTGTGCGTATCAATTCCTCACTAACTTCGGCATTAAGTACATAGAGTTCTGACCACGCTGTCATCTGAACCATTTCTGAAACCCCCTCGCGTTCATGGTGCATGTGCAGTGAACTTTAAACACATGCCGCCGCTGTCCAGGCCGCCTCCGACCATACCCCCGCCCTGTATGCTATGCTACCGGAGATTGGCCGGTGACGCTACTCCACCTGTTCCAATCGAATAAGTATCCCAAGAACAGTCTCGGACAACTCCGTCGAAGCTTCCACTATGATATGTTTTCGGCACCTAATCGTTGTATGCACACCGGTACCACCATTCTATGCGTCCTTGTTGGCTGGTATTTTAGACGTTCAACGCCAGTGGGAGGTCGCCCAGGAAGTAAGTACTAGTACTCTTTCGATGGCCTCCAGCAGTCAACTGATACCACATTGGTCGCAATTTCTGCCGTGACTATCCGGCACTAGTACTTATACATTACAATCGAGGTCGAACATCTAGGGCAGTAGTCTCAGCCCCTTGCTGCTGCTGCTGCTTTTGCAACACCCTCGCATACTCCAGATCCCGCTCCCGCTCCTCGTCCTCCTTCTTCGCCCTACGCTCTCTGCCCCGCTCGACGCGCTCGTTGTGGCACCCCATGCAGTACATGCCCCGACTCGTCTTCGCGAACACCAGCTCCTCTATCTGCCTTTCGCACTTCCGACACTTGAAGCAGTGCGTATGATACGACTCTTCCCCGGTCAGGATCGCCTCGTCGAGGATCGGCAGCATGCACATCCCGCATCTGTACGAACAGTCTGCGCATATAGGCGCCCCATCGGAGAGCAGGAGGAGGTCCGCGCCCGCCGTCGCCTGGTTGCCACATTTCGCGCACTTGAAGCAGCTGATATGGAACACGGATTGTCTGGGGGGCAGTGATATCGGCAGGGTCAGCGTGGGGCACGCCAACGTGACATGCGGGGCGACGATGAATATGAATGCGCAGGTGAGTGGCAAACGTTATCAATATAACGGAAGGTTGCGGAGGAACGGCTTCACGACACGCTGTGCAACCGAAAGCACGGAGCCCGACACAGGCATGGAATGGATAGTCGAGACTCACCCGAACGTGATGACAACACCCTCCTTCGCGTCGACGACCGACCTTTCACACTTTCGACAAATTCGGTCTTCGGTGAGCCGCGTCTGAGTTTTTTTGGTCTCCTCCGTGGTAGATTCGTCCATTGGAGCTGATTACGGATGAGAGAGAAGGCAGGGTGGAGGACGAGTGCAGGAGGAGGATCTACGGAGGAGAGAGACGTCAATCCTTCCGAGTTAAGTACCTCAGATGAGGACAAAGGATGTTGCACATAGCCTCCACGTGCTGCTTCCTGGTGTCAACCACCTTTGTTCACTGGTCCCTGGGCTTCCACGCCGGCACAGAATACTCTTTCAAGCTTTCCTTCCCTCCCGCCGTGCCGCCATATGTCTTCTGTTTTGTTCCTGTTCCTCTAACTGCCTAGGGCTATTGATGGGGTTAATCTAGGCTGCTCTCAGTCTCGCCCCAAAACATCACAAGCCTACCTCAAGTTGGCAGAGGACGACTGCCTCGCACCTGCATAGCCACACGCGCACCCGACGAAGTCCGAACCATCCGCAAACGTGTCCCCTGACGTAGTATGGCCCCGGTGTGTAAGCTACTGCATGCTTATCATCGCTGCCCGATGGCCCCTTATCCAGAAGTATGTGTGGACCTTTGTAGGCTCTCGACTCATGGGCCTGTGAGGTCTAGGTATCCATTCAACGCGTCGTCAGACCTTCCGGCCGCCACGCTCCAAGCCTCACGCTTCAGAGCAACTGTCAACATGCATATGCACGGCGTGCGGCCAACGAAAAAGCATGCCTCCCTCCCTCGCTGAGGGCCCCTCCTAACGCATCCTCGCCGTGTACCAACTATGTACACCTTGCAAGTAAGTACTAGACCTGTGTATCATGATATGCGCGCGGAAGCGACCTCGCTCCACTCTTCCGAATTATGTAGACGGTACCCGGGACGACGGCTCAGGCTTTCGCCACTCAGGCACACGTAGGGTCAAATTCACGTAATAGCCCCAAGGAGAGGGCGTGTCGGGCACCCCGGGCGCCGATTTTGGATATCAGGTTCGCCGTACGGGCACGCATGGGGTTCGGTGGGGTCCCTGCAGCTTCCATGCACGTCCATGTCGATGTCAAGCGACGCCACGGACTACGAGCCCGATGATGGGCGGAATGCTCGGCGTTTTGGGGGATGCATTGTGCTTACTTGCTTGGGGCAGTTGTAAGTGCTCGTGATATGCCGACGATTCGACGCTGTGTCCGAGGACGAGTCTGTGGTCGCCGAGACAGTCATGCGAGCATTGTTGGGGCCATGCATGCGCGAACGTAGACGATTCACGACATACTTCTGGGGACGCAAGACTACTAATCATTATGGTATGGCTTGCTGGTAGGTATTTCCGCAAATCATACGTTTTGTCGGAGACCGGGGTGGTCACGATGGGTCTCTCAACAAACTTCGAATTCGAAGGAGCCATTATTTACACGTCCTGACCTCCACGTCACAGCGAGGCTAGAAGAACCTGGTTCGAATTCGGGAGAAGACGCCACCATTGCAGCCTAGCTCAGGGTTGCGACGTAAGCAAGTCGTACGTGTAATGTGCCTTATTGGAAGTGCTTACTTACGGTAGATCTCGGAACCCTGCAGGCCCTGTCCAAGCCCTGTCCATGATAACCACACATGTGCATTGAATCTCAGATCCGATTTTTGCAGCCCGAGGCTTAGGGTCCAGCTGCAGCTGGCCTGAGCACCGCTATCCTCGGGCCTGCACGCAACTGCAAGAAGGCGGGCGGACAGAATAGAGAAAAATCAAGTTCATCATCGCATTCGTATACAGTCGTGATAAGAAATACGGTAACGGCGTGACCAGAGAGACCAGGGAGAGACAGAGGGAGGGAATCCAGAGCGCAAGCGGTCCAGCTGCGAAGCGTGATGGGAGCGGAAGGGAGGAGGGCCGCAGTCCGTCCGAACGGTTACCGTAAGTACGTATGTAGTAGTAGTAGTTTTGCGTGCGCATATACCATACCATACCAGCCCAGACCGAACCGAACCGCGCGGGGGTCGAAATTGAAAGACGAAGCGAAACGAAGGCAGAGCGATCAGAAACGGAGACGAGCTAGAGTCCAAGAGGTGGTGTGCGTGTGCAGAAAATATAAAACGGGGAATACAAATGCGAAGGACAAGGATAAGACACAAGCGCGACGCCCAGCAGTAAATAATGGCTACTTAGCACGGGAGGTAAGGGGGAAGAAGTGGTGGCGACGAAGGTCGAAGGTGGCAGGTCAAGTCCAGGGGCGTCGGATTAGGCGAAGAATAACTGGGTGCGGTGCGCGCGGAGACGATGAAAGACGTACTGGTCCGACTCGGGGGCCTGGGCAGGAAGAGGGGGAGGGGGTATTATCCAATGTGATGAGGTTGAAAGCCGAGTGGACGCAGGGCCAGGACGCGCGGAGGGATAGTGAACGTGGAGGCCGCTTTCGTGGTGCTGTCCGTGTAGGTAGGTAACGACGACTCGTTGACCCGGGACGAACTGCAAAGCGACAGAGGCAGATCGAAGTGTGGAGGAGGAAGTGGGAATAAGACGGGAGCGAAGACGAAGACGAAGATAGGCTGGAACCGCAATAAAGAGTCGCGAACAGAAACAGCTACAAGACTGCATGGAAGACCAGAGAGGAAGGCGAGATCAGCGGACGATCTAGGATTGGAGTGAGAAGAGGACGAGTACGAACTGGGATTAGGACCATGGCCTGACTTGGCTGGGGAAGCTGGGTTGGGGAACGGCATGTCCGTGGCGGTGAAGGCTGGGTGTGGGATAGCGACGATTAGAGAAATTCCGATATCGGCGTGATGCGTGCGGGGACAGTGTGGGGGATAGATGATGTATCATCATAGACGTCTGCAGTAGAGGGTTTTTGTTTGGGGGATGGGATGCGAGAACTACGGTAGAGTGGGGTAAGGGGCAGTAGCGTGCACCATAACGAGCAATGCGGGAGAGGATTGTTGCGTGGGTATACGAAAGCTGGATGAGGAAGCGACTGCGTGTGTGCGGACACGAACGGAAGACGAGAACCACAAAACAAGCCGGAGACGACGAGAGAAGGAGATGCACGAGATTGGAATGCACGGAAGAACGGGTCCTTGTAGATATAGGTAGGGAGATGGGCATAGATGATGGTGGGTCGGACCGGACTCCTGGGAGAAGCCGATGGGCGGAACAAGACGGGAGGGAGACCTTTGTGCGAACGCGCACGATGTCGCACGCAGTGTACGCGCGAGGAGAAACGCGTTGAGCGTGGACAGATGGGTCTATCACATCAACGTTCGCACCGACTACGATGAGTGACATAGACAGCATGAGTGCATAGACATACATGCGAAGCCAATGCAGACGCGACCGGTGTGAGAGATCCCATCTTATGAACAGCAGCCGTCCTCGGCTTCACTCCGGTCCGTGTTATAGGCCGCCATCGAGCACGCCGCGAACGTCATCAACTTGGCCCAGATCAGCGAGGAATGGGCACAAGTCCGTCAGCTCTGTGTCGTGCGGGTCGTTAAACCATGAGGATACTGGGACAGCGTTATTCGGATGGAAGATGTAGGATGCAGGCGAGTTGTCGATAATAATAGTGTCGGAGATTGGTCGTCCCAGTTGCGAAAGATCCTGGTATGTCTTCGTGAGCGAAGGTTTGCCAGGAATATGTTGAACACGAGGCGTACCTTGACATAGTTCCCTCTGTGGTTGTAACAACTTTCTCGGAAAAGCCGGTGGGAAACGACATGGTGCACATCCAACTTGTCGAGCACGGGGTCAGCGTACTGTTGCCGTTGTTGTCAGTCAGGCACCCCAATCATATCCCATGGAATGAAAACGAACCTTGCTGAGACTCGCCGTGAACACAACCACCTCGTAAATCTCGCCCATCTTCTTCAGGAAGTTGTCGACGCCTGGCCGCTTGATGACATACACATTGTGCCAGTGGTACTCGATCTCGACCGGCACGACATAGTCAGCTTGTTGGATTGACTGTGTGATAAACAATCAATCAATATATGACGAATGAAAATGCAATGAATAACGATACGCGAATTGACATACCTTAAAGCTGCTGTGCACCAGTGTCTCATCGAGATCGAGAACTAGGCACTTGCGCCCGGCATGTTTCGGGGATATTGGGGGAAGCAATGGTCTAGGGAGTCCGTCCTGGGGGATGCGTGTTGGACGCCCGTCGAGGAGAAGAAAGAGGACAACGACTCACCAGTCCTATGGGTATCCCTGCGCCACCCTGCATGATCAGCCTCTCCTCCTCGTCCTCCACCTCGTCTACGGGAGTCCCGTCCTCCAGATCCTCGTCCTCCGTGAAACTCGTCGACCCGTCGCTCTCCTCGCCCATTTCCCGTGAATTTCTCCTCGAACGATTGTGTATGCTCTCATCCCCCGTCGAACCGGGTGGCTGCACGGCTCCCGAGGTCACACCCTCTGTCTCCTCTAGCGGTAGTGTCCGAGTAGGAGTCGGGGGAACGATAACGCTCGGGTCTTCAGCTGGTGGCGGGATGTCAATCGGCTGAAGGGGCGGTGGGATTTCTTGTGCGGACGTAGACGCCTGGGCGTCATCCGGCGTCGACGCTACTCCCCCAGCCGCCTGCTCCTGCTGCTCGGGTGCTGGCGGCAGCTCTTCCGCCTCCTTCGCCGCCTGCTTCTCCTTCAGCCCGCTCGTTGCTGCCCCGTTCGTCTTTGCGGGAGCGGGCACATGCGGTGCCGGGGCCAGAGCCTTCTCGTGAAGGTCGATCGGGTGTGCACGGGACGACGGACCTACGCAGGGCACAAGCACCCTAAACAGCTTCGAGAGCAGGTTGCCCTTCGGACGGGGCGTAGGCGAGGCATCAGCATCCGTCGTAGACGTGTGCGCGCCGTCAGACATGGACTTCACGGCATCCTTGCGGGGCGAGCTCTTGAACGTCTGCGTGCCCGTCTGCTCGCTCTCCAGGGAACCCTTCTCCTTGCGGACCGTCCCGTTCTCGTCCGTCTTCTCTTGAGCTGAGGGTATCGACTCTGCAGAACGCACCGCGGCGGGGGTGGGCGATGACGAAGGGGCCTGCCCTGCGCTGTCTGCTTGCTCGGGTGGAGGAGGATGGGATGACGGGTGGGGAGGCGGGGTGGACGGCGAGGGGTCTGGGGAGCTGGCGTGTCCGTTGCCGACGTCTGCGGGAGCGTCTGCGGCGGCTGCAGGCGGGCTACTCTTTTCGTCTGCGCTCGGTCCCTCTGCAGGCTGGGCACTCGGTGGCTCTGCCGCGACTTCCTTCCCCTTCGCGGACTGCTGGCGGTCAGACGGGGCAAGCACTGCAGCAGCGCGGGGACGTACCTGGGGAGCTTGCATATCCGGAGGTGCTGCAGGGGCCATGGGGGTGGGCAGCTCTGCAGGGGGACGGGGGTATGAGGGAGAACGACGAGAGAGACGACGTCGACGGCGACTCGACGCGTTGCACGCTCGCCCGTGGGAACGAGTGTCCTCTTCCGGCGCCCCATTGCCTCGTTCCGGGCGGCTCGGGCCCCTGTCCACCGGCCGTTCCTACGCTCCTCAGCCACGCCCATTGTGCTCTCTCCAGTCATCGCCCCCAACACATACTGTGACCGCTCAATCTACGAACAATGGAGACGGAGATTCTCTTCAAATGGACCACGCCGCACACAACCTCCCAAGCCCCAACATCCATGAACAAACAATGCAATACAGCCTAGGAAGCTACCTAGCTACTAGTCTAAGAAGTGGGTAATCAGCGGAAAGATAACCATGTCAAGATGTGAGAGGCCGCACCATCGGGAAGGACATCTTACATTCCAGAAAATCGTGTTGCGAGACGCTAACTGGGGGTCCCACGCAGCGGACGGTTAATGCTCATATGTATAGTAACCGACCATGGTGGCACGGTCTTTCCGCGCGCCTCAGTAGCTACTTGCTTGGCAGCGTGGTGCTTGCTTGTGAAGTTACCGGTTTGTTGGGCAAGTGATCCGCAACCGTAGGCAGCACATCTCTTGGTCGAATCTTGCGCTTTCCGTTTCGTATGTACTATGGTGGTGGTACGCAATCGCTGTAAGTTCGCGATACTGAGACTTCTTCGCTTAAATCTGTAGTTTTATAGTCGTCGAGCGGCAGGGCAGCACGTCGGGGTTGCCATATTGACTTCCGATTTTCAATGGCGCCAACGAAGCTTCGAGTACGAAGAAATGTGCAAGGTTGCAAGAAAGCAGGGAGTGGACGGAACGTCCGGACCGGCAACCTCGGCATCAGTCGCAGACCTCGGGAACCGAGAATTGTCCGATCACTTCCTATCTCCCCCGCTGAATCGATGCCTCCCGTGCTTCGACAGTTCTTCAACATGCGTATAGATGGCTTTGAAAACGCTGCTGGAAGAAGATCGACGAGAGGAGGGGAGGGCAGTCGACGGGGGAACGCTGACTAGCCGTTGGAAGGTACGCGGGTGGCGGAACCGCGTTCTGAAATCAGGGCAACGCGGTCACGCGGAGAGTCAGTCCTATCCAAAGCCCTGATTTCGCCGTAAACAGGATTCCGTACACGGTACTTGCACGGCACTGAGCAAAGAAACACTGGTCGGAGATAGGTGGATACTTACTTACGACCTGACATATCCGACTCTTCAGCTTGAGAACGGCCGGTCCCAGGCCGTCCCGAACGGAGGGCAGCGAGGCAACGGACGCTGTCCCCGTTCGGCTGCCCACGTTGAGCATATTATTAGTATTACGCATACTGGCGGAGCCGTATAACCATGCTTTGTCATCCAAGGATTGATCAGGCGAGAATGGAAAGTCGAAGACCGAGGTGAAAAATGAGTCGGGATTACTGGTAAGTCTGACAGTGTGGGCATGCTCCCGGACGGGCGAAGGTGGATTGTGCAACGAGGTTGAGCGGCACCAAAGCCAGAAGATGTGAAGGCGGAGAAGGAGTAGCTTGAGCGAGAAGTAGATGCCTGGAGGCAGGCTGAGGAAGGAATCGGCATGGCGGGAACGAGAAAGAGGGAGATGAGTCACGTGCCGGAGAGTGTTGAGGAGAAGGAACTCCGCCACGCGAGTATTTCTTACTAATACACTCGACGATTGTCTACCGTCCGCATATTGCCCATGTTAGGTCACCCATCCCCCGCCTACCAGCAGCCCCCGCCCCAACAGCAGCAGCCACAGCAGCAGCCGCCTCCTGCTCAGCCCCCGACTGCCGACCCGAATGTTCTACACCACTCTCCGCCTCAGCCCCAACCACCTGGCACCTTTCAAACTCTCCGCCTACGCGACGACCCTCCCGCGGTGACCCAGCCCGCCCCCCGCGCATCCAGGAAGCGCAAGTCACCCGCGACAGCCCCCACAGACTCCGCGCCCCCTCCTCCCCCGGGGCCCCCAAATCCAGCTGCGATGCACCTGCCCCCGCCAGGAACAATGCAGCCTCATGCGCTCCCACCCCCGCACACGCTCATCCATCCCCCGCCGCACATGACTGGCCATCCAATACCCCACCCGTACCCGTACCCGCCCCCGCCTGGGGACTTCACCCCGGGAGGCATGCCCCCGCCACCGCATCCAGGGGGCCCCCCTCCGGGCCACCCGGGGGGGCCTCTCCCTCAACCGCAGCCGGACCAATCCCGGTCGGGTACCACGTCCGGGAGGACGCTCAGCCAGAGTAAGCGAGCCGAGCAGAACAGGAAGGCCCAGCGCGCGTTCCGCGAGCGACGAGATCAGTGCGTAATCCCCTCGTCCCTATCTTTCCAGAGAATCCGCCGTGCTGACTGCGTATATGCGCGTTTCTCCCGACCTGTGCAGGCACGTCAAGACGCTGGAGTCGCGCTCGCAGCTGCTGGACGCGGCACTCGCGTCGGCGGACGAGGCAAACCGTCGGTGGGAGGAGTGTCGGACGATCGTCGATCAGCTCCGGATCGAGAACGCGACGTTGCGCGCTGCGCTGCAGGCCGCCCAGGCCCAGCTGATGGCCGTCAACCCGAACGCCAACGTCCCGATGCCCGACCCCGTCGCTGCAGGGGTGAACGGCGCGAACGGCGCACCGCCTACGCAACCCCCGCCAGAGCATATCCAGCAGACGCCTGGCAGGCACGATGCTGAGAAGAAGGAAGAGCAGGGTCCGTCTTTGGGAGAGGGGGATAAGAAGTGAGAACCGGGAATGTGGGTGGTGGCATCTCTTCAACGTTCAACAGCGTTCAGCCCCGCAAGGCATGCGGCAGAGTCTTTTGTTCTTGGTGTCCTCGTTGCATCTTCCGGCGAGCAGCGTGAGTGAGGCATGCCTTTCGGCGTGGGCAAAACCACGAATCCTTACGATTACTCTTTATTCTCGTATGGCTATGCGAGCTCCTTTTTTCCTTCCCCCCTCCTCGTAGCTATAGCTGTACCATAACCATTTCTCCAGAATTCTGAGAGTGTGTTGGTATCGTCATGAAAATCGCCCCCAATCCGAACCTCGACCACAAGAACACTGGGAAGTTGAATAGAGAATTGCCGACCGGCCCCGAGAGAACCCGAGGACCGAAAACAGCGCCCGACCGTCCACAACCGCCCACGGAGCGCTGTTCGGTGGCGACTAGCTTGGGGTTGTCGCTGGCGAGCGGGCGTAGGCTGGCATTCCTATCCTCTGACGACCTCCTTCACGACACGGCATGGCTAAGATCGAAGAAATACAGGAGCCCCCGCCTCAAGCTGCCCAGGCAAAAAAGAGGAAAGGTAAGTCGTCGCACCAAGGAACCATATCGTTTTCCCAGTCACTCAGCTCACGCGTCCGCCACGCGTCCCCAGGCCCGCCGGCCCTCGTGAAGTACTACCTCGTCCTCTACAACGTCCTCTCCACCGCCGGCTGGGCGTACATCCTCCTCATCACCGCCAATGCCGTCTTCAACCTCGACGGCACGCACGCCACAGTCCCGCCCGCCCCCGGGGCGGCGACGGTCCAGCGGCAGGTCGAGGCCGCGCTGCCCGCGGTGCTCGTGCCTGCTATAAGGCGGGCGGCGCGTGCGTACGCAGCGGTCGGGGCGCAGACGGCGTTCGTGCAGAGCTTCGCGGCGCTGGAGGTGCTCCATGTGCTGCTGGGGTGGGTGCGCAGCCCGCTCGGGACGACGCTCATCCAGGTCGGGAGCAGGCTCTACCTCGTCTGGGGCATCACGCACCTCTTCCCCCAGGTACGTCCCCCTCCTATGCATGGCCATTCCCTTCCCTTTTCATTGTCGAGCACGCCGCATATGCGTACCATTTCACCCCCCTTCCACGAAACTCTGCTTCTCGCCACCGGTCCTCCCTGCCGACTGCTGACCATGACAAACTCACCAGGAGACGCACACAAACCCGCTGTATGCGTCCATGGTCCTCTCGTGGTCGCTCACTGAGGTCGTCCGGTACTCCTTCTACGCGTTCTCGCTGCTCGGCACCGAGCCCGCCCCGCTCGTCTTCCTCCGCTACACACTCTTCTACATCCTCTACCCGACCGGCGCGTCCTCGGAGGCGTTCCTCATGTACGCCACGCTCCCCCAGCCCGTGCTCTCGCTTGGGCTGCAGGGTGGCCTGCACGCGCTCGTGCGCAAGGTTCTCTTCGTAACGTGGTGGCCAGGTACGTGGACCCGCAGTCCCGGTCTATTGTGCTCTTCCCTGCTGTCCTACCGCTTCGCCGGTGTGGCGTTGAATGTGGACGAGCGGGCATGGAGACAGGAGGACGACTGCATGCTGACCTTCGTTGTAGGGCTGTACGTGATGTACACACATATGATGAAGCAGCGGCGCAAGGTGTTCGGGGGCGGCCGCTCGGCTAACCCGAAGGTCAAGCAGGCGTGAGCGCCTCCAAGTTGCGCGCTCGCCATCTTGTTCCGTATGATGTATACCCGGAGTTTGTCTGATCATGAGAGGCGGTACTTAGCGGATAGAAAAGTTTCTTAAGTAGGTGCGTGCCTGTCTCGTTGGTGGATGCCTTCGGAGATGCATGAATGCTGATTGAATGAGAGCAGCGTACATGAACGTAATGCAAGTCTCGTCTTCCTCCGTGCATTCCCCCCGCGCTGTTGCTGCTGGAAAGGGGTGGGGGCCTTGATGGCCACTAGCCATTGTTGACGCTCCGCGCGAACCCCACCCGTCCGGAATAGTCGAAGACCGAATACCCTGGAAGAGGAGTTGCGCGTGAGGCGGTGTCGGCTCGATAGCCAGCACGGGCGTGGGTATATGCGTGCAGCTCACAGGATTTTAGGAACTCGTCGCCTATGATGGCAAGGTTCGGCGGGAAGCCATGGCCCAGCGCTAGGATCCCCCCTACGCAGTCGCTGTATAAAGCGTGTTGTCAGCGGCTTATCCAGCATGCTGTCTTAGTGCACCACGCACTTTGAGTCGGCATCGGTCCGCCCTAGGTTAAAATCTCCAGGATGGATTGTGAACGTCTCGCCGCGCAAAATGAGCGCTACGCTCATCGTGGTATCGCAAGGGACTGTATAAAACCCTTCCCGAGCGGTTCACCAATGCTTATTCAACTGTGTATGTGAGCTGCTCACCTGCTCCGTATTGCATTGCCGACGCTGACCCTGGTATCTGGCTCAGATACCCATGAGTGTAAGTCACACAATCGGGGTTCTGACGTACCAAAGCGTAGAAATTATCCGCTAAATCGGAGGGCATGTAGATCAAGGTCGTTCCTGTGTCGACGGCCTGTAGCAACCACGGCGGTCCTGTTCAGCACGCAAGTACACTAAACGAGATAGCTTTACCGCTATGAGGTTTGCAGATACCGACTGCGAGTTGTTCACCGACAGGCCGTCCAGCGCGATCGTCCAATACGTCTGCCACAACGGTGAGCTCCCCTGTCGCACCCCGCCCCCCACCCCCCTCTCTCTAACCCCAACGCCTGTGACTCACGCGGGATATGACGGGGTTCCACCGGACGGGGCCGACGGCCTTGGTCGCGTCGTAGCACCCGAAGCACACCTGGGAGCCGGTCTCGCGCGTGCGGGTGAGGTGGACGGAGAAGATGCTCTGCGCGAGCTGCTTCTGCGCGAGGAGGCTCTCGAAGAACGTCGGGCGGCCGGTCGCGGCGATGCTCCCGAACGCCATGCCGAGCAGCCCGCTGTTCGGCTCGTCGTTGAGGTCCGACGACTCCTTGCGCACCGCGCAGAACGCCTGCCCGCGCACCGTCGCGGGCCCGATCCCCACCGTGTCCGTCGCGAGCGTGCCCGAGACCTTCCCCGAGCCCTGTCCGCCGGCGTCCTGTGTCAGCATGGAAAAAAAAAGAGGAGAGGGGGACGCACGTAGGTGATCGCACAGCGCGTCGAGGAGCCGCGGTACGTCGAGCTGTGGCGCGAGGAGAACTGGTCGTTGGCGCAGCCCTGGCAGTCGACGGGCATCCAGAGGTCCGCGGAGCCGGTGTCGATGTCGACGGTCAGGCTCTGCGGCGGCGAGCCGAAGTCGAGCGGGCCGTAGTAGAGGACGTCCATCGCGCCCGAGATGTAGTCCGTCAGCGGCATCTGCACCGTTCCTGGCGCCATTGGGGGCATGCCGATGATGTTCGGGGCCTCGTCGTCCGGGCTCATTAGCGCATGCACGAGGCCGGGGGAGGAGGACGACGACGATGACGAAGACGAGGACGGGGACGATGACGAAGACGAGGATGGGGACGAGGACGGGGACGGGGAGAGCAGGGAGGGCAGCGTGCTGGGACGGCTTTGGGATGCGGAGTTCGCTCCTTGGCTGGGGGTCGCGGGGGGTTCGAACTTGGGGTAGCCGGCCTCGGGGTGGGTGTCTGGGTTGAGGTCGATGCCTGAGAGAAACTGATTGGCCTTGGCGTATTTAAAGACGAGGGCATTCCCCTCCCGCATCTGCGTTGCCGTCAGTTCTCGCATAGACGGAGGACGACTGGACGCTGGCTTACCGCCGGTGTTGGGTCGAAGGTGGACGCGTTTCCTATGGCCTGCGTCCCGCTTAAGGTGTCTTTGAAACTGCGGGGTGCGATGGCGACGTGGAAGGACGCGCCGCCGTGACGGACGGGTGTTGAACAGGACGGGAGTGCGGGCAGCAAGAAGAGCAGGGTGACGAAGCGGAAAACAACGAGCGAAAGCATGACGAAAACAAAGGCGCGCACCAGGCACGACCAAGGAAGATAGGAGCACTTGTAAAGAACGGGAGTCGGCGGTCGAGGATCTTTTGAGGCCAGACTCAAAGGCCCGCGGAGGCTGACTCCCGGGGCGCGTGGGGTTGCAACAAACCTCCACACCTGCCATATCGGGAACCCAAGTTCTTCGGGATCGAGATATTCTTCGGCCGACTTGGACCAACATTGACAGGTGAAGTCACATCCTCGTGCATCGTGACAACGGCCTATCCCCACTCCACATATGCATATGCGGCCAATTGTGCGGCCATGTCGCAGCCCTATGTTCTGTTTGACTCGAAACGAGTCGGCGACTTGATCGTTGATGGGCGTGCTGCTGATGTGGGGTAAGTGTGTTCTCGGTTCACTCCCTGTGATAGCTGCCGAGGGTATGCCTAGACCACGTATGCTGGAGGCCAATTGAGGCATGATGCCAGCCTCTTGTTCGAGAGCCTGCCGAATAGCATCCGTCCCAGTGCTCGCGTGGCCCGACGTTGGTCGGTCGTTGACCTGTCCTGCTTGCAATCCCTCCCCTCATCGTCTCAACCCCTTTCCTCACCGTCCTTACCTGGCCAGTCCAGCGCATGCCACTTCCACTCTCGTTCTTCAACAATGCGTGCTGGCTATACATTCTGTCTCGCAACTCTCCTCACACCTGTCATCAGCACGGACCCGGTCGACTACTTTTTTAAAACGTCCTTCATGGGCCGCGAGTTCCTCCAGCGCTGGACCTGGTATATCGATGACGATCCTACACACGGCCGCGTTAACTACGTCGACCAGGCTACAGCACTGCAACACAATCTATCTTACGGTGAGCATTATCCTAGTCTTCCTCTCATAACCGTCTTCATGCTCTGGTCACTTTTAGCATCTGATTACAAATTCGTTATGCGAGCCGATTCTGAGAACGTCGTCAGCCCATCCGACCCGAGAGGACGAAAGAGCGTGCGCATACAGTCGGTCGAGGCCTATTCCGATGTAATCATCATTCTCGACCTTCAGCATATGCCCGAAGGCTGCGGGACCTGGCCCGCCTTCTGGTCAGTCAGTGCGGCTGGACCGTGGCCGAAGGGAGGAGAGATCGACATCATTGAGGGTGTGTGGAGTTCGTGGCGCATATAGGTACCCACCGAAGCTAACAACCGCAGGGGTGAACCTCGACGACGAGAACCTCTCCTCACTCCACACGTCCGAGAATTGCACCATGCCCGAAGTCCGCGCCATGTCCGGGTGAGTGAGACCTCAGCCCTGTCCCTACCCGACGTCACACGACCGCAGCCCCGCTGGGGATCCGCTAACCACCCTGCGGGCAGAGACGTGACCTCGACGGACTGCGACGCGCACCACAACAAGAACCAGGGCTGCGGCGTGCAGTTCGGCAACCCGCTCTCGTACGGCGCGCTGTTCAACCGCTACGACGGCGGGTACTACGCGCTGGCGCGCACGCGGTACGGCGGCGTCCGCATCTGGTTCTGGAACCGCTGGGACAGCGACGTGCCCTGGGAGATCCGCCACCCGCCGACGCGCGACCTGTTCGGGCCTACGAAGCTCGCCCCTACGCCGCTCTGGGGCCAGCCCCAGGCGGTGTTCGAGTTTGGGGAGGGGTGCAGCTATGCGGACCACTTCGACGCGCATAACCTCGTCTTTGACCTGACGTTCTGCGTGAGTGTCGGTTTGGATGAAGTTTCGGCGCGGAGATGAGGGATTCCCTGGCTAATTGGCTGACTATATGCGCTGGTTTTCAAGGGCGACTGGGCGGGAGGCGCATATGCGACCTCCGGGTGTTCGGGTACGAGCTGCATTGATTGTAGGTGTATCTTATCATATTCTGTAAGCGGGATGGACGTCAATTGACATTGGATCCGTGATTTCAGTCGTCAACGGCAACCCGGAGGCATTCAAGAATGCGTACTGGGAAATCAACGCGATGCACATCTACGCGCCCGTGGCAGAGGATCTTTTCGGTGAATCGTAGAGCATGTACACTCACCGTTATACACACATCCTAGCCCACAGCTTTGAATAAGAGCACTGCATTCCTGCAGACCTCTATCCAACACACACACGACTGGTACCGCATTCAAGACTGCTACTACCAAACCTTCACAGACCGACACATACAATGTTCAAAGCACGAGGCGCGAGCCTGGACATGCCACGGTCTATGGATCGAAAACTCCTAAATGAATCGTCCTCGAACGTCTAGGAGTGCAGGTCAAGGGTAGGTCCTGGGTTCGTCGACGGTCGGCTTCCTGCAAATGCATGGACGGTGACTTGTCCGTCGGGCGGCCCGGTCACGGAGTCCCGCCACGCCTTTGATTCAACACTCCGAGGAGACCACAAGGCAACAGTTCACGGACAAAGAAAAAATACAAGCAACATGATGTATTTACACTACATGCGGGTCTTGTTTGTCTGCCGAAATGATGTCGCGCATCCGCCGCATGACAACTGTCCCATCCGCGCGCCAAGTTCCGGACCACATTGTTTCCCCGTCGATAGAAAAGGTTACATGGTCGACCCCCGAGCCCTTGTGCTCGGAGAATGTGGCCATGCACAATCCGTCCGTGGTCCTCCACAAGCGCACCGTGCAATCTTTCGACCCCGTTGCTACATATTTCCCATAGGGAGAGAAACAGGCCGCGGAGACCTGCTTCTTGTGCCCTTCAAGCGAGAACAGCTCGTTGCCAGTGGACGCGTCCCAGAGCTTCACCATACCTTCACCGGAGCTAGTGAGCACCAGGATCCCGTCTGGAGAGAACCCAACGACCGTTGTCTCATTCAACCTTGGCAAGACAACCCGCTCTTCCTCGGTCTCTATGCTCACAAGTTTAACCACGTCGCGGTCCACCACGAGAAGCCGCGGACTCTCCTGGCCAAAGACAGTAGCACGGGATGGCCGGTTGACTCTGCCTATAACTGATTTGTGGAGTGTGCCGGAAGTAACATTCCAAATGTAATAACCAGAAACGGATCCAGAAATGAGCCAGCCTGAGTGCACGTTGGGAGAGAATGCGATGAACCGTGGCATGCAGTCTGGATCCACGTGGTCGAGCACTTGAAGCTTGCGGAAGGTACCGGCGTCCCAGACTCGTACGGTCGCATCTTCGGACCCGGACGCAATTATGTCGCCGTGGGGGGACCAGGCGCAACAGGTGATCATTTCGGTGTGCCCTTCGAGCGCCGTGACTTCGCGCGAGCTTTCGACAAGATCCCAAATCTTGACTTTGGAATCGTGGCCCCCGGAAACAAGATATAGGCTATCCGGGGAGAACTGAAGGGATGAGACAGGTTGGTGACTGTGGGCGACCCACTGCCAGACCGCGGCTCCATCGGTGGTGCTCCAGAGGATGATAGTGGAATCGGTGGACGCAGTCGCCACCCACATGCCATCGGGAGAAGTCACCAAATCAACTACGGAGCTCTCATGGCCTGCTCTGGGTAGGACTAGACATACGATCAGTCAGCTTCCCAACTTACCAGAGCTGTGGTAGGATTTATATTTACCTCTTTTGCATGTCAGTGTGAATGCTCCGCGCTGAATCAGCACAGGAAAATGCTTTCCGATCTCTCGCGTCCAGAACGAAATTCCGCCATCGTGCAGGCAGTCGAGGAGGCACATGACTAGGGGCTGAGGGAACCTCAGCAAGGCTTGTTCCAATTGCTCGAATCGCCTTGAACTTGCACCGCCAGCAAGCGCGTAATTGATGTCTTGGATGGACCTGCTACGCAACTCAATCATATGTAACCTCCTTCAGCGTTGAAGAGGACCCAGAGAAATCCTTTAGGAGCGCAGTAGTGCCGGTAACGCCGTTGGTGGTGAATTCTACCTTCAGCGTCAGGGAACGCAATCGAGGCCAGTGCAATGGATGGGAAAGTAGATTCAATCTGTACGCTATAAAAACGGAATGGTATGAGCGCCTCATATGAATAGACCCAATTCTAACTTGAAGGTGGGGAAACTTACGTTGCACAACGAGTGTCTGTACGGTGGATTGCACCAGCCCCGAATCCAAGAGAAGCAAGGGTGCAAAAAAGGTATTATCAAGGTATTCGAGTCGATCTTCAGATGGCGGGTAATCAATCGTAATCTTGTGAGCAGGAACATACTAGCCCGTTAGCATTGATCCCCGAATTGACAGCAAGCCAGAAGACTCACAGCGAGTAGGTGTAGGTGCTGAACTAGTCGACGTTTGAGCAGATCGAGGGGTGTTTGATTACCCGTCGCTTCAGTGATGATATGAGAACAGACAAGATCCGTGAGGTTTGTGAAACACAAGAGGACTCGAGCAAAATCGAGGTATGTCGGGAAGGAAAGATCGGTGAGGTGAAGGGCTCGGATGTGCGTGCCAAAGTACTTCCAGCATGTGAGGTTAGACCGGCTTAGACTCGCGACGGCTGGTATCAGTAGTATGGCAGAATTGGTAGGACTGAACTTCAATTTAGAAAGTCTGGGGAGGATTCTGAGGAGGGGGACGGGTGCGAAATTGTTTGGATTTACAGAAATCGAGCGAACCAGGGGCTTGAGAAGCGGATTGGCCTCGAGGAAGTCGCAGAAGTTGAGGATATCGACCCTGCATTTGAAATGAACATCGGCGACGAGTAAACAGAGAGCGCGAGGACGAAGGTCGCGACATGTGAGGGAGAAGCTGAGCAGCGTTCCGGTATGGTCACCAGAGTGGCCTATGATCCTCTCGATGACTTCCCAGGGCAGTAGAGGTGATTGCATGGTGAGTGAGGTGCCAGATAGCGACGGAGGGTAGTGGAGGTTGGCGACTTGAATGGATTGTGGGAGAAGCGAGTGGAGATGTTGTTGGCTGTGCTCCGTGAATTTTGCTGCCTCCATCCCAGCCGCGCGACAATTTAGCATTCAAGTTGACTGAAGAATGCATAGTCTAGTCCCATCCGAGTTAACGTCAGCGCCCTCGCATCGCCTCTCCTGGTGCACGATCTGTGCATGTGAGCGCCGGGGAGGAAGCCTTACAACATCTAGAATCGAGACTGAGGAAGAACATTATGAGAGGGCCCGACTTGCTTCTACCTTCAACACTCGCGAAGAATCGGTGAAACACATTATTGTTTGCGGCCAAAAAAATCAGGCTGAACATCAAACATCTTGCAATGAGTAGGGAAAAGATCGTTAGTATTACACTTCGAGACCAAGGAGTGTATCGTAAAAATTTAATACCGTAGGATTGCCCTTCTCGTCGACTCTCAAGTACATGAACCTGCTGTCCTATTAAGTCAAGTCGTATGTCTTTAGATATAGCTACCGTGATCAACAAACGGACTTACTCCAACCACCATTTCTAATATCTTGCGGCCGTATGTCGCCCAAATCTCACCCTATACTCACCAGTACATTGAGATAACGCTCCGCATAACAAGTTCTCTTGGACAAACTGGCACGAGATGTTGAATCTACTGAGCTTGTAGAACCGTCCGACTTGAGCCTAGCCTCGCAAACGCATGCATCGGGCCAGAAGCCTAGAAACGAGAGTCGGGAGCTTCAGGCCATATGATGGACGATGGCTAATTACGATAAGTGTCGGTGTATCATAGCATAGCATGCGTACGAGATTACCACAATCGCGCCGGAGTCCCCGCAATCCAAACCATTGCGTGCCCGGCGGACGGTCTACAGCACCACGACGGGCTCCGCGGGCTCCTCCTTGGCCCTTGCCGGCCCGTTGTGTGCGCCTCCAGAGCTGACGAACGACTCGAGCCGCATAGACACCTGGTACCCGCACTCCTTGAGCTCCTCCAGCGCGATCTTGTACCGCGTGTCGCCGACGGAGACGAGCTTGCGGACGATCGCCTCGTAGACCACGAGCGGTGGGACCATCCGGAGCGTCTTCATCTCCTCGAGGTAGAAGAACGCGTCCTCGTACGTCGTCTGCGTCAGGCACAGCAGCACCATCCGCTGGTACGTCATCACGTCCGGCTTGATCCCCGCGTCCTTCATCTCCCCCAGTAGACGGTCGCCGAGCTGGCGGTGGCGCGCGGAGATGCAGCCCTCGAGAAGCAGGTTGTACGTGTCGATGTCGGGCTTGACGCCGACCTGCGCGGCGGCCTTGTACGTCCCGACTGCGCGCTGGAGGTCGCGGAGGGCGACGGCGGCCTGGATGACGACGTTGAGGGCGACGACGTCGACGGTCTGGCCCTCCTCGCGGAGCTCCTCGAGCTTGCCCCACGCGTCGTCGATCGTGTTGGTGTCCTTGCTGATGTACTCGAGGATCGGGCGCGCGGTGTCGAGTGTCGGCTTCATGTGGTTCTCGCGCATGAAGTCGAGGAGGATGAGGGCCTCGCGGAGCTCCTGCCGGTGGCACATCGCCTCGACGACAGGCGCGAAGTGGTGCTCGCTCCAGACGACGTTCATCGCCTTGAGCTGCTTGATGACCTCGAGCCCGAGGGCGGAGAGCCCGTGCCGCGCAGCGGTGTGCAGGACCTGGAGACAGCAGCCTTCGTCGGGGATCATGCGCAGCTCGCGGACAACTTTGTGCCAGGTACGGACAGTGCCCTCGGCCTAACAGCTACGTGAGCGGAGCAACGAGACAAGCAGATGGCGATACGTACATAAAGCGACTCTGAGCAGCTAGCGAGCAAATCAACCCAAACCTCTCCTTCCAGTCGACGAACCGATGTTGACTCGAACGAGTCGGCAAGGTCTAATGCGAGCTGAGGGAAACCGAGGTGCGCGGCGGACGTGATGACAGCCGTAGCGGTCTTAATCGTTGGGGAGAGACCAGCAGGACCAAGCTTTGCCAGGAATTGGAGGGCAAGCTCGAGACGCTGGTTCTCTGCGAAACGCGCGATGACGATCTCGTACGTATACTCGTTGGGTAGGATGCTCCACTCCTCCATCATTTTCATGACATCAAACAGCGCACTCTGTTCGACAGGCCCTAATGTCTACGACGTACCGCCAGTCAGCGAAGTTGGTCATCGGTGGATGAGGGCGGCGTTGGAAGGAGCATAGGGCAATGAAACACCGATTGCGGGACACAGACACTCACCTGCATGAGATGGTGGAAGGTTTGTTGGTCCGGATGTATACCCATAGCCACCATATCCTCAAAGATGCCTCGCGCCTCTGCATACAGACCCTCCTGGGCACACGCCTGCAACAAGCAATTGTATGTCGTCCTATCCGGTTTGACACCCTCCATCTTCATGCGCTTGACAATCATCAACACCGCACCTGTCTTTCTGCGGTCTAATTGCGAAGCAATCATCATGTTGAAGCGGGCGAGCGGAGTGTGCGTCGGGCCACGGAAACTAGTGTCCCCGACGGCAAATCGGCGGTGCGGGCTCTCGTAGGTTGAGTGCGCGTAGCGAGAAGATCCCTGACCAGCATTAGCGTATGACGTGGAAGCTTGCCGCCGTTGTGTCTGTAGACCTGGGGGAACGAGAAAACAATGTGAGTGATACGTCAGGGTATGAGGACGGTGCAGGGAGGAGACATGCATTGCACGGACGCAGCAAGGACAGCGGGGGTGGTGGTCACCTCCGCCGCGTGGAGAATTTTGTGCTGTGTCCTCTTGAGAACATTGCGGGAAGACGACGCGAGCATCGAGCACGTCGGAGAGAACAGCGAGCAATTAGCGCAAAACGGCGCTGGGCTGCAGCTGTCTGGCTGGGCCAGTGGTCGTGGGTAGATCTGCCACGTGCAGCGGCCGATAGCGGAAGCGGAGCCATGGCGCCTGGCCGGGGCTCAGTTCGAATCCACCGCGACACCCTTTCGACCACCTCCTGCTCTGTGAGCACCTCCTCCTGTATCTCTTGGATACCCATGGTATGTCGTTATATGCTGCTGGAGGGAGCAATTTTGACCGTTTCGATGTAGTTCTACTCAGAAGCCATCCTATCTCGTCGTGGGCCCCTGGCCAAGGTGTGGCTGGCGGCCCACATGGAGCGGAAGCTCTCCAAAACCCAGACACTGCAGACGGACATTGAGCAGTCAGTTGGTGAGTCCCCGTCATTCCCAGAAGCGACGCATCGCGAGTTAACGCGCTCAAAACCCGCTTCAAGACGCGATCATGCACCAGGAGATCGAGGTCATGGCCCTCCGGTTGAGTGGGCAGCTGCTGCTCGGTGTTGTCCGCATATACAGCCGCAAAGCAAAGTATCTGTTGGATGATTGTAATGAGGCGTTGTTGAAGATCAAAATGGTGCGTGAATCTTGGGTTCCCACATTGGCTCGGGCCTCATCAACCCACCACAGGCATTCCGCCCAGGTCTCGTCGACATGACGGAAGACCAGCTCGCCGTCAACCAGAACGCCATCACCCTCCAAAGCAACAACCTAGACCTGGATGCTCTTCTCCCGGACCTTGATTGGTGCGTCCTAAACTAATCCCCATTTCGTTCTGCCCTCATCCAGCTGTAGGGATACCGCGGACTTCGAGACCAGAAATGTTCAGCCCGGTGGTCAACACATCGCACGTGCGGCCGATATCACTCTCGGAAACGCTGATCTCCAGTTTGACTTCGACGACGGGGAGTATGGTTTCGATCTCGGACCTTCCGACGGAATCGGCTCCCAAGACTACGACATCGACCTGAACCTCGACTTCGGCGACGGCCCTGCAACGCCAGCCGCGCGAACGCCGTCCCGCATGGACGATGACGATGACATGAGCGTCGAAATGCCGCGAGAGCGCGCCGCCCCGCGGGCGTTCCGGGAGTCGCTCGGCTCGCATCTACTCGGGGCACAGGGAGCAGATGACCTGGATTTGCTGTCTGTGAGGAGCAGGGCCGCGTCGGAGAACCCGTTCGGCGGGGACGTGGACATGGGATTCGGGCCAGATGACGCAGGTATGGTTGTCGACGACCTCGGGATCTCTTTCGAAGACGAGCCAATGCCGTTGCCATTGCCGGACGAGCCTTTGAGCGACCATGCACCCACACCCCGCCTCACACCCTCTCGAGCATGTGAGTAGTTCCAGCTTCCTGTGGGCGCGTAGGCAGGGCTGACGAAGCGAGCAGCATCGCCTCTCACGGAGCCGCCACAAACACCTCCGCCCGACGTCGAGCTGACGCCGAAGGTTGTCCCGGAGGAGGTGGCGAAGAAGCAACGCAAGGAGAAGAAGCAGATCATAGATTCAGTCACGGAGCTCACAGATGGACCGGGTGCTCGCGTTGGTCGCGGACGCAACGCTGGTCTTGGAGCGCCCGTCACGAAGGATGTGAGCGAGATCGTCACGGAGCACCCTACTCTTCCCCGTTCCTCCCTCGTCATGCGTCTCCTTGAGATCCGCGATGATCCCCTAGCCCATTTCCTCCCGACGAAGACCACCGCACACGGCACGTTCTTCTATGCGGCGCCTCCAGGCCTAGTCCCTGAGCTGGCAGATATGTTCATGCGTCCTGTCACGAACCTGAGCGCAGCAAAACGACGGGGTGCCTCCCCTGAAAAGCCGCCAAGCAAGAGGAGGCGTGTTGACGGCAGCGTTGTAGACGACGACGAGGTCGAACAGGCCCGCCGCGACAGCCGCGCTCCCAGTGTCGCGCTCGGCAGCGACGTGTACGGACGGGCGAGCATGGGGCCGGGTGCAGACTTCCAGTTCGACACGACGGGCGCGGGCATGGAGGACTTCCAGATGGAGATTCCCGAGTTCCAAGGCCCCGAGGAGCAGCGGGAGCGGAGCAAGTCGCTCGCGCCGTCGGAGCTGACCCGGCTGTCCGAGCCGCCCCCAGATCCCTTCCTGGAGGAGGGCGACGAGAGCCACGCGGACGTGACGTGCCCGATTGCGCTGTTCGACGACCGGACGGTCGCGAGCCAGAGCCAGAGCCAGAGCCAGGCCCAGAGCCAGGGGCCTTCGGAGGGGAGCGACGACGGGAAGGGGTACAGCAAGAACACGGTGAAGGCGCTTGCGGTGATCCGGCGGGAGCTGCAGCCGAACGCGGAGGAGCCGGAGGAGGACAGGTACATGAGCTTCAACAACATGGCGCAGAAGGTGCGTGGTTAGGTCTCTGGTCCCGGTCGTCGGTGACGTGCTCATGTCGTTCGTGTATGTGTGCAGGCCTCCCGTCGTGCGGCTGCGGCGTTCTTCTTCGAGCTGCTTGTGCTCGGGACGCGCGACTGCATCAAGCTGACCCAGCCCGAGCCGTTCTCCAACATCGAGGTGCGCGCGAAGGACAAGCTCTGGGAGCGCCAGCGTCATGGGTCGATGGCGCCTTCGTCGACGAACGGCTTCCCGCGTATGTCTCAGGCACCATCCGTTGGGCCGTCGAGGCGACAGGGATCTGCTGCGCCTTCGATTGCGTCGGCATTCGGGCTCTGAGCACGCTGATTATTTTTTGGGTCGACCAAGTTTCACGATTTTGTATCCCATGAGCCGAGTCTGGCCTCACGCACCACACGTACATATGCTTTGGTTCCATCTTGATTTCTTTGTAGCTCCGGACGTTGTCGCCTTGTTGTCAGTTGTTGTGTAAGTGCTTACATTATTTCGTATGGTCAGTTGCCCTGTTCCAGCTACGGAGACAAATTTACAATCTATGTGATTTACGTTTGACAATCCATACAAGTCGGCGAGTTCTTCGATACAGTACATCTCAGAATATAGGCGGAGGGCATGGAGAGAGCATGACGACCGTCCCTTCGAAGTCTCCAGTCACGATTCATAGAACACCCGTAGATAGTATGTCATTTTTTCTTCTTCTATTTGCCTATGCCAATTAATCTGACTCGGAACGGCGCGGGTCGGCTTACGGAACTCATCTAAGGCCAACACCTTCGAACGTGCCATGTTCATGGCATGATCTATCTTCGACACGTTCACCCAGTCACCCAACTACACCATCTCCATGCAAACATATCGTCGCACGATGACGGTCTGCCTGCGGCCCACATGCGAACTGCGCCGTCCTCTCTGGAGTCAAAGGGGATGGCGAGCTCGCACTGTGGCCCTGCGTCTCCATTCCAGCGACCACAATCGCAGCACGTTCTAACCCTGCAGTTGCCGTGGCCGGTCAGCTACGTAGTTGGTTGCGTCCTGTCGATGTCTGCGAGCGGAAGAGACGTGACGCTTGCCCGGGGGTCGCCCTCCGGCGAGGACACGTTCGCACCCTCATTCGCTTCACCATTGGACCGACCGATGACCGACCGACCGCCCCTCCGAATCGAGCAGAGTCAACGAGATGTAGGGCGCGAGAGACGTATGAACCAGTCACGGGCGAGGTGAGCGCGTTCGTGCTTGGAATATCTGTGGTCGCACTAGTGAGCGGTGCGGTGGTGGGCGGGGTGGGGTCGATTTTGACTTCGGAGAGTTCACGTTTTCACGAGAGCTCGGGGTATCTGAGAGGCCAGGGTTAGACAGTAGAGATTCAAGGATATTTGCAAGATATGTGAGTTCAAACGCACGAACACAGTCGAAGATGAGGCGAGGAACCCAAGCAGTCCCACTCGGGACACTGGGGACTCGAAGCTCGAAGCTTCACGGAGAGGAGACTCGTTTTCGTTGGTGGTGGCGACTTACCTGCGCTCAGGAGACGGAGAGCAGCATGTGGATTGCACGCTCCCGTCCCCAGTGATTTTGCAGTCCTCGTCATCGACCGCAGGGGTTCGCGGACGTCGGTCGCGCGAGACGATGAGCCGGACGCATATGCATGGGTGTGGTGCCGGGGGTGGGCTACCAATATGTCTTTGAAGCACATTGCACTCGTCTGACATTCCAGGGGCAGGGTAGCTGTGGGAATACGTTGGACGCGATGGCCAGGAGGTGCGATAGGGCATATGGCAGTGCTCCGAGAGCGTGGGCTGAGACGTGCTCTGTTGCATGACGGGAGCAGGCGGCTGCTCCGGCGTAGAGGGCGCGGGTTAGTGGTATATCGGAAGATGAGAGTTGGAAAGGGATCATCTTCTGGCGGGTAGTTCAAGTCGTCCCAGTCGAGAGGCTCTCCGGATTCAATACATGGTCAGAAGCTGAGGAGATAGGGAGCGTACATATCGTGCCTGTCTCCATAACGTCCTCTCGTTCATTACAGTTCCTCCCGAGGATGCTTCCAAGGTACGAGAGGGAGAGATGAGTCTCGGACGGCGGGAGGTTCGGAGAAGTCGGCATGCACGAGCCACGACGTCTTGCCGCGTGTTGTGTTTCCGTACTCTGGTATCCTAGGAAGTCATACGAATGAAGTGGGCGTCGTGACTGTCTTGAGCATCGTCATGCAGGAAACAGAGGAGCTGCGTCTGGAGACCATGTTTGAGGAGACGAGCTCCGGGCAAGGCTGGCTGAGAGACGCAGAGAGCAGGCCTCGGAGAAGAACGGGCCGGGTAGTTTGCATCACATGATTGTAGCGCCCCAAGCATGGCGCTTAGACTAAGTCCACGACTCTCCGTTTCGACAACGTCGGACTCGTCCTGCTCCATAGACGGTCTCCTTCAAAGTCTTTCCTATCCAATTCCTATCTCGCGAACTACTGGCAAAGGCCCTGCTGGCGGAAAATGGCGACGCGAAAGCTAATCAGACATTGAACGGGCACTTGGTGAGCACCTTTCATTTCTTGTCGGGAGCAATTTCCATGAAAATGCGCCTGTGACGTGCCCTTACGCGCAGTCCTGCAGCAGGATATTTAGACGTGCTCGATGAGTCTGACCGTGTGTCGCTGAGGATCTAAATGGTGCGTAAATCATAGTGGCCCTTTAGCTCGTCCCTCAGCTAGCTGCCGCAGACAATCTTCTCCGGTCTCTGGGTTTAACAGGAGACCAGCTCGGCCTCGAGCAAACCCTCTCCCCCCCCGAAGCATAACCTTGACTTGTATGCGCTCTCGCGGTTCGTGCAAACTACTCCTCCCCCTTGTACAAACGTTTTACAGAGATTCCGCAGGCTTAAAGACTAGGACCGTCAGCCCGGTAGGCAAGATATTATATATGAATGGCCGACGTCCGCCCCCGGCGACGCAGACATGCCATTCGAATTCGACCTATAATGGCTTCGACCTCAGAGGATCCGACAGAATCAGCTCACAGGAGCACTATATCAACCCGAGCATGGACTAGGGATGCTCCTGGAATCTCGCCACTGATGCATACCCCGTCTCGCGGGGACGACGTTAACGATATGAACGTCACAATGGCGCGAGAGTGCGCCGTCCTCGAGCCTCTCAGGAGCCATTCGATTCTCATCTACTCCGAGCCCGAGGAGCTGATCTAATGGTCATCGTACAGACGCAGTTCTGATTAATGCGGATGCTCATACGATTCGGAGCCTGATCGGACTCAGTGAGCGAGGCACCCCTACACGGCGCCTTGCTCTCTCTCGCATGTCAGTGCCACCCTCCAGTAGTCGCGCGCGCAGAGCTAATGAGCTGAGCAGCGTCGCCTGTCAAGGAGCCACTGAAAACACCTCTAAGCGAGGTTGATCTTCCATCGGAGGCCGTTCCAGAGGTGGCCAAGAACGCTCGAGCGGGTCAGAGACTCCGCGACAGCGTTGGCGGACGGACCGGGTGCTCGTGTTGGTCGCGGACGCAACGTTGACCTTGGTGCGCCTGTCGCGAAGGACGTCAGCGAGATCGCCACGGAGTACTTTACCCTTCCCCGTTTCTCCTTCGTCATGCGTCTCCCCGAAATCCGCGATGACGACAAAGATCGCCGCACACGACACGTTCTTCTATGGGGCGCCTTTAGGACTTGTCCCCGAGCTGGCGGACATGTCCATGCGTCATGTCACGAACCTGAGTGCAGCGAAAAGCAACGTTTGCGACGATTTTCGGCCCCATTTCCTCCCGACGAAGACCACCGTGCCCGGCGTATTCTTCTACGCGCTCCCCTTTCCCCCAGGACTAGTCCCTGAATGGGCGGAGATGTTCATGCTCTCGGTCACGAACCTGAGTGCGGCGAACGAACCGGTGAGGTGCCTCCCCAGAGAAGGCCCAAGCAAGAAGCGGCATCGCGATGGGAGCGTCGTGGACGATGCAAGTTGAGCGCGCGCGCCGCGTGAGTCGTTCACCGAACGTCGCGCTGGGCAGCAACGTGTACGGACGGGCGAGCATGGGGCGACACGATGGGAGCAGGCGTGGAGGACTTCCAGATGGAGATCCCTGAGTTCCAAGGCCCCGAAGAGCAACGGGGACGGAGCAAGTCGCTCGCGCCGTCGGAGCTGACGGGCCTCTCCGAGCCGCCGCTGGACCCATTCCTGGAGGAGGGCGACGAGAACCACGCAGACGTGACGCGTTCGGTTGCACTGTTTGACGGGTACCGGACGGTCGCGAGCCAGAGCCAGACGCAGAGCCAGGGCCCGTCGGAGGGGAGCGACGACGGGAAGGGGTACAGCAAGAACACGGTGAAGGCGCGTGCGGTGATCCGGCGGGAGCTGCAGCCAAACACGGAGGAGCCGGAGGAGGACAGGTACACGAGCTTCAACAATATGGCGCAGAAGCGGTGTGGCTACGTCACTGGTCCTGGTCGTCAATAACGTGCTCGAGGATGTCCTGGTCCTTCGTGTACAGGCCTCCCGCCGTGCGGCTGCGGCGTTCCTCGAGCCGCTCCGATCGCGAGTGCTCAACTCCAAGACGCGCGACTGTGTCAAGCTGACCCAGCCTGCACCGTTCGCCGACATCGAAGTGCACACGAAGGACGAGGTCCAGGATCGCCAGTGCCATGGATCGACAGCCCTGTTGTCGATGAACGGCTTCTTGTCTCACGAGGTAGCCTTGTCTACGGACATGACATTTGGCGCGTAGTTTGGTTCGACCTTGATCTCCTCAAAGTTACGGATCCGGAGTCAGCTGGTTTGTAAGTTTTGCACGATTGTCTGTCATCTGTAGTCTTCTTGAAGCTAAAGTTTATGCATCTCCATTATACATGCGGCATTGTCCAGACTATTTCGTACATGTACATCCCATCCAGCATGAGACTACGTAGTATACACAGAAGGAGAAAGGGACAGAAGCTAACATAACATGTTACAATACTCGTTTCTCTGTCTGGAATACATCGCGCGTACGCCACATGGTAACTGTCCCTCGCGAATCTCCCAACCACAGTGTCTTCCCGTCTGCAGAAAAACCCATGGCCACTAGTATCAGATCCCTGCTTGAAAATGTCTCCATGCATGACCCGTCTCGCGCCCTCCATAGCCTTATTGTATCATCCTTCAACAACGATGCAACGTATTTCCCACAGGGAGAAAAACAGGCCCAGCGGACTGGCTGCTCGTGTCCTTTGAGCCACAACAGCTCTACACCAGTGTACGCGTCCAGGAGCATCACCCTGCCATCACTGAAATTGGTTAGCACCAGGGTCCCATCTGGAGAGATCTGTGAGACGCCTTGTGCTCCGCTCCACTGGCAGTCTGTCAAAACAGCCCGCTCTTCTCCGGTCTCAACATCCACAACTTTGACCCTACGATTAGAATCTGTCACGAGAAGACGTGTGCCACTCCTGAGGTCAAAAACAGCCTGATTCCTGGCCGGGGCTAGGTACGGGTATACCGTCAGAAATTCGTCCGGAAGTGACTTGTGCAGTGTGCCAGAAGCAGTGTTCCAGAGGCGGTAACCGTGAAGGGTTCCAGAGGCGAGCCAGGACCCGTCAGGGGAGAATGCGACGATGCGTATGGAGTGCCCATCTGGGTGCTCAAGCACATGGAGCGCGTGGAATGCATGCGCGTCCCAGAGTCGTACGGATTGATCGTCGGATCCGGACGCGACTAAGTCGTCGCGGGGTGACCATGCACAACAGGTAACGGGTTTTGTATGGCCCTCAAGTGTGATGGCCTCTCGCGAGCCTTCAGCGACATCCCAGATCTTGACCTTTGAATCCTTGCCGCCGGAAACGAGATATTGGCTATCCGGGGAGAAGGCAAGGGATATGGCAGCCTTGTAGCTGTGTGCGACCCATTGCTTGGCAATCCCACCATCGGTGGTGCGCCAGAGGATGATAGTAGAATCGTAGGATGAAGTCGCCACCCACTTTCCATCAGGAGACGTCGCAATATCCGACACCTTGAGACAGTGCCCTGCTCTAGGGACGACTGGACCTATGATCAGTTAGTTCCCTTCTTGTACCAGACATGCTACGGTCGGAATGGTGCCCACCTTTACCGGGTGTCATTGTAAATGCTCCGCGCTGAAGTAGCTCAGGAAAATACTGCCCTATCTCTTGGATCCAGAATGAATCTCCAGTCCCGCTCAGGGCATAAATGAGACACGCGATTCGGGGACGGCGGAACCTAAGCAGGGCCTGTTCCAGCGCCTTCAGGTGGCCTGGAACAGCCTCATCAGAGAGTGTCTCGATGAAGAAGTTTGTAAATCCATCTCGGAACTGGACCCTAACATCCTGGATCGAAGAGGGGAAACCTTCCAGGAACACAGTCGTAGCGGCGATCTCCGTGGCAGAGAAACTCGGTTCCAAAACCAGCAACCTCAAACGAGGCCAATAAAATCTGTACGAAAGGCCGTATGACCTATACGCTGTAACAATTCAAACGATATAAGCTTTCTAATGCGCACTCAGTAGATTGGGAAACCTACGTCGCACAGTGAGGGTCTCCACTGTAGATCGCACCAATCCGGTGTCCAAGAGCAGGCTGGCTACAGACAATCTATCGTAGAAGTATTCTGTGCCTAAATGGAGGTAATTGATGTTGACCTTATGAGTACGAACTGTACTTCAGCCATAATCCTCATGCGAACTGCAAATTCCGAGATACTCACAGTGCGCAGATGCACAGCTGGTAAGTGTCGTTTGAGCACATCGAGAGATACCTGATTTCCCCCTACTGACATGAGAACACGAGCGCAGACGAGCTCAGTGAGGTTTTTGAACGCCAAGATCACCCGAGAGAAATCGAGGTATGTCGCGAAGGAAAGGTTGTAGATGTGGAGGGCTTGAATCAGTGTGCCAAAGCGCTCGCAGCATGTGAGGATAGACCGGTTTAGAACTGTGGCGGTTCGGTCATCCGGTCCGGTGAGTTGATTAGGACGGAAGTTTAATTTCGGGAGACTCGGGAGGATGCTGAGGAGGGGAAACGGGGAGAACTCGTCTGGGTCTACGGCTATTGAGCGAACGAGGGGTTTGAGATGTGGTTTGGCCTGAAGGAAGTCGCAAAAGTTGAAGATTTGCTCCCTGCGCTGGAAACGAATATCGGCGACGAGTAAACAGAGAGCGCGAGGACGGAGGGCGGGACATGTGAGGGAGAAGTTGATGAGCGACTGGCGATCATCACCAGAATGGCCGATGACTCGCTCGATGACTTCCCAAGGCAATAGTGGGGATGCTGGCTCCATGATGAGACGATGACAGGACGGGAGTGACTCGCGATAGCTCGCGATCGGAGGGGGGGGGGGCAAGCAGGAAGTTGAACGTTGAACGGCGAAGAGATGGGCGAGCAGCGCAAGCCTGAGACCGCGTTACTTGCATCCACCACGAGGCGGCGGGCAGGTGCAAGATAGCGATATGAGTTCTGATCAGAAGGCCCGATGGCGACTTGAGGATAGGCACAAGTCACAGGTTTTCGAAGCTTCAATTGCGTTAGCGCTTGCCAGCGGTTAAAGTGGCAGCATGCGCTGACTGGCCGATGACGGTTCTAGTAGGACTGTTGAATGGAGGGATAGTTGCTGTACCCGTCTTGACGATACGCTCGACGCTAACTCGGAAGAGCGTTGGGAAATGTGCAGCAAACATCGGCGTAGACATAACATACTGTATATACGTACTTGAAGATTGCTGAGCACCTCCTAGAACGTCCGCGGGTACTTTGAGGTCGACTTGTCAGTTGCCGTTCCGGAGCCTGGCGCTGAGGTCCGTGCCCCATTCCCTGCTTCATACCAGATCAAACGATGAGTGCGATGTCGGCGGACGTGTCGAAACAAAGGACACGTTACTCACGTTATCGATATCAGTGAATGTATAGTTGAGTAAGGGGGATCAGCTCGGTGTCAGGTATGCGAATAGGGCGGACGCACATTTGGAGAACGTTAATATGGTCGGCAACAGGAGCATGGTTGGGGATGAAGCTAGTGAACATGTGCCACGGGTCCAACACAAGGTCGCGACAATGTAAACATGGCCAGCAGCGAAGATCCTGCATTTTCGGCGAGATCTACGGGACAATAGAATAAGGTACCACGCGCTTCGAACAATCCAGCAACGAACTTACAGATGCTCGCTCGAGGTGAAGATGTCCGTATCATGGCTGCGCGGTGCTACACCCTTCAAGTGCAAGGCGAGTGGAACTCGTATACGCGGGAGTACCTGTATGAAGAAAATGGTCGAGGCTGCGCTGTGCACCCACTTAGCAGACACTTTACAAAGTTAGGAACAAACTTCAAGACTTACAGAACGCTCGTGGGCCCGAACAAGCATATGGTGGGCCTGTTGAGGACGTCCGTAGTCTTGTAGTCGAATTTCTGCACAGCGACGAACGAACACATTCAGTATTAGCAGATAAAATTCACACCGGAATATTCACATCGAGGGAGGCAAGGAGCTCACCCTTATACACTGAGATTATCCCCCACGCAACCGCGACATTTGGAACTTGAATGAGGTCGCACGGACGCCCTTCACAAGTGCATGATTCGGCTTCTCGGGTGCATTCCTACATCGAGCAGCACCCAGTCCCTTGACTGCAGAATGGCTTCATCATCCTCATCTCAGCTCGTAACAGGCCCAAAAAGAAGTCATTCTTCTCAAATCGTCCAGATCGTACGTCACGACCTTGTACCGCATCTTAACGTCCCTTGTGCGGCAGCACCAACTTAGGAGGCACTGACAGATCGAGCACTGGGTTCCCGTTCGTTACACACACCCATTTGCCTTGTGTCCGCGAAGAGCGTGTCCAGTGGGCACATGCCCGAAGTGTCGCGTCAGTGGTGGGGTCTCGGGTCCGGTCGCGATGAATGCGGAGTGTGCGACTCACACCTTCTCCGGGTCTGCAGGCTGAGACCGCGAGAGACCGAGCCAGCACAGGGAGGAGTTAATGGACAATTTCGAGAACCACCAACGCCGCAGAGACCTGTTCTCATTCGTCGATACCTGCAAGATTGATCATGGACGGCGAGAGGACCGGCGACTTACCTGGGCTCAGGAGGCGGAGGACAGCAGTGCTCTGCACGCCCCCGTTGTCAGCGGTTTCAGTCCTTGTAGTCGACCACAACGGTTCGCGAACACGAAGGCGCGAGGTCATGCAGGAAGTCGTCTACCGACATGTCTCTGGAGCAGACTGCTATCGTCTGCTATTCCAGGGGCAGGGTAGCTGTAGTAGGCATGAATTGGACGCGACGACCAGGAGGTGGATCCGGATATGACAGCGCCCCGTCAGCGTGGACTGAGACGCGTTCTGTTGCATGTGGCTGCGACGGCACGGAGGGCGCGGGTTGGTGGTATATCGGAAGACAAAGGATCGTCTCCTGGTGGTTAGTTCAAATGGTCCCAGTCGAGGGGCTCTCCGAATTCATTAGTTGGAAGCTGGGTAGTTGGGCCGTCATCGTAAAGCGTCTCTTCTAAGTTCTCCCTTGAGCGCAACGTCCTATCGTTCATTGCAGATTCTTGCTCGGAAGCTTCTGAGGTTGGGAGGGAGAGACGAGTCTCAGGCAGGGGGAGGTTCAAGTTCAGAGGAGTCGGTATGCAAGAGTCGCGATGTCTTGTTGCGTGTTGTGTTTCCGTATTGCGGTGCGCTAGAAAGCCGCATGAGAGGCGTCGCGGCTGTGTTGAGCATCATCAGGGAGGCAAGAGGAGCTGTGTCCGGAGACCGTGTTTGGGGAGACGAGCTCGGGGCAAGCTCGAGCAAAGTCTGAGTTCGAGGCCTGTCGAAGCGGCTCGGAGGAGAACGGGCCGAAAGATTTTTGTATCACATGATCTGTAGGACCACACTCCCAGCGCTAAGTCCGAATCCACCACAACTCTTGAACGTCGTCCGACGTCCCGCTCTGTGCGCACGTCCCCCGGTGTCCTTTGAACATGTCTGGTATGCCTTCAGGTTCTATGATAGTAGCTGACTCCTCATACGGACTCCTCGGAGGCTTTCCTATCTCGCCGAGGTCTACTGGTAAAGGCCCGGCTGGCGACCGACTCGGACGTGGCGCGAAAGCTCTTCAAGTTCAAGACCCAACCATTACAAAATGAGAGATCTAACGGGCACTTGGTGGGTACACTTCATTTCTTTTTTCGTGAGCTTTTTCCGTTGTATAGTTCGTCTGTGATGCGCGGTAGACCGTGCTCGATAATTCTGATCAGGCGTCGCGCAGGATCGAAATCATAGGTTGCCCTTCGCCCGTCCCTCGGCTGGCTGCCATAGACAATCCTCTCCGGTCTCTGGGGTGTAGCAGAAGGCTAGCTCGGTCTCGAGCAAACGCCCTCACCCTCGTATGTGCACCTTTCCCGGCTCGTGCAAACTACTCCTCCGTCTTGTCCAAACGTTGTACAAACATTTTGCAGGCTTCAAGACTAGGGCCGTCAGGTCAGTGGGCAAGATATTATATAGATGGCCGACGTCCGCCCTCGGTTACGCTGACCTCCCATTCGAGTTCGACGGATATTGGTTTCACCCTCGGTCGTTCCAACGGAATCGGCTCACTCGGCCACGGTGTCGACCTGATCATCGGCTCGGGGATACTCCTGCGACTCCAACCGCGCCTACCCCGTCTCGCATACACCACGATAACGACATGAATGTAGCAATGCAGCGAGAGCGCGCCGTTCCTGGGCCTTCCAGGACTCGGACGCAGTCGGAGAACTCGATTACTGGGGATGCACTTACAATTAGATGACTACCCGGTGAGCGAGCACGCCCCTATACCACGCCTTGCTTCCTCTCGAGCATGCGAGTGCGCCTTCCGGTGGTCGCATTCGCGTAGCTTACGAGCTGAGCAGCATTGCCTCTCATTGAGCGTGACAAACACCTCTACCCGATGTTGAGCCCTGAGCTGCCGCCGGAGACCGTACCGAGAGGTAGCCAAGAAGCAACGGAATGAGAAGGGCGGGTCAGAGACTCCGCGGTGGCGTTCGCGGACGGATCGCATGCCCGCGCCGGTCGAAGGCGCACCTCTAGTCTCCGTGCGTCCGTCACGGAGGATATGGGCGAGATTGTCACGGAACACTCTTCACTCCCCTGCTCCTCTCATGTCGTGTGCCCCCTCGAGATCCGCGACGCCCCCCCTCGCCCATCTCCTTCTGACGAGGACGTTCTTCTATGCGGCACCTCAGAGCTTTTCCCAGAGCTAGCGGACATGTTCATGTGCCCGTCACGGGTCTGAGCACGACAAGCTGGCGAGGTGCCTCTCCGGAGATACCTTCAAGTAAGACGCGGTGCCTCGATGAGGACATCGTGGATGGTGAGGAGGTTGAGCAGGAGCGCCGCGACAGCCGTACACCGAGTATCGCCCTCGGCCGCGACGTGTACGGGCGGACGAGCATGGGACCGGTGGCGGGCTTCCAGTTCGACACGACGAGCGCGGGCGTGGAGCACTTCCAGATGGAGATCCCTGAGCCTGTTCCAAGGCCCTGAAGAGCAACGGGCGCGGAGTAAGTCGCTCGCGCCGTCGGAGCTGACCCGGCTGTCTGAGCCGCCGCCGGACCCGTTCCTGGAGGAGGGCGGCGAGAGCCATGCGGACGTGACATGCCCGATTGCGCTGTTCGACGACCGGACGGTCGCGAGCCAGAGCCAGACGCAGGGTCAGGGACCGTCGACGGGAAGGGGTACAGCAAGTACACGGTGAAGGCGCTTGCAGTGATCCAAAGGGAGCTGCAGCCGAACGCGGAGGAGCCGGAGGAAGACAAGTACATGAGCTTCAACAATATGGCGCAGAAGGTGCGTGGTTAGGTCTCCGGTCCCGGTCGTCGGTGACGTGCTCGTGCTGCTCGTATCTATGTGCAGGCGTCCCGCCGTGCGGCTGCAGCAGCCTTCTTCGAGCTCCTTGTGCTCAGGACACGCGACTGCATCAAGCTCGAGCTCCTGGGAGCGCCAGCGCCATGGATCGATGACCCCTTCGTCGACGAATGGTTTCCCGCGTATGTCCCAGACCCCGTCCGTTGGGCCGTTGAAGCGATAGGGATCTGCTGCGCCTTCGATTGCGTCTGCGATCGCTTCAAGTGCGTTGCATGTTTCTATGTTGACGAAGTCTCAACGATTTCGTATCCCACGAGCCGAGCTTGGTCTCATATGCTTTGGTTCCATCTTGATCTCTTTGTAGCTCCGGACGTTGTCGCCGTGTTATCAGTTGTTGTGTAAGTGCTTACATTATTTCGCATGCCCTGTTCAGGCTACAGAGACAATCTATGTGATTTACGTTTGACACAATCCATACAAGCTGGCAAGTTCTTCGATACAGTACACTTCAGAATGTAGGCGGAGGGCATGGAGAGAGGAAAAGGGAAAGGTAATGTAATGTACATACACTATGGGTCTTGTTCGTCTATTGGGAGAATATCGCGCATCTGCCGCATGGTGACTGTCCCGCGGATGTCTCCAGACCAGAGAGTCTCTCCATCCGGACAGAAGGCTAGTTTGAACCCCTCCGAGCTACGGTGCTCAGGATACGTCGCCACGCACGACCCATCACTGGTCCTCCACAACCCCAACGTACCATCCTCCAGCGCCGACGCGATGTATTTCCCGCAGGGAGAGAAGCAGGCGTCGCTGGTGGTATTGTGTCCTTCGAGCGAGAACAGCTCGACGGCGGTGTGCGCGTTCCAAAGATTCACCATGCCGTAACGGGACCTAGCCAACACCAATGTCCCATCTGGCGAGAATGCGACATGGTGTATCCACTCCAACATGGGCCTTCTAAAGACAGCGAGCTCTTCTCCGGTCTCGACGTCCATGAGTCTGGCCTCGGAGGATTCCACGATAAGAAGGCGCGTGCTGCCAGGGTCGAATGCGACAGTGAGGTCAAACATGTTGTCCGGCTTGAATGATTTGTGCAGCATGCCGGAAGTAACATCCCAGACGTGGTAACCGAGAGGGGACCCGGAGACGAGCCAGCGCCCATCAGGAGAGAACACGACAACCTCTAAATCCTCCCCATCCGGGTGCTGGAGTATGCGGACTCGCCCGTGGAGCGTACACGCGTCCCGGAGTCGTACATTTCTATCACGGGACCCAGATGCAATGATGTCGCCGCGAGGGCTCCATGCAAAACAGCTGGTACGCGCTTCGAGCGTGGCAGTGACTTTGGGTGACTCGGAGCCTTCAGCAACATCCCAAATCTTGACATTTGAATCGTCGCCATCGGAAAGAAGATAGCAGCTGTCTGGGGAAAATGCAAGGGAGTGGACAGGTCGATAGTTGTGGGCAACCCATTGTTGGGCAATGACACCATCAGTGCCAGTGTCCCAGAGAATAATAGTAGAATCATTGGACCCAGTTGCCACCCACTTGCTGTTGGGAGAAGTAGCAATACACAGGACTTTGCCATTATGGCCAGCTCCAAGGATGACTAGAAATGTGATCAGTTGACCTTCATACACCAGAGGAGCCGTGGTAGTGCTATATTTAAGAAGATACACACCTGATTCAGATGTCAACATAAAGGCTCCACGCTGAAATAGCACAGGAAAGCACTGTTTTCCAAGTTGTTGGGTCCAGAATGAAATTGTCCTATAAAACACCTTTCCATTGAGGAACCACACAATTCGGGGCTGGGTAAACCTGAGCATGGTCTTTTCCAACTCCTTGAATAGTCTTGACATAGTCTCTCCAGAAAAATCCTTGTTTGCATCGAAGAACCTCCAGATGCCAGCGGAAGTGCAGTGCAATTTGACCATAGTATCCTGCAGTGTTAAGAAGGGGGATGCTTCTAGAAACAGGATAGCGTTGGTGATACATTGGGTGATGGGTTGGGTACGGGATTCGGTGAAAGATTTCAGGTCCAGCTTGACCACCAGAGACCGCAACTGCGACCAGGTGACTCGGAATCCAGGCGACACAGACAGTTTATATGGCCTGTAGGGTATAGCTATAGCGACAGAATGGTATGACTTGGAGCTCTCTATTGCACATAATCCCAAGGCTGGCAAACCCACCTCGCACTGTGAGAGTCTCCACTGTGGACTGCACCAACCCGGAGTCCAGAAGCAGCGCAGTCACAGAAGAGTTATTGACAATAGTATTGATATCAAAATGATCAACAATGTAATCAATTTCGACCTTGTGAGTACAAATTCAGCACATCAGCCACTGTGATATTCTAAGCCAGAGGAAAACTCACCGTGCGCAGGTGTAGTCGCGGAGGGTCTTGTTTCAACAGGACATCGAGAGGTACTCGATGACCCTCCGCTTTGATTGCGACATTAACACAGACAAGATCCGTGAGGTTTGTAAAAGCCAAGAGGACCCGAGAAAAATCGGAGTATGTTGCGAAGGAAAGGTTCAAAAAGCTGTCGGAGAGGTGGAGGATTTGGATGTGCGTGCCGAGGTGCTTGCAGGATTTGAGGATGGACTGGTTTAGAACAGGTCTGAGCAAAGACGAGGCTCCGGTAAACGTCAATTTAGAGAGATTCGGGGCGAGGCTGAGGAGGGGGCAGGGGCTGAATTCATAGAGTGATATTTCTATAGAGCGAACGAAGGGCTTGAGATGCGGATTGGCCTTGAGGAAGTCGCAGAACTTGAAGGTTCGGTTCCTTCCAGTGGTCCAGAAGCGAACATCGGCGACAAGTAAACAGAGGGCGCGAGGATGGAGGTCGCGACATGTGAGGGAAAAGTTGAGGAGCGAACTGCAGTCATCACCAGAATGGCTAATGACTCTCTCGATAACTTCCCAAGGCAATAGCGGGGATGCCGGCACCATGGTGAGACAAGGATACTAGGATGAGAGTGCCTCCCCTCGGAGGGGGCAAGCTGCTTGAACGGATGGAGAGATGAGGGAGCAGCGCGAGCCTGACGACGAGGCTGCGGGCAGGATGTACAGGAATATTATTAATCGGACAGAGGCGCACAAGTCTCCAAAGCTTAAAGCTTAAGGACCAGGAAGGTTGAAGTTAGCGCTTTCCAACGGTAGGCGCCGAGGGGCGGCAGCCTGAGCATGCGCTAACTAGCGGACTACCTTGTTAAATGGAGAAGTAGATGTCTTTGGCCTCGCGGCGACATGCGCGGGGTCAGGGTTGATCGAGCACCGATTCCCCTTCGTCAGTTACACGCCTCTCCTGTTCTTGTGCAGGCGAAGAACGTGTCTAGCGGGTGCATGCCACCCGAAGTGTCGCGTCGGGAGCAGGGTCTCGGGTCCGGCTGGTGGTAGTCTCATACCAAGACCGTCGGTCAACGATGTTTCTACAGTAGGACTATCTTAAGCTTGTTGCACGGAGGGACAGATGCTTCGCATTGCACACTTCTTGATGACACTTGGCATCGAGGTGGATGCGTGTTGGGAAAGGTAGTACGGTAATCATAGGAGTAGATATGTTGCATATACGTACACAATATGCAAAGCAAAGGTCCGTGAAATGATCGTAAGGGGGACATGGTCAAGATAAAACAATACATGTATGGGTATCTGTGCATAAGTCCAAGAAGCTCATCCGGTGAAGACACGGGCAGTGAGGTACATCAGGGAGCCTGTGAAACGCTATGAAACACAGGTCAGCAAGGGTCAGCATCGGCATACAACCAGAGGCAGTGAAATCACTTACAATGATACTCGTAATGGCAACGAAGGCCAAGATGAACGTCATGTAGGTCTTCGTCCGGCTGAAGGTATCGTTGACCGAGAACGTGTTCACCGCATCCCCGCCGCCCAGGATCGCGACGAGCAGCAAACCCTTCAAAACGCGCACGCCGAACAATTAGCCTCTCCGCACACACCGAGAATAGGGAGACACGCAACGTACGTTCGATAGCACCCAGAAGAGCAGGACGTTTGTGCGCACGTTTGCGTAGTAGTCCCTCGCCAGCTGCTCCTTCTCCGCGTTGCTCAGCCCCGCCGGCTTCGGGAGTGGACGGCGGTTGCGGAGGTTGTCAAGCGCCTCCTCGTATATAATGTTCACGTCCGTCGCGTCCGTGGGCACCTCGAGGTCGACCTGCGAATTGCTGTTCTGGATCACGGCGCCGAGGTCCGTGTTGACCTCTGTGTCTTGCTTTGTGCCCCACGAGATCTAACAATGAGCGCCGTATGTCAGTGGATTCGCCGAAACGCAGGACGGGACACGTCACTCACGTCGTCGAGGTTAGCGAACGCAAAGCTGATCAAGGCATTATCAGTTATATAACCGTTATCAAGACAAGCCAAACGTACATTTGGAGAATGTTGATATAGGTCGGCGACAGAAGCATATATGGGATGAAGCTGGTGAACATGTGCCACGGGTCGAACGCGAGCAGGCTCGACAGCGCATACACTGGTCAAAGTGAGCCTAAAGAATGCACTCGTGACGGAGTTGTGGGATACGTACTGCCGTAGGTAAGGATGATACTGAACAGCATGAGCTGGTACGTCGAGCCGCCCTGGTTGGCAGCCTGGATCGAGCACATCACGGCGGCGAAGATGACGTAGACCATGAGGACGGCGAAAGCCAGGGTACAGATCATGTACTTCAATGTCGACCTGAGAGCAATTTGAGCATCACGAAAAGAGTCGCGGAGCGGATAGAGTGTACATACGCCCTCGGCTTGTTGCCCATAGAGAAGAGGAAGACGGAGATCACCAAACCTGCCATAATGAACTGGCTCACAGCATTGAAGTACTTGATGCCCGGCATTCCGAACGCCTCGTTTTCCAAGGACGACGTCAAGATGACCTGACACGAATGCCTCAGAACCTCGTTCCACAAAAGTACCAGGCGAACCACCCACAAAGAACAGATAGAAGTTACCCTACGCAAGCTATTAGCATGTCGCGGATGTCGAGATCGAGCTGCAACACTCACGACGGCGAACCAAGAAGCGATCAAGTTGATTACGTTGTAAATCGTTTCCAAGACGAGCAGAACCTTCCGCGCGACGCTGTGCCCCGACGATAAAATCTGGCCGAGATGAGCAATGGCGTACGTAGCGGCGAAGAACGAGCCGTTGAGCCAGCGACGCCGCTGGCTAATGAACTCCGGCAGGGCCTCGGGGACGTCCGTCTCTGCGATCGCGCTTTTGACGTATTTGAGCACCCAGTTCGAGTTGCGCTTCGCGACGAGCTCGAAGCACAAGATACGCTGCAACCATTATGAGCCAACGAAATTATCAGCAGCAGCGAAGATCTTACATCCTCGGCGAGATCTAAAGACTTTATTAGGCCCGCATCACGAATGACTGAGCGACGAACTTACACATGTTCGAGGTGAAGATGTCTGTATCGCGGCCGTGCAAGACTTCACCCTTGAAGTACGAGGCGAGCGGTCCGAAGCCGTACTTGTCGTTCTGCAACGCGATGTACCTATATGCAGAGAATGCTCCGGGCTTCGCACTCGATTAGCAGGCAACTCCAAAAGGTAGAGATAAACAAGACATACCAGTACGCTGATGTACCCAAACAACGATTCCGTGGGCTTGTCTAGGATATTCGTGATCTTATACTCAAAGTTCTGCGCAGCGACTGGACAACAGTCAGCATGAGTGAGCATTGGCACACAGAGATGCACATACCGAGAGGGTTAAGCAGTCCGAGCCAACGCTTGCCCTTGTACACCGCAATCTCCCCGCACGCACCCGCGACGTTCGAGCTCATGTCGAACGCCTTCCACAGGTGGTATATGCTCTTGTTCCCGGGGCGTGTCCCCACATCGAGCAGCACGCAGACGTTGGGCTGCAGCATCGTCCCGAACGCGTTGAAGAACCACCGATGCGAGTTGATCTTCTTCTGGTTCTTCTCCTTCATGCAGAAGATGATCTGCGTGGGCACGATGCCCTTGTCCGGATACTTGAACTTCAGATTCTCGTCCAGGCCGAAGGTGGTGGTGTACTCGAACAGGTGCGCCGTCACCGGCTTGTTGTTCACCATGTTCTTCATGTGGTCGCCTGGCTGATACACGCCGAGCAGCGTCAGGCAGTCCAGCACGCGCGGGTGGACCTTCTTCCGGCCGTCTGCCACAATGCACACGACGACCTACCCACAACCATGAATGCTAACGCGAGCAGACAGTTATTCATATAACACCCACCTTCTTCCAGGCGTCCTCACCCCACGTCCGCGAGTTCTTCCGCGAACACAGGTGCGCGATGTTCCGCATGACGCCGATCATCGTCCTGCAGAAAAGCACCTCGTCCTCCTGCACACCAGGTCAGCTTTATCCCACCAAAAAACTAGATCACCCACGTTATACATAGTAATAACAATAAACAGCTCCGTCGTCCGCTTCATCTCGTTCTGCCGCAGGAAGAACCCCTTCTTCTCAAACTCGTCCGGGTCGCACGTCACCGCCGTGTACCGCGTCTTCAGCGTCTCAGAGTCGCCCTTGCGCGGCAGCACCAACTTGGGAGGCACCGACAGGTCGAGGACCAGGTTCCCGTTTGTGAGCTGTACGCGCTTCTTCGTCTTGTGCCGGCGAAGAACACGTCCAGTCGGCGCAGGCCCGAAGTGTCGCGTCGGGAGAGGCGTCTCGGGCTCGGTCGTGGTGGACGCTGAGTGCGCGAGAGACACTTTCTCCGGGTCCGCAGGTTCAGACATCGCGCGCAAGAACGTGCGCGAGTGGCCGAACGCGGACAGGGTGGACTCGCTGGAGTTGGTGGACACCTTCGAGAACGGCCGGCGTTGCGGAGGCTCGTTCTCATTCGTCGACGCTTGCGAGAACGGCCGCGGACGGACAGGGGACTCGTTCTCGTTGGTGGAAATCACTTGCCTGCGCTGGGGAGAGGGAGAGAAGCCCGTGTACTGCACGCTTCCGTTGCCGGTGATCTGGTAGTCCTCGTCGTCGACTGCAGGGGTTGGCGAACGCGAGCGTGGAGGCCGGTAGGTCGCGCGAGACAATGCGCCGGACGCATACGCCTCAGTGTCGTGCTGGAAATGGTCTATCGACGCGTCTCCGGGGTACATCGCCGCCGTGTGCTGCTCTGGGGGCGGGGCATAGCTGTACCCAGTCACGTCAGTGCTCACGGCGCTGTACGCGGACATTGGACGCGACGGCCAGGAGGTGCGATCAGGCATGTAGTAGTGCTCCGAGAGTGTGGACTGAGACGTGTTTTGTTGCATAACGAGGGACGGCGGCTGCGAGGCCGCGGAGGGTGCGGGCTGGTGATATATGGGAAGGTGAGAGTCGGAAAAGGGATCGTCTTCTGGTGGATAGTTCAGGTCGTTCCAGTCGAGGGGCTCGCCGGATTCAATGGTCGGGAGCTGGGGAGCGGGGAGTCCGCGATCATAGGGAGCATACATGTCGTGCCTGTCTCCGTACAGCGTCTCTCCGGAGCTCTGCCTTGAGAGCGACATCCTCTCGCTGGTCACAGATCCTTCGTCGGATGCTTCAGGCACAGGCGGGAGATATGGTTGCCGAACGGGGGATGTCCGCGGGGGTCGGTGTTGAACAGTCGTGATGTTTTGCTGTCTGTCGTATTCTTCTTGTTCTGCCATAGCTAGTCGCATAAACGTTGAGGGTCGAGTAGGGGAGGCGTCGCGAGTGTCATGATTGCCGTTGAGTGGAGCGTAGGTGAGCTGCCTGCGTCTGGAGGCCATGTTAAAGAGGAAAAGGGCCCAGGATGAAGAGGTCGAGGAGGAGCCTAACGAGAAGCGGGAGAGCTGCAACTGAACGCGACGGTGTACAACATCACGTGGCCGTGGCGCTGTAGGGTTGCAGGCTGCGGGCCGGCGCCCACCGCAGCATGCGGGGAAATCGAGGAGGAAACTCCTTGAGCAGTTCACTTTTCTTCACCATCGTCTCATGATGTGCTCGTAGTCGTAGGTATGATGGTTTTATATTATCAGAGCTGGAGAACAATGCGCGAGCTCGTAAGCGTACTGGTACATTGGTTCGGTTGTCCCTTGTCTCCGAGTCCCTCAGGACTCACGGACTACCTAGCACTGCACTTGAAGCAGGATCGTTGAAGATGAAGAAAGACGGTGCATGAAACAAACACCATCTACTTATCCCTAGCACCCCTCTCTCTCCGCCGGTACGATCCAGTCCTTCGCAAGATCTGTAATACGTCCTTCCAGTCCAGCACCGGAGGCCCGCCAGGATCCTTGACCAGCTCCAACGAGACCTTGTATCCATCCAACAGCGGCCTAGTATCTTCGTGCGCTTCTTCAGCGGCTGACCCTCCAACAGCATCGATACCGGAGCGTGCACTGGCGTGAGCTCGGTCCTGAACAAGTGTAGGGCGACTGGATGACGACGACGATTCTCTCGGGAGCGCAGAAGCACCCCGCGCCCCGCTCCCGGAAGACGCGGTTTTCGCCCCAGACACCACGGGAAGAACAGGCCTTTTCTGCGGACCCGAGGAGCTTGTAGTTCCAGATCCCTTCTCAGTCTGCCCAGAGCGCATCGGAGCCTTCCCCTTCCCAGGAACCGACGACTGTTCATCACGCGTCCGGTTGCCAGTTGCAGCAGAAGACCCGTGGCTTCCCGCTGGCGGCGCTCGCGAAGACGATCGAGAAGAGGACCGGGAGGCCGCGCGAAGGTCGACATACTTGACGTTACGGGGGGCGCTTCCCGTATCCAACGCTGAAGCAGGAGCTGAAGCCTGAGGATGCCTCTTCCGGGAGTCCTTCGCAGGCTGGGCTCCGGCAGCCGTACCAGATTTCGGGACCGACTGATCGTCCTGCTGCTGTTTCATGCCCGAGGCAACAGGGGGATGGACCACTGGAACTGCCGCTGAAGACGTCTTCCGCTTCTTCGCGGGAGGGGCTTCACCTTGCGGTTCTGGAGAGCCGCTAGCAGGGCGCCTCCGACCAGCCGTCTTGCTAGCAGTAGATGAGGCAGTCACCTCCACCTTCGGAGCAGGAGGGGCCGCTGCTTGCTTTGGCTTGGGAGACTTTCGCATGAACGTTGGCGCAGCCCACACTGTCGGATCGTGGCGGGAAGGTTGTGAAGACGGAGGCGGCTCGTCCGAGGGCGAAGCAGGGGACGCCTTGCGCTTATCCGAGGCCGACGCTCCGTCGCGTTCGCGTTGTTTGCCTTTAGATACGGCTGTCAGGTGTGTAGACGACTCCTCAATCGTGGCCACATTCGCGGCGTCCTGGGGAAGACTCGGTCCTTCAACGCCCTTCTTCCTGCGTTTCGTGGCACGGTCCTGAGGTACCCCGTCGATGGGCGGGGTTGGCCGACGAGAGCGCGACGCCTTCGCAGGAGAGGTACGACGCGTAGTCGTCGCGTCCGACCGCCCCACCGCCTTGCCACCATCCTTCTGTCGCACCTCCGAGACGTACTGGTCGACCATTGCCGCGGTCCGCGCGTCGTCTGGGTCAAGCCGCCTCTTCCCGCCACTCGCGCCGTTCCGCCGAGTCTTCGCTCCTGCTGCTGGTGGGCGGGCATCTTGATCAACGTCTATGGGGTCGGAAAGAAGCTCGTCGACATTCGCCTCTTCTTCCAGGCTATCATCGTCGCCGTCGTCAGGGGAGGGCGCGGGCCCCATAACAGCCCATGTCGGAACACTCGCAGGCGCAGGAAGCGGCTGGCCATCGACCGCCATGAGCGATGGTGGTGGAGAAGAGGGAGAAGGAGAGCGATGCTCGGGAGGACCATCCGCGCCCTCCTTCGGCAAATCTTCCTCTAGAGCTTCGGCAGGACGCGCCTTCTCCGAGTCCTTCTCGACAACCGGGGCATGTTCGGCTCCCGGGGCGACAGCTTCGGCCGCGTTTCCAGGGACCTTGGCCGCCTCCGCGGATTTGTCCTGGCTCTGCGAGTCGCCCAAGTACGAGAGCGACTGCCGCGACTTCTGCGACTCTTCCGAGTGTACGTCTTGCGACGGCCCCTGCGGGCCCTCCCCCACCTCCCTCATGGACGCGTCCTCGCCGATCGCGGGTTGGGACTCTTGCACAACTTCCCCCGCCTCGTGCAGAACGTGGCTCTGCTCTTCCTCTTCGGCAGCGGAGCGGCTCCTCCCACGCTCGATCTCGTTCCTGAGCTTCGACGGGGGCTGCGACTCCTGCTGCATCTGGGACTCCTGCGAGCCCGCGCCCTCCGGATCCTGGCTCCGGTCCTGGCTCTGGCTTTGGTTCTGGCTTTGGCTCTGGCTCTGGCTTTGCGACATACCCACCGGCTGGCTCCCCGGGCTCGCCGTGTCCGAGTTCTCGACCAGCACCCTCCCGTCGCCGCTCGCGTCGGGATCGGGGCGCAACGCGTTGCATACCGGGTGCGGCACGCGGCGTATCAGCGGTTCGCTCGTGCTCCATCCTAGCCGAGGCGGGGGACGCAGGTATGTGTCGGGAGGCGAAGACGGCCGATCCGGGAAACTCGATGGAGGAATCGGGAAGCTCGACGGAGGGAGGTCATGATCGGCGAATTGAGCGGGACCTTGCGACTGGAGGAGTGGCTGGGAGCTGGCGTACGGCACGTCGGAAGGGGTGAGGGCGCGGCGGCGTTGGGCGGGAGGCGGCATGGCGAAGGAGGACGAGCTGTGGTCCGCTACCTGGCTATCGTCTTCATTTGTGTTGGTCTGTGGCGGTTTCGATGCATGTTCCTCTCCATTCAGTTCATTGTCGGGGACAGTGTCCGCAACGACTTCTCCTATGTCTGCATCCAGCTCTGGTTCCTCTTCTGTTTCAGATGAATCATCGTGGGGGGCAGGGCGGCGCTGAGGAGTCCCCCTTTCTGAAGGAGACCAGTTCGAAGGAGATCGTGGAGGTGACGAAGACTGCGGGGTTCGTGCTCGAGAATTGTGGATCAGTCGCTCCGGCGAGGCTGAACGGGAGCGACATGAACACCTCAACATCTCTGGAGAACCTTCGCAATCAAGGTCAGAACGTGAAGGGTATCCCTTTGGCATACCACAAACCTGAGCGTGAGCGGGTTCGAGTTCTCGGCTTGACGCTTGAAGACTGGGCATTTGATTTGTGCAGCGGCTGACCTGGAGCAAAGGAGTAGTTCAGCTCATTGGCCCCGAAAACTTTGAAAGGGATACAGAAAAACAAACAGTGCAACCCCATCGGACTTCGCCTAAAATGCAGTGGATAACCGAGTGGTGCGCGTGCAATGAAGCAACATGGCACTGAGGGCGCAAATGTATAACTGACGTCGCTTCAACGAGAATGGCACCGTCCTTTCTAACGAGAATATCGAGAGAAACATACGCGACGGACTGAACATACCAGAGAGAGACATCAACTGTTCCAGGACGTCGTCAGGAGGACGAAAGTACTTGATCACCTTCGTATGGAATCGCTATATGCGTGGATATATGCGCACGAATGAGCCACAAGCACTAACCCATAGAAGGATGACTTGCCTTCCAAGCAGCCCGTCGCAGCACCTCCTTGTCAACTTGGGGTCGCCGAGCATTCGAGTCCTCGGCGGCGAGAGACGTTCTCGATCTCTGAGGACCTAACTTCCGGGCCACACGGACTTTCGTGTCCAGAGCAGCAGAGTTGATTGTCGTCTGTATGGGAGGTTTCACTGGGGGCTTCAAGGCAGCTCGCGTCTCAAAAGCCTCTCGCTCCGCAGCTCGGGCCATGGCCTCCTGTTTCCTGAGCTTGAGCACGTTTCTGTGACGCGTACTATCAGCCCCGAACCTGGTCATCAGATCTGCAGGCTCACTCACCCTGCACCTCCATCCTGCCGCAATCCATGTATCCATTCTCGAATCCTCGGGTCGTCGCTCACAACCTCCGCCGGAGAACCCCACATGGGCTCGCCAAACGCACCCTTTAAGACGATTTCGTCCACGTCCAGGAAGAGAGTAGACTCTTCCGTTAAGCCGGGATGACCATCACGCCGAGCCACTCTCCCGAGGGCAGGGCGGAACCTCTTGAGAGACACGAAGGCAGATCTGTGGGACGTGATGGATCTCCCTCCGTGAATAGGGTTTCTAATGGCCATTAGCATTGGCACAGACAAGTGCATGAAAGCACGTACTTTTCAAACTTAGATATCGCGTCCACGCTCAAACGGGCTCGTATGATATGCTTCTTGTCCGAGATTTCGACCCATAATGAACACGGCTCGTCGCCGCTAGGAGGGAAGGTCAAGAACTAACCACAAGACGTTGCCTTAGCATATATGCTGCTCTTACACCACGACTACAAATTGGAGCGTGCATTTACCCTGACTAGTTGTGCTTTCATCGCCTTCTCCTTCCGAGGTGCTGCAGAGAGGTTCGCCCCATATTCTTCAGCGATGTCAATGAGGTAGTCGACAATCCAGGGGCTAGGTATCGAGTCCGCCATCAAAAATACAGTAGACGACACCAAGCACTGATCATGAGGTTGTATAAGGATAGCTGGAAGAGTAGGACGCAGGAAAGAAGCTGAGGGAAGACGGGACGGGCCAAGGCGCGAAAGTGCGACGCCAGACGCGTCGAGAAGCGACGGGCGTCTATTAAATCCGTCACATTCACGTGACCGTTACTTTTCAGTAACGCTACTATCCTGGAAGTGCCTGAGCGCGGCAAAGACTGCCACACGGCGCAAACTTGAACGCTTCAGACTCGTCCTCTCTTATGTTGTTGCTCATTATGAATGCGATTAAGACAAACAGATTGCTAGTGCGAGAACAGTAGCACATCGGAACAAGTGCGTCGGACTGTGACATATTTAGTCGTTGTGACAGGCCCGGGACCTTGCCCAGGACAGCCTAAGGCTTTAGGGGTACCTCTTCCAGAGCACACGACCACATACTTACGATCACTCCAAAATACAGACGCCTTGCTTCATATATAAGATGCGTGCGGCGTCAAACAAGTCCCGGACACCCACTCTAAGCCATGCCTTCCCTCAGTCTCGACGCTCTCGTCAATCGTGCAGCCCATGCCGTTCGCCAGCATGCCTCACAGCGCGACCAGGACCTTCTCCTCGCCGTCCTTCAGTACGCTCCCAATGATAAGGGCAAGGCCAACGTCGCGAACAAGATCCTCCACTGCGGCGCAGCGTACAAGGGACCACAGAAAGAGAACAGCAGCCATTTCGCCCAGCTGTCCGATTTCTTCTGGCGGAACATCATCGTTCCAGGTGCGTGTTTGAATCCTCTTCCCCGTCCCCACTGTTAAGGTGTCGTCTTGCAGTCCGCGTGTCCGGAGGAAAGACACCTCAACCTCGAAGTAGGATGTCACACAGTGGCATCACCTCCGCAGATGCCCTCCGGTCGCCCGCTGGGACCGAAGCGGTCAATGCGCTCAACAGCGTGACAGACGTGGTTTGTTCGGCAGGACATCCATCTCTTTTCTCCGGCTTATGGATGGTACCCACAGGCTCTTCGACGGGACAGACATCGATGCGTGATCTCCGGGAAGGTTGATCCAGAGGCTATTGCGAATGGGTGAGTGTTCTCCGCAGCGCTATCAAACACGTCATCCCGTCACCACCTATAACCGTAACCCGTGACGAAGCCTGCGTAGGATGGTTTTGTTGTATACTCGTAAGGTAGGGTTACGAGCCTCACTATGACCCATCCCCGATAACCAACTATGAGGTTTGTGCAGAGCTATATGGTGCTGGTTCGTTATTTCCGGTGGTACTAACGCAACGCCGGAGTTCGCCTCGATTACCTTTCTATGACATCCTTCCCCTCCTCTTCCCCGCCCTGTCATCCATCGATCACCACGATCGACGCTAACAAACGCTATTTCCCCACCGACACAACAGACTCGGAGTTCCCATCGGGACTGGGTTCGAGGTGAGCCGCGTAGCCCACATCATCCCCTTCTCTCTCCGCAATAGCGTGGGCTACACCTCGACCTCCGCCTCCGCCTCCGCCGCTCATCTCCCCTCCATCTGGTGTGCCCTCGAATGCTTCGGCGGCACCAGCCTCGCCAGCCTCATGTACGCCGGCATCAACTCTCTCGACAACGTTATCACGCTCTCCGCAACGTGAGTGCTTCATCTTCGTCATATTCCCCCGGTTTCCGAAGACCGCTAACCATCTTTCCCCTTCCACAGGCTTCACCGATACTTCACAGCCTTCCAAATCGCACTGGAGCCCCTCCCCGACGTGCCGAACGCCTACAAGGTCCTCACCTGGGGCAAAGTCGCGCCGCGCCTCGGGCTCCCCAAGACCGTGAAGCTGTCCTCGCCGACGGACGTCCCGCTCCCGAACCCGGCCTACCTCGCGCTGCACGCCGCGATCTGCAAGCTCGTGTGGGCGTCCGCGCGCGCGGAGGAGCTCACGGCGGTGCTCGACGACCTCGAGGAGGTCACGCTCCTGGCTGAGGACGGGTCGTCGGCGAACCTGATCAACATTGCGATCTACAGGTCGCTCGCTGCCGAGGCTTGAAGCACATTGATATTGAGCCCGACGCATGGTTATCGGTCCCCATATCCATCTAGGCAACACGGATCTTGGACGAAACGGAATCCTCCCCGCTTGTGTTCGCGTCATACACGATGTATCTCTATCGTTACCTGTACTGTCGCCTCTGTATATTAGCGCAATGTAACATATTGTTGTCATTTCTCTTGAATGTCCACAGACGATCTCTGACTCATATAGCCTGAGGGCGGAGCCTGTAGGTGACCTCTTCCTTTTCTTCGAATCATCCATCCTGAAATCCACCAGTATAGCAGTGGTTATTTAGAATGCGGCGCAGGCCGGGACATACCCAGGAGCGCAATAGGGGCAAGACTCTTTAACCCCGTCCACCTTGACCGTGGCAGGAATATTAACACGGCGACGCGCTGGAATTCAATGATACACAGGAAATAACTACATGGTCGTCTGTATAATCCTCGCTCGTACATCGCGCCACGGCCCGGACCCAAACAACAATATACCGGCATCTCACGACTCCATCTGGTCGTCGAACGCGCCGTCGAAAAGGTAATTCGCGGCGAGCTCCTCGTTCTTATCGCACGCAAAGTACGCTTCTATCACTGCCTGCCGCGGGAACCCGAGCGCCTCCAACTGCCCCACACACAACACAAACGTGAAAACAGATCAGCCACAGTCCCAACCAAACGCCGAGCAGCGCAGCGAGAGCAAAAAAGCAGGGGTACGTACCCGTTCGATCGCGGCGCGCTCCTCCTCCGTGACCTGCACGACGTGCGTCCCGGGCGGGAGCTGCCCGCCCTCCTCGCCCCCCTCCGCCTCGAGCGCACTGTTCAGGAAGTGCGCGAGCATCTCCGGGTTCTGGCCGAGCAGCTGCGCGAGCGCCGGATTCGACGCCGCGAGCTCCTGGATGATCGGCTGCGCGAGCTGGGGGTTCTGCGCCATGACGCTGCGCAGGTGCTGCATCTGCGGGTGCTCCGCCAGCGAGCCCAGGTTCCCCGCGCCTCCAGCCCCAAGGCCAGGAATGCCTGCACCGGCGGCGGGTTGTTGTGCCTGCTGCCGCTGCTGGGCGAGCTGGAAGAGGTTCTGAGCCTGAGCGGGCTGCGCTGGCTGGGCAGGTGGCGCCGCCTGGGCCGGGGCCGGGGCGGCAGCGGCAGCAGCAGGCTGGGCCGCTGGGGCGGCAGCCGGTGGAGGTTGGGCCGCAGGAGCCGGAGCTTGAGCCATATGTTCGAGATGAGCGGGAATGCCCTGCATTTCCCAAGGAATTTGTCAGCACAAGATACGTGTGGGAGAGCCAAGCGAAGACGGAATGGACGTACGTTAAAGAGATACTCGACTGCACGCTCGGGGTTGTTGAAACTTGCACGGAGCGCGCGCATAACCTGCTCGCGCTCGAAGCCCATCTCAATCATATTAGTGATTGTTGACTGCAGGGCCTCTCCCGTGAGGAAGGAGCCGTCGCCGGCAGTGGGAGCGGGTGCGGCACCTTCAACAGGTGCAGGCTGAGCGGGAGTGAGAATGGGTGCATTTGGTGGCTGAGGAGCGGTGGCGGGAGCGGCAGCAGGAGTAGACGCAGGGGCTTCGGGGGCAGGCGCAGGGGCATCAACTGGTGGTGCGGCGGGGGCAGCACTTGTCGAGGGGGCAGTAACGGGGGACGGCTTGGGCTAGCGCGAGACAGATAAGTCAGTCGATATCGATACGCACGGGAGGACATGGACACACCTTCGAGACCATGAGCACAAGGAAATCCTTCTCTTTGATCTCACATGATTCGACCGTCTTGGAGTCAGGCAGCACCTTGCCTGGTGAACGGTAAGCGGAGAATATTCCAGAGGGTGGAGGGCAACATACCAGAGTAAATCAACTTCTGGCTCTCCGCCGCATGGCCCTGGGTCTCCTGGATCTTCTTCTTCAGGTCGCCGACAGTGTCTGAGCCCTCCGCATCGATCTACGCGAATCCACGGGTATGAACTTGGGAAAGCGATAGATAGAGCGTGTATGCGCACCTGGAAGACCTTCTGCTGTAATGTCTTTACGGTGATTTTCATGATGACGGAAGAGATGAGTGGTCGAGGTCAAGGCGGAAGGGCGGTAGGCGCTCCCCGAGCTGCAAGTGAAGGCGCACTGACGCGTCCCAAGCACGTGCTACGTGCTCAATGTCGCTTCCGTGGGCGGTGGGCCGTTCGGCGGCGCGGATCCTCCTCCTGCCACTCCTGCCACCTTCTCCCCTGCTTCTCCCCTCTCCCCATCGTCTCCTCCGGCGGTGCCGCCACCGCCCGGTCCTCGTGGACGAGGTCTCCAGGTGCGTACAACTTCTCACACCAGGCCTGCATTCGCTCATCTCGTGCCCACGTTGTAGCAGAACCCGGCGTTCGGAGTGCCCCCAGCGCGCCATTCCACGCACCCTTAATTAGCGAACACGCTCTGACTTCACGTTACACAACCGCACTCTCTCGTCCTTTCCTTCCCTACCCCCTCGAACGCAATGGAGCCCGAGCCCGGAGACGAGTATGTTCGACGTACCGCAGAGTACATCCGCTCGCATGAAGCTGGATTGGCGGCGGCGGTCCCCCTCCGGAGACGGCCAGCAAAGGCTCCACCATCCTCCGAGGTTTCTGTCTTCAATCCCCTCGGCTGGTTTTCCTATGATCCCTCAGCTGTGGCGAACGCAAAGCCCGTCATCCTCACCTTCGATTTCCATCACCTTTTCTACCTCCTTATGCGCATGGAGGCCTTGGGCTTCGATGTCGGCTCCCTGGATATCAAGGTCGACAACCCCTCGCGCCCCATGAACTATATCGCCCTCCCCACCACCCACGGTGATAGGTCGGACGCGCTGTCCTTCGTCTCCCTCCGATCCTCATTATCTGCTGTTTCACGCCTATCGCTCGGTGCTGGCTGGTTTGGGAGACCAGTCCCACCTAGCCTAGATGCCGAACTGAGATATATCTTCAGGAGTTTCAGCGTCCTTCCCGCCCTCTCACTCCACGCGCCCGAGCCGAAGCTCATCGCTGAGCTTGCGAAAGACTCGCCCATCGAGAACGCCCTCCCCTTGCAAGCTTTCAAGAACCTACAGACCCTCCAGTGCATCGACATCGATCCACGGACCGTGCTCGGCTGGGACAACCTATCCAGGAGTTTGCGGAGTTTAACGGTGAAGCGGAGCGGCCTGGAAGATGTCTCTGACATCTTCATCGGTGCCGTGAAAGATGACCAGGCGAGACGGGAAGGTCGGGTGAGCGCTCTCAAGTCCCGACAGTTCTCCCGTGGCATCTCGCGCCGGTCGTCGCTACACAGCACGAAGCTTCCGGAATCTGTCCCTGAGGATGTCGAGGAAGACGACGCCGATTCACATGTCCCTCTCACGGACACACCCAAGCCACCCCCTTCCCCCGAACTTCCCCCTTCCTGTTGGTCTCTCCTGCGACATCTATGTCTTGCTGATAATGCCCTCACGTTCCTTCCGACAACATTCCTCTCGTATCTCACCTCTGTGACCCATCTTGATTTATCCTCCAACCTTCTCGTGTCCGTTCCCCCTGGCTTGTCAGCCCTCTATAATCTCGTCTATCTCAACCTCTCCGACAACATGATTGACACTGTCCTCGGAATCTACACTAATCTCGGCGGCGTCGTTACGCTCAACCTCTCGCACAACCGATTGGAGTCTATATGCGGGCTCGAGCGTCTGTACGCTCTTGAGCGGGTCGACCTCCGAGATAACATCATCGAAGAAAGTGCGGAAGTCGGCCGCCTGGCCACGCTACCCAACATCGCTGAGGTGTCAGTGGAGGGCAATCCGCTCGTAGAGATCGAGGAAGGCTATCGGATACGCTGCTTCGACTACTTCTCGAAGGAGAAGAAGAGCATCCTCCTCGATGGTTCCCCTCCCGGCTTCTACGAGAAGCGCTACCTCACCTCGCCGCCACCCGAGCAGATGACCTCCACGCGGCCTCCATCTGTCGCAGCGTCCCCTCCCGTCGTGGCTGTCGGAGGTCCGTCGAGGCTGAACGGTGTCATACACGCCCAAAGCAGCCCCATTCACGCTTCTCCCAATTCCTCACCGGCATCATACCCATCACATCCTGCATCCCCCCTCCTTGCGGCCGGCCAGGTGCGCGGAAGGAAGAGGAAGAACAAGCGGATAGTGGATCTCGACGGCGGCCAGGAGGCCAGCGATGTCGCGAGCGTGAAGAGTGTGCCTCGAACGGTGACCTCGAGGACGAAGAGCCCCATCAAGCGAAATGCGGCTCCAGCACCAATGCCAACCTCAGTACCCAAGGCCGAACGGTCCCCTGCACCCACACCCACCCTCCTCGCCCTCACCCAGCCGCGTGCGCCCCCAATCGCGTTCTCCCCGCCTCCCGTACAGCCGACGGCCGTCGTGAAACCCAAATCGCGACACAGCCGGCACATGACCGAGTTCACGCCGTCCCCCGCCGACGACGCGTTCGCGCCGCTGCCCGAGGGCCAGCTGCCGGGCCTCCCGCACCGCAAGTCGTCGACGCTGACGCGGTCGCAAGCGCGGCGCGCGCGCATGTCCGCGTCGGTGTACGAGCCGGGTGCAGACGGAGGGCGGCGGGAAGGAGGGGGCGCGCAGTTCGAGTCGGAGGCGGACGCGTTCCGCGCGCGGATCGAGGCGCTGCGGTCCGACATGGGCGAGGGCTGGCTCAAGGTGTTCAACCAGTCGCAGATCGTCGGGTCGCCGCCGCGCGCGTCGTCGTGACCCCTCTTTTGCGTCGGGATTCGGGTTACACTGCCACGGTTTCGTTCTTGTTTTCGTTCCTGTTTTTCTTTTGGGACATGGACATTGGAGAGTTGCTGTGGGTGGTCATTTGTATATGTATACCATTGCGTCCGGAGCATTCTGTAAATACGCAATTGCTAGACTTTCCTGCGGTCCTATTAATGTTTTCACCGTCCACCCTATTAGCTGAATGGATGCCCATTGAACTGACCGTCCTCTCGCGGACACTGTACCGCAGTTCATAATCCAGTGTTGAGTCATTTTTTCTGGCCTGACCAGCTTTAAGTTTCGCACTGTGTTCGGGCAAGTTCCGCCGCGAATAAGTAGGCCTGCTGTCCAGAAATATTGCTCACATTAACATTGCTACCTTACATTCAAGTTCAGGTCAGATCAGCGAGATGACCTTCTGTTCCGTCTAAAGCTGCAATACGAGATAGCTTGACCTAGGGACTCGTGTAATGCCAAAACTCCCTAAAACTTCGACACAAAGAGTCCTCAGTCAGTTCGTCTTGTCTTGGTGAAGACATGAGCGCATAATTTCCACGAGCCATGCTCACCCGCAGCGTTCTACGGCTCGAATGCCGGGGTCTCCAGCCCTAAAAATTAATGAAACAGAAGCCCCGACACAATTACATCCCTGTATCCATTCCGGCAGCCTACTTCTGGGTGTAGTGGACTTAAAAAAATTGAGGGAGCAAGGAAGTCAAAAGAATCATATGGGTTGAGGAGTGTGGGATGCGGTTGCCGCTGGGACGATCGAAGCCGAAGAATTTTCGTGTTCGAGGTTGCTGGCGGAGTTTGGCGTCGGAAGCGTCGGTATCCGGGAGCTCTGATCTGAGGGAGGGGTGTCTGGGGGGCCGGAGTGGGGTGGGCCGGCGAGCGCCTTTGCGGTTTGCCCTCGCTGTACGCGGCCGCCAACTGGTTGATTCCTTTCCGTTCTTCGTCTCTCTCCCACCTCCCGTCGTTCCTTACCTTCCCCACACCACCGCCAGCCATGGGTGCCAATCTCTCGAAGGCTCTGGGTGCGTCTCTCTCCCTCTCTCTCGCTGGCCGTGCGCTGGTGCAGTGGCCGCACGCGACGGATCCAGTCTTCAGCCGAGCATGGGTGACACGGACGACGACTGACCGACGCTATCTGTCCTCGCAGGCAAGATTTTCGGAAACAAGGAGATGAGGCTGTTGATGCTCGGTCTGGACGCTGCCGGAAAGACGAGTGAGTCCTCCCCGATACTTTGTTTACAGAAGAGTGATAGGACCTGACTTCGCGTGTATCAAGCTATCCTGTACAAACTTAAGTTGAACCAGTCGGTCACCACCATTCCAACAGGTGCGTCTCATCTCTTTTGTGCGGTGAACACCGCGGTGGCGCGAGGTGCTGACGGGGCACACGTTTGTGTGTCGGTCCGCAGTGGGCTTTAACGTGGAGACCGTGACCTACAAGAACGTCAAGTTCAACGTCTGGGATGTCGGAGGACAGGACAAGATCCGGCCGCTGTGGAGGCATTACTACACTGGCACACAGGGTCTCGTCTTCGTCGTCGACAGTCAAGACCGGGAACGTATAGACGAGGCGAAGCAGGAGCTTCATCGTATATTGAGCGATAGGGAAATGAAGGAGTGTCTCTTGCTCGTCTTTGCGAACAAGCAGGATCTGCCTGGAGGTGCGTTGCATTGTCATTATCTCCTATGAACATGTTGCTCAAAAGCTTGCATGCAGCCATGTCACCAGCAGAAGTCACGGAGAAGTTGGGTCTCCACCGGATGCGCGATAGGTCATGGTATGTCCACCCAAGGTAAGCACCTCGTTTATCCCGGAGGTTACGTCCCCGGTTCTCAAAGTTTGATTAGTTGCGCGACCACGGGTGAAGGTCTGTTTGAGGGTCTTCAATGGCTCTCACAGAACGTCAAGAAGCGCCAGCAGTGAGTTACGCTGCTGGTGTATTGGTTCGCTCCAGGAGATCGGCTGTTTTCTCTCTCTCATCTTCTGCTCTATACCCCCACATGCCCCAGGTGATCTTGACTATGTAATGGCCCGCACGACGCCACGCACGCACGACGGACAATGGTCCACACGCTTTCAGCCGCTGTCTCTACTATCCTCAGAAGTACCGCCACGCGCCGACGGGCTATCCACCGCTACGACTACCTACCCAGCTCTTTTTCGCTTCTTCCTGTGCATGTGTGTTACCCCGTTTGCCTCGAAGATACACCACTGTATTCGCGTTTTTAATGGATAGGCTGCTGCCTGCTTCGCTTTGCGGTTCTCATGCGTCGTCTCCGTTCCCCTCTTCGTCCTGTCTAGGCTTGTGCATGCGGTCTGCACCTTACCACACTGTGCTCATAGTATCACCGTCCAATCTTTTCTGCATTTGAATACAAGTATCGGTACACTACGCCCGCACGTTGCACATCCTCGCTCGGCCACCTTCCATACCCGAGCTGCGATTCGAAACTCCCGGATTAGCAACCACTCGTCCACAGCGGATTGCCAATTACAATGCCACCGCCGAGGACGAGACAAGGTCCGATTTACATTTTACATAAGTGGTCCCAGCGGTTTGCACCTGGAGCCTGGAAGCCACGGTGCTCATGATGACGCCTTCGCCGCGACGGGGCGCGAACAGGGCGTTGCAAACACATCGCGCTGTCTCCAATTCCGAATTGCAGCGAGAGCGCGGCGTATATCTCAGCCTGCACACCGCTGTTCTTCTCCCCCAACTACCACTGAGCTGCTACTCCTGCGAACTTGAACCATGTCTGTCTCTGCTGCCCTCAGGCCCGGGCTCAGGGCGGCACGCGCTACTCATCGGCCGCTTGCGCGCGCTTTCACATCAGGTTCGGTTGACGGGTTCGTTGGGGCTGTTGGGAACACGCCTCTGGTGAGTACCTCTTCCTGGCCTTGCTGTTGCTTGACGTTCGTGATGTCCGGGGTATGGGTTCTGAAGATCGTTTGATCACCGCCTGTAGATTCGGCTGGAGAAGCTCTCACGGCAGACGGGGTGCAACATCGTCGCGAAGAGCGAGCTGCAGAACCCAGGAGGGAGCGTGAAGGACCGGGCTGCACTAGGGGTCATCCAGGATGCGGAGGAGCGGGGCTTGTGAGTATTTTCTTGCTGCTTTGCTTCCTGAACGGTTGGTGTAATGGAGAGCGTGCTAGATTGAAGCCTGGGGGGACCGTCGTTGAGGGGACGGCTGGAAACACTGGCATCGGTCTCGCGCACGTATGCAGAGCGCGGGGATACCGCTGTGTCATCTTCATGCCCAACACCCAGGTGCGTCTCGTCCGCATATACGACGCATCTACAACCCCCCAAGTGGCGAGCTCATCTCCGCGTCTCCGTTCAACCCTCCTCCACCCCGCCGCCCTTTCCCTGTCTGTAGAGCCAAGAAAAGATCGACCTCCTGCGCATGCTCGGCGCTGAGGTGCACCCCGTGCCAGCCGTCGCGTACGAGGACCCGAAGAACTACAACCACCAGGCGCGCGACTTCGCGCGCGCGCTCCCGAACGCGATCTGGACGGACCAGTTCGACAACACCGCGAACGCCGCCGCGCACCACCGCACGACGGGCCCCGAGATCTGGGCGCAGACGCGCGGCGCCGTCGACGCGTTCGTGTGCGCGACGGGCACGGGCGGGACGCTCGCGGGCGTCGGGCGCGCGCTGAAGGAGAAGAGCGACGGGAGGACGCAGGTGTGGCTCGCGGACCCCCCTGGGAGTGTGCTTCATAGCTATGTGACGAGTGGGGGGAAGCTCAAGGAGCGCGCGGGCGGGTCGATCACTGAGGGTGAGCTCCTTCGTTTTCAGTCGCAGTCGCGGGAGGGGATATGAACGGGGAGGCTGACGCGGTGTAGGTATCGGCCAGGGGCGCATCACAAACAATCTGGGCACGTTTGTGAAGGAGCTGGACGGCGCGCTACACATACCGGACGAGAAGAGCATCGCGATGCTGTACGAGCTCTTGGACACCGAGGGCCTGTACCTTGGCGCGAGCTCTGCACTGAACGTGGTCGCGGCGGTCGAACTGGCGCAGAAACTGGGACCAGGTGTGTTGACTGTGCCTGGTGTGTGTTTGTGGGGTGGTCGGGTCGACTAACCTCTTGCTCTCGCTAGGCAAAACCATCGCGACAATCCTTTGTGACGGTGCCTACCGGTATCAGAGTCGATTGTTCTCGAGAACATGGCTAAAGGAGAAGGGGCTTGAGAATGCTATCCCGGAACACTTGAAGAAATATGCTGTACTGAGCTAGCTCGTGTGCATGTGACATCCTCATAGATGTAGTGCATACTAGGTAAGCTGGTGCTAACTTACTATTAGATACATAGTTACAACGCTGAGTTCGAGACTCAGATGATGATTATGCGGTTGGGAGCTAGCGTTGTCACACTGATGGTGAAACGGTATCATGCTTGCCTTCCAAGCAAGCGGCGTGGGTTCGACTCCCGCTCAGTGTATCCGGATGTGGTTTATCATATTTTGAGGATTTTCTCGGCGAAGGACAGACTGAGATTGAAATGAGGATAACTTCTTCATTGGTAAGTTTAGTGTCACTTTGGTCCCTTTACGCGAGAGGTCCGAGGTGCAGTCAACCCACTGTTATTTAATTAAACGACAGAATTACTTCAAAGACATTCGACTTTTTTAGCGCCAGTAGTTCTCCACGTGAGTGTCACAGCATACTAGACGACTCCGAGTCGGAGTCACCAGTCAGCCTAGTAGGCTGCCTCTTGTGTACTTGAACTCGCCATGTCGATATCCCCCCGACTACCTTGTAAAGTCATCGAGAGGATCATCAACCATTCTGGCGACCACTTTGGGACGTTATACAACTTCTCCCTCACATGTCGCCAGCTCCGTCCTCGCAGTCTTTTCTTCATGGTTTCCGACGCCCACATCCTGGGCAGGGACCGCCTTTTCGACTTTTGCGACTTATTATTGGCAAACCCTCACTTGCGACCCTTGGCTCGCTCGGTAATGGTCGATCCGGACGACTTCGCACCATTCCCCCTCCTTCGCATCGTCCCTAATCTCTCTGCACTTGCATTCAGCCCCAAACAACTCGCTTCCATATCAGAACGCCGCGTCTTCAAGAATCCATTCTACCTGATGTCTTTACGGCTACATGGCACTCATATTCAAACTCTCCGTCTCGACTGTCTCACTTTTGAGACACTTCTAGACCTTGGCCGCCTACTCTTAGCGTTCACCAACATCGTCCATCTCGTTTGCTCTCATATCCTAATCTTATCGAGGGGCAATGGAACACATGTACACCTGGATTTGATGGAGCGACGCCTCTCCGAGCGGATCCGGCTGCGGACGCTTGCTGTGACTGTCCCGAGTGGTTATAGGCGTAATTATCGCACCTGACTTATGGGGTTCTTACTCCCAAATCGATTCAGAATTCGTAGATACGACGATCGACTTTGGCGTATCCATCTTCGTATGGTCCGATAGTCCCGAAGATCATATTCCCATCCGAACGCCGCTCAGGCTGCTCCCGTTCGCTCGTTGCACGGTGGAGAAACTCATCTTGGGAGGTAAGTAGTTCACTAATTAGATATTGGCGAGTTGCGTAACTCTTTGGTCGGTTCGTTGATGTCAACTTCAACCTGTTCCAGTACCACTGGTGAAAGTCGCTGAGGAATACCAAGTTTCAGCGTACGGTGACTGGCCTCGGCTACAGTCTCTGGTGTTGAAGTTGCAAATGCGCACTTCCGAACTTGAACGCGGGGTCATCGCCAACGCCATTGCTCACCTGACGAAGATTCATTCCCCAACCCTGAAGGAAGTTCTGGTGGAGATTTACGTTCTGAATGCGGCCGAAAAGCCTGATCTCGAGAAAAATGCGGTGGTATGGGAAAAGCTGGAGCAGACCCTGATCGGATTCCCAGAGTCGCAATTGGTGTGGATCGTTGTGGAGCCACAGAGTGGTGGACATTCACTGTGGAACCTCGAGGAAATCGGGGAATGCTTTCCCTTATTGCTTCAGCGCGATGGATTGACCGTGGCAGTCCGCCCCAGGTGAGTTTTAGGACGTTCCGTACTCAATGCAAATCGAGATTTAGCCAATTCCTTACACAGGAACCAGAGGAGAGGATATACCTAGTATACTGCTCCTACAAACAGAAGGCTAGCGGATCCGAGGACTCAATCTCTATCTACTGAGACACTAACGACGATGGGACAGTTCCCCCAAGTTGCTTTTAAATCCTCCGGGTCGCGGACGTTTCGCCTGATCGAAAGTGGTGTCGGGAGGCTCCTACTCACGCGTCATCATACGAGGCATGTTCGATGTGGGTTTTCATTTCAATAGAAGAACGAGACTTGCAAGCATATAGCGTTTTATTTCTCCTTCCCCCTTGATGATGCTGGCTCTATGTACCGACGCCTTGATTTCATGTATGAAATCTTTTTGGTAGTCATTGCGTGTCCCAGAACTGTGAACGTAAAACTTTGACTTAGTAGCTTATTTGGACTCTTGACTCATACCATTCACATAACTCGCTGTGTTGCAATAGGTACGCTCAGAATTAGGTACGCTCAGAATTGGCGTATTTTCGAGGCGCCCGAATTTCGTCGCGCTCGTATTTTCGGCTGTGGGCTGGCCGATGGTCACGACCGATCCGTCACGTTCGCTGAGATCTCGCCTTGCGCAGTAAATTTGCAGCATGTTCACTCTGTGGAATATAGTTACCTCTCTGTTGCCATCATGCCACGGCATCGATATCCGACGCTTTACGGTTCGGAGGACTACAAAGTCACCCGGTCATACCCTCCTCCTTCGATGCATCGAAACTAGGCCAACCGTTCGCGGGGTACAACTTGAGAGCTTGATGAGCTGGCCTTGCGCCGCGCGGGCATTCAAAATTTGGATATGCAATTCCTCCAACTTCCCGTTCCAGCTGGTTGCAAAACGATAGGCCCCTTGGACGCCCATTACGCGCACTGCGGCCATCGAAATTCGGGCTCCGAGCCATGATGTCGGAAAATAGACCGGGTCGGGGCGCGGGGGCGGGAGAGAGCGTGGACGGCGGGACCGCCGCGCGAGGATATCGCATGGTACGACTTCCCGGTTCCGGAAGACCCCCGACATTGTCCGCGCCGTGCCGTTCGACGCGCTAGACGGGCCTCATGATGCTTGGGGCGGCATGGAAATATATCCTATATTCTGTATTCTATGGCTTGAGTTTGTCTCTAAGACTCCATCCAGCGCGTTGAATGGGGCACGACGCGGACAACATCGGGGGCCTTCTGGAAGTCGTACCATGCATCAGGCTCGAGCTCGCGGCGCTTCCTCCCGCCCCCGACGCTCCTTGCTGCCGCCCGCACAGACCGACGCGGTATATTTCCGGACATCACCGCCCGGAGCGCGAATTTTGATGTCCGCCATACGCGTAATGGGCGTTCGAGGGGCCTATCGTTTTGCAACCAGCTGTCAGCACACCCGGATCGCGAAGAGTATCCGTACGGTACAAGTAGCCTGGACAAGACGGAACGACTCGGAAACCGTGATACGCATGAATCATGATGCGCGCAGCTCATGCCGATCGAAGCCAGCGTGACGGCCTGTCGGTCGTGACCATCGGCCAGCCCACAGCCGAAAATATAGACTCGCAAGCCAGTCGGTCGACGTGTCGTCCAAAACGAGCGAGGGATCAGCGGAGTTTGAAGGCAGGACGACACGCCATACCGACTGGGCAGACCGGGCGCCCTCTTGGTGGGTCGCACCGTGTGAATTTTGACTTAGTGAAATCGCGTACACCGTCTTCGAGACGGTCGAGGCGGATTCACCTACGATCCAGGTGTAGTACAGTCACTGTTTATAGGAGTACAAAAAATCGCACTATGGTGATCTAATGACATGGCGAAGGGATGGATATATGCTGAGAATGATCCTATGCTGGTTTTTGTAGGCTCGGAGTCCCCGCGACATCGGAGACCAGGGTGATCTGAGATAACAACACCGTGTCAGCCAATAGTCAGTCCTAGAAAGAAATACACGATGACAAACTCACATTTTACGGCCATGAAGGCCAAGGTGTGTCCTGAGAATATGGATGAGTTGACGGGTCAGCTGGCGGTGGCACCGCTACGGGAACCCCGGACAACACGGATGACTGTGCTGCACGCCCATAGGTTGGAGGTTGCGTTGGTAGCATACCAGCATCCAGGTAGCCATACTGGGGATAGGCGTAGCTGACTGGGGGCACTAGACGGTGCAGACTCGATGTGGCGGCGGGCAGATGGATCCGCTGGGATGGCATTCCGCGCTGCGCCGGAATGGGTGATGAGCCCGGAATGTGCGGCATGGACAAGGCAGGCGAGAATGCTGATCGATACGGGACTCCATGACCTGATTGTGGGGTTGCCGAGGGTACGCCATACCCAGAATGAGGTGGGGACGTGTGGTGTGGGGGAGACCGGTGGTATACCGGGCGAGACTCCGAGTAAGCGAACTCGGTTTCGTGCTGGCTGGGTGGCGGGGTGACAGAACTGGGTGTGGGATCATGGCGGTCGGGCGGTTGGTGCCTCAGTGGTGTCTCCGGCGCATCTGGTGGATGTCCGTGCATGGAAGTTGATGTGGAGGGCGGCCAATGCTGAAAATGTACATGTGCCATGGGCGCAGATGGTGTGGGGGGAAGGATTACGGGGAAGGGTGGCTGAGATACCTGTGTAGGGATGAATGGCGGTGTTGGGGCGGCGGACGGGCCAACAAGGGGTATGTTAGGGCTCCATCCTTGAATTGGCCCAGTCGGATCGAGATCGGGGGCGAAAGCTCGAGCTCGTTTGGCATGCACAGCCGGAGTGTGCGCTCCGTCGCGAGCAGTACTGTTAGGGGAATTGGAAATGGGGAGTGAATCATCTTCTGGACGGGGTCGCTTCATAACCGAGTGCGTAGACGGACCGTCGTCACGATTCGGCATCAGGAGCATAACTGCAATGCTTGCCTTCCCGGAAGCCTTCTTGATGATCGGAATGTACTTGATGTGGAGCGTGCAGGCGAAGCGAGTGAGGTCAGGGCCATACTTCGACCACCAGACCCATGAGTCACTGAGAATCTGTGAGACTTGAGGGGGAGTCAACGCTCCGACAGTGGTCAGAGCGGTGATGAGATGGTCGTCGAGGATGGCTGAGGCGTCAAGCTGGGAGTCCTTGTGGTGCTCATTGAAGGTACGCTGCCGCCAGTCACAGAGTGCGACTTGCGCGACATGGTCAGGGTGACCCTTTGCACGCATTCGTGGCTTTGGGGGGGAGACTTTTGGTGTTGGGCGGGTACGGTCAAGCAAGGATGGCGAGCAGATGTCGCAACAGGGGACGTCAGCTGGTCGCGCTGATCAAGTCTCAGTGAGCATGAGTCTGATTATGCATGGAGACATGAAATGAACGCACAGGCAAGTGTACTACGGAAAGTATCCGCCCAGATTGCCCGGCGACAGGTACGCGCCTGCACAAATGCCATAAGGCCTTCGTCGTCGGCATCGGGGTTGTGAAGGGGATTCTCCCCGTCCACAGAGAAGTCATCTAGCTTATTCGAAGCCCCGCGAAGAAGACCATGCTGAGCTGCGTAGTCTTTGGGTAGCTTACTTTTCGCTGTGGCCCCCTTGGCTGCCGCTTTCTTGCCCTTGGATTTGCCTGGATTTGGAAGTGTGCTTGGATTTTGAGTGCCGTTGGCAGCGGGTGGGCGAAGGTCAACAGAGTATGCAGACCGCTCAGCGATGAGAACTGCGAGGCCTTGACGGTCTCGAGCGCGTGCAGCACGGCCCGCTCGCTGGACAAAATGAGTCAGTGTCTTCGGCAGCTTCCATTGCACTACGACATCTACGTCGCGCACGTTACAGCCCTTCCGAGTTAATCACGTAAGTGCTATACTCCTTGAAAATAAGATAGATTGAGCTTACCATGCCTGCAGCGTCCGTACACACGAGAATGCGAATGCATTCTTTTCCTTCAGAGGAGCCTTCTCCAGCGCTGGCAGCCGGGTTTGCACGAAATGCGGCCATGGTATCCCGACGATACGAGTGAGAGAGAGTCGCGTTGAACGGTCGGATGATGCCGGCGGCAACGAGGTCAGGACAGCGAGCAGCCAGAATCTCGTTGAGGTGGTCAATGATGAGGTTGCCAACATTGATATCGTCGACGTAGATGTACGTCTTCGGAATGTCCCCGGGCCCATTCACGATGTCGGGAATGATGAAGTCGAGGTCGGCGAAACTGTTCTGGGGATGCTCACATGCACGGACGACAATGGAGACATTGGCACGGTCGTTTCCAACGTTGATGCAGTTCTTGTCCGACTTAGGAAAGTGGAGGACGCGCTCGAGATCACGCTCGACCCGCCGTGTCAAAGTGGCCGTAAGAGGAACCACAGAGACCCCGCGCGGAAGAAATGCACGTATAACACCGAGCGTACCATATTTCTTTCGAAAACCAGCTCCCCAGTGCGAAACACAGTGTGCTTCATCAACGACAACTGAGAGTACGCGGTTCGCAAACGTGGGTCTCCGGAGAACGCGGTTGATGAAACTGGGAGATTGAAGCATCTCAGGAGAGACGAGAAGGATTTGATAAACTCCGGCGATAAGTTCCTTGCTCTATGGTTAACAGGGAACGAAAACAAGCCTCCAAAATAGACTCACATTTACTAGTTTTTGCGTGAGCCTTCCCGTCGAGCTGTTTATTGCTAGAGCGTTCAGCCCAAACTCCGTCTTGAATGTGTCGGTCTGTGCATACTATCTCAATCCTGTCATGCAGGAAGAACAACAAAAACACACGTACCATCTCGTCCTCGAGTGCCAACAACGGACAGACCATAATAGTTGTCTTGCCCTTGCTCGTATGCCATAAGTGCGGCCCAGCGGCGATCGCAGTCTTTCCAGACCCTGTCGGGGCCTGGATAATCAGGTCTCTACCTTCGAGTTGGGCCCGTACTCCCTCGACCTGGAAGAAGCGAGGATCTTCGGTCCATTTGAAGCGCTCGCGCATTTGCGAGGCAAGAGTCTTGGCCTCGTCCTCCGTGAGCCTGGCTGGTATCTTTGGTGGGCGATGTGGAGTGTGTTGAGCCCATCGAGTCTTAGATGTGGGAGACGGTCGTTTGGGAGCCATGAAGATGAGTATGAGTGGTGAAGCAGAACAAACAGAAAGGAGAGCAGCGGATGGGTGATCGAGGGCCTACTCATTTTGGCACATGTTCCGTACTACATCTGCGGGTCTGTGGCCATCCTTACTCCTGTCGGACAGCGATGAGCTCTCTTCCGGGCGATCTGGCACTGGACTTGGACTTACTGATACCTTTCGATGACTCTTTACCTCCCTCCGATCCCCCTGATCCTGAACCAGAGCAAGGAGTCTTCTCTAGTCCCCTGTCATCTCTCCTCGGTCTCTCCCCACCCCCCGAGAGCGCGCTAGAGAATGCTCGCTTCGACCACGCTCCTGCCTCCCCGGCCACTCCTCCAGCTCACATTCCATCCGAGATGAGCTCTGTTTTCGCATCTTCACCACACACCACCCGAGCGAAGGCGAACAAGGCAGGATGGCGAACGAGACGTGCTAATCAGGAAGCGGCAGCGGCAGCCTCAGTGCTCAAGGAACCCTCAGCAGCAAAAGACGACCCCGACCTGCGAGCCTTGCTGTTTCAACAGGTGCTCGATTTTCTGGAAAGCGAAGGACTTACCTTTGGTGACTTGGTGCTACATGTGTCAGACCCCTCCAACTGGATGGGATGGCAACGGTGGGTAGGACTCTTCTCTCGCCCTGGCCGAGTGGAAGCAATCCTTAATCACTGGGTGTCCTCGGGGAACAGTGCGGCAGGCCGTGCGGCAGTCCATACCTGGGCAGTTGAGTATGTGAAAGGTCTTGTATACCGAGAAGGGAATGCAGTTACGCGGTCGAACCTCCTCCAGACGCGGACACGTACCATCGACACCTCCTTCACGTTAGGCTTTAGCCTCGACAACCTGTATCAGCAACTATCTGCTCTATGTCCGACGGCATTCAACATCTTGCGGGCCTTCAGCACCACTCGACGGCAGGAGAAGCATAGCGAGGCACCTGCACAAAAGCGAAAGAACAACGTCAGTCTCGATTTGGTATGAACGAGAAGCCATTACGTTACTGACCGGCGTGTTGTCAGTTCATTACTATGCAAGCTCTCATTGCCCTTGGAGCTCGCAGCCAGAACAATAGCTACGGCCGCCAGGTTCTCGGGCTCTACAGCTACACGTCAGGGGCACAGAGACAGACCTTGAGTGTCTGGTCGCACCTTGGAATAACCTGTAGTTATCCGACGTTGGCGGGGAAATGGCGATCTCTGCCTCAGGATGAACCTTCCGAGGATGCAGACGATGTAGCTTCGTCGCCCAACCTCAGCTCCGCAACCACTCCGCCCACACCACCTCCAGCTCCCGAACCACCGTCCACCGCACAGCATGATCCCGAAGAGACAGAATCTGTTGAGAACGAGGAAGATCTCGAAGAAGATCTCGATTCCCATGGTCAAGACGGCGACGTACCCACGGGAGCGGCCTCGACAGCCCATAACGACGGCAATACTCCACAAGCGGACGGTCCAAACCCATCAACGGGCACTTCCACAAGCTCCTCTCGCGGGTTTTTCAAGCGCGCCGTTGGTCTGTTGAGACTCCTTTCTGCATCTTGCATGAGCGCCGTTCAGGCTGAAGCCGAGAGCGGACTCCTAGCGACCGTGTACGACAACATCAATATGATGTTCAAGGTTGCAGAGCAGATCCTGGGGCGTAAAGACACTCAGCAAAATGGAACCTGTGCCACTGCATTCAAGTTGCACAACGCAAAGCTCGCCGACATGAAAACCGCTGACCTCATAGACTCCTTCGTCAAGGCACCACCTCTATCACTTGACGATGTCTTGCTCTCACCTGCGGAGAACGCCCTTCTGACAGAACGCCTCGCCCACTGTGTCCTCCGCATCATTGTCACGTACGGCGGCGACCGCTTCGCTTCCTTCCGAAGCGATGTTCAGGAAACTACCCCCGTTTCGGATGACCTCATCGACCTACACAAGACGCACCTCATGCCACTACCCGCGATGAATATCGACGAGTCTAGCACAACCGGCAACGCAGACGTATTAGAAGAGATATACCGCGCCCTGAAGATGAACATGGACTCACCGGAGTTCACCAAGTACCTGAAGTTCGTATCTGGAGACCAACTGTCAGTCGCGCGCATACGTTCGATAGTCGCCAACCGCATCGGGCACGATACGTTAGGACGGTCCTTCCTCTGGGCCCTCTGTATGCCTGGATTGTTCCACTACAAGATGGCGGCCACTCACGGTTTGCTCGACCTCCACTTCGGCACTGCAAGTGCTCGTAACCCTGCGTCCCTCGCCTTTCACAACACTCGCCTCGACCGCAAGCCCATAGTCCTCACCTCTCCTCCTCCCTTCCGGACCACCCGCGACCTCATCTTCGTTTCGCTCTACGCTCGTGTCCTCCACTGCCTACTTCAGGTGTCCGGTTGCGAAGATCTTGATCAGTATGCAGCCAAGACGACATTCCCAGAGCTTCAAGCCCACGCCCGAGCCATAGTCACCAGGTATGCCAATGCGCAAGTAGCCCAGAGCGAAAGACAGAAGAGGGAGAACGAGCGCCGTGCGTGGGACGGCGAGCACCAACACGATGAAGCGCACGCAGAAGCCGAGCGAGAGACGCCCCGTCCAGCCTTCCTTCCTTCCCAAGGCGACGCAGTCTTTGAAAACGCTGTCCTTTTCCTCCGTGATGCCCTACTCCTCCGCGAATTCAACGACGCCATCAAGGTCGGCGATTCTGGGCGTGTTGTCGCGATCCTCAAGCTCTGGACGCTACACTTTCGAGGCTGCGGTCGAACAAAGTACGCGTATGAGATGCTCCACCTCATGCACAATCTGACGCATGTTTGGTCCCCTGCCCTTCGGTATGTCCCTTGAACATGTGCTACGCCAACTTCCTAACAAGCTATTTTAGCAAGATTGTCATGCAGAACTGGCTCGTCAACCCGACTGGGAGGCCGGACTCTTGGGTCGAGGTGGATCTTATGCAGGAGCACCTGAACTTCTGGACAAAGGTGCGTGAATAGTGTATTCTTTTGCTTCTATGACACTGATGCTGATCTGTGGCAGACAATATACCAGGCACACGGGAGCAACGCCTCTTGGGAGTGGCTTGCGATGATATCGCCGTGCATCGACATCCTTCGACGACTCGCAACCCAGATCAACCGCGACCTCGGAGCCCGCCAGGGATCCAAGCACACAAGCCCAGACCTTGAGCGCGACATTGCAGAGCTCATGCGTTCACTCGCTGAGCACTCAGTGTACACGGTGGAGCCGGGACGTACTATCGAGGACGACAACGGTGTCGTTCCGAACGCAACCTCGCTTGGATTATCACAGCTTATCGCGCCGCTCCGCGACTTCAATGCCCAACTAACTCGACTGCAAAAGCGCTGCACCGTCAAGCCCGTTGCGGGCCCTCCCTATGTCACGACGTCTGCGAACGTGCAACCCACGGTCGCTACTCCATCCACCTCACTTACTCCTGATGTATCCGCTGGTCCTAATTCAGGCGCTCCTGCTCCTGCCCCTCCTCTTGATGTGATTGCCTCGGAGCCTCTTACGGTTCCTCCAGGTGCGTCTATTCCGATCAATTCCTATACAAGTTCCTCCCTCATACACAGCTTCCTAGGCCCATCCCGTGCGCCCATTCCCAGCGATCATGCCCCCCATCCTCCAGTCCATCCCTCTGACCACACCCTCGAGCTCACAGATCATCTCGTGGCATCCGAAAATGTGAAGGACTTGGAGACTGACCCTGAGGATGAGGCGTATTGGAGCCATTTCACTTTGGATGATGAGGAGCGGTGTCCATTTAGCCTTGAAACAGCTGGTGATGTTGCTCTTGACATGGATGATCTTGCAGCACTATTGTAGAATAGGATTGTACCATCAAAGTCGATTTCGGCGTATGCTTGGTTTACACAGAAGGCGCGATTTTTACCAAGTCAAAATTCACACGGTCCAACCCACCAAGAGGGCGCCCGAGCTGCCCAGCCTGTTCGGTGATCCTCACAACGGAGTTGGAATTTCCCATCACCGAACAGGCTGGGGACGAGCCTACCGAAAATACGAGCGCGACGAAATTCGGGCGCCTCGAAAATACGCCAATTCTGAGCGTACCTAATGTTACCGAAACTACATATCTCTCGAACCTGGCTTCGTGTACGGGACAGATGTCGAAGTCATGTACCTCGACTCCTTATTACCATCATGCGGGAACGCGATATCGATCGCTCTTCATAACCGACTCAACCTCTCACGTCTGTCTGCTGCTTCGTTTGTCAGGCAAGCTTGGTATGGGACAGTATTGCATTAGACCACCCACCACAGACTCACTCCCTATGCAGCTCAGTCCAAAGAGCCATGACCTCGTCATTCAGCTCCTCGATCCGCGACTTCCTCTGAGCGACCAAATCGTCCAAGCCCGAACACGCCTCCTCCGACACCGCGACGACCCGCGAGTCCATCGTCTCCGCCAGCGCAGCCTGCACGTCCAACCAACCACAATCAGCAATCCGCACGCGCCCCCCAATCGCGCCAAACACCCCACAACCCAATCACGCACCTTCAAGTCCCTCTCGAGGCCGTCCCCGACGCGGTCCCAGTCCTTCCACCACCTCCTCTTCGCGCGCTCCCACCGCCCGACCGCCCAGCGCACCCCGATCGCCGCGCCGAGCATCCCGACGCCGACCGCGGTCTCCGGGCCCATTCCCACGTCGATCATGCCCCCGAGCAGTTGCAGCTCCGTCGCCCACCCCGCCCACGCGACGCCGAGCCCCCCGAGCACGCTCCCGCTCATGCCGAGGACGGCGCGCTGCGCGGACGCGTGCAGCCGCGATGTTGGGAAGCCGAGCTGGGCTTGGCGCGCGTGGAGGGGCGCGGTGAGCGCGGCGGGGGTGAGGGCGTAGGAGGGAGAGGAGGCGATGCGTGCGAGGGAGTTGAGCAGTACGGGCGAGTGGTAGGGCGCGCTGGCCGGGAAGGAGCGCGCAAGAGTGTTTGCGGACTGCGTGAAGGATGCTTGCAGCGACGCGAGGCGGCCGGCGTGGAAAACGAGCTGTATCACGCATATATTGGCAGTTAGCGAGTGAGAGTGGCTTAGTGGATCGTCGGACTTGCTCGACGCACCTTTCGCTCGAGATCTCTGCACCACGCGCGGTCGACGGCGGCGGCGACGGCCTCGCGGACGTCGTCGACGCGCCAGAACAGCTTGTACCACTGCAGCGCGTCCATCGTCGGCTGCACGTTCCGCTTTGCTTGCGCGACCGCCTTCGCGATCTCGTCCCCGTCCTTTCCGCCCGCGCCGAACACCTCCAGGTGCGCCTTCGCCTTCGCCTCCTCCATCTCGCTCCTGAGCTCGCTTGTCGCCCTCAAGACGCCATCCGCCTCCGCCTGAGCGTTGTCGAGCACGACGTAGGCCGCAGTCAGCGCGTATTTGATGAGTGCACGCCCCGTCTGCGCATGGACGGCGGCGACTGAGCCGCTGGAGGAGCTGGACAGAGTGGCCGTGACGGCCTTGGTGACGCTGGTGACGTTAGAGCCTGTGGCGTCGTCCTGGTATCGCTGCACAGAGAGCGTGGACGCAGACCCATCTGCAAGGACGTCCAACCCGTGGAGTGCCCGTGCAGGATCTACGTGTAAGAAACGCAGGCCTTCCTCCACGCGGAATCCAGTCAACACGCATTGGGAGTCGAACGGCTCCGTGAAGACTTTGGAGGAGGATGGGGAAATGACAGCAAAAATGGTGTTCTGGGGGAAGATAGGGAACGGTGGGGTTGAGAAGGAATCTAGGGACGTTAACGCGGGGAGGGGCGTTAACACGGGGTTGCAGACGATGATAGGCACGTCTGCGTTAATGAGAGCTTTGCTACCCTCGGTGCTGGGGGAATTACACTCCGTGACCTCTATTGGCACGCCAAAACGCTTCAGCCATGAGGATTGGACATGGACTACGCCTTCGTCCTCGGACGGGGATGTACCGTATCTAGCGTCGTAGTATGAGCACTCCCCAGATTTGGACGGTCAGAAACATGAAAACGCACTGAATTTTGACAACACCGCTGCCTTCGGGTTGAGAATCCCAACGCGAACGGAGAGCTGTGCGTTGCTCGTTTGACACGAACGGGTCTTCTAGGAGGGCCGTAACTAGCTCGTATGCGCCGGAAGTGCCGTCAACACCGTAGACTAGACGAGAGCTTGAGCATCCTCCGTTCCCGCCTTCCCATCTTCGAGTATGAATTTCAATGAAAAGACGTACCGACGACCCTCACTTTGTCCTTCTCTCTCTTCTCCGGCGCAAGCGTCAGATCATCATACACCTTCCTCAGGACCTCCTCCCAGAACGGCAACGACTCCCGTTCGGACACACCGTCCCGATTTGATTTTCCGCTAGGCAAGATGCGAGGAAGGAGCGTCGTGGTTTTGTGTAGGGCAGTCAATACGTTGGTTCGCAGATCCCCCTGTGTTGGGGCGGGAGCAGTCGAAGCACAGCGAGTGCCGCACCGACGTGTATTTCGAGCGACACATCGCGCAGCCCTGAGTGTAGACGAGCTATGGCGTTGAGCTGAAGAGCGAAGCAGGCCAGAGGAGGAGGCCAGACATGGCGGCATGGATGTGGATGAGAGTCACGATCATACCGAGACGCGTCCGTTGGCGCGCGACCGTCGCGTGCAGCTCCGCGTTCCGAGTCCACCTCTTGCTCGCCGAGCTCGCATACAACCCGCAGACCGCATACATAGTGTATAATCCGTCCGCAAAGTCCCTGTACACATTACACGCGTCCCTGTCCGCGCAACAACAAGTTCTACCTGAGCTATTGTACAGTATTACTCTTGAGTGACCACAATCTTCGGAGGTGGCGGTGGTGGCGGGCCCGCTCGGCCGTTCGTCGGTCCCTCGTCCTCCTCGTCGCTCTCCTCCCCGATATCAAACAGCTCCTCTCTCTCGTCCCACACGTCCGATAGTCTCGTTGCTTTTGGGATGGAAGGGCGGTTCGGGGTCGTTGGTTTGGCGGGGGAGGCTAAGGGAATGTTGTGGAGGGGAAGGAGCTGCGTTCCGCCAGTGTCTTCGTCGTCTTCATCGTCTGAAGGCATGGATTGGGTGTCGAGCGGGCGATATAGGCGATTAATCTGGAGGCACAACGGTGTAAGCGAGTCGAATAGACGAGGGAAGGGCGGAAGGGGAACTCACTTCACGCCTGTGTCTGTAATACCGCTCGAGGTGGAAGGCAATGTACAGTCCGAGTGTCGACCCAAGCAGGTTGGCCTGAAAGCGAATCATGAGCAACGCAGGAGCAAACGGTCTTACGTCGGCCGACGACTGACCGCAACATCGCCGACCTGGAATTCTTTGTACTATATTTGCGCTCAGCATTCAGTTGCACACGGGCATGCCAACGAAGTGACGTACTGGCAGCATGGACTGCACAAACTCGCTGACTATGCCTCCGAGGAAGAAGCATACAACGCCTGTGAATATAAGTGGCGCGCTGCGCCAGAACCAGACACGTCTTGCATCCCTGGATAGGTCCCGAGGGGAAGTTGGAGGAGGAGGGGCCTAACGACAGTCTAGCGACTTACTCTTCGACGTCGAAGATGAAGTAGAACACCGCGGTTGCAAGGCCCATGCAGAGGAAGTGCAATAGTTTGTCATTGAGAGGTAGGGAGTGTGAGAAGTTGGTGAACCCGAGGAATGCCAGCGAGAGAAGGATGAGGGCGGTGAAGACCAGGAACCACTGTTTTGTGGTCAATGTCCTGCTCCAGGCTCGAGGTTGGTACGACAGGCAACTTACAGGTCGTAATCGAAGGGGCAAGTCATACTTCGGTATGTGGAAGTGATGCGAGCGCATGACGGCCTTGTTTACCTTGCGGACCGCCTTGCGAGACTGGCGTGCGGTGCGAGTCCATCTCGACTCGTCGTTACCCTCGGGGAGACCAAGCATGGCTGAAACGCATGTACACAGTTCGCTGCAAGGCTGAGCAAGACAAGTGTGTATAGTACCAGCGCAGATACAGCCCGAGTATGACGTGGAGCTCAGAGAGTGTAGAAGTCGAAGGGAAGGGAGGCGGTGGCCACTGCGGAAGTGCTGCTGTAACTCAAGGAACTGCCCCTGGTGGTTATTATGCGCTATTGCTGACGTTATTAGGCCACCTAAAGATTAGATTATCAAATAATGTTGGACTGACATTACACTCATTTATTGAGTCTTATTCCTGTCTTACACAACGCTTGTCCGACGGTCGCCGACTCCTCCGTCGCCCTTCCGCACATCCCCCATGGCGACTCAAAGTCCATGTCTCTCCGCATCCTCCAAGTCCCTCGACGCCTCGCCTTGCCTCTGAGGCCTCTGTCAAAGGGCACTCTGCTGCTACGAACCATGTCTTCGAGCGTCAGCGACCTTCAATCCAAACTCGCCGGGTTCTCCACCTGCGAGATCTCCGACGCCCTCATCAAGCTGGGCTCCCCGCACGGCGGACACATCCCCGACATGAGCATGCTCTCCCCGGCAGACCAGAGCACGCGCCTCTGCGGCCCCGCGTACACGGTCCAGATGGTTCTCGGGTCCAACAAGGACGCGCCCAAACTCTCCGCGCACTTCGTGGACACCGTGCCGCACGGCTCCGTCGTGGTCATCAACGCGCCAGATCGTTCAGTAACGTCCCCCAAGCCCTTCTATTTCCCATGCTGAGCGAGCTTGCCCGTTTTACGGCGCGCAGGTGTGAAGAACGCGGTCTGGGGCGGCCTGATGACGGCAGGCGCGAAGTCGCGCGGCGCGCTTGGCGTGGTCATCGCTGGGAGGTGCAGGGACCTCGCGGAGCACCGCGAGGCGTCTTTCCCCGTCTTCGCGAGGGGCCACTCCACCCTCGGTCAGTCGCCGTTCACCCGCCCGTCGGAGGTGAATGTCCCCGTCGCCATCCGCTCCCCGGACGTCTCCGACGAAGACTTCCCGCCGGTCCGAGTCGAGCCTGGGGACTGGGTAATTGCGGACGAGGACGGTGTTGTATGCGTCCCGGCTGCGAAGGCGGAAGAGGTGATTGGCTTGGCTGCGAAGGGAAGGGAGGTCGATGCACTCTGCATGGAGGATATCAAGGCCGGGAAGGGTGTTCAGGCATCATTCAAGAAGCACCGCGGAAAGTAGTCCCCATCATGAAGAAACTGCTAGAAGAATGTACAGTATAGAAGTTTCCAATCTCCGTCCGAAGCGCAGGCAAGTCCGAGCACGAACACTGTTCCCGCAAGCCGTGTACCACTTGCCCGCCTGCGCTTACCGTGGCACGAAGCAAAGCATCCAAGAAAGCAAGGCTGAATGCGGACGGCGTCGTGACCGACCGACCGCCTACTCGACATACTCCGGCGGAGGCTGGAGCCGCTCCTCCCGAATGACCTGCATCACCCGCCGCAAGTCCTCGACCTCTGCCCGTAGTCCCACCATGTCAGTGGTAGCGATTGAGCCCATTTGAGACAGCAGATCCCTGCTCAACGCAGTACCCGTCTGCGAGCCGAAATTGGACGACGTCGTGGCCAGTTCAGATGGCGCGGACTGTGGCTCCCTACCTGGCGCCTCGTCTAGATCCATCTTCTCGGAGGGGTCCAAGGGAAGTGCCTGCGACGCTCCTATGCCGTCTGCTCCGGTCACTGCGAGGTTCCCTGGGGCGTCAGAGGACGTGGATCCCAGATCGGTCTTCTGGTCGTACGGCAAGGACATGGGCTCGGGCCTCTGGGGATTCAAAGGCCGGGGCCGCATAGGCTCAGGCCTCTGCAGGGCCGCTTCCGCAATTTCGGTAGTGTCTGTTGCCTCGTAGCGGTACTGCTGCCTGCGCCTGCGCCTGTTGCGGAGGCAAATAACGGAGATCGCTATAGCGATGCCAACGGCGGACAGACCACCGATGACACCACCAACGATCGCGCCGATGTGGCTGCTCGATCTGGATTCGCCGTTTGGTTGTCCGCCGCCCTGATTGCTAGAGATGGTCTGGTTGGGGACACTGCGATCGGATGTGTTCAGAGCCCCAAATATTTCGCTAGGACGTCCACTACTTACGTGAGGATGAGGTGGGAGAACACGCCGCCAATTGCGGGGCTGGCAAGAAGGGGTCAGTCATGGCAACGTCATGACAATATTTAATCACCAAGATTATCCGAGTCATACTCACCTCGCGAAACCCTTACTGGGAGTGTTGTCTGAAGTGTTGTATATCTCTGGGAATACCCCAGCGCTCAGGTTGGAGTTCGCGTGATTATAGACATCGTTGATCAGGGTGTCCCGAACGGTGGTATCTGAAACGCATGCAGACGCAAACAAGGTCCACGCTGAAGGCATCGAACGCTCAATTCACGCTTTTTGGGAAGAAAGAGGTCATGGAGAGTCACCCGTGTTGCCGAACGGCCCACTTTCACTGTCAATGGGTAAGCCCCACCGGGGAGCGGTCGCTAACAGACTCTTCAGATACTGTGTCTGCATGTCGAAGACCTGAACCGATCTCAAGACAGTAAGACAGGAGATCAAATAGTTTGCACCAATTCAATACTCGCCGACTGGGAGACGAAGTTCAGCCCAAGCATCTTGTCGGCGAAGAGGTTGTACATCAGCGACCACGATTGCTGGTTGCCGTAGCTCCCGAGCAAGCGCGACCCGCCCGAGGAAGTGGCAAGCGATAACCACGAAGTGAGGAGCGAGGACGCTTGGTTCTACAATTTCCAGGTCAGTCTATCACCTGGCGAAACGCGCAAACCTGTGCATAGGAAAGCCGCCACTCACTCCGTACTTCGTCGCGTCCGCGCCTTCGCCGAGCGCGTGTGCGATCTCAGCCATAGCCTTCACGCCGATGATGCCCTTGAGCGCGATGTTCGCTAAGTCGGTGCTGTCCCCGTCCTGGTTCGTTCTGACCCGCATTCATTAGCGCAACCGAACCATCGATCTGCCAAAATCTGAAGAAGACAAACTGGTTCTTTGACTGCAGCGCGGTACTGGCTAGGTAGTCTGCCCACCGCTTCGACGTGTCATGCTGCACACCAGCATCGTCACCGACTCGGAATCCGTTTTACGGCTGTCTGGCACGTACGTATTGCGAAAGCAGCGTCAGGTTGCCCGATATTCTCGCGTGCGCGAGTTCCATGATAAGCATGTTTCCGGACTCTGTGGAAAGGTCATCGTAGCACATAAGCCACGGTGTGATCCGGGATGACTGGATACTCACGCTCAACCCCTTGGGACGAGACAGCCTCGGGGCCGGTAGCAGCGGGGTATGCATTCCCAAGGTCCGCGGCTGCAAACTGCTGGTCCGTCAGAGAAGCTTGGGATTCCAGGAGGGGCTGCAACAGTGCTCCGGCGAGCGACGAGTTGAGGTACAGAAGCATCGGGAACGCCGCATAGATGTGCTCCACGGGGTTCACGCGACTACGAGCTTGGCGAGTAAGCATAACGATGGTCATCGCGAACACGCATACACCAACCGGTCTGTGCCGAGGTTCTTCATGAACACCTTGACGTCCCCGGGGAAGACGTTCCCGCTCGAGTCGGCGCCGACGGTGAGGTCGAGCGCGCCCATGGCCTGGCGCGTGGCGAGCGCGACGACGTCCGCGTATTGAGACGAGATCTCGTTCGCCGCGCCCATGATCTTCTGGTCGAGCGCGACGGCGCGGTCGTGCGCGCCCGAGTAATCGCCCGTGAACGCGTCAATCTGCAGTTCGTATCGAACCTTGTCAGGACGTCGAGGGTGCGATCGGATAGATGGGAGCCAGTGCTCACGACGCTTCTGATGTTGTTCGAGTCGGGGTATGCCGTCGCGTAGTAGGGCCGCCGTTGCTGGACGGCCCCGCCGCCGCCAGGCGTGGTGTACGCGATGGAGGGGTCGCGGACGTACCCGACCGACCAGGTGACGGGGGACGAGGTGGCTTGGATCGCCCCCAGGTTTACCGCCAGCGCGAAGACGATGAGTTTCCTGTACGGCAGTTCGCTTGAGCGTCGGTAGGCAGCACGAGGGGAGCGACGTACGGATAGATGGACGCGAATGCAGTAGACTGAGAGTTTCCGAGGACGCCGTCCGTCTGGAACGCATTGTGGACGGTAGAGTTCAGGTCGATTTGCCACGAAATGTCGGGTTGCGACTGTACCGATGTTAGGCATGACGATAGGGGAATTAACAGGGAAGGACGTGTAGGGCACTTGCGACTCAGTACTCACCGTAGACATTGCATAGTATAATTTGCCATCCTGCGCCTGGTCCGACTTCTCGGCATTCGGCTGGGAGCTTTGCAGCTGTACCTCGTGGTATATGGCCTTGCCTGTGTCTGTGTTCGCTGTACTCCACACGACCTGGCTGGACCTGTCGCCAGACGCCCACTCTGCCGGGGCGTAACAGTGTTAACGGGGAGTTCGGGCTCTGAGTACTTGGACGAAGCAGTAAGTCGTACCTGCGCTGATGTCAGAGTACACCTGCACGGGATAGCTATGTCCATCGAGAGACTGTGCTTCCACAGACACATACGAAAACGGAATCGACTGCTTGACCCAGTCATCGGGCTAACCACGAGCTTTGTAAGACAGAAGCCGCGCAGTTCAAGAAGGGGAAGTGCGCACCTCGACCGGACTCAGGAAGGTAACCGTCACGTTCATCGGCCCTGCCTGCATGACGAAGATGGATCGTGTGGGCGTAATCTGAACGTTTGTGACATTCGCGGCGGTGCCCGTCGCATCGTCACCCATCCACCTGTACGTCGTTCCGTTCACCCTGATCTTGCCTGACCATCCCATAGTTGCCTATATCCTCTGTTCAAGCGGCCATCGCCTTTCACGTGGAACGAAACACTCACCGCCATGTTCCAGAACTGCGGCGAATTATTCGATAGTGGCGCGGAGTTCGCCACGCTCTTGTACCATACGCTCATGTAGGGGGTCTTGACGGCGAGGGGAACAGCGGCTGGAAAGAGAGTCTGGACGGGGCCCTGCGCTGAGACGAGGCACAAGGGGGAGACGAATAAGAAGGGCCATAATTTAGAGGGTAACATGGAAAGCAAGCTGGGGCATGCGCAGAGGCCGGAGGCCTACGGCCGGGCAAGGCAGGGGCTGGAAGAGAGAAAACGAGAGGAGAGAGGAGCACCAACGGCAGGCCAACTCAAAGGGAGGGGGGAAAGCGATGAATGGCCGCACTCCTCGTTCAAGACGTTCTAGAGATCGGAGGAGCTCGTAGGTCGTCTCTGGTTTGACCGCGACAGAATCCTATCAGCTCCAGACGCTGTCCATAGCAATGTCGCTTCTTGCCGTGATGAACAGTTAATAGTATCGCCCACGCAGCAAACCTCGCTTCCCGTAGACAGAGCTCGGCGGACATATAGGTTAACAGAAAGTAAGGATAAGCATCAGAACCTAGCAAACCACGACAGTGAGTCAGTGAAGCTCTTCTGCAGCTGAGAGGCCGTGGACGTTAGGTTTCGCGGCAGGTTTTACTGATGAAAGGTTCAAGAAGGCACGTACATGGTTGTTTCGCTATCCGGGAACCAACGGCGGCCAGCCGTGACGTGGTAGTACTTATGTAACGGAACAGACTGTGGCTGTAGGTGAACATGTCGATGATGGAGTGCGCGATGGTGGATGAACTTAGTGACGCAGAAGAGACTGGCGATAACTATAAGCCTTACGTAAGTTCTACGGCTAACATGGGGACTCCCCACCGTGCCCCGCCCCACCCCGCCCCCCTCCCGGGGCCCCCGGGCCCTTTTGAGTTGGATTGACCACTGGCAGTACTGTATACGAATAGTACAAGCCAAATAAACAAAGCAACACACGATAAATCTGGGTACGTATACATCATTCTTCTATCGCAACGATATCGCGCATTGGCCGTCTGATGACTGTCCCATGCGAATCTCCAGATCAGAGAGTCTCCCCGTCCGGAGTGAAAGCTACACAATGCACCTGCGAGTCCCCGTGCTCAGATAACGTCGTCACCAACGACCCATCCCTGGTCTTCCACAATCGTACCGTGCCATCTTCGGATGCCGATGCGACATACTTCCCGCACGGAGAGAAACGGGCCTGGTTGACTTTCTGCTTGTGTCCTTCAAGCGAGAACAACTCGACGCCGGTGCATGTGTCCCAGAGCTTCACCATCCCGTCATTGGACAAAGTCAGAACCAGATTTCCGTCCGGCGAGAATGCGACATCGCGTGCCCCATTCGACCCCTTCAAGCCCGCTAGCACTTCTCCAGTCTCGACGTCCACAAGGTTAACCTCGTCGTGTTCTGCAACGACAAGGCGCATGCTCCTCGAGTCAAACACGGCGGCGGTGACTCGAAGAAACCCGTCCTCGACCAACACAGACTTGTGGAGTGAGCCGGTGGCAACGTCCCAGATGCAGTAACCAAAGGAGGACCCGGAGACGAGCCAACGGCCATCAGGAGATAACGCGATGAGGTGGAAGTACTTGTTATCCGGGTGCTTGAGCACATAGACCAGGCAGAATACACGTGCGTCCCAGAGTTGTATAGTAGAGCTGAGCCTGAACACGATCATGTCGCCGCGGGGGGACCATGCGGCGCAGTCAACATCTGCGATGTCCCCTTCGAGCGTAGCGATGAGTTCAGGCCCCTCGTGCAAGTCTCCAGCGAGATTCCAGACTTTGACTTTTGCATCATCGCCTCCAGAAGCAAGATATTGGCTGTCTGGGGAGAACGCAAGAGTTGAGATCGCCTTGTAGCTGTGCGTGACCCATTGATGGACCATGGCTCCATTGGCAGCGTCCCAGAGGATGACCGTACGATCCACGGATGCAGTCGCCACCCACTTGCTATCAGGAGAAGTAATGATTTCCAATACTTCGCCATCATGGCTTACTCCAGGGGCAACTAGATATACCGTGATCAGTTTATGTCTCGTACTAGAGCTGTTGCAAAGACAAGATTCACCGGTCTCAGATGTGAGCGTCAATGCTCCACGCTGGAATAAGTAGTGTAGGGAAGCACTTTGCTAGCTCTTGGGTCCAGAACAATTTAGTGCCCTCGTGCACATGGTCAACGAGACAGGTCATTTGGGGTCGGGGAAACCTAAGCAAGGCCTCTTCCACATTCTCTTGAACTTGCCCTGGCCAAGTGCACAGATGAAGAAAGACCCAGGATAAAGTAGATATGGTGCCGAACTCGAACTCCACTATAATGTCCAGCATTTTGGAAGGGGAAAACATTTTCAGGAATGCAAGGAAACTGTCCAAATAAGCGTTGGCCCGCTCAAAGTCGAAGTTCGCAAAAGGCACGTGCAGCACCAGGGTCCGTAATTGCGGCCAGTCGAATGAGTGTGAAAATCTATATGCGAGAACTGTACCAAAGTGACTGATATGAGCTCTCAAGTTGGGGGAGGAGGGTACGCAAGCCCGGAGTCGGAAAACTTACATTCCATAGTGAGAGTCTCAATGGTAGACTGCACTAGCCCTGGCTCAGAGTCCAAGAGAAGCGTGGTAACAGATGGAAAAGATGAATCTCCATAAATCATGTAGTCGTCGATATGAATCTTGCCAGTAGACAGTCCAAACTTCAGCCATGATCCACGTACCCAAGGCAAGAGCCGCAAGACTCACCGTGCGTAGGCGCAGCTGCTGAGATAGGTGTCGTTTGAGCACTCCCAGAGCTGCTGGATTCCCATCCGCTCCGAAGGAAACTCTTGAGCAGGCAAATTCTCTGAGGTTTGTGAAAGTTAAGAGAAGTCGGGCGAAATCGAGGGATGTCGGGAAGGAAAGGTAGGAGAGGTGGAGAACTTGAATGCGTGCGCCAAGGAGTTTGCAGCATATGAGGCTGGACCGATTCAAAATGGGCGTTGTCCTAGAATCTGATGCGGTAAATATCAACTCCGAGAGGTTCGGGAGGATGTTGAGGATGGGGACGGGTGCGAAGTCGGCGAGGTTTACACTTATGGAGCGAACGAGGGGCCTGAGATGTGGTTTAGGCCGGAGGAAGTCGCAAAAATCGAAGATATCGACCCTGCGTTTGAAATGAATGTCGGCGACGAGTAAACAGAGAGCGCGAGGACGGAGGTCGCGGCATGTGAGGGAGAAGTTGTGCAGCGTTTGAGGATGGTCACCAGAGTGGCCGATGATCCTCTCGAGAACTTCCCAGGGCAGCGATGGGGAGCTCATGGCGAATCGGCTGAGGCAGGGAGGAGTGGACAGAGGGCAAAGTGTATGCGAGCTGGTGGAGGCTCCGAGGCAGAGTTCGATGGATCGCGATCGGATGGGAGCAGCGAGGATGCGTTCCAGTTGGGGGCGGGACATCGGCCCGGGAGACCCGTACACTCAAGCGTCACTGCCACCTGCTCTGGCTTCCTCCACTCCTCGACCACCGATTCGATTCACTGGCAGAATTTTCGTGCGCAAGTTGAACTTTCGTATGCCCTACAAATATCCCGAATAACTAGCCTGGAAAACCCCTGTCTCTTAGACCACTTTGTCCAAAGGACGACTGATAGCTTCGTCCGAGCCTCTAAGGCTCGATCAGCGGGATGACAAGGAGAGCAAGGGGCGGTGGGTTCAGCAAAAATGTATGGTGCTTTTTTTACCTCCTCTTTTTCTGCGCTTGTCCATCAATAGGACCATGTTTTGAAGTGCGGTTTGCGAGCGACGTCCATGGAGTCGTCCCTCCATCCAACCGTTTTAATGTCCCCACCCCATCCCGCCGGCCAATCTCCTCTGAACCCTTCCCCACTTGTCGCGTAAGGACCCTACCATGCTGGCCGCTGAGCTTGATGGGCATGTGCCGTCGGCTTCGCAACCCTGGCCCCAATACGAAGCCACCCGCAAAGGAAGTCGAACTTGAAGACTCGGAAGAGAGCTGAGGACGGAGTGATGGTTGCACAATGCCCTCAACGCGTTCGCCGTGCTCAACTCACCTTGTGCGATCCACGAGGTCTCACAGACCCCGCTCGAGCTCGTCTGGGACAGTGAGGACATTGCGTTGCGTTCGTCCTCTACTAACTACGTCGTATGGCTGCACATGCTACCACGTCATCATCAGTTCCAGTATGTTTCTGTCCCTCTCGCCACTGACTTGAGCTCCTCAGACACACCCTATTCCATACACAGGCGAAGATTCCATCGGACAACGCCTCACCTATGTCCTCCGCCGGAACTCACTTGACCCACGCTGCTCCCTCGACACCCCGCTTGTTACAGAGCTCTCGGAGCTCCTTGCGACCAACCTCGACACCTCTAACTCAGAGCCCCCGTGCGAACGCGAGCTCTCCGACGTCGAAGTCCTCGATCCCACCTCGCCCACCACTGCACCGCTCACAGCGAACACCATGAGGGTCGCCGGCAAGGACGCGCTTCCCGCATTCACCTCGGTCAATGCGCCCATGCCGTACGTGTCCCACGCCCCTCACATCTCGATGACCGCGCTTCACTCGGACGGCCGCTGGTGGTCCATCCCAACGCCGGTTAGGCGGACGAGGGTGCAGACATGTCCGGGAGGGCGGTCGCAGAGAGCGTCCTGTTTGCTTCGCTCGCAGACATCGACAGGATGCTACTTAGCGGACCGGCGGTACCAGAGATTGGACGTACTGCGATCGTGATGCTGGAATGGCTGCGAGCTCGCTGTCACTCTGAGAGAGGTGTCGCACGCTCCCGTCCCACCAGTGCGTCGACGTCGATCTGTGTGTGTCGAAATCCCCACGGGACTGCTGCCCGCTGCCTCTCTAGAAGTACTCGACTTCAGTATAGTCGGGACGCATTGAAGAGTCGGGCGGCCTGGACCTCCTGTCGGCCTGGAGGAGGAGGGGGCAGTTGGAGAACTTTGGTGGTGCACACATGAATATTGCTCGTGGATCCGACGACAAGATGATATCGCCTTTTATGCGACGAGCCCTTCGAGCAAGCATGGATGCGCTACTTCGTGGGTATACGAGTGCCACCTTCTCGTGGACGTGCACACAGGACTCATCGGTCAAGCAGCATCGCCTCTCACAGAGCTGCTATAAAGACTTACCACACGATTAGAAGGTCACATCGAGGGTCATGGCCAAGAAGCGATGTAAGGACAAGATCGCGGATCGAGTCATGAAACCCGTAGATGGACCGGACTCTCGCTTTGGACGCATACTTACACGTCGCTGGTCTAGGTGTAGCCATGATCATGAATGCCAGCGAAATTGCCGCCGAGAAGCCCGCTCCTTGCTTGTAAGTCGCCTCCTCTCCCTTCCGAAGAGCGCCAACCGCAACGCCAAAGATGTTAGATACTCTCGCGATGATGTAGGCCGTGTACCCACGCGCGAGGGACCACTTTACGCTCCGGTAATCCCCGTTTACCCATCCATTAGAAGGGAACGTTCCAGCCAGAGTCGTCCGGCGAGCAGATGACTGGGACTTTCCTCTGGTTTGAGTACAACCTGAGGATTGGGAAATCAGGATCGAGGGTAGTTTAGTCTTATACGTTCCCGTTGCAAAGGTGGTGTCTGGGTATCGTTGAAGGAGGTTAACTCGGACAGAAAATAACCTGGAAAATGTTGGACACTAGAACTGAAGGGTAGATCATAGAAATTAAAGTTACCAGCCTTGGTCGAAGTGCATACAAGTCCGAGTGTAGACGTTGCCATCCCAAAACGCATCACAACAACTAGCACACCGAGAACTGCTTGCTAGGACTTGCACGTCATACCACGCAAAGGACCAAATCATGTACACCAGAAAAGACAGCTCCTACCCAGCATACTTCGGCGGGGGCTTGAGTTGTTCCGCCCGAATCTCCCGCATCACTCGCCGCAAGTTCTCCACCTCCGTCCGAAGCCCCATCACTTCCGTCGTCGATATAGAGTTCCTTGACGAGAGCGGGTCCCTGCTCCACGCCGATCCTGTCTGCGAGTCGATGTTGGATGACGTTGTTATAAACTGTGACGGCGCGGGCGGGTGCGTCCTATTCAGCATTGCCTCCGAGCGCCACGCCTTCGCCGGCGGGTCTGCCGCTCGAATCCATGCGAAGCCCGCTATCCTGTCCATTGCGATGGGCACGTAGTCCGACTCGGAGCTGAGATGTTGACGGTTCAACGTTCGCGTCGGATAGTGCGGGGCATGTTCCGTGACTCGGACGCTCTTCCGCATGCGTCTCTTGCGGCGAACAATGACGAACATCGCCATAATGATTCCGACAACGGCCAGCCCGACGATCACACCGCCGACGATTGCGCCGACATTGGTGCTTGATCCCGGACCACCATTCGCAACCGAGTTCCCGTTTCCGTTCGAGTTCCCGTTCCCGTTGGCCGAACCAATGGAGATGGTCTGGTTGGGAACACTGCCGAGTACACTCAGAACTGCATATATCTCATCCGAGTTAGAAGTCCCAACTTACGTGAGTGCCAGATGGGCGAACATACCGCCGAGTGCGGGGCTAGCGGACGACGAATCAGTCACGGCTACACGAAGAGGATGTTCAAAACAAGTGTGCCTACCTAGCGCCACCACTCTTCACGGAGTTGTCTTTGGTGCTGTAGCTCTCCGGGAATATCGCCGCGCTCGTATTAGAGTTCACGTGGTTGTGTATATTCTGGATCATGTTGTCCCGCACATTCTCGTCCGACACAAATGCCGACGCAAACATGGTCCACGCTGAGAGGATCGCGAGCTTATTTAACGCATATACAAAGTAAAAAGTGCACTACTAGCTCACCTGCATTCCCCACCGTCCCACTTTCGCTATCGATGGGCAGGCCAAATTCAGGAGCAGTCACCAGCAGGCTGCTCAAGTATTGCGTATGCATATCTATGACCTACAGGGAGTAAGACACAAATCCGGCGGTTGATTTTGACTCGCAGCTTACCGACTGGGGCACGAAGCTGAGCCCAAGCACCTTATCGGCGAAGATGTTGTACATGAGCGACCACGATTCCTGGTTGCCATAGCTTCCGAGCAAATGCGAGCCGCCTGAGGATGTCGCGAGCGACAACCACGAGCTGAGCAGCAAGGATGCTTGGCTCTACAGTCCTCAATTAGTCCCCGCCCGCGTAAAGACTGGGATCGAACTTCAGCGACGGCCGGCCGTAACTCACCCCGTACCGAGCCGCATCAGAATCGTGGCCGAGCGCGTGCGCGATCTCGGCCATAGCCTTCACGCCGATGATGCCCTTGAGAGCAGTGTTTGCCAAATCGGCCGTTTCCCCATCTTGGTCCGCCCTGGCAAGCATATGTCAGAATCCACACACCGTACATCTCAGCCTACAGCGATACACACTGGTTTGTAGAATTGAGCGCGGTGCTGACAAGGTAGTCGGCCCACCGCTTCGTCGTGTTATACTGCACAAATGTCGTCAGCGGGCACACAAGGAGTCAAATACGCTAACCTTGACTTCGACGTACATATTGCGATAGCAACGTTCCGTCGCCCGATATCCTCGCATGCGCCAGTGCCATGATGAGCATGTTCCCGGACTCTGAAGGTACGTAGACGTCACTATAATCATTATAGCATGCGGGGTGGGTCAAGCGATAGAGCACTCACGTTCGACACCTTGTTGAGGCATAGCCTCTGAACCAGGGGCAACGGGATACGTATTTCCGATATCCATGGCCGCAAATGACTGGCCTGTCAGACTAGCCTGAACTTCTAGGAGTGGCTGGAGTAATGCGCCACCGATTGATGCGTTGAGGTATAAGAACATCGGGAACGCGGCGTAGATATGTTCCACGGGGTTCACACGACTACGCGACAAACCAAAACAAGGGCGAGGGCCATCGTCGACTAGCAGATACTGGGCAGAAAACAAGAATACGAACCGGTCCGTCCCCATGTTCCTCATGAATATCTTGACGTCACTTGGTACGATGTTCCCATTCGAATCAGTGCCGACAGTGAAGTCGAGCGCGCTCATGGTCTGCCGTGTAGCGAGCGAGACGAGGTCCGAGTACTGCGAGGAGACTTTGGCCGCCGCGGTCATAATCTTCTGGTCAAGAGCCACGGCGCGACTGTGGGCACCAGCGTAGTCGCCGGTAAAGGCGTCGATCTGTAATGGCGGACCGGGTCAGCAAGCCTTAAGACGACTAGATACCACGGACACTCGCCGCGTCTTCAACACTCTTGTATTCCGTCACGTAGTACGGTCTCCGCAGCTGGACCGCCCCACCGGGTGCGGTGTACGTGATAGAAGGGTCACGAACGTATCCAACAGACCACGTAACAGGGGATGCGGTCGACTGGATCGTTCCGAGGTCTGCTGCCAGCCCGAACACAGTGAAGTTTCTACGCAACGGTGCGTGTAAGAGACGGGTCAAGCATCTCGAAGAAAGCGACTTACGGCGAGATGGACGCAAATGCGGTAGATGCAGTGTTTGTAAGCTTGCCGTTCTTCTGGAACCCGTCGCGGACGGTTTCGTCTAGGTTGATTTGCCATGAGAGTCCGGATTGAGACTGGATGGATGTTGAGCCGGAATGGGTGGGGAAGCGGCCGTCAATATCCCGGAGTTGTGTGACCAGACCACCATGCTCACCGTAGACATTGCGTAGTACACCGTACCATCCTGCGCCTGGTTCCCATTCTCGACATTCTGGGGGTGACCCTGCAACTGTATTTGGTGGTATATAGAGCTCCCAGTGTTGGTATTGCTCCATTGCACCGCACTAGACCTATCGCCAGACGCCCACTCTGAAGAGAAAATCATGAACGGAATTCCTAGGCCTAGATTGTGAAGCCATACCTGAGCTGATATCGGAATACACTTGCACCGAATAGTTGTTTCCGTCAAGGGACTGAGCCTCCACAGACACGTAAGAAAATGGAATCGAGTGCTTGATCCAGTCGTCGGCCTGACCACGAGGTTACTAAGACAGAAGCTATGCCGTTCGAACGGGAGAGTATACGCACCTCAACCGGGCTCAAGAAAGTAACCGTAACGTTCATGGGCCCTGCCTGCATGACGAAGATGGTTCGAGTAGGCGTAACTTGGATGTTAGTAACGTTCGCAGAGGTGCCTGCATCATCCTGCCCCATCCACTTGTACGTCACTCCATTCACCCTGATCTTTCCCGACCACCCCATGATTGACGGGACCCCCTGTGCTCGTCATTCTTGGTAAGCCGCCTTTTCCATGGGACACGACACTCACCCTAAAGGTCCAAAACTGTGGCCAACATTTTGTCAGGGGATCGGAGCTCACGAAGCTCTCGTACCACGTGTTGAGGTATGGGGTCTTGACGGCGAGAGGGAATGCGGTGGGAAAGAGAGTCCGTACAGGGCCTTGCGCGAAGACCAGAGACGAGAGTAGAGAGACAGATAGTAAACGCCATAGGGTAGAGAGTGGCATAACGAGCCAGTGAGCGCGGAGGCCTAGGGCAAGACGAAGGCCAAGAGAGAGATAAATGAAGAGCACCAAAGAACATGACGATCAGATGCAGCGGAAGAAGAGTGAGGAGCGGAAAATAGCTGCATCTTCTATTCGACGAGGCTGAGGAGCTGGTTGGTTCCGCGGTCAACAGAGTGAGCTGGCCTTCGACATGACAGAATGCAATCAGCTTCAGTTGCCTGCGGCAATGCTGCTTCTTGTGATATCCGAGTAGCTAATAGTACCGCCTGCCAGGCATCGCATTTATCTCCCGAAGGCAAACCTCGGATGTTTTGTTAATGGGAAGACCAAATGGCCATACGAGTCCTAACACATTGAGTCAGCAAGGCCCTCGGCTCATACACCCTGTTCCTTTGGGTTTTATGAGATTGCCATTATTGCAGAAAGACACCGTGACGCACGTCAGTAGTTTGGACCAACTGAGATATGGGAGTCCCTGTAGCCACGGATGAACGCCTTGATGATGGTGGGTACAATGTGGCTGAAAGACTGAAACTCCCGAGGAAGATGATAGATGACTTGTTCTGTGGATGGAGGACTTTACTCCCCCGATGCCGAGTGATCCGGATAGCCAAATAGGGCCAAACCGCCTCGCATGGTCGAAGGCGCCCAAGGTGCTGGTCATCTCAGCTCGTCTCTCACGTCTCTGCCCATATTAACTTGACAGCGACATGTACTCCAGCCACACTAGGCCTTCGGTCTATTTTATGGCACCAGAAGACGTCTCCCTGAGAACTCTATAGCAAGCTCTTAGTAGTCCCCGCAAGATACCAAGAGCTCGAACCGTGGCACAATCATGAATGATGTAGGTTACTACATATGCAAGCCGGGAAGACTGTCGTCCGAAACGTAGACAAACCCGAACGTAAAACATCGCCTTCTACTCAGCATACTCCGGAGGTGGCTCAAGTCGCTCCACCCGGATTTCGTGCACCACCCGCCGCAAGTCCTCCACTTCCTCCCGGAGCCCCACCACGTCCATCCTAGAAGTTGCGCCCCTTGACCAAAGTGGATCTCTACTCGACGCAGAACCCGTCTGCGAGCCGACATTGGACGACGTGGTGACAGACTCGGACGGTGCGAACTCAGAATGGTGCGTCCTGTTTGGTGTTGCCCCGTGCCGGGCCTTCGTAGACAGATGTGGGGACAGCGATATGGGGGTGCTCTCGTACGCTCCCATTTCGCCTTCGCCCATCCCTGCGAATCCCACAGTCGCCATGTCCGAGGGCGTGGATATGGAGATGTAGTCCGAGCTGGGGTGCTGGCTGTGCGGCGGGAGCGTCGGACAGTGTGGGGTCTGTTCTACGACCTCGGCCGTGTCCATCTTCTTGTTCTTCCGCCTCTTACGGAGAACGATAACGGTGGCTGCTACGATGCCAATGAGCGCCAGACCGCCGATCACACCACCGGCGATTGCGCCGGTGTTGGTCCTCGAATCGGATCCGACTCTGGCGTTTGACTGACCGCCGTTCGTCGAGCCGCCGGAGATGGTTTGGTTGGAAACGCTGGGAGCGGATGCACTCAGAACCGGAAATATCTCCCCAGGGTCCTGACTTACATGAGGACAAGATGGGAAAACATGGCCCCAAGCGCAGGGCTACGAAATATGCGTCAGACAGTGATGCTATGGTCCGGGAATGTTTCAAATGAGCACGAGGCTTACCCAGCGACGCCTCCGGAAATATTCCTTTACTCAAGTTGGAGTTCGCGTGGTTGTGGACACTTCGAATCAAAGTGTCCCGTACGGTGGTATTGGATACGACCGCAGATGTGAACAATGTCCACGCTGACGAGCGAGTCGGACGGGGGAACGAGAAATAAGCAAAGTGAAGAACCATGTCGTGGGATGCCTCACCTGCATTGCCGTATGGCTCACTCTCGCTGTCAGTAGACAAGCCCCACTCGGAAGCTGTAGCCAACAGACTGTCCAAATACTGCGTCTGCATGTCGACGATCTAGGACAATTCAATGAGGGTCAGCCTAAAAGGAATAACTGGACGGCTTTGACAGCTTAATGCTCACCGACTGTGGCACGAAGTTTAACGCAAGCATCTTGTCGGCAAATAGGTTATACATAAGCGACCATGACTGCTGATCGCCATAGCCCCCAAGCAGGTGTGACTGGTCGGAGGATGTCGCGAGCGACAACCACGAGTTGAAGAGCGAAGAGGATTTGTTCTGGGATCATTCAGCCCGCTACCTCACGTAGCCTCGCTTCCGAGTCCATTACTGGCGCACTCACGTCGTACGATACCGCGTCAGACTCTTCGCCAAGTGCACGGGCAATCTCCGCCATAGCCTTCACTCCAATGATGCCTTTCAGAGCAGTGTTCGCCAAGTTGGTGATAGAACCGTCCTGGATTGTCCTGGCAAGTCTTTATCAGCACTTCCAAACCGTACCCTTGACTGAAGAGTTATACGGACTGATAGTCAGACTGAAGCGCGTTGCTGACCAAGTAGTCGGCCCATCGCTTCATCGTGTTATACTGCAGCGACCTGCTGGTGAGCACCGCACGCCAGGGCGTCGATCACACTGACCTCTACGTACATATTGTGAGAGCAGCGTGCCGTTGCCAGAAATCCTCGCGTGAGCCAACGCCATGACAAGCATGTTCCCGGATTCTGTGAACCGAACACCAGTGAGTATACAGCCAATGGGCGACTCGGATCTCGGGAGAAAAGACCCTCACGTTCAACGCCTTCATTCAAGACAGCACGCGAGCCGCTAGCGATGGGATATGCAGTTCCCAAGTCCATGGCCGCATACACCTGGCTCGTCAGGCCATTCTGCGCTTCCAGGAGAGGCTGGAGCAGCGCTCCTCCGATCGACGCGTTGAGATACAGAAACATCGGGAACGCGGCGTAGATGTGTTCCACGGGGTTTACGCGGCTGGGAAGGTAAGTAATCGACGGTTATCATGAGCAAGCAGATGCAGAGCTTACACACCGTACACGACTCACCGGTCCGTGCCGAGATTCTTCATGAAGACCTTCACGTCGCCAGGGACAACATTCCCGGCCGAGTCCGTACCGACGGTGAAATCGAGCGCACTCATGACCTGTCGTGTAGCGAGAGAGACAAGATCCGAGTATTGCGACGAGATGTTGGCCGCCGCGGCCATAATTTTCTGGTCAAGGGCAACGGCACGGTCGTGCGCTGCTGAATAATCGCTTGTAAACGCGTCCACCTTTAATAGTGAGCCCAGTCAGAACGTCGAGACAGCCAGAAAAGTAGTGGCGATAGACATTCACCGCATCTTCGGCATTCTGGTATTGTGTCACGTAGTATGGACTTCGTTGTTGGACCGTGCCGCTGGGCGTGGTGTACGAGATCGAAGGGTCACGAACATATCCAATAGACCAAGAGACGGGAGACGCCGTCGACTGGATCGTCCCGAGGTCTACCGCTGATGCGAATGCGGTGAATTTTCTGTATGGTCGTTCGTGCATGAGTACTTGAGTGGGGACGCCAAGCATCCCAAAAGAAGTGACTTACGGCGAGATAGGCCCAAACGCTGTAGTTGCGGTGTTGTTGAGCCCGCCGCTCGTCTGGAAACCAAGTGCGGACAGTAAGGGCTGGGCCGATTTGCCATGATATGCCGGACTTCGCCTAGCGCGAGGTTGAATAGAATAATTCAAAACGAGGAAGCATATCCAGATATGTGCTACATCAGCGTACTCACAGTAGGCATTGCATAATACACCGTACCATCCTGCGCTTGATTGGCATTCTCGACGTTCTGCTGGGGATTCTGTAACTGTATCTTGTGGTATATAGAGCTGCCTGTGTTAGTGGCGTTGCCCCATTCGACCACACTGCCAGTCCTATCACCAGATGCCCACTCTAGAGACTCGGAGGACATCGTCAATGAAAATCTTAGGTCTAGACGAGGCATCAAGCCATACCCGCAGTGATGTCAGAGTACACTTGCACGGGATAGCTGTTTCCGTCGAGGGACTGAGCTTCCACGGAAAGGTAGGAAAACGGGATTGACTGCTTGACCCAGTCGTCTGGCTAATGGTACCATCATCCTGAGACAAATCCGGGAAAGCCGTTAGAACAAGAGAGCTACGTACCTCAACAGGACTCAGGAATGTAATCGTGACGTTCATCGGGCCGGCCTGCATAACGAAGATGGATCGTGTCGGCGTGATCTGGATGTTGGTAATGTCCGCGAGCCCTGTCCCGTCTTTACCCATCCACAAGTACGTTGTGCCATTGACTCTGATCCTGCCTTCCCAACCGATGGTCGGATTCGGCCCCTGCGCCCTTTGTGTTAGGATATGTCGCTCTCCGCGCCGAACTTGCCGGAAACTCACCGTCATATTCCAGAACTGGGGCCAACTACTTGTTAGAGGGTTGGATTTGTTCAAGCTCTCATACCACACACTCATGTATGGGGTCTTGATGGCGAGAGGTACGGCTGCCGGAAAGAGAGTCTGGACGGGACCTTGCGCATGGACGAGAGACAAGGAAGCCAGGAAGGTCAAAGACGACCATGATTTTGACCGTAACATGCCACTGGCAGCGAACGAGCAGGCGTAAAGTCCCGGGGGGGGAAGGCAGGCGTTGGAAGAGAGGCTGAGACGAGCTGAAAAAAAGAGACAGTTAGCGATCTATACGACAACCCGGAAGAAGGCAGGGTGAGAGCGGTACCTGGCTGCAATTCTTCGTTCACTGGATCTGGTTTATGTTTACTACGTCTGAGGAACAAACTGGACATGTTGGCCTCAGCTCGGCCGAGAGCACGCTGTGGGCCCGGGATGCCGGCATGACAGAACCCTATCAACTTTTGGCGATCAACGGCTTTGGTCAATAGAGCGTACAACGCAGCTGAGGTTCGTACCAAACCCCTCCCACGTACGTGTGCACGTCCACACGGGACACAGAACGGTTTCGGTAGGAGAGTCAGACTAACTAACAGACCAGGCCATGCCAGCGGACTCGATCGCCCCCACGTCCGTGTGTGTCTTCCCGCTTGGGACGCTCACTCGTGCCTCCTTCATATTCATGCCGTTTGCCGCGATGACGGGCTGCACTGCTCCGCAGCAAGGGACCGATGAAGGGATGGATCGGCGTTGTTCGCGCTAGCTCTGCTGGAGGATCCCAACGACCTGCATCTGCGTGCTATGGCAAGATGCAGGCCCTGGAGGAAGGACAAGAAGTTGCAGCAGACGTGCAATAGAAGCGTCCTGGGGCTATTCCGCGCGCGTGATGCGCGCCCAGTTGTTGCAATGATCATCGTGCTTGGCGGGAGTCTTGGGCTGGCTTGGAGCGCGCGAGGCCGTACCTGCCAGCGAAGACCTGCCGCCTTGCGAAGGTACTTCCGATACCTCGTCAGCCCACGATGGTTGTGCGCTTTCAACACGAACTGAGCGCAGACTACGACGCCCTGCACTTCAAGCTCTTCCATAGTGATGTGGACTGTGTGCTGCCCGCTATCGCGCGTGAGGGGCGAGTCTACGTTCAGTCAAGTCGTTTGCTTGTTCAGTTAACCCTGTTCGTCAAAGGTAGTAAGTGTTCCGATGTCAGTCAAAAAGCACTACGGAAGGCAACTTGGATTATGATTCTTAGAAGGTTCTAATCACAGTTGATCATCGCGCGGACAAGTCCGAGTCCGAACGTCGTCCCCGCAAGGTGCATACTCTGCAGGTAGCCAAGCCATTCCTGAGACTCTGGAGAGCTTGCCTTAACACAACGATCAGAGGCAAGAGGCAGGTTGAAAGGAAAGGAAAGGCATACAATGAGGCGAGCCCGAGGACATCCAGACGAACCAACTCCTACTCAGCGTATTCCGGCGGGGGCTCGAGCCGTTCCGCCCGAATATCCTGCACCACCCGCCGCAGGTTTTCCACCTCCGTCCGGAGTCCTACCACATCCGTTGTCGACATCGACTCCCTTCGCGAGAGGAGATCCCTGCTCGATGCCGAACCCGCCTGCGAGCCGACGTTGGACGACGCGGCGAGAGACTCGGACTGTGCGGGCTCGTACATCCTGCCTGCTGACTCGTTGCCTCACGCCGTGCCTTCATGGACGTGTCCAAGGACGGCAAATCGGGGGCGCTTTCGTACGGCCCCATACCGCCTGCTCCGATCCCTGCGAAGCCCACTATCCTGTCCGGGTTGGTAGGCGCGTAGTCTGAGCTGCGATGCTGACCGTACGGTGTGAGTGTTGGATGGTGGGGGACGTGTTCTGCGATCTCTGACATGTCCGCTTCCTCCGTCTTCCGCATGCGCCTCTTGCGGAGGAAAACGACGAACATTGCCACAATGATGCCAACGATGGTCAGCCCGCCGATCGCACCGCCAACGATGGCGCCCGATCCTGAACCACCCTTCGCAACCCCGTTCCCATTCCCGTTCGCGCTGACAGAACCACGGGAGATGGTCTGGTTGGAAACACTGTGGAGGAGAAGCTCAGAATCACCAGTACCACTAGTAGGAGCGTTCAACTTACGTGAGTGCCAGGTGGGCAAACATAGCACCAAGTGCAGGGCTAGGAACGACGCGTCAGTCACGGCGACATGAAGACAATGTTCAAAACGACCTCGCTCACCTAGCTCCTCCGTTCTTGATAGAGTTGTCTGTGGTATTGTATGTCTCCGGGAACACTCCAGCGCTCAGGTTAAAATTCGCATGGTTGTAAATACTCTGGATCAGGTTGTTCCGCACATTGTCGTCTGACACAAACGCAGATGTGAACATGGTCCACGCTGAGAGAACAAGGTGATTATCGTTATCTCATACATTGATGAAGGAAACAGAGGGAATATATAGCTCACCAGCGTTACCAATCGTACCACTTTCGCTGTCAATCGGCAGGCCGAATTCGGGGGCGGTCGCTAACCGGGTACTCAAATACTGCGTCTGCATGTCTATGACCTGCAGTAATTTCAAGAGATTACAACGCAAGTCAAGCAGCTTAATTTTAATTCGACTCGAGGCTTACCGACTGTCCCACAAAGTTCAGCCCAAGTAACTTATCGGAAAAGAGGTTGTACATCAGCGACCACGATTGCTGGTCACCGTAGCTCCCGAGCAAACGCGAGCCGCCTGAGGACGTCGCGAGTGACAACCACGAGCTGAGCAGGGAAGAAGCTTGGTTCTACGTTCATCAGTTAGTCCTCGCAAGGTTAAAATGCGAACACTAGGGCTGCAACTCACCCCATACTGCGTCGCGTCCGAATCTTGCCCGAGCGCATGCGCGATCTCAGCCATGGCCTTCACCCCAATGATGCCCTTGAGCGCAGTGTTCGCCAAATCAGTTGTGTCCCCGTCCTCGTTTGACCTAACAACGTTGCGTCAGTACCGCTATATCATACATCTCAGCCCACGGTGATACATACTGATTCGTAGAATTGAGCGCCGTGCTGACCAGGTAGTCGGCCCACCGCTTCGTCGTGTTATACTGCAAAACCAGTCGGTAATTACGCAACAAACCAATCGCGTTGGCCTCAACGTACGTATTGCGAAAGCAACGCCCCATCGCCCGATATCCTCGCGTACGCCAACTCCATGATAAGCATGTTCCCAGATTCTGGAAAGACGGAAAAATAAATGTATGTATAACGTAGCATACAGCGCGAGGGGGTACTCACGTTCGACGCCTTTTGTGGGATCGGCATCGGAACCGGAGGCCACGGGATACAAGTTTCCAATATCACTGGCGGCAAACGACCGGCCGGTCAGATTAGCTTGAGTTTCCAAGAGTGGCTGGAGCAGCGCGCCGCCGATCGACGCGTTAAGGTAGAGAAACATTGGGAACGCTGCGTAAATGTGCTCTACAGGGTTTATACGCCTGTGAACACAAACCACTCGGTTAAGTATGGGGTTGCCTCATTTACAACAAGGCGCCGGACGTAAAAGAAAGTACGAACTGGTCCGTGCCGAGGTTCTTCATGAAGACCTTGACGTCACCAGGGATAAGGTTCCCGTCTGAGTCGGTGCCGGCCGTGATATCGAGCGTGCCCATGGCCTGGCGCGTGGCGAGCGAGACGATGTCCGAGTACTGCGACGAGATCTTGGTCGCATCATTCATGATCTTCTGGTCGAGGGTTACAGCCCTGTTGTACGCTGCAGCATAATCGCCGGTAAACGCATCAATCTACGATGGAAAGCCTATTCAGAACCGCCAAGGTAACTAGGAGCAAAGTAGGCGAGACCAACCACGTCTTCGACACTTTTGTATTGCGTCATGTAGTATGGTTTCCGTTGTTGTACCGCTCCACCAGGTGTAGTGTATGTGATAGAAGTGTTGCGAACGTAGCCAACGGACCAAGTTACGGGGGAAGCGGTCGACTGGATCGTGCCGACATCTACTGCGAACGCAAATACGGAGAAGTTTCTACGCAGGAATAAGTAATGAAGACAATCATGCGAAAGGAAGCGACTCACGGCTGGATGGTGGCAAACGCAGTCCACGCAGTGTTTGTAAGCTTGCCATTCGTCTGGAACCCATCACGAGCGGTAGAGGCTAGATCGATTTGCCATGAGATGCCGGGCTGAGACTGAATAGACGTTGAGCTAAAAGAACGGGAGACATGCATCGGGTACCCTGATCCGTATGATACGGCACTCACCGTAGGCATCGCGTAGTACGTCGTTCCGTCCTGGGCTTGGTTTGCTATCTCGACGTTTTGCTGGGGGTTCTGCAGTAATACCTTGTGATATATAGAGCTACCCGTGTTAGCATTGCTCCATTGGACCACACTATTAGTCCTGTCGCCAGATTCCCACTCTGAAGAGGATACTGTCAAGAAAGCCCATGCCTAGACAATACCCGAAGTCATACCTGTAGTAATGTCTGAATACAGTTGCACAGGATAGCTCTGTCCGTCAAGCGATCGGGCTTCCACAGAGAGATACGAAAATGGAATGGACTGCTTGACCCAGTCGTCGGGCTAATGGGACCATTATCTTAAGAAAGAGGTCGCATTGTCTGGGAGGACCTAGCCACGCACCTCAACCGGACTCAAGAAGGTGATCGTCACGTTCATCGGCCCTGCCTGCATGACGAAGATGGATCGTGTGGGCGTAATTTGAACGTTGGTGACGTTCGCGATTCCAGAGATACCTGACCCATCATGGCCCATCCACTGGTACGTGGTTCCGTTGACTCTGATCCGGCATTCCCAACCCAAAATTGCCTACATCCTCCGATTTAGCGACTGTCACTTTTCGCGATATACAGAAAACTCACCGACGTAGCCCAGGTCAACGGATAATTGTTCGAAAGAGGGCCGGAACTGTTCGTGCTCTGATACCATGCGTTCAAGTATGGAGTCTTGACAGCGAGAGGAATGGCGGCGGGAAAGAATGTCTGTACGGGGCCTTGTGGACGGACGGGAGAGATTGAGAGCAGGAAAAATAGGCAAAACCACAGTTTAGAGTGTAACATGGCAGGAAAGCAGGCGCAGGGGCCTGGGGCCACGCAGATAGCGGTTGGGAGGGAGACAAATCAAGAGGAGGGGAGGACAGCAACGGCAGGACGAATGGGAAGAAGGCGTAGTAGGGGTGGTAGATGGCTGCATTCTCCTTCTCAACGGGCCTTCCGAAGAGCTAGCGAGTCGCCTCCGAGTTAGTTCTGCTGTCGATGGAGCCAACTGGCGTTCGATATGACAGAAGCCAATCAGCTTCAGACTGCTCCAGTTGCCCATAGCAATATTGCTTCAGCTGTCAAGCTAGCATGCATGTCAAGAACGATCAATGGTACCGCTCGGTACTCAGGCCGCCGACACACTTCGTCTCCCATAAGCAGAACTGGGTTAAATGGTCCATATGTAATGTCGAAATCCTAAGTCGCCGCAAGTTAGTTAGGTTCTTCTAGTCAAATTGCAAGATTTTACCCGAAGAAGGGACGTACACTTTCGTTGGCGGTCGGGAGACGAACAGCAACCAACTGTGACATGGCAGTACTTGGCATAACAGACGCCGAGGGTGAACGTTTCATGATGGTGAACGCGTCGGTCCTTACGTAAGTTCTGGGAGCAAAATGGCTGGCAAGACAGTCGGAATGCGCGAAGGCAAGTCCAAGAATCATACTGATGTTCGTCCTACCGTTGTCGCTATGAACGTAAATATTAAATACACTGCCAGTCTAACGTATTGCAAGCCAAATCCTAGGGCTACATAAGTAAGGAACCCGAAAACACATAATACACGCAACAGCGCACATAAAAAACAGAAGCAGGTCATAAGGATACAAACATCCCCCACACGTCATTCTCCTGCGCACAACACCGTAATCGGGGACACGAAGGAATCCCAGAACGCACCATCCTGCCAGTGCACGTGTGCACCCTCAGCTTGCACCCAACTTCGCACCAATGACCATCCCCCCACACCACCGTCCTACACATGTCGGGAGTACCTCCTTGAGAGTCATCATCGAAGCGTACGTGAAACAGAGAACTTCAGGGAAGCCCAAGCCATGGTCGGCCCCGCCACACGGCACGAACAGACATGGACTCCATCCAGCGTGTATCAGTCAGAAGGCGCGAATGCTCCTCGAGTGTCGGAAAGGGACACGGGGTGGGGCCGGAGTGGTGCACGAGGGAGATGGTGGAGCTGCATGCGTACGCGTACGCGACACACGGCCAGAGGTCGGGGTCCGAGTCGTCCCGGAGGGCGACGGCGCAGAGAGGGTCTCCACTTCGAGCCGCAGATGTGGCCTTTTCGGGTCTTCCGCCGCCCGGGGCGTAAGCCTTCCCGTTGCGTTTTTCGCCTCTCCGGTGGTGAGAGAGTCGCGTGCGCCCTTATACGAACAGGTTACCACTATTTCGCGACCAAGATCGAAACGACAGAGCTCGGTGCTCACCTTGTTGTCTGAACCTGCGAGAGACTGCGCGGGGCGCTTGCGGTACAGGCGCATGTGGAACCGAGCAACAGACTCGATCTCCTCCACGCCTGTGCATGTCTCCTCGCTCGAGATGCTCACCCGCGCCTCCTTCGCCTTCACATCATCCGTCGCGAGAACCGAGTCGCGGTGCTCCGCAGCGAGAGCCTTCCGACGGAGACGAACGGACAGATCGGCGTCGTCCGCGCTGCTGTCCTGGACGATCCCAATGTCCTGCGTCTGAAGCGCCTTCTTGCCGATGCGCGCGTGACGGAGGAACGACGAGAGGGAGCCCTTTACGTTCACGCGAAATGGCGCGGGGCCCCTGTTGTTGCTCCAGCGTGTGACGCGCGCCCACCCGTCGCGCGGGACGTGGTGCGGCGCGTGCTTGACGGGGGCCTTGGGGCGCGCGAGGCACCACGTCGGGAAGACCTGCGTCGCGACGACGCTGCCGATGCTCCCGTTGAGCGACCCGCGGCGGTTGTGCGCGTGCAGCGCGAACTCCGTGCCCACCGCGACCCCGTGCATCTCGCCCGCGGCGACGTGGACGGTGTGCCCGCCGTCGCGCGCGGACGCCGCGACGAAGCGGCCGTCGGAGGCGAACGGGACGCCGTCGAAGAGGATGCGGTCGGCGTTCGCGCCCGCGCAGGCCGCGTGCTGGTGGTCGCTCATGAAGTGGGCGAGCTCGTGCGGGAGGTCGGCGTAGGTGAGTTTGTGGAGGGACCGGGCGTCCTTGAGCGCGAGGAGCGCACGCGTGAAGTTGCCCCCGTCCTTGCGCTCTGTCGCGGGCCACCAGGCGCTACTCGCGGCGAGGACGACGTGCGACGTGTGCGACGCGCCGGTGAAGCCGCGGTTGGGGGCGGGTTCGGTCTTTTGGGAGGCGCTGTGCCAGAGGCCCGCCAGCAGGTCTTCGCGCGTCGCCTTGCGCGTCGGGGTGTAGCGCGTGTAGCGGCGCTCTTTGGGGTCAGTGCCGTTGGTGGAAGGGAGGCAGAAGCAGGTGTCGAGGATGAGGGTGATGTTGTCGCCCTTCACTTGCGCGAGGTCGCGGAGCATCGCATGCATGGACCGGTCGGAGATGCCGGCGTTCGTTTTGCCGTTAGCCAGCTTCGTGTCGTAGTCGTAGGTGCACAGCACGGAGACGTCGCCGTGCCCGCGATCGAACCAGCCGGGAGGTGCGCGGATGCTGCTGCCGTGTCCTGCGTAGTAGAAAATCAGAGCGTCTCCGGGTTCAATGGCAGGGTTGTTGACGAAATGACTCAGGAAGCGTTGCTCGATGTTCCGCTTCGTGGCTTGTGAGTCGAGAAGGGTGCAAATATGGTCGCGAGGGACCTGTAAATCGTTCGTTAGCCACCGCTCGAAGCTGCGAGCGTCGTCGACGGCCGCGTTGAGGTTCCAAATGTTTCCAGCCTGGTACTTGTCTACCCCGATCAGGATGGCGAAGACCTGTCCAGCCATGGCCTGCAGGAACGGTTTAAGCAACCGAACAGAAGGGCATACATGCGACTTACAGTACACAAATAATACTTACGAGACCGTAGCTCGATGTAGAAAACGGAAGAGGAGATGCGGAATGCAGTGTCTGAAGAGGGAAGGGCTAAAAATGTCCTGAGGCTTTTATACCACTGGCCAGCGACAGGGTATATGGAGACCACGCGCGTTGTGCTAGGTTTCATGGTATCCTCTGCACGATTGGCGGTGGACATCTGACGCGTAATGAAGCCATTGCCGGGGGACCGCCTGTGTGAGGGGTCCGTCGAGGGCGCATAGATCGACGGCGTTCCAGAAGCGTTAGGCGAAGTACGCGCTTAGGGGAAGACGTAGGACGCAGCACTTTCAGTAGATCCACGAGATGTGCACATATGAGAAGATGGCGGCGGATTGTGGCAAACTTCAGTTCAATTCGATGGAAGGAGGCCGGGACTAAAGCATATGTGTGAGTTCTGTCAATGAACATCTGTGTAATGAGTGCTATTGAGTCATGACTCACGTCGTCTGTGGACTGGAAGACAAAGCGTTCCGTCCAATGCACGCCCTGAATGATACGGGAAGTCATGAAGTGATACTGCCCCACCTGAGTCCAGAGCCGTCGCGGTGGTCAAGAGCAAAGGAGCGGACGGGGTTCTCCGGGTCCAAGGACCGAGCGGCCCATAGTTGTGCACGTGCGAGCGGAGCCTACCGGGCGCTTATGACAGTCAGTCCTTGCATCAAGCCACCACGGTCGCCCTAGCATTAGCAGCGGAACAGCGCACCACTAATACGCATACAACACAATCAAGTGTGCATATTTCCCTCTTGCATAGACGAATTAACCATCTGATAGGCTCTCTTGTAACAATTAGTCTACTCGCCCCCTCCATTTGGTCGTCTGGGTGTGGGTGTCACGACATGAACTTCGTGTGTCAGCAGTGCAAGCAACCACTGCAAGTGAGTGGTTATCGCCAATATAATGTCGGAAAAATGTGCTGACATGTAGTGCTGCTTCTCAGCTAGATGCATCGCTAGTAGACCTTGCTCCATCGGCATATGACATTGTCGCGTCGTCCTTGCCTCCCCCAAATCCAGCATCTCATGGTTGGAAGGCGTCAGGCTCGGAGAAACTGGCCCAGCTTCCCTCGCCATCCACAGCCAAGGCCGCATGGAGAAACTCCGTCCAGGGTTCTACCTCCTCGGCCATCTCGTCCACCGCGGCGCAGCGGAAGCAACCACAACGTGGCCCTGTGCATCCCAATGAATCGTTTGTGCTCCTGCAAGACAGCGTCATCCGTACCATCCCCTCAAATCTCCCTACGACGTCTCCATCCCATCCAAAGAAGCCGTCCTTCTCCAAATCCCGAAGTGCCACAGGGGCGGTACCGCCCGCGCCAGCCCCCGAGGAACCACCCCACCCGAATCCCTCGCCCCTCTCGCACCACCTGCGATCCTCGCTGCGCCTCTTTAATCTGCTCTCGAGCCGCACGGACCTCGACCACCCGCTCTGCGCCGAGTGCACGCACATCCTCCTCGGGACGCTCACTCGACAGTTAGAGGAGACAAAGAAGGAGCGAGACGGATACATCGCGTTCGAAAAGGAAGTGCGGAAGGAGAAGGAGCGCGAGGCCTCAGCGGGGGCCAACAAGTCCGAGGCCGAGGCCAAGATCGAACGGCTCAAGGACGAGGAACGGCTCGCGATCGAGCAGCTCAGGGCTGCGGAACGAGAGCGGCAGCAGCTCGAAGAGGAGCTCAAGGGGCTAGAACGTGAAGAGAAGGCCCTGGAGGATGAAGAGGCAGAGTCCGTTGCTCGGCTGGCTGTGGTCCACGGTCGTGCTGATGTGTGTCTGTTTGACAGGTTCTGGCGCCAGCACAATGCGCACCTGCTCAAGTCTGCGGAGCAGGCGTCGCAGCTGGCCGCGTTGCGTGCGGCGTATGCCGCAGACTCCGCCGTCCTTGATAAGCTGGAGAAGACGAACGTCTACAATGACGCGTTCTGCATAGGCCACGACGGCGTTTTCGGCACTATCAATGGGCTTCGTCTCGGACGTGTCCCAGGCGTACCGGTTAGTGATAAAGTGCTCAGAGTGGAGGGACGTCCAACTCACAGCTTATCTAGGTCGAATGGGCCGAGATCAATGCGGCTTGGGGTCAGACGCTGTTGCTGCTATATACAATTGCACGCAAGCTCGACTTCACCTTCGAGAAGTACGTGTATGTGCGCATCCTATTCGGAATTCGCTAATTCAGATGACCGCATGCAGCTATCGCCTGGTACCCATGGGGTCCTTCTCTCGGATAGAGAAGACGACCGGTGACAAAGCGACCTATGAATTGTACGGGTCAGGGGATCTGCACTTCGGACGGCTGCTTCACAACCGTCGTTTCGACTTCGCAATGGTGGCGTTCCTCGACTGCCTGAAGCAGCTCATGGACTATGTGAAGTCGCAGGACCCCCAAGTCGACTTCCCGCACCAGTCAGTCGAGCTTCCGTGTTCTCGTGATCGACGCAAACGTGTGCGCTGACGTACGACGGTCTCCCGTGTCCCGTCTCTCTCCGCAGGATAGTGAAGGACAAAATTGGGGAGGCGTCTGTGAAGCAGCAGTTCAGCCAGGAAGAAGCGTGGACTCGGGCCCTCCGACACGTTCTCCTGGCGCTGAAGATACTGCTCAAGTGGACGACGAACGGCAGCAACGGCTGACGTGGACACGTCGACGGGGTTGTACGGCTTGATTACTGTGTTTGTGTACGGTGCCCACGATTTGTATGGATAATGGTCTTAACCCCGGTTCCCGCAAATGTCCCAGTATCGCCGAGGTTCACTCGGTTCGGCAATACGATTGCTGATCAAGCGGCCGGAGGTCAGTTAGGCGCTTGTTTACACGGGGCGTGTCGCGCCTCGTTTCCGACCTCGAGTCTACTGGCGTCATGGCGGGCGGGTGCTCTCCTGTTCTCATCCAAGCCGTTTATCCTCCGCCGTCTAAGCCGCCAGACTTGCTCGCCGAGCGTCGTAACACGGTGTCCGCTCATGTGGCATGCTAGCCAGATCTGGGTGTGCCTGTCCGGACCGGTTCACCTTTTTGGATAGGACGCCCACGCGATGACGATTGCGAAGACTTACACCATAGCTGAGTAAGGCCGGTGCCCAAAAACCGCTATGGACTGTTTGTCATCCCCGAGTTCCGTTGGACGCTATATCGACCGGCATATCTAGCACCACACGCATCTGCATCTGCTCATCTCCCTCTGAACCCTGCCTCCTGCCCAATCACAATGGGCCTGCTCTTTCTCGGGACTCCTCTGGGCTGGGATGAGGCAAAACCGTACGCAGATCACGTCAGGACCCACGGGATCACCCAGTTCTTGCACATTTGGGACCGCCTCAAGGACAGGTGCGGAGATGAACTGCTCTGGGGAGATGAGGTATTCGATCTCCTGTTTTCTGCGCGTTTTCTGCCTCGGTCGCTGATTAAATCCACGCGTCTCTCCTCCGTGCCCTCGACCCCGCTCCGGCCCCGTTTCTCGCCAAAAAAAACCAACACACACTGCCTAACGCAAACCGCGGCCTCGTGCATGGACCCTGCGCGCGAAGATCGAGTACATGGTCGCCGCGTTCGACGATCAGGAAAAGAACGTTAAGCTCTCCCTGCGCCAGACCGAGATCCTCGCGAAACTGCAGTCCATCGTGAGCGACATTGCGTCCGATCGCGGCGAGACGTGCGTCCCATGTCCTCCTCTCCTGCCCGCGAAGCATCGTTATATACCCCGTCGTCGTACGCGCCCAGAGACACCGTGCCGACGTTCCACCCCGAGTATGGCCGGTTCATGCTCGAGTCGACCCCTGGATCGCCGTATACGGGCGAGATCCGCGACCTGCTGTCCGTGGAGAGCAACATGCGCTACCGGTGAGTGCCCGCTTCCCCTTCGCCGTAGCTAGTCTCGTCACACAGACGTTAAGGGAGGGAGGGCCTTCTGTGGGGTCCGAGCCGGAAAGAGGAGAGCGAAGATCGCGCATAGAGCCTCCCTTAACAACTCGTGAATCCGGTACAGACCTGGTGGTGTTCCCGGTGTTGCCCAGCCACTTCCCGCTCGCAATTTGCACGCTACGATATGCGTCTCGGACCCCATCCACCGCTTCCATCCACCCAGAGGGGCTGGGTACCGTTGCGGCATCAGCTGCCTTCAATTGTGGCTGTCAGAAAGCATGCGCTTCGTGCGGTACGTACGCTGTCATGCCATGAGAGAGTTATGTACACGCATATAGCTGCTCTAATGACACTGAGTACGGCACCTAGCGCTCCAAGCAGAGATAAGCTCAGTAGAGAGCGCTTCAAAACCACACATTACGAACCTGGACGTAACTATCCGACGTGAGGTGAAGTGGAGACGTTCCTCGTTTAAAATTTACGGCGTGTACTAGACTGCACCCCACCTTCTCGCCTTCTCGGAATGTGGTTCTAAACGTCTGGTGACGAGACTACTGTTTGAGTCGGGTTCGTGCATCTCATTTCGATGGCTGCTGACCTTGATTATTTTCCGGACCATGATGAAGCCGCATCCTCGCACGCAAGCACCTCAAGCCCACCGAAGTGCCCTTCACCATGACGTCCTTCCCGCGTCTCGGGGCCCCCGGCGTGTTCACGGAGCCGCACTACGACCCCGCTGGCGCGGTCTCAAGCCACAGCCTGTTCCTGCCGGAGGAGATTACGAACCCCCATGCACGTTTCCCGTCGGTGGCGTCCTTTTGCGTGTTCAGTCTCGCTCTCAACCGCGCCCCCCTTTGCTTCACACAGGACGCTCACGGCTAATATCCGCCGCCGGCGCGGCTCCAAGGTCGCGATTAACCTACCGCTGTTCATCGACGAGCGCACGCCGCGACCGTTCGTCGACAAGACAATTCCATGGCAGAGAAATATCTACCCAGAAGATCCAGGTCAGGACCAAGGCGTGTCTTCTTCAGGCGGAAAAAACGCTGACCGGGCTCGTTCGCAGAGGCCAAACGTGGAGCTGCGCTCATAGACCACGTGTACATGGACGCGATGGGATTTGGGATGGGATGTAGCTGTTTGCAGCTCACGTTCCAGGCCTGCAACATCGCTGAGGCGCGGAGATTGTATGACGCACTGGTTCCCGTTGCCCCACTCATGGTGAGTGAGATCAATGGCCAAATATATTGTGATACTTGATGGCCTCGCAGCTTGCCCTGTCTGCCGCTAGTCCTCTCTGGAGAGGCTACATCACGGACGTGGACTGTAGATGGGATGTCGTCTCGGGGAGCGTTGACGACCGAACGGAAGAAGAACGTGGGCTGAAGGTGACGTTCCTGTAGTCAAGTCGTCTTTTTCAGGTGTTGACATATTGGCGTAGCCTCTGAAAGAGAACCGCTTCAAGATCCCGAAATCACGCTACGGGAGCGTGAGCTTGTATATTTCTGAGTACTGGATGAACCAACCGGCGTATAATGACATAGACGCGCCTCACGACCCTGCTATCTTTGAACGGCTTCGCAATCACGGTATGTCCATATTTGCGATAGATGTTGGACCCTCGTTGATCGCCCTTAACCTCGACAGGCGTCGACGATTTGCTTTCGAGACACATCGCGCATCTATTTATTCGGGATCCGCTTGTAATATTCTCCGAGACGATACACCAAGACGACACGACCAGTAATGACCACTTTGAGGTACCTACCCCGTGGTTTCTGCGTTCTGTTCTCAACTGATCTTGTCGCAGAATATCCAATCCACCAACTGGCAGACGATCCGCTTCAAGCCCCCTCCGACCAATTCTTCCATCGGATGGCGGGTCGAGTTCCGGCCCATGGAAGTGCAACTGACGGATTTCGAGAACGCCGCGTTTGCCGTCTTCATCGTCCTGTTATCTCGGGCCATCCTGCACTTCAACCTCAACCTATATATCCCGATCTCCAAGGTGATGCCCCCTCCTATCCTCTCACGGCGGGACCGCGTCTGATGGTTCCAACGTTCCTGCCCCTGCGTTCCTACCCCCGTCGCTGTCGCTAGGTGGATGAGAACATGGCCCGTGCGCAGCGTCGCGACGCGGTGCGGACAGAACGGTTCTTCTTCCGCAAGGACGTCTTCCCCTCTGCGTCATCGCACCCGTCGAGCGTGGCGTCGTCCGCGCCGAGCTCGCCGATCAGCGAGCACGGCGGGCCGGTGCCCGTGAACGGCGCGAACGGCAAGGAGACGAAGCTGCGGAACTGCTTCCCGCTGCCGCCGAGGCCCGACGACGCGTTCTTGGCGGGGAGCGTGCACGACGAGTACGAGGAGATGACGATGGTCGAGATCATGAACGGCAAGGTGCGTCTGCGTCTGCGTCATGTGCATCGCGCCAGCGGAAGTTTGGTTTGGTGGTGACTGACGGATGATTTGGGGCCGACACACTTACTGCAGGGATCCGCGTTCCCGGGCCTGCTCAGCCTGGTGTATATGTACCTGGATACACTCGATGTGGAGGTGGATTCCCGGCGTAAGATAGAGGAGTACCTGGATCTGATCCGCCGACGGACTGACGGTACGTCACGTCACCTCGCCCCCTCCGCCTCACTTTCCCTTAACATCAGTCGGTCTTTGTGGGGATGCTGACTGTCACGCCGCTATGCGTGGTTCTGCAGGCTCGCTCCGGACAGCGGCAAGCTGGATCAGGGAGTTCGTCCGGACGCATCCGGGGTACAAGTTCGACTCGGTGGTGTCGCAGGAGGTGAATTACGATCTCATGATCGCGATAGACGAAATGTGAGTGGTCCTTAGTCCTTTCTTATTACGTCCGCTCCCTCGGAAATGAATGAGGGCGTGTTTGTTGATGTGTTTGTGTTTGATATTCGCAGAGAGCGTGGGCTGCGTGAGGCCCCGGACTTCCTTCCCGCCGGGACGAGGCCGCGGGACTAGACTCTGAGCTTTGAGGCTTATTTCGCTAGGTCTATGGATACCCGTCGAGGGCGTGGTTTCGAAGGGTTTAGAGGTTTGATGCAGGACAATAAATTGAAATAGACTTCGGGGAGTGTTAGCTTTCCCTACTGAAGGCAGTCTGGATGGTTATAAGTATATCATGTTTTGGGCCTAGAGATACAAGGGTGTGCCGTAGCGATTCATTATCCGCGTTAGACTTGAAGGAAGGCGTCCATGGATGATTGTAAACCTTGGCGGCTTCTTCATTGCATCCGCTGCTCACGCCTCCGTCCATACATTTGCAAATTGGGCGTGGTAGAAACTCCGAAACTCCATCCGGGCACCATACCTACGGAGAAAACCTGAAGTCAGGCGGGAACTTGAAGTGTGAGTGGTCCCAGTCCACAGTTGACGTTGAGTGTTGAGTACGCGATGCAGTGGCATCAGACGAACAAGCAAGCTGAACTGGTGGAGGTGATGAGAGCGGATGTTACTACGCTGGACGGCCAACAGTTCGGCTTTGCAGATCATCATCGAACAAACCACTAATATCCGGGCCGACTTACGTACGCATCCCAGTGCTTGAAGCGCCGATGCTGTCCTCCGCTCTCTGAACGCATCTGCCATCATCGTTCACACACGGCTGTTCCAGCTCCCATGTCACGCGTCTCCTCCTCCCAGGGCCTATACATACACAGCCCGTCAGACAGCGTACGTCCCAGCTTCTTGACGTACAGTATTTCAGCCAAAAACAAAGACATAGGCTCCAGGAATCGGAATAGTACTCATCCAACCGCGGGTCCGCGATGCCCGACGGCAAGGCAGACCCTGCATTATTATGCTGTGAAACGACAATCACCGGTGGCGGAAGGCGTCTGAGCCTGATTGGATTCCGTCAAATCGGAGGCCTGCTGGCTTCTCGGACCAGCCGGACGGAGATCGCAGCGACCCCCTCCTCTTGCCCCATCCGCGTCCTGCCTGCTGCCCTCGTTCGCAGCATCCATCTTCTTGGACAGTCTCTCTTCCAACTCCACCCTTGGCCGGCCGGGGTTGCGCCGTCTTGCCTGCCATGCTTCCCTCTACACTATGGTCTCCACTATTTATTCCGCTCTTTTTGGCTCTCGCTCGCGCACAAGGACCTGTACGGACTCTCTTTCCCACTGCGTTTCCTCTCGCTGTCAAAACCCCATACCTCAGCACATGGTATGAGGCTTTCACGGGTTCAAATCAGCTGTCGAATGTTTGGCCACAATTCTGGACATTAGCGGTGAGTGGCATGTTCAATGCGAACAGTGACTAGCCTTAGAACAGAGGATGCAGGGGTCGGCGTCGGTCATGGGATGGGCAGGCAAGATCAGGGTGAACGGAACGACATACAAGTGGTTGGGCATGGATGGGTCAGGCACACCGGCGAATGTCACCAACGTCCAGGTTACGCCCACACGAACAATCTTCGTTATGCAGGCAGGGCCGATGAACGTCACCATCACCTTCCTCAGTCCGATCGAGGTACGTGTCTTTGCTTTGCGAAGTGGGATGACCGCGCCAGCTGTCTCACCACGTTGACGGTTCTGTTAGCCCAATGATTTGGTCAAGCAGTCAATTCCGTTTTCCTATGTCTCGGTGGAAGCCCAATCCCTTGACGGAAACAGCTATCCCGTCCAAGTGTACTCTGACATCAGTGCAGGTAGGACTTGATCTATCCTCCAGTTTAGGGCTCCTTGTTCATGTTTTGCAGAGTGGGCATCTGGCGATAGGTCGAGCCAGGTCCGGTGGAGTAATTCGAACACGGATACAGGGAACTCCATATATCACGAAATCCAGCTACAGAGCCCCCAGGAGAACACGGAGATTGCGAACCAAGCACAGGACGGTACGGTGTACTACGCGATGTCCACGGTGAGTGCTATCCATAGCCATCGCTTCTTTCGGAAGCAATCGATTTGCAAGGCGTCACGTCCATTGCTGAGCCTCGATGCCGATCCAGTCTCAGTCTCGCATCACATGGCAAATCGACTTGGACGCTACCACCCGCAACGCGTTCCAGACAAACGGAGTCCTGGGAAACTCTCAGTCGACTGCGTTCGCTTCCATTTCGCCGTAAGTCGCCCGTTTCATGCTGCTTATCGTCGCTCACGCGAACTGCTATACAGAACTTTCACCGTCTTCGCATTGGCGGTGGACCTCGGAACGATCCAGTCAACCTCTTCACCCATCACTTGGTCGGTCGGATACGTTCGTGACCCTACCATCTCGTACACGACGCCCAGTGGGGCGATACAAAAGCGACGACCCTATTATGCGACGCAATACTCAACCATCAACAGGGTGGTGAGCATTCGCTGCTATATGTCCAGTCATCCTCAGCATGCCGACTCAGTTCGGTGTATATCACAGATTGATGCGTTTACGAGCGATTACTCGGCAGCGCACGACCGCGCTGTTGCGCTCGACCAGAAGATCATGAACGCGGCGAACAGCATCTCTTCGCAGTACTCGGACATTGTCTCGCTCGCTATGCGCCAGGCCATGAGCTCCATGGAAATCACCGTTGGCACTAACTCGGATGGGAGTGTCGCCCCCAGCGATCTCAAAATCTTCATGAAGGACACCGGCACAGACCAGTTCGTACTCTGGTTGACACTTGTAAACGATGGGCATCGTCCTTACTTGCGTTCGTAGCCGTGTGAACCCTGTGGAGCACGTCTATGCAGCGTTCCCCATGTTTCTGTACCTCAACGCGACGATCGGGGGCGCGCTGTTGGAGCCGCTGCTAGAATCCCAGGTCAGCCTGACGGGACAGCAGTTTGCGGCGGTGGATATTGGTAATGGATATCCCGCTGCGACCGGCTCCGAGGCTGTGTCCACTCAAGGCGTCGAACGTCAGTGTCCTTTCGCCCTGTGCCACCTTGTTTGTTGTATATCGACTAATGCTCGGTTTTCTGTACCCTCACAGAGTCCGGGAACATGCTTATCATGGAGTTGGCGTACGCCAGGATATCGGGCGACGGGGCGTTCCTCTCGCAATACGTAGGTGGAGACATGCGATTGGCTCAGCGGATGCTTAAGAATGATTTCTTGCAGTACAACACGTCAAAGCGATGGGCTGACTACCTAGTCAGCAATGCACTGAAGTCTGAAAACCAGTACGTCCTGCTCTCGATTGAGCTCTACGGTGCGAGTGGGGCAGTGCTGATGGGCGCTTGCAAGGACGAACCAGGACGGGGACACGTCGGACCTGGCGAACATTGCTCTCAAGGGCATCATTGGCGTAAAGGCTATGGCCGAGATCGCGCATGCACTTGGCGAAAATGCGGATGCGGCGGAGTACGGAGTGAGTCACGATCGGCGTTGGGCTTGAGCTGGCTAGTCGACTAAACGACGTCTGTAGAACCAATCCTCTTCCCTCCTCAGTTCGTGGCTGTCGCTTGCCACTTCCTCAGGCGGGTCTCGCTTGCTCGGGAGCTATGGTAATCAGCAGTCGTGGACGTTGATGTACAACCTGTTCGCCGATAAGTTGCTTGGGCTCGACTTCGTGGCCCAGTCGGTAAGCCACAAGTCAAACCAGACCGCTCGATGTCTGTCTTATCCTCTTTGAATCGCTTTAGGTCTTGGACACGCAGACGCAGTACTTAGGCAGCTTGTTGGCCACTGCTCCTGAGTTTGGCCTGCCCATTGACAGTGAAAGCGGTCCATTTGGCAATACAGGTGAGCCATCTCAAATTACGATCCCTCCCTCTCCTCCGTGGATGCGTGCGTTAACCTCTCGATCCTCTCAGCGTGGACTATGTTCGCGTCTGCATTTATGTCGGACAACAATGTGCGGAACAACATGATCAGCAACATCCACAACCACGTGAACTCCAACACAAGCGCTCAGATATTCCCCGAGAGATACAACACCACAGACAACTCTGCAAGGAATGGTTTCGCGGGGTGAGCGTGCTCCTTTGTACACTCCCGTAGCGTCGCATTGACCGAGCGTCCTTCTAGCCCTGCACTTGGCGGCGTGTTCTCGCACCTTGCACTCACGTAAGTTACAAAACATGGTGAGACAATTTGGGGTTAGTTCTAAGCGCTTCCTCTCGCAGTGTCGCCAACCAGACCATCTCGGGTGGCTCATTAGTCGGCGGGAGCCAGAGCAGCAAATCAGGATCGAGTACCCCCGTCGGTGCGATCGTCGGGGGCGTGATCGGCGGCCTCGCCGTCGTCGGCGTAGCGATCTTCGTCATCATCCTCCGCAAGAGGCGCCGGCAGCAGTACGAGCAGGGGGAGAAGCCCGAGCTCGAGGAGCAGGAGCCGCACCACCCCACGCTCGCGGGGTACTACCCCCACAGCCCCTCCTCCGAGTACACGCCCGTCGCGCGCTCAGACACCACCGCGGGCTTCGCGGGCGTCGGCACCGCCGAGATGGGGATGGGGATGGGGGCGGGACGATGCTGCCGTACGCGGCGGACGCGTTCGAGTCCGGGATCGGGGGCGGGGTTGGGGGAGGGGCGCGCCCAGAGTCGTCGTCGAAGGCGCGGGAGGCGGCGCTGAACAGGACGCACCACTACGCGCCGTCGGTCGCGACGAGCTCGAACGTGGGCTCGCAGACGGGCTCGGCGTCGAGCAGGGACCCGCTCTCGCCGCGCTCGGGGACGGGCTCGGGCTCGATCTCGTCGACGGACGTGCTCGGGTTGAGGGCGGAGGTGGAGAATCTGAGGAGGGTGATGCAGGAGATCAGGGCGGAGCGGCTCGAGCCGCCGCCGGAGTACGTCGAGGAGTAGGCATGGGCGTGGGCGTAGGACTTCTTTGGGCGATGGTCGTTGTGAGCCTCGGAGGGACGGGGCGGGAGATGTTCGTGGGTGTGGGATGTCGGGGGACTCGGGGGAAGGTGCTCTCGACCCGTTCGTGTGCGTGGACTCTTGGCTTTGCCTTTACGTTTTTCTTGCGCGTGCTAAGTTTTTAGCGTAAAGTACTGTACCTAAATTGATCCGTGTTCCTATTCGTTCCTTGTTGTGGAGCCTGTGCATGTATCGTACGGAACTCTGATCGTCGCGTCCATGCTTGTGATAGTGACAGTGCCAGCGCAGTGCCTATTTCCGATATGTACAGTACATCTCAAGTTCTCTTTTAATGTTTTATCTCCAGATACATAAGTTATCACCAGATAGGTAGGACGGGCCTTGTCGATGTCCGTTCCCGTCCTTTCTCAGTGTACTTACTGTACATATGTACTGCGTCTCCTATAGCGAGCAGGTGGCTACGTTGCAGTAGAATTATATTAACGAACGGCCGTTCCTTACAGAAAGTTCTGGCCTGAGGACGTCACGCCACCTTAAAATTTATTAAGACGATGCCAACCCCATGGCGCGACTTATCCACCGGTGCATCATGTGGTGCAATGCCTTTACTTGACCAGTGGCGGATTGTCAGTGGGTGCCAGCCGCGCAGTGCATGCGCCCGACATGAGAGCACACGACATGTCGGTGGACGTATCGACACACACGGTTTGGACCAGGGGAAACCCCCAAATTCCGGTCCCTAGAGGATTTTCGGGACGGTGCGAAGTTAGCTGACACGGCTGGCGTCTACCCCGTACTTAGACTCTAACCACAGCTAGAGATTTGAATTTACTCGGGGACTTAAGCATACAAGGACATTCGAATATCGTCATCGTTTCGGTGCGAATGTCGATGGAAGTGGGAATGGGGCCGGCGGGACGGCAAGCAGGTGAGCGTCAGTGCAACCCTGAAGATCCGCTCATGATGGACCTGCCTGAAGGAGGCACATGGCTGTGTCGTGCCTCTCGCACTCGCCACTTGCTCGCCACGTTTTCTCTTATTTTGCACGCAGCCCCCATCATCGAGCGCACATGGTCCTCCCACCTGATTTCTCCCTCCTATGAATGTCTTCGTATGTCTTGGCATATGTCAGCCGCGATTCATCAGATGGGCCGATACGTTCTCAGCAACGTCCTGTACGTGAGTTCTTCTCACATCCACTCTGCGTAGATACCAAGCACATGCATGTCTTGCAGGACGACCTCAATCACCTCACTCTGAGACCGCGAAGCCGGCAAGAATGTTGACTGAGAGGATGACGCACTGAGGCACGGTCATCGTTATGGGATAGCACCAAACGGCTGCCAAGGGTTGGCCAAGGGCGACCTAGGGCGACGGAAGACGGCGGAAGACGGCGGAAGGCTTGTCTCAGTCTGAGCGTGATCGGTCACTCAAGTCGGCGGCGGAGCGACCATCATGCCTGCAGGCCCGCTCTAGTCTGGGTCCCTGGCCAGTGGCCACAGATTCACTTGCTCAACGAAGATCGCAGTAAGCCCATCTTTCCCGGCCACCCCTTCCTCTCCCTGCGGCTTTGTCCGTGTTCACCTCTCTTCCACTCCTCCCTTGGCCAGGGCTCCGCCCTCCTGCCCGCCATGCTACCCTCTACACTATGGTCTTTCCTATTTTTCCTGGTTTTCTCGTCTCTCGCCAATGCGCAAGGTCCCGTGCAGACTCTCTTTCCCGCCGGTTTCCCTCTCGCCGTCAAAACGCCATACGTGAGCGTATGGTATCAGAGCTTGAACTCGTCCACCTCCCTCCCAAATTCTTGGCCGTATTTCTGGGGCCTACAGGTGCGTCTTCCGTTGAATGCGAAGGGCTATATGTGCTAGAACGGAGGGCGTAGTCGATCATGGGATGGTCGGGCAAGATTAGGGTGAACGGCACGACGTACAAGTGGATGGGCCAGGATACCACCGGTACTGCCGCGACCGTAACAAACATTCAGGTTACGCCGACGCGAACCATCTTTGTGCTGCAGGCGGGGCCGATGAATGTTACGGTCACGTTCCTTTCCCCCGTCGAGGTGCGTAACTCCGTTTCCGACTGGCATGGTCTCCCCCTCAGCATTTTGGCGCGTCGTTAGCCCAGCGACTGGGTCAAGCAGTCGATTCCGTTCTCCTACGTATCCGTGGAAGCGGAGTCTATTGACGGAAAGAGCTATCCCGTGCAATTGTACTCTGATATCAGTGCAGGTACGTCTTGGGCCATCGCCTTAACGACGGGTTTCTGTTTCTCACTCACATCTATCTGCAGAGTGGGCATCTGGGAACAGGTCGAGTCTTGTCAAGTGGAATAACGTAAACACGGGCAAATCTATCTATCACCAGATAGAACTGCAAGACCCCCAGCAGAACTCGGAGTATTCGCACCAGGCACAGGACGGCAAGGTGTACTACGCGATTTCGACTGTGAGTGCTGACATAACTTTGAGCCCCAATCTGTCTTCCTGGTTGTTTCGCTTAACGTCGATACAGTCGCAGTCTCGCATCACATGGGAAATTGACGTGGACTCGAACACTCGTGATGGGTTCCAGTCGAATGGAGCTCTTACGAATGTCGAGTCCACTGCATTCTCATCTATCTCACCGTAAGTCACGTCTTTCTGCACGCTATCACTTGTCGCTCATATATGGTTCTGCAGCGTCTTCCCTGTATTCGCGCTGGCAGTAGACCTTGGGACGATCAAGGCCACCTCTGCACCTGTAACTTGGTCGGTTGGATACGTTCGGGACCCGTTAATCACATACACCACGGCCACTGGGGCAACACAGCAGCGGCGGCCGTACTATGCGAAGCAATACTCCAACATCGGCGACGTCGTGAGTTATTAGTTCTGTGTCTGACTTCCCATCGCGTTCTCACTAAGCTTGGTAATGCAGATTGACGCGTTCACCGGTGACTATTCCGGAGCACTGAGCCGTGCCGTCGCCCTTGATCAGAAGATCACGAGCGACGCAGCCAAGATCTCGTCGCAGTACTCAGACATCGTAGCTCTCTCCGTGCGCCAGACCATGAGCGCGCTCGACTTCACAGTAGGCACCGACTCGAAAGGGAACGTGGAGGTTAACGACGTCAAGATCTTCATGAAGAACCTCGGCACGGACCGGTTCGTATTCACCTCCTCAGTCACTCTTCTTGTAATAAAATGGACTCTCATGCTGGTTTTGCGCTCCCAAACAGTCGTATAAACCCGGTGGAACACATCTACATCGCGCTCCCGACGTACCTCTACCTAAACGCGTCCATCTGCGGCTCGCTGCTGCAGCCGTTGTTGGAAACCCAGGCCACTCTGACCGGCCAGCAGTTCGCGGCGCAGGACCTGGGCGACGACACCTACCCTGTCGCAACCGGCCCCAATGCCGTGGCCCAGGCCGGCATCGAACGTGAGTGCTCCAAGCACTCGCGCTACCCGTGATTGACTATTAACGGTGCCTCCCCCCTGCTTAGAATCCGGCAACATGCTCATCTCAGCGCTCGCGCACGCAAGGATATCGGGGGATGGGTCGCTGCTCTCAGAATACGTGTGTTTGTTGGGTACGACGGATTGACCGAGCGCCTGTGCTGAAGTTGTCTGTTTGTTTGCAGTACGCCACCCTGAAGCGGTGGGCGGATTATCTCGTCAGCAACTCTGCGCGGCCGGGCAACCAGTACGTCGTACGCCACTGCAATGATGGCGGAGAGTCGTAATGATGGGTTCTTAGGCTATCCTTCGACGCGGAGACGACCGCGAACTTAACCAATCTCGCCATCAAGGGCGTTATCGGTGTGAAGGCCATGGCGGAGATATCGCGCGCGGTCGGACAAGGCACGGACGCGACGCAGTACGATGTGGGTCCAGGACTATTCATCTTGGCTGGGCCCATTTGACTCACAGGATCATGGTGTGGGCTGTAGAACCAAGCGTCTGCTCTGTTCAGTACGTGGCTGTCGCTGGCAACGTCCTCTGGCGGCTCGCGCTTGCTTGGGAGCTACGGCGACCAGCAGTCGTGGTCGACGATGTACAACCTCTTCGCGGATAAGTTGCTTGGGCTCGACTTCGTGACCCAGTCGGTAAGCTACGAGCCGACTCGTATATATCAGTCACGTTTTCAACTTTTCCGATCGTGCTAGGTTATCGACATGCAGACGCAATACTTGAGTAGTCTGTTGACGACCGCTCCCCAGTGGGGCTTGCCCATTGACAGTAACACTAGCCAGTTCGGCAATGCCGGTGAGTCAATCGGTTCCTTCTTCCCTTTAGATCCGCGAGTTGACTTCCCCACCTTAGGGTGGAGCTTGTTTACGGCTGCGGTCGTTTCGGACAACACTGTGCGGGACAACATCATCAAGGGCGTTTACAACCATGCGAACTACAATCAGAGCGCTGGAATATTCCCGGAAAGATATAACGTTGCGAATAATGCCGCTAGGAACGGGTTCGCTGGGTGAGCACGGTCGTACTGAATACCCGTTGCTATGTCTGACACGTTCTTCCCAGCCCTGGAGTCGGTGGTGTCTTCTCTCACCTGGCACTCACGTAAGTTGGAGACACCCTCTGATGTGGTTTGAATGCTAAACTCATTTTCCCGCAGTCTTTCTAACCAGACCATCTCTGTGAGTGCGAACGGTGCGTCCGGGAGTTCATCCGGCGGCTCGGGATCGAGCAGCAACATCGGCGCGATCGTCGGTGGCGTGATCGGCGGCCTCGCCATCATCGGCATCGCCGCCGCCATCGTCTTCATCCTCCTCCGCAAGCGGCGCAGACAGCAGGAAGAGGACGACGAGCAGTACGACGAGCAGGAGAAGCCCAACCTCTTCGTGCAGACCACCCCGCACCACCCCTCGCTCGCCCCCCACTACCCGCGGACCGGTACCGCGACCGCGCCGTCGGTCAACGAGCCGTTCCGCGCGGGCAACGGCTCGGATTACGCGCCGCCGCTCAGCCCGCACTCGGACACGACCGCAGGCTTCGCGGGGCTCGGGACGAACAGCGCCGGGGCGCTGCAGGTCGTGAACCCGGCAGGGGGGTACGCGGCGAGCACGCACACGACGTCGGACGCATACGAGAACACGGCCATGGTGGCGGGGGCGGGGACGGGAGCGTCGTCGAAGGCGCGGGAGGCGGCGCTGAACAGGACGCACCACTACGCGCCGTCGGTCGCGACGAGCTCGAACGTGGGCTCGCAGACGGGCTCGGCGTCGAGCAGGGACTTGCTCTCGCCGGGGAGCTCGGCGTCGCACTCGATCTCGCCGACGGACGTGCTCGGGTTGAGGGCGGAGGTGGAGAATTTGAGGAGGGTGATGCAGGAGATCCGGGCGGAGCGGTTCGAGCCGCCGCCGGAGTACGTGGAGGAGTAGGTGCTGGAGTGTTCGAAGTTGGTCGCTCGTATTTCTTCCGCTCCTTTACGTTCGCCTGCTGTCTCGTCGCGCATGCTAACATACCATTTTATGGGCTGATTTGATTTCTTTGATTTCTTCATTTTGCACGGTCACTCGTTTCGCTGTTCCTGTTTTCTTGGAGCTTGGGGAGAGAGTGTGTGTAAGTATGCACGGAACGCTGATCGTCCTTGCTATATACTACATACACAATGATAGTGGCGGCCGCCATGGCCAGCGCAGTAACGACAATTCTCTGTTAATGTATTTTGTAGGTACATGTACATACGTATATTTCCCCTTAGGTCGGACGATTGTCGTCATCCATTCCCTTCTCCCTTGCTTCTTGTTACCCTGTCACGAGCTACGTACAGTACTGCGCGTCCTAGGTTACCGCGAGCCGGTGGCCGTCGCAATTATGCATACAGACGCATCGAACGGTGCTAGTACGCTAGTTACATAGCAATTGGATTCCACATCCTTGTCTATTCCTTCTCTTCACCTTTTGTAGTATTAGGGAATCTAATTTAAGGGATACGGTCGATTCGAGCTTAGACTCATTTCTATTTCTTGAACAGATCTTCAAGATTGCGAGGTGGTTTGAAGGAGGGAGCGTACGCAGGGGATCAAGGGGTGGTGTGTTCTGGAGAGGATCGAAATCCGGGACGTGGTTCCATGCTCCTGTTTGTCTGCGCTTCGGATAGTGGTTGTTGGCTTCTGGAATCTACGTTCATTCTAACACTCCGCATTGCCGGCCGGCGGCCTTCATGAGTTGGTTTGCCTGCCGACAATGAACCAGCGCCCTACCTCCCATGCTATTTGGCCCTGTTTGGGTACCCGGATCGTGTGAAGTTAGAGACTTAGAGTGGGACAAAGGCAGACATTATGACACGCGGGGAATTACAACATTTGAGGGGGATCAGAACGGAATAAATAACGACAATGTATAATGTCACGTTTTGTAAGGAATTCTACCGTAGATAGAAATCGAAATTCGACATTGCTCCAAACGATCGCGAAAACTTACCGTTTCGGCCCGCGTTCCGAACTCGTTACAATGTCACCCAGAACGTCACATTCTACGATACGCCATACGTCATCGAGAACTTCAAGTTCTAATGAAAGTTCATTGTTCAGTAGAATATCGAGTTTCACGGCCGGGAAAATGTCAAAAATCACACAACGTTCTCGTCAACATTTTCGACCGATTACAATTTCAAGTTTCACGCATCACAAAACATTCGCCAACATACAAACTTCTCCTCAAGAAACAATAGTGCGCCCACTCTCGACGCGCCGACCACCCGCTGAGTGCCCGCCGAGTTCCCGCCACATGTCCTAGGCAGCCGCGCGCGCGCCCGTGTTGGTCGCGTTCTTCGTCTGGACCGGTGTGTCAGAACGCGGCGACGCGCGAGCCGAACGCGTCCCCGGGCTGTAAACGAGTCTGTACGGGCACGAAAGGCGATCCGAGTGGATAGGAACGCACCTGAAGGGAGAGGAGGAGCGATGAGCATGGTCGCGCCCGGCCTGAAGGCCCTGGAAGGCCATAATAGGCTGTAATAGGTCAGTGTTGTGCAACAGACAGAGGTGGACCACATACCATGTACTTGATGATGTTCTGAACGACAACTGGGAGCATGTTTGAGATTGTGAGTGAGAGGGAGGAGCTGGAGTGAGGTGGGGGTGGTGGGGGAAAGGAAGGAGGGAGAGGAGGGCGCCCTTGTTGAAAACTTCTTGCAGACGAGAAAGTTGGGGAGCTTGAGCCCGAGAAAGTTAACATATATTTACGATAAGTCAACGACAACCTTCCAGGACACCCTGGGCAGGCCAAAACAGCGAAATACTACAACCATTCGAACGTCGCGCCCTGTTCGTCTGCAGGGCGCCCTGTTCATTGCATCTAATGCTCTGACATAAGACTGCTACGTTGGGTAAAATTAGCGAAGTAACGAAAGGACGGGAACGGAGGTGCGACAATGTACGTACCTCGCCCATGCTGTATTTGCGTCGCCGGCGGATCTCCAAACGGCCGATGAGACTAACATAAATTGCGTCAATGCGAGTTGAACAAGGTACGCGCGACGACGGATCCAGGGCGCATTCGCGCGTCCACGGCCGCTGATCGTGTCACGACCTACAGCCGGTAGATCGTTCGCCACAACGACAGGGTGCGTGATGGGGCGCGCCGCGGTCGCAGCGGTACTGCGCGAGCAGAACAGCGCGCGAGCGCCCAGGGAGGCGCACTCGCGCGCCTGCCGCAGCCGACCGCGCGAGCTACGAACACGTTAGTTCAGGGCGCAGCGCATTCGCGCGTCCACGGCAGCCGCGTCCGTCCGCGCGCCGTTCGCGACCTACAACGGGTGGAGTGTTCGCAATTACAGGGTGGGCGTTGGGGGCGCGCCGCCGCTACGCATATCGTACATTCGCGGCCGTACTGCGCGAGTGCCTATAAACATCGCGAACGGTTACTGTGCAATCTAAGTAAATAAACGCATCAGTGGACTATGGTCGCGCGGCTACTGCGCGTGTTCAGTGTTCACGCGGCACCGCGCGACGGGCGCATCGGGTCGAGTGCTGCGTTGCCGGCGCACCTCGAAACGGCCGACGCGACCTATGCAAGTCGCAAGCTATCTCAACAGGAGCTCGCCCTGGCAAACACGTCAGTGGACGAGGGGGCGCGCACGGCCGCGGCGTGAGTTGAACAACGCGCACGCGCGACTACCGATCCGGAGCCCATTCGCGCATCCACGGTAGCCACTCCCGCCGGTGTACCAATCCCGCCCGTCGGACATTCGTGCCGGTACCGCGCGAGGGGCTGGACGCCTGTAAGGTCATTCCGTCTGGCGCATTGGGTGCAGTTGAGAATCACGGCGATGACTGGCGCGAGTAATAACTCCACGCGCGCAAGAGATGGGTAATGGCTCCTATGGAAGCACATGGGGAAAGCCGCAAAACATACATTTGATTCATTGCTAGGGATACATATTTCTCTTACACAAGTGATGAGCGACCACTAATGCTGACTTAGGGCGAACATAGAGACATACATTGATGGACACCAGGGATTCCGCTCGACCGACGATCTAACAAACATGGGAGAGGTAAGCCGCATTCTTCCTCAACATGGCAGTCTGCAAAGGGAAGACTCCCTTCCAAAACATGAGCGTCCTTCGCCATTCCTTCGCCGGAAGAGGACCAGCAATACCCTTCTTAATCCGCTCTAGGCGTCGCTGGAACCAGTTTTCGCACCATGGCGTCCAGTACCCGAATGCCAGACCAGAGGTATCAAATACATTGGGGTGCGGCCACCAGGACAGTAGTTCCGGGTCCGAGCTTTTACCTATCCATGCATATCAGTAAGTGCGCCTGGAATGAAAGAATCAAGAGCTACGTACTCGGCAACTTGTATACACCACAGATAATGTCCACCTCGCCGGGGGGCAAGGAATCATCATAGAAGGGGCCCCCTCGTTGAGGCTGGAACTCTTGACCAAAGTGGAAGATATCGTCGGATGGTCCAGCCACAGCCCGTCCTGCTGCGTTGCTGCCAAGAATCTCAAGAGCGAGCCTCCATACGATTCCGCCGTGCAACAATGCTGCCCTACCTCGAAGCTGATGAAGAACTTCATACGCCTGCGCAATATATTGTCCGTAGTCGTGTCGCGTGGCCGTGAATCCTCGCGGGCGCCATCCCAACGAGTCGCCGAAAGGAGATCGTTGTAGGGAAAATGTATCTCGTCTGTCGGGGGAATACAGCGTGCGGAAGCAAACTCCTTTCTGAACCATTAGCCCAATGGCGGATGCGCGGGAGTGGATGTCTTGTCGGCGGAGGAGCTCGACAGCAGTTGTTGAATCCACAATGACGTCGAACCAGCAGTCCGGCTCGTCATTGTAGCGTATGCGATAGTATTCAACGCCAGATAGTCTCCAGAGTTTCAGGTGTAGGGTGGGATGCGCCTGACCCGCCTTCAGTAGGTACTGCGGGCAGCTGGGGTCGAGATCGAAAACCGCAGCAGAGATCGTAGAACTCGTCGAACGGTCCAAGGCGACGCTTAAAAACGCGCTAAGAGTGGGGACGCAGCGTTCAGTGAGATCCATGGAAAGTACACCGAAGTACTTCTGAATCTTGCTGTGGTCGAACGCGGAGTATTCTGCAGGGGGTCTCGAAGCGGGCGGCACACCAAGGATGGCACCATACCGATAGAATGCGACCTGTTCAAAACCTTCGGCAATGAACACATGACCGGCGAAATCCTCTCCACCGTAAAATCGTTGTAGATCGGCCTGGAAAGATGATGCGATGGTGGCCGGGGACGGCGGTGAGAGAGAATTCTGGCTGGGTGGCTGCGGCGGGACAGGGAGCGGGAAACCGTAGTTGTTGTTGTCGCCGTCGTCGTCGTTGGTGTAATCCTCCACGACAGGCTCATCGGTGAGCTGGGGGCAGATGTCCCACTCGTCGTACCACGGATCGTAACGCTTTTGGGAGTCTGGATACATCTTCCACATGTCTCTTGCAGCGTTGGATCGGATGACTTTCCTATAGTCAGAATGGAGAAGATACCAAGGCACAGTGTCATCGACAGCCAAGACTTCGACCCAAAGGAAAGTGGTTGTGGGACGGATTGGGCAAGGATATGATGCCGCCTTCGCAGCTCGTTCAAGTCGCCTTGCTTTGCTCTGAGCGGTCTCAGTCTCCATCCGCCGTCGCCCTTCTGCTTCTCTGCGGTCAAAAAATTGCTGGTATGTCTCTCCAGGGCGCTGTCCGGGTCCATGGGGGAGACGAGAGAGCTCTTCGTCAGAAGGAGCAGGAAATAATGAGTCCACGGGCACAGGACATGAGTCGTGAAGGATGTCGGTCCAACGGAAGAATGACTGGAAGGCTTTTGGATCCGCTAAGGGGGGGACGACAGGTGCTTCTTCGACCACAACAGGCAAGTACTCGGCAAGGCAGGGATGATCGTGCAGGATTTGCTGGCACAAGGAAGCGTTAAGTTTCCCCTGAAAGGTTGGCCACGCAATGTAGGTCGGAAGGTTCGCTGCAATCATGCATGGGACATGGTTCATCCACGCTGTGCAGGCAGGACCAGGTAGCGGATCGATGAAAGCACCGACTCGAATGCCGGAGGAAAGATCAGCGATAGGACTGGCTAGTAATTCATCTATCCAAGGGGCAGGCACACCCCTATCCATGAGGACGGAAGCCCACGCAGGAGGGTCTTCAGCGGGAAAGCGATATTGGAACAAGGCAATCGCCAAGGTGCATCTCGAGGCAAGAAGGAAAAACGCATCGCGCGAGCGCAATACAGCGTACCTAGCGGCTGGGAAGGTAGCGTGATCTTTCCGGTAGCCGCAGTCGCTGGGGAGAGGCCAAAAAGCGTCGAAGGGGAATTTTGCCTCGGGGATTTTGCTGATGTGCAACAGCAAAATCTCACTGATGGCGTAAAGGCTTTGTTCTAGGTCCTTCCAAGTCTGAAAGACGTCTTGCCGGAGCGCGAAACGTTTCTTCTCTGTCGTGATGATCGGAGGATTACGAGGGTCGCAACTCAGCCGCGCAAGGAGGGAGGAATCTTCTACACGAGAGCTTCGTAGCATATAAGCCATCTCCGGGCCCTTATTGACAGCCCACACCGCTTTCCGCAAGTCTCTCGCATTGAAGTTCTGGTCCGGGTCGCCCACACGTATTCCAGGGAGGAAGTCGACTCGGGACGGGTTGATGACGGTGAAACATTGGCTCTCCCACCAGAAAGTCTGACAAGGATGAGGAGGGCTGGAGCGTAGGGATGGTGAGTATAATATCACATTACTGTAGTAGGTAGATGAACCGGAGCGCCATTGGAGGGGTACTTGGTAGAAAGCGACTGGACCAACTGGAGCGATCTTCTGTTTTATAGTCAGTCGACGCGGCAGGATTAGAGCAGACTATGGCGTACGAACGTATTCGAGCGCAACAAGCTCACCCAAGACCAAGGAGAAGACCCAGGCCGGGGAGAGAGAATGTTCAAGAAAAGAGCGAGTAATAACTCTGCTCTGGATTGACCCGCGAAGATGCCTGGGGACGACAGATTTCGGACGTGAGGCGATGAGCGAGGTAAGGGATGAAGCGGATGGCGTGTGGTAAATGAGACGACGACGACGGTGAATGGGACGATGACTAAGACGACGACGACGGTGGCAAGAGGAGTCGGGCGTCGTCAATGTGGGGCAGTGGCTGAGTCAAGCGCTGGGACGCACAATAAGGGGGTCCTATTGTGCCCGCGTGAAGGCTGACATGTCGTCTCCCACGACTCTGTCTTGCGTTCCCCCACGGTCCCCACCAGCCCACCCGTCAGCACCCCCCCTCCCAACCTTCTACCTCCATGAAGCTTCTCTGCCTGGCTAATGTAAAACTGCACTTTCTTGAGCTCGAGTTCGACGACTCGTACGACCGCCTCACCGCCGGGGACATCATTGATAAGGCTATTGTGGTTTGTCGTGCTTCCTACCATGAAGCAGCGAACGAGGTGCTGCCCATCCCAGAGCCGAGGCCGACGTATTATCAACTTCATTATATAACTGACTCGGTGCGTCAAGAAACATTTCGTGGGGCGAGAAGATCTAGCTAATAGCTCAAGTTGATTCTAGGCAGCTTTCAAGTTGGACGAGGCGGAGGCAGGGAATTACGACTTTCGTCAGGATCAGCCTGACCACCGCATGCAAGTGCGTGGCTGGTATAGAATGTCTGGTCAATGTCTGCAGTCCAAGAACGTAGATCCCGCCGCCCTCCTCACGTCCGAGCCGATGCAGGAGGCTCGATTCGTACGATGGTATTTCATCGTGGCTGGTACGCATGCATTATTGGTATTCCCACCGCCACCCTCATATACATGCTTTACTCTCCAGAGTCTGTCGCTGCCGACCAATGCCCCTGCGCCTCTATCTATATGCTGCGACAACTACAGCGTTCCCTTGATCTGCGTGAGTGGTCTACCTTAAGATCGTCATGCGTGTAATCACCAATTTCGACTGTTAGAGCGTGCCGCGTACGAGGGGAAAGTGCTGGAAATGCTGCGCGAGCCTGATGCGGCCACTACGCCAAACCATGTGGCGAAGTGTGCTGAGGCCTACGACTCTGCGATGGAAACCACTCCTGTCGCTATGGGACGCCGCCCTACCTGGTCGTGGGGACCAGACCCCTCCCTTTACTTGGCAGCCTTCGCACGCGCGATGAACGACCTCGAGAATCTCAAAGATGTCGTGATCGAGACGCCTCCATCCGACCGCCCCCAGCTGTACGAGCCGTGGTTCCTCGACTTGAACGATGACGAGGAGTGGGAGAGGTGCTTGGCCCAGCCGTTCGATATGATCGCATGGATCTCTTTGCTAGCCGACGTCCCTGAAGGGTTCACGAAGGAGCGGAAGTTGAACGAACGCCTCCACAAGCTCTTAGAGAAATTCTTCGACGACGCTCCCCTCATACTGCATGACAGGGGTCGTGACACCGAGCTGGATATGAAGGGGGAATGCATGACAGCCCTTGGCTTCGCCGCGATCTGGCTTGTTTTCGAGAGCAAGCTTTGGAATGGTAATGGAGGGGCACCGGAACTCCAAGCCGTGTACGCGGTACAACGCAGGATTATGAACTCGCGGGTAAGTATAAGAATAGCGTCCTTCGTGCAACTGTCTTCTGACACCTGTATTCCAACAGTACGACTATATTCGCGCGGTTACTGCCTGCCCATGTCTCGTTATGGGCATGTCGGGTAGTGAGCTGGCATTTTACGCCGTCTACTTCGCTGACAAGATGTACGCCATGCGACTCTGCAAACTTTGTCTGGACAGGTCCGCGCGCGCAGCGGACGCAGAAGAAAACAGGGCCAAGTTCCAGATCATTCGGACCCTTGGCCGGGCGCTGCACGAGTACTACGCCAAACTCCACATCGGTTGCACCTACCGCCATACTCCTCACCTCCTCCCCCAGCCCACCTCCATCATCTCCGAGCATTGTCCTGACTCCCTTGCCGAACTCAAGGCTCTTCATCTCATCATTCTCGACCGAGTCCCGGGCCGCAAGAAGATGTTCAATACGCATCGCGCGCTCTTCACCGGCACCATTCAGCACAAGGGCGAGCCCATGCGCACGCCGGTCTATGTCAAGTTCGTGACGTCCTATGGCAAGGAGGCGCACTCTTTCCTCGCGTCTCGCGATCCCCCCTTGGCACCGCAGATCCTGTTCTATGGCGAAGTGGTATCTCGCATCACGATGATCGTCATGGAGGATGTGAACGCGGTCTCCATCTACCGTCTGCTTGTCTTGGATGACAAACGCCTCCGCCCTCTCATCCAACCGAGGACTGAGGAAGCGCTCAAGATCCTTCATGCAGGCGGCTTCGTGCATGGCGACATCCGCTCACCGAACCTATTGATGCACCCCGCGACAGGATGCGTCTACATCGTCGACTTCGACTGGGCTGGCAAACAAGGAGTGGCGAGGTATTCGACCGACCTCAATCCGAAGATCAAGTGGGTACGACCTCCGTTGCTAATGCAGAACAAGGTGATCCTGCAAGAGGATGACCGATTCATGCTTCAAATGGAGCTTATCGACTTGCTGAACAAGGAGTATATCAAGCGGGAGGACGATGTCGTCCCGGCGCCAGTTCTAGGAAAGAGGCTGATCAGGGATGAAGGTGGCGGTGGCGATGGTGACGCCGACGGCCAAGGCAGTGACAGACCTTCCAAGAGGTTGCGAGGAGCCTACGCGCTTCCTTTCCCATCTGAAGACTCGATGGACGAACAAGACGACGGACATGGTACTACCCTCTCGCTGATGCAGCAGGTCGCCGCGATCTAGATGGTCATGCCCATCGCCTCTCCACCTTGTTCCCCCGCTCGCCAGTTATGCATACGTTCCGTTCCCTGTATCTGTTCCGCTCCCCTAGATCACGTCTCCGTTCCATTGTCGATCCGTCGATCTGTGCCTTCTCGTAGTGGTTTCGTTCTATTCCGTTAAGTGGATGCTCTGGTCAACGATGTATATGAATTAATCCAGATCAGACAGTCAGGTGTCTTCGTTAGTTACGATTACTTATGCTCGGATACAGCGATTGAAGCCAAGTCCACACTCTACGCATCCACCCTTCGTTCCTCTGATGTACCTCCTTTACATGTATTAATATGATTTCTCGCACCATTAAGTATCACAGATGGACCTCAAGCTGAATTCTCGCTGCAAAGTGCGCGACATCGTCGGCCGTGGTCAACAAGGCTAAGTATTGTAATCGCGGCGTTCTCGGAACGCTACAAGATAGTCCTATGATACAATATGTCCATCATACAAGAGATCGGTATTCACCAGCGCGTTTCCTCCAACTCACATGGCGTGGGCAAGTGTCGCCACAACGCGGATCCATTCGAACTTCTCGGATGACACTGCGAGCGTGTGGACTTGATGAGCGTTCTGAGCCTTCAGCCAGTCCGGATTGTAAAGCTGCTGCGGGAGCCGTCGGACGGGTTCGCGTGTACTCTTGACCGTGCTGTCCCGGAGTCTCTTTCCCGGCCGGGAGCCCTGTTGGGAAAAGAGATCCCGGTCGAGAACGTGCTGCTTGTCGATGATCTCCATGTGCTCGTCCATGGGACGTCGCCACTCGAGCACCTTGACGCGGAAGACGGTCTCCGGCAGATCGTCGCAGGTATCCTCCGAACTCATACTGTCAGGTCCCAAAAGGTCCAACACCTTCTCAAGGAACCTCCAGACCGCAACGTCAGACTCGGGGTCCCCAACATGCAGCGCGATGACCTTCTCGACCGTGGCGTGACGACGTTCGAATTTCTTGAAGGAGATGATCAGTTCTAATCGCACCAAGTCAGAGAAGCGCACTCACGTTGCAACGTCTTTGGTCCGTCCTGGCTCTTTCTTTGAGCCTCTTGTCCGCGAGTAAGATACGAGTCTCGCACTCTTCGGGCGTCTCGAACACACCCGTGGACTTGAGCTTGGGCTGTCCGCCCCTCCACGTCTGCCGACCACGGGAGAACTTGTCTTCGATCAAGCCATTGATGTAACAATCGGTGATGTTGTTGTCGCTGATGAAGGTCGCGTTGTCGGCCTTGAACGTCTCCAAAAGGTGCTCGAAGATGACGTAGTTCCAGGGAGAGACGGTGCTGCCCGAAGTGCACATGTCGAAGCGGATGTTGTTGATGCTAGGGGCCCCTTCGCCGCGTGTATTGTAGGCCTGCACCGCGGGATGATCGGCCTCTTGATGCCCGTGCCAGTCCTTGTCGGTCTCGATCCCGCACTGTTTCTTGTAGAGCTCGCGCACCCGTCGCTAAGGTGCACAGTCAGCGAGGTCACTTTGCGACCACAAATATATCTGGCTTACCAAAAGCTCAATGCGTGTCTCACGGTCGACTTCCGGCTCCGACTCCGACGCAGGTGTTGCGGACCTACGCCGGTGACGACGCGAGGACGACTCGGCCATCTCTTTGCGCAGGCTCTGGCGGATGGCTTCCACGAGCTGGTTCACAGTCAAGGTATGAACCTCGACGTCATCGCCAACCGTACTAGCCATGAGGCGAGACGATGTAGCAGCCCGGGGAACAGAGCGCAGAGGTTTGTCCTCGCCTTCAGACCCAGAGCCTTTATCTGCATCATCTACGGATTCCTGTAGATAGCTTAACCAAAATAAAAGGGACACGGATGAATTGAACTCACGGGGATTGCTGTTAAAAACATGCGCGTCGATGAGCCAGCCTTGTGCGAGCGCGGTCGGTGTGTCGTATCAGAATGGAAAAAGGTCGCTCGGGTAGGGCAACTGGTTTGGGAGGAGCAGCCAGTGGCTGGGCAGTTACAGGTGGGGCGGACGAGCGAGGACGAGCGGTCCTCGCCTGTTGCAAAAGACGAGACACGGTGGCCTGATGGTTCTCCACCTCCGCGCGATTCTTCTCGATAGCAGCTTCCCGTTCGCGGAGATCTCCCGCAATCTTATCCTGTTCCGCTTGCTTCGCATTGAGCTGCTCTTGCGCTACTTGGATCGCCTGGTGCTGTGCAGCGATACGGACTTCTTCGGCCTGGACCTTGTTCCGCAGCTCTGATTCCTACACACCGACGTATGAGCGTGAATCCATGGGGGCTCAAAGACAGTACGTACAGCGGCAGTTCGAGTCGAATTCATGAAATCCATCAGCTTGGACATTTGCTCTTGCATCTTGCCGACCGTAGCATCGTTCTGTTGCTGCATCTTCTGCCAACGACTAACAGCGTCGGCATATTGCTGCAGGTCCGCGTCAGTAGGCACATCTCAAGACAGAAAGCAACGTCCCACCTTTTTGAGCTCCTTGTTCTGACCTTGACGATACTTAGAAACCTCTTTCCAATAGTTGACTTCGCGCCGGAGGCCTCCGGAGGTCAGCTCCTGGTCACGACGCGGGCGGACTGCGCGACTGTCGTGGCCATCGTCGCTACGATGAACCTCGACAGAGTTCTGGTGGAGGGGCATGGTGAGGGGGATGAAACAACAAGGCCATAGCATTCTTACCTCTACGCTATCCATGAGCAGGTCGTCGCTACCAAAGTCTTCGGGGGTCGGTTCGCGGTTACGGCGCTGGTAGACAACGGACTTGTTGTCATCGTCAAGGTGGCGGCGAACCTCGGCGGAGCTCTAGTGTAAAGCGGTCAGTAGTAAGCAAAGTCGGAGAGGGCGTGGTCAGTACCTCTCGCTCATACATCTCATCATCCTCGTCACACGCTCTAGGCGTACGCTGTCCGGAATGGAGCTCGGACATAGGAACGTTCTCGATGTCGTTGGTAGAGCGCACCGACATCGGGGTGAGGGATCCTGAGCTCTGTTGGAAGGAGCCGGGCACATGCAGACGTGAGATGGAAGGAGTAGGGTATGAAGGCGGGATCGACTGGGCGCGCGGAGTAGCATATGGAGTATCTGTCCCCTCGGAGGACGAGGAGTCGAACGCGCTACGAGCGGTGACGTACACATCGGAACTAGTCGACGACACGTCGACGTCATCGAGTGCCAAATCCATCGCAGTCTGGGCAAAGGAGTCGGAAAGGGACATCGTGGGGGCGTTGAAGTCGGGGAGTTGAAGCCTGGGGAAGGTAGGAAGTGTCGAGTGAGAGAGAATGTGCGCCAGCGCCGGTTGGAAAGCTGTAGCGGTTTGCGCGCAGCGCAGGGTGGAAAGGGAACGGTTGACGAGTGGTTGATTACGTAGGAAGCGAGAACGGTGAGCACTGCACAGCAGTAGGCGATGGAGAGCGCGCAGCGCTATGTCGGTTTGATTGGCAGCAACGAGAAAGACAGAGCTAGATTTATACATATCCACCTGCGGGACCTGGACCGTCCGAGGCACACGCGTGTAAGACAATTAACAGACAATAACGAACTCTTTGTCGCTATGCGTCACCAGCCAGAGAAGCGGACGGTCGGTGTTGAAGGACGGTGGAGAAGCGGACGGTAATTGTTGAGGACGGTGGAGAAGTGGATGGTGGGTGCTGAGGACGGTGTTGGAAGTGAACTTTGAGGTTGCTTGACGTGTGTACACCCCTGCATGGTCTACCTCTGCATTGTCCAGTGCCCGCCGGTCCTAGGTGAGGTCTTTTCTCCTAATGTCATGGGGTTTCAGTTATTGTCTTATCGCCAGATGACCGGATCACCTGCTCACCGTATTGAGTTTCTGGTTAATATCCCCAGCCATCGTCGCCCGCTCTCGTCGCCCGCTCTCGTCGCCCGCGCTCGTCGCCCGCTCTCGTCGCTCTCGCCGCCTTCTTTGCATAATCGCGCTGGTCGCATTTCCTTCCACCATGGTCAACAGACGTATCTATGTAGCTCCCGGTCCTAATGTAAGCACACACCGCTTTCAATCAGCTACTCTTCTTAACGGCAAATCACAGACCACGAGTTACAGCTTGCGATCGCGCCTATACTCGTCCTCGGATACCAAAGCGAGGCCGGTCGGCGTGATGACGCGCTGCGCTGGACAGGTCCGCTTCCCCTTTGTGGAAAGCGTGGTTGGCAACACACCGTTGCAACCCTACGTTCACGACTGTGTCGTAACTGTCGTCGAAGGGCTGCGTACCCAACGCTACGCTGTGTTCTTCAAACGACACCGTGCCCTTCCCCCCAACGAACTTATTTCGCGCCTCTGTTATCCACTCACCTTTCGGGGTGACATCATGGTGATGCGGATTGGTTCGAAGAATGGGCATGTTGTCAACATGCGTCCTGGAGACGCGGTTGTTGCGAATCTGATCATTTCCGAGTGAGTAAACAACCTCCGAAATGCAATGATGGCATCCTCACGTTTACGCTAGATTTGTCTCGAAGGTAAATGCAGCTGCCACATCGCGGACCGTACCGCGCGCTATGACGGTGGAGATCGTTCAGGGAGTCGCGTTTTGCAGGAGGAGGAGGATTTGAGAACGTTGACAAGAGCGAGTGATAACTCGGCTCTAGTAGGCTACTGCGCGGTGAGGAGGTTCGATGCGTGGTGGAGAGAACAGGGAGAGGTGCAAAGTTGGCGCCGCGGGAGGCCGTGTGGCTGTGGCTGTGTTTGGTGATTCATTGGGCGTCTAAAGCAATCTTATCTCCTTGAACCAATCGTACCTCATATCTCGCCATGTGAATGTCGCTATTAGCTGTCTGGGTGCGTATTGTTTTCGCCATGGCGTCGATTCACACTCATACATTCCTGCATCATCGAGTTGCATCGAGGGACAGCTGCAGTGCAACTCATCGTCCGGTGATGGGGGCTTGACTTCTGCTCGCCGCCCCCTTGCCGGTTCCGAAGAGAGCGTCTATGCCCCTCAGCGGGCGCTCGCTAGCACAGCGAGACGTTTCCGAGACAACTACTACTAGCTGGTGGTTCCTTCGACGGAGCTGAGTTATAACTCGCTCACTCAGTAGGCACAGTGACGGCATGGGTAAATTCTTGTCCCAGAAAGTATGATTACATCAATGACCACAAACGCACGAGGACACTAGGGCCAAGCCGCACTGCGTTGATAATCAAATCTCAGGCTGTGTTTGCTTGCTGGAGTAAGAGTAGGATCATACCTACGGCCAAAGCAAGCATCAGTCTTGAAGACGCCGTGATCGCAACTTCTTGCCGTTCTTCTTCACAGCCTCGGTAGTTACGGCGTCGTGAGCGTGCTTCCGGGCCTTTGAAGACGTATACTTCAGCCGCTGCTTGACAGCATCTGTGACTGGCCATAGGTTCTCGTACTGATCAAGTTCTGGGAACTTGTTCAACGCCTAGAAATCGGGAGAGATGAGTTCGTAATTCACCTGTACAGACTAATACGTACCTTATCGCGCAATACCGCGACGCGACTCAAGGACTGGCCTGATACAGACCGCGTGGGGTCGAGGCATTCGCCCACAAGCTTGTTTATCATTTTCTTGACGACCAGCATGAGATGGTGACATGAGGAGTGAGCTGTAATTAAAACCGCACACCTTAAATTCGGACATGTGCCTAGGGTTCCAATTGAGGACCTGCTCGAGCGAGTAACCGCCTCGGCCGGGACGGCCCACCTCCCCAGAAGGCTTAGGGATCTTCATATCAGCATCGTCCTGTGACTCGGGCTCCGATTCAGTAGAGCCAGCGCTGTCGGAGTCACTGTCCGTGACGGATCCATGTTCGGGGGTGGAGGATGTGTGATCCCCAGCGGGAGTTGCTGAACGTAGGACGTCAAAGGTAGTGGTCCGCGCTCGCACCGTTTTGAGGGTGCGGATCGGGAGGGCCGAGCGCTTCGACATGTCGACTTCCTCGCGAGACAGAGGTCCGACGTCGAAGCACAAGCCGGGAATGTCGGTTTCAGACGCTAGTAGGGGATGGGGGGTCGGAGGCGAGGCGGGTTGGTACCAGAAGGGAATGGGGACAGAAGAAGGCGTCATAAGCAGGATATTAAATCGACCTGTTGATTAGGGATGAGTGGACGTTGACAGACGACGCGACCAGCGCGGCAGGAGCAAGGGGCGGGACACGGAAGGAAAAGCTGCGATGAGAGTGGGCGACAAGAGCGGGCGACGAAGGCCTGAAGACATTGAACGACATCATTCCAGCCAGGGGTGGCTTATTGTTTTCCACGGTCAGGTCAGATTCCGAGCTAATTATATGCATAGCCTTGGAAACGAGACAATGAGAGTGCGAAGAAGCCATGAACTATTGTGTCCGATGTGCGGGAACAGCTATGCGCGTTGAGGATATTGTGGCTCATATACGGTCTCCCCACTCGGGTACCCTCAACGAGCCCTTTCGCCTATGATGCTGGCATCATTGTCCAACTTAATCCCCTTCGCATCCTCCGGTGGACGCTATAGACCCATCGCGACCTTCAATAACAACTTGAGGGGCGTGAACAGCCTCAGCTTCTCCAGAGACGGACACTATCTTGCTAGCGGTGGTAAGTACGCCATTTAATCCCCAAATACAATGCGGCCGCTAACTCGGGGCAGGCGGAGACGGAGTAAAGTTATGGGACCTAAGGACTAAATTAGCTGTCCCAACCCCTCCACACCGCGAGACCTTGGGTCCAGTCACCAGGGTGCTGTGGGTCGGGGGTAGCGACGCTGTCTACCCCACCCTTTGTTATGGTACCGGACTTGGCTACCTCTGCCTTTGGAACCAGGGAGCAAGGAGCGTGAGTACAGTGACTCGTCTCTTGAAGAACTTTGGATTCACGGATTTTTTAGGACCGTTTCATCGAGGTCTTCGAGAAGCGACTTGCCGATGGTGTAGAGATCACGGCGTTGGGATGTGCAAACGGCAACGGAACGGATGTGCACATTGCTGTCGGTACACGGAAGTGCGTCATACAGGTCTTCCAGTACGATGGACGAGGAGATGTCAGTCCAATCTTCTCCATTCGTCTGGAACGCGTCGTACCTAGTGCTCTCGAGTTCACTTCCGACCTGCGAGATGTGCTGGTCTTTGGAATGTATGACGGAGCGATGTAAGTGATCTAAATATGATTGCGCCATTTGTTAGGCTGAGTCGACTGATCTAAACACAGGTACACGCTAGGGAGCAACAGTGGAAAGGTGATTAAATCGAAGAGCCTGGGCCAAAAGATGTAAGTAAGTCTGACTGCAAACTTTGCGTATAGTGCTGAGGCACTTCAGAGGATACGCTTCTTTGCCGCCCAAACAACACCTAGTCGTCCTCGACAACATTTCCAACGGGTTCGACTTGTGGGACCTGGACGCAGGGACGCATCTATGCACCTTTCCAACAGGAACACCCACTCGTTTCCTGCCGAGGCAGGTTGTTTTCGCGGAGAGGTGGAAGTCTATCGTAGCTGGAAGCGACCACGGAGCTGTGTACGTCTTTGACAGAACAACGGGTGCGCCCTTGGACGTATTGCACCATGCGGCGAAGGGTTTAGTTCAGACTGTGGCGGTGAGCGAGTATCGAGTGTCGACAAAATGGGACACTGACGTCGAAGATAGTCAGTTGATCGAGACGGATATTCGCTAATTGCAACTGGGTCGTCAGGCGAACAGGGTGTTGTTACCCTGTGGCAGAGCAAGAAACTGTTCGCCGTCTCTTCGAGGCCAAAGTCGATGCGGTCTCTGCATAGCGCGCTTACCTTTGTGGTGCAGCTTGCTATGGCTTTGTCCACAGTCGCGTTCATATTTCAGAACCTGGGGTTCCGAGTGAGTGACTTGCCGCAGGATTACGATTTTCCCACTTACGATGCAAGAAGGTTGACCTTCCGGCTTGGCTAGTTCCCGTCCGAACCAATAACTTCGACTCACAGGAGCCAGTGGCTGCGGTTCAGACGGTTATGCGACGAAGTGTGAAGGTCACAAACAAAGGCCAGACCACCGGCAGCGGGGCGCCCAGAGAAGAAATGTATAATGATCAGGAGGGGGATTGGGCGGCTTGGCAGGAGTGGAAGACCTACGTGGCTCGTCAGCGGGGCCGAGATGGCGCGCCGGGCAGGGCAGGGAGGGTCATTGTACTGTAATGTCTCTTGAGATCTGGAAATCGAAGGTTCGTGCACCCATACCCCCGAATGCACAGACTCTCATCGGCTCGTTATGATTCCGCGAAGCGAGTATGGAGTGTCGACACTTTGTGAGGGTCATACCCAGCACTTAGCAAGCAGGTTGTACCAGAAAGGAACAAGGACCGCGCCTTGTACGGGTCATAACCCAGTACGTCGGCAGAGTAGAGGTCGAGAGGAACCGTGAAGAACAAGGACGCTGTGCAATTGCTGTGCAATAAAGTCGACCTGCTTACATCAGGTGGGCGCTCAAGAGGAAGTTTGCGAGCGAACTTACGCTTGTCCTCAACCACGCCTTCCGCGCACGCCTTCAAAGCTTCAACCTTGTATCATTCGGTGAGTATTTGTACTCCGAGCTTGTCGAAAGGACCCTGCTTTGTATTCCAACAGGTACGCTTCCAAGGAAACGTCGGGACGCTCCGTGTGGGAACCCCGGGCAGAGTTATTACTCGCCCTCGACTTCGAGCCCCGGCTCCAGTCCTCTACTCGCTACCCCAGAAGCTCGATGCGCTGAGTTATCACTCGCGCTCGCGTATATTCCTCTCCGACACTGCCGATCTCCTCACCTCGAATATGCCGCGGTTCCTGCAGTATTGTCGCTGCGAAAGCTGCGTCTTGGGTTGTGCGGACGCGTCTAGAGGGAAGCCATGGACAGACAAATTGCAATGGAGCCTGCACGGTCGATCCCGCAGCCAAATAGACACTCCATCATTATCTCCCTCCTATCAAGACGACTCTGCCCGGCCGAACGCACCGTCTATCGAGGATCGCTCTGCCAGCCTCTTCGCGTCTGTTCTGGTCGGAGATTCTCCAGACCCTTCCGAGATGACGCTGACCACCCGTTCGGTCGTTGAGGCTTCGATGCTACCGGCAGCTGATCCTCTTACCATAGAAGACATTCTGGAGAGCTTCTCGCGCATCCAACTTTCCACTCCCCCGAACGACGTTTCTGATTCCCTCTCCAACCCCATCACCAACCTCTATAACTCTCGGACGTCTCCTCCAAGCGTCCTGCCTCCCAACTCCGCGTCCTCCAGTCCATTCAGATCCGGAGCTGCTCTGTGTACCCCGATAAGAACGGACAAGCGCGACACTAATGTTGTTAGCAAGCAAGCCCTGCGGACGCTAGCGCACATCGAGCATCACGTACTACTCCTCGAGGGCGAGCTCGCGGCACCATCTGAAGAACAGCTTGCGAGTGCGGAGGCCGAACTGTCGCGTCTGCGTTCCATGTTCCTCCGCGTTACTCGGACCACGAGTCTCGTGCTTGCACGGAAGGAGGAGATAGGATGTCATCTACAGCGAATTGGCAACCGCGTCTGCGAGCTGAGACACCTCATCCCGGCGCCGCCCTTGGCAGACAACGGACGCGACCCCATTCCTTACGATTGTGGTAAGTCAACTTTGGAAAGGATGAAACAACACAGCTGACATTAATTTCAGGCCACCATTACGATCTTCCTGCGAGTCGTGCTCACGTTGTGGCACAAATCGCCATGTTCCTCGGGATCGTGTTCAATGTCCTGGGGAAACTAAGTCAGAAAGGGTCGGACTTTCTTCTCGGATGCCTATCGTTTTTACTAGGGTTATCCTTCAAGTCCTCGGGCACGCCCATCACCCCCATTCAGCAGAACATCCTCTCCCAAGTCCCCACACATCTCAAGGAAGCTCTAGAGCGATTCAACCTCTCCGCACATACTATAACGTATGCGGCGTGTCCCACTTGTCATTTTGTCTATCCACCTTCCACCACACCCAACAGCGATATCCTCCTGTATCCCGTTCGGTGCAGCAACCGACGGAGACCGGGCGACTCGATCTGCAACACGCCGTTGCTAGACCCACGCTCAGCAACTGATGATCAGAAGCCCGTTCGACCCTACGTTGTACATGATCTTAAGGAATATGAGAGCGGTCTGCTCTCCTCCGAGGATAACGTACGCCTCATCAACGCCTCCTGCGACGAGACTATGGCCGAGATTCGGCGCAATGTATCCCCTCCTCCATTTGCCTCTAGACCATTCCACGCCCATTTCGTACGGACCTTCGTGTTCGACCAGCAATCAAATCGTCTATTCATTGACAGAGGGGAAGAGATGCGCCTGCTCTTTGCCCTGCATGTCGACAGCTTCAATGTTGAGGGCATGTCGGTCCGTGGAGCATCGACCTCTTGTACCATCATATCTCTGGCATGTCTCGACCTCCCTCCCGAGATTCGATACAAGTCCGAGAACATTGGTCTCGTGGCGATCATCCCGGGACCAAGGGAACCCCACCTGACTGAGCTGAACTACTACTTAGCCCCTGTGATTGATGCATTTTGCGAGTCATGGGAGCAAGGTACGTGCCATTCACGCGTTGCTCTGCACCATGGCAGTTGCATATCTCGGTCGGCCATTGCTGCTGCTGTCATGGATCTCGTCGCCGCCCGCAAGGCGTCACAACTCGCGTCACACTCTGCACATATTTATTGCCATGTTTGCACCTGTTCTGGGAAGAGCACGCGGGGACGCACTGACTTCGAAAATTGGGTATTTCGGGACCCTCAAGAGATGCGCAAACACGCGGAGGCATGGCGGGATGCGACCAGCGCCTCGGAGCAAGACAAGATATTCGCCCAGCACGGTGTTCGTTGGTCAGAACTCTGGCGGCTACCTTATTGGGACCCAACCCGTCAACTCGTCGTCGACTCCATGCACTGCATCTTCGAGGGCCTTATTCCTTACCACTTCCGCGACATCCTCGGTTTGACGTCTGCGAATGCAAAGGAGACAGAAGTTCTTCTCCCTGCGTTTGAACATGACTTTATTACCGTAGACATAGAAGAGAACAACCGTCTGCCCGAGAAGGCACGGCTCTCGGACAAGGAAGTAGGTCAAGTGGAGTCTATCGGCCACGCCCTTTGTCAGCATATGGGCGACGGCACAGAGGAGCAAGAGAGAGGGCTTGAAAACCTCCATCGCAGGCTGTTCAACAAGAACCTGAAGGCCCTCAGTTTCGTCGGGCGCGGCCTGGATCTTCCCTCGAAGACAAAAATGACAAAACGGCAGTGGGTGGATGTGCTTGTGACATGGGTAAGCATCTCGCATTTTCACTGCACAAGCAAGAGTCTAACCTCACGTATCTAGCGTCGATCAAAGCCGCTCTCTGCAAATCCCAGTGCAAAGAAGATCGCGACGCTGGAAGTCATCGACCGCATCTGCGACGTCATTTGCCACTGTGATAAGCCGTCTTGGCTGAGCTCCGTCCCTCGAAACTTCGGTGACGCAGGTGCAGGGACTCTGAAGGCTGATGAATGGAAAATCATGTGCACTGTCTACCTCCCCATCGCCCTCGTCACGATATGGGGTGCTGGCTCCTCTCATCCCACACCGGAGATTGGTACATTCTTCCGGCGCATCCTCGACAACACCATGCTCCTAGTATCAGCCGTTTCCGTGCTTTCCAAACGAACAATGTCCGAAACCCGCGCACGCAAGTACCGTGCTTACATCGCAGACTGGCTTCGGGGCCTGCAGGAGATTCACACAGGTTCATACTCAGATCGGACGAATAACCATGTCGCCTTCCATATATTCGATTTCCTGCTTCTCTTTGGGCCCATATACTCATGGTGGTGTTTTCCTTTCGAGCATCTCATCGGACATCTGCAATGCACACCCCACAATGACAAGTTTGGTAAGTTCTTCTCTGAGATGATCAAAAAATATTTTTTCTCATAACAACTACCCAGGTCAACTAGAAGCGAGTTTGATCGACTCTTTCCTGAGGGCAGCCAAGCTCCGTCGGTGGCTTAATAGGCCTGACTGCCCGGAAGCTCTCCGTCAAGTCAAGTATCTCTTTGACAAAGCTTACGGCAGCTGGAACTTCAATCCGACCACTTCTGACGCCGACTGCCCCAAACGCCAAAGGTCAACACCTAGCCCGAGTATTCCCGCCGTCTTATCGTCCATGTTCCCCCCCGACGACCTTGGCCGACTCACCTTGGTGGCCCGTTGTAAATATGAAGGTCACACGCTCGCGAGATCGTCAACACATGTCGGGAACAGCCTTATTCTGTATCACCCGCGAGATCAACCATCCACTGCTGAGTATGGGTCTATCGAATACATCTGCCAGGTCGATGAGAATGTTGTGTTGGTGGTGCGACCTCATCTACCAACTTCAGGAAATGATCCCTTCAAACACTACACCGATTTCCCGGCCACGGTTCGCTCAGCTCAACTTGGTCCGCTGCAATTAATTGATCGGACGAATGTCATATGCCACTTCCTACGATGGAAGATGCCGACGGGTGACGTGGTCGTCTTGCCCTTGTACAAGGTTAGTGTTTTGTTCTAGTTTGACCCACTACGCTGACATGTACTCGTAGGATTAAGGAGCTGAATTATACAGAATATCTGTGTTCGCAACATGGCCGCAGTGCGCGCCCCTTCTGCCACACATTTTATGTACAATTTGGATTGAAAATTCCAACGCTATACTTGCTCCTGACGTCATGCGGGTGCTCGCAAGCCCTCGTCCCGCCATTACACTCAAAGCTCTTACCTGCGCGAGTCTGATGATTCTTCCCGCTGAATTAATGGGCGAACACTCCACGCGCTGGGGGGTGAAATTATCGTGGACGCGCTCGAGGGGCCAGCGCCAATCCTGCAGAGTCAACGGCCTCGCCCAGACGTTGGCCGTCACATATAGGCTGCGAGCTGTATATACACTTAAACCAAAGTGCGACAGTGTCCGCGTGCGTCGCGCTGACATTGGGGCGTCCACGCGGCTCGCGCGGCACCGTCGCGAACGTCCGACGCCATCTCGCATCCATCGTCTGCCGCCAAGTTCGTCCTGTCGGGGTGATCGCTCCCGCCGGTCTAGGTCGCGACTGGTTTTTGGACGTGGTGGTGGACGCGCAAGTGCTCTCTGTCGCCTTGGGCGCCCGAGCGCCGTACCACTCGCGCTGTATCATCGCGGAGGTCCGACACGCGCGGCCGCGGCATGCCCTCATCGCCCACCCTGGTGTCGTGGAGAGCGCTCTGTAGATCGCGATGCGACTGGCACGCGGACTGCTGTGGACGCGCCCCCTGAATCTGTTGTTGTCGCGCGCGCCTCGTTCAACTCGCGCCGTGGCCGCGCGCACACCGTTCAACTCATGCCGTGGCCGCGCGCACCCCCTCGTCTCCCAGCGTATTTGCCATGGCGAGCCCTCCCGTCGAGCTGAGCTATCTTGCGACTTTCATAGGTTACCTTGGCCGTTCCGAGTGCGCCAGCGACACTCGACATGACACGCCCGTGGTTTAGCACCTCGCGCGGCGTCGCGCGAACGTTCGACACGCACAGTTGCCCCGCCCGATAGTCCACTGACGCATTTATTTATTTAGGTTCCCCAGTGGCTGTTTGCGATGCTTTGCTTATAGGTTCGAGCGCGGTTACCGTGGACGCGCGAATGCGAATGCGACTGGGTCTGTCGTGGTGCGCGCGCACGTCGTTCAACTTGCGCGGCCGCCGCTCGCCCCATTGGTTCACAAACGCGTTCGTGAACGCTCCCATTGCGGTAGCTCGCAAGGTGCATTGGTCGCGTCGGCCGGTTTGAGGTGCTACGGCGACGCGAGTACAGCATAGGCTCGGTACGCAGTTGTCTCTCCCCCCACTCTTGTCCTTTCGTTAGCTCACTAATATCACTTATTATGCAGATAACCGAGGGTGCGACGCTCGAATACATACACTAGTTAGCCATGTTTGTCTGTCTAGGGTGTTTTGAAACTTCGTCTCTCACTTTCAATGAACATATGTCAACTTTCTCGGGATCACACCCCCCAGTCCTGGGCCCCAACTTTCTCGCACAGAAGAAGTTTTCAACAAGGGCGCCCTCCTCTTCCTCCTTCCTTTCCTCCACCACCACCTCCTACTCCAGCTCCTCCCCCTCACTCACAACCTCAGCAATGCTTCCCTTTGTCATTCAGAACACTCTCAAGTACATGGTATGTCCCCTGGCTGTGCCTGTTGCTCAATACTGACCTATTACAGCCCATTATGGCCTTACAGGGCCTGCAGGCCGGGCGCGATCATACTCGTCGCTCCTCCCCTCCCTCCAAGTGCGTTTTTACTCGATCGCCCTGCCGGTCGCACTCCCGCTGACTCGTCTACAGCCCGGGGAAGCGTTCGGCTCCCGCGTCGCCGCGTTCTGGCACACCGGTCCAGACGAAGAACGCGACCAACACGGGCGCGCGCGCGGCTGCCTAGGACATGTGGCAGGAACTCGGCGGGCACTCAGCGGGTGGTCGGCGCGTCGAGAGTGGGCGCAATATTGTTTCTTGCGGAGAACTTGATATGTTGGCGAATGTTTTGTAATGCGTGAAACTTGAAATTGTAATTGGACGAAAATGTTGACGAGAACGTTGTGTGATTTTTGACGTTTTCCCGGCCGTGAAACTCGATATTCTACTGAACAATGAACTTTCATTAGAACTTGAAGTTCTCGATGACGTATGGCGTATCGTAGAATGTGACGTTCTGGGTGACATTGTAACGAGTTCGGAACGCGGGCCGAAACGGTAAGTTTTCGCGATCGTTTGGAGCAATGTCGAATTTCGATTTCTATCTACGGTAGAATTCCTTACAAAACGTGACATTATACATTGTCGTTATTTATTCCGTTCTGATCCCCCTCAAATGTTGTAATTCCCCGCGTGTGAGCTTGCTTATGACCGTGCTCCCTCCACGGACAAGGTCATCTATCGTCTGCCTCGGCAGTTTCAGTCTTTCGGCCCCATTATCCCCACCATCATCGAGCCGTTCATCCACGGACCACGGCAACGTCAAGAGCCACTATATCTCAGTTCGCTGGGCTCAAACAGCCAAACTAATCATGTACGCGCCCTTCTGCCAAGACTCCGGGCGCGAGCTGCTGAGGATACTTATTACTGACCAACTCTGACTTAGAAGTCAGGGCCTCGCATGCCTATTTCGTGCTTCCATTAACAGACTGCCATCCGACTCGGAGGACTGCGCATGCCTACCGGAGATGAAGTGCGACGTCCAAGCGGTACCATTGGCTGTTCGTCACAAGAAGCGACATCGCCATGGGGGACTGAAGGCGTCTGAACCTGATTGGATTCCGTCATGCCGAAGGCCAGCTCGCTCTATGGACTTTAGAACCAACCAGCTCTTCAGCTACGCCCGGCGGAGGATGAAACTATCGTCAGCTATATATCTTAAACCGTCTTCCAGCTCGTCCGGGCGTTGCTCTCGATCTATGCTCTCGATCTATCTCTCTAGTGCCCGCGTTGCCTGGCCCTAGGTCCCCGCACCCCGTTGCTCATCATGCTACCCTCTATACTATGGTCTGTACTATTCATCCCGCTTTTCTTGTCTCTCGTCTCCGCGCAAGGTCCTGTTCGGACACTCTTTCCCACTGCGTTTCCTCTCGCCGTCAAGACCCCATACCTCAGCACATGGTATGAGAGCTTTGTGAGTGCCGATCCTCTCACAAAGTGTTGGCCACAGTTTTGGACCTTTAGGGTGAGTGCCGTGTTTGAGGCAAATGGTGCTATATTCAGACCGGAGAGCGTAGGGAGTCGCATCAATCATGGGATGGACTGGTAAGGTGAGGGTGAACGGGACGACGTACAAGTGGATGGGGCAGGATGGGGCAGGCACTCCCGCAAATGTCACCAACATCCAGGCTACCCCAACCCGGACCATCTTCGTCGTGCAAGCTGGGCCGATGAACGTTACGATCACTTTCCTGAGTCCGGTCGAGGTGCGTAGCTCTCATTTGAACAGCATGACTGCAGTCTCAATAAATTGATGGTTAGCCCGACGACTGGGTCAAGCAGTCGATTCCGTTTTCTTACATGTCCGTGGAAGTCCAATCCCTCGACGGAAATAGCTATCCGGTGCAACTGTATTCTGATATCAGCGCTGGTACGGCTTCTAGTGATCGGTCTCTACCTGGAGGTTTTGTTCACGAGTTTGAGATTTTCTCCAGAATGGGCATCTGGCAATAGGTCGGGCGTGGTCCAATGGGGCAACACCAACACAGGGAACTCTATATACCACAAGATACAGTTGCAGGGTCACCCCCAGACTGTCGAGATTGAGAACCAAGCGCAAGATGGTACGGTGTACTATGCAATGTCTACGGTGAGTGTAGTCGTCAGATCCGGCACTCGGATCTGGGTTCTTGGCCCGCGTGTCCCCGTAGTATTTTAGTTTAACGCCGATCCAGTCTCAATCCGGCATCTCGTGGCAAATCGACCGGAACGATACTGTCCGCGACGGGTTCCAGAGCAACGGGAAGCTCACAAACACAGCATCTAACGAGTTCGTAGCTATCTCGCCGTAAGTCACTCTTTTAGCATGCTTCGGACCGTCTCTCACGTAGACCGCTGTATAGAGCTGTTTCCATATTTGCGTTGGCGGTCGACCTCGGGACGATCCAGTCGACGGCGTCCCCAATCACTTGGTCTGTCGGATACGTTCGAGATCCTGCTATCACGTACACTGCGCCTGACGGGGCGGTGCAACTGCGGAGGCCGTACTACGTGACGCAATACAAGAGCACTGATGATGCGGCGAGTATCTATTGTTTCCAGCTATTTTGAGGTTGTCTGACTTGGCTCGCCGTCGCAGATTGACGCGTTTACTGGCGACTATGCCGGAGCGTACAGCCGCGCCGTGGCCCTCGATCAGAAGATCATGAGCGCGGCGACTAGAATCTCCTCGCAGTACTCGGACATTGTCGCGTTGGCCACACGGCAGGTCATGGCCACGCTCGATTTCACCGTCGGCACTGATTCGAACAACAACGTCGTCCCGGGTGACGTCAAGATTTTTATGAAGAACATGGGCACGGACAAGTTCGTACTCCTGTTTCTTGCGCAGTGTTTTCTAATAGACGATGACCCCCCTCCGTTGTTCTGGTGCCTAGTCGCGTGAACCCTGTGGAGCACATCTATGCGGCGTTCCCGATGTTTTTATACCTGAACGCCTCGATCGGTGGCGCGTTACTCGAGCCACTCTTAGAAGTTCAGGCTAGTCTAACTGGCCAGTCATTCGCGGCCATGGATATCGGAAACGCGTATCCCACGGCTCCCGGTTCTGAGGCCGTGGCCCAACAAGGTGTTGAACGTGAGTGCTTCCTTTTGCTTGGACTGTATCGTATGCTGTACCACATGTGTGCTTACTGTCGTGTTTTTTCAGAGTCTGGGAACATGCTTATTATGGAGCTAGCGTACGCGAGGATATCGGGCGACGGGGCGTTTCTCTCGCGATATGTACGTGGCAGCACGCCCAAATCACTATAGCTTCTCGTGCGCTTGCTGACGGGTTGTTTGTAGTACAACACGACGAAGAGATGGGCCGACTACCTGGTCAGCAACGCACTCCAGTCCTCAAATCAGTCAGTCTTGCTCTCAAGCGTGCACTGAGTTGCAGCGCTGACGGAGACTTGCCAGGACAAACCTGGACGGGGACACAACCGACTTAGCGAATACTGCTCTGAAGGGCATCATTGGCGTGAAGGCCATGGCGGAGATCGCGCATGCACTCGGGGAAGATTCCGATGCGACAGAGTATAGTGTGAGTGCGCTGGTTGTGGTCCATTGGTGTGCGTGAGACGGCCGGCTAAAGGAGGACTGTAGAACCAGTCCTCCTCCCTCTTCAACTCGTGGCTATCGCTCGCGACGTCCTCCAGCGGGTCACGCTTGCTCGGGGGCTATGGTAACCAACAGTCATGGTCGCTAATGTATAACCTCTTTGCCGACAAAATGCTCGGGCTAAACTTCGTGCCTCAGTCGGTGAGCCGTGTTGAGCTGGCGCACAGCTGTGGAATTACTCTTGACCTTCGCTGTTGGACTGTTTTACTAGGTCATCGACATGCAGACGCAGTATTTGAACAGTCTGTTGGCGACGGAGGCTTCCCAATGGGGCTTCCCTGTTGACAGCGAAAGCCAGCAGAATGGCAATACGGGTGAGGCATCTCGCACCATGGTCCCTTTCTTTGCGTGAAACATCTCATTTCCTCGTTCAGCGTGGACCCTGTTCGCGTCTGCGTTCGTATCGGATACCACTTTGCGGGACGCCTTGATCGAGAGAATCCACAACCACGCAAACTCCAACGTGAGCCTAGGGCTATTCGCGGAGATATACAGCATTTCAGATAACTCCTACCAACGTGGTGCCGCTGGGTGAGCGTGCTCGTTTTGAGAATTTCCCTAGGCGTTGTTATGACTGATATGTATTCATCAGCCCCGCGCTTGGTGGCGCGTTCTCCCACCTTGCACTGACGTAAGTTTGGACCCTACTCAGATTCTTTAAAGTTCCAGCTCCCAGCCCCTCGTCTCACAGTGTTCCCAACAAGACCATTTCTCTTGTTTCGGCCACTGGCAGCACCCCGCAAGGCGGTGTCCCAGCTAGATCGAGCAGCAAGGTCGGCCCAATCGTAGGCGGTGTGATTGGTGGTCTAGCCATCGCGTGTATCGTCATCGCAATCGTCGTTGTCATTCTCCGCAAGAAGCGCAGGCTGAAGTACAAGGATGCCGACACGACCGAGGTCCAACCTCACCGTACTACGCTCTCGCCGTACTACCAGAACCCGAGCTCGGACTACATGCATGTCCCCGTCCGCTCGTCAAACACGACAGCGGGATTCGCAGGGATCGGTGTAGGCAGCATGGGAGCGTACAAGAGCGCCGCCATATCGCTGCCCCCAGACTCGTCCGCAAAGGCGCAGCGCGAGGCGCGGCGACTCGGAAGGGAGATGCAACAGCTCGCGCCATCTGACTCTGAGCAAGCGGCCACGTCGTCTAATGTCGGCTCGCAGACAGGTTCTGCGTGGACCACGGACGTGCTCTCGCCAAGGGGGTCTATATCGACAACGGACGTGGTGGGGCTCCGGATGGAGGTGGAGAACTTGCGGCAGGTGATGCGGGACATCCGGGCGGAACGACTCGAATCCCCGCCGGAGTACGCTGAGTAGATCTAGAAGTCGGTCGGTATGGATGTTCGTTGTGTTCAGCGTCGTCTCCTGGTGTGCTTTGGTCTGCATTTGCTTATGGTTGTCATATGTGGGATGGCGACAGTGCATTTACACTCGGACTGGGACTGGTGTGCGCCTCGAGAGCCTAACATGCACGGCGTCGGGATCGGCACCGAGTTCGCGCTGCACGCGCACAGCCGTCGTGGGTCGCTCAACTCTTCACAACCACCCACGTCTGAGTTCGAGGTGTCGAACTTGGTAATATAGAGCTCTGAGAGGTCTGAAGGGAGCGAGGTGTCGGGCGTCGTGGCTACGAAGCGCGTGGGTCCAGGCGGAGGACGTAGGTGAGGTGTTGGCCATCGGTGTCTTTGCCTGCGCGTGGAACAGGACTTGTATGAAGAACTCAAGTTAGTTGTGAGAGGAACAGAGACATACTGGAACTGACGATGCTATGGTAGCGTGTGTAGGAGTACTATGTAGCAGCCTAGCAGGTGCCCGCCAAGTCGATGTCCCGGACAAGCTCGAGCAGGGTCCTGGAACCTCGTGGATTGCACAAGTCGATGGGGCAAATAAGATGAAGATGAGCGCAAGCATCACTCCACCCGTCGCTCTCCAGAGTCACCGCGATCTCGTCCACTGGCAAGTCTTCGCCTTCCTTCAAGAGCCTCCGCTTCGTACTGCGGCCAGAGCTACGAAGCCGACAGTGCATGTCCTTCAAGCCCAATAAGAAGCGGTCAGCACGGTACGATCCTTCCACAACAAGAAGTGGGGGGAGGGGTTTAGAGAAGGTAGGCCCGGCGGAGCGGGCGGGGACGTTGACGTTCAAGTGATTGAATGGTGCGATGATTCGGACACGAGCATTGCCAACTCGCAAACCACAACATGCTCCTGTTCAGACCGATAAGCACGAAAAAGCAGGAGGTCAAAAAACGCACCATACACTTTTCGTTGAACCCGCCGCTTTCCCTCCTTGTCATCCCGCTGGTTGAGCTGCTCGGACTTCGAGCTCTCGAGGTCGGACGAAAGATAGTACGTCTGACGCCGGACTTGGGTGTGCGAGGGGTAGGGTCATCTGAGAAACTAGAGGTTCCATGATTGACATCCAAGAATTTATTCGCAAGACATTTGAGTTCAGGCGCACGAAAACTCTGTCAGCCTGCAGCTGGGGACGGGGATGAGCCTGAGGTGAACGGTGCCACCAGCAGGCTTGGCATTAAATATTACTGAGCCGCCCGGGCCGATGTCCCGCCCCCTACTGGTAATAATACTAACACCACCATCGTCATCCTCAGGCTGGCAGATGACGCGCACGCAAGACACATCCCAGTAACATTGTCCTGCGCTACCATTCCAGCGGCCACCATTGCAGCACGTCCAAGCCATACTGCCAGTTACCTCCGTCGGTTGGCTGAGCAGCTGCGTCCTGTCGACTTCGGCCAGCGAAAGAGACGCGACGCTTGTCGGGAGGTCGCCCTCCGGTGTGGACACGGTTCGCACCCTCGTCCTTCTCAGCGTCGGACTCGCCGACGACGGACCACCTGTCCGACTCGAACGCGGTCATTGAGATGTGATGCGAGTGGGACACGTACGGCGTGGGCGCATGGACCGAGGTGAATGCAGGAGGCGCGTCCTTGTCGGCGATCATGGCAGTCACTGTGCGCGGCGCTGTGGCGGGCGAGGTGGGATCGAGGACTTCAACATTAAGGAGCTCGCGTTCACACAGGAGCTTGAACTTAGTGGCGTCGAGGTTGGTCGCAGGGAGCTCCGAGAAGTCGTCGTGACAGGCAGGGTGTCGAGGGAGCGGCGTAGCGCGTGGGTCAAGTGGCGTTTCAACAGAGGAAGTAGGTAAGGCGTTGACCGACGGTGTCTTTGCCCGCGCGTGGAATAACTGAGGGGATCAAGTCAGTGGTGAGAGGGGCAGAGACGTACTGGAACTGACGATGCCATGGTAACGTGTGCAGCAGCACGACGTAAAGGGTGAACACATGGCCCTCGATGTTCCAGACGACCTCGAGCCTCGAGCGGGGTCCGTGAGACCGATTGCGCAGGTCGAGCCAGTCGGTGCGCAATGTGAGTTGAGTACGGCGGACGCATTGAGTGCAAGCATCACTCTGCCCGCCACTCTCCAGGCCGGTTCCGTCCTCAAGCCAGAGCTGCGAAGTAGACGGCGCCTGCCCTTAAGCTCAGCGAGAAGTGGGGGAGGTTCAGAGAAGGTAGACCGACTGTGCGAGGCGGGGCGGGGACGTTCAAGTGATTGAATGGCACGATGATATGGAGGTCAGTGCTCGCAAACTGCTGAAAAACATGACACCGTTGATGACAAGCACAGACAAAGAGGAGGTAAAAACACTTTTCGCTGAACCCACACCTTGCCCTCCTTGTGACTTGCTGATTGAGCTTCAGAGGCTCAGGCTCAGCGAAATGCGTGGACCGGCCAGTGTCCTGGGTGCGCAAGGGGCAAAGTGGTCTGAGAGGCAGAGGGTTGCAGGGTAGATATTTGGGACTTACTTACTTACGAGTTCAAGCCCATGAAAACTCTGCCTGGGGATGCCTTAAGGATGAGTGGAGGAACCAGCTGAACGGCGGGACTCGGCCCGAGAACGGATTTGATCAGACCGACTACGCTACAGAAAATAGCCTAAAATAGCTGAGGTAACATTATGTAATGATACACCTCGTACTTAAATACATTCGGTCGTTCGAGCTTGAACTGATTTCTTCGACAGATCGCGAGGTGGTTTGAAGGAGGGAGTGTAGGCCTAACTAATACTTAGGTACTTCAAAGAGCCAAAGTGGATCGAGGACTGGTGGCGTTGCGGTGCTTTCGGTGAAGTCGGGGACGTAAATTTAAAGTACAGGCTAAGTTAGGATGTACTGGTTCGCGCTTACCGCCACTGCGCACGTATGACAGGATTGCCAATTGGAAGGACAACGCACCTGCATCGCCTCATGCACTCAAGGCCATTTACATACCTTGTACAGCGAGCGACGTCGTTCCTCCTTGCCACATCCTGTGGCATTGATGTCGTCCGCAACCATGGCGATGACGATCTCATCGTCCTCCGGCAGTAGCATTGAGAAGGCTTTTTCAGGAACTGGAAGTTGTACGTGTTTTCCTGCCAGTGGTTTCCTTTCGTTCTATCGTCTTGATTCGCGACTCATTGCCGACCTTGGGCACGTTTAGATTCCTCAACATCCGTAAGTCTAACGCTGTCATGTAAATCCAGGGTGCGAGCTCACAATTCGTGATTTGTTGATTTTAGACATCACGATCGTCGAAACGAGGAGTCGCTGATCTAAGGAGAGTTCCGGATGCCACCCACGCCAAGTGTCCCTACACTGACAAACAACGTGCCGATGCATGGGAGCTGTGTGCAGCAACTGTCAAGAACCACAGCGATGAGATGTTGAAGCGATGGGAGGACGAGATCAACATGCTTCTGACCTTCGTATGTGTTCGATCTTCAGCCTGAAGTGGGACCAAAAGACGTACGACATTCTGATGCTCTTTCGTTATGACAGGCTGGTCTTTTCTCTGCGGCACTGACGGCATTCAATGTTCAATCATACGTCCTTCTCCAACCTGCCAGCGGAGATACGACCGTCCTCGCGCTCGCGCACATATCCTCCCAATTAGCGAGCTTCTCCGTCAACGCCGCCTTCGTCAACTCGTCGCAGCCGGCGTTCATCCCACCAACGGACTCGTTCGTCGCGCCGCGCTATGCGGTCTGGATCAACGTCCTGTGGTTCACATCCCTGATATGCACGCTATCAGCGTCGTCCATCGCCGTCACAGTCAAGCAGTGGCTTTATCAGTACAAGCAAGGCCTTTCAGGAACATCGCGCGAGATCTCTCGATTGCGCCAGTACCGCTACGAGAACCTCCTCAGCTGGCGGGTGCCGGAGATTATCGCCCTGCTCCCCATCTTATTGCAGATCGCTCTGGCACTCTTCTTGGGCGGCCTGCTCATCCTCCTCTGGAGTCTGCACCCCTTGGTCGCGCTTGTCGGCACTGCGCTAGTCGGTGTGCTCTTCGTCTTCCACTTCGCGACGACACTCCTCCCGACTTTCCGCCCCGATTGTTCGTACCAGTCGCCCCAAGCTCTCGGGATCTTCCTCGCCCTGCAGCCGTTGCGCAAGTTCTGCATCCGTGCCGCGAAAGCCATCCTACCCTTCTTCACGCGCTCCTTCCTCGCGCGCATCGACCGCTCTCTCAACCTCGCGTGGACGAAGCTCTCCTCCCTCTTCCCGAAGAGGGGCACCCGCCGGAGCAGCTGGCACGCGCGCGAGAAGGCCGCCGCGGACTCGAAGCGGGCGGACCTCGACCGGGGGCTGGTGATGACGGCGTACGACGTGACGCTCATCGACACCGTCCTGTACACGTCACTCGGGCCGTGCATGTGGGACATGCAGCCCGCGTGCGTGCGCCGGTGCTACGACGACGTCTTTGGGGCGCGCTTAAAGAAGCTGTCGTGCCTGGAGCAGGAGGACTGGAGCCCGGCTGCGCCCCTGGTGCTCAACTTCTCTCTGCTTAGTGCGGTTCAGGATGGGGGTGCCGGACTGAGTGGAACGGTGCAGCAGGAGGTGATCCATGAGACTGTCCTGGACATGCCGATGCCGGACGTTTGTGCGGACACGGAGGTTGGAGGGCTGTTCCTGCAGACGATGGCGGGGCTCGCGAGGCAGGAGGATGTCGCTTCCAGAGCGTTCGAAAAGCTCGTTTGGTATCTCTACATGACTGGGATCCAGGAGTGTACCGTCTTACGGCCCGAGGTCATCCATGACGGTAGGTGTTGGTTCGTCCTGCGAGAGCAATAGAAAGACTGATATCATATCTGCTAGTTATCACCGCATATCCAAAGAGTACCGCCGAGTTCCGCAAGGTGGTAGACAGCGAGAACGCGCATCTCAATATCCCATACCTCTCCGCCGCCGAAAATATCCTCCGCTACTTAGCGCACCACAAGACGGCCAGCCCGGAGGACGCGCTCGCCGGGGAAAAGAACATCCAGGACATGGTTCGCTCCGTGCATACCTTCGTGCGCTTCCCGGCGTGGAAGGGCAAGCGGTCGAGACTGCAGTACGTCCTCTGGGAGCTACACGACTCGGCTATCCTCTGCTGTCTCTTTGCGCTCAGGGAAGATCCACATTCAAGAGATCTCGTTCCGGCCAAGCTCGTACGAGCCTTCCGAGAATTACTCGGACTGATCGACGGCGAGCTTCTGTCCGACTCCTGGTTGCGCGAGTTCTGGAAGGACAAGTATGACTCCGTGGAAGGATCCCTTCGAAGTCTCGAGGACACATTCGATGGTCAGGACCTTGAAGTGCAGGATAGCGATCATGACACTCTGTGCCCCGCTGGTAAGGGCACTCAGGTGTTGAACCCCATCGTTCTTGTTGCTTATCGGGATTTCCTTGCCGCCTAGACTCGGAGGACGACGGTATCCCGACTATACGCCTGCAGCATCCCGAACAAGTTTTGTTAGCAGGTAGCTGGCACGATACGAAATGTCCTGAAGACTCGGTCTTCTTCGAGAGCGACAAGATGGTTTCTTCTCCTGTTCCCTTGATCGGTGAGTTGCTCCCCTTTGCGCTACATAAGTAGTATATATGCGCAGTACTTACCCAAATCGTTCACTAGCTTGGCCGTCTTCCAGCCGTCTCAGTGGTAGCTACTCCGAATCGGACAGTATGACGTACCTCGGCCCCGTCGTCGCGTATCCCAGCGGTGAAGACTGTCCCCCGATGAGCTCCGTAGAGCCACTGACCGTGCCCCCCGGGGCTCTCACTGCTCCTCCGCTTTCGCACTTCACCATTCCTTCCGTGCCAGAAAGCCCGCAGACGGGTTTGATGGACAGGAGAGAGTGTATGTGTCGTTGTGTTCCTCTCGTTCGTGGCGGCTGGCTTATTCTTATTCTTCCATGACTGCTAGGGTACCGTCAGCGGAATTGTACAGATGACAGTCCGTGTTGATAGGTGTCTCATTGACGTACTTGTACTTTGGGAGAGCGATTAACTTCGGCACGGAATTGAAGGCCACACGGTGCCTGTCCATACCCTTTCACAGGAACTCCTTGGTTGGTCAATTTGTGCGGCTTTGGAGGACCCGGCCATATAGCCTTCTCTCCTAACGAGGAAATATTCTAGTCTGGAGATGAGGATGGGACGGACATCTTGCAGCATATGCGCGACATCATTCCCACAGGTCGAGCTTCGTAGCAGGTATGTAGCATCTTGTTGTCTTTTGAACTATATAGCTACAAGAAGACTATAATCAGTAGGCAATTTAACCAGATATGACTTGAGAACGCCTTTGCTCAGGCTCCCAGCTTGAGTACGGTGGCACGCTCGGCCCACTAGCAGCTTGCACTGGTTAAAAGCCAGATCCGTGCTAACTGTTGAGACCATGCTCTAGGCCTGTTACTAGTGGTACATAGCGTCACAGTATCTTCTCGACTGGTACTAGGTTAGCTGGACGCAACTTACAAAAGTCTCAGACGGCTACACGCAGTGGAAGATCACATGATAGGGCTGTCGAGTCACGCTACCGTGTTAACGGCGCGCGTCTCCTCCGAGGCGCTTGAGCGCGTCTTCACTTTCGACCACGACGACCAACGACCTGCCCTTGCCACACCTTCCTCCCTGCTTCACAGATCTCTGTCCGGCAGCCTTTACAGTGCTATTATGCACTCATAACACTTGATCACAACCCCGGATACCACACGCCATGTCCCTCGAAGACCACACGAAACCTCCGCCTCCGACCCTTCCATCTGACAGTCTTGTCCGACGGCTTGCTGGGCCTTCCACTAACAAAGCTGGGCACGTTGGACTTTGACCAACAGCGGTTATCTATTTTGACCATGCACCTCTAGGCTGGCCAAAGACCAGACCGAGATTAACAAGATTATAGCGGAGGCGTCAAAAGGCTCCAAGTTCTACGAGGTCAGACCTGTTGTGCTCTCATGCAGCTCTGTTTCCAACGACGCATGTGGCAGAACGAGAAACGTAAGGATAAAGACCTCACAGAACGGATTGAACGCATCACCAAATATCGCGACGAAGTCACCAACGGCGTCGACCTCCGTATGTTTCATTCGAGGTTCCTGTTTCCCGCCCCTAAATCAGGTTCATTTGGTTCTTGTTCAGAAAAGGTCGAACAGGGCGTAGACAAGCTCGTACGTCCCTGCATACTCCGTTAAACTGCGACCCGTAAATAACCCTGACCATAGATCGCGCAAATGGAAGCCCAAAGGGATCTATCTCAAGTCGTCGTTCATGTCGATATGGATGCCTTCTTCGCCAATGTTGAGCTCCTTGATAATCCAGATCTAGCCTCGAAGCCCTTCGGGGTGAGTTCCTCCTCTCGGCGGCTCTTTCGTGCCACCTTTCACACCCCGTCTACGTCAGGTTGGAGGCGCAGTGATGTCAACCGCCTCGTACGAAGCCCGCAAGTTCGGTGTCCGGTCTGGCATGCCGAGTAGGTCACCCAGATTCGTATTCTCTGGGGTACATTCTAACCGGGAGGTCAGCCTATATCGCGAAGAAGCTCTGCCCGGACCTCGTGGTAGTCAAAAGCCACTACCAGCGATACAACGAGATGTCGAACAAGGTCATGACCGTCTGCCGGCGGTACGACCCCAACATGTCCGTCGTTGGGTGCGATGAGGGATATTTGAAGTGAAGTTCCTTGCGCTTTCTGGACGTACGCCCTGATACGAATCCCCGGCTGCTAGCATCACATCCTATTGCGATGAGCACGGGATGACGCCGGACGAGTGCGTCTCGGAAATGAGGCAGAAGATCCACGAGGAGACCATGCTGACCGCGAGCGCTGGTATTGCGCCGAACAGGGTGAGGAGTTGCAAACGCGATGTCCTACGCATGTATTGACCGTCAGCGAGTAGATGCTCGCGAAGGTGAGTTGGGGTTATCGCGCCATTCTGGACAAGATGTGAACCATGGGCGCAGATTTGCTCGGATAGGGTAAGCCACGCTTCACAACACAGGCTGTCGAGTGGTTTATGTGCCATCGCAGAATAAGCCGAACGGGCAGTTCAAGCTCGACTTCGAGCCGCAGGCGATCAAGGCGTTCATGCACGACCTCTCCATCCGGAAGGTCCCCGGCGTCGGCCGTGTCAACGAGCGACTCCTCGAGTCCATAGGCATCAAGGTGAGCCCTGGCCGCCGCTTTGCACGCCCTCTCGGAGCACTTCGACCGTTGTGTTAATGCGATTCGTGATAGACCTGCGGCGACATCTACACGCAGCGCGGGGTGTTGTCCCTCATGGATAAGCAGTTCGGGCTGATGTTCCTCCTCCAGTCGTACCTCGGCATCGCGTCGAACGTCGTCGAGCCGTGGCAGCGGGAAGAGAAGAAGAGCATTGGGTCGGAGAGGCAAGTGTCCTCATGGAATTAGTCTTCGGAATTTTCGATACTCATGGAAGGCGTCATGACCGAGTAGGACGTTTCACGCGCTTTCAGACACGGAAAAGATTCTTGCGAAGCTCGAAGAGGTCGCCGGAGAGCTGTCGGCAGACATGACGGACGGTGGGTGGACGGGAAAGACGATCACGCTTAAGTATAAGCTGGACACGTTCCAAGGTAGGTTGTCTCCATTTGGGCGCGAGCTTTGGTATTTGTGAAGGGCTCATGGATGGTAGTGTGTACCCGCGCGAAGTCATTGGACAAATGGTTATCGACCAAGCAGGAGGATCTGTTTGCGGTGCGTTCTCGGGCATCGCCGCTCCATTCAATTGCTGACAACAGACGATACGTGCAGCTAGGAAAGGAATTGTTGAAGCCCGAGCTTCCGCTCACCCTCCGGCTTATCGGTCTTCGAGTGACCAAGCTTAAGGATCTGAAGGCCGAGGCGGAATCCAAGGCGCGAGGGATCAAACGAGTGGGTCTCCCTTGATCGCGGTCCACACCGCCTTTTTTGGACTGACATTCATTGGGTAGTTCTTCAACGCAACGCCCTCGAGTCCGAGCAAGAGGCGTCGAATAGAACACCCTCAGCCGGATGAGCAGGACGAAGAGTTGCCGCAGCTCTCCCAAGACGGGTTCGCGACGTCGATGCCGGGCTACCAGGAAGATGTCGAGGCCGATGACGTAGCCGAGGACGACGTCCCCGAAGCGGACGAAACCCACGCGCACCGTCCCCCAGGATCCAAGAGCTCCAAGCCTGACTCGTCGCGCCCGCCGAACTCTGCGCACGCCGGCAGCAGCAGAGCGAAACCCTCTTCCACCGCCTCGACGTCCACATCGGCAGTGCCGCAGAAGCCGCAGTCCAAGAACGAAGCCAGGGCTTCTCCAGCGCCGCTTCTCGAGTGCCCGATATGCGGCAAGATGCTCGAGACGGACAACCAGGGCCTGAACGAGCACGTCGACTTCTGCCTGAGCAAGGGCGCGATCAAGGAGGCGCAGGCGTCCTCGTTGAGCTCGAACTCGAAGTCCGGCGCTGGGTTGGGCCACGGGGCGATCGTGTCGGGACCCTCGCGAAAGGGTCACAAACCACCGTCGAAGAAGCAGAGGGATAAGGGCGGGGGACATGGGCATGGGGAGGGACTGTTGCGGTTCAGGAAGCTGGATCCGAGCTGACGAGACGAGTGTGACTGGGGTTGGATATGGGGACTCGTCGAAAGGACTTGGAGTGTGTGTGGATCTGAACCTTGAGTTAACTTTACCGGTGAGCTGGATAATTTATTACTGCTGTGCATAACTAGCACCTTTGATGTAAGAAGATCGAGAAGTCTCTTCTGTAGCACGATACGGTCACGGTAGACCATCCTGTATGTTGGGACTTGGAGGCGACAGAACATTGCTATCCTATCTGCCTCGAAGGGTTCGATGTGTGCGCTTTTTACCCTCTTTGTATACTTTGTAACCACTAAGTAGCATGTCAATCTTCTCAGAGATTTTCCAAAGTTGTCTGCGATCCGGTCAAGTCGGTCACGCCATGCAGCTCGGACTTGGCACCGAATTGACTTGGAGAAGGGGTAGTTGATTGATACGTATATAGTACGACTGGAAAGTATGTAAATTGTTTGGAGTTGACGGTGGAACTCCAGGCTCGGGGAGCGGGAGCATGCTAAGTAGTAGGAAGGCTGAGGTGGCCAGTAGGTTGTGACAGTGATGTCACACAGGGCCTACAAGCGCATTTGGCAAGATTTGGCACTGGCAGCGGCTTGTACTGAGCTAGTGACTACTTTTCCTTCCCTTATCCTCCCCTCTCCATCTCCCTCTCCATCTCCCTCTCCATCTCGCCACACCTCCTCCTCTACCCCACCCGACCATGTCCGAATACTGGGTCTCGCACAAGAAGTACCTCTGCAAGTACTGCAACATCTACATCGCCGACGACGCGCCCTCGCGCCGGCAGCACGAGACCGGCCTCAAGCACAAGGGCAACGTTGAGCGGTTCGTCCGCGGGCTCTACAAGGCCGGCGAGAAGCGCAAGCAGGACCTCGACGAGGAGAAGCGCGAGATCGCGCGCATAGAGAAGGTGCGTGTCCACCCATCATCTACCCACCCGTCCTTCAGGCTTTCCCCAGCCCTGCACACCGCTGCTTCCCTCTTCCATGTTCTGTCCGCCTGCTGCAATCACTCGCATTCTATGTCCCTCCATCGTCTTTTCTGAACGCATACGCATATACACATGCTGACTGATACCCCCGGAACAGGCAGCGAACGCCGCATACGCGCAGGACGTCAGCGCCGGCCGCTCCGACAGCGCCAGCAGCTCCCGCGCGGGGTCCTCCGCACCCTCCGGTGCAGGTGCTGGCGAGAAGAAGACCGCGGGGGGCCCGAAGCCGTCCAGCCCGTTCGCGAACTACTCGACGGCCGAGTCGCTCGGGTTCACGGACCCCGACGCGGAGCGCGCGCGGGAGGAGGCGGAGCGGCGCCGCACGCAGGGCGTCGCGGGCGAGTGGGAGATCGTCGAGGTCGCGGCGCCAACGCCTGTCGCAGATGGGGTTGGCAAGCAGGAGCAGCAACAGGGAGAGGGAGAAGGCGAGGGAGAGGGCGGTGGGGCGAAGGTCGAGGGCGGGGCCGAGGGAGCGAGAGAGGGAGAGGGAACGCGGGTGGGGGAGAAGCGGGCGGCGGAGGTGCCGCTGGACGACGAGGACAGCCGGGGGTGGAAGCTGAGGCGCAAGGTCGCGCATGTAGGGCTGGGCGACCTGTACGACCCTGGGGCGCTGCCGATCAAGCTCAAGGCGAAGAAGATGGAAGAGTCTGCGCAAACGGGCGGCGCGTCTGACGGTGACGGCGCGAACGGGGCTGGTGCTGGGGCAGGCCTGTCGCTGGGCGGGAGCGAGAAGCCGAGATGGTCTGCGCGCGGGTGGAATAAACCGGGCGAGGCCTCGTCGAGTACAGCAAATGACGGGAACGGAGAGGCCAGGGCGGAAGATGCGGTGAAGACGGAGGACGATCCGTTGGGCAAGCTCGTCGACGAACCTATACCAGACGGCTCGCCTGCCTCAGAGGTCAAGGCGGAGGTGAAGACAGAAGATGTCAAGGCAGAGCCAGTGGAACCGGCCGCGCCTCCCGCAAAGGCTGGTGGAAGTATGTTCAAGAAGCGGAAGGCACCTGTCGGCGGTGGAAACCGAGGTGGTAGGCGGATATGAGGGAGACGACGTTGGCTCACCTTACTTTGCTAGTATGCGCCACTCGTATTCACATTTTCATTGGCGAGGTATTGTAGACGTCTCTGTTGTGTGTAACGTATCATCATGCTAAACTAGTCGCTTTATTTGGTTCTGCAAGACACTCTGCGGGCGAGGGCTCCGTTCTCTCATGATTAGACATCACTAGGAAGACAAACGTCCCAGGTGTGGCATCGCAAGGCATGCGGTCATGAATTGGTAACCAAGAAATATCCGATGTCAATGATCCAACAACAGGCATTGGCGGTCAAGTAGCCAAGCTCATGACGCGTAGGTGTGTGCGACTGTTTGTGTGGTATTAGGTAGCCTTGCAAAATATGTACGAGTGGGGAGATACCAGACCGAACTGTACAGCGAAACGACGATGCGATGGGGACATTATAAGAGCATAGACAGCCTGTAAAATGAGAGTACATCTAAAGTCCAAGGGTGCTCCAGCGATGATGGCGACGGCGAGGGTGCGGAGGTGGGCCGGGGACAAGGCCGGATCATACAGTAGCAGTCGCAACGGGGGATCACTGCTGGGGCTGCATGTTTTCGGGTACTGAGAGAAGGATAGGTCAGCGGGGGTGTTCCGACATATGGGACGACCGGCGGAATCGGAGAATGAGGTAAGGAGAGGCTCACATGGTGGTAGTTGGGGGCGAGTCCCCTCGTTGAATACCCTCGACACAAGAACACCGACACCCTCGAAGACACTGAGCAAGATACCACACATCACAGCTGACGTGAGGGCACCCTTGGGACCGCCTGTGGACATGAGTCAGCAAGGAATGTTGGGTGGCAAGGCATGGCAGAGGGACGCGTTGGCGAACGAAATGGACGGAGGAGCGAGACGGAGGCAAGTGTAGACTTAGAAAAGGGTACGCACTCCGTGCTGCGAGACATCCACCCGTCATGAAACCAGAGATGATGGCATTCCACATGTCTTCTTTTTGTCGCCAGCCCTTAACAGCACAGTCGAAGGTCGAGAACATGCCACCCCAGACACCAAAGTTGCCACCCGTTACGGGTGCGCGAGCCTTGATAACGGAGAAAGCACCGACCATACGATCACCCTACGTGGCACTGTTAGTGACAGGCAAGTCGTGGGATAAGGGTGAAACGGACTCTTGGTGAATTCCGGGCACCCTTGATACCGTGCCAGATGGTACCACCGACGGCACCCATGGCGAAGGCGCTACCAAAGTCAGAGAGGACAACCCATGGGCTGGGATGATCGAAAGGAGTTGCGGGGGGAGGGTAGATAGAGTCAGTCTTGGTGCTGGGGACAGGCATAAGAAGGGGAGGGTGCTTGCCAGGGATCGCGGGTGTGATCGGCGTGGGCCATGTCTAGTCGTCGTCGGCGTCGTGCACAAGGAGGGGCAGGGGAGTACTCGTCACAGCTGCAGTCCAGTCCAGGAATCGTCTCTCGAGTCTCCACGCACCTCTCGGCGTCTATTGGGAACGGCGAAGACGCTCGAAACTTTTGCTTTAGGGCCGGCTGATCACGTGCCGACGCGTCGCATGTGAGGGTAGGTCGTGGTGCCAGGGGAGGGACCGATTTCGGTCCCAGGCGCCCGGACCAATCTTGTAAGCGCTCGTTAGGGTACCAAAAAAAAACACAGACGCCCTGGACCAATGTGGTCCACTAACCACGTGCACAGACATCACAACCGGCACAAACAACTCTGGGCGCCTAATCCGCCCAACCTTGAGAGAACAGCGCGCCGCTATGTGATTGGGCCCGCACGTACAGACCACATGTAGTAAGCTAGAAATACAAAAACATTCACCCCCGGATTCCACACCACCGTCCAGATGAGAGGCGAGACAGACACAGCCGCGAAACAGCCCGCGCCCACCAACGTGCCGCAACCTACGAGCCCGAGCCTCCCTCCTCTCCTCTCCCTCCCTCCGCACGACACAGCTAGCTGCTCGAAGAGGCCCGCGCGCGGCGCACCTAGCTACGGTGATCCTTCGTGAGACTTGTCCGGGTGCTGGGAGCCCGCGCGCGATATGTCCGGGTGCTGGGACCCCGCATGCGATGTACTCGAAGGGCTGAATGACTCGCCATTGCGTGAACGACCCACCTGCAAAGGCCCAGGTTCCGGTGTTGCCACAGGCTCTGGCGTTCGCGTTCGCGCATCAGGCTGCGATCCCGGGTCGCCCAGTGGGTGCTCGATGTTGTCGTTATCGGAGAGGTCATCCAGACGGATCCATTCCTCGCCGCAATTCAAATACGTCTGCCCATCTCCGAGGCCCATTGTCTTGACGTTACGGTACGGCCTGAATAGGACAACGGTGGAGCTAGTGGGCGATGCCTCGAGGACTTTGACGCGAGCTTGAAGAAGTGCTGCGAAGGCGATGTCATACATCGCGTTCGGACCAGAGCCGGCGACGCCCAAGATGATTCGCACATAGAAGTCCCGAAGCAGCCTGAAGAGCCGGTCCGCGTGGAAGTAGTGGCCGCCCTTGTCCGCAGTAAACAGTTTTTCAGGCTGGGGGAATGGCGGTGGCTCTTCTAGAGCCGGGGCGACCTTCCGTTCACTCCTCGCTTTCTCCAGGCGCGCCGACTGCCATACTTGATCACTACAGATCCCCCGAGCGTGATTTAGCTTTGAGTTTGCAGGACCCGGGTACATGACCCGCTTGCAACGGTGACATGTGTGGACCTTTGGCTTGAAAACAGAGGTGTAATTAGGGCGATAGTGAGACCTTGATAGAAAGTGTGCACTTACCGAGACCTTCTTCCCATTCACAAGCTTCGCAGCAAGCTCAGACCCAGATCTCCCACCAATGTAGAGAGGGAAAGCATGGCAATGGGGGTACCAGAACGTCGGTGAGTGGCCAGAGCGCGCTACAAAAGTAATCATCAGTGAAAGGGCCAACTCAATCGTCGTCGACACGGACGTACAGCCATAATCACCGGAAATTATCCGGGCGATGAGTTTTGGCTCTAGCTCGAATAGCTTGTCCATCAGCGCGCGAGGTGTCTTCAAAGGCCTCTGGGTACGGGTAGACTTGTTGAGGTCCTCAAGCTCCTTGTTATATATGGACGCCGCGCACACCCAATGATACGGCGACATGGTGTACGTCATCCACTTGTCCCGTGTTCGCAAGCGAAGGAAAAGCTTGAACTCAGGGTAGTCAACTGACTTGAGGGAGAGCGAACGTGGATCAATGCCTCCCGAGGTGACAGAGAACAGTCGTTGGGAACGAGTAAGTCCGGAGATGGTGGGCCGAGGGAAATGCGTGGTACTGGGGGCGGAGATAAGCTGTGTGCTTGATTGGGATTGGGATTGGAAGAAGCTCTCGAGAGTGGCGCCCTGTGAGGGGTGTGTTAGCACGTCGACCGATGGAAATGAGGCACAGGATGTGCTTACCAAGGACGAGGATGGCAACCCTGCATCAGGTGAGGTCGAGGTTGAACCCTTTGGTTCCGACGCAGTGGTCTCCGGCTTTGTCTTCGTCGCTGTGGGCATTCCGGGCACATGCAAGCGTAGCTTCTTGCGCCGCGGCGGCTTTTGTTGTGACGGCCCGTCCGATTCGTCCCCAGAGGAGATCTCAATGGGATTGGCTGCTTGCAAAGCATTGTCATCTGATTCTGCGCGACATTTCCGAGTCGACGGGACCTGTGTGTCAGGGCTCATTGAGCGTGCGGTGTACGACGACAATCCTGCCCTTGTCAGCCCTTTCTGCTCGTCTCGGCGTATGTACTGTATGTTGGCGACCCGCATGTCAGGGATTAGTCGTAAACCACACAAGAATACAAAGCGAACGAACCTTGGCAGGTGCTGGCATCGCGCCGCGGTCAACCGCCTTTCCTTTGCGATCTGCGGTTTCCATGATTGCTGTCTTCTGTTCACGGCTATCAGGATCATAAACCATGTCCTCCTGACCGGCCGTGGTGGAGAACATCCCTGAGGACGGCGGTGTGGACTCGGGCGAGAAGGCGAAGAGCGGGGCATTCCAAGATTGGGACGAAAAAGTTCCTGGAAGCACGCCTTCCGGCAGCGGTTGGGGCTGGCCAGGAAGAGGCCACTGAAATGGTGGTTGAGACGAACCGGGCAGGCTGGGAGGGGCATCGTGCCGTTGCGCTCGGATGCTGGTGGTGGCGCAGGACGTTGAGACGAACCAGGCAGGCTGGGAGGGGGCATCGCGTCGTCGCGCTCGGATGCTGGCGGTCGCGGGGGCGGCGGGGGGCACGGAGGATGTTGAGACGAACCAGGCAGGCTGGAGGGGGCATTGCACCGTTGCGCTCGGATGCTGGCAGTCGCGGGGGCGGTGAGGACAAAGACTGGGGGGTTAGGCCTAAGCCAGAAGTGTCATGAGGGAAAGCGCAAGGATGAGGAGTGATGGAGGACGATCTGAGATATTCAGGGAGCACATCCGGACTCGTTGCGCTACTAGATGGCTGTGGCAGCTGGTAGAGAAGCGAAGGGTCGACGCCCACCCCAGATAGGACGTAATTCGCATCTAGGAAGTCTTGTGAGGATAGGTCGAGCAGGTCGTGCTCCTCGTCCGCAGGTTCCTTCTTGATCGAAGTCAGTGACTGGTGGGCCGCCGTGTCGGGGCTCATCTTCATCATACCGAAAGTTTCCCCGCTGTTTGGCGCGTCGAGCACCGGGAGTGGCTCCAAGGCCAAGCCTTCCTTGTCTGCCTTAGCAAGCTGCTTGTTCCAGCGCTGCGCGCAGTCGTTGACGAGACGGATGTGGTGGGAACCGAACGTTGAGCGAGTGAACATTGGGGGAGCCTTCAACGCATACTCCACGCGAGTGTTGTGACGGAGGACGAAGTCGTGACCTAGGGCGGCCATCATCTCGATGCCGCTGGAGAAGGAGCGTTGAAGGGAGTTCCATCCTTTGTGAGAACCTTCGATCCGGCTGCCATCTGCTCGTATATCATCGCGCGGCCGGGTGAGGCACCCCTTCCTGACGTGACCAAGCTGTTCTTGATGTGCCTTTGAATGGAGTTAGACATCAACTGTAAGCCAGTGATCTGCAACATACCTTTGTGCCCGCCGCCGTCCAGACACCCTTTGATTCCCATTTCTTGAATGCCGCCTCCAAGTGCACCTCCTGTTCGTCCTTCTTCCAATACACAGCCGGTGTTTTGTCAAGCGCACGGCTCTTGAGGACAGCATCGACGATATCGCGGGCAACGTTTGCTCGAACGGGGCTCTTGCTCCCGCCCACAAGACACACAAGATACCTGGGGAGAATGGCATAAGGAAACAAGACAGAAAGTAGAGATAAAAGACGCACTGCATGAGGAGGTGCCATACGTCAAGACAGACGACAGCGTCCGGAAAAACCTCGTGAATCGCCTTCGCGACATGGCAGCAGCAATCGCTTACTACCATGTCGGGCTCCGGGACACCGCGCAATGTGAGACGACGCTTGATGCCCTGTAGAAGTTCTTGTAGTTCCCAGTTGCCTTGAGTGAAGCAAAATCGCTACGGAAAACATGAGCATGACCGTAGCGAGAACTGGCACGAAGGATGCTCACCCAAGCCACGATAACAGTCTCCTCGTTAAGAACAGTTGTGATGCCGCCCTTGTACACACAAGTGTGGGTCTTGTCCTTGTCAGTGACGGTAGCCTTGCTCGCGGAGCGGAACGTTGCATCGATGGAGAGAGCAACGCCTGGATTAGGCGCGAGCGCTGTGAGAAGCAGGGTTGAACCGTGAGAGTTTAGCCGAACGCACCAGTCTTCGTCCGGAGGCTCTCCTCCGACTCTCCCTGCCTCGTCGCCTTGCTCCAGTTCAGGTAAATATCTGTTATCAGCTCGTCGCTGATTGAAGTGTTGTCGTATCCTTCCTGGTGCCGGCCTGTATGTGGCTCAGGGAACTTCTGCAGTTTCGCCGGTGCCAGCCAAGTCTTCTGTTTCGCCCTCGCCTCGAAGCTCGCGAGATATTCCCGTCGCTGCTTGTGATACTGGAGAAGATGCAATTCTTGGATTCAGGTGAGTTGAAAGGCACGATTTCAATTGTGTGATTACCATACTCACGTTTGATGTGCTCGGCCAGACCCGCAGAAGTCAAACTTGGCCGGAGCTCGATTATCAAGTCGTACAGGTCGCTCGTCACCGCGCTCCGCCACTTCATGTGAGGAACCCCATCTAAATCTCATGTGAGTCGATATCTCGAGTTATGAAAGTTATGTCTACTTACTCGGAATCTCCCAGTGTTCCTTCCCCTCCCAGAACTGATAGCTTGCAGTCCCCCAGCAGTACGATGGGTCGTCGTAGTCGTCGTCGTCGTCGTCGTCGCCTCCCCCACCCTTGCCCCTGCCGCCCCTCCTTCCTGTGTTCCCTCTCGCCTCCTTGCACTTGTTACATCGCATCTGTACGCCAATCACCTGCTCCTCGCCATAGACGCCGTGCACATCGCGAGGACCGCTCGTTGTCCATCTGCCCCAGCTCAAGTCATCCCCGGTCGCGCCGCAACGTGGGCAAATATTGAGCTCGTCGAAGAAGTAAGGGTGGAGTATGGTGACGGGTTTCAGGCAGGCAAGATCGGGGATCACGTCCGGGGAGACAAGGCGTCGCTTCTGGCTCGTATACGTCTCCGGTAAGAATCTTGGACCGAGCCAGGGGATCTTCGAATTGAGCTTCTTATGGGCGCACTTCTCCCCCTTCAGGTTTCGTATTTCGTTTGCGACGAAGCTCGCGTACTGGCAACAACAAGCCGCGAACTGGAGTTGGGGTTTGTAGGTTGACTGCCTCTCCTTCTCGCGCATGATAAGCCAGTTGTCCGATCGCCGGAGGATCTTGTTAACGTGATGGTCAGTAGGTAAATACACTGCCATCAGTAGATACTCACCCTGCTATCCCACTTTGACAGGAACTTCTTGCGATGTTTCGCATCCACTGCGTCTCTGCACTGGCCCCGGACTACGCCGTTCTCGAAAAGAGACATAGCGGTGCAACGGGTGGTGTGGCGGGCAGCGTCGAGGACTCGGATTTGGCTGGTTGGAGCAGTAGAGATGGGGGATTGTCAGTGTCGGCGAGTGTGCACGAGGGATAGCAGGGGACGGGATAGCGGGGGACGGGATAGCGGAGGATGGGATAGCGGATTGGGTCGAAGACAAGGTGCGATTTAGGGGTCTCGGTGACGACCTTCGCCTCGTCATTCTGAACGCGCACTCCGATCGTCCGTGCAGTGCTCGATAAACCGGCTGCCAGTTATTCCGCCACGGAACGAGGTCAGCGTTGTACGGCTCGCAATATCGGCTGAGAATCGCAAACATGTTTCATTACCCTCGTTGTCCTCACCCGACAGGTTCAGACTGTTCTCCCAACATATCGTGTGTGTGTTACAATTGTACAAGAAATATTAATATTACAACCAGAGAACTGTGCTACTTAAGACAGGAACAGTGGGACCACCGCACCGGTGACAGTGCTTTTAAATATACTAGATGCAGTGATTAAATTGCGCGTACCATCTAGTTGCACTGAGAGACGCACCGGGGATTTTACTTATAAGATGACCATATGTTCCAAGACAGCGATGAGGATTGGTTGGCCGTCAGCTTCGCCTCGGCGGAAGCAAGACTCAAGGGCGAATGCGATCCGCATTGGTTGTCCAAATGGGACCTCGGCCATGCTCGACAGAACTTCGCGCTGCCCGTGACTATTGTAGAAGGGTAAAGCCGATGTGATAGACTGGAGAGTATTGTTAGGATGATCCGGGGAGGTCTCGCCTGTTCTGACGGCGACGCACGCGGCACGCACCTGTCCAGCGGGTGGCTGATAACAAACCTGCAATATCACTTCTCTGTCTTCCTCTCCGAGGAGCTTGTCAGTGTTAACATCTCCCGGAATAAAACCAGTGATTTCTTGGATGGCAGGGTCAATGCCCATCCAGTAGATGCGGGAGATGTAGTCATGCGGGGCCTCGATCCAGCAAGTCGCCAAACGTTCGTCTTCTTGTCCGCTCGACTCGGGACTTTGGTACCCGTCGGCCGTGAGAAAGCAGTCGTAGGGGGAGATCTGACCGATGACCTCGAAAAGGATGGGGACCTTGGGGAGGAGGGACTCGAGGTACGCCGGAAACCCTGCGATGTCAACCTTCATGCAGCAGATCTTGCGCTCCTCGTCAGTCTCCGGATCGTACTCCCAAGGTGCGAAGCGCAGTGTAATATTCACATATACCATAGTCAGAGAATAGAGTGGCAGGATAACAATATTGTTGGCATTGGCAAGGATTGTGCTGCCAGGAGGATGAGCCATGGTGGTTGTTGACGACAAGAGGGGACTAAGCTCCTATCCCAGCAATGCTCTGTAACAAACACGATATATTCGCCATTTACGAACTGTAATCTAGTAATAATCTGCGCGCGACCCGGGATTCTGCGCGCGCAGACCCAGGATTCTGTCCTGCGCCCGCACCCCGGGTCGCGGGTCCGCAACCCTGCGCGAGCGCGAACACAGTAGGTCGCGCGGGCGATATGTGCGTGCGGAGGGTTAGCATGCTCGTCGCGCGCGGCGGGAACATGGATTTCGCGAGCCCTCCTGGGTGTTTCTACCTTCGTGCGATCTTCGCAGCCTATGGATTGCCTTACTTACCGGTGCTACGTAGCGCGCTTCAGATCTTGTTCCGAAGCTGAGCCATCTTGTTCGCCCAGGCCTCCGCCCTCTCCCACAGCTGTCTGTGCCTTTTCGGCCTCCTCCTGGTTGAGGAAGAACATGGTGTCCTTCACAAACTTCACGCTGATCCTGTTTGCAGGTTGATTCTTCTTCAGCGCCTGATCCTAGAGATCAAAAGGTCAGTAAATCCAAGCACAATATTGAACACCATGCCAGGGCGAAGACAGGCTGGTACAACAATGTTCATGGAAATCCGTCTTCGTTGTCGTCGAAGATCATTCGCCACGACACTGGTACCTGTAGATAGGATAGCCGACATAGACGAGGTGGTGCAGATCAGAGTTAGCCGGATTGCGTGAGAGAACGAAGCCTAAACATCGTTTGAGAGCCCCCAAGGCCAAACATTGTTAGCCGACTAGGGTTCCCGAAAAGGAAGCAGGAAGAACGCCACCTGGAGTTGGAACTATCCCAGTGCCATACCTGGACCTCACTCTATCCGCGGCAGTTCAAAGACAGTCCAAGGCGTATATTCTATCATACAGAGAAGAGACTGAAGCAAGGAGGGGCCAAACACCCGCACCAGGCATCTCGCCCCCAAACGCACCCTTGGCATGTTCTCCGGGCCGAGATGGGCAGACCCTTGGCGCTCGCGCGCGCGCCTACGGCGCGCGAGCACCCTTGGCATGACCAACTTGCCGCATGTGATGGGGTTGACGCGCCGCGATTGTGGCACTCGACGTTGTTGATTCAGCTTCGGTTTCCGTCCAGCTTCTCTCTCACCAACCACCACAAGCCCTCCCATACTGCCATGCATACCCCTGCCTCTGCGCTCCGGCGTAAGTCTCAGGTGTTCGTGGAGATCCCACCCTCACCACTGCACTCTGCCAAATCGGCAATGGTCAATCGCGCTGGCCTCCAGGTTAGCACGCCCTTCAAGACGGTCGCGACAAACGTGGACAATCTCCCTTCTCCCTCCACTGCCTCTGCCTCCCTGAAAAGAAAGTCCCCCGACGCGTCGCACGACATGCCGAAATCAAACGACGATCCACAACCACCGAAGGCAAAGAAGACGAAGGCCGAGAACCCATCCACGAAAGACGCTCCAGTCAAGAAGACCACAAAGACCACAAACGCGTCCGACGGACCGACCACACCCAAGTCGAAACCGAGCGATGGGACTCTCCGGTGCCACCAGTGTGCGAGATTGGTCGATCCTTCTGGTAAGTGCGACAACCATTCATATGCGGGAAGTCGTCGTAGAGTGACGGTGGACTGATTACGCTTGCAGCTATTGCACAGTGTACCTTCACTCGTCCAAAGGGCGAGCGCTGCACGTTAAAGTACTGCAAAGCCTGCCTCAGGAACAGGTACCAGCAGGACATAGCTGATGTCAAGAGCCAATCTCCCGAAGGATGTCCGGACGAGGTGAAGGCAAAGCACGCATCCGGCACCGAATATATTTTCCAGTGAGCTAGTCATCGTCCGTCTTTTGATCTGCGTCCCCATAAGGTATTGCAGGTGCCCGCGTTGCCAGGGCGAATGTAACTGTAGAGGCTGTCGGAAGGTCATGGGTCTTCCTGCAACGGGGTACGTACATAATGTCCTCGACTGCCTAGGTTCGCTGTATTAAGATGGACACATGCACAGGGACCTCAACCTTCTCGCTCGCAAGGTCGCCAAGCAAGCCACGAATGACCCAGTAGCACTGAAGGTATGTGAAACTACTCATCTAGGCTAATCCCGAGCATTTGCTGACGATCGCTTACAGACGTCGGATGGGGCTGGTCCGTCCACCGCTCTGACGAAGCTTGTTCCTCCGAAGAAGACCGGTGTACCCAGTGACAAAATCAAGGACACCAAGGCCAAGAGCAAGCTGATAAACAGTGTGAAGACTAAAGCTGCGGCCAAACCTAAAGCTGGACCGTCTAGATTGAAGCCTCATGTTCTCATCCCTCCCTCTCCTTACAAGACTGGCACATTGGTTGCGAAGAAGCCACAGGTGGTCAAGAAGCCGACACCTCCGCCCAAGCCCATTCCTAAACCCCTTTGGTCCCTCGTTTCGACCCCTCTGACGTTCGACGGCGCCGTGGAGCGCATGCATATCCGCGAGTTCCTCCTCCGCTTCGCGCACCTGGCGGATATCGCCCGGTCGCATCTCGAGGAACTCGAGGAGCTCGCAGCATCCGATCCGTACTTAGAAGCCGCCGACAACGACGAGGAATCCGATGCACCCCAGCTCGTCGGGTGGATCAGCGAGGCCGCGCTCAGAGCCATCCTCATCGGTGTCCTTACCCTCCTATCCAACGACGCGGCCGAATCTGAAGACCACGTGGAAGACCGTGACGCAGACGAGCGCGCCGGCGACGCGTCCGCGCTCACGACCGCCATCCAGCAGGTCAGGGGCAGCGGCGCCCACGTGTCGAAGATGTGGGCCGCGCTGGAGACGCTGCGCTCCTCCTCGTCTCTCGCGTTCCCCGACGCACTCCCTGCCCCAGCAAACACGCTTCAGCGCAGCACCCGCACGTCGCGCAACGGGCCCAACGCCAGCACCAGCACCGTCATCTCCACGTCCCAGCTCGTCCCCGTCCTCGCCGCGCTCGTGGAAGCGGCCCTCCGCACGCACGCAGTGCAGGACGACTTCGAGCGCGCGGTGGGGCAGGAGCGCGACCTCGCGCGGGCGGCGCGCGATCTCGCGGCGGCGGAGAACGCGCGGCACAAGGCGAGCAAGGACGCGATCCTCGCAAAGGACAAGCGGCAGGGCGTGCGGGCGGAGCAGCGGGCGGAGCGCGAGGCGCACGAGGCGGCGCTCGCGGGGGTGGAGTGCGCGCACCGGCTGGCGGCGGCGGAGTGCGTGCCGCGGTTCGGGCCGCTCGGGCGGGACGCGGAGGGGAGGGTGTACTTTGCTGTGACGCCGGGGGTGGTGGAGCGCGAGGCGGCGGTGGAGCTGTTGGAGGGCGGGGAGGGAGGGGTGAGATTTGGGAGGAGGAAGGGCGTGGGGGAGAAAGGGGAGAGGGGGAGGATGCGGTTTTGGTCGTGGTTCGTTGCTGTGTGGGGGAGGAGGCCTGAGGGTGCGCTCGTTGCGAAGTCTGAGGGCGCAGAGGAGGTCGCGGAAGGCGAGGAGAAGGAGGGAGAATCTGTGGAGAAGGTGGCAGAGGAAGGAGAGAAGAAGGTGGACGGAGATGACCGTCAGGCTGAGGACGAGGACACCGAGCAGTGGTGGGGGTTCTGGGAGCCCGAAGAGATCGCCAAGCTCGCCGAGTGGCTCGCTATGCGCCACGGCATCAACCTCGAGAAGAAGCTTGTGCCGAAGAGCTCTGAGGATACCACCATACTCGGTGTCACGGAGGCGCAGAAGGGCGACAAACCATCCAAATTCCGCGGCCGGCCGTCAATCGCGAGCTCCGCCGCGAGCTCGGCGCGGGCGTCGTTCGCCAACGTCTCGGACTCTGAGGATGACTTCGAAGACGAGCGGGAGCGCGACGAGGACGACGAGGGCGTAGACGACGATGGGGATGTCCTGATGCGCGTCGACGCGCATGGGGAGCCTGTCCCGACGAAGCGCGACCTGCGCAAGCTCGCGCAAGGTTTGAAGGAGTACTCGGAGCTGCTGGCGTGGCGGATCAAGCGGGCGTCGAAGGATGGTCCGGGGAAGGATACCGAGAAGAAGGCCGGTACTGAAGAGAAGGACAACGGGAAAGGGAAGGGAAAGGCGGTGGAGAGCCCGCTTGCTGAAGGGATCGCGCCGACGACGTTCTATGGCAAGAAGTAACGCTTTTCGAGGTTGGATTCCATGTCTCTTTTCGCCTCTGATTGATGCTTTATACTTTCGACATACTGTTCGCTCCTAATATTATGCTAGTAAATACTGCGAGTAGACATCCGTTGCTCCCCTAGATTTATCATTCTTGTAGATGTCACGCCTCATAGTACTTGGAGCTTGTTCGCTGCGCCCTTGACATTGCATGAAAATTGCCCGAATAACAAAGATCTTATAGCTACAATCGAGGCATCATACTTTACATTGCCGTGCGATCATAGATGCAAGCTCATCGACGTCCAGAGGCCGCTCCACGCACCTCGACAGGCGCATAGCAAGTAATGTGGCTAAGACATGTTTACACTAGGATCACCAATGCCTTCGTCAGGAAACGTCTATACGACATCGGTGGTTGGCGCACCATGATCTGCGTCTCGGATAACAATACGGAGTATGCGTAGGCAGGGCATGTGCAGTACGCATTCACTGTCGCTGTAGAGGGCAGCCCGGGGAACACGGCGTATGTGGCTGTTGACCCTAACACCTCGTATTGCGAGCGACCCCAGGGTGTCTTGTACGAGATCACTGAGTACCGTCGTGCGGTCTGAGCGCGGTGGAACCAACAAAGCAGAACTCGGGAGGCTTACCACTATCTCTGTCGATCAAGTCGAGCGCACCGAGGAGCAGGGTCTCAGGGAAGAAGAACCGGAGTTTCTCCAGCGACTCGTCTACTTGAAGGGTGTCAATGGTGTTTCTACGATTGTTCGGAGGGATTTGTTGCCGACTTACGGGTATCCGGGGTGAGGTTTCCCAGTACTTGGCCCAGAAGCGTTGTGAGTTCCGATGGCGCCATCGGATTGCGTGAGATAGTGTAGGAAGGTGAATTTTTAATCACCTACCTAGTTGCATGCAATGTTAGAATAGTTTTGGTACTATGTTTTGTGAGCTACTCACCCCACCGACATGACCGTTCGACTCCAGGAAGCTCAGCCGCGCGCTTAAAGTTTGAGGTTCCCGAACCGTCAAGCACAGCCACCCTTCTGGCAAAATATTAAAATGAGGCGTTCAAGTTCAAGGGGTCGAGGTTTGTCGTCTGACCATCATAACGCCGATTGCACCTCTCAGGGTACGATGCTCACACAATATCTCTTTGTATTTGCGCAGGTGCACGATGAATTCCGGATACCTGAGTTGCTCTCGATCTCAGAACTCTACGGTTTCGACATCGAATTTCTCGAAGACAAGGACATATCTCGGCCGTTCATGATCCTTGGCCTGGAGAGCGAGGAGCATGCGCGACTCCTTGCCAGGCGGTGCATTCTGATCAGGTGGAGTTAATAACCTTCGATGCCCACGCATGTATCTGATGTTTGAGGCGTTTAGATATGTATGCGAATTCTACGCTCGCGGAAGGTCCTACGAAGAGGTCCACGAACGAAATCAGATGCGCTCTTCCGCATGGGAAAAGTACATACAAGACACATCTTTCAAGTTCCTGGTCACAGCGTTCAACCACACTATCCCGCAGTGGCGCCAGAAGGACGTCGTCGAGAGCTTTTCGTACATGGACTTCCGGGGCAAAATCGAGATGAAGAACCCCGATATCACCCTCACCGTCTTCGAGGAATGTCAGTGCGATATCGTTGAATTCCTGACCGTATTTTTCACTCGCTCGTATTCCTAAGATCCTGACAAACATGGGACCACCCGAGAAAAGACGGAGGGCGACGGCGAGTTCGACGAAGTCTGGTTCGGGAGGTTGGTACGTTCTATCGCTGTGCTCCGGAAGCCTCGATTATGGCAGATCTGGGGACCCGTCGCTAATCCCATGGTGCCCAGATCGAAGTGGGCACTGCACGGCCGCTAGCAAAGACGTTCGATGTCAAGAAGCGCGTTTACTACGGCAACACAAGCATGGAGGCAGAGATGTCGCTTCTCATGGCGAACCAGACACTCGTAGGGCGGCCAATACTGGTGGACTGCAACTTGCTGACTATATGCGCAGGCTTCTCCAGGAAAGGTGATATATGACCCGTTTATTGGAACTGGGAGCATGGCCTATGTATGTTTATCCGTTCGATGTATGTTGTGAATCTTGACAACCCTAATATCCTGCAGACAGCCGCCCACTTTGGTGCCTTCGTATTCGGCTCAGACATAGATGGTCGACAAATGAGAGGCAAAGGTTAGAATAATCTTTGGTTCAAGAATAGACCCTGGAATGCCTGACATTCTCCACAGTCAAGCCGCCAGGAATTATCCGCGCTGCCGCACAATACGGTGTTGCCAATCGTATCATGGACCTCTGCACGTTCGACGTGACACAGAACCCGTGGAGATGCGGAGGGTTGTTCGACGCGATCGTGACGGACCCGCCATGTCAGTCTCTCCTTTCCCGACTCTTATGTATGTAACCTAATACACTCCTGCAGACGGTGTAAGAGCAGGAGCAAAGCGTCTCGGACGAAAGAGTAACAGACCGCCGCGAGAAGGCCCTCCCCCATTACACATCGAGCGACCGTGAGTATCTCCGTCGTCGATAGGCTTGGTGCTCACGTCGTCTGGCCCCACTTCATTCTAGAGATGACCAGCCATACGTTCCGCCCATGAAACCATATGAGCTTTCCGAGCTGGCGCGAGACCTCGTCATTCTGGCACGCTATATGCTGAAGCCTCGCGGCCGCCTCGTCTTCTTTCTCCCGACGGTCACCGAGGAGTATGAGGAGCTCGACATCCAAGCGATGCTCTGCGATGGCATGGAGCTTGTTGCGAATTCGTTGCAGAATTTCGGCTCTTGGGGACGCCGGGTAACTCATTCTAATTGTCTCTTTGGTGAGGACGTCACTGACGTCATCGCAGCTGATTACGATCCGGAAGGCGACGACAGAGGCATATCCGCCTCCCACTTTCGATCCTGCACATGCTGTGACGGAGAATGTGGACGCGCACGTACCGGCACACAAAGACTTCCGCGAGAAGTACTTCCAAGGTTTCAAGAAAAACGACATTAGCATTGAGAGCAGGGACTCGGAGCAGGTATTGGGTAACGAGTAGATGTGGATTATGAGCAGGAAGGTGGTGTAAAGCGTTACTGATGAACAATGTACGAAGGTAGAGGGACCTTGCAAAATATGTATAAACAAAATGGTACACGAGCAGCACTGCGGAAGATAGCATCGACAACATGAGAGGCGATGCAAAGATAGCTTTCAGTACACGTCTTAGAAAATTGTGTTGCAGTTTCTTCAATTGAGACTTCAGACTAGACCTGGTTTCAATGGTTGCGATTATTGATGTAGCGAGCGGTAGCCGCGATCCGGAAGTTGAGCGGGACGACGGTGTGTCTGAGCCTTTGGTATTGGTGAAACTGCATGTGGGCGAAGGAGCGTATTACTCACTCGTAGTACTCTTGTACCTCCGCTCCATCCATGATGAGGACGTCGCCCTGATTATCGTTAGTAGCGCACGCAGGGAGGCATAGAGGGAACTTACGTGTTTCAAGAACAAAGTCAAAGCATTACACTTCTGCCCGCCCCCGGAGTCCTTGCGATACTTCTTGAGCGGCCGGAAGTGCATGAGCGCAGCCGACCCCAGCGACAACGAGGCGACTCTTGGTCCCAGACCATTTTCGGCATCACTGTGGAACTAGTTTCCCGAGCCTTGTCACTACCCAACCCGCACAGAGGACAACACCGACGACGCAGCACTCACCGCCATCCGCTGCTCCTCCATGTATGCGGCACTGAGCACTTCGTTGAAATGGTACGGTTGGCTCTCGGCCTGCATAACGCTCATCATCCGCGACTGGATCAGGTTGCGCGCCTTGACCACGGCGCTGGGTGCGCCGTCGAAGGGTATGGTATTCGCTGTTCCCCCAACGTACTGTGAGAGCGGCGTCAGCACCCAGTGTCATACGTCAACAGTTCGGCTTCGCGTACTTGGTATGGTTCTCCGGCTAACACAATCGCACGTCAACACCGATCAATCCCGGAGCGAAGGAGACGACATACTATTCTGGGAGAAGTAGTTCGTGAGGAGCTCGCCTCGGCACTGATGCTATGGGTCCCCAGGCCCACGTCAGCCGCGACGTAATTCAGTTCCTTACGGCACGTACGCTTCTGAGCGGCCATCGTCTGAACTGCAGTTCGCCTGACACGGCCTGCTCTTGGTATTCTTGGAATATCTGGTTGGCAAGCCCATTTATCCTTGGACTACCCAGTATCAGGTATATGCGCCCTCTGGATGAATGTAAGAAGGCAGCACCCCTTGTAGGTAGCGAGCGTGATACCAACCGGTTCTGGGGAAGTAAGTAAATGTGATAGTGCCCCGAATCCGTTTCCGAGCGATAGGACAACAGATGAGACACTTGTATGCCTGTTGCAACACATTAGCGACGACCATGACTCGTAGACTAAACGACAGAGACTTACCCGAGTCGTCGGCTATCTTGTGGTGCATGAAGCCAGGGTTCTGCTGGTTCCAGAATTCGTTTGGGGACCTGCTCTTGCCGACGACTTGTAGCGCGGACTGCAACAGTTCCTCAATCCAGTGAATCAAGGGCTAAATGTTGGACACGCACCCCGCAATTCTGGCATTCCCAATGCTGCCATTTGTATCTGTACCCACTGCATGAGGACCAACACGGGTAAATGCGCGAACGAACTCGCCTGCACGACAGTCGACCGCAATCTTTACAGTGCCACCCTTTCGTGAATCGACGACTAGTGATGATACCGTTCGTTGCCTCGGCTGTGGGTGGTTGCGGGGCAATGTCTTCAAGATCTTCATGGTCACACCGGTATGCTGCGTTGAGGAAGGAATCCGAGTATGTTAGATCATGCGGTGTCGGTCTGCCGTCCAGGAGCGTCCAGAACGCGGGACATCTCGGTCGAAGACACATCCAGCCCTGCTTGTAGATCAAAGGAGACGGCATGTGGCAGGACGCGCAATGGGTGTACTCGGCGGTAGGATTGTCCTCTTTGGCACTAGTCGAGCGATAAGAGAACGCAACGTTTATCGCCTGGCAGAGTCAAACCACTCACGGGGCGGGGATGCTGCATGTCTCGAGGCTGGCGGATTCGTCCTGCTTGACCCACCAAGGCTCCGGTTGCTTGTCGCACCACTCGAAAGCGAACTTGTACCGGACCACGAATCCGATGTTGTTGTCCGCCGGTTGGCGCTCCGCTAGCAAGATAATCGGTCGACGACGACGACGACCATAGAACAAGGCTCTTACCCCATGCATGTGCGATATGGTAGAATCCAAGTACGACGTAGGTGCAATCCGGCTTCGAGGAGAGGTCGTACGGGAACAGCGCATAACGGTCGTCGATGAGGAGGGCGACAGGGCGGCCCATCTTGTACGTTCGCAGTAAGGCCCTGACGGACTTGTCTCCTTCCTCTTGGTCAGAGGCCTTTAGCAGCGTCGCTTGGCCCTTGGCGCTGTGCATGCTCTCGGCCTTCCCGCCGCTGTGTTATGGCCAGGCCGTGGTTACCAAGCCGCTGCTTGATGGTGGTTGAGGTATTGGAAAAGACTCACCCGTGAGAGATGATGAGGCGACCATCCCGAGCGAATAGATCACGGCTTTCCTCCCACTCAACAAAACCCTTCCAAATACATGGCAAAAAACCACTCACCTTGCAGAGAATGCGCTGAGGAGGTACCCTTTCACGAGGTCATTGGCATGGTAGACTCCTGATTGGTAACTTCGGAACCAGTCGAACGACTCGCATACCTCCTGCCTTGACTGAAGAGACCCGTCACTTATGGGCGGATGGGAGGTGTTAAGGGCAGACGTACCTTTGCCCAGATCGTAGGACGGGCGGTCAAGGGTTTCTTCTGAGGAACAGGTGGAGGGACTGGCCGAGGAACTCGAGTGCCGACGAGGTTCTGGGTAACTGGTGGAGGAGAACCGGCCTGAACACAGGCAAGTGACAATGGAGACGTCGAGGCTGGTAAGGGAAGGAGAGCGGGGCTGGCGTTTGCGACAGTCGGACTGGAGGGGCCGGGAGGGCTCGGTGGGCTTGCGTCGGGAAGTGTACATTGATCTGCGCTAACGAGCATGATATCAAGGTTGAGAGGCTCCTCTTTGTGTTCCTCTAAATCGGACTCGCAGACAGAAGGGCTTGCCGCAGTGTCCTGGACCTCACGGCGCGACGACACGACCTGGCAGAGAGGAATCTCTTCCTCGTCGTCCGAGTCTGGTGGTGCGTCTTGCGCCTCGAGGTCAGGCGTCCATTCGTCGATATTTATCTCCGTGTTCTTGAGTCTCACCTCCGCGTCCTTCGCGGCGCCAGAAATAATGCCGTCCATTTCCACCAGAGTAGCAGGTATACCCAATCTAGCTGGACGCGAAGATGGAGCCCCCAGGCCGGGAAGACCCGGTCGGACACTCGGGAGCCTAGGGAGCTTCGCTATAGTCCGTGCCGGAGAGACCTCAGGATACGTCTCCGAGGATGTCACACCTTCAGTGAAGGGCTGACTCGGTGCGGTATCTGGTCCATTTCCGTGCCCCGGAGGCACCGTGGCCGGCGAGGGCGCCGGTGGATCGCCGTCGACCTGGGTATATGCGGTTGTGTGCTTCTTCGTGCGCCGCTCTTCTTGCGGCGTCGTGTCGTCTAATGCCCCAGTTGGGTTGGCCTCGGACTCCTTCAATCTTTGACGCTTCGAAGGGCGTATCGACGGGTCGACGCCTGGGATCTTACGCTCTTTTCGCGATGCATGCCTCTTCTTCCGTCGAGAGCGCTTCGCGTCGTTCGAGGCCTCTGGTATGTCCTGGGAACGAGAAGGGAGAGGAGCAGACACCGACTCTGAGGTTGGATCCGTCCGTCCGCCGGCTTCCGAGGGCGACATAGGGTCATCGCGGTCTTCAGACGGGGCGCGCAGCTTTGACTTCTTCGTTCGTCGGGTAGGCGGAGCAGTGGCGGATTGTTGGCGGTCACCGGGGGTGGGAATGAGGTCCTCGAGATCGTCGGCAAGACCGCGCTTGACCTTGGAATGGTACTCGAGCTCGCCCTTGGCCAACTGAGACAGTCTCTCTTGGTTGGATGCGGCACGAGGCTGGCGCTGACGACTCGGCTGCTGGGAAGCCTCCTTTCGAGCTTTTTTCCACCGGGGCTTTCTGGGTTTGGCGGAGACTTCTGTCGTCTCCGCGTCTTGATCTGTAACTTCGACGGCGGTGGTCCCGCTGATGTCGCTCGGCGTTGTCCGGCTGACTGCGGTGGGGGCAGGAGAAGCCTCCATAGCCTCGTGGTTATCGGAGACCTGCAACGGTTCGAAGACATAGTCAGCGACAGTGTGGCCCGGTGTAAGACGGAGACAAGAGCACTCACCTCCTCCTCGCGCGGAGGGCTGGTCAGCGATTCTCCGGCGTGAGGGTGAGAATGGTTGTCCACAAAGGCAGCGACGTCGGTGTCTCCACGAAAGACGACAACGCCCTTGTCCTCCTCAGGAACGTCCATGGCGGCATGCGCATCGCATATAGCCACGTCTGAGGACGGGCCGAGGGTCTCTGCGACGATGGGAACCATTTCCGCTGCCTGCTCGCTATCTCCGCTCTGCCAGGGGGCCTCTTTATTACCTCCGGTGCCGCCCACGACCGCAGCGCCATGGGGGCCATCTGCAGCATCCTTCGATTTATCAGTGGCAGCCTCGGCTTCTCCTAGTATTCCACCACGCGGTCCACGCCCCCTCCTTGTTCCGCGTGAACCACCAGAACGCCACGGCTCGGGTGCTGGACCATTGGAGGCGTTATTGGGGTGTGGTGGTTGCGACGTGCCACCAGCTTGATGCGTTGCCCGCGGTTCTTTGCGGGGAAGCTTGGCCTGGTAGCCGCAGTGCCGCTTCCTGCGCTCGCCGTTCAGGAAGTTGAGAGCGCCCTCGTCGTCGTCGTTGAACAGCGCCCAGTAGAACCGGACGAAGACTTCAATGAACACTGACAGCTCCTTGGGACTGGGACGGGCATTGGACGTCCGGGAGGTCTTGCCCTCAGGCTCTGTTGCAAACGCGAGCTTGCTCCACTGGACGGCCGCTGGACGTTGCTATGGATAATGGATCCGGAGTCGAATGTCGAGAATAGTAGTCGCCCACATATGGTGTCACTAATATTCCAGCGGTACGAGGAGGGATTGACTCACGCTTGAATCCTTCTGAATTTCTTTGGCAAGACGCGCGAACCAGTTGTCGCCTCTCCGGCTCCCTGCAAATCTGCGTACTTGGAATGAGGAGAGGAAAGGCTCTTGCTCAAGAGGGCTTCTGTCCCAAATGTCCTCCGGCGGCTTCATCCTGCGCGCCTACGTCTCCAGCCGGGAGAGCGACTCGACGAGAGTGGAGAGATGCAGGAGAAGAGCAGCCTCTGAAAATTCGTACCTCCTGGGGGCAGATGGCTTCGCCAGGGTCAACCACGGTCAACCCTGAGTTCCCATTCCAACAAGCACCTTACCAAAACCGTGTACATGAGAACACGCCATCAAACTCTCGCGGACGCGGACCTGTTCCAGCTTCCGTTCCGGCCTCGGTCTCCCGCGCCTTTCGAGACGAGAAATCCAGACACCCGTTTCTACAGAGACCATCCACCCACGCACAGCGTGCGGGCCCGTTCGTGCTCTCGGTGGACAGCAGTGAATCTATGCTACGTGCGAGATGACACATCGAAACGCGAACTGCTCTTCTACTTCGCCAGCGCGTGCTGGAGCGCCTCATACACGTCCGCCTCAATCCGCGCCTCCACCTTGTCCTCCTCCGAACCGTTGCCCGACGCGACCCTCAAGGCCTCCTGGAGGTTCGCACGAATAGCCTTCACAAAACAAAGAGGGTATAAGTAAGTGAACCAATGCGACCGAGAGCGGCCATATGCGCAAACGGTATAACGGTGCGTACCTCCGCGGAGAAAGCCTCAAGAGGGGCAGCCTCGACAGCATTGATCGTGAGCTTGTTGTTCGGGTGCACGGTCGCGAAGCCGCCAGAGACTGGATGGGTGACACGGAGGGTGGAGGTAGATGGTATTGGAGAATGACGTCGAGTGAAGGGACGGGAGACAAGAGGTTGAGAAAATATTATGTGAGGAATGCGATAGCAGGAGGACAGTATCGTGGAGAGCACGCACCGAACCACTTTTTCGACGCGTTACCAGCTTCGATGACCTCGACGACACCAGGGCGGAGAGGCTCGATCGTCGGTGCATGGTTGGCGAGGATACCCATGTCACCGGTCGCCGCGGCAAGGTTCACTTGCACAACATCCGTAGACGTGAAAATGGCCTGCAAGAGCGAGTTCAAGGACGAGACATGGTAAGAAACCAGAGCGGGCGGCCGAAGGATGGAGAGGCAGCTGTTGCTGGCATACATACCTGATGAGGGAGAACGAGTGACAGGTTGATCTTGTCAGCGGCCTCGGCGTACCCTCTCCTGCCGAGGGCAAAGTTCCTGGGTGCTCTCCGAGCAGCAGAAGTGACAAGACGAAGCGCAGACATAGTTTTGTGGCAGACCAGGTTGTGCAGGACAGCGAGCTCGTCTTCCCGGCTTTGCAGTCCCGGGTAACGCCGGGTGCACCCCTCACGTGTGCACTCCCACGCTTCGGAACGAGTAACTCCGACAGGCCGAGTTTCCGATGCCGCACTTTGCATGGTGCTCTCGACTCTCGAGCTCGTCATCTGCAAGTTCCCCTGTTCTTCATCTAATTCATACATGTGTACTCGCAGAAGATTGCAACACATGTGACCGCTCAACGAGCGAACTCAAGCTGCCAATGTCATCGAACTCGTACTGGACTGGGAGTGGGGCTCGGAAGGGGTCGACGATGACCAGATCCTGGACCTAGAGGCTGAGTCGCCCCCGGGAACGTTGGAGGAGCGGCGCCAGGTACGTTCTGAGCTGGTCCTCCTACCTCGTTTCCCTGATAAATAGTATATCGTGAGCTAACGGTCTGGCTCCATGCTCGTAGCCATCCTCACCTTTCCCGCCTGCTTCTGTTTCGCGTAGAACGCAAACAGGTCAGCGATTTGCTGCTCCAGACCCTGCCTCTCCCTCTGCAAGCGAGTGACTTCTTGCGTCATAAGTAAGACCTCCCGAGTGAGTTCCTTCTTGAATTCCTCTACGTGTACTGACGTGCCGCTTGAGTCAGCATTTCATCGAGAAAACGGGGCTCGAAGGGACGATACGTACTCTGCACGTTAATCGCCGTCGCTTCCTTCATGGCCTCTACGAAACGAAGCCGTTCCCCGCGAATGTCGTTTGAGAGTTCTGGAGCGGCCCATTCTGTCAGCAGGGCACAAAATCGAGACGGCCGCAATCGCACGAACCTGTGGCCAACGCCTTCAACATCCGTTCTTGGTCCTGGCGCTGCCTGTCGATCATTCCGATGACGGACTCGGTGGCTATATGCGTCGTCAGTGACAACTCCCCGACGTCCTCGACGTGGTACGTACTGAGCAAGTGGCGCGCCTCCGCGTTCTTACGCAGATCTTCCTGCACGGCGGCGAGTAGCCCATTGACTGATGCATGGAGATCGGCGGCATTTTGCTCGCGCTCTTTGTTCTGGACTAGGAGCTGCTTGACGTCTGAAAGTAGGCCTCCCTGTGGAGGTGGAGGCTCTTCTCCCTCGGGAACGTCCAACTGGTCTTGTGGATCGTTGATAGGGCCCAACTCTCGGCAGAGCTGCTGGATGCCTGCGGCTACACCTTCTATCTGGGAGGTACCGTGCTTGACGAAAGCCTCGAGCCACTACTGGGCTGTCAGCCTGGAGCGAGTATACAATGTTGGCACACGTACCGTATTCAGCTCGTTGAGATATCGGACGGTATCTGTCTGCTGTTCCATCTGGGCCGTGCGCTGTTCTCGTGCCTCGCTCAGCAGAGCCACTGTCTCCGCGAGTTGCGCAGCCGTGGGAGCGTCGAAGATATTGGAAACCTGGCCTTCGCTACTTTGTCCCTGTTGAAGCTGAAGCAACTTGTCCAGCTTCTCCTGTACTTCAGCGAACGCTGAAGGGTCCAGTCCGTCGTTCGGCCCATCTCCCGACTTCTGCGCCTGTTTCAGGCCATCGATGAGTGTGTGAAGTGCCGACAGGTGGTCCTTCAACTCCATTTGCACTTCTCCCAGCTTCGACATTACCGCCTTAGTGTCCTCCGGGTTGGCCTCCAGCTGCTCCTTCGGAAGACGGCGAAGCTCATCCAGCACCCCGTCCAAGCTGGTGCGTATGCTGACGATGTTCGTTGCGTCTGTCGCTGACCGCTTTTGCAAGACCTCGATGCCTCGCCGGATGTCGTCTAGCACTGGTGCGCTTGCACCTTCCGACTTCGCATTTCCAGCGGCGCTCTCTTCCGCCGGAGCTCCGACTCTCGTCTGGACCGGCGCACGACGTGGAACGGCCAGGAGCTCGTGCACCGGCGTGGCTGTCATCCCAGATTCCGGTTTCGCCTTCTTCGAGTTGTCTTGCTTGCCATCGTCCACAGAGTACTGCGATGCGGGCGACAGCGGCCCTTCCTCAAGTTCTCTGTCCCTCTTCCCGCGCCCGGCGTCCTCGAGTCCGAGTCGCGTCCGCGGCCGTGGCGGCGGCGACCCAATCCTCGCCGCAATCGCACGGAACCCACTCGACCGCGCCGACGTCGGGGCCGGCGACCCACTAACAGCGCTGTCCGGGCCCAAGTACGCGTTCAGGATCGACGTCGCGAAGTTAGACCCCGTGCTCCCCTGTCGCCCCAGCTGCGTCTGCGCCGTGAGGATCTCGCTCTTGACCACGCGGCGCGGGATCGGGGACAAGGGCGTGGACGGGCGAGGGTTCACGTTCGGGGACGCGTTCTCGAGCTGCGCGAGGCGCTGCCTGACCACGGAGCGCTGGTCGAGGTTGCGGATCGACGCGCTTTGGGTCCGCTGGGGGCTCTCTGCGGATGCGGAGTTCGGGGAGGGGAAGAGCAGCTTTCGCGCGCTCATGGGCGTGGGGGGCGTCGGGAGCGCGGAGAGCGGCGAGGAGGTGCTGGAAAAGTTGCGGATGTCGAGGCGGGGAAGCGTGGGCGGTTTTGTGGTCCGCGTGGGGAGAGCGGGGAGCTCGCGATCGATTGTGGGAGGGACTTGAGACGATCGAGGCAAAGGCGACGGCTCTGCCCCAGCAGTGCTTGCAGTCACTGGAACATCTTTCAAGGCGATCTTCAGAGGAGGCGTGTCGTTCAGTGGTGATATGTATGCGCCTTCAGTCCTTAAGGGCGAGCGCGGCTTGTTCTCCTGTGCCAGCAAAACTGCATCCCTACGAGGTACCGACGTCAGTCGTCATGCAAAGGTAAGTGCGCGGATGCGACAACTTGCCATATCGCGCTGACCCACGTCGCCCTCTCCGTCAGCGAGTTCGCGGCGAACCTCTCTCCCGCGCGGCCCTCGAATATGATCTCGAACACCTTCCACGTCTGGCCTGCGGGTAGTAGCGCTCTCTCAATCGGATCGAGATCAGAAGGAGTGAGCGAGCGCACGTCCGTGCATGCAGTGAATGGCACCAGTCGTGGCGACGGGTTCCCCTGCGGCGTGTCCCACGTCACGAGGATGTGCGTCGAGTGCAGCTGCGCGGAGCAGGCCATCCATATCGGAGGGAGGTCCGACCCCGGGATGCGAGACAGGTAGAGGAGCGAGCCTGCCTTGCCCGTGTGCGCCTCGACGGGTGAGATACAGACGACCTTGTCGCTTCCCGCCAGTCCTGACTGTGGTATCTGCAGAGTCAAGCCCTGCTGCTTCCGTGCCCCGGGGTCGTCACGGTCGGCTTTTAACGCTGGGATCGGCGCGGGGGCGCGGGCAGAGCGCGGCGGGGGCAGGTCCTTGAGCGTCGGCTTGCTCCGCTTGAAGATGGACAGGAGGTTGCGGAACGACTCGCGGATCGGCAGGAGGCCCTTGTCCTTCTTCTCCCCCGCCGGGCTCCTGCGGACGCTCGATCCGCGCCTGTCCAGTGGCGGAAAACCGTATCCTAGCGAGCTGCGGGAGCTGGCAGCCTCCTCCAATGCTTCGAAACGGCCTATAAGCGCCTTCGTCGTCCCGCGACGGGACAGGTGGCCAGGTCCATTGCTGTCCTTGCTCGGCACGGCAGGAATGTACGATCCCCGATCGTTCTCTCTTGCTTCGCCGATGTTGCGACGAGGGCGTGCCCCGGAGCGGGAAGACGTCGCGCTGGAACCGGAGCGGATGTGGAAGTCGTCGGGGGTGTTTGTCGGGAGTTGTGACCTCGAGGTCCGCTCCCTCGTGTGCCGTCGCATCTCATCGTACGGTGTGTGGATTGGGGATGACTCGTCTGAAGCTGTGCTCAGTGTCCTGCGAAAGATGGACTGTGAGTATGTAGAAGACATGTCTGCTGCTGACACTGAGAACGATGCTAGAGCATTTAGAGCCTCACGGTTGAGGCTGACAGCTTTGTCAGATCCATTCGGAATCGTAAGAGGTGCGCGCATGCGATGGTTCGTCTTAAGCCTTGTAAGGAAATGGTCGGATGTAATGGAAACGGAATCCAAGGTGGGCTCAAGACACCTCAGGCTCACGCCGAGTAAACTAGGGTTAGAGGATATTACTATAACGGGCGGGCGGCAGTAGCAGTTAATTGCCAGACTTCAAGTTGATGGTAGCAGTGGGACAAAGCCTACAGGCGGGAATGCGTATATAGTGCTATATGGTGTGGAATACAGGCTGAATAAAGGGCTTACTACTTCAAGAGACGCACTGACTGTGGTGAATTCAGTGCCGTGGGTGTTCAGTGTCGTGGGTGGTCACGGCGTGCGGTGGGCCGAAAAAATGCCATGCAGCTACTTTTCATCGCGTTGCCATGACCTACAACATACCACCTACTATGACAACGATTCCGAGATAGAAATGGAATAGTTATCCCTACACTAAATGGTCCACAAGCAGGTAGTGCATCAGGTAGGACACAGAAGTCCGTAAACGTGAAACACGAGAAAGGAACCCTACTCATCTACCGGAACGATATCATGCAAACTCCGGTAGACTATCGACCCGTTCTTTTCTCCCGACCATAACCTCGTTCCATCCGGAGAGAAGAACAGGTGACTCACACACTCTTCGTGCTCGGAGAATGATGCCACAGACGATCCATCGCTGGCACTCCACACTCGCACCGTCCCATCCCACGATCCCGACGCGACATACTCCTCGCACGGCGAGAAGCACGCCTTCGAAACTATGTTCGTGTGCCCCAGGAGTCGCAGCAGCTCGACTCCCGTGCACGCATTCCAGATCCTCACAGTCCTATCGCTGGACGCAGTCACAAGCAGCGTCCCTGAAGGTGAGAACGAGACATCCTGCACCTCGCCTGCATGCCTCAACACGACTTGTCTGACTCCCGTCTCGACGGCCCAGACTTCGACTCCATCCCTGCGGGACACAGTAGCGAGGTGCAGACTGCCAGGGTCGAAGGCGGCGGCGATGTCCAGCCTGTGGACCCTCCTAGTCAGGTCCGATTGGACGAACTTGTGCAGCGCGCCTGAGGCGACGTCCCAAAGGCAGTAGCCGGAGGGGAAGAACCAGGAGGCGAGCCAGCGTCCATCCGGCGAGAACGTGACGTATCGGGCTTCGAAACGTGAGGGGCCCTTTTTGAGGACATGACGCTTGGTGAATGTATGCGCGTCCCAGACCACGACCGTTCCATCGAAGGATCCTGACGCGATCGCGGCCCCGTCAGGGGACCACGCGCAGTGGGAGATCGGCGCAGTGTGTCCTTCGAGCGTGGCCGCCTTCCATCTGGCGTGTGCGCTGAGGGCCCAGACCACCAGCCTTGCGTTGTGGCCGCCAGAAACGAGGTACAGATCATCTGGGGAGAATGCAAGAGACGTCACCCAGGTGTAATCGTGGGGAACCCATTGGTAGGCCATGTTTCTGTTCGTAGCATCCCAGAGGATGATTGTGGAGTCATCCGACCCGCTGACCACCCACTTGCCCGTCGGGGAAATAGTGAGAGCACGTAGCGTGTCATCGTGACCATGGGGAATAGCTGAGTCTGTGACTAGATCGCTAATCAGTGTATGTCCAGCAGGAAGAGCGTGCCAGTGCTACCTGTTTCGCACTTCAACGCGAGCAGGCCGCGTTGGGACAAGATGGGAAAGCGCCTTCCCAGCTCTCGCATCCAGAACGAAGATCTTCCAGGGCGCATAGGAATCTTCGTGAGCCAAGTGATCTTGGGCTGGGAGAATTTGAGGAGGGTGTATTCGAGCTTGTGGTATACATTACTGGCGTGCGTGTCAGCGAGGGACAGTCCTTTGGCTGTGGCTGGAACAGACGACACCGGTCCCAGGACAAGCGTGACCTCCTTCAGTGTAGGACCATACGCGCTCTCCAAGACGCCGATAGCCCAAGGAAGATATCCAGAGTTTTTGTGAGGGACCTGGAGTACGAGGGACTTCAGCCGGGACCAGTCGGCGAGCTGGGCTAGCAACCGCCAGGAGTCATTCGAGAGTCCGCCTAAGAGCAAGTAAGTATGGAGGCAATAACGGTTGCTGGACAGGTATCTGATCTGAGAAACATTCAAGGTAACAAAACCCACCTGAAGTTAGCTTGAGATCTAGGCTTTCCAAGGTGGGAGCCAGATCCGAACCGAACAACAACCCTTCGGTGGACGGATCATGGCTCTCCCAACGTATTGGAGACGACGGGTCAATCTAGAGTATTCACTGGTCAGCGTTCACACTCGTGCTATTTACGCGAATGTACTCACGGCCAGTGATCTGAGTTGTAGTCTCTTTGCCAAGCGCTGTCGAAGCGCACCCAGATGCGAAAGCTGTTTTTCAGACGCGATGATTTTGATATCCGTGCAGGTGAGGTGGGCGAGGTTTGTGAATGCCAACAGCACCCGCGCAAGCGGCAAATACGTCGAAAAGGAAAGATTGGACAGGTGTAGAGCCTGTATGTGGGTCGCGTAGTGACGGAAACAGGTGAGGTTTGACTGGTGTAGGGCGACAACAGTTTCTTTGGAGGTGAACCGGAGCTCTGACAGATTCGGGAGGATGCGCAGGAAGGGGATTGGCGCGAAGTCCGTTGGATCGACCACGGCCGACCGGACGAGTGTCTTGAGGTGAGGCTTGGCGTGGAGGACGGCGCAGAAGTCGAAGATCCGGTCTCTGCTCTTCAGGGTGACACGGGCAACCATTACACACAGCGCGCGGGGACGGAGTTGGCGACAGGTGCAAGACAAGCTATACAGCGTGTTCGGATGGTCGCCAGAATGGCCAATGATCCTCTCGATGACCTCCCAGGGAAACCGAGGGGAGTCCATAGCGAGATGAGAGCAAAGTTGGAGTCACGTATCGAGGTACCGGTGGGGAGCAACGCGCACATATCGTTACGGAGGGGAAAACTCTCAAAGCGTCGGAGATGGCTGTGCTTCTGCTCCCACTGTTCAGTGACAGCGTCTACCACAACAAACATGAGAAGACGTACTCGCCGCACAGCATGATTGAAGCTGCATGTGCACAAGGTAGTGAATGGGGGGCCAGCGATACGATCAGCAAGCCTGCCAGGCAAAGGCCAATCGTGCATGATGCCCATATGCATCTCCACGCCGCGTGCATACCACCCTACACAGCGAGCAAGCAATGCCATCATCTGCATCTAATATTAAGTGAACGAGCACAGTTGGGAATAGAATAAAGTAATACGAGAATACAGTACCGGTACGGTGTCATGAATGGGCCAAGCGTCACGTTTTAGAGTTCGGAACGCGCAATGTCCACGGATAAGTTAACGGTGGGAGGAGTATAATACTGAGAGGGTGCGCAAGAGAAGTGTAAGCATCGTACAATACGGTAAAAGGGACGGTCGTCTAACAGCACGGGTTCCGTGAATCAGAATGGAAGCAGAAGCAGAAGCATGAAACAAGGAACAAAGACCGTTCGTCATCAGACGACGTCAATGCAATATTCAGATGAACAGTGCGCCTAGGCACCAGCGAACGGCGGCTCTCCCGGAGCATTTATGTGGGTATGAAGCGAAGCAACCACAGCCCCCCAAGCCAGTCCTACTTCCTTGCCCAGTCGAACGGAGAGCTATCGACGGGGCTGGGGTAGTCAACCTGCATCTCGTGCTGCATGTGCTTCCCGGAGGCAGGGGACGCCACGATGGGGAACGCGTCCTCGCCGTCGACAACACACATCGGAGACGCGCCTCCGAGACTGAATGGAGAGGCGGTGAACTCGTAGTTGTCCGAAGTCTGCGTGCGCCGCATGAGCGGCTTGCGCGAGGCGGTGGGCAGCACAGGGCTGCCAGCGACGGTGGAGAGGGGCGAGGGTGAGGGCGAGTCGGACAGGGCTGGGACCGGGGGCACGGCGGGGAGGGGCGAGGTTGGAGGGGGAAGAGCGGGCACGGGTGGCACGACACGGCGCAGTCCGCGGCGCGGGCTGATGTTGCCAAACGTGAAGCAAATCAGGAAGCGAAGAAGTCAGCGCGTGTTCGTGCATACACATACAGGGAAGAGGGACGTACCGAAGGGCAGTGCCAACGCTGCCGCTGCGGAGCCGCCCCAGGATGCCCGTTGGCTTGGAGGCGCCTTTCACACCGACTGGCGCGTTCTCGGGGAGCGAGAAGGAGCTGATAGACGTGGTAGAGATAACGCTCGCATCGCTCCCTGAGCGGGCACGCAGGTTGCGCTGAACGGACGCGGTCGCAGCGCGGATGGGCGCAGACGCCTTCATGGCGGTGAGCGGAGATGTGGAGCCTGCAAGAGAGGAACGTCTGCGGCGAAGGCGGGGCCGGGAGTCGTCCGTAGAGGGGATGGATATGGATGGGAGGACTTGAGACTCGCCCGACGGTTTCTCATGTGCCCGTGTTGGAGCAGTGGGAGTAATATCGTCCTGAGGAAGGGTGGCGACTGCGGCGCGGGGAGTGACTGGAGAAGATGAAGGGGATAGTTGGCTTGGTGGGGCAGCCGGGGCGAGGAGTCCAGAGGAAAAGAAGGATGAATAACCCAGCGTGGCGGCCATGTTGAATGTAGGGTTGGAAATAGAGTTGGCAGGGGTATGGAAGCGTTGTGAGATTAAAGGTATATGCTGTATGGATGGCGTTACGGTAGGGCGTGATAGTCGTGGAGGGAGTACAGTCGCAAGAAAGTGTATGCGAGCAGGGTGGGTAGGGACAGAGAGAGACAAAGAAGAGGAAGCAGCGGAGAGAAATGTTGTGGGGCGAGTGGGAGACGGAGCGGGCTTATGAGCGGACGGGCGGCGTGGCGGACGTGGGACAAAAACTGACAGATTCCGTCCGAAAAAATACCCTGTGAATTCCCGAGCCGCCGTTGCCACCCGACCAAACATACGTCACACATATCCGTTTCAAGGCGCTCACCGCCTCGTGCCATCTCAATTCTCTACCCCAGCGACGCTCCAGTTTCACAACTACTACTTCGCGATGGGCTATCCATGCGGGTTCAATGGCTACAGCTTGGATCACAACTTCTATTAAACAGCTGCAGTCAGTCCTTTTTTCAGTCAATCGTGACTCGGTGAGAGCTAACTGACGGACTGTGACCTTTGGGACGCGTTCGCCGCACCGTAACATAGCTCGATGCACATTCTATGCATATGCGTGAATGAGCGGAAGCACGTAAACTCGCACGTAAACTGGGCTGTGTTCCACGACGACTACTTGTCAGAGCCGACCGCTGGCTCCACTCGTGCTCGCTCCGCCGATCACCAGAGGAGGCGAGTGGGGTGAGCCGAACATGGCAAATCCCAGACTGGAAGTCTTCACATCGCGTATGATGTCAGAGCCCAACGTCAGTATCCATGTCACCCCTCGCAGTAGCATCGCATATATACACCTTTTTCCTTCCTCTTACCGATCCACAGCCAAATCACCCCTCAACAACCTCACGAACATCATGTCCAACAAAGAGCTCGATCCATACACCGCTAAGGCGGAGAGAACCGACCTTTCCCCCCAGCAGAAGGTTGACGGTCTCCAAAACATCGTTAACACTGTGAAGACGGGCATGCTCACTACCCGCTCTGCCGGCGGTGACTTCCATTCGCGCGCGATGGCCCCTGTCCCTCGTGAGTTCGACTGTCTCCCTACCCCACTTCCATACACCTTCCCAGCACGTCGTTACTGGATAACACGTTGATAACGCGTGCTTGTGTCGGCACCAGTGGAACGCAACCAGATCACGCTCGTGTTCATCGCGAACTGCGTGTCGCCCAAGTGCGACGAGATCCAGAACGATGTGCACGTCAACGTCTCGTTCTACGACACCCCATCCACCAACTGGGCCTCGTACGCTGGCAAGGCCAGGATCTCCCAGGACAAGGACAAGATTGCGAAGCACTGGAGCCCCACGTACGTCCGTCTCCCAGCGACGTTTACTTACCCGGCAGCTCCTAACTGGCCGGACCGCCGATAGGACGGCCGCGTGGTTTGGCGATCTCGGCGATGGCGTCCACAAAGGCGACCAGAACGATCCTCGGGTCGCCGTCATCGAAGTTATCCCGGATGAGATCCGGTACTGGATAGCGACCCGCGGCAGTGTCGGCCGCACAGTCGAAGTAGCAGTCGGTGCTATGAGTGGCAGGACCGCGGCGCCGGGCGAGCTGAGAACGATTAGCAAGGACGAAGTGCGTATATGCGTCACCATATTCACTGTCGAAGTATTGACGGTTTGCTAGATTCAACTTCTGCAAGGCTTGACTTCGAAGTGAGGGGCCATGTATGTGAGATGGCTGCGAGACAATAGCAGTTCTTTGTGCGTGTACGTTATCGCTACCATGATTTTTGCAAAATGTTACGACTAGCTTCGAGCGTACGTTGAACACTTTGCGCGCATGGTATGTAGTGGCGACGGGTGACCATATGCATACTAATCGGCGCAAGCTGGTGACAGTTTGAGATCATGCCTGCAGTGTATTTGGCATTCAGAACTGGTTCAGGGTTAGTCTCGACCAAGACCGTCCACGTTCCGTGCGAGGGGTTTGGCCGAACTTAGTTCAGAGTCACTGTATACGCTGGCCAGGTAGTGGTCCAGACTGTTCAGTTCCAGGACCAGGAAAGTTCGCAGATTACCGACACACCTGCCCCTCAAATTTGGCTGGCCGCTGAAGAGCGCGGAGTTGTGCAAGCGGTTCCCACGGTAACTTTGATTTCGTCCGCTTCCGCTTCATGTCGCCGCTGCAGTCCCCGAGCGGCGATGATCCCGCCTCCGCCAGCTTTTTGCGCGAGTATTACGAAGACCGATGCGCGACGCTATCGGCGGAGAAGGTCCGGCTCGAAGCCGAGACTGCACTTCTGAGGCGGCGGTACCAGGAGGAGATTGACCGGCCCAAGAGCGAGAACGATCGGCTCAAGAGCGCGTACGACCGGCTCAAGAGGACGCATGACGAGCTCAAAGGTGGACACCAAGAGCTACAGGGCAAGCACGATGCGCTCAGGGACGAGAACGCGTCTTTGAGGCGGCAGCTGGAGCTGCGATCGGAGGCGGGGCAGTCCCGTACGCCGTCGAGGGCGCCGACGAGCGAGGTGCGTGTTTTGGTGTTTCGTTCGCGCGTGTGCTGGGGCGTTGGGCGTTGAGCGTGTATGCACAGAGGGGAATTGGGCTGAGGACGCCGCCGCCGTCGTCCAAGGGGGCATCTCCTCCCCTGAATGCGAGACGAGCTTGTGCCACCGGCGCATCTCGGAGTCCCCAGGAGGGCGACGGGGAGAGCAGCAGCGAGGATGAGAACTTGGCGGACTTCGCGCGGCGCATCCGAGCCCGAGGAGGGCGCGTCGGACCTGCTCAGCGTCAGGAACAAAGGCTCAGGCAATGGGGAGCGGGTTTGGGTGGACCCCATCCGATAAGATGGGTGCGTCGTGTACCCAGTCTTTGATGTTTGGTAGATGTATGTGGTGCTGACGTTGCGGCAGGGGCCCAAGCCGGGGGCCAAGAAGGACAAAGGCAAGGAAGTGGAAACGAGGAAACGCGACGCGCCGGACGAGGGCTCGGACTCGGACATGCCGCTTGCGAGTCGGTCGAACACGAACAGACGGTCGCTGAGCTCGTCGAAGCGAATGAGGCTGGAGGGCGTATTCCCGCCGCCGTTGCCGCGTCGCGGGCACTCGTCCGTACCTTCCGCACCGCCGCTACCTTCTGGCTCGAGGATGGCACGAGTCGACTCCTCGGAGGAGGAGGACGAAGAGGACGAGAGCGATGATGACGAGGGCGAAGAGGAGGACAACAAGGACGACTTGTTCTCGCTGACATCGTTGACTCCGGTATCTTCGCGTCCTTCCAGCCCGATGCCCGTCGATAGCGCCGATCCTGTAGTGCCCCAAGAACCTGCAACATCCCAAGGACCTCCTCCAGAGGGACCAAGAGAGCCAGAGACCTCGGTACCAATCGTGCGGCATTTTCGCTCACCATCCAGGGAACTGTCCTACTTTGACCCCATTCCGCAACGACGCGTGCCTACACCGTCCCCTGCACAAGCTCCGCCAACTCAACCCGTTGCTAGGGAGCCTCAGGTCGGGATGCCGCAAAGTGTCTTCCGTCCACCTCTGCCAACGGGTCCACCCGCGGTCCCTTCAGATACCGATGCGAGCTCGCCTATCCGGAAGGATAGCTGGAGCTTTACGGATCGAGCGATGGCCGACCTGGCGGCCGATCCTCCCGACCTCCATCCCTTCTCAGTCGCTGCACATTCTCAACCTTCCCCTCTCCGCCGTTTTTCCTTTCCTCTGGCCCAGCCTTCCACTTCTGGCCTTGCGCCTGCATCGCGCCCGTCGCCGCTACCGCCACCACCAGAAGCCTCAGCAACTCCGGAGGCTCGGCGGCCACTTGAGATTGCTCGAAACCTCCTACGGCAGACTGCGCAACAAGAGAAGGCAGTTTCGACATCGAGTGGCCCCGAGTCTCGCTTCCTAGCGTCCTCATCGCCCGTAACCGCTCCGTCGCGTACAACAGCATTACCAGTCAACCCGCACAGGACAATTCGTCCTCCGACCCCAAGTGTTCCTCGTCCGAATGTGACTGTCCCGATGCCTCCAGTGTCATCTTTGACGACGACCGGCCCTGGTACGGGGATGACGGCTCCGCAGGCCCCGTCTACAACTGCGCCGACCTCCCAACCGGAGGGGCCTATTCCTCCTCCGCCCGCCTCAGTAACTCCACTTCTGTCTACAACTCCTCCCTCCACTGCTCCTCCGCTTACGACTTCTCTGTCTGTGACTGCACCTGCACCGACAAGCATCCCTCCATCAACGACCGTCCATCCATGTTTACTACCGACTGCTGCATTGAACCGTGAGTCGCAAGCGCCAAGCGTCTCACTGCCATCAACTACCCCTCCCGCACCAGCGGAAGCTAGTCCTTCGCAGCCGTCCAGGGTACGTATACTTGCTTTCAATCAAGGTAACGTTCTAACCGAGAAATGTCTTGCAGGGTTGCCTTGGACACCGTACCACTACTCAATTACGGCCCGGTATTTTGACAAGACTTGGACCTCCTCTTTTACATCAGGACGCGCTCACAACCCGCCTTCCCGAGGCCGCTTATCCCATCGAGAACGTCAACCCTGACCTCCTGAACATGGCTTTCAGTCGTGACTTTCTCAGCCAGACGTTCGGCGGGTCCTCGAAGAGGAAGTGCACCGTGTGTCGGGACGGTCGATCCCTTCTGTTCGGCAATCCCACGTTTGACTCTCACCTGCCGCTTTGCCCTGGCTTCTCCGGTTTATTGTTCCACGCCAGCTGTGTTCCAGACTGGAAACCTGGGCCGAACTCGCTTTTTATCGAAACCAAAACCGCACAACACTGGTATGTGGGGAATTACAAGCTCGAAGAGACGGCAGCCCTGACGAAGGAAGAGTACGCTGCGTGGCCGGTCGAAGTAGGTCCTTTTTTCTGAGTCCTGACTGGAGCTTGGCCGGTCGCTGAGGCTCACTTTCGACACAGATTAAGCGCAAATGGGCTGGCGATATTATGAACAAAAGGAAGCATCGGGACGTCCGTGTAGGGATTGTCTTACGCCGCAGGCTCGGGCGGGAGCCGGACGAGGTCGACTTGTCCAATGCGGTCAGCGATGGCGACGATTACAAGGACGTCTCGCGAGACGAGATCATCCAAGCGTATGAGCAGGGACATCAGGTGCGCAGACCCCCTCCCCTTAGCTGCGTTTTTCGATGCTGAGCAGGCGTTTTGTTCTAGACAATGTCCGTGTTCAGCCTCACCTGTGTTGGGTATGATGACGGGTTTATGAAGGATGCTGAAGCGCGGCTGCACGCTTACCTGGCGAGGCGGGCTGAACACCAGGTGGTTCAAGAACGGGCCCCGGCCAGTGAGGCGGCTCGCTCTGCCTAACTCCCAGAGGGTCTCCGGTAGTCGTGACGCTCGATGAGCGCTCCGATTTTGTCTTCTTGCTTCTTGCCGTTTGTCTCGAGTGAGGTTGGTCTTGACTCCTGCCTGGTGTACGAGATCTTTTATGTTTATACCACAACGTTTCTGTTCTAATCGTTTACCATACCCATTGCTTTCGAGCTATGCGTTTACCTTATTGTAGATCAAATATTTCTCCAGCTAGCGATCACTTCAAGTTATCGCTGATGCATCGGGTTCAATATTTGCTTGGGTCCATCGGTATGATGGCGTGTAGACTCAGTGCATCCCTACAACGACTTAGTGCATACATAAACGAAGTTGTCCTGCCCCAGAGCGCGAATTCGGCCCAGATTTGCCATGCGAATCAGACCTAGGTCTGTGTCTGTCAAGTTGCAGGATCTGGCTGCTGTTCTGCGGCGACGTGGGTTCGTGGGATCAGTTGGCGATGATGTAGTCGGCTGATCATATACCAGATACTAGTAAATCCCACCACGGAGACGGCACTCCTCGACGTGGTATACTTGTACCGATCCCGGCCGGCTCCGGGCCGGCTCAGCATCCTGCCTCATGGTGGACCCAAGTAGCATTGCCTTGAGGACCCGAAGCCTCTGCCAACCGTTGCCAACCGCGCTCAAGGTGCTTGGTCGGATCCCCTCTTCGCTCTCTCCACCCCCCACATCCTCGCCTCACCATGGTGTCCCCCCTATTGCCTTGGGAAGTCCTCGAGCGAATCATGGGCCATTCTGGCGACCACCGTCGAGCGCTCTACAACTTCTCCCTCACATGTCGCGACCTCCGCCCCCGCGCTCTTTGTTTACTCGTCGCCGACGTTCGTTTCAACTGCAGAGACCATATCTTTGACTTCTGTGACTTCGTCCGGGCCAAACCTCATCTTAAACCCCTCGTTCGCTCGGTAACTGTACATCCAGGCGACTTCTCCCCCTTCCCCCTCCTCAACCTCCTCCCAAATCTCCTTGAGTTGAAGCTTATCACTCCTTCCTCTGGCAAGGTACGAACACGGGCCACGGTCCTGAATCGGTCCAGCATCACATGCTGCAAGGTCTTTGGCACGCACATCCAAGCCCTCCACCTCTTCAACCTTTCCTTTTCGACATGCCTCGATGTTGCTCGAGTGCTTTTAACTTTCCCAAACCTCACGGAGCTAGTCTGCTCGGATGTCGTCATTGGAGCAGAAGGTAGTAGTAACCAAGCCCACCTCGGTGTGCTCAAACAACGCCTATCAAAGAGACTGCATCTGCGGACTGTGAGTCACCTAACGTGATGTCTGTGCGCGCGAGGATCATGGCTGAAGTGCGGAATTCGTACACCCAAGATTTCCGTTGATTACTCCACGGGGAATGAGAATGAATTCAAGAACACTTCATCTGTGGCTGGGCTTGTCTTGGACTTGGGGTCGGTGCAATCCACTGTGGAGACCCTCACTCTGCGACGTGAGTTTCCTGGCCATGGGGCTGTGATACATGGGGGGCCTAAGAGAGCTCATATTATCCCATTCTCTGCAGCCTACAGATCTCATGGACTGCCGCAATTATTCACTTGGCCTCGACTACAGTCCTTGGTGCTGGGGCTGCGATTCGTCAAGGGAGACATCACAGATGCTATTGCGATCTTGCACGCGTTTCTAAGTCCCTCGACGCTGAAGGACGTTACGATCGAATTCCGGAGCCAGACCATCCGCCGTGACGGGCCGGGCAGCATTCGCACATTCTCTGCTAGGGCTGATTCAAAATGGGAATTTGAGGCGTTGGAACAGAACTTGCTCAGGTTCCCCAGACCTCGGGTGGTGTACCTCTTTGATCACTGGCATGTGCGCAATAGTAGAATCTTATTCTGGACACAAGAGTTCGCAAAGCACTTTCCTGCGCTATTCCGGCGTGGAGCATTTACGGCCACATTCAAGTCAGGTGAGGATCATTTCTATCTAATTTGTGGTGCTAGAAGTACTAGTGAACTGATCACCGTGTATGCAGTCATCCCCGGAGCAGGCCATGATAACAGAGTAACGGCTCTCGCGACTTCTCCCAACGGCAAGTGGGTGGTGACTGCATCTTATGACTCCACTGTGGTTCTGTGGGACACCGCCAATGGAGCTATTATCGAACAATGGATCCCCCACAACTATACAACCATCACATCCCTCGCGTTCTCCCCAGATAGCCGATATCTCATTTCTGGCGGGGGCGATTCAAAAGTAAAAATCTGGGATCTCGCTGAAGGTTCGCGCCAGGTCACCACCCTTGAAGGGCATACCAATGTTGTCACCTGTTGCGCATGGTCCCCCCACGGCGACGCAATTGCCTCCGGATCCGATGATCAAACTATACGACTCTGGGAAGCAAGCGGTACTAGTACTATGTCTGGCCAGCTCCATGAGCTACTCGAGTCTACTAGGCCCGATAGGATAAAACTCAGTACTCTGTTTCGCCAGCTCCATGGGCTTCATGTGCCACTCGATTCTACTAGTAGGTTCAATAGGATAAAACTCTTGCAGTTCTCTCCTGACGGGCGCTGGCTTATCTCCGCGACTTTGTACGACTTACACATGTGGAGCGTTGTAGGTTCTGGTGGCACCCTGCACATTCCATCCCTATTTCGGAGCTACAGCATGGTCCAATTGACTCTTGGTTCTCTCTACGGATCTGTTATTTTTGACCCCCAGAGCTGCAGATATCTCGCCAGTTTCGCTGGTTCCGGGGTGGTCAAAGTAATGGACATCGAGAGTGGAGAACAGCTAGCTGTCTTGAAGGACGTGCCCAAGCTCTGAGATGTCTCATTCTCGCCAGATGGAAAATCAGTGTTGACTGCGTCTGCCAGCGGCATACTGCAGATCTGGGACGCACACACAAGCTTCAAGCTGTTCTCGCTCAAAGGACACATGAAGGACATCTTCCAAGCCTGTTTCTCCCCCTGCGGGAAATACATTGCATCGGCGTCACTGGATAATACTGTGCGGTTGTGGAGGAGTAAGGATGGACGGTGTCTGGTGATGTTTTCTGAGCACGGTTGCCTTGTGCCGCATGTAGCCTTCTCTAGGGATGGAAAGACATTGTGGTCCGCAGACTGCCATGGGACGGTCATCATGCGACGTATCCTCGATGTCATTCTAGAAGACGAAGGAGGTCCACTAGTAGCATGTTTACCACACGCGTCGTAGGCTAGACATACTTAGCTTTCCGTGCCCCCGTGCTCCGTTATGTTTCTTTGCTCTTTGTACTAGCACAAATCTCACGGACTTTGCGTTCGATAGTACTGTACCCTGTCCTGTCAATCCTGGTATTTAAGCTATGCGTACACCCCTCCCAACACCCATCAAACCCCACCATAGACATACCAGAAACACGCAGGTTCTCATGCGAACAAGTAATCATAGAACGACCGTCTGCCCACAGGCTGCGCCCGAACAGCACGCTCCGCGCGCTGCCTAGCCCGCGGCGGCGTCCTCCTCGCAGGCGAGTGCGACGGCGAGCTCGCCGACCTGCGCTGCCGCTCCAGCAGCCGCGACCTCAGCACGTCCGGGCCCTGGCGCCGCCGGTCGGCCAGCGGCGTCCTGTCGACGTCCGCGAGCGAGAGGGCCGCGAGCTCGGCTTCGGGTGCGGACATGTCCCCGTCGCCGTCGGACTCGCCGATGACGGACCACCCGTCCGAGTCGAGCGCGGCCATCGAGATCTCGGGCCTGCGCGACGCGTACACCGCGCAGGCGCTGACGGGGGCGAGCGCGGGCGATGCGGGCGCGGAGGTGTCCGAGGCGGCCTCCGCGATCGCTGAGAGGGCTGTGGTGGGGGCGGCGAGCGAGGGCGAGATGGGGCTGAGGGCCTCGGCGTCGGAGAGCTCGCGGTCGGACTCGGAAGTGTCGAAATCGGTGGCGGAGAGCTCGGAGAGGTCTGTTACGGGCGGGGTGTCGAGCGTGGGGGCGGCGGAGCGCGTCGGGCGGGTGACGTTCGGGCGGAGGAGGTAGGTGAGGCGTTGGCCGGCGGTGTCTTTGCCTGCGTGTGGGGGGATGTGAGGACGGTGGGCAAGTTAGTGCGGGTGGGAGGGGGAGAGAATTTGAATGGCGTACTGAAACTGACGACGTCGTGGTAGCGGGCGCAGCAGTGCACAACGTAGCGCGTGAATGCGTTGTCCTCGATGTTCCAGACGAGCTGGAGCGGGGTCCGCGAGACCTCGAGGATCGCATCTGTTGAGCCGATTGGCGTGCTGGGCGAATCGAATGTGGCAGACGCGTCGGGCGCGAGCATGACGCCCCCTGCCGCTAGCCAGTCAAGGATCTCGTCCTCGACCTCCTTCACGAGCAGCTCCGTGCGTGGGCCAGAGCTGCGAAGCTGGCGGCGCATGCCCTTCAAGCTGAGTGAGAAGCGTCCGGCATTGGCGGAGGAGGGCTCGCGTGCAGCAGGGACGGCCGAGGGGATGGGGTTGTTGCGCGACAAGAAGTGGGGGAGAGGTTCAGGGAACGTAGGCCGGCTGTTCGGAGCGGTGACGCTAAGGTCGTCCTTGGATGGCGCGACGATGTGCGAGTTACCCACAAACCTCGCTGCAAGACACGACCTCGCTGGGATCGGTAGGTGCAGATGAATAGTAGGAAATGGACACACCGTTCTCTTTGCGCCGAACCCACTGCTTACCCTCCTTATCTTCTCGTCGATTACGCTTAGCAGAAACCGAGACGGCGGGCGGTGAGACTACTCGGGCCTGGATGCGCAAGTGGGCGAAGCGGTCTGAGAGACCAGGGTTACGAAGGATTGCTGGGAACGACATTGGGATGGGGCCATTGTCCTTGGTTGGAAGTCCTACTGGGTCAGGCCGGTCAGGGCTAGCGGCCGGCGTTTGCTCTATGGTATCCATCATAGGCGTTCGAGTCGAGGCGAAACAATAAGCAGAAGTACGGAGGGCGCAAGCAAGGACGCAAGACTGAGTACAAATGCGAAGGACAAGAAGCTGCCTCTTGTGTCGCGTTGAGGATGAGCTGGGAGCAAAGTCGGGGGGTGGTCGACCAAGTCAGAGCGGTCCCTGGACCTGATCCAGGTGAGAGTTCAACGGAGCCGCCCGGGCCGATATTACCTTGCTTGACAAGGTTTCTCGGACCTAATTGAAGCCAGTTTCATCCAATATCGTAAACATAACCAAATGTATGCCCACATATGGAAAATAGGCGCCTAGAACCAGCGCCCAGCGCACTCGAAGTTGGACATCCAGCTCTTACAGAAAGCCCTTGCAATGACAACACTCTCCATCTATGCTCAACGCACGATGTTGGTGCTTCATTGTAGCGACCTTAGGCTGAGAGCCACGGTTTCCAGGGCGACACGGTGCCCGGTCTGTCACCCTTAAATTTCGCAGGGTAACTTACCAGGAAAAACAACACAAAATCAAGCAAGGTTTCCGCCGGTGCAGCCGGCACTTCCGAGTCCCGCTTCTGCCTTGAAAACACTACTACTGCCAGCAATCTGGTGGCACCTTCAGATTCTGCTCTGAGTCTTTGTTCACCAGCCGGTGACGCCTCTCTGGTATCTGCCTCATCCAATTTGCTACGGACCCCCCGTTATTGCCCTGGGAAGTTCTTGAGAGGATCATCGACCGTTCCGGCGACCATTCCCAGACGCTACGCAGCCTACGTATATACGCCTACCCAGGCGTCCGATCATACTCGGGCGTGCATTCCCCTACCTCCAACTACTCCCTACCAATTCGCATACTCCCTTTTTCTCTGTTATCTCCTCTTCTTCCCCTGCGATCCGTCATGCCCTCTCTGTTGTTGCCTCTAGAAGTCCTCGAGAGGATCATCGGCCATTCCGGGGACCATCCCAAAACGCTACACAACTTCTCCCTCACATGTCGCGACCTTCGTCCTCGCGCTCTCTGCTTACTCGTTGCAGATGTTCACTTCAAAACTAGGGTCGACATATTCCGCTTCTGCGACTTCCTCCAGGACAAACCGCATCTCAAACCCCTCGTTCGTTCTGTGACTATGAACCCAGGCGACTTCGCTCCCTTCCCCCTCCTGAGCATCCTCCCGAATATCTCCAAAGTGCACTTCACTTGTATCCAGCCGAAGTGGCCACGGACTAGGCTCGTCACAGTTCTAAACCAGTCCAGCCTGACATGCTGTGAACGCTTTGGCACAAATATTCAAGCCCTTCACCTCACCAACCTTTCTTTCCCGACATACCTCGATTTCGCTCGAATCCTCCTGACACTCCCATGCCTCACGGATCTCGTCTGCTCTCGTGTCGTCATTGGATCCGAGGGTAATGAAGCACCTCTCGCCGTGCTTAAACGACGCCTATCGCATCAATTGCACCTGCGCACTGTGAGTCTTCCGACTTCATGGTGCTGTCGGAACGAGGACCATAGCTAAATGGCGTTTAAATTTGTGCTTGCAAGATTTCCCTTGATTATCCTAGACCTAGGGAATTAGAGAGAACATATTGCGACCGTATATATACGGTAGCCGCGCTGCTCTTGGACTCGGGGTTGGTGCAATCTACCACGGAGACTCTCATTCTGCAACGTAGGTTTACTAGCCGTGGGATAATGGGTGGCCAAGAGAGCTCATGTCACATGGTAGCATATAGATCTCATGGACTTTCACACCTATTCGAGTGGCCTCGACTGCAGTCCCTGGTACTGCGACTGTACAACCTCCAAGATATTTGCAATGCTACTGTGATCCTGAATGAGTTTTCCCCCTCAACAATCAAGGACGTTATAGTTGAATTGCGGCAACGGTCCGTTGGGGATATCAATGCCGTCTCTGGCGAGACTAATTCAAGGCGATTGCTGGAGTTAGAACAGGCCTTGCTAAGGTTCCCCCATCCGCGAATGACGTGTCTTGTTGACCACTTGCACAAAGGCGAAGCATCATTCTGTACTCAAAAGCTTGGAGAACACTTTCCTGTGCTATCTCAGCGCGAAGCGTTTAAGGTAACATCCCAGACAGGTGAATATGGTTTCTATTGCAGCTTCCACGCCGGCAGTAAACTGAGACAAGATATATAGTTCTCCCACCGGGAGCAGACCACAATTATTCATCGGATCTCACAACTTCTCCAGATGGAAAGTGGGTGGCGACCGCGACCTACGATTCTACTGTCATTCTGTGGGACGCCGCCGAGGGAACCACGGTCCACCAATGGACCCCCCACGACTACACAACTGTCACATCCCTCGCATTCTGTCCGGATGGCCCATTTCTTCTTTCTGGCGGCAATGATTCAAAAGTCAAAATCTGGGATCTCGCTGAAGACTTGCGTGAAGTTACCACGCTCGAAGGCCATACCAGCCACATCACATGCTGCGTATGGTCCCCCCGCGGCGACGTGATTGCGTCCGGGTCCTTCGACGGCACCATACGACTCTGGAATGCACGAACCTTCCACAAGCTCTACGTTCTCAAGCAGTCGGGACTAGAAGCAGACTACATAGACCTGGCCATGTTCTCTCCGGATGGCCGCTGGCTCGTCTTTGGTTCTACTCGCAGTTACCACGTCTGGAATGTCGACTCCAGCATGCTGCACAAGTCGGTTCTGGCCAGTGGTTTCCATGCGCATATTACCGTATTTGACTCCAGCAGCACACGCCTCCTCGTGCCAGAAGGCGATGTGGTCAAACTCGTGGACGTCGAGACTGGAGAAGAGTTGGCCGTTTTGAGGGATTTGAAGTCGGGCGGGAGGGGTGCCGCGTTCTCCCCAGATGGGACACTGATGTTGATGGCATTTGACAACGGCACCATCAAGCTCTGGGACGCGAACACCAGCGTCGAGCTGTTCTCACTTGAAGGACACCGGAAACCAATCCAAGGGGCCTCCTTCTCCCCTTGTGGGAAATATGTCGCATCAGCGTCGGACGATGGCACAGTGCGGCTGTGGAGGACCAGAGACGGGTCATGCGAGGCGACGTTCTCCGAACACCAGGGCACAGTCGTGTTGCATGTAACCTTCTCCCCGGACGGGGAAACACTGTGGTCCAGAGATTCGGATGGGACGATCATCATGCGACGTATGCGCGATATCATCCCGACGGACGAACAAGCCTTGTAGCAGGTATATAGTATTTGTTCTTTGTTTTCATTTCATTTCCCCATGCTCTCTGTTTTCTTGTCGCCGTTGTACCGTGTTTTGTGGTGAAACTGTATCGGTACTGTTGCATGTTCTATGAAGAATAATAGATTATCTCTACATGGACCACCCCCAACGATATATGATGGAACAAGCCATACGGAATGCAAGCTCTGCTTGCAAGACAGCACGCCAATCGTGAATTGTATACACCATGACAGAGCAAGCAAGGCGAGCCTTGCGCTCCGAGCCCGGAGCGAACGTAGTCGCAGGTGCAGTGGACCCTATTGCCTCTATGGCCACGCAAATACAATCGGCGGGTCATCGACACGTCCCATCTCGTCGCACGCAGGGGCTCCGAGAGCCGCGTCAGCTCCAGGCTCAGACGGCTCGAGCTCCAACAGACCGTAGTCTCCTGGTACTCGATGGCTTCTGGGGAAGCCTTTCTGGAACGGCCTCCTGGCTCGGTTCAAAATATGAAAAAGAACCACCAAGTGATGGTTCAATGTCCCTCTGCAATTTCCGTGTCTTGGAGAGTTTGTGCTCCGTACAATGGGCAAGCCTTCACACCTTCGCCATTAGTCTGCGGCGTCGACACATTGCTAGATAGGAGGACTTCTGAGGTAGAACAGCATCGAACGTCTTAAATTAGCTTAAAATAGCACGACACTACGACGTACCACGGCAACCATCCAATAGATACAGGGGGGGTGTTCACTGAGTAAGAAGTCGTAAAGGCTGAAAAATTCCGATTCCACCTAGAATCGGCTAATCTGCTCGTGACGACTTCTGCCCTTTTTCGCTATCACGTGACTTTTTGAGGCACCCGCCCGGGCCGTTTGTCCGTACCCATCCCGTGATGTTTGTGTTTTGGTGTTTGCCTCATGGCCCTTCGCAACGGGACCGATCGCACTTCGGAATCGCCACCTGAGGGGCTTTCCTCTATCATAGTTTCCGCCTGGCTATAAACAATGCCCGAGTGCATCTGTTTGTGTGTTTCCCACACCTCCCCTCTCTGTCTGGGACTGCGAAGTCAGTTCACGCTTTACACCGATCTTTCCGCCCACTTCATACTCCTCCCAAGATGGTAGGCGATTATTGAGCAGGCTATCCTCGTGAGTAGTGCATCGGTTTTGAGGTGACTTTGTTTCAAGCCGATTTCTGCCAGGTGCTAGTTTACGCAAGGACCACTTGCGTCCGTTTCCCATCGTCGCCGGGGAACTCCCACCTTGGGAGTTCGAAGGGCGTGTCGTGAATTTTGTCACACGTGAGGAAGCCGCAGCTGTCTGCTTGGGAACTGCTCCTCCCAGTCTGAAACAACCCGCTTGATCTGAAACTCCAGTCCATGCAGTATGTCTAGTTCTGGCATGACGCGCATCAGGAAAAACGGATTTTCTAGAGAGCTTCTGTGGATGCTATCTAGCACTCCGAGGACTCGCGAGCTCTTGCACCAACTTTCGAGCGCTCGACAGTGCCACCGAGGCGCCGAGGGTGGCCGTACATGGCATCAGCACTGATTCGTTCACTTACCACCTTCAATGTTGCTTCTGAGGGCAGCAAACAAGCCGTATTTCCCCATCCGCACTCGGGGGCTCACTACGACTCTCCTCCTGAGGCACAGGAGGACCATCATCTGACGTTCAAGTCCTTATCGGCCGGCCCTAAACCCTACACGTGGTCCCATCAATCTGCCAGCACAACGGTCGCCGGCCTCTTCCCTTCTCTCTCGCATCTTCCTCTCCCCCCTTCATGTTCTCCCGCTGCTTGCTGCCTTCCCCGCACTGTCTGGTGACCAAAAATTTGCCGTTGTGATACCTACTTTGCCAAACAGAGGTGCGCCTGCTTGGAGAACGCCCCAACGGGCCTTTTGGACTCTGTTTAGGTGAGTGCGCTATCTTGTGGGTGCCACCTAGTGGGCCTGTTCACCAATTTAGTCGGTAAGTGTTCATTTTGGTTTGTGTCCGAGTCTTCTCCCACACTCTTCACCACCCAGCAAGCCCATGTCGCAACGAGACCGGGGTGTGAACAAGCGTATCTGGGGCAGTCCCGCCGCTTGCCACTGGAACTACCTGTGAGTGGCTTCATGTATACCGCCCTGTCTCACCCGGTCCCTTATCCCACATCCAATCTGTTTGAAGGTAAGTCAGTGTGCACATCCCAATTAGCGTGACTGTCATATGCGAGAGTGGCACATGCCCCGCACAAAGGTGAGTTATAGCTTGCACTGCAGTTGACCTATGGCCGCACTCGTATGAGTTTGCAGTACGTCTTTGGATTCCTAGGTTGTATGCACGTGGGCGACACTTTGACCAGATGGGTGCTGGCAGCTCCTTTGTGGCGACCTTGGGGAAGGTCTCGCTCCGCTCGTATACCTTTATGTAGCACTTGTTGTATGTACTACGCTATATTAGAGCAATAAACGAAGTTTTTATTATCATTGCGTGTATATTCAGTAAAAATCCGAACCAGATAGGCCAATGCTCTCAGGTCTCGCTACGTCTCGGGGACATCTATCGAGTGCTATCAGAGCTCTTGATAGACGCTGCAGAGTGCTATCGACTCCTACATAAATAGGTACCTTCCGATCAGCCTATTGCTACTCTCTAGGCCTGAGAGTACTAGCGAGTAAGGTTTTTTTTTCCTGATGCGGGAGAGCAGATGGAAGCCAAACGCAGACAGAGGAAGGCTCAGGTAAAGGCACAGGTGGTGAGACGCGAGTGAACGAACGGGAATACGGGAACACGAGCGACGTGGCGGTGGCGGCCTCGGCGGCGATGTGGGTGACGATCACAGGGGTCACACAAGACGACAGTGGAGGTCACATCATTGGTGATCCGCAATGTAAGCTGCTGCACGCTGCCCTACATATGAAACTAAGCTGGATAAATGTATAAGCAACCTTCACAATCATTTTTAAGGACAACGCCCTACAAATGGGCTCTGTAAAACTTCGCTCGAACGCTTGTTACGCACTAGTTTGTTTCGACCCGTGGCTTTGCCACGATGAGTATGGCTTCGCCTCTGGCTCAGCCTAAGAATACAGGGCGAGCTGGAAGCATTTAGATTTGAAAACATTTTGGAGAGTTTTCTGAAACTCCCCGTGGTTTTACCACCGCAAGCAGTGTGCTTCGCCTTCGGCTCTGCGTCGAAAGTCGACCATACCCAGTACCAAAATCATCAAGCAATTATTCACAAATTACACACCCGTGGGGCCCCGCCGTGCATGCCTCAGATTATATGTCATACCCCATCAGGAAAAACCCAAAAAGCCAATTACAACTAATGGCTATAATCAATGATACCGTTTGATACCTTGGTGTCAGTAACTGATAATGGGGTTCATGAGAAAACCCCCCTTGCTAATTAGCACTAATTTTCGCTTTTTCAGTGCTTTGGCTCCAATGACAGGACAGCGGGAGGTCTGACCTCACTATTAAACAAGCAACAAGGATTTTCATTCTATAGACGCATTAGATTAGATACAATACCACAATATACAGCAGACCCACAACATGGAGCAATCAGACTAGTGCTACACAATCGACAGAGACCGACATGCAATGGCAGCGCCGAAGACTCCGATAGCAGTGAGGACAATGGACATCATATAGTCGCTGCTCCAGCATTCATAATGCAGGGAGGGCCATGCTGCGCCCGGGCGACTGGAGCTAAGGGCGTCGTGAAAGATGGCAGCCGCGCATCTGGTCCTTGAGTGCGCGGATGCGCTCCGTCAGCTCAGCCTGGTGTCGCGATGTGGACGTGTTCTGTCGCGCGAGGATGGAGCCTGGCGTCCCATCCGGTGATTGCGATTCTACAACAGATGGGTGTCAGCATCAGCGCGGTCAACGATACACTGCGGTAACGGCAGTAGGTAGTAGTTATGTGTGACTGGAACGGCACGTACGGATGCAGGCAGAGAGCGGCACCATCTCCCTCTTGTCGGACACGCGCCGGCAGGGCACCATGGACGGGTCGGTGTTGACGAACAGGAGCGGGATGGTGGGCGTGTTGGACGGACGCGGCACGTGGCGGCTCGTTGTTCCGTAGGGCGACGGCGTCGGAGACGCACCGTTCCCCGACCCACCCCCATATCCTGACCCACCTCCCACCGACGCCGACCTGTCCATGGTGCCCAGTGCGAGGACGACGGGGAGGATGCCGTGGAAGAGGAGGCTGAAGAAGTACTGGAGGAGCTCGTACCGGTCTGCACCGTGGTATAGACCATGTAGTCGAACAGGATGAGGGATGACAAAAAATATAAAAACTAACCTCTTATTTACTACCTTTGCCCCCGACTGCTCCCATCTACCGAATGTCTTCTCTCTTCCTACTCTGACACCACCTCCCAACTCTCCTGTGCTGTGTCGACTGCTTGTGGGAGCTGCCGTCTCATGCAATCGGTGTCAAGGGAGGGAGGGAGGAGGGAGGAGTAGCCAGTAGCGGTGGCCGGTGAAGCTGAAGAGCGTGTCGAAGAGTCAGCAGACGACGCGTCAGAGCATTAGATGCCGATAGGTGCCGAGATCGGCGTCTAATGCTCTGACGTGTTGTCTTCAACGATGCTTGCGACCTTGTCTCCCTTTGTCTCTCTTTGTCTCCCTGCTCATGCACCCTCTCTAGTGCGAACCTACGCTGAATGCCTGCTCTCTCTGGAGATTCGCTGCACCTCTTGACTCTGCTCCCCACCAGTCCCCCGCCTTGCCAGCTGTGTGTGGCTCCTCCACGTGTACAGCTACCACCCCGACACCCTGAAGAGCATCCTCGCATGCCTGCCCATCGTCCTCGGTGACAGACACAAGACCTTCTGTGAGTTCTTCGTCTTGTGGATCAACCAAGACAACATCTAGCACCCGCAGGCGCAGTCGCTGCCACTGTCCTGCGAACTTCTGTACGTGCCACTCCTCTCGCACTTCTTTGATGCCCTGTCCATGCTCAACAACGTGAGGGCACTGAAGATATACTCGGTCATGTTCGAGACATTTAAGGCCTTCGCACAGACGGTCGTTTCCGTCGTGAACCTGCGGACACTGAGTGCATCTAGGTGCGATGGCCTGATCTCGGTGAGCCGTACCCTTCCACAATTGCTCGGTATGGCAAACTTCTACCGTACCTGGAGGACCTGACGGTCAGTGATTGTTTTCGTCGCACTTCGGTTAGGGGACTTATGGTGTTGCCGTGGGCGTGCACTCCCAGTAAAAAGCAGGGGTGTACCCTTGGGTATGAGAGGCTGACCCTCCACCCTACCCTTCAAAAACCCTTGACCCTTGACAAGGGTAAGGGTTTTGTCAAGGGTATTAACCTTGTGACCCTCTACCCTTACTTTTACATACCCTTACCCTTGACCCTTGAGGGTTTTTGGTCCTGATAAGCCTTTGTCAGCTCTAATCTTCATTTTATAAACTTTAAGCTGCTATCTACAACTATATAAGATAAAAGCAAGTAGTATTGCACTTTAAAACTACCACTTATCACTCTATTATATGTACATATACCTGTATATTGACACCCTTGTAGTACTCTTCAAATACCCTTCAACCCTTGGCAAGGGTAAGGGTTTTAACAGGGGTCGGGTAAAGCCCACCCTCCACCCTTACCCTTGGTTAACACCCTTCAAAACCCTTGGGGGTTTCTGATACCCTTGGTTTTCCCTGTGCACTCCTCAGGTATCCTTCCAAAACATCCACGGCACCGAGCGGCTGCTCTCTTCGCTCGATGGCTTGTCGTTGCCACTGTTGTCGCCCCATTGAACCCGAGTCCCAGTCAGTACCACCCTATGCTTCCCTCCAACCCACTGATGCCATTGGCTAATTTATCCTTCAGTGGACCCCTCGACTGGTGTCAGCATCGGCGTCAACCTGCGTCGCTTCTTGCACCTGCGCTCGCTATGGGCCTCCATACCTTACACCCTCGCGATCTTCTCCAAACTATTGTACTTTTGCTTCAGGCCCATCAAGACAACTGGGGGGATGCCTCCACGTGGCTGACATCGTTGTATCATGGCGTAACTAGTAGATAGTTTAGTGTTGTTGTTCTCGCCTATAATAGCATGTTAATGCGGCGTAAGCCATACCTATTAGGAGTGAAATTGTGTGTTCAATTGAACTAATCTCTTAAGAGCCTCTGTAATAGTGCTTACTTAGGGAAAACTAGGACTCAATTATCGGTAATTGCTGTTAATCTAGCTAAACTAGATGTGAACCTCTCATATTACTGCTTGTACCACTAATATCAACATTTGCGCCTATTTTTCCTAATAAACGCTAAGTAGGTGTAGTTGGCCTTCTGGGTTTTTCCTGATGCCGGGGCCCATCATATCAATCATTCCCGGCGGAGACTGGTATATGCCTCCGAGTCTGCACTCTCACTACCTTCAATGGCATTCACATGGCTCATACAGTATACCCCCATTGGAATTATGGCAGGCTGATGTGGGCCCGGGCCCATGGCAATCTGGTATCTAGTCGCACTCGGGTCGCACTGCTTGGGCTTTCCCATTGTTGAATGTCCTGCCACTTTGACCTGTAAGAATCAGACCCATCCCTCTTTCCCGTCACTTAAAACTGTCCCTAAGAGTTGCCAGCAGGTATATCCTTTCGAAAGAATAAGCCCGTTGCAGCACCATAGACTAAGAAAACCCAACTGCGGGCTCACCCTGCAGAGGCACAGCGCTTCGCATTCAAGACAACATCCTCATGCAACCCACACGTCCCATTCTGTTGTGACCCGAGCCTGAAAAATGCACAATTTAAGTATAAATACAGTGTTAACATAACAGTAGTTACAAAATGTCAAATCGACAGGTTGTTGCAGAAAAAGCCGAGCCCGGAATATTTGATGATTGGAGAACTATTGGAGAGCTCACTTGTAGCGCCGAAACGGTCTCGCACTGCGCGCTTCACCTTGAGGGAGGAGCTTTAGGCGGCACACATGGCAGCCACGCGGCACACATGGCATCCATGTGGCTTAAACGCCCCCACGTCCCATTCTCTTATGATCTCTTGGCGTGGAATCGGATTTGGCGCGCGCAGCGTCGCGTTCACAAGTATGCGCGACGCAGATTCGAACCGAGCGTATAGAGCTTGAGCCACGTGCCAAATTTAAGTTCTGAGTAGAGGCAGTGCCTTTTGAGGCCAACTCAACGCTCTCGAGCTCGGTCACCGTCGTCCTCTTATTATTCACCTCTCCGAATTCTCTGCCCCATCGAACTTGGCTGCCATGTCCGTATCCCGTCTGTTATTGCCTTGGGAAGTTCTCGAGAGGATCATCGGCCATTGTGGTGACCATCCCAAAACGCTACGCAACTTCTCCCTCACATGCCGCGACCTCCGCCCTCGCGCCCTCTGCTTATTCGTCTCCGAGGTTCACTTTGTGGACAGGGATCAAATCTTTGATTTCTGCGACTTCCTTCAGGCCAACCCGCATCTGATACCCTTCGTTCGCTCAGTAGCTGTGGATCTGGACGACTTCGCGCCCTTCCCTATGCTCCACATCCTCCCCAATCTATCTAGCTTGACGTTTTCCCCTCTACTACTCGAGAAGGAGCCTGAACCTGCCATGCCCATGAACCGATCCAGCATCACATGCTGCCGGCACTTTGGCACGCATATCCAGATCCTTCACCTCACAAATCTTATCTTCACGACATACCTCGAGTTTGCGCTGATTCTCTCGGCATTCACAAATGTGGCGGATCTCGCCTGCTCAAGGGTCTTGATCGAAGCGACGGGTAATCAAACACCCCTAGAGGTGTTCAAACGACACTTATATGGACGACTGAAGTTACTGACCATGAGTCTTTCGCCTTCTTGCTGATGCGAGGATAATATTGGCTAAAAGCGGAGTGTGGAATTCATTCGTATCACAAGATTGACATCGATTTTGTCGGACTTAATGACTCCTCGGACTATTACGACGCCCCATCTGTACCCGAGTTGCTCCTCGACTCGGGGTTGTTGCAATCCACTGTGAAGAACCTCGCTGTCCAAGGTGAGGCCCTCTGATCTTGTGTTACCATGTACATACCCTACGGCGCTCATGTCCCCAATTTGTTACAGTGTACAGATCATAATCATACGGGCTTTCGCGCGTATTTGAATGGTCTCGACTGCAGTCCCTGGTTCTGAAACTGGAAGTCAGCGCCAGGGGCATCGCCGACGCTATGGAGTTCCTCAACGGTTTCCCTCCTGCAACGCTGAAGGATGTCACGGTTCAGTTGCGCGGTGGGTCTATCCACTCCATTAACGACAGGCTGGCTGTGCAGGCTAGCTCAGGGCGCCTCGACGAGTTGGAAGAGACTTTGCTTAGGTTTTCTAAACCCCAAGTCGCGTGCCTCGTCGACCGCTTGCGCCACGGCAGAAATTCGTTCTGGACTCAACAGCTCGGACAGCGCCTTCGCGCTACTGCAGCGTGGAGCATTCACGCTCACGCCCACGACAGGCGGGTACCACTCCTACCGCAACTTTGTAGCCGGAAGCAAGCTGACTACGTATCTAGTCATCTCAGGCGAAGGCCATGACGATATGGTTCGGGAACTCGTCGCCTCACCAGATGGCAAGTGGGTGGCGACCGGGTCCAAGGACTCCACCGTCATCCTCTGGGACACCGCCGACGGTACCATCGCACAACGATGGATAGCCCACAGCTACAAACCCGTCCGGGCCCTCGCGTTTTCCCCAGATGGCCAGCACCTCGTTACGTGCGGCGACGACCCGAATGTCAAAGTCTGGGATCTCGGCCCTCGCGCCGACGCCGCCCAAGGCACACCCGAACTCGTCGCCGCTCTCGGGGGACACACCTATCCCGCGCCGTGCTGTACGTGGTCCCCGCGCGGCGACATGATCGCGTCTGCCTCCATGGACCACACCATCCGTCTCTGGGACGCGCACACGTTCCGCCAGCTGCACGCGCTCGAGCATCCGCTGCACGGTATGAACGCGATAGCACTTGTTGCGTTCTCTCCCGACGGGCGCTGGCTCCTCTCTGGGATGCCCATCCACCGCTACCACGTCTGGGACGCTGCCTCCGTCGCGCTGCACAAGTCATTCGCGGCCCCGCCTGACGGCGGTGGCGACGACGAGGCGGCATATTCCTTCCCCGCTGCTGCGTTTGACCGAGCGCACGCATCGCGCCTCGCCCTCGTGTCGGAGCCCAGCTCGAACCTAGTGCAGATCTTAGACGTTGAGGCTGGAGAGGAGTTAGCGGTCTTGGAGGGCTCAGACAAGATGCACGTGTGGGATATCGCGTTCTCGCCGGACGGCACGCGAGTCGTGACAGCCTCCCTCGACGACAAGGCGCCGATCTCGAACCCGTGTAGGCTGACAATCTGGGACGCGTCCACGGGCGTTGCGCTGTTCTCGCTCAGGGGAAACGAGAGGCGGGTCTCCCAGGCGCTGTTCTCTCCTTGTGGGCAGTATGTCGCTTCCGCGTCGCTCGATAGCACTGTGCGATTGTGGCGGACGAGTGACGGGTCGGGTCGGCCGTGGCGACGTTGTCCGGGCATAATGGGTCGAATGTGCTCCATGTGGCTTTCTCTCCCGACGGGGAGACGCTGTGATCTGGGGATATCGACGGCACGGTCGTCATGCGGCGTATGCGCGATACCATTGTGACGAATGGGCGCGATCCGTAGCATGTATCGACGTATGTTTCCTTTGTTTTCATGTCCTCGCCTGTCTGCACCCTCTGTCAATGTCCCAAAATCTGACAGGTCTGAGTGCAACGCCAAGCTCCGCTCGTGAGATATGTAGCACTCGTGACCAATGGTACATAGACAAAAAACGAGTGGAACAAGCACCCTATATAGACCCCGTACATGAACGCGAATCGAATACGCTGCTAAGTAGTGTCGGTGTCGTCTCGATGATCCAACGCACGCATACTCGAAACTTGAAAGTCGTTCCGCGACTCAGGCGCTCTCACATGAAGGTCGACATCGGACAATGGTTGGCATGAAGCCAATTTAGATCCATATGTCACGGTCCCGAGCACAGGAAACTCGAAGGAAGCTCTGCGACGTGGGGGAATGGATCCAAAGCGAGCACGTCATAGGGCACGGATTGAATTGCGGTTACAGTACGAACCGGCCGTTGATGCACATAGTTTGTCCCAGCATCGCACGCCGAGCCTCCTACAACCTTTCCTCCTCCCAGGTCGTTGAGAACGAAATCCCGATGGTCGCCCCCACGGCTTGCACACGCGGGGGCAATGACAGCGTGGGATAGGGTATAAAAGCTGGGGCTTTGAACTTGATGCGGACTGTGCTCGACCTCAGACTTCCTGAGGATGTTCTCGACAAAGCTCGCTTTCTTGTTCGTCGCGCTCGCGGCCCTCGCGAATGCCGTCCTTGCGACTGAGCGCGTCGCCGTGAAGCGCGACGACAACTTGCCTGCGCGCGTCCCGTACATCTTCCCTGCTCCTGGGACAGACGCGGTACGTCGTCCAGATCGACTGACTGCACCCTTCCTGATGCAAGTTGCAGGTCGCCGATACCATCCGGGCGCGGCGCGTCAACGGGACCCTCTTGGACCTAGATGGAGTCCTGTGAGTTTCGTCTCTTCATCCAACGGGCCTCTAGCAGCACAGACCAGTGACTGAACGCACCGCTCACAGGCTCCAGGACGAGGGTGTCGCGGCCGGATGGAACGACTTCTTTGGCGTGATCCGCGACAACAACTCCCTCCCAGCCCCCATGCGGGAGCTCTTCGTGCGTGTTCCGGCCGCTCACCTTCTCCGATATCAGTGCTGATGCATTGCCATGATGCGCGACATGCGCACGGTGATAGATCCTTCGCACGGGCACCCTCAATCATGCCGCCTACGTCTGGTAAGTACACGGCCTTCGCCCGACATCCCTGTCTCCGTCTCCCATACCCACCACTTGCCCACCACTTGATCACTGACCGACGACGTCTCCACGGACAGGCTCCAACACGAGCCGGTCGGCGCGAGCGTAGGCCTGACCCTCGAGCAGCTGCGCGAGATCCGGCTCACGCCCCCGTTCGGCGCGACACCCAAGACGTCGCTCACACCCGAGCTGCACGCCGCGCTCGTCTTCGCGGACTTCATGGGCGAGTCCGTCAAGGTGCCCCAGGGCGTGTTCGACAACCTGCACAAGTTCCTGAGCGACAAGCAGATGGTCGACGCGGTCGCGACCGTAGGGGGTTACAACTTCGTCAGCCGGTTCGTGGTCGCGCTCGACGTGGACAGCAAGGCGAACGTACCGGTTCCCATCCCGACGTCGCTCTAAGGCCTGAGATAACTGGACTGTACATGTGGCACTTCATAGATGTGGTTGGCGAGGATCCGCAGCGTTCCCGCTGTTCCCGGTAGAAGTATGGTTCGTGGATGTGTACATGTGTTCGTAGTCGCCTTTCGTGTAAAACTCATTGCCAGACACGGTGGTCGAAGCTATCGCCAAGCATGGAAACTGTTGTGGATTGTGGGACCGTATGTAATTTCCGCCGAGGCGCGCGAGAGCGAGAGCGTCGAGCCTGAGATCAGGAAACCGAAAGACGAAGGTTGGGGGTGCCAAGGCATAGCAGAGTGGGTAGCAAAGTACGATAAGCATCGGTTTACCCATAACATGAGCACACGCACGAGAGTTCCCCCGTTTACCTGACACAAACTCCGAAAACTCCTGCGTCGGCGAACTTACCACCCCTCGGGAACCCAGTGGACAACCCACGGTACTTACTGCAACGAGCGGCGTGGACTCGGTATTCGCTCTCGTCCGACAACTGTCTGCCGACCGTAGGACTCGGGCCTGAAAGAGACCGTGAGCCGCACTCCCAGGCCAAGGCTCTTCGAGGGAGATTCTTCTATCGCGTGTTGCTGAGAAAGACAAGTTTGCATGCAATGGCGATGTTCTCGTTGTCTATCATGTCTGTCGACTACGTCATGTTGGGTGAAATGAACGGCATTCCGCATCTGAGTGCAACTCTGAGCACTGGAGACGGATCGGGAACTCGAAGACAATACTAGGCTAGCAACTCACAGGGACAACACAGAGACCAACATCGAATCCTACTTGGCCAACGTATACAAGATCTTCACGAAGAGGTAGCGAGGTATGCAAGGAAGCAAGAAGTGGCCGCAAGGAACCTCAGGTCGAGATCATGGTGGTGGCGATGTGGAAAGCGACTACTGCCGAGCTGCTGCCTCTGACCAACCTCTGACTGCATAAAGTAGATCTGACTCCGGCCCGTGGCCGGACCATAGCCCCGAGTGCCGGGGTTGGTGGCCACTACGTGCTAGACGCGATCATGGCAAAAGTACAAAGGAAACACTGGGTGCACGCCAGCTGAACTTGAACGAGAGACGATATATTGCTGCGAGTGATCTGGCCAAGGAATGCTCACTGGTTGAATACGACATCCCACCATGTCCATCCAAGTCCAGTCCCGATCCTACGAAAGACGACACCACTGGTCACAAAGTCACCCAGACCCTCGGTGCGCCCTGACGTTTCGAATCTTCGTGCAGATACAGGTACCGATCCATTAGCTTGGACTCGGATTCCCAGACTCCATGGCTAAACCATCGAATATCGTTAGTGAGAACAGCACGCAATGACGGCAGTGTCGACGACTTACGCGATACGCAGATGCGAAAGGATATCAGAGTATTCGCCGAAGGCGGGGCACATGCAGCACCCGAAGACCTTGTCCGGGCTTGTTACTAGGGCTGTGTTCGAGAGTATCCAAAGCTCCCGTTTTCGCGCGACTGCCTTGAGCTGCTCCGAGGCGAGTGCGAAGTGGCTGGCAACGTCGATGACCGTCCCTGCATGAGCATACTCGGGGCTCGACATGAAGGACTGACACTGCAGTGTGGAATTGAGTTGCATGAAATCAGTCGGGAACTTCGAAGGCGATGCGGGGAAATGAGATTACGTACCACGCCATGCCAGTCCTCGACCTGCTCCCAGTTATTGCAGCCCAAAACGCTGGACACGAATCGCACACCGCATCCCTCGACTTCGTCGTACGTCGCCATATTGGGGTCTAAGCCGCACGCAGAAACGACCGCACGTGTGATGCGAGCATGCTGGTCGAAGACGGTGAACTCCCTCCCCAAGAACGGGGCATCATGATACGGGGCGGTTATTGTGTGGTGGAACACCGCACAGTCATAGGTGGTCGTGAGGAAGTACGGAGCTCTCCTCGCGCGAAGGCAGGGGTGTGCGAGGATGCCTGGCCAGCGGAGCCCCGTGCGGTCGCATCTGGTGCAGACGAAGGAGACGATCGCGAGGTCCAGGAGCGCGGCGGGGTCCTCCGTGAAGCCCTGGAAGTTATCCCCGAGGGCATCCAGTGCCTTACGTGCGAACATCTGTTCATTCGCGTCGGTCCATTGTGCAATGAGGTTAGGGATGCTGTAAAGCAGGACACGCAAGGCTTCCTTGACCACGTCGTTCGACTCGTCTTGCATGATCAAGGTCCGAATCGAGGGCATGTGAGCAAGCTCGGCGAAACCAGGCTCGCGGTCCGTTTTGGCCGTGCGCGGTATGTTTTGCAACCGATACGTCTCCAGAGCCGTCTTGAGATAAGCTAGTCTGGGGTGATACATGCGAGAGAGCCTCTCGTTTTCCATCCGAATCCAAGCCAGCCTCGCGTTGCAAACCCGAGTAAGACGGTCCCTGATGTAAGCGTGCTGCAGTCCCTCCATGACTTCCATCACGGATGTATACATATTGTTCCACACTTTCCTCAGCTGTTAATACTGCCCATGGTGAGCATAGAGAGGATGACACGAACTAACTTTTATCGGTGAGCCTGGAGGGCTTGTTCACAGCCTTGAGATCAATCAAGTGCTCGTTGACCGTTGGGCCCCACTCCGCGTTGTCTAGTATGTACCCCCAGCCTTCCTCGTAAAGCCTTTCCTTCACCCTATGAGCGTATGTGAGCGGATACTGAGGGATGGTCGAGCGGACTATGACGTACGCCCTCAAACGTTCTTGCTTGAGGTCATTCAACTCCGAAGACTTGGTAGCGTCGTACGTCTCCTTCCATTCCGACAGGCGTTCAGTGAACTAGGAGAGACGTGAGTTTACTCTGAATCAACAGAACACGAAGGCACCGACCGCCTTGCATTCCGCGACAAATACCCTCCGGTCGAGTATATACTTCTCCCTCTCTTCATAGTTCTTGAGGGCGGCCCACTCCATGCCCATGGTCTCGATCTCGGACTTGTATACCTTGCCTTTATGCTTCCTGATAATCTTCTCGCTGATAAACGTTCGACATGAGGTTCCATGATATGGCTAGGCAGCAGGGGGCACAAGACATCCAAGTACCTGTATACGAGATTGGCCATCTGGAACGGATTGCCATCCACGTTCGTCATTTGCCACATGAGTTTTTCCTGGCCAGTGGTCCTCAGGGTGAACCTGCAGCGGCATCATTGAGACGGAATATTGCGGGATGCCAGACAACCCACGTACGATGACCGAAAGCACGCTGAACAAAACCGCGCGGCGAAGATCCAGATAATGCTCTGGATGTTGGGCTTGAGGCAAATCTACATTCGATCCCGTTAGCGGCTGCATGACCGAACTCAACTCGACGATTGGCTCATACATGACAGTGCGGGAAGAAAAGCAGATTGGCGTACGCCGGCTCGCTGAGGTAGTACGGCGGGTCCGGGAGAGTCTTCAGCTTTCGTCGCGCTTGCTTCCAGAAGGGGGTCGAGTCGCGACTCATGAGGAGCGCCCTGAACGCCTTCGACGTGCGAGCGAGGTTCAAAACGTCGCGCGGATGCAGAAACCCGAAGATCTGAGAAAGAGCGTTTACAATCGTAAAACTGCATACCCCCACGAAAATAAAAAAGAGCTTTTACCTCAAACAGTATGTCGAGCGGCATATGGGGCATGCCCTCCAAGCCACCCCGCCGACCGCGAAGGTGGCGCCGGCTGCCTGATTGAGTGGCCACGGCAACCACGCCGGCGGCATTCTGTGTGGTCTGGGCCGCGTTCATACTTGAGGCGTTATCGGGATCGAGGGAAAGGATTCTGGATCTCGGGTTGTGGTTGAGGCTTCGAGCGGAGAGTTGGGACCAGACACAGAACTACGACGAGGGAGGGAGTGGCGGCAAGTGGATGAAGAGAAGGAGAGAGCGTGGTCGGACGCACTCTTTAAGTATCTGCCATGGCAGACCATAGACGCGTAGAAGCGGTGATGGCGACCACAGCATGGCAGATGGAACAAAGGCTCAGCGCAAGGGATTGCCGTTCAAGGTCTTTCCGAGGAGTCCTCCCTTTTATGGAATGAGTCACCGCAGTTCCTAGCGTCAACAGACTACACCTATACGAAAAGGTCGCCCCGAAACTAAGGATAGCATTCCGAGAAAGGTACCTTGTTCCCTGCAGGAAGTCGAGGCATGCGCGCTTAGTTTAGAATCGGCGGAAATTACCATTCTCGGAACCTAAACACAAATACATCCTGTAGAAAGAAGCAGGAACTTGTCGACCTTTAGGTGAATTGTAAAGAGAGTTGAATGAAGGCGTACCGCGTAAACACGGCGAAGCACAATCCCTCACGTCAACTCAGAACCTCGCGAAGAACGCCCTTCCTGCTTCGACCTGCTCCTGAGCATCCAGGTCCACCATTCGGAGGTTCTCCGAGTACATGGCGACCCTTCCCATTCTCTTCTCCCGACAGTAATAGTCTTCGCCACTCCTCGGGCTCCCCTTCTCATGACTGAGATGGTGGTAAAATCCGAGGGATAGTCAGCGAACATCTAACGCACGACATGAAGAAAAAAGCTTACTGCAGCTGGACGTGTTGCCGAACGTGGGTGATGTCGCTGGAATAATAGCACCAAGTGCACACGTGCTGTGTCTGCTCCACAGCCGACTCTAACGCCCTAGCTTGTGCGGCTAGGTCTTCAGGAAGTCGTATCCAATGGCCGTGACCTTCCTGAGAATGACGTTTCTCGCGCCTTGGGTCGCTGGCGTCGTGCCAATACTACAGGCAGTAGATGTTTAGTAAGCGCGATTCGAGACAATGCGGGCGACACCTACTATGCTGGTCCAATCGTGTACCTCCCTTCTGAACGTCCACTCCGGGCAGAGGCGACACACAAAGCGAGCACCGTGCTCATCCATCTCCTCCGCCGTCGCTGTAGCAGGATCCAGGCCGCACGCCGTAATAACTGCCAGGGCAGGCTCGACGAGGCGCAGCGCCGGCAAGCGACCGTTACGCGAGTTCCACTTTCCCTGGTCCCAGCCGATTTCTTGGAGATACTGCCACGCCTCGGTTTCATATACCTGACCCGCTGGCGGAGGGTGCTCGTCCAAGTCTGCGTCTCGCAGGCACACGTGCCCGAGGACCTCTGGCCAGCGAAGCACGGACCGACATCCGTTGCACCGGAATGACATGATCGCGAGGTCGACAGTGAGGGACCCGTCTGAGAATGGTCCCGCTGTCTTCTTGAGGTCCGCTTCGGCAATGGAGACAAGACGGGACTTGCACTCTTTGTGCCAGTCGACAGAGAGAGAGGGGATCATGTCGGCCAAGTGAGTGAGGAGTAGGTCCCGCGTGAGGTCAGGGGAGTCGTCTTCGAGCAATGCACGGATGGCGGGCATGGCAACAACATCGCCGAACCGCAGGCCGCCCACCCTCTCGCGCTCTGCGCCTTCCCCATCTTTCGAACGGCGATATTGCCGCAACGCTCGTTCGACCAGGCGCATACGCCAGCGCAACCGAAAACGGGGCTTTTCGCCTGGCTGAGGTGACTCGCGTAGATTGGTCACGAAGTCCGCGACAACTCGCTGGATCTTCCCCCAAGCTGTAATTTGTGAGTGATGTGGCGAGATGCGGAGGGTTCAGAGGCTCACCTTGGTCGGTCAGTTCACCTCTCAAAGTCAGTTGTCTTTGAGACGCAAACTGGTCCAACTCGTCGCAAGTCATCATGTCAACTTCAAGATCTAGCCCTTCCGCACGCAACTTGGCCATGGCACTGGGGGCGCATCAGTAAAAACGACAACTAAAACGAATGAAAAGGGACGGACGCAACGCAACGTTTCCTCCGAGCCTCGTTAGCTTCAACCTTCATTTGCTCCCGATAACCCTGCATCCACACTTCCAGCACCGGTGCGTACTACATTCAGCAGAATATTAGTACAGTACGATCCTTGAACCTGAACCTGGGAGCGTGCAGGAAGAGAAAATTGATACGAAAGGCGCACACACCTCCTTCCACGCCGCCACATAATCCAGCTGAGCTTGTACGTAACGGCGTTTCTCGTCCATGCCCGGCAGGGACACCAACTTCGCCTCAATCTTCTCTAGCTGAGGTAGATGCCAGACCTGCGCGTAGTCCTCGCTATACCCGGATATCAGCTCGTGTTGCATCACCAAAGAGTAAAACCACTATGCGTACTCCATGCGGTTGAAGAGGACAAGATCCTTCACTTCGAAGCCCACGATCTCGGCTACTGCCTCGACTCTATCAGCAGCTTCGCGAAAACTGCAAGATGAGTATGCGGTTAGGTCGAGTTAGACGCAAGAAAGAGCTAAACAGACGGGGAGCATTTTACTCACTTGAGCTTCTTGCAACTTGAACAGTACACGACTGGAATGGGCCAGAGGATCTTGCAGTTTGCAACAACCTTGCCACATGACTGAGGACGAACAGGTGAGTAAGCTCACGAGAATGATCCGGTATACCGAATTGTGGTGACGAGTCGAGTCTTACACGGCAGTGGTTGCTGAACAGCACGCTCGCGAACGCCACCTCGCTGATACCAAGACACTCGGTGGGGTCCAAGAGGCCTACCAACGCACGCGACGCCCTCCATACAAAGGCGCAATCGTCTTGTGTAAGGATCGTGCGGAGGCCTGTGTTGGTCCGAGTGAGGTTGAGGAGGTCGCGAGGGTGCAGATAGCTGAAGACCTGGGGCACCGTGGCGAGGAGTGCAGGTAATGAACACACAGGACGAGCGTGGAGGAAAGACAATACACACCTCGTACAAGATGTCCAGAGGGAAGTTCTCCAGGATCTTGACCTTCTTCAGGGGGTTGCGAGGTCGACGTTTGGTCCCAGCCACTGCTTGGGCTCGCGGTCGTGCCGCGACAGACTTGGCCCGCGCGTTGACAATTGCCAGTTGATTCAGGGGAGGTGGTTCGAACTCGTCGCGTTTGACCTTCTTGAGAGGTGGTCGCATGATGGGAAGTAGAGGCCAGAAAGAGTGAAGTTGTAGTGGTGAGGCGGTTGAGCGTGGAATGGGAGACAGAGAGAGGAGCAGGGCGATGGTGTGTTCGTGTTTGGCCCAGGCGCCCAAACACGAACCAGGATCGTGAGGCGAGGACGTGTTCGACGATTCAGCTTTCCGCAGATGATGCACTCACGTTCTTACAATAGCCTAGGAGCTGCGTCCGCAATCCGCAATGGGTCAGAGTACAGCATTCGATTGCATGGCAAGGGGCTGGGTACGTATGGGGTGAAGGGGTTGGAACAAGGTGACCTATCATTTGAGCTTATACAAATAATGTCCAACACCCCACCTACATCGTGATCCGCGTCAGTAAGTTAAAACATTGACAACCACATGGGATATGATATCTTACTCATTCCCTCCATTTAGTCCGAAGAACTCCGCGACCGCGAGGTAGAAAACACGGAATCTACACCGATGTCAATCAACCAGCGACCCTCACCACGGATATTTGCTACGAACCGATAGAACGCCTTCCTGCCTTCTTCCTTGTCGAGGCCCTTGGCGACGGCGTCCCTCTCAAGCTCTGCAAGTCCAGCTTTCGCATTGGCGTCCTGAGACCGGAGCCAATGTTCGGAGGTGCGTGAGTAGTGTTTCCCGTTCACGAACCAGCTCTGAATAAGGGTGAGATCGTCTTGGAAGTACAGCTACATGGTCAACCCAAGTTGAGTCCCGGTGTACCGATTCGAATCAAGCAAGTTGAAATTCACCAGGAGGTCATGCGACGGCATGGTGCCACCTATATACGCCAGTAAAATATGAGTTCGATGCATGTATGCGTATATAGAGGTCTTTGGCGCTACGAACCAGAGAAGAACGTCTGCGCCATCCAACCATCGCCTTCTTCGAAATGATATGGGGTCGTACGGTGACAGAAAATATGGACGAAAAACAGCGATTCCTCTGTGCCACCAGCGCGGAGCCACGATGCGACCTTTGACATCAACGCCTTGTAATTTTTCATGTGCTCGAACATCTGTTATACGTTCGTTTCTGATGTTTGGTCGCATTTAATAGACAAGATACAACATACCTCAATCGAGAGGATGCGATCGAAACTTCGAAAGCACGGCTAAGCTAGGATGTACTTCAAAAACGTGAGGTGCTTACTGCTTCGACCCATTGAAGTTAAAGGTGTTGACATCTGCTGTTATTATCTAGGAACGGGTTTTAAGACTATATGGAGCCAGAGTTATGAAGAGCAGAGTGAGTACCTCGAGGTTAGTCAGGCCACGGGTCTCTGCGGTCTTGTCTATATGTAACTTTTGTGTCGAAGAGTTTGACAGACCGACGATTCTAGACTTGGGATACTTCTGAGCTAGGTAAAGCGAAAGACTTCCCCATCCTTTCGCAGCACTATAAGACCATGAAGATTCACGCAGGGAGCCAAAAAGCGCACCGCAACCCAAGTCCAGGATGTCAAGGCCGTCCTTTAGCTGTGCCTTCTCGCAATAACTCTCCAGCATGAGCACCTCTGCCTCTGCCAGAGTTTCCTTGCCAGTAGGGTACAGGCAACACGAATATTTGGCGCATGGACCCATGCAAGACAGCATGAAGTTGGTCGTGACCTGATAACAAACCGTCATTGGAACATAGTTACGAACGATGTGAGGCTGTCTTGCCACGTACCTCGTAATGCTGCTCGTTCGCCTTCTCTGGGACGTCCGCAATCTTGGACCTGGCACGCACTCCCTCTATCCATTTCATTTTGGCAGCAAAGTTGGCTTCGAACGAGCCATGGTCAATCTCGCGAAGTCTCTGTCGACAGAGAGCTCTAATGGCAGGTCTAAGGACAACGTCCGGGACCAATCCCTGTTGTCATTAAGGGTGAGTTGGCGTGCCTTCTGAGAGAAAGATACGGGTGCACCTTATCTAGGAGGTGGTACCCGACCTCAAGAATGCTGTCGGTGAGCGTTGGCATGATTGCGGTACGGATATTAGTGGAGGGGAGAGGAGAGCGGGGGAGAAGGCGGTCGGGAAGCGGGACTAAAGGCGTGGGCCATCGTTGTCGGGCAGTTCGGCTGATGGACTCGCGCGTCGCTGTCAGGCAGCCCGAAGAGTGCTCGTCGCTGTGGGACGTGTTGCGGGCGGACAGGGTCACGTGCGGCTTCGCGGTGGAATTAGTTACGCGAGGACGGCGGGATGCCACCGTGAGTCTGGACTCGAGCTCACCTTCTCTTGCGTTCTGCTCGTGTGAGCGGACGTCCCCAACCCATGCTCTAGCCTCATCACTATCCTTCTGGCCGTCTCTTATGCACGGAATGAAACGTATCTTGGTGCAGCACGCCAGTCGCGGCGCGGCCTTCGACAGGTACAACACCATTCGCAACTTCTTCCGACGGCAACATCCTTCCCCCGTTTCCACACTGTCCTACTCCGCTCGCGTGCACCTTGCATCCTCTGGTTTATCTCCTTGTACACTCAGAACTCGTCTCGTCTTGCGTCAGTTTTCATCTCATCGCCCCGTACTCCAGGAGAGCCCACTGCGTCAACCGCCTGAAGAAACTCGTCAGCAGGATGTCAAGCCCCTTGAGAATGAAAAGGTCAAGCCGCCGCACAAGGAGGGGACGGAGAGTGTCAGCTTAGAGCACTACCCGCGGTCACTTAGAAGACTTGCCATGTCCCTTCCCCATTTGCAGCGTCCCACACGAGATGACTTCCTCAAGGCAGCCGATGGTTTCTGGCAGAGGATGCGTATCCGATTCAGATGGCTCACCATCCGGTCGTTCAGGAGGTATAATGCCGATGACCTCTCTGCCTTTCTAACATGGTTTCTCATGAGCCAGACTCTTTGGCTATTTGTCGGAACGTGAGTCTTTGTCCTCCTGTTGTCTGCACACTACATCCTGACGGTCTGCCAGCACTACGTTCTTTTCTGTTCTATTCGCCACCGCGAATAGTTTGCGGTTGCAAGGTACGTGCGACCAGTCCTCTCATTTCGGGAGCACCAACGGATGTCGATTATTCCCCATCTCAGAATATATTGCTCGCGCTCTCAGCGACTACCTCACGGCGGAAACCGGTATTACCATCATCTTCGAGTCGGCTATTGTCCCGAAGTGGAGGGACTCACGAATATCCTTCAAGAATGTGTTCATCACCCGTCGTCCAGATCATTTCTACAGGAAACCCTTTGACAACTATGGGCACCCTGTTGCGGCTGGCTACGACCTGAGCAACCATCCGTCTTACCACGGAAGGACAGGGGAGGAAGACGATGAGAGCTTGCAAGACCACTCAGAGGATGACCTAAATTACTCCATGTTCGACTTGAGCATGGACTCTATCGACGTCACACTTTCATTCGCTCGATGGTTCGAAGGGAAGGGTCTCGTTGAGGATGCGGTGATCAAGGGTATACGAGGTGTTCTAGGTGAGTAGCCATCTCTCCATCGTAGAATGGACCATTTACTCACTCGCACGACGTTTGGTGAAGATCGACGTTCTGTCACCTGGGACCCAGACAACCCGCTCGACCCTGCAGCCTTCCGCCACACCGCCCAGCCTGGCGATTTCGAACTTGAGTCTCTGCAGATTGAGGATCTCCTGATCACAGTGTACCAGCCAGGCAATTTCCGACCGTTTACCGCGTCCATCTTCCGTGCGGATATACGGACGTTCCGCAAGCAGTGGGCCTTCTACGACTTCCTCTGCGCGGAGAATGTTGTCGGACAGTACGACAACTGCCTCTTCAGCCTCCATCGCCCACAGAGCATAGGTCGTACCACGGAACAGGACCTCCAGGACGGCCAGTGGAGTCGCATGGTCGGTCTTTTATGCTATATCCTCTTCGTGCGCGCCAGCTTCTGACCTTGTCTTCTACGACAGTCGCGGTTCCGAATGGACGGCCTGAACATTGACCACTTACAAAGCATATCTACCTCTGGGGGTCCATTCTCGTGGCTCACCTCTGGCAAGGTCGATGCGGTGCTTGACATCAAGTTCCCGCGCGACCCTGCCGAGGGTCCTACCCTCAACGCGCTCCTGGGCGAGCTCGCGGACACCATCACTTCTGCCGCGATCGACCGTATCCCTGGGCAGCGGGAGCTGGCTAAGCCGCCACTGAGCGCCCCGTCAGACGAGGAGGTCGAGAAGGTCGAGGAGGGGAAGGCGGAGACGCCGAAAGTGGTTGTAGATATTGACTTGCGGTTTAGGGACTTGAAGGCCGTCGTGCCGATCTTCACGAGCGACCTGAGCTACGTGAACAATGCGCTGATCCGGCCCATCGTCGCGTTCATGAAGTGAGTGTTTCGTCTGACCCTGTCGAATGGAAGCTGACGTAGTATTGCTTGCAGCGCGAACCGCACACTGGTCCCTATCCGGTGTAGGGTTGTTCACGATCTCGAAGACTTCGATGGCTCTTGGACGGTATGTTCTCTAAACGCTGCCTCTCCGCCCTCCGCTGACGGTCATCGCCTTGTAGATGTGGGAGAGTAAGTTTGCATAGCTAAGCGTTTCTTTGTAACACCACTGACCTCTCCACAGCCGGCATGATCGACGCGATCTCGATGAAGGTCTACGAAGCGATGGCCTATCATGTCGCCCAAGCGAACTTCCACCGCCGCGTCAAGGCCGTCGGCACCTGGTCGCTCCAGATGACCGCAAGCGCGCTCATGTCGACCCTCCGCGCCGTCATGGACCCGATGACTGCGCCGTTGCGCGATCTGTACGAGCAGGGGTTCCCGTCGGAGTCAGTGTTCCAACTCCCTCCTGGCGTCTCTGCGTTCCCTGCCGCGTACCTCATGCATCCCGCTGCATATGAATGATTCGTTGACACTCCTTTCCCTGCTTCTCGTTTCGTGAATAGGTACCAACCGCGCGTCCCCGTGCTCCAGTCCGATAAGCGCCGATAGAATGAGTGGAATGGGTTGCGTTGTGTGCGAGGGTGGATATATGCGCGTTTGGAAAAGTACACATACATAGTTACATACATCTAGTTTAGCACCGTCTCCTTCCTGCCATCCAGTGTCCCGGTTCACGACATATTACGATATACAGAAACAATCTCCAACCGCTCATTACTATCTCTTCTTCGCAATCTATCCATGCATAATAGACAAAACGGAACTTAGACACAAACGCGTGCCCTCGCAGTGAAACCCGAGCTCAGTCGCGGTACCTCCGGATCCTGCCCGCGACCCACGCCCCGAACCCAGACTCGAGCACCAAGAGCACGACCCACAGGTACCCCCCCAGGAGGTGCTTCTTCGCTGAAATCGCAAACAGGGAGCTGACGGTGATGGGCCCGAGAGCGGCCGCTATCGACTGGAAGAGCTCCGCCAACCCGTTCGCCGTGCCCAGCGACGTCGTCCCCGGGGTATGGTCCTTCGTGAGGATCATGATAATCCTGCAGCAGCAGCGGCATCTGTCAGCATTACTAGTACTTGTCCGCGCGCATAGAGCCAACCCTGGGCGGCCTCAATATGAATATGAAAGCCACCACCACTTACGAGAACGCAAGGCATCCGAGCCTCGAGAGGAAAAGTACGAAGCTGATGGAGAGCCACTCGCCCGTGCCCGCGTCGCGCAAGCCCGCGCCGTTCGGGGGGAGGGCGGCGGCGGCCCCGCGCGCGACCCAGGAGGCGAGGGGCAGGGCCGCGAAGGCGGCGATCCAGGCGTACATGCAGAAGTCGAACATGGCGAGCGTGCCGAAGCGCCGGAGGAGCGCGGGCATGCCGAGCTTGAGGACGATCGAGACGGCGCCCATGCCGGAGAGCGCGCGGCCGATTTGCGAGGGCTGCGTGCGGTGGAAGGGACGATGGACAGTTGCGGTGGGGGGATGGGCGTGTAATCGGGAAGGGGAAGGAGGAGGTAGGGTGGCGTAGGCGGAGTGGTTGACGTAGTTGTTGCATGAAGTTTAGGCGTAGGGGTTCGAAGGTGGGGCGGAAGACGCGAAACAAGGGTGTGATGTTCGTAGAACGAGTTCGAGTTCGGAAATGAGCGTCGGGGGACGAAGGTGAGACAGGAGAGTGAAGACGCACCGATAGGGCAAGACCGCCTTCATTGATCGGGGAGTACGCCATGAGGACGAAGACGCTGTTGAAGCAAGATCCGGCAAAGCCCAACGCTGCGCTGGACGCGAACACCGCCTGGAGGACCGGAATGGACAGGAGCTCTCTAAACAGAGGTCGCTTGGGCTCCTCAGTCTGGATGTCTATGACGGTGTCCGTGGAGGAGGCTGCTGCGATGAGAGATTCTTGTTCTTCTTCTACGATCGAGACGACCGCGATGCCTGATGCGTGCGGAGATTTACGTTTGCCAGGAAGCGTCTTGCAAGCGGGTGAGTGGGAGACACTGTACATTCAGATGAATGCCTTACCTCCTCTAGGACAAACGCAGCAAGAAACGCCGCAGCCAAAGACAAGATAGCCGAGATGAGACAGGGAAGAGCATAGGGGTACTGCGACCAGAATGAGCTAGAGAACACGTCGGGCCAATGCTTCGCAGGCTCCGCAAACGTGCCTCCAATTAATGGGCTATCGAGTCCGACGGCATGAGGTTAATATGATAAGCTATTCTGCGAAGTGGATGCACTGACCCTATCACGTATCCCAGAGCAGAAATGACGTCGTACAATGGGAAGGCAATCGACTGGTTCGTCTCGTCCGAGAGCTCCCCTACTACGGAATGGATGGCTCCAGTGATACCGAAGAAAAATCCGCCTGTAGCAAATTTCATTAATGCACAGCTCCCTAAGTCTGAGGGTTGACCGACCGAGGAATCGGTTGATGAGGACGCTGGTGAGTGACCCAGAAAGACCAAAAAGGAGGGTGAAGAACGCGGTGCCGGTAGTGCCCAGTAGGATGACTGGGATTCGACCATGGTGATCTGCAGAAGAGTGGTGTCTCAGCGACAAGTAAGCGAGCGGTTAACACACAGGGGTTGTACCGGAAAGAGCTCCCCAGACAAACATGCTGGTGAACTGAGTGATTGAGGCGACACTATTCTGTACATGTGGCATCATTTAGACAGATTGGCCCGGAGAGGAAGCAGTTGTGTTGAACGACTAACCGCAAGTCCGCTGTAGTAACCGGTATCTGCGCCTTCGGAGGCAGCGAGCTTCTCGATGAAGACATTGTAATACGGTAGAGCCTGAGTGGTGGCGATGGGGAGAGTCAACTTTATCGCATAGATGACGGCCAGCTGCAGCTTTGGCAGTGGGTTGGGTTGATTTCGGTGCTTAGCCAGGAGAGGGGCAGTTTCATCGGAGGTCGGGCGTGTCGCTGGTGGTTCTGTGTGTCGGATAGGTTGTGCCATGGTTGGAAGTAGGGGTGGAAAGGAGGAAGCTCTAGTGGGTTAGTATCCGAGTCTTGACTCTTTATGGTTGCCGAACATGAGGGGGTGTTGGACTCGGAATTGGGGGATGTGCGTTGAAATCGGGGAATAGAAGAGAGATGTCAGCATGGCTAACACAACCGACGCACGCTTATGAAGAGGAGAACCCCATCTGGGCGTGTTGGCGTTGCGTGCTCTTTCCTTCGACTGACGAAACTGAGCTCTTTCCTCAGACACGCAGATAACGCCACACAAATAAGCGCCTCCCTATCCAACCCATGCTGTGCCAGGCACGTGGCACTTGCTCGATTTAGCAAGACCCAGGACTCCACAGCCGCTTATTATGTCAGGCGGGGGAGGACGACTGCAACTGCGCTCTGCTCTCGCTCTCTGCTCTCCTTCCCTCGCTCTACGAACATCATGGCTCACTACAACAACCCCCCACCACCCTACCCTGGTACTGCTGGAAAAACTGTTCCCCCGGCCTACGATGATGCCGCAACCCAGCCTCTCCTCGGTGCCGTTGCCGGAAGATCTGGAGTCTACGACCACTCTATAGGAGAGTTCCCAGATGATTTCCTGGTAAGTCTCCGTCCTCATGCCCCGTTCCGCGGCTTATGAAGAACCTTAGTATGGGCCCACTGTTGCAGAATGCGCACTGCAAATTCGCAATGATTTCGTGCGCAAGGTCTACACCATTTTATGTGAGTCTAGCTGCTCTTCTCAATCGAACGACCGTCCTCATTCCGTCGTTCTATTCCAGTCTGCCAGATTGTACGTCTCTTCCCACTTGTCCCTCCCTCCTTGCATTCATAGCCTACATAGGTCGCCACCACCATCGTTGCAGGCTTGATCTCTCGCGACTCTCAAACCGTCTTCTGGATTGTAACGCAGTGCGTACCGCCCCGGCTGCTGCGGATGAATGACTCTTTTGCTGACCCGATGCAGTCCATGGTCCTTCTACGTCCCTCTTTTCGGAACCCTTGTCAACCTCGGTCTTCTCTACTGGAAACGCCTCGACTCGCCCCTCAATTATATCCTGCTTTCCACCTTCACCTTGCTCGAGGCCTTCACCCTTGGTGTCGCGACGGCATTCTTTGACAGCACTATCGTCCTCCAAGCACTGTGAGCATAGCTTCCCCACATCTATGAATTAGAGCTTCGCTAAATATCCACAACCGGGAGGCTGATCACTGTCGGAGTGTTCCTGGGCCTCACACTCTTCACGCTCCAGTCGAAAGTACGTGCTCCACCTCCCTAGATTGGATATCTTCCCAACCTCGCTCGCGATAGTATGACTTCTCTGGCCTTGGATCCTACTTGTTTGCCGGTCTCGTTGCTCTCCGTGAGTCCTCCGTAATGTTTTGTTCACACTTGGAACAGTGCATTGATGCGATGCACAGTCATGACCGGCGTCGTTGGGATTTTCGTCCCCTTCAGCCGTACCATGGATCTCGTCTTCGCCGCGGGTGGTTGCCTGCTGTTCAGCGGCTACGTCATCTATGACACGTACATGATCACCAACAGGCTCTCGCACGACGAGCACATCGCCGCCGCCATCAGCCTGTATATCGAGTAAGTAATTTTAAGTATCTCGACTCACGACGTGTACTGACGGATACTCCGGGTCTCGTTGCAAGCTTCATCAATCTCTGTGAGTGTCTCCTCGTTCTCGGTGTTTGACTTCTGTCATTGACATACTTTCTCAGTCATCAACATCCTCCGTCTCTTGAATGGTGTTGAGAGGGATTGATTGTCACATCTTTGCGGCTTTGCTGGTTTGCCGGGGACTCGCGCAATATATGTAACTTGCTAGTGCCTTGTATAATATTTTTTTGTAATGTGGATCTTTGGATATGGATGTTTCGACTTCTCGGAAGTTTCTCGAAGTAAAACACATGGTTTTCCCCAGTGTACCGAGGTTCGGCTCACAGTCCCCACTAAACAGGTGAAGCAACCTGGGCCCGAGCTTCGGGGGCCGCAGCGAGCTCTTGATCGAGATCCGTACATCAAGCGCTCTAGCATTTCCCGGATCCGCCACCCGAGCTTGCTGTTCTCCATCTATCCACCCCCTCCTCTTCGTACCAACCCTCGATACCCTCACCGTCTCACGCATATATCCAGTCATACAGTCCGAACATGCCTCGGGCGAAGAAAGCCAGGCTTTCAGAGCCTATACCTGCCCCCGAAGCCAGCTCTGGAAGCACCACAAGCGGTGCCACTGCAGCTGCCGACCATGACGGTGGACAGACGAAACGGGCTCTTGCCCGTCGCAACATACGGGGCCGGCGTGGTGGGCTCAAGGACATGCCCAACATGCCTCTTGATATCCTCATCGAGGTGCGTCCTGGATATCCGCTTTGTCTTTCCCCTGCGCATGCGATGCGGGTGGCTCCTGGCGCTAACTCCGAGTCGGTTTCCATGATGAATGCACTGCCGCTTGCAGATCTTCGGACACATGCATCCGCGCGACCTTCTCAGCCTTGCGCGCACGACGAAAGACTTCCGCACGTTCCTGATGAGCCGGGACGCGGCGCCGTTCTGGAAGGCCGCGAGGCAGCAGGTCGAGGGCCTCCCGGAGTGCCCGGAGGACCTGAGCGAGCCCGCGTTCGCCAACCTGGTCTTCTTCCCGTATTGCCATGTGGGTATCAATATTTTACACTCTTTTCGTGGTTTCTGGATGTGTGCTGACTATGCGTGCTGTGTTTTCTTTGCAGGAGTGTCTCAAGCCCAACGTGAAGAGCACACTCTGGGAGTTCCTTGTGCGGTACTGCCCGTCCTGCAAGCAGACGCAGTAGGTCGTCCGTTTCAACTCTCCGCCTAGACTGCTTGATCTCTCACACGTTAACACTAGGATCACTAATGACTACTATGAAATCAGGACCCTCGCTGATGCTGTAATCCTGACGGGGCAACCGTATCGCGAATTCTTAAATTCTGTCCGAGCACCAGCCACGTATGTACCGTTCTTCTTTGGCCTGACTTACAGCGAGCTGTTGACGCTGATATTTTCCCTTCTACTTAGGAAGGGGTCGAGATACAAGGACGACCATTATCACCGTGCGGAGGTCAAGGAGTTCGATGCCATGTGGACGTCTTTGTCGACGGACGACGAGAAGAAAGCTTTTGTCGAGCAACGGTTGGAGGCTGTGAAGAAAAGGAAAGATGTATGCGTTGATTTTCACCTTGAGATCCTGCCTATGTTCTAACGAGTCATACGCTGCAGCATGCAAAGCAGATGTATCAGTGGCAGAAGCGTCAGGAACAGAACAGGTCCGACGAATTGGACGTGATCAGGGAGGGACGTCTAGAAGCGTGAGTGATGCACTCGCATTCGTACAATGGTGTCTGATAGCATTTGGCTTGAAGCATCCGGAAACGGCTGCGAGACGAGGGATGGGCTGAAGAGCTGGACTTGATGGACGACATGGAAGAGTACGAACTCAGTCGGCACAAATCGGCCCGCAAGAGCCAAAAGCTGACGGACTACGGTGAGTAACATTAAGCATTCCTAATCGAATAATCGCTCATTATTCGACGCCAACCAGGTTGGGCAAGCATCCGAGATGAGCTCCATAAGCATATGGAGAACGTGCGGACCAAGCGGCTCGCCCGTGAGCGTCTGGTTCTAACCTGCACACGACTTGGCCGCTTACGCCAGGCGCTCCTGGAGTATAACGCTGCACGACTCCCCATGTCGGCGGACATGGACTGGCAGCCTTTCTTCTCCGACTATGCCTTCATGCCTACTTTCAAGGATCTGATGGAGGCGAGCGCCGATACGGAGGTCACCAAGGACGCCCTCTTCGAACTGTGCGAAGCACACCTACCTACCCTACAGGCGCAATGGCGCAAAGACCGCAAATGGGACTTTGCAGGCATAGTCGTGAAGGGCGCCGGGACGTTTCCGGGACTGGACCTCCCCGAGGACGACGACACGCTCCTCTCGCTCGCGATCACGACGTTCGACTGCAAGAGCTGCACCTACAGAGGCCTCCGCTGGCCCCAGGTCCTCGCGCACCGCTGCGTGCGCCAGATGTCGTTCCTCGCGTTCTACTTCGGCGAGACGGACAGGTACCGCGCCGCGATCGCGCGCACGTGCATCGAGCACAAGGAGCAGCCGCCGTGGCCCCAAGACCCGACGTTCGGCTTCAACCCTAGCCTGGAGTCGGCGGTCGCAGCCATCCGCGCGTGCGGGCGGGACCCGGCGACGGCGACGGCGGATGAGATGGACGGGTGCGGGGTCAGGCTGCTGTGTCGCACCTGCGAATCTCCGGCGCGGCGGACCTTCGGCATTTCGGCGTTCGATTGGAAGAGCGCGGTGAGTGGCGTCGTCCTTTGGGTTAGTACCCCTAGGATTGAGAATTGTGAGCTGATGGATGGAGGGGACCGTGGGCGTAGGCGCGACACGGGCGGAACAGTCTCGATATTGACCTGTTTCTGCTCATGGAGAATCGGCACAACCCCGAGTGGGTGCGCCTCGACGCGTGGCACATGGAGAAGGTCCTGCAGCTGGAGACGGCGAAGCGGGAGAGGCACAACGCGACGCCGACTGGGACGACGAACTTTGGGTGCACCAAGTGTCGGTACCGCGGCGCGGTTGATAAGTTCCAGGAACATTGTCAGAAGTGAGTGGCTACGCATCCCCTTTCCCCGGGTAGAGGCGTTCTTTCTGACTTGTCTGTGCGACAGGATGCACGACGTTGAGAACCCGCAGCTGGGGGCGGACTACTATCGGCACACGGACAACGCACCGTCTATATTCAATCCCATCAAGATATACCCTGAAGCTCGGCGTACGGACCCCACCGTTGTGGCTAATGTTCAGGCGGGGAACGGGTTTGTCGCTACAGTGCTGTTCCCACCGCGTGCGTCATCGTCTCAGCAGTGAGGGATCTGGTATGGTCATGCCAGTGTCTTCTTAGTCCCTGACTAACCGTATCATATAAACATTCCACCCTCGAGTTGTGCGTTGTGGCCATTATTGTTATTTTGTGTTGCTTTATACTCAGGTAATTAGTTTACCATTTACATGATCCACCGGTGCCAGTGTTACGAGCAGCTTTAACGGCACTGTCGTGAACGACATAATTCTACATGTATATATGCTTGCCGAGCAGTCGTGTACGATACCACTAGTTCTCCCCGGTCTCTTGTTCTTTTGACTTTAGCCATTATATGATAGAGAAACATCGCATTGCCGACCCGGTCGAGCTACACCACCCAACGGACCTCCTTATACATAAATAAAATATTCTCTCCGGCAGCTTTCCCCTCATACCATGGCCCCTACCAAGCATGTAGTGCGCGTCATCATCATCATCATGTGAACGTGAATAGCTGGTTGCCAGCGGCGCTATCGGGTGAGCCGCTAGACGGGGCAAGCGCGCCGTTGGTGATCGTGAAGAGGGTCTGGTTGTGACCGTTCTGGGGCACAAGCGGGACGTTCTTCGCATCGCCGTTGAACGTGAACAGCTGCAAGACGCACGTCAGTCATCGACGTCCCCGTGGTCGATTCAGACATCATGCATATGCATACCTGCGAGTCGGTGACGGCCCCACCGCCATCGGCGCGCCCGCCGCACGAGAAGAGGATGACCTGGTCGCCGTCGGCGCGGCGCGGGTCGAAGTTCATGCAGCCCTGGGTGAGCGTGCTGACGATGAGCGCGAAGCCGGGCTGGTCGTCGTGCACGCCCTTGGTGATCACGTCCCACTTCTGGCCATCACTGCCGTCGCAAGCCTTTGCCTGTATAGGGATCAGGTTCTCCCGGAAGTCGCCCGCGGTCGCGTCGACGGAGAGGCAGTTTCCGTCGTTTGTCTGTCGAGCCGGAATATGGTCAGTGACGGGGTCTAGGAAGTTAGTAGGGAGCTGGACGCACCTTGATAGAGACGCTTGAGAGTGCGCGCGTTGCGGTGTTGTCGCGAGGGTTGGCTTCGGCGGCGGCGCTAGGGTTCAACACGCCGCCGGCCCGCGAAACGCTCACGGGGCCAGTTGTCGTCGATGTCGCTGTGGTTGACGTTGGTGGCGGCGTGGCCGTTGCCTGAGGCGTAGTTGACGTGGCCTTCGCAGGCGAGGAAGAGGCTGCAGGGCTACCATTACTGCCGAACGTGAACAACTAGCGAAACGCGAACAAGGTCAGTTATTATGACAGATATGGATCCTGGGAGATTCACCTCGTTGCCGCTTGCTTGGTCAGGGGAGCCTGAAGTTTGGTCCAGTAGGTTGTTCTTGACTGTCAGGATGGTCTGGTTGTTGCCGTTCTGTGGGACTAGAGGGAGAGGCCCCGATCCACCATTGAACGTGAAGAGCTGGGAATCGGTAACAGTTCCACCTGTGATATGTCACACTCAATGACGCGCGAAGGTACCAATGGTGCACTTGCTCTTACCACCATCTGCGCGGCCGCCGCATGAGAAGAGGATGACCTGGTTCCCAGCCGCGCGTCGAGGGTCGAAGTTCAGGCACGCCTGGGTCTATTCTTCGGTCAGCGTCGACGTAACTTTGTTTGTTCTTGCCTGTACTCACCAATGCGCTGACAATAAGGGCAGTCCCTGGGCGGTCGTTGTGTACGCCCTTGGTGATAACGTCCCACTTCTGGCCGTCAGACCCGTCGCACTTGCCGACTTGGACGGGCGTGAGGTTCTCGCGGAAGTCGCCAGAGCCGCTGACGACGAAGAGGCACTGGCCGTCCGAGGTTTGGATCTCGGTAGACGAGAAGGCGCGGGTCGCTGTGTCGTCACGCTTCTGTGCCTCCGCGGTTGCACTGGGGTCGAGGGTGACGAGACGGGACCTCAGAGGCGCGGCGCGGGCGAGCGCGCTGCATAAAAGAAGAGTAGACACGGCAGAAACAAGATGCATGGTATGGGAGCAGCGTCGAGCTGGGAATGTATGGAAAGAGCGTCGGGCGTGAGCGGTCGTGGAGAGGACGGGATCTAGCCCTAAGAAGTGAATGAGCGTGTAGAAGAACCCTCGTCAAGAGGCGGGAGCTGGTCAAGGGGTCCGGAGGGAGGAAGAGGATGACGCTGAAAATCAGGGGATACGAAGCCTTTTATTCGAAGTCGGGCGCGCATCATCTGTCAATATTCAATGGTCGTGATTCTGAAGGGAACAGGACGCCGATCATGATGAAGGAAGCGTTTCCGAACATATGCAATGCTCTGCAATGCTTTGCAATACTCCCAGATGTTTAGTTTCTGTACCACAGCCACTGTACAGCCTTTCCTCTGATATCTTGTCAAGTATCTTCTGCTGTAATTACGAATCCTGGCGAGAAATTGTCAGAGTCCAAAATGCAGTCATCGCTACAATCGCACACTCGCTATCGCCATCAGGCCGTGTGAGTGCGCGACCTCATGTATTTGCCAACAGACGTAACTATCGTCATCCAAAAGTTGGGCAAAATTCCCGTGGGTGTCAGCATTGACGAAGTGTGTTACTCAAATTGAACTCACCAGTCTCTCTTAAGCCGTTCCCCACCACCACAACGTCCGGTGAGCCAGTCTAAACTGACGAGTACAAGAGCGACCTGAGACCTTCCGGTGAGTAGCTGGATATGTGAATAAGGACTCACGGAGAACGGTTGAATAAAGGACGGTCTCATGGGGGCTCACCTAGGATCAGGCACCATCTACTCAGATCATATCCTTTTGACGTGAGAACACAATGTATGCGGGCAAAGGCCGTCGACGAGAGATGTATCTCTCAGCGCAGAAGTCATCACCCATATCGCGAGCCTTCACAGCTTTCTAAGGAAAGCTCGCCGGGTCTCCGTCGCCAACCGTAAGATGGTTTTTATAAACGTTGATGAGCATCCGTATGGTCTGATGAACCACCGAATCGGCCCACATGACGAAATTCCCATGACGTTGGGCAGGGTCGGGCGTGGAGTTCGGTGACGATTTACGGCTTTGAACCGCCGCTATGGATAGTTGCTAGTAAGTATTCTTTACGACGAGGATAAGGACCAGCTACTTCGTCGAGAACGACTCTGCTGAGAATAATTCTCACCTCAAAATGTCTATCCTTGGGGTTTCTACGGAAGGTTATAAAACCAGCTATTTATTTCTTACGCCGAAATGCTGAGGCGATTCTTGAGAGGTCGGTGTAGATCATGCCTCCGCATTGCCTCACGATATCAAGATGCGAGGCCGATCTATTTTGCTAAACCGCGGTCAATGTTGTGACCGTTCTCCCTCCACGAAACAAAGCCATCTATCATCTGCCTTGGGAGACTAGGTCAACGTCGAAGTTTAGCTTAGTACTTAATACTCACCTTCAGTTTGATAGAACCTTCTGTCATACTAGTAGTACTCACATCCATAGCGGCTCCGCAACCCATGCACTTCGCGATCACCTCTAACGGCTTCCGCCTTCGTTTCCCTTGACTATATGCGCCTGTGGTGAATAGTCCGACGCATGTCTGAACAGTGCAGAATGAGTTTGAGTGGTGGGAGACGAGTAAGGTTGACAAAACGTCCCGCGAAGGTTTTGAGGGGCTAGCGCTGATTAGCACGTGGCCTGATATGATCTGTGGAGCTGGCTGTGCAAAGGCTCGAGCTCACCGTTCTCCTCCTCCTCCTCGCCGTCTCCTCTATTGTGCTTATTGTCTGACGAGTACCTCGTAGGCCCGCGCACGACGCGAGGCTGAGATTGCCCTCTATCCTCTCCCTCCCTCTTTCACCTCTTCTCCACTTTTCTGCTGCGCCACGCCACCCGAAGCCAGCCCTTCAGGGACGCCACTCACGTCGACCTCTCGCCAACTTGCCATTTCATCATGCCTCTCCCGCCCAACAGCACTCTCATTCTCCAAGGCCAGCCGAGGCCGGAGGACACGACGCTGTCCCACCTCAAGCCCAAGAAGGCCATGCTCATTCGCATGTCTCAGGAGACCTTCGAAGCACTCGAGGATGGCGAGAACCACAGCAAGGTCGAGTTTGACTTTGGCGGCAAGACCCCCGTATGCACCCTCTACGCTCCTTAGTTGCGGCCCGTACCATCTCACACGCATATAGGGACTCTACATTGGCAACACATTCTATCCCGTGACGCCGACACAAGAACACTCGATCCACGAGATGTACATCCGGGTGCAGCAAGCCTCGAAGCAGAACGTGCCGCTCAAACCCTATGCGACTGTGGTCGGCAAATTCAGGGTCCAGCGCGAGCTCGGCGAGAAGGTACAGGAGACCGTCCGGGACCGCACTCTCGAGGCCGAGAAGCAGCGCACGGAGCGCAAGGCGATCTTCCTCGACGCCCCTCCCGACTTCCCCTCCCACAGCTCCAAGTCCAGGAGCAAAAAGCAGGCGGTATCGACTAGTCGGACGGCCATTCAAGCGAAGAGCTACGTCTCGAAGACATCGCCACTTTCCAGCTCTAGCTCCCGAATTGCGCCACCGCCTCCCAGCTCGAGTTCCCGAACGACGAATCCGTCACCCCTTCCTAGCTCTAGTTCCCGAACGTCGACTGCATCAGTCCCCGTCACGTCAAGCGCGGACCGGGATACAAGGATGCGTCTCATTCATTGTCTCGCCCTAAACCCACGGCCTACGTCGGCAGTTCTCATACTGTGCCTGGGAAAGGAGCGTACGGAGGAGCAGGAGCAGGGGATCGTAGCGTTGTTGGGACAGGTGAGTAGTATTACTCATTCGAGTTGGCCTCCTCTCAGTGGCGCACATTAATAGGTTGCCGAGCACCCGCCGACGGCGAAAAAGAGTGAGGGTTCTTCCCTGTGGCAGCTAAAGCTCGAAGCATGGCGCGAGGTGCGGCCGTACGAATTCGTAAAATACAACGCCGAGGACAGGAACAACGTGGCCCGGCAGGCGCGGCTGAATTTCAAGACTATGAAGATACCTGAGACCGACCCCATCTGGAACTACGTAAACTACCGAAACACGTCGAGCGCGGCGCCAGGTCCTAGCGCTCCGGAGAAGAACGGCGTCGTAATGACGAAGAACGCGAACGCGAAGAAAACAAGGACGGGAGAGGGTGTGCGGAAGAAGGTGTCGGATATCGCGATTCCTTCGAAGGACGAGAGTGCCAAGGGAAAGGCACGCGACGTCGATGAGGGGAGCACCGCAGGGACGCCAACTTCTGCGACACGACCGTCAGCACGTAGACTGCCTGGCTCTGGCTTCAGGGTGAAGCCGTCCGCGACGCCCCCGATTATGGAGCCCCGCGCGAACTCGCCCTTACCTCCACCGAGGAAGACGGTGTCTGCGGATGCTCGTGAGGGCAAGCGCTCTGCGCCAGAAGCTTCGGGTTCTGCGAGACCGGCAGCGCCTGTGGCTCCACCTCCGGCACAGGAATCGCGATCGAGTTCAAGTTCTGTCGCAGCGGCTGCGGCGAAGATACGTAAACGGGACAAGGAAGGCCCGGGACTTTCGAGCACTTCTCGTTCCGTTGACAGCCGACGGGAGGAACGCGAGCGAGACAGGGAGCGGGAACGAGAACGAGAGCGTGTCCGTGAACGCGATACCGTGACGGACGAGAAACCTCGAATCAAGGAGCGTGCATCTCCCACTCCCGTGCCTGCTCCTCCCCCTGCATTGCCTAATTTCAAGCGCAAAAAGCGGACAGAGGACGGGAACGACTCTGAGTTTTCGGAGCGCGAGCGTCCCCTCAGCGCGAGTCTTTCGAAGAAACGCAAGCTCGAAGTCGACGCGCAGGCTAGCCCTGTTCGTGGCAGAGATTTGTCGTTACCCAAGAAACCTGTTATTCGGGAGTCGTCCCCCCTCGCACCGCCGCGGCCGAAGATCAAGAAAGAACCGTCGCCGTTTCCAACTGCATTCTCCCCTCCTCGCTCCTCCTTGCCTCCAAATCCTCGTTCTTCGTTGCCACCCAAACCACCGGTGGCAGAGAAGCAGCAGTCTTCTTCATCTACCTCCAGCACCAAGGCTTCTCGGACTGCCGAAAACGCTCCGCCGCCACGCACCTCCGGCAAGTCCAAGCGCAAATCCCCCATTTACACATCCTCGTCTGAAGATGAGTCCGAGGCATCCGTGCCTGTCTCGCGATCCCGAGACCGCGTTCCGCTGCGCGACGCACCATCCGAGGAGCCCCCAGTCAAGCGACCCCGCCCGCCCCCCGCCGCACACGTCTCGCGCTTCAAGCCACGCACACTCCCATCTGACCTCCCGTCGCTGCGCAAATACTACAAGCTGTGTTACAGCAGGTATATGGACCTGTTTGGGGAGGCGAAGAAGCGCCGAGAGCGGATCCAGCGAATGCTCAAGCGCGTTGACAGCACCCGTGAGCGGGGAGAGGAAAGTGCGCGGAGCGACGAGGACAACGACGAGCTTGTGCCGGAGGTGCTGGCGGGGTTCATGGATGAGATGAACGCGGTGTCGCAGGAGATGAAGAAGGTGATGAAGGAGTGGAAGAAGCTGGGCGGGAAGGTGGAGGGGGGAAAACCCGTGCTGGAGTGAACGACTTCGTTGTCAGTCCATCCACGGTTGAGTGCGAGACTTGGGTGTGCACTTGCAACAGACATTTGGTCTTTGGATGACCTGTGGGCTGTTGGCGCGGTGTGTCTTGGTTTTGTTAGAGTGCTTTAGACGTTGCTGTGATGCTGCTATTTACTGTATTTTTAGTCATTGGAAGTCATCTTGGAGGCTGGATGGCTACACCTTCTAGCGCTTGTGGGGGCGCGGCCTTAATTGCAAGCTGTCCAATTCCTTCCTCTCTCTATCTCTAGTATCCCGCTCGACCTTTTGCTTCCATTGTTCTCTCCGGGCAATGCAGGCTCATGCAGGCTGCGGGGCGAGGCTCATTAATTTCATTAGGTCATGTGACACGAGCTAGTGTCAACATCGGCGTCAATTCGAACCGCACCGTTTTGCGTTCGAACTTCGAGGTATTGTTCTTTAGAATAAGTAGCAGCATATATCCTCTGAAAAACCCACACTGGTGCGAGGTAAGTCTTAATCCTCTTTTTCCATATCTGTCTGAAACGACCACGTAGCGAAACTTGGGTGTGGCCGCCCGAGCCTGTACACTCAGCGTGGACCACGGTGCTTGATACCGACGCTCAGAGAATGAATGTGAGCTTGGCTAGGTGACTAATGCTTGTGAAGCGGTGAGTCGATCCGATGCTGGCGAATGGGGTTTAAAATTTGGGAGGCTCAAGTCTCGAAGGCGTGTCATGGGGCGTCACTAACGGGAACTGTGCTCAGAGTGACTCGGCCGCAGCGGGACCGAGGGCACAGCGGCTGTGGGCGTATGAAAGCCACCATCCATCGCGCAGGACCATCATCACCCGCCGCGCCCTTAATACCATCCACGCACATCCCTCCTAGCATCAGTAGCTGTTTTTCGTCACAATGGCGTCTCCAGGATTCCTCGACTCTTTTACCGCTCCGAAGGAGATCCTGGTCGAAATGGCCAATGAATCAACCGTGGAGCCTCTCTTTTCTACCAACCCTAGCTGTCAAATCGCTGTCCGTCAATCCGATTATCACAATCATCGTTTCGAGCGCAAGGCGCGCGAGGGTGTCGACGCATTCAAGGCTGTGGAGGAGGGCCAAGGTACTCTGGGAGGATATCAGGATGCGATGAGGCTGCAACGCCTGGAGAAGGAGGAGGCCACGGTGAGGCATGCGATGGAGAGGAAGACGTGGGCGGAAGTTGAGGGGAAAATGGACCTCGACAAAACCCCCTCCCGGGTCGAGATGGAGGAAATGAAGAAGCCGGGACCGGTGCGCAAGCGGCGGTGGGACGCTGTCGAAATGGGGGTGAAGGATAACAAGGGTGAGTGGTCTCAGGAGGTTGTCGTAGGCAGCATGCCGAAGAAGCGGCGTTCTAGATGGGATGAACCTCCCTCCAATGTCGCGGCAGACGTCCCGGACCTCAAGAAGACGTCGCGATGGGATCTAGCTCCTACGACGGGTGCCCCGTTATCCCCCATCCTTATGCCTGTGCCAGGGATCAAGCATGAGGACGTGGGCGGCGGGTATGTCACGGACCAAGAACTCAATGCTCTCCTTCCTGCCATGGGATACATCATTGTCACTCCTCCCGCTGGATACGCACCGTGCATCCGAGTCCACAAGCTCGCAGAAGCTCCCGCCATGTCTGACGAAGGATTCCAAATCAAGAAGAACTCTGATGCCACTGTGGCTGGTCTCATACCAGAGTTGCCTAACGACATTCCTGGTGTCGGTCCGCTGGCATTCTTCAAGCAGGGGGATGCCCAATACTTTGCTCTCGTGATGAAGATGGAAGACGAGACGGAACTCTCGGTAGACGAGTTGAAGGGGCGCAAGATCCTGCGCCTCCTTCTCAAGGTGAAGAATGGCTTGCCTCCTACGCGCAAGGCCGCCCTCCGTCAGATCACAGACAAAGCTCGCGAGTTCGGGGCTGGCCCTCTTTTCGACAAGATCCTTCCATTACTTATGGAGCGCACGCTCGAGGACCAAGAGCGTCATTTGCTCGTCAAGGTTATCGACCGCATCCTTTACAGGCTCGACGACCTCGTTCGACCGTACGTCCACAAGATTCTCGTTGTCATCGAGCCGCTCCTCATTGACGAAGACTACTACGCGCGGGTCGAGGGCCGCGAGATCATCTCCAACCTGGCGAAGGCGGTTGGTCTGGCGCACATGATCTCGACTATGCGCCTTGACATCGACCACACAGACGAGTACGTGCGCAACACTACCGCCCGTGCGTTCGCCGTTGTCGCGTCTGCGCTCGGGGTGCCTTCGCTCCTCCCATTCCTCAAGGCAGTCTCTCGTAGCAGGAAGTCCTGGCAGGCGCGCCACACCGGTGCTCGCATCGTTCAGCAGATCGCTATCCTCATGGGATGCGGCATCCTCCCTCATCTGCGCGCCTTGGTCGATTGCATAGGGCACGGCCTCGAAGACGAACAGCTGAAGGTCCGCACGATGACCGCTCTGGCTCTTGCTGCTCTCGCGGAGGCTGCAGCCCCGTACGGCATCGAATCCTTTGACACCGTGCTCAAGCCACTGTGGCTCGGGGTCCGCGCGCACCGCAGGAAGAATCTTGCCGCCTTCCTTAAGGCCGCGGGGTTCGTGCTCCCTCTCATGGACCCTGAGCACGCTGGCACATACGTCAAGCAGCTCTCCAGCGTCGTCGTCCGAGAGTTCCGCACCGCTGACGAGGAGATGAAGAAGATCGTGCTCAAAGTCCTCCTCCAGTGTGCGGCGACCGAGGGCGTCACTGCTCAACAGATCGAGACTGACTTTCTACCGCACTTTTTCGACGCGTTCTGGGTACGGAGGATGGCCTTCGATCGGAGGAGCTATCGTCAGGTCATCGAGACGACAGTCGGGCTGGCGCAGAAGGCCAGTGTGGCGGAGATCATGGTCAGGATTGTTGATGGCTTGAAGGACGGCTCTGAACCGTTCAGGAAGATGGTTTCAGAGACCGTCATGAAGGTCGTCGAGTCCTCGGGAGTGTCCGACATCGACGAGCGCATGGAGGTCCAGCTTGTCGACGGTATGCTCTTCGCATTCCAGGAGCAGATGACGGAAGACCCTGTCTTACTAAATGCCTTCGGCACCATCATGAACGCGCTCGGGATCCGTGCACGTCCCTACCTCACCCAGATCGTTTCGACCATTCTTTGGCGCGTTAACAACAAGAGCGCGAAGGTCCGCCAGCAGGCCGCCGACCTCGTCACGCGCATCGCCGTTGTCATCCAGCAGTGTGGTGAGGATATGCTCTTGAACAAGCTTGGACTCGTGCTCTTCGAGCAGCTTGGTGAGGAGTATCCAGATACCCTCGGATCAATTATCTCCGCTCTGGGCGCGGTCATAAACGCCATCGGTATGACGCGGTCAAACCCTCCAGTGAAGGATCTTCGTGAGTCCCATACTATATACTGCTGTCTCCACTCCGCCCGAATCAAGTACTCACCACATTGTGTCCATCCGAGTATCTAGTTCCTCGCCTTACACCCATCCTCCGCAACCATCACGAAAAGGTACAGGAAGCAACCATCAACCTGGTTGGTCGCATCGCTGACAGAGGCGCAGAATTCGTCCCCGCCCGCGAGTGGATGCGGATCTGCTTCGAGCTCCTCAGCCTCGTCAAGGCCCACAAGAAGGCAATCCGCCGTGCGGCGGCCAACACCTTTGGCTACATCGCGAAGAGCGTGGGTCCCGCGGACGTCATCCAGATCCTACTCACGAACCTGCGCGTGCAGGATCGCCAGAGCCGAGTCCTGAGCGCCATCGCCATCGCCATCGTTGCGGAGAGCTGCGGGCCCTTCACCTGCATCCCGGCGATCCTGAACGAGTACCGCACCGCAGAGCTCAACGTACGCACGGGTTGCCTCAAGACACTCACGTTTGTCTTCGAATACATCGGGCCGCAGGCGGCGTTCTACGCCGACTCTGTCGTCACCCTGCTCGAGGACGCACTGACGGAACGCGACGCAGTCCACCGGCAGACGGCGAGCACGATCGTGCGGCGCCTTGCTGTGAGCGTCGCGGGGTTGGGTCGCGAGGACACCATGGTGCACCTCATGAACCTGGTCTGGCCGAACTGCTTCGAGACGGCGCCGCACGTCGTACGAGAGGTCATGGCGGCGCTCGAGGCGATGCGGGTCGCGCTGGGCCCGGGGGTCGTGCTGAGCTACGTGCTGCAGGGCCTGTTCCACCCCGCGAGGCGGGTGCGGGAGGTGTACTGGCGGGTGTACAACGCGCTGTACGTGGGCGCTGCGGACGCGCTCGTGCCGTTCTACCCAGACGCGGGGGCGTTGAGCGAAGGGAGGAACGTGTTTGATCGGTGTTGCATCCAGGTCTTCATTTGAGTTTGAAGAGACATTTTTACCTTGTACATCAAGAGGATCCATGGCCTCGGTGGGCGTCGGCGACCCGGGCCAGGTGGGTGCTGGGCAGTTCTAGGCGTATAATTAATCCCGGCCCTGTACTTGTTGTAGTTGTAATGAGAGAATTCTTACACCGTTTTGGAGAGAGCTCACAGATGACGGCATACCTTAGCACCTGTTCTGTTCATGTGCATCGCCGGTAGCGAATGACATTCCAGTTTCTCAGTCTGGCGTCCACACCACTCCATACCCCCGATGCATGACGTGGAGTTATCCGGGTTCCTTCTTCCTATGCATCAATCATAATGTGATGTATGAACGGAGCTTGTCCACCGTCGTGCCCGAATGGAAGCAAGGAACATAGGATGTGTGAGGATTTGTGGCCAAAAGTGGGGGAAAGCAGTGGTTTCCATATTATGTAATGCGGGGTGGATGGCATAAGATCCGAATCTGAGTGAGTTGGAACTTTAAGTTAGACGCGGGGGTGGGCAGGTGCCACTGCCTGCTGGTCGGCGACGATTCGGCGACTCGTGTCAGGGTAGGTTGTGGTCCTCAACATGGCACCTCGCGCCCGTTCTTTCGTACTAATACACGCCCCTGTCCTAGCCTGGTACGTCCCCACCCCGCTCTTCTTCCTCACTCTGAACCGCATGCAACAATTAGCCCAGCCCTCCCGCGATGTCAGCTTTCTCATCAACGGTCATCTGGCCCTTCAACATGGCATATGGAACTCGACATGCGAGGCGAATGCCTGTCACGAGAGGAGCGCGGTCCCATTTCTAGGCGGTCGTCGCCATCTTCGTGGCCGTAGAGGCGGACTGAAGGATATGCCCGAGATGCCACTTGATATCCTCTTCGAGGTGCGTTTCGCGAGTTTAACGCATACAGGCATCTTCTCATGCGCAGGTTGGGCCGAAAATCGCGGTATCTGTCAGATCTTCGCCTTTCTTCACCCCCGAGACCTCCTCAACCTCGCCCGGGCGACAAGAGAGTTCAGGGCGCTTCTCATGAGCCGTCAGTCCGCTCGCTTTTGGAGAGAAGCCAGGCAGCAAGTCGAGGGTCTACCCGATCTCCCATCGTACCTGAGCGAGCCTGAATATGCAAACCTCCTTTTCTTTCCACACTGCCATGTGAGTTTTGCACTCACTCTCCGGTGCCCCCCCGCGCTCGAGGGTTTCTCACACGTCGTAGAACTGCCTGAAACCCAACGTTCACAATGTCCTCTGGACATTCTCCGCCCGCTACTGCGATGGATGCCAGGTAACCATGTGAGTATATGCGCCTTGTCACCGTTTTAGACGCTCACGCACATCTTGTGCGATTAGGTTCATGGACCAGAAGGATGTGTCCACTCTTCTGGTGGAAGTATTCGACCATGCGTCATTTCTGTATGTGAACTCTAAATACAAGTACGTCGACTAATCTCCGCGGCCATCCATATACTGACGTATACTCGCCCGTACTTAGCTCCGGTCGCTTTTCAGGATTGAGGTACCACAAGCCCGAGATCGATGAAATCAAACGGAAATGGGCAACTCTCCGAGACGATGAAGAGAAGAGAAGATTTAGGGAAGAAAGGAAGACCTTCATCACTGAGTGCCAACAGGTGTGTATGACTTTCACCGTGCTGTCATTTCGCTTGAGTATGTCTTAGTTCTCTAGGGAGGCGTCGGAGTGGCAAACTGGGTGCAAGATCCAGCGATCCCAGGAGGGGCATAAATTGAAGGTCGAACGTTTTGAGGCGTAAGCATTTTCTACTGGGTTGATAAGAAATATATTCACCGTGCAAGGGCAGCGTCAAGCAGAAACTCCGAGAGGAGGGCTTTGGGGAGGTATTGGACCACTTGCGCCTCGCAGACCTCTTTCGCCTCAAGAAGTTGGGATCAGTGAACAGACCATCCAAATTGACCGACAAAGGTACATTGATATACCGTCTGCTCGTAGTCTATTCCTCACTAGTCACCTATCGTATAGGATGGAAGAGTATTCGTTCATCGGTCATCCAACATATGGTGCCCCTGCGCGAGAAGTACTGCCAGGAGCTGAAACAGCAGGCAACTCAGGCACGGATCCGATACCTCAGGAAAACACTGGATGCACGTCAGTCCAATGGGGTGCCGCGTACCGCGGAGTCGGACCGTGAACCGGGCTTCTTCGAACTCGCCATGATGCCCGCATTCCAGACCCTGCTCCGGGACGAATCCACGGACGTGAGAGATGAGGCTATTGCCGCGCAACTCGATCTCCCGGGCCTCATCGAAACCTGGACCAACTATTACAAGAGCGTTTTCGTTGAGCTCACGTTGCTGGGCCTGGGTGAATCCTCCACTACCCTAGATCTGGTCAACCTGCTCGACCTCGCAATCGTGCACTTTAGGTGCACACGCTGCAAAAGGCGGCAGCTGCGCTGGCCGCACGTCCTCTCCCACCGCTGCTTCCGCGACACGTCCGCATCCTTGATGCGTTATGTTAGCGTCGATCCTTCCTTCGTCGGCTACACGCGGTTCAACCACGACGCGCCATACCGTGGCGAGGAGCTCGCGAGGTTCGACGATCACCTTGAGGTCGCACGCGATATTATTCGGCTGGCCGGGCTCGCACCCGACAGCGCGACGTACGCAGACATGCAGGCCGTCGGCACGCGATTCTTATGCAGGGGCTGTCCGATATCCACCAAAAAGACGGCTTATGACTGGCAAGCTGCGGTACGTACCCACGATGCATACTACGTCGTAAACGCGCTTTCGACTAACATCCCCGGCCCTCCGTGCTCAGATCCAGCATTCCACTATCATCCACTCGACGGATGGCGTGGATCCCGGCCCCGTCTGGGAGCCCCTTCCCTCCAACCAGGCGGCGGTAGTCCAGGACTTCGAATGGCGGCTCCTGGCGCGCAACAGCCAGCTCTCCGAGCTCGAGAAGAACCCGCTGAACGTGTTCGGCTGCGCGCAGTGCCCCTGGCACGGGGACATCCTCAGCATGAAGGCCCATCTGCACTTCGCGTAAGTCGTCCGAGTCTCGAACCGTGCCGTACAATGTATGCAGTCCACGCTGACCGTGCGTGTTTATGGGCTGGGGTTCTGGGTCTCTGGTTCTGGGTTCTGGGTGCTGGGTACGGCGACGGTGGTACAGCCATCCCCTGTGGGCAGAGAACCACTCCTGGAGCGAGGGGCTGTATCTGCACGAGGACTCGAAGCCGTGCGGCATGCCGACGGTGTGGATGTACCCTTCGGAGGCGCCTCGGCCGGACGATGTCTGGGAGGGCTTGTGCGCGGGTCGGGGGTTTTTATGGTCATCTTGATCATTGGGTTGCGAGGTAGGTTTGTTTTCTCCGGTTGTTGTTTTTGGGACTTTCTTGTGTAGTGTTAGAATGTTGGCCTGGACGAGCCGCTGCGATACTCCCTGAGTTGCTATGCTTACAACTTCGTTGCTGTATATTAGCGTGTATTATAGAGGTCCTGCCTGACAGCTCTGACAGGGTTTTAACGCACCTGGATCTGAGTTGCTAACGATGGCGAATCGATTGCTTGTGATCGGACGTCGGCGACGCAGCACCTTGAGGGGCAACACCGACCGAGGCAAGACCGAGGTCGGTTTCAATATTAATCAAACCGCGAGTACCTACCTATACGGCCTCTTGGGTTAGAATTTCTCAGTAATTGATTCCTATAAAATGCATAGAGTTCATAGGCACTTTGGTTGGGAGATTTGAGTTGAAGGCAAAGTACGATGGCAACTGAGATGTAGGCGTCAGATCAATTGAGATAAACAAGCTAGATTTGTCAGCTGCTTTGTCAGCAGGAGGGAGGTGCACTGCTTTTTCGTCACATAATTCGTTTGTCAGACTCGGTCGCGTCGCGTCGTTGCGAGCTTTCGACCGATCTCCTAATGCTCCCCAGCGACTGAACTAACGAGCTGAACATCCTTTACCATGCTCCAGCTCTTTCCTCATATTTCTAGTCTCCATGGGGTCTTGCATCAGAAGACATCCAGCCAATAACTTGAGCCTTGACAGAAGGTGGAATTCTCAAGTCGAGAGGATCAACATTTATATTTTTTGACATCACGGCACCCAGCCTTTTCAAGTCGACCTGGGCTCGTCGTGCTTGGGTGGCCTTCCAGAACTTGAACACCTTAGTCGTTAGGAACAGTCAGCATCCGTCAACTCCTGATCACAAATGACAAATGATCAAGCAGGCAAGGGGTCTATAAAGTTCACGCCATTGCACCAGCCCAACCGTCATACTGTACTCTTCTTCCACAAACATCCAAGTGTTACTTTCTCTACAATGGAATCCTCGAACTTGGGCAACATCAAAGCGACCGCCGTCATTCTTGGCGGTACTGGAGAAGCAGGTATGTTTCATCCTTGCTTATCTATGCCCCTGGCGAGCGCTGAGCGCTGAAATATGTTTCGGTTGGACGCAGGAACATCTATCGGCAAGATCTTCCTGACCGAGTTCCGCTCTTCCTTCCCCTCCGTCCGCATCACCACTCGCGACCCCGACTCGCCCAAGGCTCGCGAGCTCGCAAAGCTCGGAGCCGACGTTCGTCCGCTCAGCGAGCCCGTCGAGGACGTCTTCTCAGGGGCTGATGTCGTCATCGACGCGCTCCCGGGGCACCTCGCAGGCGACTACAGGGAGCGCATCCTTGGAGCCCTCGTCCGTAAGAACGTGAAGGTGTACTTCCTGAGCGAGTACGGGATGTACGTTTCATGCTGTTTCCATTTCTGCCTGTATGCGCACTTTGTTTACCCCATGCTCCACAGCGAGTACCACATCACCGACTTCAAGGGATACGACCACGACGAATGGATCACAAAGCGCAAGGTCGCCGCCGCGGCCCACGCCGCGCTGCAGGGCAAGGTGAAGGTCGTCGAGCTCGTCACCGGCATATTCCACAGCTGGGTTTACCGGCCCGAACGTACGTCTCGCATCCTACTAATACACCTCTGAGAATATCGTGACTCAGGCAAGGTGCAGTGGGCATCGACGTCAAGAAGAACGTCTACACGCCTCTCGGCCCCGGAACCCTGCGGTTCGCGACGACGGGGAAAAACGATATCGGACGCTCCGTCGCCCGCCTCTCTATCCTCGCGCTCGACCCCGCCACGACCGCGGCAGTCCCCGGCAGGCTCCGCATCGCGGGCCACAACGTGAGCTACGACGAGATCCGGGATATCGTCGCGCGCGTGAAGGGCGTGCCGAAGGGCACCATTCGGAGCGGAGACTTGAAGGCGGCGAAGGAGAACCTGAGCAAGCATCCGACCGACAATATTTTGGATTATATCACGTGGGTGGACTGGCGGGATTTCTGTTGATCCTGGGGGCGAGCGAGACTGACCTGCGGGGGATTTTAGAATCGCCGTTGGCGAGGGCAAGGTCGACTTCAGCGACAACTCGAACGAGCTTGTCAACCCGGGCCAGCGATTCTGGAAGTGGAGATCCGTTGAGGAAGAGCTGCGCAGCCCGGAGAAATGAGATTTTGCCCTAGTTGTGACTGACATGCTAGGGTTTAAGGCGAAGCAGAAACATAATGTAAGATAAGGCGCATATAGGCACCGCTACCGCGACATCTTGACTGATAACCACCCATACACATCGACATTGCACGGTCCGTAGGCGCTCATCATATTTTCAAGTTATCATACGCCTTGCATCCTTCGCGTCGAGAACCTGCGCGAAGGGTGCCCGTCAAAATACGTCCCAACGAGCTTTAAAAGAGAGGCGACTCACCACCTCCGGACTATGTCTATGGCGATACAGATCTCATCGCTGAGGCGATACAGCTCGTCCTTCTGTGGGTAGGCACACCTGCGGTAAGACCCCTCAAGCGCCTGTTCTTGCCAATCTTGGAGTATCCTCGTTCGCCCTTCGCTGGTCCAGATCGCCTTTACGACGCCCGCATCTCCCCCAGGGATACCGTGACGTCCGTCTAGAGCGGGCTCGGCTGCTGACTGGGGGACGCCGCAGCCGGTGGTTGTCTGCAGAGTCTCGGCGTCAACGTGTGCATCCTACTGGTAACTCTGTACTGCGACAACGACTTGCCTGGTGCACCTTAACTTCGCGCGGCGTGGTGTATCCACTCCCGCACCCCGGGGTCGGGCAGCAGATCAGAGTCCCGGCCTTGTGCGCGGCGTCGTGCTCCCAGAGCGCGGTCTTGGTCTTGAACCTGCGCGGGCAGTGATCGCACTTCGGCCAGTAGCGCACCGTGCGCTTCGCGGGCGAGCCTTGAGCTTGCTCTCTCACTGTCACTGTGCCAAGGCCTTGGTTCACGGTCTCGGTCTGGGCGCCCGTTTGGTGGTTGGGCGGGTGCAGACCCGAACGAGTCGGCCGGGGACTCGGAGCGATGGGGGGCGGCACGAACGTCGGGTCGAAATATCGCACGGCGAGGATTTCCTGGCAGTGAGCCTGCGAGCATGCGATGAGTTTCCTTCGGCGGAGGAGGCAGAGGCAGAGAAAAAAAGAACAAGAGCGGGAAGAGGAAGAGGAACCGCACCTGGTGCTTCTGCAGCTCCATCGCGGACGTGTGTCCTGCGCCGCACTGGGGGATGCACCAGTACTGCACTTGGCCCGTTTTGTGCGCGGCGCGATGGCTCTCCAGATGCTGCCAGCTTTTGAATATGCGGCAGCACTTGTCGCATCCTAGCTGCGTAAGCTCGGGACGGCCAGGAGAGCGCTCGTCGTACATGGTCGTGGTGGTTACGATTGGGGTGTCCTCCTTTCGCTCTTGGCTCGAGACCTTCCCAGATCCCTTGCTTGATTTCCTGATTTCTAACATGTTGTGCTGTTTTTCTGTTGCGTAGGGCCCGGGAAGACGAGTGAAGGCGATAGGTACGAGAGAGCGAGTTCGAGTTCAAGTTGCCGAAAAGCGCCCAAGGTCGTCGTTGTTTTATACCTCCGGACCCAGGCGGCGCGAGGAAAGCCTTTCAGAGCGCACAATTAGAGCGCACAATTAGGCATACGTTGAGCCGAAAGCTTTACACTAGCTAGTATTCAAATGGCCACCTACCTAAAAAGCGCATCGCTTTGTCCCCGCATATGCGCTTTGCCTGCCGTGATGGAGCCATCTGATTTTATCAGTATTTCTGTTTCCCGCTTGGCGGTCGTTGTTATTCGCACTTTGGGCTGTTCTCATGAGAGGATACGAAGCGGGCGCCGCTAGCTTCGGCGTACCGCTTCTCCGTGCTCCTGTTGTGGTGTGATCGGTCCTCACTTCATCCGAAGCCTCCTTCCCCTCAGTTGAACGACCCGTCAGACCTCGACAGACCAAAGAGCACCTACTACTGGACCCTTACAGATTATTAAAACTTCATAAGACAGCAACATGATCGTCATATTAATACGCATACATCAGACAACATGACAGGGCGAACGATGCTGTGGATGCCCTCGTCTCCACACAGCACGACTCAGGGAGAAGCAGTCAAGGCCTGTTTTTGCATCCCCTACATTGTGAGAGGATAAGCAAATCTGTTACGGAGTAGCGGGAACGCAGAATTTCATACCTGAAGCTCATTAAAGACCGGATCGCGTTTGAAAGCTAGGCGCACTTGATGGCGAGCCGCACATTGTCAGCCTCGCCGGCCAATTTGAATGTCTTCTCTCGAATATGATATTCGTGGTATCGAGCCAGGCGTTGAGTCGCAGCGACATGACCTTGAGAACAAATGAGAGCCGCCCAGAAACAACGTAAGACGGAAGAGGATCGTCTTGCATGTACTTACTAGTATTGACACTAGCTTGAGGGGTTTTTGAGACCGCTGAGTGTGTTGGTCTAGATGCGAGCGAGGCAGAAGAGATCGGGTTGCGTAGAGCGGTGGAAAGTCGAGCTCGCTTCGCATTTCTGAGGTGGTCTTCCGTGGTCATCGTGAGGGTGCCGTACGATTCGATCTCGAAGGCTTGACACACGTCTCCTTGGTTAATGTAACCACTATAGCCAGTGTCGCGGAAGTCCTTGGAGAAGCACAGACCATCGTCATCAAAGTTAACCAGGTGGTCAGTGGTGTATGGGCTGCGGTACATGATTGCTTCGGCAGGCGCAGCTCAGCGTGCAAGTGTCCTCAGTGGAATGGTGAAAGAAGGATCGTGCCGCCACTTTTCTACCATCCGCTTTTATCCATCTGAAGTTTGTACTGATAATTAATATTAATTGTCAGTGTGCATAAAAAGGGTACAACGGCGAAAGACGCTTGCCCAGAGATTTATTTGTCGAATGCCACTGGCCGCATTCAAGTTGTTATGACAACGCCAAGTCCCGATGGTCTGTAAACTCGGTGTAGCATGCATATCAAGGCCAACAAAAAGGATCAGCGGGGGCCCGCAAAAAAAATCCAACAATAGCTTTTATCCATGAGGAACCGCGGTCTGTCCATGACCAGAGATCGGGCCGACTGAGGGCCAACGCAACGCAACGCTATGACACGGTGCATAACCACGAAGCCACGAGTGCTCTGAGGGTCCCAAATTGTCAGCTGGGTTCATACCACAAACGAATAACGTAACAACGACCCCGGAAGTTTCAGCGTAGTTTACAAGGTCATCCTCCGGCTCACCTGTCAGTGTGGCGCCGTTGAGACAACATCGCCTCACTCACCTGCACAACCAACCCGAAGTTCTGCGTAACCGTTTCTGTGTGTATAAGGGCAGAAATGAGCATAGATAATAAAATTATTAATGCGCCAAATAAACGGATACATGCACATCCAACAGACAAGACAGCCGCTCCAGAAGCAGTCACCGCGTCCTCTCCTAAGCCACGATTGCCTTGGGATAACAAACGCCAGAAGCACGCGGATACAGCTCCGTGACGAGCACCCCCGGCACCTCCAGAAATTTACTACCTCGCCATGTCCCCTGTTAGCGATCACGATGCAGTTAGAAGCGCACGCACATCCTGCGCGCCGTTTCTGCGGCGCGTAAGAGCCCAGGCAAATGCCCGAGGGGGATGATCATACTCAATGTGCGTACCGATAGACCTGTAGCATTATGTCACAGGCGACTGGGTACGGACTACACAACGATGCGACGATCGTAATACGGCGCACTCAATCCTCATCGATGCAATATGCTGACGACACTGCCTGGAGTCTGCATACAAACAGTCGATCGCGGAGCGGTACTCGAGCCTCTCTTTCGTGTACGTCCCTCCGAGCATCGTCCGGAAACAGACACTACAGGAGTCCCATTGGATCCGACGCACGCCAGCTTCATCCTCCACGCAGCGCTCGAGGCCTTCTTCATGTCCGACCCGATGTCGGCGGAGAAGCCCACTGGCCTGTCGCGAAGAAGAGGTTGATACACATTCCTGCACGATAACGAAGGCCCCCTTGGCGATAAAGCCCTCGACGCCAAGTCCATGGAGGCGAGAAGGCGGCTATGAGACCATACACAGGAAATGGTCGAGGCACTGCCGGGCCAAGCCAGCCGCTGCAGCACACTCCCGGAGGGCGTGTGGCCAAGGCTTCCCGCCGTCCTCATAGGCCGATTAAGCTCTGGTGTGCAGCGTACGGCATATGGGACATATTACTCACCAAGACTCTTGGGCCACTCTGGAGCGCGATGCTGCTGTTTTTTTGCTCAGCCCCCGAGCGCGATCGACGACCACTCTCACACGATGACGGCGCGACCGCGTCCAATGCACGTCTACGTCCACCCACGTCCAAGAACCAGAACCAGGAGGAAGCGAAGCGATCTGCGCCGGCGCGGTGGTTGCGAGCTATATATGCGCATACATCCACCGACGCAGGACCGGCCACCCGAGGGTGGTCCACTCGGGTGGCAGGATGCTGTGGCCACAGGCCAGTGGCGTGCTCGCCCGCGGGACACAATGGACCCGTACCGATATCGCGCTCCTGCCGACGGCGCAGAACCTTCGCGAAAGATAGAAGCAAGTTGCGAAGAAGGGCGGCGGTACCGAACCTAGCTGGTGCGACGATTCGTCATTCCTGGACACCGGAGCGTCGAGTGCGAAGATATACTTACATCACCGTGCTCTCCGCCCCCTTCCCTCCGGCCGGTGTCTGAAACAACCTGCGGCCCGGCGGGGCGTCGATTCCCACTCCTGCGCCGCACGGAGAGCATCGAGCAAGGCACGGGCGTATAGTCAATTTCCCCGCATGACGCCCACAGGCCGGCGGGAAGCGCGGGCGGGAGAATTCGAAGCTGGGCGGAAATGTGGCCGTGTGGCCGCGAAGGATTTGGGCTCGCAAGTCGGAGCGGGACTGAATACATACGCTACGAGGCACGTCCGACAGAGAAGGCTCCGTCCGGTCCGCAGGCGGGGAGAGGGTGCAACCCAGGACGGAACGGAGGACGTGTGCGGGAGTCCGAAGGGCCTCTCTACGCGATGAGGATCCATGCAGCTGTGGACGAGGTATGGCACACCTGACGCAGGGACGCGAATTCGATGCGATGCCACCACGCGTCCGTCAGCCATGCTCGAGGAGCGCCTCGGGCGCGGAGACTGCCTGGGCGACGACGAAAACCACCGGTGGCACAACTCTAACGGGATCAACGATTTCCTCTGCCCGCGGAAGCGCGGCTGACAGTTTGCTCACCTCCAATGGCTATCGTCGTGTATCCAACTCGTTCTAACCCCGCTGACAGCTCTCCGCAGTCACTCCCGCACCACATTTGACCACCACGCTCGGCCTAGCACCCACGTCGCACGAATAGGCCTGCACCGTGGCGCCCGTCGCAAGGAAACTCACCTTCCCTGGGACCTGTTGACAGGACAAGCCTCTAGCGACGGGTCTCCGCGGTTGTTCCATTGGTCCTAAGCATTCAGTCTGACCACCCAGAAATTTTCGTATCGTACACATCGCAGGCGGAGAGAGGACGTCATCGCGCCCTGGGGATGGAAACCCGTCGGAGCATGGCGTATCCGTAGGCGAGCGGGTTCTCATGAACGCGGCATGTCATGTCGTATTGAACACAGAAGACTGGCGGGGTCGGGCATGCCAGCAGGGCAGGGACAAGAGAAGTCGAGAATGCCCGAGAGTGATATTCGAGAGCGACATGAGGCAGCGACGCGATGGAGACGCGGACGACAACGACGACGACGAGGTCCGAAGCAAAGACGCACGTCGCAAACCCGCCCAAATGCTCCCGTTCCGTGGCCTACCGCGGTCACGTGGGACGTGTCATATCAAGCCCAACGCGTGCACTCCCGAGACTCCCGAATGGCGTACAGAGCGACGCGACGGGCTTCCTAAACGTTCCGCACAACGTCAGAGAACTTGGTCGGTATTCAGTTCTACGGATGGGAACAGTCATGTGTCAACCATCGAATGCTACAATACAATTACCGTCGTTCTATTTACCGAGTATACTGACGGATACGAAAACTTGAAACCCGAGACATGACAGAAACGTCCTCAGTAAACCCAGTTTGTAATCGTGATTCAGTCGTAACGTTATGGGTGGAGTGGACGATGGCGCAGGAAGGGGCGATGAGCACGACCCGCCAGAGTCCCGGTCTCAGGACAGCTGACAGTATCGGCTGATATATGTATTGTATTTGTCTCCCGAGGCAGACGATAAATGACCTTGTTGCGTGGAGGGAGGACGGTCATATAACGTCTGCTTTCAAACGCGCCCCTCATACCGTAGGGTCCCCAAATCAGCGGAGTTGACGATGCCGAAAGATCCGGTTGCCCATAATAGGAGAAGAAACCATATTTGGACGACGCACCAAAAAAGGAGCGCGAGCCTGATATGGTAGCGTTCAGTGATGGGACTGTAGCGCCCTGCCGCGTACGGCTCCTCGTCCTGCTCCTGGCCATCACTGTCTTTCTCCTGTCATTACTCTCTGGACCTCCCACGTCTTAGGATGACCCTTCAGCGTTTTGTTTCGTCCCACCTCAACCAACAATCCCTTGATCTAGAATGTTTTCGCTGGCCGGAGCCCGGTCCTGCCCTTGAGGCTCTCGGTGTGTCGTGGAATCATACCTCTCTCCTGAGGGTTCTGCATCTGTCGTTCGGCTGAACTAGTTCACCAATCCTTCACAGGACAGGGTGGAGCTATCTTCGGCGCAAATTCATTTCATTCGTTTCAGCTCCGCGGCTACGGGACTTCGCTCGAGGCACCGGAGGCAACAAGCAAAAGACCGCGCTCCCTTCCTCCTCCCTCTGCTGTTTCCCCCCTCCCCCGCACCGTCCCACAAAATGCATCCGTACTTCCTCGACCCCTGTGAACGCGCTCCTCGCACACCGGCCTCGGTGAGAGGATCGACACAGTCTAGGGCCTCGAGTTGGTAGTCATGAGGGTCGTACTTGAGCTTGGCGGGGATAAGTCGTCGGCAGAGTGCCAGAGTGAAAGTCCCTCGAGAGTGGAGAACAAATATATAGCAGGTGTCGCGGTCGAATTAGGAGTGAGTACCATTATAGCTGCATAATGTACAGGCGAAGGTCAACGGGTAGAAAGCTGTAGAAAGCGGCTACTACAGAAGCGCGCAAACGCGTCGACGCGTCGCCCGGCGTGTATAGATCCGGACGCGTGGTCGGAGATCAATGCATGCTGACAAACTCAGAGATGGGACCCTACGGTTCGAGAGGGTCAAATGAAAGCAGACTAGTATTGTATGGACATGGACATGTCGCGGCAGCTGAAAGACTACGTGTGTGGTATAAGTACATACAAGTGCGAGATAAAACCAGAAAAAAGACGACAACAACAACGTGGGGGGGAGGATAACGAGACAAGAGTCTATGTGTGCTCAGAGAATTCAAATGTGGGGTCTATGTGCCGTACTTTTCGTAAGTCGAGAGGCGTTAACGATGCGTGAGCGGGGCAGTCTAAATACGGGGTACAGTATATCTTTTAAACTTGATAAATAGTCCAGACACCGGCGGCGGCGATTACGGAGGTGTCGACGTGTGGAGGGTCCAGGAGGAAACGACGCAGACTGTGGATGTGGGGCGCGGAAGACCAGGTGAAGAGAGCCGGGAGAGCCAGAGACGCAGGGAGAGAGAAGCCCAAACAATAATGATAGGTACACGGCAGCGAGGGACGAGCGAGATCAAGGTGTAGCGACAGCCGCAGGCGCGACGCCGCTCGCGGGCGGGGCCCGTCCCAGCGCCGACCGCCCCGCCCTCGGGCCCAGCCGATGCGCCGCGAACATCCCCGCAAGGTCCCCATCGCTGAAACTCCTCTCTCCCGCGCCCAGCGAGCCCCTCCTCTCCGCATTCGCGCCCACGACGCTCTCGTACGTCGGCAGGTCCCTCAAGCTCGACAGCGGAATAATCCCGCCCCCCAAGAACCCGCGGCTCGCCATGTCGTAGTCGGGCACCTGCGTGAACGCATGGTGCAGCATCTCCTGCGTCGTCATCACCACCGCGCCCCCATTAATCCCGTCCTCGCGCGGCGTCTGCGCCCCAGACGGCGGCGTGCCCGCGAGCGCGGCGAGGTTCGCGTGCGAGGCCGAGCGCGAGAACGTCGACGTGAGCGACGTGAAGGGGCGCATCGCGATCTGGAACAGCCCGTGCACGTTCCGGCTCGCCGTGCTGTGTCCGTGCACGAACGTCTCCGAGCCCCCTTCCCCCCTCGCCGCGTCCGACAGCTCCGTCGAGCTCCGGCTGCGTTCTGGCGAGGCGGTACGGCTGTTCGCGCGGCTCGCGAATCGGCTCCCGTGTCTGCTTGGCCGTGCGCTCTGCTGGTGCTGCTGTTGGTGCTGCTGCTCCGGGGGCGTCCTGCTGGGCGGCGTCGCCCTCTGGCTCTGCGTCTGGCCATGGTGGTTGCCGTGGTTCTGGAAGATCGGCGCCTCAGGCGCCTCCCTCCCCAGGCTCAGCAGCAGCTCCGTATTGACCCACTCAAGGGGCGCAGCGCCCCCCGCCGAGGGCTCATGGGGCAGATGTTCGCTCCTGGGCGGTGGCCGCTCACCCGAGTGCCCAGGCCCGACCTGCCACGTCTCGTACGCGAACGCCGCAGGGCTCCCGCCGCCGCTCGACGTCTCGGAAGTCGAAGGGGGGATGACAGGGCTGATCCCGTTCACGACCCACGCGTTCGCGACGCGCATCGTCGCCGCGTCGGGCAGGTACGCGTTCGCGACCCGGTCGCGCACATGCGCAGGGTACGACGGCAGGCTCTCCGCCTCCTCCTCGCGCTCGTCCCCGCTCCCGATGACCGCCTCCCCGCCCTCGACGTCTGCAGCGCCGAGCAGCAGCCGGCGTGTCGCGAGCGTGGCCACGCGGGCTTCCTCTGCGAGACGCGCGTCGAGGACGTGGATGGGGAGCGAGCACCGGAGCTCGGAAGTGTGCCCATCGAGGTTCGCGATAAGGATCGACCAGCGAACGCGGTGCGAGACCTGGATCGGCTGTCCGTATTCATTGGAGGAGTCAGCATGGGTAAACAAGCTCAGGCTCAAGCTCAAGAAGGCGAAGACTGACCTCTAGCGAGTGACTTGGCGTCGCAGCCAGTGGGACCGTGATATTCAGGGTCGTGACGACGTCTGTCGATACCTCTGTGTCCTCCAGTGGCTGCGAAGAGGGCCCAGCTTGCGGTGGGAGGTCCACCGAGCTCGAGCTCGCAGACGGCTCTGCGGACGCATCAGGGCTCGACGAAGTGGAAGAGTGCGCACCACCGCCGCTCGATGACGACGATCGCGTCGTAGTAGTCGTGAGCGGTGGAAGTTCTATTGGCGTGTGCGAAGGCGACTCGGATCTTGAGAGGGTGGACATCGGAGCTGGAGGGAAGTAGCTGTTTCCATTCGTGTGGTGGGCATGGGGCTGCCCAGACGTGCTGGGGGTGGTCGTGCTGGCCGAATAACGCCGAACATGGCCATGTGAGTGCGAGTGCGAGTGCCCGTGCCCGTTACCAATGAGGGGGTAGCGGAACCGGTGCTGCTGCTCGTCAACACAGATCGCCTTGCCCTCGACGATGTCGTGCTTGGTGCTCGCGATGACCCGTGTGTTCTCCTGACAGCCCGTGCGGGCCCAGAGCTTGACGGTCTCGTTGACCGTCGTGGTGACGTGCAGGACGCGCGCGCCCTTGACGAGCGGCTGGAACTTGACCACCGCCGAGACCTTCTCGCTGGCCGCCCACGCCTTGTGAGGGATCATGATCGAGTACATGAGCTTCTCGGGCCAGGTGTTCTCGATTTCAAGCGTCTGTTGGTACTCGAGAGCCTCTGAACTAAAGCTGCGCATGATGGTCACAGGGTGGATGGCCGTCAGGTCGCGGTTTGTGAGACCAAAGCCGCCACGCACGGCCTGGGCACGGAGCTTGTACTGGACGGATGCGCCGCCAAGAGCAGAAGTGTATATGGAGGATGGGAGCGAGCCACCGATCTGGAGCTGGAAGGGGAAGAGGTGGCGGCCAGCCTTGAGGGTGTGCGCGTGATGCTTGTCGCCTTCGAGGAAGGACCATTCATGATTGCATACGACGTAAGTGAGCTGAGAAGAGCTGAGGGATAACCTGTAGGAAGAAGGCGGTTAGGACTAAGTTCACGCGCTGTAACGTCAAAGCGAGCGGTTCATTAGACCGAGAAGCCGTGAATCGCGGAGCCAGAAGCAAGCATGGGTCTCGTGCGCGAATGTGCGGGTGTAGATCGAGGGGTCTATGGGCACGGTACTGTGCAAGATGGGACTATCCCCGCCGAGCGCGAGGGGGACGGGGTGCCGGTGTCCACGAAGACGGGTTCACGAGAAGGGGGGTCGGGTCAAGTGAATAGGATGGCGTCTTGGTGCGAATGATGCTCCACGAATGCGGGGTGAAAGGAAGCGCAGCGGGATCATACGGACATGGCGGGAGAGCGTGAAGGAGGGGATGGTGGGAGACTCACGGTTCAGTTGGAGAGACGGGGATGCGAGCCTTGCCTCTGAACTGGAGGGTAATCTGCTTGATGGAGGTGGGCTCTGTGAGGTGGAGAACTACGTTACCGCTGAGGAGAGCGGGGTGAACGTCTACACCGGTGCCGCGGAGGCAGAGGACCTCGGAGTTGACATGAATGTCGAGGTGGGGGTGTTTGTCGGACTTCTCTTTGTGAGGCATGTCCTGGCGGTCGCGGGTGTTGGGTAGACGAGGGACGAGCTCTGGAGGAGGAGGTAGGACGGGGTTTGGATCGAATGGCCGCCAAGCGGCATGAAGGGCGGCGTGGAGGGGATCTTCCTCTGGAGGGGGAGGGGGCGAGGGGGAGCGATGGAGTACATAAGACATGGGGGCGAAAAGAACCGAGGAAAGAAGAAGGTGGAAAGAGCCGAAGAAAGGAAGGGGGATGGGGCGGAGGGACACTGGCAAGGTAGGCGGTTGCAAGAAGCAGAGCAAGAGATGGAAGCAGGGTAACGGCGGGGGCAGGGAGTGGGAACCGGGAGGAGGGACGGCGACGGAGGCGAGAGAATGAGGTTCGGAGGAGAAGAAAGAAAGAGGAGGCCAGTCTCGCCGCGACGATGCCTCCGCCGCGGAGAATTCGGACGTCGGACGACGATACTCGATACTGCGAGTGCCAGTGAGAAACACGCGATCCAGATCCCACTCCGACGTTTTATGTTTTCCGCATAAAGCAGTCAGCGTTGCCCTCGGTTTCGGAACTCCCGGCGCGACAGCAGGTCCGTCTAACGATCGAGATCCGCCTTGCAGCCTCAACTGTCTTCCCTCTGACGTCAGTACCTTCCCGGTCCGTCCGCCCCCGGCTGAGGACCGGCGCTGGCCGCAAGACAATCGGAAAGGAGGAGGAACAGAGCTGGCTGCAGTCGATTCGCCTCCCTTTGGACCTTGATTGGATCCCATCCGTACGTGGCTCGATCCGTCGCCCTCACACCGCCCACTCTTATCGTCCAACATGGTTCTCCTCGCACGTTCTCACTTTTGTCATGTCATCGATGGTCGCGCTCCAGGTCCCTTCTCGTGGCTGTCTAGCTTGATGGAGTGCGTATATGTATATCTCTTCCTCCAGCACACGCTACTCGCTCTCTGCAACAGCAGCCGACCGGCACAAGCGCAGGTTGCATACGCCGATACCACCCAAAATCCGTCACCCGGTCCTAGAAGCACGCGCGCCACAAAGCTCTCGTAGAAGCCCGATGATTCTCCTTCACCTGGCTTACTGCTACCTTCGGCTCCCACTCCCAATCTACCTTTTCTCTGCTGCGCCTACCCTCAGGTGCCTTCTTCCCTACTCGGGCCCATCTCGGCCCATCTGCGGCCTTCTGCGGCCCAACAAAGACCTGTACAGTGGACAGCACCAAACTCCGCGCCTCCCTGCCTGCATTCATTCGACCTCTATCTGGATACCGCTATCCTCGTATCGGTGTCCCATGCATGCTGAGTGCCTGACAAGCTCCCCTGGGCCCTGTGCCGGTCGGTGTTGCAATTCTCTTCCTCTTCGCCAGAGAATGATATAACAGTCGGCTGCCGAGCCCCGCGGCCCAATGACACCCATCCAACCTTGAGTCAGTTCAGTCAATGCCTACTCTCCTGACTGATCCTTCCTGCACTTCCTAGGAACCGTACTTGCTGCGGCTTCGGGACACGGTCCCCCGTCGAAGAGCCCTCATTTCGCGTCCACTGGTTAGTCGGTCGCACGACGCCCGCCCCCGCTTTCTCGCTCCACTCCTCCACATTGAGATACGGTCATGCGACGGTTCTCGAGGCCTGTCAATTCGTGTTCCCCGGTCGTATCCACTCCACCTATATGCGCGTCTCCGAGTCGTGGTCATTGGTAACGCTCCCGCCGAAGCTTATTTTGCGCGGCTGCTTGGGATTGGAGGGCATTGCGTCAAGTACGTACACGCTATAAAAACTTGCATCTGCGTCTATGATGTCGTAGCTCAGGCTATGCACACATTCGCGCCCCGACGACAGAACTTTGAGCGTGCTGCAGCACTTGTCGGATGCGACGTCGAACGCCTGAAGCCCACCTAAGGAACTTCCCGGGACACCCACGCTGACGGCGCAAGGCTTTCTCACCGCTCCCGTCTCCCGGCCAATTTCCAGGACACCATTGTATCTGCGCGACTTCGAGGCCAAGAGAGATCTGCAGGTACGTTCCCAGGCGCTATTTCTCTTCCTACATATCCTTCTCATTTAAGTATTTGCAGCCAACCGCCGCCGCCGCACTAGAACAGATTACATAAGGCTCTCGCTCTGAGATCTGAGCCCTGCCTGACGCCTTGGAGCAACTTCGAGGCGCGGGGGACGCAGGGTGGCTAAGCGCCTGACATGCAGCGAAAGAGTTCTGGCGCGCGCTTCCTAGCAACGGCGATATCCACCGACGCGCTGAGTGACAGCGTCGATCGCGATCGGACGCTGTGCTTGTGCAAAACCACCGCGACAGCGTCTGCAAGGCTGCAATGCAAGGCTGGTTCGATTCCGAACGGCGACGGAATTCGAAGGGATCGCTACTAGCACGTCCAAGCTGCAGCGGCCCAATATGACATCCAGCGCCTGTCACGCAGAGCACAATCCACGCCATGTTATTCTGGGCTGTTCGCGCGCACGCAACGGCCCAGGAAGTTTGTGTTATTTCGCCGAGGTCCCTCCACATCGGGACGAAAAGTACATGCTTGCTTCTGCAAACTTGCTTGCAGGAACGGTGGTGCACGCCTCAGGCTCGTCCCGGCGCCGTCTGAACTTTGAACTTTTGAACTTTCGGGATTCGCAGCGTGGCGCCCGCCGGCGGGTTAGCCAATGTTCCTGCCGTTCATCCGCGCCCGGTCGCGACTCCGGAAAACCCGCCGAGCACCGAGCACTATCGATCGCGCGTGCGGAATCTGTTCGTCCAGATATACGCGAGATAAGTACTGCGAGATACCGGACTGAGGTTGCCAATGTGGCCTTGATCAGCCTTGATCGCGAGCTCGGCACGCTGCTGCGAGCCTCGAGGGACTGCAGGGGACTGCGACCGTCCAGACCGGAGTCGCCGCACGATCAGGGATCGACTCCGGTTAGTTACCGGTGTTCGACTGCTGCCTAGACCGCAGGTGAGCAAGCACCAGGGGTCAGCTGCTCATGTGTATGCGGTATGTGCCATGCGCAGCGAAAGTACTTGCTATATGCCGAGTAAGGAAGGGGGTAGAAATGGTGACCTCACCCTGTCGGCCATAAATATTCGAGCTGGCCGCTGTTGGCTGGCGCGCATGGGCTTAGAGATCGGACGTTGAAACGGGTGTGTTCTTTATCATAGCTCCCAACCATTGCGCCATTGATGCTGATGCAGAATCAATCCATGATGCCGTGGCTAGACACGCTGCACGAACCGTGCAAAATCTTCGCCTTCCAGAAAACGTTCCGGATCCGAGCCGCTTGTTGCGATGCACTGCACCTGTGTGGTTTGTGTGCAATCCCGCGTTCGAACGTGTCAGGAAAATTTGGCTCGCCTCGTGGTGGCCCTGGCATTTACAATGACGTTGTTGATGGCAAAGCCTGCCTCGTTTCTTCAACTTGGTGAGAAGCGATATCTGCTGGCATGATAAGCAAGCAAAGTGAAACTCGAAGACGATAAGTTCATCAACCACGCGCAGGCTTCAGCAGCGATAAACGGAACAACACCACTTGTCATTAACTTTGTCGGTCCAACTTGAATCCGACTGGGTCGACGAGGGCCCGAGACCGATCAAATTGCTTGCTATCTTGGTAAACCGGTGGGTGATTACTCGACGCGCACAAAGCGAGGACTTCTTCTATAGCCTGTGAGAGGGCTTGAGGTTAGCCTCAGGCTGCAAGATGTGTATGCCACGGTGACGTACCCACCAAATTCCATCATACCTTCTATCTACCTGTCACATCCTATCTAAAACCCCTCCGTTCGTATCCACATCCATCCCAAAGCCGTGGACACGGAATTCGCAGGGGCGGACGGCCGCCGCACTTCCTCAGCGGTTGTGCCTTGTAACTTGCGCTATCGATCGATGGAGTCGCCTAAGTACTTGCGATATGTACATACTGTACACAGATCACCAGCGCTATCGGACGGGCTTTGTCCTGTTGTCGTGTAGCTGGATCTCGGGTATGACACGGATGCTTAGCCTCGCGACGGCGCTGACGCCCAGCTGGCTCCACGGTCGGGCTCGAGGAACCAAGGAACAAGTCGTACCCGCCAACAGCCTCCGCAGTGTGGGTATATCGCCATTGGCTTCCACTACTTACTTGTTAGCACCCTCATACACATGTGCGCTTGTTGTGGTCGATCTCAATACAGCTCCATCCCCGCCAACCAGACAGCTATCCGACATCCTAATTCAACCCCCCAGCTCCTCATCGCATCATGGACCGACAGTCCACGGTCTGGCAGACCACCGTGGAAAGTGGACCATGGTGGATATGGGTGGACGCTGGAGATGTGCCGTACGACGCATACGTAAGTAGCAGTATCGACGCGGGCACATCGATATCGCATATTGCGCATGGTCACCGTTATGTAAACAGACAATAGGCTAACCGCCGGCGAAGCAACGTTGGTCTTACTGAACGCGGAAGGTCAGGGCGGGTGTAATGGAAGCAGCGTTGGAGCCTGGACCCGCTGCTGCGCGCGCATCTTCTGGAAGAAACGTGAGGCGCGGACACAACAAGTCCCAGCGTTGCGCCGGTGTGAGAGCGAGCGTGAATGGGTGGAGCAACATACGGGCGACAAAAGATAACTTGCGGGTTCGTGAACAGGCCGTGCGGTGCCAAGGCCTAGACCTCAAACAGATATCCAGGGGGCGATGTAGCCTGAGAGAGCACGTTGCTTCTTGCGAAAACATAGCATGACGGACGTCACTGGCAGAGCGTAGTACCCCTCCAATGTCACCCCAAATCAGTACATGAACCATCTGAAGCGAACACAAAAGGAACGAAGACCACCTGTAAGCATCATAGATGGGCCTGTCCAGATCTCAGGTTCAAAGTCGGACCACTCTCGACCAGTGTGCCGCCCACATCCCAGCTTGTGAAGCGACCCCAGAAATCCAAGAATCGAAGAATCTAGACTCATAGAATGAAACCAAGACAATACTCAACTGTACACCATAAAACGAGGGCACGGTCCACAACCCTCGACCATACACCTCCCGGCCCGGCTCCAGCCATCCCCGCCTATGCCTTGTACAGGGTATCCAAGAAAGCTTCCGCGACGTGTCCCACCATCGTCGGCCCGACGGGGCTCGACTGGCCGAGTCCTGCACCATACGAGGGCAGTCAGCTGCGTACAGCACTGGCAAGAAATGGCACACACCGTAGAGCGTCATCATCGTGCCATTGCCCGATGGCGAGAGCTTCGCCTCTCCGATGGCATCCTTCAGATCCGCGATGAGCTGGTCCACCACAGGCACCGTCAAACGCTACATTTGCAACCCCATCCACTCCCGTCAGCCCATCAAACATGACACAAGTGAAAAAAGGCTTACCGTGACGGCGATGTGCACTGCGGCAGGGTTGGTGACTGCGTTCAAGTGCCACCCACGTTTGCTCATCTTGTCTCCGACTTCCAGTACGTTCAGAGACGAGCCCGGCGCGGCGGCGAACGCTACGACGGACGCCGGCGGGTTTCCGAGCACGCGTAGCTCTGTGACCTCGGTGCGGATCCGGTGCGCGATTGTCTTCGCAGCAGTCACGATCGACTTGCATGACTCGAGGTAGCCACTGTGGCCCATGTACTGCATCGCGGCCCACGTCCCAGCGATGAGAGCTCCGGGGCTAAGACCTATGTTTTAGCAAGATGCGATAGGGAATGTATGCATGACACGCACCGGGAACCCGCAATGCTAGGGCTGGCATACACGCCACCAGTCCAGTCTGGGTTGACGTAGTACTGGAAACGACGCAGTTGGGCATCCTTGTACATGACAACTGAGTTGCCCTTCGGCGCAAAACCATACTACATATGATTCTGTGAGACTTCAAATCCAATACACTGCAATTTATAAATGCATATACCTTGTGAGTGTCGCAACTGATGCTGGTAACTCCCTCGACCCTGAAGTCGAACGGCTGTACAGAGAAACCAGCTTCCTCAAGGAATGGCATGATAAAGCTGCCCAGACAGCAGTCGACATGCAGCCCGATCTTGTGCTTGGATGCGAGCTTGCCGAGTGCGACAATGTCGTCCTGGCATCCGTCAGGGAAGTTCACAGCAGAGCCAACGAGCTAAAATTCGGAAGTAAGAATATGCAACTCCAGGGAACTAGACGTAGGCGCACTAACCAGCATGGTATTAGGGTTGATTGCACGGCGAACACGCTTGATATCAACTTGGCGCGTTTCGGGGTTGACTGGAATTGTGTGAACCTTGATACCCATGTATTCTGCACCCTTGTCGAATGCTGCATGGGCAGAGATGGGTATAATCCTGCCGAAGTAGCATGTGAGAATCAGGTAGATGGCGCTCTCAGAATAGATGCATACATCTCGGGCTCCGTGATACCCTTGGTTACCCTCGCCCAGTCACGGTAAGTCTTCACGGCCATAATGATGGACTCCGTTCCTCCGGACGTGGTTACGCCCGCGCCGTTGGGGTTATTGTACATCTTGAGGCACATTGCAACAATCTCCGCCTCCATCTTGCGCACGGCCGGGAAGACATCCGGGTGCAAGGGGTTGGAGACGCAGTACCTCTCGAACGCCGCAACAATGACTTTCTGCATATCCTCTCCGCCGTCTAGAGATATCATGGCGCATATAGCCGCCGCATTTAACATAGGAGAAGATGACACGTCAGAGGCAAGGACTCACGGTACACCGCACCAGAAACCCTGCCATCCTTCCAATTCACATGATGTCCGCCCTCCTCGTCCATCTTTGCCATCTCGGCGAGAATCCAATCCTGGTCGCGTCCTTCCGTAGGGAGAGATAGATGACGTGTTACGTTGGGACCCTGAGGAACCATCTTGCTCTCAATGTCCAACCTCACCTTGCCGAGCTCCGTCTCCACTTTCTTCCGCGCGGAGGGCAGCCGGAGTGCAAGCAATATTGCTTCCTGCAGCACACGTCACGGACATCAGAATATCATGGCCGTTACAAACCAAGCATACATGCGTACCTGGAGACTCCACCGGTAGAAGTCATGCAGGGTCTGCACGACTCCCCGAGCGCGTAGATGCCGTCGCACCTTGAGCAGCCGGGAGAGAATGAAATAGATTACGACGACGTTCGTGAACCTCTGCCATGGTGTAGCTCCCGCTGGGGAGAGCAACCCAATTGTCGACTTGACAAGCGCAAGTGCACCTTCCCTGTTCATCTTGCTCGCTTCCCTCCAAGTCCGGAGTCCCGAGATCGTTGATTGGCGTCCGCGAGTGTGTCGCGGAGCGTATGCTGAAGTATCCGCACGTGTTGCAAAAAGTACGAGGCGCGTCCGGCGCGGTCGTCCAGCGGAGTGAGCCTTTGTAGGAGGTGAGATGGTGGTAAGAAGGAGTGTCGTGGCACTTGTCGTCGCATTTCGGTCCACTGTGCAACGAAAGCCGTCTCCCCCCGATCGGGCTTGTCCCCTTCACTCCGGGCGTCCGGCTCCCCATCGGGCCGGTGCACAAGCACGAGATTATTCGATGGACAAGGGGTTGTGGGAAATTCTAATTGAATTGTCCCGCACGAAATTCATCAGAAATTGTCGGGGAGGCGATTGACGACTTGGAGCTGCTCGACACTCAGCGACTGCGGCCACGATGCGCATGGCAAGTACGATGTCCTCCTCACCGTCTTACGCGCCACTGTCTAACTTTCTGGTTAGCTATCGCAGGAGGACGAACATGACGACAACACCGAGGTGACTTGGGGTACGCTTCAATCAACCTACTTGAAGTGCCTAAGGATGTTCACGCCGATCGACTGTCAGAGGATCAGCAGAGGATTAACACATTCTCGAAGCTGAATACGCGATTGCGGTCGATCGAGGAGAAGATAGAGGTCCTAAAGGTGCGTGGTCCGGACAATCAAAACCATTCCGTCCCAAACCTTGTCTCCGTGTCCCTATAGGCAGAGAAGGAAGCTCTCGATGATATCTCGATGGAGCTCGAGCTAGCAGACGAAGACCAGCCCGTGATGTGCGTTCTTTGGCCCCATATCCTTACCCTTCCCATGCTCATGCTACCGTTGCCGACAGGTACCGAGTCGGCGAAGCCTTCATCCACTTGCCCCATCCGCGAGCCGTCAAGCGGTTAGAGAAAGACCTCTCCGCGCTCAACGACGAACTGGGGAAGTACACGTCCGGTGCGGAGGAGTGCGAAAAGTCGATGAAGGAGCTCAAGGTCACGCTCTACGCGAAGTTCGGCCGTGCGATCAACCTCGACGAGTAGATTGAAACCCGTCGGAGGGAGAGAGAAGTATAAAACCAGCAAGGACGGCTTGAGGTCCGTCGCCGTTCCTGTACATGTGTATTGTTACAGTGTACCATTGCCCCCATCGCATGTTACATGAACCCTAGAAAGACAGATTGCAAATGTGAAAGAAGCATACAAGAACGACGACGTGCGAGTGCGAGTGCGGACTAACCATGCAAGAACGACAATTGCAAGTGTCTATGTCTATCGAGAAACCTGAACCAATCCAAGCGCATCCGAAAACCAACGATACGCGCAGCCTGCCCCACAGTGTAAAGACTAAATCACCAACCCGTCCGTCGACAGCATATCCATCAGGTTCATGTCCGGCTGCTTCGCGTCCTCGTTGATGAACCCAAGCAGCTTCTCGAACATTGCCGTCCGCTGCCGATACCGCTCCGGAGACGGCGGGTTCCCGCCCTCCTCCCCTGGGTCATTGTCCAGCCGGATGACCGAATCTTCCGCGTCGGGGTCAGGCATGGGTGAGCTCGGGCGCGACCGCTTGCGCGGTGGCGGGCTGTCCTCGCGCCCACTTGGCAGCGCGGCCGGGATTGTGTTCGTACCCGGACGCGTTGCGGTTGGGGTGCTGGTGCCCGAGCCGGAGCCGGAGAAAGGGAGGGGGCGCGGGGGTGCGGAGAGGAGGTGCGCGGAGAGAAGGGCGCGGAAGACCTTAGCTTCGTCGGGGTCCTCGTGGTTCACGACGGAGGAGACGCGGGTCTGGAGGAACGTGAGGGCCTTGATGGGAGGGCCGTCCTCGCACATCTCCCGGAACCTGTCGAAGGAAATAAATTGGATGTAAGCGGAGGTTTATACTGGCCATGCTCACTGTTGTTGTCTGATCTCATACAACGCTCGCCGTACAATCTCGTCGTTACTTGGGCTGTGGGGCCAGATCAGTGCCATTTCGGCCGAGAAAGACGGGTCAGGCATACCGAATAATTTCCATACCCCAAAAATCGTCCAGCCTCTTCTCCGCATCCCCATCTCCGGGCGACAAAGGCGAACGAGGCGGAGATGCTCTCGTCTCTCCCTCAGCATCGGAAGACCATCGATGCGGGTCAGGCTCATGCTCCTCCTCGTCGTGCGATAGTCCCCCGTTACCACCATGCATGTACACGCGCCCCGACTTGCAGTCGTACACAACCTGGTGTGCGTACCGCGGGTGCGGACACACCGTGTCCATCTCGTTCTCGGGCAAGATCTTTGTCCACTTTCCTGGTAGCTCGGGGCGGTCGTAGCGATAAATCCAATATGGCGACTCGGTCTCCAGATGCGGCGGCACGGACGGCCGTGGGCGGGTCAGCCCGCCGAGTCTGTATGCGGGGCTCAGGACTCGTTCTATGCACTAGGAGGGGGACGGTGCTCACACGTAAATCTCCTGTTTCTCGGGATCAATGACGGCCCGCTGCGTAAAGCACGGATTGGGGCCCCCGACGGTCGTGAAGCTTGGGAACAGTTCCGTGACGGTGTTGGTGGGTATATGGAACGCATACATGTCGGACAGGCACCGGTCATCTCGCTGGCCGGCGAAGATAAAGAGGGTCTGGGATCTGGGGTCGAGAACCATAGAGTGCCCTGAATCGTCGTTCAGCATATACTGCATTTCTGCGGGGAGCTATAGAAGACGGCACTTACCCCATCGCGGAGGGATGAATGGCTGTGATGCGTAAGAATCCGAAGTGCTAGGCCAGTCGTCAGCGGTGGGTTATATGGGGACGTAGTTAGTTGGGAGCCTACTTGTACATCTTCCAGTTGCCCGTCCGGATATCATAGCTGTACAAACCCGAGAATTTCAACGCATCCCATTCCATCTCGACGACACGTCCCCCCGAGACGTATATCATCTGGGCATCGCTGTCTATGGCCATCTGGTGGTCAAATATTAGAGGCGGCCCGCCCGATGACTGCAAGAAAAATATTGTTCAGCGTATATTTGACGCATATATGCACCACGAAGACCCCACCGCTGTGTCAAGCGACAGCAGATCCCAACTTCCAGCATCCAGGCCGCGAGTGTGGTATCTGTAAAACTCGGAACACTGCGACGGGTACGCAGACCCGATTTCCTGGAGTCCAACTCCAGGAATTACCGCAGCACCGCCCCACGGCAGCGACCCCTCCCTGCTATGCCCCTCCGCCCTCTCTGGATGCCTAGCGCGATGGTCAGCCATCCCATCCCCCTCCCCCAACCTCCCCAGGAGGTAGATCGATCCCGTCTTGTTATCAAACACCATCTTATGGCACGCCCGCGGCCCCGGCCCGTTCTTGTCCCTCGACGTCGCGACGCTTAGGCAGCGCCACGCGTCCGCCGCGATCTCGTACGCCCAGAAGTCGTCCAGCGACCGCTGCCCGTCCCATCCCCCAAAGAGATACACGATCCCGTCCTGCTCGTCGATGCACATCGCGTGGCCACCGCGCCGGCACGGCACGTCGCCGTCGGGGTCGAGCCCTCGCACGCGGGCCCAGCGCATGTGCGCCTGGCATGCGTGGCGGTACGCGCGGAGGAGGCCCGCGTCGGCGCAGTCGCGCACGAGCTGCTCGGCCTCGGCCCAGGCGCCGTGCAGGACGAACGCGGTGTGGAGGGACGTGATGAGGGGGTGTTCGAGCTGGAGGCCAGAGCGGGCAAGAATCTGGGTGACGGGCGTGAGGAAGCGGCGCTGGCGGAGGTGCTTGAGGATCTGGCGGAGGGCAACGGTCTCGCGGTACTGTCGTTCTCGGTGTGTTAGTATGTGGGGGTTGCGATAGGGGAGTGAAGGAGCACCTCTTGGTGCTTGAGGCGGGTGTGTTCGACATACGTGTCATCGGTGATGCCTGACAGTGAAACGTGCCATATCGAGGTATTGAAGCTTTGGCCGTGTGCGCTGGAAGACGGTCAGCGAAAATAGAACGACTAGAAAACCGAAAACCTACGACAAAGGCACGATCTCAATGAATTTCGTCGGAAACGGGATACCAGCATGGTTAATAGACTTGATGGAGAAAGTCTCAGGGGTCGGGTCATTCTTCAGGCTAGCGTGCAGGACCTGCACATATACATTCATGAATTTACGGTCAGGGAGCTGCTCCACGAGGCAAGAAAATGAAGGGTTACTTCGGTCATGTTCCCTTCCGTCAAACCGACGAAAATCTTGAACTCTTTCATGTTACATGGATGCGCTAGAAAACACGCATTAGCCTAGCCTGCCTCGAACACGTTTTGAGTCTAATTTCAGAGACCCACTCTTATAGAACTAGAGCACACAGAATAGGTGTGATATTTCAAGAACTGGGATCAGTAGCACGTTCTAAAAGATTTCGAAAAACCTACCTTGCCAAATGTGATACTCTCTGCAGTGATCGGCGGTTAAATGCACTGCCATAATAGGGGAGAGATGGTGCAAACCACTCAACTGATAACGGAGAGGTGTTTCAGGCGCAGGCGTATCCACTGCTTGGTGTTTGGGGAAGAGGAGGCAGTGATCGCGGCACTCCATCTGCTGGTTTGGTCGCGGGGCTTGTCGGAACGGATGTTTTCGGCTACGTATGCGCCGCTGTGTTCGGATGAGCCGGCGATCTCATATTCTACCGGTTGGACCTCTGGCTCTGGAACGTTGCCACTCATATCTGACGGAAAATGTGTAGGCCGAGAGGTTAAACGGGGCCTAGGCAGGACGAGGAGGAACGGAGGCAGGGCAGAGATGGGGGCTCGCGGAAGACAATGCGGCCCTAAGCGCCCATATGCGTCGTCATCCTGGTCCGGGCTTATTCGGGCCGATTCTCTCGCATTGCAGGCCATCCAGGCCAATGTGGTGAGGAACACGTACACAGTGATCGACCACAAGTGTTCATCATGGCATTGACATGGGGATAAACAAAGGAAAGACGACGAGTATAACACGCCACGAAGCCGCCGCCGAACGTACATCCACAACTTCAAGTCCAGCTGTTTCGAGATCAGCGTGCCATACACCAGATCCAGATCGGATCATGCTTGCCCAGCACTTGGCCCGCAGCTCTCAGTCTTGTTGTCTCGTACTCCCGCTCCCCCCTCAGTTCCTCTCGCCCCCCTTCTCCTGCACGCGGTCTCCAAAGATCTTCCTCAGCGCCTGGAACACCCCCTCCTGCTTCTCGAACACGATCCCGTAGATGCCCAACTGCCGCGCCGCCTTCACATTCTCCAGCTTGTCGTCCACAAACACCGCCGTCGCCGGATCAATATCCGCCTCCCGCACCACCTTCTCGTATGCCGCCAGATCAGGCTTCCGCTCACCCAGCAGCGCCGATGGGAACACCCTGTCGAAGATCGACCAGTCCGTGGGCAGCGTGATCACGTACTCGTAGTCGGGCAGCGAGATGTTCGACAGCGCAAACACGCGCAGCCGCCCCGCGTACCGCGCCTTCAGCTCTCGCACGAGCGCGAGCAGCTCCTCGTTCGGCCGCAGCGACTCCCGAGCCTGCTTCAGCGCCTCGTCGACGTCCGACGACGCCACGGAGAACTCCTCCCCGACCCGCGCGTAGCACTCCGCCTGCGAGATGCGGCCGCGCTCGTACTCGAACCAGGTGGGTCCGTTCATGAGGTCCTTGAGCAGGCGAGGTGGGATCGATGTTGTGGTCACGGCGGACCAGGTGAAGAGGACATCGCCGAGATCGAGGATGAGCGTCCGGAACTCGGTGGGGTTCTGAACTTGATCGGCCATAAGGTACGTTGTTGCGTTTGGGGTGAGCGAAGGTGGAGGGTGTTGCAAGGAGGCTTTAGACCTTGGCGTCAGGTTTCCAATATACACAAATCCTTATACTTACTTACATACCGTCTTACGGCGAGCCGTACAACGGGGGATTGGGGTCTTGTGTGAATCTGATCGTCTTGAAGATAAGTATCAGGATCTCCGAGATGCGTCTTAGCACGAGGTATCACGTCAGTCTGATTATGTCGACGTCGCAACCAAGCGCGTGTGTATTTGGGTGGTGTGGTTTGCTCGACATATGCATGTGTATGTTCGTCTTCACAAAAATTAGACAGCAGACACAACGTACTATCCCAAGCATTGTGAGCGTGCCAGATTTTGCAGAGAGAAACTTGTGGTGAGTGCCATCCCAACGACGCTCGCACGATGACAGCTACTCATCGCATCTCAGATCATACGACAGGCTTGAGTCTTTAAGATTCGATTGTATTCACCCCTTGCGAGCTAAAACCGCTCCTTAATTAGAGTAGAAAAATGGAGCTCTATCCTAGTCTGGAACACATACTTATCGGACCATAACGCTAAGCCTTCAGAGCTTCAGCCCACGGTGTGCACAATTGGACCACAAGAACGCCTCGCCTCGAGTAATGCGATGTCGATCCTTTGGGCCGCGAACTATCTATTGAACCGTATCAAGGGGGCGTGCGCCTTGAGGGCGCAGCCTGACGGTGCTCCCTCAAGAGTGTTTGGCCAACGCGCCCTAAGACTGTTGCCTACACCCCATACCATTGCGATGGGCGTCGATCGCCCACAGAGGCGACGGTCAGAGCGTACTGGATGGCAAAGACGGAAGATGTTCTCGAGCGTTTTTGCATCCTCAGCGAGCTTGATGGCATGAGTTTAACTGGGAACGCCTTGGAGTCAAGAGTTGTGAACAGTCGAGCGCGGGAGACACTTTGCAAGAACGATGGTAAGATTCTGAGATGATTTGGTTAGGAAGAGTCCGATAGCTCCAGATAATCGACCTACCACAAAATATTGTACTAAAGCAGGAACTGGAAGAGAACGATCGAGAAACGCGTGAAGAGGCACTAGGGAGAGCGGAGACCCGCAAGATGACCAATGATATGAACTACAATATTGTCAACCCGTACCGATGCCACAAGTGCGGGACACAAATGAGATTGAAGTAAGTAGAAGGTACATCGCCCGATAATGTTATTCCGTGCAGATGGATGGTACTTCTTCATACGTATGGATGAGCTCGTAATGATACAGGGGTATTTGGAGCATTATTTCTGTGCAAGAAAGTACTTCTAATGAGATTTCTTGTTACATGTACTCTCGCACATTACTTACGAGATCATGCATTCAGTTGTCAGATGCAACGCCGTCCTCGTGCGTAATCGAAAATGAGAATTTTATCTGTACCTAACCCCCCAAAAATTTAGCCAACAGCGCAAAGTAAACGGGGACACAAGCATGCGGACTCGCCTTTGCTACCGCGTCATCAACCCTCTCCCCCAGCCATTCGCTGAAACGCCCCAGGTCTACATTTGCCTTCCCAGCACAGTGGGCACATACCGCCATCTGGGAAAACGCCTCTCCAGCCCCCGCAGATGTGAAGAATGATCGTACAGTACGCCCCGAGGGGCGTTCCCTCAATGCGGCTTTGAGCAACTCGAAGTACATCTCAAACCACTTCTGGACCGGCACGTTCCTCGGCCCCATCCGTACCATCATCCCATTGGGGCACGTCAACCATACGAAATTCTGCGAAGTCCAGTCCTCAGTGGCAAGAACGCGCGAAACGGCTACTGCGCAGTCCTGACGATATGCGTGGACCGCGTAGACTGCAAGGGTCGGAAGGACGCTGAACTCGGGCGGCGGCGAGGGAGGAAAGTGGAACTGGGGGTCGTCCAGGAAGAGAGTGGCCGCTTTCTTCGCGAGGTCCTCCATCTCCATCATGTACGCGATCGCGTAGACGCGGAGCGGCTCCTGTGGCAGCATGCACATGAGGGCCCATCGCAAGTTGGCAGCGACCGCCGCAATCTCGTACTTGCGCGCCGCTTCGAGGACGCTGTGGATGTCGCCCATGGAGGTCAGGCTGGGATCTTCGACGGGGTAACAAAGGCGGAGGACGTTCTCGAGCGTCTTTGCGTCCTCTGTGAGCGTGACGACGTGGAGTTCATGGTCATCGGGGGCAGAAGGAGCAGTGGGCGTGGACGAGGGCTGAGGGAGCTGGAGCATGGTGCGGAATACCGGTGACGCTTTCGCGAGGATGACTCTGTAAAGCCGGAAATCGACGCCATCTGATGAGCGGAAGATGATATCTGCGTCTTCGTCGTCGAATGGTGCGCGAAGGATGTTCGTCACTGGGCGGCCATTCGGATGGGATGCCATGGAGGCTGGAGAGAGTAGTGGAACAGTGGAAAGGGGAAGAGGGAGAACTGAGCTATCCAAATGAGAGGCTGGTGGGAAGTCGTCGGTGGAGTGCACCCTGAAAAACAGGTAGGGCATGCCGTGGTTTAATATCGAGCCAGCACTTCCGCTGCGGTAGAGAAGGCTCGAAGCCATGGTCAAATGACAGTCCTCGTGGGCCCTAGATCTGCGGCAAGCCGTTTTACTGCCAGCGAAGGTCATCCCTACCGCGACCTAGTCAACTAGCAATGAAATGAGATCATTGATATGTACCTACAACTCATTGACCCAGAAAAGCGCATTAGCAATGGAAACAGGAGTGGGCGGAGTTGATCCTGTTCATAGTTCAAAAGAGCGATACATAGCTGACAGGTAAAAGGCGAGATTATCGATGCACGAGACAGCCATGCGGTGTCTGCATGCAGTGATCTGGAAAGCTTCGGTGGTCAACACGATTCTTAAATCGTATGAGAGCAATTGTCCTTACGAATTATGGAGCATAGGGTCTGCTGTCAACAGGATTTTCCCAAGCGTAAGCCGTGGTAGACAGTGGTAGGAGCTTACGGCCCGCTTACTATGCCCTGACATTTCAAACATACCATGTCTCGTCGGTATCCTGCCATTTCAGACCTGCCATACGTTTTCCAGGCCTTGGAGAGGTTCCTGCTCGAGCCCATACACAATGGACGGGACCCTACCATTTGATCAAAAATGCGAAGGATTATTTGGTAGGGATGTCAGCGTTGGATCAATAAACGAACAGTAAGATTTTCCAAACGGAGACCTGCCAAGGAGGGAACAAAGAGGCAGTGAAACCAGTACTGTCCAACACAAGCCCGTCACTCTGTACGAGCCTTCGTCCACTGTTGAAGGACAGCCATTGTGACATGTCGTCCCGTAAATGTAGTTCAGCTCCAGATATCAAATGCCGTATCCCGCACCAGTTTACACGAGTCCAAAAAGCTTGGGACGTCCGAGGGGACGGCAAAGGCCTGGCGGGAACTGTTCCATAGGCTATTGGACTCGGACGTGTTTGCTTCCGCCGCGCCGATAGGTTTCGAACGTCAATGCTGTCTATAAAAGCAGGGGGCAGGTTCCTGGGATGTCGAACGATCTCCTGAACTCGCTATCGCATGTCGTCCTCGTACGGATGGGGTTGAATCGCAAAGTTCTAAGTCCACGGCGAAGAATGCAGTAGTGAGTCTTAGAATAGTGAGTCTCATGCATATATATACGTACATCAAGGCACCAAGGGCCCTCGTCACCTTCATATTATACTGAGCCAAAGCGTCCACGTCGTTCCTTGGACATTCCAGCTCATGCTTGGACTAGACACGCGCGCGTGCACCACGAGATGGACAAGATGTGCGGGTGTCCGGATCCTACGAATGAATGTCCCACGCCCTCTGACACCTTGTGCATGGCGCGCGATGTCGGACTGCGCACGATTGTCCTATCAGACGGGGATGCAACTGCGACTGGGATCACCGGTGGGTACTGGGACGTCCGAGCATTGAGCAACGCGCCGAGGGCCGTGGTTGCCACAACTCGACAGGAACAGACGCGGACGAGAGCGAGCGTGGCGCCGCCAGACTCGGAATGCGATGGGCTTCGAGAAGGGCAACAGCTTGTGAAGAACCGCTTGATATACGATCCCCACCTCGCGCGATGCCTGCGTACCGCCTTGTGGACTCATCAGCAACGCTCGGGGAGGAGACAAATCAAAGACAAATGCGTATGGACTTACTTCCTGGCTTCCTCGGGCGTCGTTCCCACTAGGTCAGGTGAGGCCGTGTGCCAGCGTAGGTTCGACACAAACCCCTCTCATAGCGCGCGGACGGTCTTGGTATGAGACTATGTGCCAGCGTACTTATATGCCGCCGCCGGCGCGCATGTCCAGTCCGTACAGATGCGACGGTGTTGTCATCGATGGGTTTGGCAACTGTTCGACACCGCTCGGTGGCAGGGTGCACCGATCCCGGACACACTGTTCGACGAACATCGTCGTTGCCGCCACAGGCCGAGGACAGAACGTGCGCCCCTGACAAGATGGCGCGGGCCGGACGATAATCACAGCGGCCGTTCCAAGCCCCCTGTGCAGGTGGGATCAAAGAAACGAATGTGGAGGACCGCATGCGAGTTAGAACTCTGGAAGGAGGACGGGACTGAGGCACACTTACTGCGTATGCAGAAGCTACCGAGGATACAGAGAAGATAAATACTGTGCGTGCGAGGTTCGAACGGGGACCTTGTCCTGCGAGGACCTGTGATGTGGCGTGGAAGGAGAAAATGGACGATGACGCGAATATTAATCGGGACGAAGAGGTCGTGCCACGAGGCGTTTTGATGGCTGATCGTCAATGTTCCAGAGCACGCGGGCCGGTGCGAGAGAATAGATAATCTTTCGAAGACACCCGCGTACTCTTGTTCCTGAAGACGAGCTTTGCGTACTTGCTTATCATCCTGCAGCGTGTTTGGGGTAACTAGATATTTTATAATGTCGTTGGCGAAACGGTGTTTGAGGCCACCGGAAGGTCCAGGGCCGCAAGCATATTGGCTAGGAACCGATAGCGTCGATATTAAGCGGGTTTAGGGAGAGGAAACATGTCAAAGATATGTTCGAATAAGGCAGGGATCATTCAGAATAAGCGAGGTCGCTGGGCGGCGCGCGCCAAGAGACTCGAGAGCGAGGCGCACGGACGATGATGTTGCCGGAAAAAGGCCAAGAGTGACGAGGACCGACCGCCTTGTCTCCAGACTGCCACTGACTCCATTGGTTTGCTGGATCCCATTGCTCGTATTCTGCAGGGCACGCCCCTTCCACTCCTTTGTTCCAATCGACCTGTCCAGACTAACCCCCATCTGTCTTCCCCACGTCCCACCATCCTGATCCCGCACCGCAATCCGATCCCGGTACCTTTGATCTCACCGTCCTCCACCACACATTATAACTCCACCTCTCGCGCCAGCCCGCGATGGCCCACCGCCGTACATTCTCCGCGCGTTTCCCCGACATGACCCCCGTCATGCTCGACTCGCCCCCACTCACCCCCATCCCCAACGTTGGCGGCTTCCCCATATCGGGCTCCCGCAAGCCCCGAGCGTACTGGGCACGCACGACGCTCCTTGCAGGCTTCGCTTTCGTCGCCCTCTCCCTCTATCTCCTCGTCGTCTCACATCCCGCCCTCCGCGCACCGTCCTTCCTCGACACGGCCCGCCCCGCTGCCGCGGATGGTGCACGGTGGTCATCCGAGACCTTCCGCAAGGCCCTCAAGCACAAGAAGCCCGTCGCCGCCGCCGCCGACTTCAGTGCGCGCCCACAGATCGTGCTGAACGCGACGCAAGAGCTCGCAGCCGTGTCGAGCTTCATCGCGAGCCTACCTCAGAACATGATCCCCGCCACCGTTGACCCGTCGCTGCCAATCGACCCGCAGCTCATCCTCGACTTCGACACCCGGGGACCGCATGCGGAGGAGGAGCTCCAGGCCGTGATGCAGGATGTGTGGACGCGGAATCCGGTGATGCTCTACTGCAAGGTGCGTTTGTCCGTCCGTGCGTCTCTTTTTTCCGTTCTTGCATTCGTCGTTCGTCTTCCATCCGGGACGGCTGCCTTGTGTGTGCGCCTGTGCCCGGCGAGAGAAGGTGGCCGGGTGTGCGTGCTGCGGTCTGGTTGGTGGGTTCAGTTTAGACGAGCGCGAGGCTGATCTGGGTGCTGTGTGGGGGGACAGGTGCACTCTCCGGTCTCGCGGGAACTCAAGCAGGTCCTCAAGAACCTCTATCTCCGGCCCGCGTCAACGATCGTCGACGTCGACACACGACGTAAGTAGTCCTCGCCGCCCGCTCGTGTCGTTCTCTTCTCACACGCGTGCTTGTGCTTGTGCTTCTCTTCTTCCCCACAGCGGACGAGCACGTCCTCACGCAGCTTCTCTATCGCCTGACGTCAGCGAGCGAGCTTCCGATCCTTCTTGTTGGGGGACGGATAATCGCTGAGCCCAAGGAGATCAAGTGGCTGGCCGAGACCGGCGACCTCCAGAAGGCGATTACAGAAGCTGGCGCGGTCGTCGACGGGTCACGGAAGAAGAAGCCCAAGAAGCTATAATTTTTCTCCCTCCTTCGGTTCTCGCAAAGTCGAGCGTGCTATCATCCATCCTATATTTGGCGCAAGCAACTGTATAGTGCGTGCCGTGCGACTAACGACCACGTCCTCGCACCCCCCGTCTCGACCCGAACTGAAGTGCTCGCCGGGTCGGGCAAGGGGGTGGCGGGACGTCGGCACGCTGAACGCACCGGACACATTCATCATACAAGGTGGTCGTTCTGTGGTATAGAGGTGTGGCCCGTGTACTACTATTAATATTACTATCGCTATCGCCTCGCATACAGTACATAACGCACTGCCGCGGCACCCGCATCGCGGCGTGCATAACCCCACGGCTTCTCGTTCACGACCACACTCCATACGTATAGAGCATCATCGCAATCATGGACACGCCTCCCAATGCCTGGTCTTCTCGCTCAACATCTCGCCTATCCCCATCTCTATCCCCCTCAGTTCTCGTGCTTCCTTCCGGTCTTCACTACACCTTACATTGCTTGGCTCACCGCCTGGCCCTACCCCTCCACGGACTGTGGCGCTGTGGCTCAGGGCGTGCTTTCGACGGCGCCTTTTGATATTCATTCCTTCTGCCGGTCGCTGTCTTTACAAACACAAACTATACAGATTACATACGCTACTCATCGTTGCTTTTTTTTACTTACCACTACATACATAAGTCTGTGTATACCCCTCAGGCATTGCGAGCTCACGACCTACCACTTATTCTAACAGAAGCAAAACATGCTTGTCTACCCCTCCATCTGTAGCTGGTTCCCCGCGTCCGATTAGCAACAGATCCAGTCTCGCGAACGACTTCCGCGAGCGACGACCATGCATGACCGCGGGCGAAGAGGTACGTGTGCCATGCATGATGAAAGGTAAAAGTGCTGATGTTTCGCAGCCCATTCAAACACGTCCAGATCGCGAGATCTGCCATTGCCCATGGCAAAGGGCGCAAAGAACGCGTGCGGGGGGCGTGTCGATCCCCTACTGGCTTCTAGTGCAAAATGAAGGGCACCGCTTGCATTGCCGCACGCACCGAAGGCCTCATCTCCGTAAGTAGCTAGGCTCCACGCCCTTTGGCCCCTTGCGCGCATGCCTCGGGCTCCCTCCCGCATAATCTCCGTCATCTCGTGCGGTGACATTGTATGTCAGATCCGTGGAGAGAGTTACATCATGCTTAGACCTGCAGTCCGATGGGAGCCTCGATTCCGGCGACGTCGACAGAGCAGCTGGGCCAGAAACGGCGTCCGCAGCGTGGCGGCGGCGGCGTGTTTTTGAACGTGCGTGCCTGGCTCGAGCATGCCATCGGGGGACTGGGTTGTGTTCAAACAATTCAATTGGCACGGGGCGAGTATTTTCCTATGTCTTTTCCCAAGATGGAGCGGACCGTTCTTTAATATGATACTGAGGACCGAGACGAGGGTGTTGTTGTCCTCGGGCGCCGGCGTGCATCAGAAGATGGACGTTTGGAATGTTTCCGAGGTGGCCCCGGGTCCTGTACGACTTTTACAATGGAATCCCGATAAGCCGATCGAGTGCGAGAAAACATAAGATTACTGAGACTACAGCGTACTTGCGACATGTCGGTCAGGAATGGGGTCGGTGATTCTTGGTGTCTTTCCGGCCAGCTAGGGTTACACACCGTCTACTGTACGGTATTCCCAACCGCGGCGTTGCATTCCGAGTCTAGGCCACGCACTTTCCTTCGTTTGTCCTTATTCCTCAAAACATTCAAGTGGAACGAAATGTCCAACCCAAATCGCATGCTTCTGCCAGGTGGCTGCCCTGAGGGAGGACGACTTGAGCTGTCAGGCAAAGGATGACAACATTGGCGCTTGTGGCATCACAGAGGTGGCGGTGCTTCCAGTGTGGTAGGGCGTCTAGGTTGCCAAACTCGGCACGAGCGGGCGCTGGAGGAGTTGGGCAGCTTCGTCTGCACCCACCACCTGCTCGTTTTTGATTTCACTTCGATCCTCAAGTGTGATACCCTTAAAACGTTTTTCAGATAACCTGTAGAGAGACGATATGCTGGATGTCAGCGATGCGACACAGAGACCGAAGATCGAGTATGTGATCTTTGACATGGACGGTGAATTTTGTTTGCCTTCATCGTGCGGAACGATTTCAGATCGCTCATATTTGGACCGATACTCGTGCAATGTTTTAAAGGTCTTCTTATAGATTCTGAGCGTGTGTACACGGATGTGACGAGTACGAGTCTTCGGTGTGATCATCATGCCGGACGTTCATGCTCATGATAGATCCTTTCACAGACGAACTCCTCGCGCCTTACGGCAAGGAGATGACTTGGGACATAAAAGCCGGTCTCATGGGAAAACGTAAGTTTCCTTTCATCATGTCGTACCATGCGCATAGCATTTTTCGAAGCCCGTGCACGATGGTTAATGGCGCTCCATCATTGACATCATTTGAACGCACCCACCACGGTCTACAATTACGGCACTAAACCATGCTCACTTACGTTTATCCTCTTTATCAGCCGAGCGCGAAGCCGCCGCGCACCTCCTCTCCTTCTTCCCAGACCTGCCCTCCTCCTTCACGATCGACTACTACCTCACCGCGCGGCGCGAGCTGCAGGACCTCCGCTGGCCGTCCGTCCGCCCGCTGCCCGGCGCGCTCAGGCTCGTGCAGCACCTGCACGCGCACGGCGTGCCGCTCGCGCTCGCGACGGGCTCGCAGCGCCGCAACTTCGAGCTCAAGTCCGCGCACCTCGGCGCGCTCTTCGACTGCTTCGCGGGGAAGGTCGTATGCGCGGACGACGGGCTGTTTGAGCGCGGGAGGGGGAAGCCGCACCCGGACATCTTCCTCGTCGCGGCGGAGAGGTTTTTGGGGTGCGAGGTGGGGATGGGGGAGATTGGGGAGAGTGCGGTGAGCGAGACGCAGAGGGCTGTTAGGGCGAAGGCGCTCGTGTTTGAGGACGGGATCCCGGGCGTGCAGGCGGGGAAGCGGGCGGGCATGAACGGCGAGTCCTTTGTGTCTGACTGAATCTGTCTCGGGGATGCTGATGGGTGCGGCTGCAGTGGTGTGGGTTCCGGATGCTAACCTCGTTGCTCTTGGAGGAGAGGCGACTTCCGTGGATGAGCAGCCGGACGCGACGTTGAAGTCTCTGGAGGATTTCGTACCAGAGGAGTGGGGCTTCCCTCCGTACGACTCGTAAGCATCCAATCTTGAAGCGGTGAGATACCGATGAGTATGCGTCTCTTCCATTTCGTATACCACTCTATAGCGTTCTGAAACGTCTTCACAGATAGCACGTCATATACCATAAACCACATGTGCCCACATGTCAATGAAGACGTGTACGCGCTACGCAGGCTGTTCCAGTCCTCGCGCTATCTATACTCACACCTTCCACCTTGCACATGGCAGTACAACGTGTTTAACGATTATGCGCGTCAACCCGTTCCTATAGGAATGTCGATAGGTGAGTCGTATGAACACTTCTTCAATGTACCGGCGCAAGCTATATAGAAACCCCGACTGTGCGATGACGACCAATTGATAGCGGGCCTTACCGTGAGGCTTGAATCAGCGGTCCGCGGCGTTCCAGTTGCAAGTCCCATTCATATCGCGACCGTTTTGTATCCATGCCATGCCATTCCTCGAACTGCCAACAGACCAGCGGTGCTGGTAACGTCAGCGTCAAGGTTTTGTTTTCAAGTTGGGCTATTTATCGGGCTATGCGTCGCAGCTGGATCAGAGATTCAGAACTGCGACGGCGTATGTCCATCTCAGTCAGATAGGTGGCCGGATGCTCACCTATGCTGCACAGACTCGGACGCGTGAAGGGAACGGCGACAGAGCTTCTCAATCAATTTATTGATGCAGCTATCGGCTATATGCGCCACGTCAATGTTTCCAACGCCATGTCAGCCCGTGGGCTCGTCCGCACGATTTGAATTCCTGTCGTCCGGTTCCGACGCTTCAGACGCATTCGCCTTCGACAATTCGCGAAGGGTTTGTCGGCTACTCGTTAGCCAAGAAGCCATTATTATATTAGCAACCAAGCAAGACGCACCAACTTGAAGGCAACTTCTGTTTAAAACGCGGCTTGAAGTAGTTGCTGTTCAGTCTGTTCATCTCAAACAGCTCTAGAAACTCAACTACGCACCTTCACCTCGTCGATAAAAAGAACGTAAATTATAAAGCAAGAGAGGACCGAGATTCTAGACGACAGCGAAGAGTAAAGCAGAGACATGATCTCAGATCTTTTCACACCAGCGTCTCTGGCGGCTTGAACCAAACCGGCGAGAGTCAAGCTTTTCGCAACGCTCACTCTATGACTCTGTCTCCAACCCTCATCCTCCTGCGGCATCAAACCACTTTGTATGTGAGTATAATGGCATTGCGCTAAGGTGATCCCTGACTTGTAAATGTCTGGTGCTGTGGCAGGTATCCAACCAGCTCCGGCTACTATTATGCTGTTGGAACACGATCCGCCGCAACGCCAAGACGAAACATCGATAATGGTTACAACAGGTTCTTTTTGCAGCCGCAAGTGAAACGCACACACCGGAATCCGCGCTCGGGCTCTCGACCTAAGCAGCTCTTGCGGCGGTCATACGATAGGGAGGTCGTAGCGGTTGTTGTCATCCTTGTCGTTGCGTCCCTTGCATCTATTTTAGCAGCCTACATTCTCCTAATTTCTTCCTCGGATGTTCACTCAAGGCGACCCGGCTCAGGCCTACAACGGACTTCAAAAATACATTCCGCTATCCCAACCACTATCAGCTCCAGGGTTCGCCCAGTGGCGCTCGAATCATCGACGAAGTATCTTGCGTACCTCCCTCATAGCGGCTTTCATAATCAGCGCATCGCCCTCGAAAACGCTCTTGTCCTGGCTCGTCTGCTGAACCGCACTCTGCTCTTGCCCCCGGTTCGTCTTGGTGTCCCGCTCGCATATGTCCCCTTCGATGACCTCTACCGCATGGCTGCCAACGCGACTAAATCTGGGCTCGAGCACTGTGCCACAATCCATGCCAGGCCTTCCCCAGCTCCGGAATGTGAAAACTACGAGAGCTACACGCATATACCCTGGGGCTGGCTCGTCGACCTCCCCGCGCTCCAAAGCGCACAACCCCTCCTCCCCGGCTGGAACTTCACCGACGCCTGGCTGCAGACCCACCTAAACCTCTCCGCTGGCGACGTCTTCCGGCTTAAGGACTCCTCCCGGAACCAGCACGCCTTCCAGGACTTCGTCCCACCCCGCCGCCCTTTGCGTCCTAGCCCTCCACGGAAATTCTCCGAGCCGCTGCACCTGAGCGCGCTCGCGCGCCGCCCGGAGCAACTGCTCATGCTCGGCTCGCTCTTCGGCTCGTCCCGGCTGCACCTCCGCGCGCGGGCGAATCGGGACATGCGCAGGCAAGTGCGCGAGAAGATGGTATTCACGAATCCGCATCTCGCCGCCGTCGCCGACGCGATCCGCGCGGCGCTCGGCGGCACGTACCTCGCGGTCCACCTCAGGATTGAGGATGGATACTTCGAGGTGAAAGCTCAGAAGAACGTGCGCCGAACCTGGTGGAGGCTGCTGCAGGTCGGTCTCGGGTTCTCGGACGACGAGATCGCAAGTCTGGAAGAAGAGCTCTTGCCAGAGGAAGAGCCTCTGGATCCCCCGATCTTTGCAACTGACTCGTCTGTGCTACGGTTCCCGCACCCGCCTCTGCCTCCATTTCCGTCGAACGCGTCCACGGCTGCTGGGTTCTCTTGTCGCGGACTTCTCCACAGCGCGCCTCACCTCAAGAGACTCAACGCTCCGCTGTACATTTCCACGGACGCCGGCTCTCCGACGCTCAACCCGCTGCTCTGGCGCTTTCTCCGCACCTTCCCCTGCACGTTCTTCTTGGAGGACTTCACAGAGCAGACGCGCCCACTGGGTGCTCTCCGGAGCGAAATGGACGGGGTCCCACTCGCAAAGTTCTTGATGCCCTTCGTGGATGCGATGGTCGCTGGTCAGGCCTACCAAGTTGTGGGGACGGAGTTGAGCACATTCAGTGGATTTGTGACAGACGTGTTGTGGCGCAGGTACCATGGGTTCGAGATTGTGCAGAGGGGTTGACTGCATTTTCCGGCGTCGCCGCAGATGCAGCCGTAGCAGGATCGATCGGCTAGAACAATACTACGACAGACTTCATTACATACATGTACAAATAGGACCCCACACGTACAACCTCCACAACCTACTCAGAACCCGCTCGCGGTGACACGTAGCTGCTCAAGCTTCTTGAGCACCTCGCCGACCGTCCGGTCAAGCTCGCCCGCGATCGTGCTCTGCTTGTTGGCGGGCAGCTTCGCGAACGACTCGCACAGGTCTCCGTCGACAACGGCCTTCACGGGCACGTAGTACCCGCGCCACGCGAGGTGGTCGCGGCCGACGAGGCTCAGCTGCTCCGTCCGCATGTGCTGCTCGAGTGTCGTGAGCAGGTCCACGTCCTCCTTCGATACGAACGGAACGAGGATGCCAATCGTCCCGTGCAAGCATGTGTACAGGAGTATCTCGCGGCCTCCCGCGACGAGCGAGACCTTGTGCACGGCGGTGACGACGTCGCCAACGTGGAAGTGCGCGAGCATGGCCGTTTTGTGTGGCGCGCCGAATAGGACGCCCTTCTCGTGCATGACACCGGCGCCGGTCGGATCGTCGTCGATCTGGTCGGAGATCTTTGCGTCCAGACGGTTGACGAAGACGTTCCCGAAGCGATCGCCAGCGACGACCGTGTTGTAGTCCAGCATTGTTGTCGCGGTTATCCAGCGAGGTTGCGTGTCGTCAGCGAAGACGAGCAAGCGGTTCTCCGGCGCCTTGTATGCTGCGAAGAAGACGGACTCCTGCATATCGCCCACGATTATCCTTGAACCTTGCGTGTTCAAGGTCACAATGGCAGAGCCGAAGTTCTGATGGTGCTAGATGATAAGAGAGCCATGCTTCGGATGCAGATAACGAAGACATACTTTGTTCTCCACCTTGCGGAGCAGTTTTTTCTTTCCCATATCGTACAGTCGGAGAGCCTTCCCAACACCGGCAATGAGCTTGCCCTGGAAGGCCATAATGGCCAACGGAACATCGTTCGTCTCGGTCTGTAGGAAAATGAGATTGCATATGTACAAAATCTCGCGCATACACGCACCTTGTGAAGCAGCTCCAACCCCCGACCGTCATCGATGAAGCGGTATGTTCGTAGGAAACCACTCGTGCATGACCTCGGAGCAAGGAACGTATCTTGTGATGTGCCGACGACAAGGTGAAGCTCGTTATTCTTCGCAGAGAACGGCACGATCGCGATGGAGAACGCGGCCTCATTGTTGTCCAGGTGAACGACACTGACCGTCTGAGCCTGTAATACTCAAAGTTACGGTGGATGCATGCGATCACGGAATGCGCAGGTGCTCACGTCTACTGGGTCGATGATGCGTATACATGACGCCCAAGTGCCAGCAGGTGCCTTCGGCCGCCCGAAGTGTTCAGGGGCGAGAGACACCATCTCTTCGTCGACTGCCTTGCCACTCGCGCGCTGTGATATAAACCGATGAGCTTCCACAAGAATGTTTCTGCCGAATCTGTACGACTCACCAGCTCTTGCAATTGCTTCGCGGCTGCCTCTTCGCCCATTACCCGGTGGTCACCCTCAATGAGGTACAAAAGTCCATTGTGAGGGTGAGGGATGAACTTGCGCGGCGTGTACGACAGTGGTATCGAATCTTGCTTGAGCTTTGTGCCCAACTTCGGAATCTGGAAAATCCTACGAACAATGAACCGCGGTCAACATCTTGGCCAATATCCAGTTACAGGCGCGAAGAAACCCAGGACGGGGAAGCTTCAGCAGGAACAATTGAGTTCTTCAACATGCACGCCGGCACAATGTGCGTGGCACGTTCAACGGGTGGTGATAATGTGTCATCTTCGTTCTCTTTCCCTATCTGCCGGCGTACAAGTCGAAACCTTGTACTCACCTGAGGAGATTCCCAGAGATACCGATCAGACCCTCCTGGCAGAGCTCCGCCGAGAAACTCCACGCGTAGTCCAAGCTATCGAAGATGAGGGGCGTAAAGTGCATGAAGTTCTGGTACGTGTAGTTCAACCACGAGCGCGACGAGAGCGCGAGAATCGCAGGATTCCGCTGGATGTTCACGCGCAGGAGGCGGATGGGTCGCGTGCCAAGGAAACGCGTCCGGGTGTCCGTAAGCTGGCCGTTGACGGGGTCGAGCACAGTACGGAGCAAAACACCGTTCTGAAGGCCGATGTTGACGAAGGTGGTAGGTTGCGTCTTGTTGATACCAGCATCGAGCATGTCAGCAATGCAAATTGCGGAGGGCGGCGCGGTCAAGGCTTGCAGACTGATCGTTTCCAGTGTGCTCTCTGGGTCGAGAGATACAATGCGAACAGTTTGGTCTTCACAACCAACAGCCTGTCAAACAATTGAGAAGCGGACACAAGCACAGACACGCTAATGTTGCTCACCAAGTATGGCGTCCTCTGGCGACCTTCAGGGACCTCCGCAATACTTAACGCAAGAACCGTGCTACCCATCGCTTTCCGATCCTGGTATTCGTTCAGCTGTCCATCGAGGTCCAGCTCAAAGTATACCAACTCTGCGGAGCTGAGGGCAACCACGACTTGGCGCTTGTTCGTCGTCGCGCAGACGATGGTCTTACCGGCTGGTACTCTCCACTCGTTCACTCGGCGATCAGCGAGAACGTGACGAATACCGTGCGGGTGGACTTGAAGCAGCGCGTCAGCACCGATCTGCTGCACAGCGAGCGTTGGGGCAGAGGAGAGGAATCCGGTGTCTTGAACTTCCTCGATAGTCTCCCCAATAGCGAGGACCAACGTTCCATTGACGAACGATAGGATGATATATGAGTCGTAAGGATCTGTAGCAAGGTCAGCACCATGGACGACTGAAATGTGTCATTACTCGCCATCCTCCTTGAGCTTCGTCGTCCACACGGCATTCGGGATACTAGGGATGTCGGAACTGACAATCTCCTCGATCTCGAGACCATGGCGGAGGGTTCTGAAAGTACTCCGAGCTCCTCGTCCACACGCAGCAAAGATTTGAGGAGTGTCGGAGTTTGGAAGCAGTTTCATCACCTTCGAATCGACGATCGGGCACAAGGACTCCATTTCGTCCACCAGTGTAAGGTTATCAAGCGGTCGGGGCCGGAAGTACGCGCGAGGAAGGGCGTCTGATGGATCTGCCATGCCGTAAGAAGGATAATCTGCAGAGCTGAATTCGGGTTCGTTGTCGTCGTCCCCGAGTTTTTGGAACTGGTAGAAATAGCTATACGGGCGTTAGCTATCAGAGAAAACACTCATTGGTAGATGTACTCACTGGTTCCCGAATTCTGACGCTACGAACAAAAAGCCTGACTTCAGAATGCATAGACCGGACGCAACGGGAACAGTGTCAAAGTACTTGATTTTGAGTGCCTTTACATCCTGCTCATCGTGCTCGATGGTTACTTTGTACAAGTCGCCCTCTTCGCTTTGTAGGAGGAAGAAGAAGGCGCCCTATGGGAAGCACATGTGCGTTCAGGAAAGAGAAAACTCATGGCGACAACAACGCACCTTCATCTTATGCATGACAGCCGCAGTGATGATTAAACCACGATCCGTGTCCTCCAATGGATGTCTCCTTCGGGGAATGGGAACACGATGTTGGGGGGCATCCATATGGCGGTAGATAATGTGGTCCTCGCAGCATACAAGCACTCCAGAGGGGCCATCGAACCGGTCTGATGTTGCGAGCTGGCCACCGGGTACTTGCACGAGAAGATTCGCTCGAGGGTCAGTGGGTTCACTCCATTTTCGCACGACGTGGTTGAGACCGAGATCAAGCTCGTAATATGTGAGCATCTGGGTAGGAGGGGGGACTCTGAATTGACGCATTTATACGGGAATGTCTGGGCACGCACCTTCTCTGCATTGTTGAACGCCTCCCCTGTAGGATCCTGGTCCGACTCCGAGTAATCCACCTCCAGAGCTGCGAATGTCGGGTTCTCGAAGCCAACGTCTAACCCAACTATGTGGTGAATGATCGCGTTGTTTTTGTGCGCTTCCAAGGGCGACGAAATGGTGAGGTTCGCAGCAGGGTCTCGGTTGAGAATGTATACCAACTTCGCCTTCTCCACAGCGGCGATCATGACGCTACGGCCTTTTGGATCGGTGGCCAGGTACTGCCCAGGGACGATTCGCCGCGCGCCAGACTTGCCGTACGTCTCCTGGTGGACTTTAGCGAAACTGCTCGTCTTTGGATCATAGTCGAGGATGACGATCCGTCCCGAGTCCGACCCTATGATCACATAATCTAAGAAAACGCAAAGAGTGAATACGACAAAGACGAACGGACACGTACAAGGGCGCACCCTTAGTACCACCGGTCAGACGGAAGGCTGCGAGAGAACGGATGGTGCCGAAGACGTCAGTCGCGACCACCGTCGCGACCTTCCCGCTCTGCACGTCCGGCCTGAGGAGCTCGAGACGCGAGCCACGCGAGACAACAATCTCCTGTGTGCGGGATCCGGAGAAGTTGCCCGCGACTGCATGCGTAATCGCAGTGGGGGATTGGAGGGTTAGATTGTACAAGTGCATCAGGTGGACGGCGAAGAGTGGTCGTTAAGCAAAGCAAAATAGACGACCCCAGACCAGAAAGACACCAAGGGAAGAGGGAATGGCAGACAGCGAGAGACAGGTCTGCTCAACCGTGACTGAGCTCACAGGAGAGTTCGCGCTCGGGCAAGCCCCCGGACACCGTATGGGCGTCTAACAAAGTTCATCTTCAACTTCACCGCGTTACTAGTTAGTACAGCAGTTATTCGAGACATACACTAAGCACTAGATATTAATACGTAGGGGGTGCCATGACGTCAGGTATCGCGGGGGTATCCTCAGAGCCGTTCAGAAGTCCATGTAGTCATCTACAGCAGCAAAACTACTCGTCGACTTCTTCCTTCCTCGACCACCGGACTTGCTACCTCGACCCCGCCCACGCTTTCCGCCTCGTGAGGACGAGCCCCGCCTGGATGGCCCTGAGCTACCATCTCCGTTGGGACAAGCTGGCACAGGAGTCAACTTCCATCTGATAAATTATGTAAGGGCGCACCTACCGTTGCTGTAGTGCCCTGGCTTCCCGCACTTAAAACACTCGTTACCAGATCCAGAAGCACCACCTGCGTTGCGGCCTCCTCCACTGGGGCACACTTGGAAGGTTGTGAATAGAAAGGTCGTCCCGGAGAGTTTTAAAACTCACCGTTGGCGAAATGCCCCTCCTCTCCACACTTGAAGCAGGAACCAGATGAGCCTCCTCCACCTCCGCCATCCCCAAAGCTCTTCTGCCGTTTTGCACCGTTATTTGGACAGGCTGTGGCATCACCGTGAGCGGCGACTCAACTGTAGACGCGAGGTAAAGACCTTACCGTTTGCCCAGTGGCCGTCTTCTCCGCACACGAAGCAGCCCCCGCTTCCCCCTCCCCCGCCACCTCCACCACCTCCACCTCCACCGCTGCCGCCTGCATAACTCCGCGGAGCCCTACTTGCACCTGACGACCCAGGGAGACTCCTCTGAGAGACCTGCGCATCCTCATCCTCCCCCGCCCACTCAAAGAACCGGCATTGCGCCTGCCTCGACTGGTTCGGACACGACCAGTACTTCTTCCCCTTGTTCGCGCCCGTCGCCGTCTCCTTCAGCACGGCCGTCAAGTCGCACTGGCACCGCCGCTCCCCTCCAGCAGCCCCGTTCGTCCCCGCAGAGACCGTGCTGAACGGCCGCTTCGCGGGGACGCTGGGCGCCGCAGACGACGAGCCCGCCCGCGAGGTCGAGGCAAAATTTGACGTCGATGAGCCGGAGGGGCCGTCGTACCACTGGAAGAACTGGCACGTCTGGCTGTTGCCACACGTCCAGAATTTGCGGCCCTTGTTCACGGACTCCTTCGTCACTGTCCGCTCCGCGGCGGGGATGCCGCAGTCGCACTGCGGCTCTGCTCCGCCTGCGTTAGACTGCGGGGCGTTCCTCGACACAGGCGGACGAGGAGCCGGGGCGGCGCGGGGTGCAGGGGCAGGAGGTGGTGGTGGCGAGTCGCTCCAGTCTGCAGTGCCCTCAGAATCACAACGCATGCACCCAAAATCGCAAATCCACGTACAATCGTCACTGTCCTCTCCAGCGAGAGCGGCTGGTGGGGCTGCGGGAGGGGGTGGAGGAGGCGGGGGCGGAGGCTGCTCGACAGCTGCTGGAGCTGCCCCACGACCGCGGCCGCGCTTTGGGCGTGCAGCGGTAGATCCTCTTGAGGAGGCACCACCTCTTGGTACACCCCTCGCCCTGGTAACGCCACGGCCACGCCCGCCGCGTCCACCACGCCCCCTTCCTCCGCCTCCCCCGCCGCCATTGTCGTCGTCGTCATCGCTGTCATGTGCTTCTCCCAAGTCGATGTCGGGAATCGGCCCTTGCCCGTTTATACGGGTATCGACCGCCTGAGGGTTGTAGTTTAAGCGGATACTTGAATGAAAGGGGGAAAAGGGCTCGGACCTGCATCAACTTTTGAAACTCTACCTTGGTCTTCATAAACATCTCCTTGTAGCGCTCGATGCTTTCCGTGAGGACCTCGTTCTTGCTCTTCTGGCCCTGGCAGATCTCAACCATCCGTCGCTCGGTCTATGCGATACGATGAGATGAGAAGGACAGGTTGACAGAGGTTATAAGGTTGCGGACCTCGCGTCGGAGCTCCGACTTGCTGAGGCTCTGCTCGAAGCCGATAGCATCATAGCCCTCTACGAGCCCGATTCCGAGCGTGGATGGTATGAGGTACTTGGTCGAGCCTTGCATCTTCTCATGCACATACTTGCGGTCTACAACGGTCTGTATATGCTGAGCGATCGTTGCGTCGGTACCTAGCGCGACACGGGCATCAGCTTTCAACCACGAAAGAAGATGACTGAACTCATTACCGATGCCATGTTCGTCCATCAAGTTGACCAAGTCTGCTTCGGTAAGTAGCTTCGGCTTGGAAGTTTGTCCTTCGTCGAGCCTGCACTCGGTCGGAACGAACGCTTCGCCTTCTTGGAACTGCGGCAGCTCCTTGTCCGACCATTTGTCATACGGAAATACTTCCAGGTAGTTTCTCTCCCGGATGGTCAATCCTAGGGGGGACATGTCATCAAAGAACGCCACCACCGTCCCTGGGGCACGTACCGGTAGCGTAGAATTCCTCCTCGCCGTACTTCACGTCAACGGTAGTTTGCCAGCCCAGAGCATCTTTCGAGCAAGACGCTAAAAATCGGCGCGTAATGTACTCGTAAACCCGCTTCTCGTCTCCGACGAGGTTGCCAGCGTGAGCTGTGGGGTGGATGGGAGGATGGGCATGGTCGTCATTCTTACCCCTTCGCGGGGGTGTAAAACCGCCCTGCTGCAGACTATGATGAATCAACGAGGTTGAACAGAATGCATTCCACGAGTTACGCATACCCATTGGCGAAGCCACCCCACGCGTTATCGGCGGTCTGCTTCTGAATGAGGGACATAAAGTCGAACTGGGGGTCGTAGATATCGGTCTCCGTGCGAGGATATGACAGAAATCCTTGCTGGTACAGACGCTCCGCAATCTGCGGACGTCAGCCCCGCTGTAACAAACGCACTGCCTGTTACTTACATCGAGAACTTTCTTGGGAGACAACTTGAGCAGTCTGGATCCGGCCTTTTGCAGGTCGACGGTCGTCAGCGGATAGGGCTTCCTGATCTAAAGTCAAATTGAAGCATATGACAACTAACAGCGCGATACTCGTACCATTTCTTTGTCTCCTTCGACGTGACCTTGGTGACCCTTGCGACGGGTTGCTCAAGCGCGGCTTCATACAACCCCCACGCAGCCTGAAAGTTAAAGAGGTGCCCTCTTCTCCATGTAAACTCGGTATCCACAGGCTCTTCGTCGGACGATGGTCGCGTGAGGGAAAGGAAAATATACCAGAACGGTTCAGGTCTGAAGTCCTTGACCTTGTTATAGCGTGCGACGACAAAGCCAAGTGTAGGGAACTGGCAAGGACCTGTTGAGACAAATGTGCTAAGAAATAATTTCAGACTAATGGCAGGACCCCATACCGTAGGAGATAACCTCCTTCTTGAGTGCCTCATAGCGTCTCTGTAGGTTCAGGGTCTGCATACGGGTGAACGCTGAGCCGATCCTGAGGTCGAGCAGAATCCGGGCCTCTACGGCGGAAGATTGCCTCATGTCCAATTCAACGGGATGCTGGGCAGCGTTGTGGATTTGTCTAAGACTTCGGTCAGGATATGGAAGTGGCGTGGGGGGGGAACAGCATACTGAGCGATAATGGCACTGAACCGAGCACGTCGCACCGAGATGTTTGGCTTCGCCCCTCTGCAAATCCTCGCGATCTCAGCCCCAATGTTCTCTCCTTCTCGATCGCAATCCGTCCATATCATGAGTGTCTGCGCACGAGCGGCCTCGAACTTGAGGTTCTCGGCGACGGTCTTGGAGTCGGGCTGGACTTTGCATTCGATGGGCGCGTCAAACAGCTTGAAGGGATCACACGAAGTCCACTTGGAGTACATCGCATTGAAGTCGTACTCCATGACATGACCCATTACAGACGTGACGGTGAACTGTGCGTTCGTCTGGGGATAGTCGAAGTCATAGTTCTTGATGTACTTATTGCGGCTATTCCGCTGCACATACATGAGCTCGGCAAACGGGGGGTGTAGATGTAATGACATACCGTGTTGAACCGCCCTCCCGAAAGGATCTGGGTGATTGACTTGGCAATAGAAGGTTTCTCGGCAACACAGAGGACTCTCATATCCTGAGAGCGTCGAACTTGGTATATGCTTTGAGAGCAGATGCGATAGACTGAGCAAAACGGAAAGCAAGTGACAGCAAGGGACAACGAAGGGACACGGCCGGGTTATGGGAAGTGGCTGCCAAAAGCACTAGGTGACTGCAGCACTGGCCCAGACGAGGGGTGTTGAGTGGCAATGCCTTCAGGCTGCTAGAGTTACTCCAGCGAGCCCGCGGCAGAGTCCACGGAGCAGAGAGGGGAGATGGAGAACAGAGTCAAGAGCGACGCGTCGTGAACCCAATCAGACGCGTCGAGACGCGTCCCCAGCACGCGACAGCTCATCACGTGATACCACGTGGTAGACTTTACAGTCGCGAAACTTGGTAGCTCTTCAAGCGTGTTATGCCCACTGCCGGTGCTGCGAGAGTATACTTATTTTGAGGTGAACAGCCGTAGGGTGTCGACGATTGATGGCAGGTATGCAACAAACAGCTGGTATATGTAGTAAGTACTCAGATACTCTTCTTCACGAGTTCCGTAGCCCCTTCCGTCCCAGCAATCCTCTCCAGCCTCATCCAGTCATACTTCGAATAAAGCACCCGACAGGTGACATCCGAGGCGTCCATGCCGTCATCGAGGAAAGGATACGAGAGGAACTCGGTGTAGAACTGGGGATGGTCTGGCGGACCATAGAACACAAGGTTCCGGATGCCTCGGAGTTTGTATCTACATTCCCGGCCGTCAGTGAGTTCAGCCAAAGGTGGGAAATATATACCGAACGTACCGCCGGAAGAAGTGGAATCGCTCGCTGATCAGCAGGAAAGCCTTCGTACCGGAAAAGAACGCTTGGCGGGCACGGGAAATGTCCTGGTTGGACGAATACTCGGACAGCACGGTAAAGGACGCGTTGATCTTGCGGAAGTGATTTTGCACTCGAATAAAGTCGAGCGAGGACGGAACGAATACGACCGTGTTTGCGCTCTGGACTGCCGACTTCATGACCGCAGAGAGCAGCTGGATGAAGTTGCTTCATTGGCAAGAACTCCTCACATGAAACATAGCTGCGTGATAGATACCTGAGCCGTAAAGTACTGGAAGCGCTTTTCGGGCTCGTCCTTCGGATTGCTGCAATCGAATTGGACGAAATTCTGGTCAATGCCTTCAGGCACTTCGATCGGCGCCCAGCGCTTCTCAGTACGTATCCTTCCAGCGACGTTCTTGAGGGATTGATTGAAGAGCGAGCGAGTCTCCGGTGTCTCGTACGCCGATAGAAGCACTGTCTGGCGTAAATATGCAGCACTGTACCAGAGGGTCAACTCTGGTAACGACGGGAACAGAGTCCGGACAACTTACTGTCCGTCCAAATACCACGACTTAATGCGAGAGAAATCTACGTCGTGAGACTCCTTCGGCATCTGGTTGATATTATTGAACACGAACTGCAAGCAGCTGTAAGTCGCCGCTCAAATAGAGCTTCAGTGAGTACCCTACCTGCACGTGTTCCCAGTTTTGCATTGTGAGTGCGTCCATCTGATCCACAATAAGGACTTCAATAGAAGAAAGGAAATCCGCGTTCCTGAATTGCATGGATCAGTGCAAGTTCCAGGAAGTGAAAGGCATCTGAAAACTCACTTCTCCTTCTCTATGGACATCCTGAGACCCAACGGACTGGCAATAATCAAGTCGCACCCGTAGAACTCCGCAAACAGCTTCACGCTCTTCTTCGTGATCTTCACCCCCAGCCTGAAACTATCATCAACGTTCCCCTTGAACATTTCCACATGGTCACGCGGATACGTCCCCGGATCCGCATTGGCGAGCTTGTCTACCGCCCCAGGTGGCAATCCGTATTCCGACTGGAACCGACCATTGTTTTCGACTTGATAATGCGAGGAAGGAGTGTGCGCAGTGAGGGCAGACACCCAACGTAGTGCGAAAGAGCGGAACGGAAGAAGGATAAGCACAGACGGGCGAGTGAAACCCTGGTCTTGAACATCTTCTGGTGGTTCGTTGCCCGCTTTTGTCGCGTGCGAGATACGCTCGTTATTCTTGAGAATTCGCCGCCGTTTTCTGCTCATATGTTCAAATAACAAATAAGGGAGAAGAACTTTAGGACGTACTTGGTAATGTGGTTAAGCGCATGCAGGGTCAAGGCCTCACGGAAACTGGACTGAGTCTCTGGCGATGTTCTAGTGACATAGAGATCGCGGTAGGAGGAAAGTGTGTTCAAAAGGTCGTTCTGGAGTTCAACCACCTCTGGTTCATGAAGGGGTTAACAAAATACGAGGCTGCTCTAATAGCACGGAGCTCACCTCGAGGAAGTTTTGCCTGTCTCGCCTGTAGGGGCTCTCTCATTTTTTCAGGGATCTAGTAACTCGCACAAGTTTGCATACTTCTCTTGTTGAAATCACCACGCGCACATACCTTATGTTTCGTGCTCATCGCATTCGAACCCACAATGCCCTCCGGCAGAGATTCAACGACGCCCCCGAGCCTACCACACTTGTCTCGTCTTTGAGTCCATGACCTCTGATCTACAGCTTCACGCGCCCCCTCCGTCAACATGCTCGGAGAGAGCCCGAAGTGCGCCTCGTATGGGTCTGTACCCGAAACTGGACAGGTATCAGACCACGCATTTCAACCCAACGACGACAGGACGCAACGCACCTTCCTCGTCTTCACCCGCGTCCATTTCTACATCGGCGTCCGTCTGTGGCCTCGACACGCCCTTCTCCTTCTCCTCAGAGGAAGTGCTTTCTGACGCGCTCCCGGTAGAATCCTCCGGGGCTGCAATTTGTACGACGCGTTTCTTGTTCAGCTTCTCTACCGGTTTGCTTTCTTCGAAGGTGCGTTTCCGTTTGCTGGCCTTCGTCGCGGACACGTTGAGGAGCGTGAGCAAGCGAGTGGTTACCGAGCTAGACTCGTCAATGGCCATCGTGGGTGGGTGAGACTGAGGAACCAGAGCCTGAGATAGATCGAAGAGCACAGTCTGCAGCGAACCTGTGAATTGTTACTCGACGGCAAACGGCTCACAATTCTTTGCCAGGGTCGATCGAGATGTCTTCCCCGATCCATTGGGCGGCTGCCGATGACTCACGTAAAGCTTACTAATTTAAAATAGATTCTGTTAGCAATGGGTCGATGGCGTAGCTGGTTATCGCATCTGTCTAACACACAGAAGGTCCTCAGTTCGATCCTGGGTCGACTCACAATTTATGTTGCCGTGGTTTTGAATCTCGGGCCACGGCATGCATAAATTTTTTGGACAAACACTGAACGACCGCCGAGAAAAGAAAGTACACGGCTCACAAAAAGAGTAGATGAGGGAGAATTTAGCCGTCGACCATTGTACCGCGGCCGACAAGCTTGCACCCATTACTCTGTAGTCCAAGTGTTCAACTTTGCGAAAGGTCATACAGAAAAGTCATTAATAGCCATCCAAACAAATAATTACACCGAGTGATAGATAACGACGTAGAGATTGGGTGTCGGAGTGGGGGGTCCAAAACAATCGTGTCCAGTCAGTGTCCATCGAGTCTCATCATGAAAGGTCTCGCTCAAAGTCGACCACGGCTCGGCTCGGCTCTCTAAGCTCAGTACTACTAGTAAGGCTCGGCCTTCCGCCGCCTGATCTCCTTCTCTGGCTCGTCGACGGATGTGGAGTTGCGGGGTTGCGATGCGCGCACGGGCTGCGTGATCTGCGGCTGCGAGAAGTGCTCGCGGAGACGGCCCTCGACCTGTCGGTGGACCTACGCTAGCTTGAGCATTTGTGCAATAGAAAACATACGAGCAGAACATACCTCGCCGCCAAGGCTCTTCAGAATTTGAAGGACGGGGCCGGTCATTCCAAGCTGCACGATGACATATCTGCGGCATGGTCATTAATCAAACTAAACCAAGCATACGAAAAACGAGAAGGTGACGTACGCGGAGACCAAGAGAATCAGGAGCATCGTGAAGTACAGAGGGTTGAAGAGCACCAGCATGGCTTCGTTCCAACCGAGCACCACAAGCACGCCGTACATCCAGTACGGGATCTGCGCCACGCTGGAAACCATGCTCCGCTTCGCCTCGACGTAGTACGCGTCGGCGTCCTTGCGGAAGCGGTTATTGAGGTCAAGCGACTTCGTCTCGGAGAACACAATGAGCGTCGCGGGGAAGTCGAACTCCTCGGTACTCGTCAGGGGATCAGAAGTCTCAGAGGGCAGGGTGAACTTGAGCGAGGGGTCGAGAGGCTCGATCCTCCAGTAAATCGGGATGAGCTCGAGAGTCTAGCAGTGCACAACGTCCTTCAGCACAACCACCCTCGAAACCGATGTAGGGGTGACAAACCTGCTCCTTCGCCTTCCTGAACGCCGAGTCGATGTCGTCATCGGGCTTCCAGACACGGGGCGTCCCCTTCTCGTCGTACCGGAAGCGCTCCTCGAAGTAATTCCGGAGCTTGCCCAGGAAGATGGTCTCCGCGGTCTGCTCGTCCACTTTCGCACGGAGCGCCAACCAGGCACGCCTCCGCAGGATGGCCAGCGCGGTCGAGTTTTCCTCATCGGTGCAGTCGAAGCCTAGAAGGCGATCCATGATCAGCACATGCTAGAAATCCACAGACGCAGCGTCACGTACTCTTCGCCTTGGTGAGGTACGAGGACTCGGCCTTCTCGAGCGTCTCGCGGAAGACCGTCAGCACCTTGTCCCACATGTCAGGCGAAGGTTTGTTCAGGTACAGGTCGACAGGGTCGGAGATCTGCTTCTTGAAGTTGCGCTACGAAACGGACGCGTGTGTTAACGTCACGGACCGTCCTAACAGCGAAACGGTCGTACCTCGATGACGTTGACCATCTTCTTCGTCTCGTCCTTCCTGCACTGATCAGCGACAATGCGTGCCTCCTCGCGGAGTAGGCCGAGCTCCTCCTCGTAAGACCAGTCCGTGCCCTCGACCAATGCCTCTTGTGCGCCCGCCAGGAAGGACTTCTCGAGACGTCCATGTGCGGCTGCAACGACCTCAGCAAAGTTGTAGCTCTCGCCGCGCATACCCTCGAGCATCTCCTTCTTGTACGTCGAGAGAGACTTCTTGTGGAGGTTCTTGAGCTGGCCAAGGAAAAGAGGGGAGAGCGTCGAGTCGATGACGCCGACAAGGTCTGCGCGCTTGCGCTTGTACACGCCCGGATGGTATCGCGACGCGTCGCGGTCGTAACGCTCTGCGTATTATTTAGCTTATGGAACCTAAGAAAGAGATATAGAAGGCTCACCCAACGCTCTGCTCCTCCAGGCACGCATCATCTTGCCTAAGCCATCTACGACCTTGCCAGACTCAATAGGCCGTTTCTGAGGCTTAGCTTGCTCGTTGAACTCAGCCAACGCCGCAGCGGAAATCTCGTCGCAGCGGAACTGCGCAAGAAGTTCGCGCTGTGTGGGCAAGTCCAGGTCCTTGTTGGTTTGAACTTGTTCCTGTTCGACTGTCAGCGCACTGCGCCGAGATCAAGCAAAAGAAAGAAAAGAAAACCGACCCAAATCCCCTCCATGTAAAACGCGACGCCGTCCGCGGGGATTCGCTTATGGTAAGCGGGAGAGAACACGTAGTCCTCTCTTGACTTGTCCGCGAAGCGCTTCCTGAGCTCCAGGACTTCACTCTCGAATTTCTCAGGAACGAGAATCTTGTGCGGCAGGGCAGCGAATGAGAGGTCGAAGTAGTCCGACAATTGCTTGTCCTTCAGCTCCGCTGGTTTCGATAGTGTCTCCCAGATCTTCTGGATGTCTTGCGTCAACGTCGCCTGAAGATTGGCGAGCGGGGTTGTCCCAATATGGTCTCGTATGACGAAGAGAAGGAGGGTGCGTTGGTTGCGTCTTGAAACCGTTGAGCAAGGGGAGGGGAATTGGCGTGAATTGGCACTCACCCATCAGGGGTCTTCTTTCCGAAGAGACCAAGGTTGACTTCAAACACGGTCTTCAAGAGACCCATGTTCGCACCCTGGTATAGACCAACTTGGTGCTCCCATAGGTTAACAATGAGCACCTCAGAGGACGCGAGGGAAAACAATGCAGATTTGCGTTCGAAGTCCTGCGCAGGTGTCAGATATGAGGGAAAGAGGATAGTGGACACCCGCCGACCTGATCCTCCCCACGTTCCCGCCCATCAGTTCCTTCCACATCCATTACTAGCACGTTCATATCTTTACCCTTACACATCCAAATACCTGTGTCCATATTATCAGCGACTCGAACATCATCTTTTGTAGCTTGCCCATGTATTGGCAACCATGTACGAGTAACAGATTGCATTATGAATGAAACCAGTGAACCAGCTCCTTTCACCTACAAACTCGCATGGAATTGGCATCGAAGAAGCGAAGTATCCCTCGAGGATGTACAACAGGTATGGCAGGCGCGCTGCCCAATTAGCCGCGTGCCGACACGCGAATCATGGTGCGTGCACGTTGCCGCTACCTGTCATCGCATCGCCATGGAAATGCAAGATTGGGAGGGAGGGAGGAGGAAGACCCGAGTTGAGAAGATGTGCTCACCCTTCGTAGTCTGTTGTCGTCGCGTTTCGTCCATAACATCAAAGTTGGTTCCAAATAGTCGATTGAGCAATGTACCTGGCAGCACGCGTTCATGGGACTGCTGGTCAGAGGATAGCAGAGATGCGCTACGCACTTTTGCCGGTAGATTGTGAGCCGAAGACTGCGACTAGGTTGTAGTCGAAGCCTGCATTCGCGAGGCCCCACTTCTCTAGCTGTTGCGTGAGGTCCGGGCTGCCGGTATGTCCGTCTCAGTGAACCGCAGTGTTCCCTATCTTCGCATAGGGACCGCACCTGAACTCCTTCTCGTCGTTGATAACTTGCATGCGCTCCGAACTGGCGTCCGAGGCAGTCGCGGAACCGTTGAGGTAGTGACCGTTCATGGCAGGCGCATTCCGTCCTGCAGCGGAGGAGGGGTCGGTCTTGGTAGGCGATATCGCGGGCGGTGGTACGGCGGTCTGCGCCATGCTGATGTGGTTTGAAAGAATACAGGAAGGAGCGGAAGGGAGGAATGAAGAAGTCGACGAGCAATGCGCAACCGGCACCCTCTTGTGCACTCTGCGCTATGGCTCTTTCACGTGATGCAACGCTGGCATCCGAAAACGGAAAGATCCCCTTGATTGGCATAGGCGCCAGGGCAAAGTTGCCTCTTGTCGGAGTGGTTTGCGGTCGGAGGGGTCGCCTCTCCTTGCGAGATCTATCTTCAACAGACTCGTAGAGGGCTTATAGTGGTCCCCACAACGACAGGGCCACCTAGCGTTCCGTTTAATTGAGCTAATTTCACCGGTGCGAGTCTCCCAACGATTACCCGGACTTATTTCACTCAAGACAATTTACGCCCTTCACAGGAAGAACGCAGACCATAGCTTCCCGCAGGTCCCTAGATTGCGTTACCTTTATCCTGATGCCTTGTGGACCGAACGATTTCTCGCGGTGAATGCTACTCCATAGAAGGATTACTGGCTGAATCCTGTCCAACGTTACGAACATGTCCGTGATGCTCCGATACCCTTCCGCCATCCACGGTCGGTCCACCTGGCTTGTCGCGGTATCGTCACAGCGAGGACCTCTCATTTCAACGGATCGCCGATACAGCACAAACCTCCCGGTCCAAGTTGATCTGCTCGAGCGCTATCGAGGCCTTGTCGCTCTCGGACGGATCAGGGAAGACGAGGAACAGATTCGAGTGGTCATGCAGGTAATTTATGTCGCATTCTATAGAAGCGTATCATTAAGCTAACATGGTGGTAATCAAGTTGCGGAAACTGCAAAGGGAGCTCGACGGGTATGCCCCGCCGGCCTTGCTCTCTAGATACCTCAATCAGACACATGGCGTCATACCGGGACCGGCTGGGTCCTCGCCGGACGGCTCCCCCACTCCCTGGTGGGTAGCAGACGACCCGCTCTCGTCTGAGCCCAATACATCCCCCGGTCTCGTCCGCGTCCGCACGCACGCGGAGGAGATCGAAGCTCTAACCACACCCAAGGTACGTCTCCTGCCATCTCCGATCGTAAGTCGCCGGTGTCGTATTTACGCTTCCTGCGTGCATGCAGGGCCTACTGATCACCGGACCACCGGGGTCCGGCAAGAGTTTTCTTATCGACCTGTGGTTTGCCGGTCTCCCGACCCCATACAAGACACGCAAGCACTACAACGAGCTGGTGCTCGAGATATACCGGGCCGTATGGGAGGAAACTCGCCGGAGAATGGTCGCCATGCACGCAACCCCCACTCCAATCGAGAGCAAGAACGCCGTGACCGAGCAGGAGCCAGCTCGCCCATGGAACAGGGTTATCCGCGAGCAATGGCGCCAGCTCCTGCAGTCCGGCTCGCTGCCAATCCGCTGGGCCCGCCAAGCCAACATGTCCTTCTCGCTCCCTCGGACAACGGTCGAGCCCACGATCGCGTACGTCGTCGCCCAGCGGCTCATCTTGCGCCAGTGGCTCCTGGTCTTCGATGAGATTCAACTCCTCGACGTCTCCAGCGCGACGCTCCTCGCGGATGTGCTCTCGTGGTTCTGGCGCATGGGCGGCGTCATCGTCGGCAGCTCCAACAAAGTCCCTGACGACCTCTACAAGAACGGGGTCCAGCGCGACCGACTCGAGCCGTTTGTCGAGGCGCTGAAAGCACGGTGCCCCGCGGCGCAAATGCGCTCTGAGCGCGATTGGCGTGCGGTGAGAGGCGGCGAGGGAGAGAGAAGCTGGTACAGCTTCGATCGGCGGCACGAATTCGAGGCGCGGCTCGCAGAAGTCGTCGGCGCAGTTGCTCGCAATGAGTCCGATGGTGCGTGTGGTTCAAGCTCCGGGTGTTCGGATCAACACGTCCAGCGTAAGCTCAAGCAATCCCCGCAGAAGCATCGCCTGCTGAGATTTTTGTCTTCGGGCGCAATATTCGCGTGCCGCGGTCCGTAAACGGGGTCTGCGAGTTCACGTTCTCTGAACTTTGTGACGAGGTGGGTTCCGTTGAGGCTACACCGTGTTTTCGTATGTTTTCTGGACGAGTTAACCCATGCTGAAACACGGCATTTTCTTCTAGTCTTTGGGGCCTGCGGACTACATTACGCTCGCCTCTAAGTTCCATACATTTGTGATCACGTCGATCCCGGTCCTGGAGCTATCGGCGAAGAACGAAGCCCGTCGCTTCATTTCGCTCATAGATGCTCTCTATGAGGCTCGTTGTCGGATAATCTGTCTCGCGGAGGCCCCTCCCGAAGAGCTCTTCTTCCCAGACGCACCATCACACGAGGGAGATAAGATTCTTCACCATCGTGAAGACATAGACATGATGATGGCGGAAGCCGTAGGCGAGACCCAAGATGTGTATCGGCCAAACGTCTCCTCCTACGATGCGCCGAACATGGCCCAAGAGCGGACACCGACCAAAGCGCTTGCCCTTGACGCACTGTCTATCTTCTCCGGTCCGTAACCCATTCTCAAAGTTCTTCTCTTCCTAACCTTGTACTGGCCGCTGTACGCAGGGAAAGACGAGCAGTTCGCATTCGAACGCGCCCTCTCTCGCCTCCTCGAAATGACGAGCGAAAGCTACGCCCGGGACGAGCAATGGGCCCCGCTCCCGCCCGACGTGCGCAAATGGGAAACCTCCGCATCCACACCCAACTCCGTCTACCCATCATCCCCCCTCTTGGCCCCGTCACCATCTATGGCAGAAGAAGGGCACAAACCCCACACCGCCCGAGGCGCCCCGGATCTTGCAGACTTCGCAGAAGAAGCCTCCCACTCTTCCTGCGGCCCCACTAGTCCTGGCACGTCCTCTTCCTCCGCAACAGCCCGGCCACCCCCGCCCCACCTGAGCCCGGACCATATCTGGGGTGTCCGCGAGGACTGGGGCGAACGTGCCCGCGAATGGGGGCGCGGCGCGGCCCTCTACGCCCGCGAGGCCGTCACGCCGCCGCCGCCGCCACCCCCACTAAACTCGGCACATGCAAGTGGAGAGCCCGCAGGGAGCCAAGATGGCGGTGGGGACGACAACGGCAACTTGAAGAAGGGCCCGGGGGTGGCGCGTTAGGGTCACTGCTCCTGCGGGTGCTGGCACCTACCACTGCCGGGGCCGCAGGAACCTTGCGTGCATGCCGGCCGCTGGGGGCTCGGCGCGGGTTCGATTCAGAGGTTGGAGTCGGACGCCCCCCATTCCTATTCCTCCCCGAACCGTTTCACCTTGCGGTTTTCGGGCGGCGTACACCATACCGTACGGGCACACTGTCGCCGCCTGTACCGCCTATCTGCATCTTCCCTGGTCCCTCAAGCTTGATGCATATGCTTGAGGCTTGAAGGTTGAAGCTAGCCTGAAGATGCCTCGGGCCTCCCCCATAGCGCATGCCAGTGTGCATGTGCTGCGGTGCCATCGCCAATGACACGATGATTTATCACGGGCGGTCCGACCGTGCAGTTCACAAACTGTATGTATGTACGCATGCGCACAGAACTGAATACCTCCCTCGGCGGCGCCGAGCCCTTCGGCATTCGTCACTCGCAGCAAAGCGTCGCTACACCGCCGAACCTCTCCCCGCCCTCAAAGTCCGGCAGTGACTCTCAATTGAACGCAGACCGGCTTCCGAGTCCTTCGGCGCCGGCCCTCGGGGAAAGCTGACGGTCACCCGATCGTCCACTCGCACTGGCAGCCCTCCGGCTGGAGGCCGCTGGACCGACGCCAACGCGGAGACGCGTGTTTCGTGCTCCGTGAAGCCTCTTAGACTGGGGCTGCCGATGCCGTCACCGTCCCACCGTCAGGGTGGCGAGCGCGAGGAAAGGAAGCCGAGCCGGAGCGCGGTTCCACCACGCCTCGTGCCCGCGGTTCCAGAACGCACGCGCAGGGGTACGTAAACCACACCCCACCGCCGTCGTAATGGCGTACCACCTGTCGCGCAAGCGTTCCATAGAGCGCGTCCGCCGTTACCCGTGTGACTTGCAGATCGCGCTTGAGTCTCAGCCTGGTCGGTTTTGGAGGTGATGGGCCGGGCGAGGAGACGTGCAGTGGGTATGTGGGAGATATCCAAGTCTGGGAAGAGGTGCGTGAATAGACGGGTATGGTACGCGCACCCTCAAAAGCCTGAACGGATCGCATGATCGATACAATGTCCATGTCATTATTGGAACGTACGATATTGGAGAACCTACGGACGGGGCGAGGAGGGCGGAGGATCGCGAGTGCGTAGTTATAAGGATATTGTATGGACGATGTATCGACGGGGAGAGCACGACGATGGATACATATATAGCCTGAGCTAGCGAGAGTTGGCGCGGCCAATGTCATGCGAGTACATAGGCGCAGAGGTACGAAATTTGGCTCAAAACTAGAACCGTATGTACCGCGGGTCCGACCGAGCCAGAAGTATGTATGCAAGCGCAAGCAGACTGACAAAAACAGGCTTAGTGCAGCAGCAGCGGTCATGATTACAAGGGAAAGTGCGATTAAAACAGATGTACAGATATGCATATGTGTAGGTGCGCGCGTGCCCGCCGGCAGCATGTCCAAAGGGGAATCGGAAGCAGACAAAAGGCGACAGAGTCCTTCTGGCCTTATGACGGTGGGTGGCCGGAGCATGGAGTATACAACGTGAGAGCAGGAGCGAGTGATAGTGGTGTGTATGCAAGCACCGACAGCGCGGTGACAATCATCTAAGCAGAGGCTACTCTCTGCGTTGCGGTGGAGGTATAGTACAATGGAGGCGGACAGCACGGACTGGATGTGAATATGTGAAATGGATATGGATGATGAAGGCACGCATGCAGATGCAGGAGACGTCGGCCGGGGCGCGACGTGCAATAGATACGACAGATACCGATGATGTGAGAGAATGAGGGAGAGACGGAAACGAGAGGCGGGCGGAACTGAACCGAACCGAACTGAAGGAAAGGATGACGATGGAGATGGAGATGGGGTGGGTGAGATGTCGGAGTCGCAGCTGCCATGTTCAAGCTTCGCCGGCCACCGATGCCGCCAGCGATCCTGGGGATCCTGTCCTCTGACCGCGCGTCCTCGTATCTGGGAGAGCCCTTTTCCACCTATGGGAGAATCGCCGACCAGGTGTCCTCACGTCGCCGACTTGCGGGGTCTACAACACCAAACATCTCCGATGGCCACGGCCCCATGACGACCTGGAGAATCCCATGCGGTGGAGCTCCATCCTCGGCCACAGTATCACTGGACCACAGCGCAGAAACCGCGCGGGCTGTGGGCCCCACGTACGCGAGGAATTGTCCCAGCGGAGTACAGGTAGGGGGGCGGCTCGCCAACGGACACGGATATCGGCGAAATTGCCGTCCAATGCTGTGGGATGGGTCGATTATCGGCGCTCCGCTTGGGCGATATCTTGGATCCGGACGAGGCGACCACACGTTTGATGCATGATGCGCAGGATGCAACCGAGGTCATGTTCGGATAACAGTGATGGTGACAGAGCGAGTGCAAGCAATACGTACAGTGCAACATAGGCATGGGGGGAATATGCCAGGGATGGGTGCGGAAGGAACATAAACAGCCGCGCCGGGTGCGGCGATGCGACGAATTGGCGAACCGTCACCGAGGATGTGGGAATGGATACGGAGGGCAGCGTTTAGCTTGTGCGTCAGAACTTGGAGAAATTGCGATGAGCGATGGCCGAGATGGGGTGCCGAGGAGAAAGCGAGCAGGATCTGTAGGGGACGGTAGGGAGGGGGACGGCGGTGGACGACGAGACAGATGGATCTGACGTAGTCTGACGTGCGGAAGTATGCGGTACGGAGAGCGAGAAATGGCAGTTAGTGCGATAAGGGACTGATTAGGCCGCTCGTGCGGCGGGCGATACTCATCGTGATAGGAAATATGCGTCATGATGGGATAATTACTTGGGGTGTGGGGGTATGTTTGCCCTGCGTCCTTGTCCTGGAGGTCTGTCCGTGGCCGCTGTCGTCCCTGAAGCCCGTCGGCCGCCGCGTTGAGGCACCCCGTACCGACGTCCGAGTCCACGTTCACCGGAGGCGCACGTTGGCGGGACAGGCCTTACTGCGATAGGGGCGGCCTGGAGAGGGACCTTACGTGGGAGGAAAAAGGCAGCACCGGAAGACGAAGGCAGGGCAGGAAGCAGGGACCGTGGCCCGAGACGCCCATCACTCGCGTGCAGGGAGATACGTCATGGGAACCGTTCTTCTGGGGACGATCACTTGCAGGTGCTCGCCATCGAACTCGGCACGCACTTGGGCAAGGAGCGCGTCGTATCCAAAAGAGATCCGCTGCTCGAAGTGGCCTGCAGCCGCCCAGTGGCCAGGAAAAAGCGTTGGGTAGAGGGATCGGCCAATAGCCAAGTGGGAATGGTCGGGAGAACAAACAAACTCCACCTGTTAGCGCGCCGGGCGTGAAGGGAAGGGAGCAAGGAGAAACTCACCGCCATTAGGCTCCCACGAGTCTGCGACAACATGTAGTATGCGCCGCTTGCGTGTCGAGACGGTACTGATTAGCGCAGCAAAATAAGACCATCAGCATTGCCGTTCTATTGGACAGCCAAACACATGACAAAATCGTGCACTCACATCGCATCCCGTCTGAAGCCGGGTAAACGAACCACTAGGCGATATTCGGTCGGCTTCGTGTCCACCGCAATGAAGCTCTCCTGGGGCGCCGGCGCATGTGCAAGGAAGGGCTTGTAGGGTGCCGTTGGGCCCAAGTCTTGGCTTGGCAGCGGCGGCGGTGTGAGGACCGTCGGGGGTGCGGGTGGAGGAAGGGGACGATCCGATATTGAGGAGGGCCCGTCGCTAGCGACACGGGCGACAGATGAATAAGCTCTGTCCAGGATACGGTTGGCAACGAGGGCCATAAATTCCTCCTGCTCCAAATCGGAAGAGAACGATGGCGACCGCTGAGTTTGCCAGGATGTTGATGTCGGTCTCGATGACGTCGACGCTTGATATGCTACTGCTGTCGGGTGACTTGAGCTAGGGCGCGACGGCGCAGCTGAGCGCATCTCCTGGTCTTCCTGGATCGCGCCGCCAGGAAACGGTGGAAGGGTGTGATACGGTCTGTCGGCGGGTAAGGGGAGACTCGCTGTCGACCCACGATCAGGAACGCCTGGTGGCCGCATGGGTCTTGGGGAGTGTATGGGTCTTGACGCGTCGGGGGACGAAAACGGTCGGGAAAATAGAGGAAGCGGATTTGATGAGGATGAGGGTATCCTTGGTGACTGTGGACGAGGATGTTGCACAGAGCACGAAGGAGGAAAATGCATACTGGGTGCTGGAGACTCTGTCAAGTCCATGAAGTCCGCAACGGAGCCCCGGGTGGCTTTACAATCGCCGCCGTTGGACAAGGATGTTGGTGGAGAGGAAGACGATGACGGGGCACTGTCTGAAGAGGAGCCTGGCGTATTGTCGTCAAAGCCTGCATTGGAAGCGTCTGGGCGAGATTCGGATGCAAGGTAGCTTAGACGAGAGCGGCGGGAAGGGGACTCGGAGTCATCGTGCGCGACAGCGGAGCCCTGGGTTTGAGGGGTGGAGGTGGATGCACTGTACGAGGGTTGACAGTGGGGCATGTATGGTAGAGGGAGCTCTCTGGGGGTGTCGAAGGAAGCGTGTCGTCTCGAGTATGAGGACGTCCTGTGGGGGATAGTGGGGCGGGCGGAGGGGGAAGGGGAAAAAGGAAGAGAGGCACCTGCGGAGGAGGAGTTGCCAATAGATCAGTGACGGAGATCAGATGAGCACAACATGGCTGGCCACTCTAGTCGGCAAATATGATTGGGAAGTGTGTCACCTCCGCACGGACGCCCCTGCCGGTCACCCGCCGGACTCAGACGCGACGTCGGCAAGTGACCTGATAAGAAGTCAAAGTCAAAGCCAAAAGGCAATCGGCCACGTTTTCTCTCCCACCGCCCTCGTGCGTCCTCGTCCCCTCTCGCGCCCCCGACGCCTCTTTCAAAACATCGCGATTCAGACGTGTCTAGCCTCCTCTCCCTCGGTGCATCCGGCCACCTTCCACATCGAAGCCGGCCAGGCAGCTACTTCGGAGGTAGGCCACGCTACATAGTCGGAATACAACCGCCTTCTGACCTGATCCACACCCCACGGCCCCAGAGTGCCACCACAGCGGTGTGGGAATGCTCACCTTCTCTGCCAGGCTTCATATCGATGTTGCTACCCATGCGCCTCTGCCCATGACGATGCTCCTTGTCCATCATCTCCTCCTGTGTTTTTCTGATGCCGTCTGCACGTTCTTGAGACGCGAATGGCAAAAACGGTTCGGTTCCGAGCTTTCGCGTGCGCTGCGGCCCCGGGGCGTGGCACTCGTCGCTAAGGGAGAGTTGCCGCAGGGGAGAGGCGAGTCTTTCACACTCTGAACTAGACGACGCTTCGCTGCTGTAGAGAGATGATCTGAATGAAGATGATGAGGAGGAAGAGGATGTGTGCTCGAGGGGGATGGGTGGATATGAGGGCGTGGGCGATTTGGCCGGGGCTGACGGTGGTGATGGTTGGCGGGCAAAAGGCATTGTGGCTTGCGGTGGATTGAGAGGACAAAGGCGGGAATGGGTGGGGCAGTTTGTGGGATATAAGCTGGGGTGGCTTGGCTGGTGTTGGGCCGGTGGATGAGGACGCCACCCTGCCCATAAGCATTCCTCTCCGCTCAGCCCGACTTGATCAACCCTTGCCATGACGTCACGCTGTGCCCTTCCGCCCCAATCGCACGTTAGGCGCCCCGCCTCCATCCTGTGCCGTGGTTCTAATGAACCATTCAACACCCCAGTCTATATCTCCTTTAACCTCACGTCACCTAGGTCACCATCAGTCTCAGAGCACTCATTTAACATCGACGAAACACCCTGGTTCGTCACCGAAGGCCTCAGCCCAGGCTTCCGGTCCGAAAGTGGTGCACCTGTGAGTCAGCGATGGGCTCCGACCCACGGTTACAGCAATCCGGTCGGTTCACAAGCGATGCTGGCACATCTACTTATCCAACGACAGACAGTTCTCGAGCGTACTCGAGAGCTCCTGGGCATGATGTGCTCGTTTGTTTAGGTAAGCGGCCCGCCAATTATGAGGTGGTGCTTTCCGCGGAGCTGCAGTCAGGAGGATCCCTGTTTTTGCATGCCATGCACATATGATCATGAAGACAGACCCTTCCATCCATCCATGAACGGCACCCTGTTGCATTGGCTGGATGGAGGGGGTTGCGTTGCGAGTGCTGCGTCTCGAAGTGAGCGCATACCCGCAGCGAATATCAGATCGGCAGCCAGCCGTGCGGAGCTCGGGTGGCGCTGGTATGCAACGTTCATTCGGGGCTTCTCAACCCTTCGGTATCGTCCGGGAGAGTTCTTCTGGCAGAGACGAACGGGGCGTTGTGCGCACTGCGCGAACGGTCTCGGGCTGCTGGCGCGGATGGCCGACCCGTCGTACCGACGCAGCGACACCGACACGCTGACGAATGCGTCTGAGAAACGTCGGTCGGAAGAGAGCTACGTCATACCCGGCGCTGATGGGAAAGCTGTGGGCCGCTTCTCGGATGTGCCTGTCCGGCAACCAAGGGCGCGCGTCCGTCGCTACGTACACTCGGGAGTCGGCCTCCGCGCACTTGTATGTAAGACCGGAAGGATCATGCACATGCTTGGAATAACTACGCACTGTCGCCGTCCCCGAGTCGGGCTCGGAGAAGCGTCCTTAGAAGCGCCCTTGTACGCGTAATACCGCTCTTCATTCAATCCGAGGCATCTGCCGAGAACGAGGGATTTCGGGAGTTGTCCCGTAGGAGAGGTCAGGCAACCGTGTGTTAGACGTCGACCAGCATCTACCCGGAGCCTGGCGTCGAGTACAGAAGTACAGCCACCGTACTGACACATCCCGATCATGTCATCGCATTGAAGTCGGGGACACCTTCCACACCACAAACTTTAAACTGGCCAGTCTTGGGGGAGGGCACAAACAACCGAAAAGGAATCCAAAGATCATGGGACGCAGAGTGTTGAGGAAACAAGGTTACGGAAGACGTCATTAATCATTGTGGGACCAGTCATGCCAATGCAGTCGCTTGCTGTTCTGAGGCTTCCCCGGTCGTCGTAATTTCGTAAAGTTGATCGGGGCCGGAGGGTGCATGGGATGATCAGCAACATTCCCGGATCCCTTGCGCGCTCGGTCTCCCAAAATGGACGACTCGGATGCTGGACATGTGAAGTTCCCTATGCTAAACCTTGCCGTAAGATAGGTAGTCATGGAATCCAGGAAACTTGCTTTAATGGAGCTATAGCGGAGATTTTAGGAGGCCATATGTCGACTGGCATATGGGCGACAGAGATATGTTCTGAGGGTAATGCTTCAATATCCGAGGGCGAAGCTTGGAAGCACACACCATTTGCCCAACCACACGCGCGAACAGGTTGAATTGAAAACCATCGGATCTCGTTTTGCAAAGCAGCGAAGGCTTCCATTCGCGGAAAAATTTCCTTCAAGTTGTCCAGGTTCGGGATGAGTAGTTCAAAGAAGCTCAGAAGAGAAGCGGAAGCGGAAGCAGAGGACGTGGCACGACATACCGTCGAGCCGCAGGGAATGAAATTGACACACAGGAAACACCCTGAACGTGGATATTGCAGAGCCGCATGCGGATCCTTCAAGGATGCAAGGCACCGCGCTCGGGGACATGAACGCCTAACGCCAGCGACGGAAAAGCGCGGTCCACGGAGAGCTGGGCTCCTACTTCAGGACGCCAGCATGCATGATAGCTAGATATGGAACCGCGAAGTTAAGGACTTCGTCTCTGGTCCCCCTCGTTGCTCGGAAGCCATCAAGGCAAACGAGGATCCTATATATTGATAAGCAACAACCACCACGAGACGGCAGACGGCAGACAGGAAGGGGACACGGTTACGATCGAACTGAGCCAGGTGGTGGGTATAGGGTGGTAAAATGGAAGGGGCTTCGAGGAAAGCTCTGCCGGAAGGTGCTGGTGAAGCAACACGTTCCTACTTACCTGCAAGTCGCCCACCAAGGGTAGCCCAGAAACGGGGTGTTTGCAGTGAGCAAGCGCAGGACCCAAGCCCAATGGCCTCGTTTTCCACAGAGGGGAGTTGTCCAGGCCTTCGTGCGTCAAGTTCGGCGTCCTAGGAGGGCTGAACCCCTGTGTTGCATGAGGTGTGCGTGTCCCGCCGCTCGAACAGCCCTGAGAGCACGGGAACAATATTCCTAGAATGACTTGACATGAATGGAAAGACTTGACCTACGGCTAAGTAGGCAACTGTGCACGAGGAAACATGAACACATTACTTCCACCGGCGCGATGGTGATAAGTGAGAAGGTTTATGACGCTCACCTGGAGGCTGTGGTGCTGGGCGGTGCGCATGGGGCATCCGTCCAGCTCAAATACTGCCACCAGTCGTCGTCTCACAACCACGGTGGTTTGTGACCGCTGGGTCGCATTAGGTGCATTCTGGATAGGAGGTGGTACATCCTGGGGAATGTTTACGTTAATTCGCTGCACGTATGACTATTCTTGAGCACCCTGACTAGAACATAAATGGAGGCGGGTGAGAGTGCTTCACTGCGAAGTACTGCGGAAATAGACTTGACTCTATCTCGCCGATAAAGCCATGAAGAGCCGTCGCTGTTGGTGAGGCCGGTACTTAAGGTTTGTATATCATGAGTTCTGATTCACGCGCCGATGTTTCAGCGCGCACACCGATTCCGTCCTTGACGGAGGTTTGGCTGGACGACAAGGACGGCTGTCAATCGACCTATGTAGGAGAAAGGGCATTTTCAGCGTGTTGCGGCTTCTCCTGGCCGGACGAGTTTGAGAATGTGTATACACTTACGAGAAGAAACGTATTAATCCATCGCATGCGGAAGAGGCTTACGTAGGGCCCGAGTTTGTGGGCGTTGAGATGGAATCGATATCCTCCTGCCGCAGAACAGGTGTTCAGGTGGCTATCAAAGACATCGGTTCGCCCATATCGACAGGGGTGTAACGACTCATGATTGAATATTGAGCCCCCTTGCTGGGGAAATAAAGTGAGTATGACAGGGGAAAGTGGGGAGGACTGCCAGTACATGTCAGTGGCGGTAGTGTGTGCCTGATGGGCAGTGTGGAGGAAAACAAGCGTTGGAACAAGCGCCCATCTGCTGGCTGTGAAAGGCATGTCTTGGCGCCTCGGGGAGACAGCTCCGCACACAGTTTCCTCTTGGCCGCCTGTCCTCCTGCCTCCGGCGACGACGACACACTGACTCCTCCCGCGCGCGCTTCCCTCCTTGTAATCTATCAGACTCCGGAAATCGGGTGATATTCGAGCCCCCCTTGTTCGTGTACAATATTGGCTCATGACCCAGAACGATATGCTGAATTAGAAGCAGCCCCCATTGCGACCGAAACCGAAAGGAGGGCCTCCATACCTTGGTCTTCCAAGGTTCTGCCCGAGCCGAGCGTTCAATGCACAGCGTCTCCTACGCCGCGTCCAGCACGCGCACTGACTTATTTCGGAGGAATGCAGACTGCCCGCCGCGCTGGAGGCACTGCGGGCGGACGGCAAGCGCAAACCGCAGGTGACGGACCATGGGTGCTCGGGTGGGAAGTTGTGTGACCGGCACTGCTGACATGCCAAACGAACCAATCGCGCGCCGGGCGGTTCTATACCACGACCTGCAGTCGCCAGGGATTCGAAGGAGGGGCGCGAGCTGTGTATCCGAATCCGAGCCCGAATCCGATCGCGGCCACGGTTCGACGCCTCATCGTGGATCGCCCGGCGCGGGTCTCCCTGTCCGCGTCCCGTTTCGAGCGGCCGGACGCGAGGCGGCGTATATAGCCCTCACTTTATTTGCTCCCCTTGCCCGTCCCCTCCCCTCCATCCCTCCCTGGCCAGCCTCCGCGGGGGCGTCCTGCTGTTCATTCTTTATTTGCTCGGCCCCGTTATGGTTCGTGCGCACAGGACCAACGTCCGCGCCCTGGCGGCCGCGATTTCTCTCTTTGCTTCCGTTTACGCCCAGACTGTCAACACCCCCGGTCAGCCGAGCACGAACCAGGCCCCGCTTGGTCAGTTCAAGATTGTTGGAGACAGTATTGTCAGTGCGCAACAGGTGCGTACCCTTGTCCTGCCCCGCGCCGGCGTTCCGTCGATACTTGTAGGTCTGATGCTGGTGGTCTGTAGCTGTTCCTGGGGACGACGGACAAGGTGTACATCGTGGACAAGGTGGAGAACAACCCCACCAAGATTAATGGTCATCCAGCATGGGCGGCGGGTGAGTCTCGACTTTTCGTGGGCGCGCATATAGTTGGCTGAACACACGTGCAGAGTACTCTATCAGCAAGAACAGTGGTCGCGCGATGGATGTCGTGACCAACTCGTTCTGTGCGGGAGGCGCAGCGCTCGGCAACGGGACGTGGCTGAATGTTGGTGGAAACCAGGCGGTGGGTCCTGGTGGTGTGCAGGCCGACAGCCAGTTGGGTGGAGGCATCTATGATGACCCAGATGGAGGGAAATCGTATGTTCACAGCCATCTCGTCGAAACACGGTAATGCATGGTTAACGTGCGTCTTCACACACAGAATCCGGTACGGCGCTGCATCGCTAACTGCGCGAGGGGAGCTTCTATTGACGTTGTCTGTCTATGATTCAACAGGTTGCTCAACCCTTGTGACGACGGGAACTGCGAATGGACTCTAGTCGCACCCATGTCGACGCGGCGATGGTACCCCACCGTGTAAGTCCCCGGTTGACTGCGTCCATGTATGTCTAGTCGCAGGAGTTGACATTAACTTCTCACTAGCGAGACGCTGGATGACGGTTCTGTAATCATCGTAAGTCTATTCTATCCGTGTCAAGTCGACCGGCGACTCATATAAGCGTTAGCTCGGAGGTTGCTTGTACGGAGGCTATGTGAACGCGGCGGGTCAAGACAACCCGACATGGGAAATCTTCCCTGCACAATCCGACCTGACGCCCGTTGTCTCCGACATCCTCTCCACCACGCTTCCGGTAAACCTGTATCCCTTGACATGGATGCTTCCTTCGGGAAAGCTCCTCATGCAGTCGAACTGGAAGACCTCGTTGTTGGACTACAGGACGCAGACGGAGACGGCCCTCGATGACATGCTCGACGCCGTCCGCGTGTACCCTGCGAGCGGCGGATCTACCATGCTTGCATTGACCCCAGACAACAACTACACGGCCACACTCATTTTCTGCGGTGGCACCAATCTGCAGTCTTCACAGTGAGTCACCTCTCTGCATCCGACCGAACAGATCGAGTAACGCGCCCAACAGGTGGGTGACCAACTGGGACATCGCGCAGTACAACGCGTCGAACTCGTGCGTGCGTCTCACCCCGGACGTTTCACCCGCGTACGAGGAGGACGACCCGCTCCCGGAGGGCCGCTCAATGGGCAACTTGATCCTCCTGCCGAACGGCAAGATCCTCATGCTCAATGGCGCCCAGACCGGCACTGCTGGCTACGGCACTGAGAGCTGGACGATCAACGAGTCGTACGCGGACAACCCAGTCCTCATGCCCATCATGTACGACCCGAGCGCGCCGCAGGGCAAGCGCTGGTCCCGCGACGGCCTCTCCCCGAGCACCGTGCCGCGCATGTATCACTCGAGCGCGACGCTGCTTCCTGACGGTGCGTAGATGGGTGCGCATATAGCTACATATCTGGACACTGATGACGTTTTTGATTAGGTTCTGTCCTCGTCTCCGGGTCGAACCCGCATGCGGACTACGCCGTCGACAACGTCAAGTTCCCGACTGAGTACCGCGTGGAGTACTTCTACCCGTCGTACTACAACCAGAGGCGCCCTGAGCCCAAGGGCGTTCCCAGCTCGTACTCGTACGGTGGAGACTACTTCAACGTGTCGTTGACGAAGGATGATCTGTTCGGCGATGTCAACAACATCAAGAACACCCAAGTGATCATCCTTCGTACCGGATTCTCCACCCACTCCATGGTACGTTTGCGCATGACAATCGGCGACCTCGAGTTGTTCGAACTCATAGTACACCCTTTTTAGAACATGGGTCAGAGGATGCTTCAGCTCCAGTCGACGTACACGGGCAACGGCGACGGCAGTGCCATTCTGCACGTTAACCAGATGCCACCGAACCCTGCGACCTTCCCGCCCGGTCCTGCCCGTAAGTGCCCGTTTGCGCCTACCGTCCTACACGAGCGAAGCTAACAGTGGTGGACGGCGTCCAGTCGCCTTCGTCGTTGTGAACGGCGTGCCCTCCGTGGGTGTCCAGGTCATGATCGGCAACGGCCAGATCGGCAAGCAGCCCACGTCGGACGTCGCGAACCTCCCGACGTCCGCGATCTCCTCTGGCGCCGGCACGCACTCGGATGGCTCCGGCAACAACGTCTCGCAGGGCGGGCACAAGAACTATGCGGGCAGTCTCCGCGACCGCATGTCCTCCGCGGCGCAGCTGGTCGCCACCCTCGCTTCCTTTGCCGTGTTTTCGTTCCTATGAGTATGAGCACGGACAGACAGACCCAGACTTCGAACTTGAACTTTTGATTGATGTAGCCTTGTTTTTTTCTCTCTTGACTTTATGACTTCGACGACTTGATGGACTCTGTTAGGGTTCACGTGTTTTGCAATGACTCTAGATCTGGACTCTTGGTTGCCCGTTCGGTGTAGCTATCTTGGATCATCATCTCGCCCCGCATACCTCTCGGACTTGTTATACATACAGGCACACATCCATACATCACATACCATCATCATAAGTACCATAGCCACATTCGAATTCGACGACGGGACACTGGGAGCTCGTAGACTGCTGCTGCTCCCCGAGGACTTCACGCCGGACACACGCCTCTGTCCTGTAGATACAGTACAACTACCCTACACGCCTACGCTGCGCATGCACGCACCGAGCTTGTGACTAGCCAATAATTCCATGATATCACGCACATACGACGGACATTGTCTCCCCCCTGCCACCCTTCGCTATCTACCGCACTCCGATTGCTATGATCATGGGACTCACGAATGAAAGGTACAGTTACTTACAAAATTAGGTGTTGCTCTTCGTGGTCGGTGTGCATGGAAGCCAGCGGCAGGGACTCCATCGTGCAGAGGAGATAGATGGGAGATAGTTTGTAAGTTGCGACGGTCACTACGTTGCATACATGATCTCGCAAACGAACGGGGCGGGATGGGGGATCTGTGCATGCAAGATGTGTACCTCCCTGCTATGTGTGTGCATGTACGCGCTAACGCGACGCGAAAAGGGAAGGATGGCGGCTTTTCGGGGGAACTCAGGTAGCGCCTACAGAGCTGTGAGCGAGGGCCAATGTGAGTTGAGATGGAACGATGCGTACCTTGTTTGAGGCCCATAGACTGCTGGAATGTGGCTCGGACTCCTCCTGGTCCCAGAAGTTCGGTATGCCACTGCGCCATCTGAGAGTGTCGTTGTAGAGCCGCTGTTGAAATATGCTTTGCAATGTCTCGAAGGACGATTCGAATGGTAGCGGTTCGTCGTCTTTCGAGGAGGATCTGTCTATTTTTTCTGACCCAGAATAGCGGAGGGTCTCGTTGACGTCATCACTGGCACTGGATGTCGTTCGGTAGCGGCAGCTTTCATCGATGCTGGGACTTATGCCGCAGGGTGAAGAAAGGTTGTAGTGTGATAGACGGTCGGGTGGCTCTGTTGAAAGGAAGCCCACTACGCTGACTAAGTCCACCAGCTAACTACCAAAAGTACGGAAACACGAACCTCCGTCTTCGTCGACCTCGATACGAGGTCTGCGTTGTGAGAGTGCGACCGTCATGTTTTCTGGAAAATCCTGTAGGTAGAACATATGAGGAAGTTAGGGAGTTGAATGGCATTTGCAGACTCGCCTCGAAGAGCTCATACGCGTCTTTGTCGGATGCCAAGGCCACAGATGCCTTAGAATGCTGCGTGCGTGTTCAGCTACGTCATTCCCATACTACAGAGTATCAGTATCCCGTACTTCGAGGATATAGTCAAGGATGTCGTTGACCGGGTCGAACGGCTGGTAGCGGTCAACATGCGTCTCGACACGAGGGAGGCAAGACAGCGACCGAACGAACCTTGCCAAGGTCTTCGTCAAAAATAGGGGTCTCCTCGGCATCATCATATGAAGGACACAGCACGTCGTCGCCACCGTCCCGACTAGATGGTGGTAGTTCATGTGGGCCCCCTGCCGCTTGCATTGGCGTTGACTTCCAGCCCAACCTCCGCTTCATTTTGTAGTAATGCAGAAATATGCACTGGTCACAGCGCTCCTGTGGGGGAGCCGACAGGACGGGTTCATTAGTGTCAGGCAGGAGCGGCGACAACGCCGGTTCTCGAGCAGGGCCAGTCCGGTAATAGCTCGACGGGAGCATCTCGTCCGAAATGGAGACGGAGATTTCAATGCCCATCAGGGACCCGAAGTCGGCTGTGATGGAGCCCTCCTTTCGCCTGTACTCCCCGTGAAACGCTGCAACCGCCCATTTGCTTGTCTTGGTCGTCCCGGAGACGAAGACGATCTCCTCGTCTTTGAGGCCGAGGCCGAAATGGGAGTTGGCGAGCTCGGACCATTGGGGGAAGTTCTTGCGCATGTAGTCGGCGATGTGTTTCTTGGATTGTATTTGCTTGGATACTGCGGGAGGGGCGAGCAGGAGGAATGCACCGGCGTCCGTGGAACATTCGAAGCCGAAGTGTGCTCCAGCGGACGGTGAACATGGGGCGACAAGGCCGCTGTGGAACCCGTTAGCGGAGACGGATTCGGAGAACGGCCAAGGGAACCCGACGAACCCGTTTGCAGCAAGGGTTGCGGAGGCTTTAACCTGTTTAATGCTGCCGCCGCACAAGAGAGGCTGGGTAATGGTTTTTCGGTCGTCTGAGACGATGACATTGGCGAGGTTCATGGGCTCATGGCCTTCCGGGACGACACCCCTCGGCTGGGGCTCCTCCATCGACTTTAGGGAGTTAAACAAAGGATAGAATCCGCCTTCATTGATCCAGCCGACGTCACCAATCTTAACCTCACCCAAACAAGGGTCATATTCCGGCATCCAGAGGGAGTATCCATGCCGGTGGTGGAACAGCTGTTGCGCGTATATGCTCCACGCGGGAAGTCGGCCGTTAGCCTGTAGGAAGGTATCTGCCATGAGCGGGGAGGGAGGAAAAGAGGCAAGGGGGACGTACTGCCAAGGAGAAAAGCAAACTAGACTACCTCATGCCTGCAGGATGACCGGTGCTGGACATAAGGCGATCGCCCGCACCTGGAAGACACAATCCGAACTCCGACCGCCGTGGAGGAGATTCAAAACACCGCATTGCTGGCGGCGGCTGCTCAGGGAGCAAGGGACGGGCTCATAGCCACACGGGACACCAGCGTCGCCGAGCACGGTGTTCCTCTCACGAGACCTACTAAATGCGCTTCTTGTTGGACGAATGAGGCCGTCGTGAGATGGCGGTGTGGAGAGAACGTGGTTGACATCGATGTTAGCGACAACGGAGCGAGGAGACAAGCATCGATAACTCTCCGGCAGTGCGCTCTGGGCGCCCGGCTTGTTTGGGTGATGACTAAGCAAACCATGCACATGCATCGCCACTCTGTCGCGTGTCGATGGAGACCCTGCCCTTCGAATCAGCCTTGACTGATGTTCTCAGGTCCGGATGCACTAATGATCTTGCTCCTCCTCCAATTCCTGCCCTTGGCTCGACCGCCCACAGAATGTACGTGTCTTCACCGGGCAAGTCAATTTGGAGAGAATATCAACGCATATACACCCCAGGGACACCACCACGACTTGCAAACGGCATGGCAGACGCTTCATGCAGGGGGGAAAACTACCGAGGATAGCTTGAACGAAACTGAAGGCACCTGAGGCTGCGTGAACTGGGCTTATATCCGAGCTGGTTCCCCAGGGTCCGTCGTCCAAGTGTGGTCGCAGTAAGTCGCAGCCACCTCTTTCTTTCATTTACTCATACTGTCCTTCTTGCCCTTGCTTCTCGGCTGTCTTTTCCTCTTGGTCCATCCCTCTTTTAACTCGCCCCTGGGCCTGGGTTTTCCGTCTTCTTGCATGTCATGCTACACTTCAGTCTATGGTTCTTCATTCTTCTCTCGCTTTGCTCGTCTCTCGTCTGCGCGCAGGGCCCTGCTCGTACATTCTTTCCAGCGGCGATCCCTCTCGCCGTCAAGACTCCATATATGAACGTCTGGTACGAAAGTGCGAACACGTCCACCCCCTTGACATTTTCTTGGCCCCAATTCTGGAGCCTACAGGTGAGCCTGCTATTCTTTGTCCAGAGCGGTCTCTGCTAGAACCGGCCGCGCAGGCGAATATGGGCTGGGCAGGCAAGATCAGAGTGAATGGGACGGCGTACAAATGGATGGGTCAAGATGACAGGAGCAAGTCCGCAAGCGTCACCAACATTCAGATTACCCCCACACGGTCTATATTCGTCATCCAGGCTGGGCCGATGAACCTCACAGTGACGTTTCTGAGTCCGATCGAGGTGCGTCGTTCCATTATTCCAATGGCATGCACTCAGCATGTTCTCCCGACGATAGGCCGACGACTGGGTTAAGCAGTCGATTCCGTTTTCCTATGTATCAGTGGAAGCTCAGTCCCTCGACGGAAACAGCTATCCAGTGCAACTATACTCTGACATCAGTGCGGGTACGGCTTGGCGCGTCCCCCCGGTTCAGACTTTTTCCTGCACTGACACTGTCTTCCTGAATATTGTCTCTGCAGAGTGGGTATCAGGCGATCGGTCTAGTCAAGTTCGATGGAGTAATGCCAACACGGGGAGCTCCATATACCATGAAATTCAGTTGCAGAGTCCCCAGCAGAACTCCGAGATCGCAAATCAGGCGCAAGACGGGACGGTTTACTACGCCATGTCCACGGTGAGTACAATGGTGTATCTGTGATTCGTGTCTCACATGTCCGCCTTTCTGTTCTTTCTGCTCAACGTCCACGCAGGCGCAGCCTAATATCTCGTGGCAAATCGACAGAGACGAGACTACCCGTGCTGGCTTCCAGACGAACGGCATCCTTACCAACACCATGTCTACCGCGTTCTCGTCCATCTCGCCGTACGTCGCTTGCTTCAGCGTGTTCCGTATCGTCACTCACGGAAACTGGTATAGAAACTACACAGTATTCGGGTTGGCGGTAGACCTCGGGACGATCCAGTCGACCTCTTCGCCCATAACCTGGTCGGTTGGATACGTTCGCGACCCTGCCGTTACGTACACCACTGCCACCGGGGCCATGCAGCAGCGCAGGCCGTACTATGTGACGCAATATGCCAACATCAGCGATGTGGTGAGGATCCATTCAACATTGCTGTGTTCTCAGCCGCCCTCCACGTGCTCCGGCTGAACTCGCTATCGTAGATTGATGCATTCACGGGTGACTTCACCGGAGCGTACGACCGCGCTGTGGCCCTTGACCAGAAGATCATGAGCGCAGCCTCTCAGATTTCGTCGCAGTATTCGGACATCGTCTCACTCGCGACGCGGCAGACTATGGGCGCGCTCGACATTACCATCGCTACCGACTCGAGCGGTCATCTCGTCCCCGGCGACGTCAAGATATTTATGAAGAACCTCGGTACCGATCGGTTCGTATTCCTCCTTTTTAAATGAAATGCTGCCTATCGCCCGCCCACTAATCTGCGCCGACAGACGCGTGAATGCTGTAGAGCACATCTTTGCGGCGTTCCCCATGTATCTGTATCTCAACGCGTCTCTCGGCGGTGCGCTATTGGAGCCGCTGTTGGAGGTGCAGGTCAGCCGGACGGGCCAGCCGTATGCGGCGCAGGACCTGGGGGATGTCTATCCTACCGCCACGGACCCGACTGTGGCTCCGACGCAAGGCGTTGAACGTAAGTGTCCTCGCGCCTTGATTTTTGAGCTGCGTAATGACTGGCGCTGCGTTCAGAGACCGGGAACATGCTCATCATGGAGCTGGCGCACGCGAGGATATCGGGCAACGGGACGTTGCTCTCGCGATACGTACGTCGCGGTACCTGGAATGCGATTGCCTCCGCCGAGCTCAACTCGGACCTTTTTGCAGTACAGCACGACGAAACGATGGGCAGACTACCTGGTCTGCAACGCGATTAAATCTGTGAACCAGTACGTTTTCAATTTGCTCTGGCTGTATATTGGCGAGAGGGCCTTATTGACGAGGCTACCAGGACGAACAAGGACCAAGACAAAGTTGTCGACTCGGCAAACATTGCTCTCAAGGGTGTCATTGGCGTGAAGGCTATGGCTGAGATCGCACACGCGCTTGGCCAAGATTCCGACGCGGTCGAGTATGGGGTGAGTTGCATCTGGCTATGACTCACGAGGTTGATTGCGCTTCGAGCTAGCAGGCGGACTGAATGCGCACTCCAGAACCAATCCACTTCTCTCCTCAGTTCGTGGTTGTCGCTGGCAACGTCCATGGACGGGTCGCACCTGCTGGGGACCTATGGCGACCAGGAGTCATGGTCTTTGATGTACAACCTCTTTTCAGACAAGATGCTCGGGCTCAACCTCGTGTCGCAGTCGGTAAGCTACGCGCCGCCGCAAATTTATGGACGCGCGCCTCATCCTCAATCCTGGGATCACTTCAGGTTATCGACACGCAAACACGATATTTGAGTAGCTTGTTGGCGAAAGCTCCTGAGTGGGGCTTGCCCATAGACAGTACAGCTGGACAGTTCGGCAATGCTGGTGAGTCAAGCATTTCCTTGTCTCGTTCAGCTGCTGGAATCCACTTTTCGGTCCCCTCAGCGTGGTCTTTGTATGCGTCTGCGTTCGTCTCGGACACCACTGTACGAGACAGCTTGATCGAGAGCGTCTACAACCACGCGAATTTCAACCAGACCGTGGGGGCGTTCCCAGAGAGATACAACGTTACCAGCAACGCTGTCAATAATGGGCGCGCGGGGTGAGCGTGGTCGCTAACACTCCCAGGACGTTGCCATGACTCACACATGCTTCTTAGCCCTGCACTTGGTGGCTTGTTCTCTCACCTCGTACTTACGTAAGTCGCGAATTCTCGTTGGCGGGATGTCTGTGGGGTTCTGAACGCCCCTCTCAGCGTTCCGAACCAAACCATCTCTGCCGATTCGCCCTTTGGGCCCGATGGTACAGGGAACGGTGGACCGAGCAGCAACGCGGGCGCGATCGCCGATGGGGTAATCGGCGGTCTGGCCTTCGTCGGCATCGTTGTGGCCGCCTTCGTCGTCCTCCGTAGGAGGCGCGCACAACAGCACGAAGAAGCAGGGAAGCCCAAAGTCATGCGACAAGTCCCGCCTCACCCCACAGTCACGCCGTACTACCAGGACTCCACGACCGGGTTCACGGGGACGACGGCGGCTCTCGCAGGGATCGAACCGGACCCGTACGAAGGCGTCGGCGTTATCCCGCCTTCGAAGGCGAAGGCATCGCCGAACAGGCCACATCACGATGTGCCGTTTGAGTCTATCGCGACGTCGGACGACTCACAGGCAGGTTCGGCGTGGAGCAGAGGCCTGCTCTCGCCGGCCGGCGCCCCGTCGGTGTCGCCGACGGACGTTCTGGGGCTCCGGACGGAGGTGGAGAACTTGCGGCGGGTGATACACGATATTCGGGCGGAGCGGTTGGAGCCACCGCCAGAGTACATCGAGGGATAGACAGTGGTTTTCGGTGGGGTAGGGATGTGGGCTGGGCTGAGGATTCGATTATTATTGAGGTATTTACGAATTTGTGTTGTCCTTTTTCGAATTTTTGAATACGGATGGAACTCTCATTATCAGTCTCTGGATGGATATGTTTCGTGACATTGTCTACATGGTCCTATGGAGTGACGGGGCAAGTACATACTTTTGTGGACAATGTCTGGTTTGGGAGGATGATTAAGCAGCGCACACCCGCACCGCCACCCAGAACGTTGGCACCGTCGTTCCCAACACTCCCGGCCGTCATGACTTCCTTTCCGACAAGTTTCTCAACAATCCACTCAAGGTCCCTTTGGTACACCTCACCTTCCGTGCAACGATGTGACACTAACATACGTTAGAACAGATGGATTTGGACATCATCGCACTCGGCAAAATCAACTCGTGGTTCCTACGCGGCCAGCATGCCTGGCACTGGCACCTCTGAGTACGTATTGTTCTCAAAACGATAGTTCGATAGCCTGTAAGAGAACAGAGTATAGCCTGTGACTCTTTAGCATGCCTGTCGTATTGTTTTGGATACCGGCGTTTTTTCTCAAATGTTAAGAGCTTCTTGCTCCAAATGCCGTTGGTAGGTCGGCTAGCCAGACAACGTACGTGTCAGCTTCAGCACTCACGCCAATTTAGAATGACACTAAACCCAAATATTGTAGGGGGATATGGTGGTTGCTCCACCGTGACGCGCATACACCGGCTGCCCCGACCGACTGGAGCCGCCGCCAGAGTATGCCGAGCAGTAGGCGTCGGTCTCGGGCTGGGGTGGGGGGTGGGGTAGGATGCAAGGACGCCCTTTACATCCCATCCAAGGTTGTTTTTCTTAAAGCGTACTCTTTCCTTTCTTATTACCCTTCTGTCTACAGTACTAGTGCTCAATTCTTCGCCCTCAGTGTCTATGCCATGCCTTAGAGATTAATTACATGCAGCATGAGACACCGGTCGTCCTCACAGTGGATGGTGCAGATCGTGCATTTACTGGATTTGTCTAATTATAATACAAATCGGACTCCAGCCGGAACTCGAGAAGAAGTACGGATGATTCAAGCAGAAGGTGTCAGCCCAACTTGAAAGCAAAATGTTCATAGGCATTGCTCATAGAAACACGGGATGTTAGGGCGGTCAAACTCGGGATATCCTATGAAAGAGGTACTGCTGCTGTATCTACTTTATCAGACCACCATTTTGATGTGGCAGCGCATGCGCAGGAACTGAGGAAGAACGTCCGAGTCCGAGCTCGATTTTCATGTAAAGCGACCGTAAGCCATTAATAAGGCGCCAAATTTGACGCCGCATCGCCATCTTAGATCTATCCTGATCTATCGCCATGCCGCGCGCGGTTGTCGCTTCACGACCAGTCTGCAGCTGACGGTGACCTTGACCTGAAACCCATCTCAAATAACCCACTGATAGGTCGCTGGTACCGCTTCTACATTGCTTTTATGAATGGTGCTTTACCCTTTAATAGTGCTTCGCTAGTACTCTTCAGTCAGTCTTATCATGATGGCCGACGGGGTCGCATTCTGACTTTCTCTCTGGGCACTCTTTCAGTGTGCCCAACAAGACCATCTCCATCGATTCTCCCAGCGCGCCCGGTGGGTCTGGGGGTGAACGATACGGCGGATCATGGAGAAAAGTGGGCACGATTGTTGGTTGCGCAATCGGCGGTTTGTCCACCATTGGTATGGCCGTTTTCTTTGTCATCGTCCTCAAGAGACGCAGACAACGGCGCGGGAAGACAGGGAACACTGAAGCTGTGGAACAAGTTCCGCATCCGAGATACTCTCCCTGGCAGATGCAAGATTCGTATGCCCAGAGCTCTGTGACTGGGTGTAGTATGCAAAGGTTCCGCGGCGCCAGAAAGGATTTCAGCGACGTGCTCGTCCTCCCGCACCATGTCACGACGACGCCTTTCGGAAGAATCAGAACGGGAGACGCAGGAACGAGCCAGGGATCGACAAGTACCAACATGGCGGACGCGGGAGAGAGCCTGGGCCCTGTTCTATCGATTGCACCGGACCCGGCGTACTGGAAGCTTCGTGAGGTGCTGTTCAGGAGGACGCAGCGCAACGCCCCATTCGAATCAGTCGTCACACCGCCCGATATCAGATCACAAATAGGTTCAGTGTCGAACGGCCCGGGGGACACGAGTCTTATGCCAGGGGGCTCACACTCGGGGTCATCGATGGACACGGCGGGGCTCTGTATGGAGCTGCAAAACTTACGACAGGTAGTGAGGGACATTCGGACGGAACGAGAAGAGCCGCCGCCCGCGTACATTGCGTAGGATGTGTCCAAGTCTGTTGTACGGAGCCTCGTCGCGCATCTCGTTGTGTACTCTATGATACCGTGCTGATCCTAACTTCATCTCCTTCCGATAGCCCAATCCCAAAAGCCCGTTTTTCCTCCTCTGTGAACTCCACAGGCTCGGACTGTCCACTGGTAGTGTCATGTTTCTTGAATATCATGGTCACAATGCTCCCATCTGAACCCACATTGCCCTCCACGTTCGAATTCGGCATCCTTTCCTTCCACGCAAGGACCACGAAACGACTTTCGTCGTCCTGGACATCGATAGGATCTGAAGGGCTACCACTCCCCGAGCCCACTGGACGACTCGGAGGCATGGGGACGATCAGGCTGACCTGCATCCCAGCGAACCACTGCCAGTTGTCCCATCGCACGGACCACCCCATCGAGCTGAGATCCTCGGGGACACGTGAGTTCGATTGTATCGCCACTTTCTGGCCCTTGAGAAGGACGATTCCCGTCCGCCGCATCGGCCGACCGTCCCTCATCGTGAAATCAAGCGCGACGCGGATCGCCTTGGAGATCCGGATGTCCTGAGGGTCTTGAGGTGCGTGCTCGCTGCGATGCGATGTCGTCTGGGGCTCGAGCTCTCCGCCTTCACCTGGATCTGGCATCTCGCCGCAACGCTCGCTATTTGGGACGCAAGCGTGATCGAGAGGAATAGTCCATAACGAGATGCTCGCCTCTTCATCTCGTATGAAGTCTTCAAAGGGCTGAGAGCGGATCATTCTTCCAGCCTTGCTTTGGTTGGTGGCATGGCCCGCGGCCGCTTGTGCCCCGGAGGCACCGGGCTCTTGTTGAGGTCTGCGCGGCTTCACTTTCACGGACCACACAACCGGGTACACTCCCGGCGCTGCGTCAATCTCTTTGACCATAACGTCGCGCGTGGAGCACCAGTTCTGTTCAAATATTTTGCGTCAGCGTCGCCGGTCCGACTGGAACTGGTTACAGAAGCAGAACGAGGATGAAGAGACGTACCATTCTTTCGAGACGCAGCTCTCCAATTGAGACGTCTCGGAAGTTTGGTATGACCTTTAACTTTTCTGCCGAGTGGCGTCTGAGATCGGTGGCGAGGGCTTCTGCTATCACGGTGTCGGCGAACATGGTCGGGGAGACTGTGCATGTCACCTTCACACCCGTCCTTGATATACAGCAGGGTCAATACAATGAGGATAGAAGCTACAGGGCATTGGATAGTACAAGCAGCCGACAAACATGATGCACATACAATGAAGCAAAGGAGGAACATCGCCTGCTCGCAATGCAGGTCATACAGCGATGGTACCGAACCACTTCTTTGGGACGTACTCATCCCTGGCCCTCTTGAGCGATTCGTGGAGATCCTCCACGCAGTCCTCCATCCACGGGCGCTCCACGGCATGCATCCCCACCTTCATCTTCTCCGTAAGGGAGAGGTGGCGTGTTGCCCACTTCGAGACTTGCCTCTTCGCTACGACGATGACGCACCCCATGTCGCCAATCCCGCGGAGCTCGAGGACGGCAAAAGGAGAACCGTGGTCGTCGACGGTGTCGGTGAACGAGAGGACGTGTCCCTCGTCCATCGTGAGGTCTGTCCCTTCGTAACGGAATCCAAGCGTCGGAGCCCTCTTCGCCTGCCAGTCGAACCTCCAGAACCGTGAACCCGCATTGCTTTCGCGCGAGGTGCCCCCTATCTTCCCATCGACCAATGTAACACTGTCCCCAGACCATCTTCTACTTGGGATCGCGAAGGAGGAGCGGCGGGCGGAGTACGCCGCTGGCTTGAGGGTCGTCGATGTCCTGCCTTGATATATGCCCAGGTACGAGTCCTGTATTGCCACAACCACCTTCTCTTCTGGAGGGCTGTAGACGAAGGATCGTGCCGTGGGCGCAGCGGGCTCTTCCTCTTTGACCCAGACGGTTGGTCTTGGATACCCGACGGTAATGATACCGTCCCCAGGGTGCCATGAAGATAGGTAGTCCTCGCGGCGAGCTTCGGCGTGCGCTGAGTCCCAGACGATCAGGTATTCGCCGTGGTACGACTCGAGCGACGAGATGAACCGGCGATTCTTTTGGTAACTGGGTCAGACTGAATGGACTTGGAAACCACGGTGATTCAGAACGCACCATGTATGCGGCTGAAACTACACTGCCAATCGCGAAGGTGGTGAAACAGACGAGACGCAGGAAACCGTCGGCTACCGAACCTTAGGTGCCGTCGTCTGGCTTTAACGGGATTCCGGACAAAAGGAGCGCTGTATCTGAAATCGGCCACAAATGTTTTACACTCATGATCTCGCCAAGCGTTCTGGACCCAATGCTGAGAATAGAGGACGTCAACCATAAAACGACCCGTTCTTTGTGGTCGCAACATCCAAAGCCCAAAACGTTCCCGTGAGTCACACGCACTGTTGTGAAATGATGAATAGCTCACCTGCGGGTGCACAGAATAGCAGTTTGCTGTGAAAGCCGGTCCTTTTTTCCAGCTGATTCGAAGCCCTGGTAGGAAAACGTTAGGTGAGCTTATGACTGTCGACTCCGCGACGCGGAGAAGGAACCACGAGCATTGAACGACATTCTGACTTTTGTAACTGTTACACAACGGCGTCATCGACGTCACGGAGACGTCAGGCTCAAAACTCCCTACAAAAGCAAAGCTTTGCCCCAATTTGCCCTTGCCTTTTGTCCACAACTTTTCTCTGAAGACAGGTCATTGCAGCAAATTGTCACGAGATGTCAGCTCGCATCCTCACTCGCACCGCGCTTCAACATGCCACCCGCGCCGTCGTGCGCCATCGGGACTCGACAACATATCGGTCGTTGATGACTCTCAGAGACAAGAAGGTGCGCGTGCCTCTAGTCAAATCATGTTATGCGCGACGTCGACCATCGCGCGCACAGTACACGGCCCACGCCACCGCCAGCGGACAAGGACGCAATGGCCAAGTTAAGTCTCACGACGACGACGGGCTTGAGCTTCGACTCGCGATGCCAAAGTCTCTTGGAGGGAAAGGCGGCGGGCAGAACCCAGAGCAGCTCTTCGCTATGGGCTACGCCGGTGGGTATATGCGTCCTTGTCTGCGCCGATGCGGCCGATGCGCATGTCTGATGACGTCACGTCGCGAAGCTTGCTTCCTCAGCGCGCTGCAAATGGTCGCCGGGAGAACTGGGAAGGTAGCCATGGCGCGCAATGCGGCGGTACACACTCAAGTCCACATCGGAGAGCCGGATGGGAGCGAAGGCTTTGGGTTGCAGGTCGACATACAGGTCGAGGGTGTAGAGGATAAAGACCTCATTGAGGCCGCGCATAAGGTGAGCCACGCATTCCGCGTCGCAAGGAAAGACTGGGAATGTAGCAGTGCAATATGGGAGGCTTACTTGCGTCATTGCTGTGGTAGGCTTGTCCCTACAGTCGTGCCCTGCACCACGGCGTGGTCGTCAACGTCACCAGAGCGCCGTAGACCCATGTTGTTAATCCAGATTGTGAACTAGCATCAACACTATTCTGCTGAATTAGGGGTGGTGGTCACCAAGTTTGTCTTTAATGAAAGAAAACCTACATACCTGCCAAAAGCTTCAACCTAGACAACTTGAGTGTCAGAACCCAGTCGACGACGAGTGCCGTGAACTCAAATGTAGCTTGTAGGACTGAGATTTCTGGAATGTTTCCATGGACATGTATGCGGGTGATAGACAGCAGAGGGCAGCTTGGCTGAGGCCGGAAGGAGTCAGAGTTAGGTAGAGACCCAGTGAGGGGACTCAGGTCTTCCAGGCGCCGACGGTGAGTAGAGCGCCTTCTTTTGGAATCATTCCCACGCCTTCTCCAACCCTCTGAGTTTGTAGGCCAGCACCACTGTGCTCTTTCTTCCGAACACCATCTCTCTCAACTCTATCTCCCCCGTTTCTCTCTTTTAGTACGTGCACGTTCAAGATGGCTATGGTGCATCCCTCCCGCATGGGTCTCGTACCTCAAGACCCACCCGATCTAGGAAAGCGGGGTCGCTCACCGTCGCCACCGCGGTCGTCCAAGCGTCGCTCTCCGAGCACCGATTCACTAAGGGATAAGGACGAGTTTGGGCGAGACAGACCAGGGCGAGACCGGAATAGAGATGGGGACCGAGACCGAGACAGGGACGAGCGGAGGAGTGGCTACGGGGACCGGAGCAGGCGGCACGAACGTGACCGTGCCCGCGCCGACGACTACTTCAACGACGACAAGGCGGGGCAGAGAGAAAGCAGGGATGACGATAGGAGGCGGAGACGCAGTCGGAGCCGGAGCCGGAGCGTGGACAAGGAGAGGGATCGGGAGAGGGAGGAGAGGCGGGAGAAGGAGAGGGACTCCGGGAGGACGAGGAGGGCGAGTCCGGACTATGGGGACTATCGGAGGCCGTCGCCTGGGCGTGCTCGAGATGATGCCAGAGATGGGGACGCCGGGACGGAGAAGGCTCCATGGAGGCAGCAGGAGAACATGTATCCCAATCGTGGCGGGAGGCAGCCACATTATAGCGGGCACGATGGAGGAGCGGACTTCATGGACAGGTGGGTTTCTTCCTCTAGTCGTGCATACCAGGTTAGAGTTTGTTCAACTGTGACATCTGCAGCCGGAGGCTACAGAGAGAAGCTAGTACGATAACTATGTGGCCCTCGTCACCGAAGCACCCGACCCGACTTGAGTGCGTAAACCCCTCGCTCGCAATGAGCCCATGATGCTGAATAGTCCCTTTGTACAGCTCCCCTACCCGCGACTCGAAGCGTAACAAAAAGTCCAGCAAGCGTCGACGCGACGACTCCTCAGACACCGACTCAGACGATTCCGAAGAGGAGCGCCGGCGCCGCGAGCGCAAGGAGCGCAAGAAGGCACGCAAGGAGAAGAAAGAACGAGAGCGGGAACGAGAAAAGGACCGTGATCGTGACCACCGCAGACACAGATCTCGCTCCCGTCGATATAGCGACGACGAGGACAGTGACCGCGAGCGGAGGCGGTCCCGGGAGAGGACACGCAGCAAGAGTCCTCGGCGCATCGAAGACAGGCGCCGCGCGACGCGAACGAGAAGCCCAGAGCCGCGCCCGCCCTCTACGCCCGACGAGGACGAGTGGGTGGAGAAGCCAGTTGCGGGTATGGCGTCGTCGTTCTCCCAACCATCGCAGAGCGGCGCCATGCCTCCACCGCCCGTCCCGGCGTCTGCCAAGGGCAAGGAGCTCGCGTTTGACGGCGAGGACTACTCGGACGATGACGACGTCGGGCCACAACCGCTCGGTGTGAAGACGACCTCGTCGCGGGCCAAGGTGGACGAGCGGCAGTATGGTGGAGCACTACTGCGTGGTGAGGGTAGCGCGATGGCGGCGTTCCTCAAGGACGGGACGGACGTGCGCATCCCGCGTCGTGGAGAGATTGGGCTGTCGTCGGACGAGATCGCGGCGTTCGAGAACGTGGGGTACGTGATGAGCGGGAGCCGGCACCGGCGCATGAACGCGGTGCGGATGCGGAAGGAGAACCAGGTCATCAGTGCGGAGGAAAAGCGCGGGATCCTCAAGCTGCAGCAGGAGGAGCGCGAAAGGCGCGAGGCGATATTGCGCGAGGAGTTCCAGCAGCTCGTGCAGGAGAAGCTCAAGTCGTCGGGCGCAGGCAAGTGAGCTCGGGGGTTGTTGGATGGTGGATGGTGTCTGTAATCTTTAGGGATGTTCTACTTAATGAGCCTAGTGGCGTACATGTTGGGATTATGGTCTCATTGACCTGAACGTTAGCCGTACCTCGCCTGGTGGTCTGAAAAGTGCGCGCGAGGTCCGCGCGAGGTGGGCACTTAAGAGCATGATCACGTGCTGGAAATTTGCCCAAGGATGAATTTGATTGGGCGCGCTCTGTTCCCTGAAGCTGCCTCGTCGTTTCCCTCCCTCGCTCGTCCAGCACTCAACCTTTCGAGACCTACGAACGATCATGGTTTCGTTCCAGTACGTACCAGACTACAGGATGATGTATGCGATAATGCTGACCCGCTCGTACAGGTGCGACGGTGAGCTGGCTGTTCCTGCTCCCTCTCCGCGATGCGATAAATGCTCCTAGGGCGGTATCTGACTTCGCAACCCCCTCCTTCCTGAACCGCGCTCTCGTCGTGTCGTCCAAATGTAGGATGCGGGGACACCGTGAAGAAGCCGAAGCTCGACAAGCACTACCAGATGTGCCATGCCGCGGTGACCTGCATCGATTGCTTTTCGACTTTCAACAATCCCGGCCAGTTCAAGGGCCATACCTCTTGCATTAGCGAGGCGGAGAAGTACCAAAAGAGCCTGTACAAGGGTCCTAAAGTACGTACAGTTCTATCCTCACTGGCATCTGCACATCCTCTATCCTTACACCCATTCCCTTCCCTGCTCTATTAGACCGGGCAGCAGCAGAACGGCGGCGGCCCGCGTGGCCAGGGTCAGGGCCAGAACAACCGTGGGGGCTCCCAGTACGGCGGCGGCCGTCAGAACGGCGCAGGTGGAGGTGGTAAGTATCAGCAGCAGTCCTGGGGACGGCAGGGCGGTGGAGGCTGGGGTGGTCCCCGAGGCGGTAACGAGGCATCTGGCGCTAACGGCACTCCCCTGGGCACACCCGTGCGGATGTCGCCTGTGACAGTTGTCGCTGCTGAAGGCGAGTCGCCGGAGACGAACGGGAAGGCCGCGGACGCGAGCGCGAACGGTGTGAAGGCCGCGGAGAAGGAGGAGTCGAAGGCGAAGGACGGCGCGAAGAAGGATAAGAAGGACAAAAAGCGGAAGTCTGTTGGTGGGGACGAGGCTACTACAGAGGTGTGTGGTGTGTCGGGGCTCATGCCTTCATGTGAACCTGACGATCTCGTCCGCGCTTAGACGCAAACTGGCGAGCAGCCGAAAAAGAAGAAGGCGAAGACGTCCGACTCTCCTTCTTCACCCGCAGAGCTTGCAGCAGATGTGCCTTCAGAAAAGTCGGAGAAGAAGTCGAAGAAGGAGAAAAGGGACAAGAAGGCGAAGGACGTGCCTTCCGATGAGCCCGTAGCATCATCCTCGTCGACGCCTACGGACGGTGAGGTCAAGAAGGTCAAGAAGAGCAAGAAGGAGAAAAAAGCGAAGAGCGAGGCTATCGTCGAGGAGAGCGCGGAAGTGGCCGCCACCAATGCCACTGAGAGCGCTGCGGGCCAAGGCAAGCCGAAGAAGCGGAAACGAGAGGAGGTGGATGAGCTAGAGGCTCCTCCTCCGGCAGGCGAGGGGAAGAGTAAGAAGGACAAGAAGGACAAGAAGGCGAAGAAGGGTGAGGACACAGAAGACACAGCGGAGAGGATAGACGTTGATGGGGAGACGAAGGAGGGCAAGAAGGAGAAGAAGAGCAAGGAGAGGAAGGAGAAAAAGGACAAGTCGAAGAAGGACAAGACAAAAGCGGCAGCCTAAACGCCTCCGTGTCTCGATATCTCGCCATCCGCATGCTTTTCCTCTCGATGTTGTATGTTCGCCGTTTTATCGCTGTACTTCATGCTGTGATATGTGCTATAGCTATGGCCCCGCGACGTGTGTATCACGTCCTTCTAACTTCTGGCAGAGTGGGTTCTTCGGTTTCCATGAGATGGGCTTTGAGATTGATCTGAAGGACTGTTCATAGCATTCATACGGTTCTTTCGGCTGCTTCTGGCACTCGGAACAATCACGAACTGCCAGTGCGGTGCTCTTCTCCGAGGTACCTGATGGCTCTGTTCAACCGCCGTGTAGCCGAACTGCTTGCGATGCGCGCTATGGCCTGGCATTACGTGACAATCCCATGCACTACGGCCGCCGCTCTTCAAAATCTGACCTCGACATCTTCTCAATGACTTTACTGCAATCTCACAGCGATGATGTTTCAGTTACAACCAGCGCAGATCATGCCCGACAAGATACTTAAACTCCTTCGAAATGGGCCCGCAAGATCTTCTTGTCCTCATTTCTCTCTTCGCGATCAGTCTTCTCACTACATCTCGTCCAGCAAGTCCAGGGAACGCACCTAGCAGGAAATATGCTGCTGCCGCGTAGATACATTTCACACACCTCTTCATCAAGCAGCTCGGGGGGCCCTGTCCCCTGGCAGACGATAGTAATAGTCCTCGCATCGCTGCTGGTGGTTTTCGCTATCGTTGCGTGTTATCTCCGTGCACGCCGTCGCAGGAGCAACGAGGGCGATTATACTCCTTCAAGTGGGAGAGTGGTACGTTTTTCCGCGAGTCAGAACCACTGGAGCGGCTGGACTGACAAATTCTAACTCCAGGTATCTCCGTGGTCCGGCTCCGCAGGCCCAGGCGAGGCAGAAGAAACCGCAAGACTCACATCAAATGCAGGGTTCCCGATGTCCCAGCTACCTGGACGCCTCCATGACCAGGACGTTGAACGCGTCGACCCCGGCCCTATTTTGCACCCTCCACCTCCACTGGCTTCCGAACCTCCTCCGCTCTACGAGGGACGCCATGCTGGGGCATCGATGTAGCCTTACACTTCTTTATTTATGGCCGGGCATCATGTAAATGTTCCCGTGCCGTCCAAGCAAGTCCACCGTTGTCCCTCCTCGTAATCTGCGACTAATGGCTACCTAGTTGTAGCGTGTCTTGTAATGTCCAACGCGGTGTATTCCGTCCATACCCACCATCGAGCGCTGGAAACCCCTTCAATTGGGATGCCACAATACTTTCCAGAGCGTCGAAAGCGTGTCCGCTCTACTCGAGCTTTTGTATGCCACGGCCATTTGCGTCTATCTAACGGGGTCTATCAGACACTCCTATCTGCCCCATCTCCACTCACATCCTGCCGGGTGTGCGTTGCACTTCCTCAGGTTGTAATTTCAGCTTATCCAGGGTTGATTCCGGGCACTAAATGGGGAGAGCTTCGAGATGTCAAACATTGTTTATGGCGTCGCTCAATCTATTCTTTAGGATGATCCTGGCAAGCGGAACAATCACGAATGTCGGTGCTGTCTCTGAGTTCTCGGTGATTCTGTTCAACTGCACTGCAGCTGCACTGCTTGCGATGTCGCGCGCTATGACCCGGACCTCCTTTACGTGACACTCTCATGCCTTATGCCCGCCGCTCCTTAAGCTTTGACCTCAGGCTCAATCTACTACTCGGTAGCTTCACCGCAATCTCACAGCCTTGTTTCAATAGAAGCTAGCGCATACCATGTCCGGGAGGATACTTAAACCCCTCTCGAACCCGGGCCATCTTACCCTCTCGTTTTCGCTTCACTCTTCGATCGTCTGACTCCATCTGGTTCAGCAATCGGCACAGAAAATACCCCTAGCAAGTAAATATGCTGATCGAGCGCAAGGTCGTTTCAAGGCACCCCGCTGGTCCCGGGCCCCGGAGGGGCAGGGAAATAGCCTGGCAAGTGATAGTAGGTATACTTGGAGCGGTACTCGTGGTATGCATCGGCATGGCATGTTGCGCATGCGCTCGTCGAGGTAGACGCAATGAGGACGATTCTCCCCCCGCTGGGAGGGTGGTAAGTAGCTCTGCGACACAGGACCTTTAGAGCGGCTGGACTGACAGGAATTCTGACGCCAGATAACTTCGTGGGCGCAACTGAGGTCCGGTTCTGCAAACCCAGACGAGGCAGAAGAAACCGCGAGGCTTACATCAAATTCGGAATTTCCGCTGTCCCAGCTACCGGAGCGCCGTTCTGATGAGGACGCTGAGCGCGGCATCCCTAATCCTGTGGGCCACCATCCAGTTTCTGGACCACCTTCCGCATACGACTCGGAGGGAAGCCAAGTTGAAGTACATCGTGTATAGCCACTGCGGTTATCCTATACCTTACTTGCGTCCTGGAGTGGCCGAATAGTAACTATCCATCTCCGGTGGCCAGGCAAGTCCACAATTGTCTGCACTATTAGCCTGCGACTAATGGGAAGCTCGAAATCCAGCTGCTAGGCTTGCCATGATCTATGCAATGTATCTCTGCTATTGAACGCTGAAAACCTGTTCGATTGAGATGCCGCAATAATAATTCTAAAATGTCGAGGCTGGGGGCTCTGTTCAACGCAGTGCGTTCTCACTGCTTGCAGTGTCGTGCGCTATGACCTTCATTATGTGACATTCTCATGCGTTATGCCCGCCGCTCCTTATTAAGCTCTGGCCTTAGCAGCTTCTCGGTAACTTTACCACAATCTCACAGCCTTGTTCTAATGGCAGCCAGCGCAATTCATGCCCGGTACTTAGTACAAAAACCCCTCCTCCAAAACGGACTAAAACCATCCGATGCTCTCATCCTCGCCTCCCCCTCCGATCGTCTAACTCCACCTCGTTCAGATTCTGCACAAGGAACACACCTAGCAAGGAAATATGCTGCTCTCGCGTGCTTTTGTCTCGCACCGAGCGTCGGGAGTCGTCTGGCAGCCGATAGTACTCGGAGCGGCACTCGTGATCTCCATCGGCATTGCATGTTGCGTATATGCCCGCCGCCGAGGGCGCAACAAGGGGGACCCTCCTCCGGATGGGAGAACGGTGAGTGTCTCTGCGACACAGAACCTTCGGAGCGTCTGGACTGACGTGAATTCTGACGCCAGGTAGCTTCGCGGGCGCAGGTGAGGTCCGGCTCTATAAACCCAAGCGCGAAAGAAACCATGCGGCCTACATCGGATTCGGAGTTTTCGCTGTCACCGCTACCGGGACGCCGCCTTGACCATGACGCTGAACGCCGCATCCCCAATCCTGTTCTGCACCCTCCAGCTTCTGGACCTCCTCCCACATACAAGGGAAGCCAACCCAAGGGAAGCCAACCCGAGGCACGTGTATAGCTACTTCTGCCCTGAAGTCGCCGAGCATCGAGTAATTTTTACCGTGAGCTAGGCAAGTCCACAGTCGTGCCCCCTAATAGCAGTCTGTGAGTCCTGGCTGATACAGGTTTTACATCCAGTTGTAGCGTTTCTTACATTGTTCAGTGCAATGCCTTCCATAAATACCCAGCAGAGCGCTGCAGAGCCGTTCGAAGCGGAGTACCACAGCTCTCAACCTGTCTCGGCTTTCGTATGTGGTCGTTGCTGGAGTTCAAACTTCTCCCTTGTCGTTGTTGACGTCGTCATGAACGCGTCATAGTCATCAGGTTTCGTCTAATCCACATTGTTGCGATGCCTAGGACCGGATCAGACTATCATATTTAGAATGGCGAATAAATTCTATGGAAAAAAGGGGGACCGGTGTTCAGTATAGTGGTCCCATCTCAAGATATCGATATCAGCATTGAGGGCTCTGAAATCAGGAACTTAAGCCTGTTGTATGCGCATCATGAAATATAAGGTTGGTGGTGGCCGGTCTTGTACTCATTCGTGGTAACTCCAGGGGCCAGGGCGCAAGCCTTACGCGGATGGGTACGAGACAAGCTGTGGCGATTGAACGTCTGATCGTTTCTTCTTGCTTTGGAAGCCGAGAAAGTCAGGGTTCTTGTGAGGTGGTGAGTGAGTATGGAACTCACCTTGAACAGTTGCGGGACCATGGGGACCTTCAAGTTACTTGCCAGTGTTTGAACTTTGAATGCTGTTCACTGCTACGGCCTACAAGTTTTCTGGTAGTGAAAGCCGCTTAGAGGCTTCGTTGGACACCGGTCGGCTTTAGATGCATGATGCCCAAGTCCCAGTACGTAGTCCGCGGAAGGGCTCGCATGCGCAGTCACCTCAGGCTGGCATTTTCACTGAGCGTCTCTGTGATGGGCGCTAGACTTGCCTAATCCGGGTGATTCACCCAGTTGGCCTCAGGCTGTCGGACTCGGAGAGGAGATCCAAGATTCCGAATCACGACTCGCTCTTGCAACTTGCGGAAACATATCCAAGATATGCTCGAGTCCTATCACCATTCACCCGGACAGCAACACTAGCTATATCCCATTGACTGTCTTCCACAATGGCTGCACCCAAATTGCCCTCGTCGTCCGACACCAGGTCGAGGGTGATAACAACTTTCCTCGACCACCCTACATTCTCCTGTGCTAAGTGCACCGCTGTCATCGTGCGTATATGATTGCGTGTGTAATGAGCTCAATCAATTTGGGACTCAGGCTCTTCAAGACGAGCTCATCAGCAAAGCGTTCTCAGGACGGGATGGTCGTGGCTAGTGAGTTTCACGTTCTAATGCTCAAGCATATCCCCTTCCCCCGAGATGGGTTCAAACATTTATCGCAGCTTGATGCACTCTGCGGTGAATTTGAAGATGGGAAAGCAGGAAGAGCGACCCCTTCTGTGCGTCCCTTAACCGTTCTGTTGTTCCGAGTGGCTAACCTATGATGTTCATCGACTTTCTCAGGACCGGCGTGCATACTGTGGCGGACGTGTATTGTATGGGATGTAACGACCGCATGGGATGGTACTACCACAGGGCATCCGACAACTCTCAGAAGTACAAGGAAGGTATGTCGCCCTTCTGCTATCCCGGCTCCCAAATATCGATGCCGTGCTCTGGAATGCAGGCAAGTATCTCCTGGAGCGCGAGAAACTTGTCAAAGAGAACAAATGGAACCTGGACGACTGACCGACCGACCGATGGTTGATATACTTCATTGTATCGTATTATTATTTTAGACATCATGGCCCTCTCTTTAGCTTGTATTATCACAACTTGCGAGCAATGTGATGCTCTGGACGTTGTACATGGCATGGTTTACAGTTTACATAACGGTACAAAATCTCTGGAAGCAAGATCTGCATAGGGTCCCAGGTATCATTCCTTCCTTCAGTCTACGGCCCCATCCAACGTAAGATAATCTGCAACACTCGTACACTCCAGACATCGAGAGCATGGGGACCCACAAGGCTCTAGAATGACGCCGTCGAGTCGACCTCGATGGTGGGCACAATCGATGCAATGAACTTGAGGAAAACGACGAGGTAGAGATCGACCCGCATGCCCTCGACTTCCTCCTCGCCTGCGGCGACCTTATCGTCCTTGCCGTTCCCGCTTGCGCGGCGGAAGAGCCACTTCTTCGGCTTCGAGTCCTTCCCACTGCCTCCCCTCCGCGCCGCCTGTTGTTCCTCGATGCCCTGGTTCATCCGCTCAATCACCTTCTTCATCACGCTCGCGTGCTTGCACGGGTGCACGGACGCCGCTTGAAGGGATGGTGAGTGTGGGAAGGGCTCGATGGTGACCGTCTTGAAGGCGTGATCGGCGGAGACGTCTTGGAAGATTTGGGAGGGAGTCAAGAGTGTGCGGTTCTTCTGTTGCGGTCAATGAATCCAAATCCTGCCAGAGATTGGTTCAACAACGCACCTCATCATAGCCGAGCAGCCAGATGCGAGGTGTCTGATAGTACTTGTCGTACGTGATCATAACGTCGTACGTTCGTACTTGCAGCAAGTTGCCCTTGGCCACCTCCACCTCACTATCGCCGCCCATACGCAACCCGCCATCAGCCTCCTTCACGCACAATTCATATGATGAGCGGGCATGTCACTCACTCAGCTGCAACAACGTTCCCCTCCGCAGCAGCCTTGGGCGCCGCGGTCGCCTCGTCCTCGTCCTCCAAGTCCTCCTCCATATCCGGGATCTCGTCCATGTCCGGGATCTCCGGCGGGGCGCCGCCCCCACCCAAGCTCAGCCCGCCCATCGCGCCTGCAACGTCCCCGTGGTCGTCGTCGACGTCGGGGATGTCGTCAATCGTGCCGACGTGCCCGCCCGCGTCGCCCGCGCCGCTGCGCCCCGCGTGCGTCTCGACCCACTCCTCCTCCTTGCCGCCCGCGCCTCCGCCGCCGTCCTTGGGGTCCGCGAAGGACAGCAGCCGCTCGGCGTCCTCGTCCGCGTCCGTATACGCGAGCGTGCTCGCGCGCCGCAGGCACGGCACGCCCCGCGTGAGGAGGTACTGCTTATCGGCGGGCAGGTAGTCGCGCGCCTTCGATGAGTCGCCCTTCTCCCTGCGGGTCGGGTCAGGTTCAGGTTCACGCAAGGAGAGGGGGGTGGTATGTGGGAGGGCTGGGGGCGCACCATGTCCAAACGGGGAACTTGTAGGCCAGGAAGTCGCCTGCCGCGACGAACTCCTCTGTGGGAGGCGGCTGGGGTAAGCGCACAGAGGAAGGCGGCGGATGGAGTGATCGGGGACGCACCTGGTGTTATACGGCCGTGTTCCTTGAACTTGCTCTCCTTCAGGACCTAGAGGGGCGTTAGAACTCGCATGTCGCATGACAGTGTGGCCGTGAGTTGTGGCGTACGGGGCTGAGGTATTCGCGGACCGCCCAGTATTGTTGCTAATCGGACAGATAAGCATATGTTCGCATCTTCGAGAACTGGAACGTACTTGGATCGTATGCATGGCGTATAGAGTTGTGATACAAGTGGCGGGTAGGGGTAGGGAGGGAGGGAAAGGAGAATTTATATGGTGGGCGGAGGTGGAGGCGGTCAGTTACTGTTTCAATGGTCCTCCCACTTTCCAGTAATCGATCTCAGCACGTGTTCCCCAGAATGGCAACTCTATTATACGCAGGTGGCGGTGCGTCTTTGCAGCCCAAGCAACAACGGGGTAAAAAGGCTACAATAGAAAAAACAAATTGCTACCACCATTTTTGTTTTCAGAAAAGGGTGTCCAAGGCAAAAAAAAGGGGGCCAAAAAGCCAATAAATTAGCCCACCGTGAGGGTCGAACTCACAGCCTTCAGATCACCGATCACGTGACTCACATGCTCCCGCAACTTTAAGAGTCTGACGCTCTATCCGATTGAGCTAGGCGGGCGATGACGTAACGTCCTTCGTGATTGCCATGATGTGAATGGCGTATGGAGCATGCCCTCATCCGCCATCCCCCGCAAGATCGTTCATTGCTTTCTGTACTTCGAGTTTCTCCATGACAGCTCTATGTAAACTAGACTTTGTACGACGCGCCAGCTTCACCTTGGTGTCACCAGCACAAGCTTCGGAGATACCAGCGGTAGGCGTGTGAGAGTCGGCCAACGGTTGTTGCGGTTGCCTATTAGCGGAGGTAAGATGAGATGGAACGATAATCGGTGTTGCCCGTGGGGGCGGTGGCCACTGCAGACAGATGCGTGTAAGTACGTGAACTTGTAAAATCCATGGTAGGTATTGGACGTACACCGCGATTGGGTTGGTTGAAGTGGAGAGCCGCCCAAGGCGGGTACTCCTTCTCCAGGTGAATGATGTGGTCTTCCAGGTACTTCAGACGATCAAGGAGGGACCGTGGAGGAGAGGGGACTGTAGCACGACAGTACTGTCAGTGGTTTGACTGAGGGGAATAAGACTGGTCACGTACCGTAGCGAACTGCGAAATGCTTCTCAACATTTTGCAAACGCTCATCCAGGGCCGGATAGCGTTCAACACTTGGGTAGCCCTCAGTGGGCCGAGCGGCACCGTTATGATTGTCCTTAGCTGGCGCTGTGTGCTGACTGGAGTTTGTTCCCGACAATGCACCTGGCTTCATTGTACGTCGAAGCGGGCCGTCCTCATTCTTCACAATGTCGTACTTCATCTGGAGGTCTCTATTTTGCGTCTTCGCATCCGTACGTGCACAGGACGGCAATGGAGATGATGCCTCGAATTCTCCGTTTTCGTTGAGTCGCCTGCGCTTCTCAGCTATGGACAGTAGGAACTCGTTGCGGTTTGACGCGTCGTTCCGGGCACGGTTCTGAGCGAGGAAGCGAGATATGTCCTTGGTGATCTAAGAACCCGCTTGAGCTTAGCTTGCGCGAAAGAAGCAGCAAAAACGAACGAACGTACTGAAGTGTTTGAACGAGGCTCGACACCGTTGGCTAGATGCACGTGGTCAAGCTTACGCTCTTCCAGGGGACGTTCCTGCATCACGGTGTCTTCGTCGTCCTCATTCTTCGCCTGACCTAATTGCTAGGAGCATGCCATGTATACCGACGCTTTAATATGCTTGGGATATATGGACGTACCAATAAATTTGTCATAAGTATTCCCAATGCTTGCGGAACGTTCTTCCGCTCGCAATCTGGATTCAACACCACCATATCCGCCTCAAACCCTCGTAGCGCTTGGGAGAGACCGAGAGAGGACAAGAATGATTTGATTACTGCATCCCAGTCTTTATGGTACTCGGGTGGGGGCGATGGTGATGGGCTAGGAGACTTCTGTTTGGCTGACGCAGCAGGTACGGGCGGAGGGGCGAAAGCTGCGGTCTGAGAACCAGCTTGTGGTAGAGGAGGGTACGAGTACGAGTAGCTACCCCCTGATGGGAATTGGTATGTCGTACTGTTCCATGCATTCGCCCAGGCATTCGATGGATATCCATAGTAAGAGTAGCTTCCGGGTGGAGGCTGAGACGAGCCAGTCGCAGGACCCTGCTGCGGATAGTAGGTTCCCTGCGCGGGATACGGTTGGGACGGAGGCTGGGATGCGCCAGCCTGAGCATTCACAGGATGAGCCGACAGATGGGACATTGGGTAGTATGGTCGCGAAGCAGGTTGTGGCTGAACGACGAATTGGGACATGTATGCGTTCGCAGGGATCGAGGGATTGGGAGAAGGGGTGGCAGTATTAGAAGAACTTGGTCCGACAGAGGTAGGGTACGCAGCCTGAGAAGAAGACGTAGGCGCGGTGGCTCCTGCAGCATTGGAGGAGGGACCCGCGGCGGACGGCGGGGGACCCAGCGTCATGGCAGGCGGGTGAAGGTTGGAGACCAAGCCAAAATTTTCTGAGAAAGGAAAATGCCGCCCTGGTTTGGCTGGGACAAATAAAGGCGCGCGTACTGCGCCGATCGCTTGACGGTCCGGTCCAACTCTCCCACTTCTCCGCCTCTCTCGGACTCGACGTGTCTCGCATACTCCGTCCCCATTTCCTTGGATTTCTGGGACAACAATCGTACAGGACTGTTTGCCTCTGCTTTTACCTCAGCAAAGTTCCATTTCAATGGCTGTTGAAGCCAGTCGTTTGCCCCCGCCAACATTCAGGCTACGAGAGGAAGAGCTTCCACCCGAACTCATACTGTCCATCGAGCGCATCCTTGAGCTACACACAACCTCGGATTCGGATCCCTTTGACAACCTTGCAAATGACTTCAACTCCGTAGCACTGTTGAACCAATATTTCCCCGACGGTGAGTCCTGAGCTTATGGCATTACCGGCGCGTCCATAACTTCGCATATGGTTTTAGAGGCTGCACTGGGACAACTCGAAGCCGTGCAGGCACGACTAGCTCAGAGTGAACGGGAGCTTCAAGCGGAGATAGATGCGCTTCGGGAAGAACTGCGTAAAGACCAGGACCCGAGCAGGATGCAGCTCATTCAGGAGATGATTTCGGTGAGTGCGCATGCAGAGATGGCCTCCTTTGCGTTTATATATGCATGTATGGTGTATTTGCGGCTTAGGACCTCTTGGGACAAATGTCACGAATACGAGAAAAGGCGACCGAGTCTGAGGCTGTCGTACGAAATATTACCAAGGAGATTCAGGTCCTTGACTTGGCGAAGAAGAACCTCATTCTCAGCATGACAACTTTGAAGAGACTGCAAATGCTTGGTATGTTCCACATCGTAAACCCGCTTCTCGCTTTGTGTCTGACGCCTCCTCGCCTGATCAGTGAACGCTCTGGGCCAACTGGAGGACCAGATCAAGGAGCGAAAGTACGGCGACATCAAACAATCTCTTGCGGTACATCTTTATCTTCCTAACTATGGCCTACGTCTGCTTTAACACCTCGAGCAGGCTGTCAAGCAGATTGGACAAACGTTCAAACCATACACCTCGGTCCCGCGGATAGCTCAATTATGGCGGCGAATCCAAGAGGTTCAGAACGAGCTACGCCCGATGATTGACCAGGACTGGGACAAATTGTGCGCCTCAAAACAAGTTCTCATCTCGACAGAATGCTAACGCGTTGCGCAGCTATGTTCAGGACCCATCGAAGCCAATCAAATCGTCTGTGGTTACAGACGCCTGTCTTGTGCTGGATGTGCTGGGTCCGGACGTCCGCGCTCAGTTCGTTGAGCGCTATGTCGCCCTTGAACTGAAGGAATATCGCCGCATATTCCGCGCCACGGACGAAGCAGGGCAGCTCGACAACTTGTCCCGTCGCTTTGCCTGGTTCCGACGATTGCTCCACACGCACGAGACGGAGCAGGGAAGAGTGTTCCCGGCTGAGTGGAGGACCGGGTGGTTTTTAACTGCCAAGTTCATCGAGATTACGCGGTACTTTCAGACGCACATATGTTGTCAGAATGATGCTGACGGTGTACCTGTTTCCAGAGATGATATGACAGGCTTGCTGTCGAAGGCAGGGTCGAAACTCACTGTGAAACAGCTCCTCGATACATTAGCAGAGACGATGGAGTTCGAAGCATCTATGGTGAAGAAATACTCCACCCCGGTAGGAGCCGTTCCTCAAGCCCTAGTATTCGAGTTAATGGTCCACTAAATTGTACCATTTGTAGCTGCGGGACATCCTAAAGGCGACAACTCCTGCGAACGCGACGCGACAGTCAAAACCCATCACGTCCGCATTTGAAGCACATATGGGTGTCTACATCGACTCGCAGGACAAGTCAGTGGTTTCTTTCCTCGAACACGACCATCTCATCTAACCACCACGGTCTAGGATCCTGTCGGACATGCTTTCGCAGTATCGGGGCTCCAAGTCCCGGTCTTCGTTGGAGGCCGCGTCCACGTCAAGTACTGCGGACGACGAAGGAGCAACCCCAGTGCTCGTCCTCCCATCTTCCACTGAGCTGTTCTATTTCTACGCTCAGACACTGGATCAGTGCGCGCGGCTCTTTACCGGGCAGCCGTTATACGATCTATGTGCTCTGTTCAAGAAGTGGTTGCGCATATATGCAGGTAAGTCGTAGCAGGACCATGTTTCTGTCAGTCCAGCGTGTCTTATTTGTCCTGCAGAGGAGGTTCTTGTGCAGAGTCTGCGGAGGTAACACCCTACTTTAGATTGTCCCGTTGCACGGTTCTCATTCTTGTTTATCTCTGCGGGCAGACCGACAAACTTCACTCGAAAGTCGGTGGAGACGCGACATGACCCCGCAGAGCTCAAGAATGCTTGCACCCTCATCAACACTGCCGACTATTGCCAAACGACCGCCCTCGAGGTGAGTGTTGCGTATATTGTCGTTGCCCTTACGATGTATACATTCAATCGTTCTAGCTGGAGGAGAATATTCGCGAGAAATGCGACGAAGCCTTCAAGGAGAAGATCACTCTGCAGGAAGAGCGCGACCTCTTTGTGAGGTTAATGATTCACACTCTGATTCTGTCGTTCTAGCCGTTCTTCTGACATTGTGCCAACAGCGCTATATCTGCAGCTATTGGAGTCATGATCCGCGAACTGGAGTCGGCATGCGAACCTCACTTCAATACCCTTTCACGTACGCCATGGTCGACCGTGAAGCAAGTCAGCGGACAATCGGTCTACATTCAGGATCTGCTCCGCGCGATTGAGCAGATTGCTGAGACCGTCAAACCCGTTTTGGAGCAGAAGAAGTACGCGCGGAATTACTTTGACAAGATATCGAGGTATGTCACACCCAGCGACCGATTGTAAGGGTGCCTTGGTCTCACAACGTCCAGTACGGTTTTTGCCAAGTTCACGAATGCTCTGGTCCGGAGCCGTCCTTTACTGGAGATCGGTGCCGAGCAGGTGAGCAGCGAGACTCCACATCTCGGGGAATGGGCGATTCACATAGCACAACAGCTCTTGATTGACTTGCAAGCCATCAAGGCCTGCCTCCTCAAGATTCCTGGAGAGGCTCTATCAACGTCAAAGTAGGCCACACTGATTATATTGAACGATCAGCACGGCCGCTAACCCACTTTACTAGCTACACTAAGAGCGTATCAAAACACACCACGAGGTTAGAAGCCCTCCTCAAAGTCATCGTAACACCCGTTGTATGTACCTCGAATGAACTCTGCGGATCCTGTCCCCTTAAAAAGTATTATCTAGGATCCTGCCGAAGGCTTCATTCTCAACTACACCCTCGTCATTGGTGACGCCTCCTTCTCCAACTTTCAGAAGATCCTTGACCTCAAAGGCACACCGAAGTCCGCGCAAAACGGCCTTCTGGACACCTTCCTGACCATTACCAGTACGAAGGCTGATCTTGAGAACACCTCCTTCCTCTCCTCCCTCGACATGGACCCTGCCATGGTTGCGAACATGACGAGCCCTGCCAATAGTCGTGTCTCGCTCATCCCCGGCGCGGCTGGCGAGAGCATCCTCGCGGCGTTATCGTCCCCGCCATTGTCGAATGTGCCATCGACAGGCTCGGACGGGACAAACAAGTCGGACCAGTCGAGCAAGCGTGAGGTCTTCTCTGACTTCAAGAGATTCGTTAGCTTTGGGCTGAGGAGGGAGACCCTTCCACCGTCATAAGGCGAGCTGTTGCTTCCGATGCACGATACTCAAGTTGGCGCTGCAATGTCACAGCCCCGACCTTGCCCGTCCATGCAATATAATCAGTGTCGAAGCCAGAGGTTCCTTGAATGTAGATCATCCAACGGCACTGCTTAGTCTATGCAAAACAATCGTACAGCAAAAGAACAAACTACTCCTCCATCGCGTCGTCATCGCGAGCAGACGCACCCCCCTTCCACGTCTCGCTCCATTTGGGGTATACCCTTTTGTACAGCGACATGCACACAGTGTCCATCTGGTTGATCTGCCCGTCGAAGTGCGCCTTGTAGTACCCATGCGTGCCCAGCGACTCCTTGATGTGGCCCGTGTGGCCGTACTTGGTGTGCAGCTGGATGGGCTTGAAGTATGCGATGTCGTCTGCTCGGCGGTCAATGTCAACATCGCGCCACGATAAACGGAAAACGAGGAGGGAATGTGCACCCGCGTTAAAGAACATATAGCGGATCGTCGCCGTCTTTTTGTGGATCTTGAACGGGTGACCGGTCAGGACGATGCGCTTCGCGACGATTCGTGTTGTGTCTGGGTGTAAGAAACTACCCATCGCGACCAGCTCCGGGGCTTCGCGGCTCGTTAACATCCGTCTCTGTACACAGGACACGCTTGGACGCGCTTACCTTGGGGGTCCTCGGTCTCCCGAAGAAGCGAGCACGGCTGTTTGCCATAAACCACTGGGCCGTAGATCGTGGCGACGTCTGTGACGCCGTGGCGCAAGTACCGCTCAAACTTGTGCACATTGTTGGGCCCTTTACCTCCGCCTCGTGTGTGCTGGCTGTAGATGGGGTTGATGCACATCCGCCGTGGGCCAACACAGAGAATGAGAGGATCCTGAATCTCGGTGATGAGTCTCAATCAATCGGCACGGTCTCATAGTCGTACCTTGGACCGCACAGAGCCGTTGTACTCCGTATTCCTTTGGACGGTGAAGTTGAGGACGGTCTTCTTGTGTTCGTGTTGAAGCAAGCTGAAGATCGCGAAGGGTCGCCCCGGGATCATCTGTGCGGCCTCTTTGGGGACTTCCTTGAGGTAGATCGTCACCCTGGTGCCAGGCTGGTGTACAAGTGGTGAGCGAGACGAGTATATGCGCACGGCAGTTGTAAGCAGTTCACCTCAATTCCGCCCTGCTCTTCTGCTCGCCGTTGAACTGCACGCTCTGTGCGTTTGAAGTCTTCAAACTGGAATATTCGTGCATAGTCCCGAGGAAGATTCTCATACGGATCCCACGGGCTGGTGCGGAAGGAGCGCAGACCACGATACCTTTGGAATCTCGTCCGAGCAGGAACGTCCAAAGGCGTGTCGATTTCATCCGGGAACTGAGCATCGTCTTCCTCCTCGCGCTTTCTGTCTCTCCACGACTGTAATCTGCAAAAATGAGACACAATATCCAAGACGAGAGGGGTGAGGGCATACTCACTGTCGTGCCTCTTCAGCTTCATCGAGGTCCTGGAACATCACGCTTCTTCTATCGTCCGTCTCCATCTCTGTCCCGTCTACTGTCGGAATCTCCTCCATCTCCTCCATCTCTACTTCTCCGTCCTCACCATCATCATCCCCTCCATCGACATCGTCCTCGTCTGATTCGTCGATAATCCACGCCGCCTGGTATTCGCTTGTACCCTTCGGAACCTTGCGCACAGCCTTCGGGGTCGTACCCACCTTCGCATCGGGAATGGAATCGGGACGGCCGTTCGGCCCGCCGCGCATCTCCTCCTCAGTGGGCCAGGTCTGTTCGTTCGCCATGTCGTCAGGATCATTGCTCGAGACAAGTGAGTCGGCGGAAGACGCGTCCGGCTCGGCCAGTAGCTGAGGCTCAACGTCCATGCCAGTCCCGTGTTTGGAATGTCGGGCAAGAGGAGCAGAAATAACCTGTCAAACGAATGTGTGAACTCACATCGTCAACATGAGCTCGTAGGATCCACATGCTTACCTTCTGGACTTGGAAGTCGCCATGGTTGGGTATGTGTACGAGGCGGTTTGCGGATAGGTGCGCGCCACGAACGACACCGGTAACACTAAAAACTCCGTCCGCCCAGTCGATCTTCTCCCCGAGAACCCACGAGCGTCCGTCTCTCCACTTCACGTCCGAAGGCTTGCCCTCGCAGATCGCCCGCACTGTGTTAAGTGCATCTGCACCATGATGCATGTCGAACACCCTGGATTGGCTGGGGACGAAATATTGGATGAAAGACAAGAGCGACTTGAGGACACCAGACTTCTCCTTCGAGTCCATCGGCTCGTCTGACGAGACCACAGTGACAACCTCAGGGAGACCTTGAGCTTGAAGAGCACGAAGGAGGGTGTCGCCCCATTTGTCAACCTCGACGTTGGGTGAGAGGACGAAGACGACGTAGTCTGCGACCTTGCACGCATCCAGTGCCGCATATAGCTGCCTGTACGGGAGAGGGACGAACTGCACGGACGTCTTGAAACGCTCTGCTCTGCATCTCCAACCTCAGGAAAGGAGACATGCAAAACGGACGAGCAAGACGCACTTAAGCTTTTGCAGTCCACTGGCGGCATCCTCCTCGAGTGTCCCGTCGATCGCCTCCGCGAGCTTCTTGCTCACATCTCGTGCCTTCACGTCCTCAGTCAATGGAACGATGGCGACCACTCGAGGTGCACCGTCCAGCCCGCTGAATATGCGAGTTGCTGAGACCAAGCTTTGGCGCTTCTTCAATTGAGCCTGCTTTGCGCTATTGCGGCGGTTGATGCGAAGCTGTGCGGCGACATTGGCGGTATGGTTCGCCTTGGGGGACTGATGAGGTGTCCGTCCTAACAAATGGTTAGAGATCGGTAGGAATGTGGGGTGGCAGTGGACGTACCCTTCGCAGCTTCCTTCAAGGAACCCTTACTAGCATGTTTTGATTTGAAGGACTTGTTTTTCTGCAACACAAAACGTAAGTCGTGGTGAAGTTCTACTATGCATCTGGATGTAACTTGCTTGTTTGAGTGTGGGCCGGTGATGGTGGGCACTTTCGATCATGTTCCTGGAGGGGCCTTTGACTGGTGTATTATCTTGCTTTGGCCCGCTAACGAGGTGTTTTTTGTTTGAGAGACGCTTCGAGCTACGAGATAGTCAGACTGAATCGAGAGTTCCCCAGAGAAAGAATAGCCAAGCGTTTGTGAGCAGGTTTCGTAGGAGCGAGAGCCTTCCAATGCTTGATCTACCTCGAAATTTACGAGGAATCCATCTTATCTAATCTAGCCGAAAGCGATCATCCATCTTATCATCCAAGAGAAACCATGAACACCCCCAACGACGTTGACGAGGGGTGACAACAGCACTAGATTGGCATAAGAGCGGGTATGATGGCGGGTACATGGTGGCTAAATGAGGATATATCCGATCGAGGTATGTCCATGAACGAGGAGAGGTGTGATTGATATCCAATAAAAGATCATGAACAAATGCATGCAAGTTGAAGACGTCAGTAGATGGGGCAGGGTCAGCAATCAGTATATATACTAGTCTTAGTAGTCCGTGTTCATGGTCAGCAACCGATCAGTCTGACTTGTGCTCGAGCTCGTTGAGGAAGGCCAGCCAGGTCTTCTTGTCGATCACACCTTGGTCTGCAAACATGACCCCAAACCGATCAGTAAACACGCCCACCGGGAGGTGGAAGGATGTTACGTACAGTGTCCTTCAGTGTCAGTGACAACGACGTACCTCGCCCCAAGCTTCGTGAAGAACTGCTGCACGAGCTCGAGGGGCGAGTTGTCCTGTACAGTCAACGGCGCCTGGTCCATGTAGCAACTGAAGTCGTAGGGGTCCGCCCCGAAGATATTCGACCCGGTCTCTGCCAGCGACGTGATGGACGACGTCATGGGGAAGTGCCCATGCGGGCTCGCGGTGGAGAACGAGATGCGCGCATTGGGCTCGTCTGCGACGATGCTCAGCGCGTGCTCGAGTTCGTTCGCACCAATGTAGCCGGCCATGCGATGGCCCTCGTCGTCAGGCTTCAGGATGGGGAAGCCGGAGTCAGAGTGGCCGGCGTCGACGAGCTCTTGAAGCTTGTCGCGGAGGCTTTGGACGGTGTTCTCGCGGTTGAGGTCGATGGCCTCGACATCACGGTCGGTCTGCAACCACAATCCTTAGCGTGTTATTTAGGGATATGTTAGATAGGAACGCACAACGTCGCTGATCTGGAGATGGCCCCAAACATAGTCGTGCTTGGCATCCAAGTAGGGCAACTGGGAGAGTTCGATGACGAGATCATAGATGCCCTTCGGCTCCAGAGCGTCCGCAACCGTCTTTGCGACCAGAACCGAAAGCATGATCGGGACAACGTATGTCAGTGTATCCGTGAGTTCGAACATAATGACTGCCAGAGACACAGTGGTACGCTAGAAGAGTGGCATCAGTACAAACCAGAGATGGCGTCTCGGCACGTAGAGACTCACCGTAACACCAGAGAGAGTGGCCGCGGCGCCGACCATAGCATATAGCCCAGGGACGACGCAGTTAAGGTCACCCTTGCAAACCGCAAACGCAGGGCTATTGGGATACAAGAATTGCGCCCACTGGATGAGGATACCGAGAATACGCCCAGCACAGGCTCCGACACCCAGGGTTGGGATGAAGATCCCAGCGGGTACCTTGATACCGAACGTCACGATCGTCATGATGCCCTTCACGAGGAGCGCGATGAAGATGGCGCCGATAACCGAGGCGGCCTGTCCCGGGGGGTCGAGCACGCACAGACCGGAGTGGGTGTTGTGGCTGCCCTCCCGACACTCAGCGAAGAGGTTGTAGACAAGCTCGGTACCGCCCATGCGGGTGTAGGGGTTCAAGAAGCTCAGGATGGCGGTAACGAAAGTCACAAGGATGACCTCGACAACGGGGTAGTTCTTCAGCCATGTTCCACTGCGAATATGTCGGCTCCAGCGGAAATTGAGCTTGGAGAAATATGCTCCGTAGACTCCCTGATATATGCTCCGTCAACTGGTGCTGATCAAGAAGAATTCTGTACACTTACCCCAAAGACTCCGAGGAGAAGGAACGGGAAGAGCTCATATGCATGCCAATCCTAGAAAACAAGGCTTTTAAGCGCTCGTATCATATGTGGAATATATGCGCTACTGACCTTGTCGTACGTGACCTGGAACAGAACTAGCTTGCCGCTCCCGAAGGGATCCAAGAAGCGGAGAGTCATAGCCGCCACCATTGCGCAGAAGAAGCTACCGAAACACGTCAGCCCATGCGCATCACGGTAGAATCCAAACCTTACCTCCGCCACATAACCTTTGCGGGGAAGAAGTACGAGACCTCCTCAAGGCTAAATAAGACGCCACCCACGGGGGCACCAAACGCAACCGCAACTCCGGCCGCGCATGCTGCACTAAGGATCCCACGGCGCTTCCCTAGGACGACTAGCGTTAAAAAGACGTCGCACTCACAAAAATGACATGTCCAAACCTTCGTTGGTCTCATACTTGCTGAATAACCTACTGACAATGTTCCCAACGCAAGAAGCGATGTGAACGAATGGCCCCTCCTTACCTGTGTAGGACGTGCGGGGAAACAAGGTTTAAATTCGTAGCTTCCCGGAAGACGAAGCTAAACATACCAAGAGAAAGCCCAGAGGCGACCGAAAGTGCCAGTCCAACCGACTTCGTGAACAACGTACGGCCACCGAGGTATCCATGGATGACGAAACCTACCCGAGCGGACTAAGGTTATCTAGTACGGCATTCCACATAGACGTGGGACATACCAGAAAGGATGGTCTTGATCTCAGGAATGCCGCTACCAGCAGCCTGGAATAGAACAGTCAATACAAAAGTATGCGCCCGGAGGCGCAGGTTTACGTACGTAGTAGAGAACCTTGCGACCCGCGGCTGCGGGAGACTGCGCTCGGTTCTTGGTATCGTCGCCTGCCGCGAATGACGAAGAGAGCACGCCGGAGTCTTTCCGGGTGACAAACGAGGTGGAGGCGGTCAGGTTGATCGTCAGAAGCGACGAGACGACAGCGAGCGCGATCTGATTTCGCCTCAGCAAATAGAAGACCGTTGGTAGACGCGGTATGACGCACTGCTATGATGGTATAGACGGAATACTCGATCGCTTCCACCTCCAACCAGCCCGCAGACGCCACCGGGGCGAAGTACTCTCCCCACGGCCGCCATGCAGCGCACTCCTCGTTGACAGCTACGGTCACGAACGACGGCGTGTTGCTTAAGAGCACGTCGTCCTCGGTCGGACAGCAGAAACGCTTCGCCTTCCAGAGGCCCGTAGTACAGTATCCCTCCTTGATGTCGAAAAGCCATTGCTCGCTCCGAATAATCAAGAACGCAACAACCGCCGTGAGAAGCCCGATGATCGTGACCGTCAGCCATCCAATCGACCTGTCGAGCTGTCTCCGAATCCTTCCGCGACGTGACCTGCGTCTCCTCAGCGAGCCTTGGCGAGCGGAGTCCTTGATGGCGTCGTGCAGCCAGTCGATGGACGTGAAGGAGGAGTACCACACACGGACGCCGTTCGTCTTCACCGCGCCCACCGGCTCATCATCGTCCTGCCCAACCACGGGTTTGTCATACGCGGAAATGGGGCGCTGCGTCGAGAAGTAGCTGGTGTTTCGGAAGGATATGGATCGGGGTGTGTGGCTGCCGCCGGGTGTTGGTGGATTCGGGTCCCGGCTCTTGGGAATGAAGAGGCTGGGGAGTGCACCAAGCGCATGGCGGGAGCGGAATGTTGACTTTTGCTTACCATTGCCGGCATGGGCGCGAGATGACGCGGGCAATGTCCCGTACGATGCAGCACGAGCCTCCAGTGCCGGGCGCAGCGAAGACGTCTCGTCTGGCGCGAGGTCGGGACCGCTCGTCGTGCTGGGATTGCTGCCGATTTGCAGGAGACGCTGTCGCCGCCATTCCGTGGTGGAGGGGCCGCTCAAGGGGCCGGACGGGCTCTCTTCGGCGACTGTGTCGAGTGCAGGGTTGTCCACGGATGTGCTCCTCCGCACAGTCATGATGTGGGCGGGCAAGCAGGTTCGGTTCCAAATCTACCTGCGCGCCTCCCTCGGGCTGATATAGGGCTGTCCTCGAGGCAGAGAAGCAGTCCGGGACGGGCAGCGGCTACTCGGGACTACAAGGTTAACGAGAGACTAGGTCGTCAGACCAGACCAAGATGCGTGGTAGCTTGCCGTACCTGAAGTCCAAGAGACCTGTCACCTCTCTCAGGACGCGCCGCGGAGGTATTGGGAATCGAGGAAAGCTTTCTTCCTCCTCCAGGGTATCCGTAGCAGGGGCGTGAAGGCACCAGAGGAGATGACACTGGAGAGAGAGTGGGGAGAATGTCACCCAAGTCCATTTCCAGGGCACTTCCGGCTGAAGTGCCCTGGGCGCCACCGCCAAGAGGGCTCGAGCGCTCCTTGCCCATCACCAGGCTGAGCACTAGTTTCCCAGGCTCATGCCTCTTTTGGAGGGGACTTAGTTCGCCCGAGACAGAGCCTAGTGCAAAGGGGCTTGCCTCGCGCTCAAGACTGCCTGCAGAGACCCTGTCTACACAAACACTTCCCTCCACTCCCTCGCGCAAAAATGACCACAGCAGGTCTCGGTGTTCCCGTCAAGCTTCTGCACGAGTCCCTCGGACATGTCATCACCGTCGAGTTGAAGACCGGCCAGCTTTACCGTGGCAAGCTGGCAGAAGGTATGCCTCAATGCTGACCTTCCCATCCTACCGCTACTGACGCGTCACTGTCCCTTCTTTATAGCTGAGGACAACCTGAACATCTCCCTCAAAGATATCACCGTTACCCAGCGAGATGGCCGTGTGTCCCAGCTTGATCAAGTGTACATCAGAGGAAGTATGGTCAGATTCTTCATTGTCCCGGACATGTTGCAGAACGCGCCCATGTAAGTTTCCAACTAGCTTAGCTCGATCTTGTCTTCTGATTGCTCAACTCTACCCGACGATGTGCAGGTTCAAGCGTGTGGGACCCAATGCAATGAGGGGAAGAGGTATTGGTACGGCCCGTGGAAGGGCTACGATCATGCGAGGTGCGTCTTTCCGTTCTTTCGTCCATTATCTAAGTTATCTGATGGGGGATTGTCGCTTATTAGCAAACGGTACGTTGTTGTCGATCATATTAACACGCTGGTTGGTGCTGATATTGTTCACAGCTCGTCGTGGCCGCGGCGTCCCCTCCGCAAGAGGTATCCGTCGATGAATGTCTACCTGGATTCACATGTAGTGCGCCCCTATCGCTCCAAAATTGTTCCCATAGCTGTACTTGTGTTATTAGATCTCCACGTTATTCGCTTTCATGCTTGTACCATATCGCATATCTGCGAACCAGTGATGGATGCTCATCAAGACATCCAAATCCACAAACTTGCATAGTGTCCCGCAACACGGTGTACAGAATGCAAGGAAATCCGAAACCCGAAAGCTTCTATCGTACATGCCTATGGATCATTCGAGCCAGGTAGTGTCAGTGGCACGCCATGCCCTTGTTGTCTCCACCGCCAGACAGGACAGCGTCGATGTCCATGTGAGCGGAGAAGATGAAGTGGCCAATGGCCGCGCCAACAACGGTGGCGAGGATGAGGTATGCCTGATCAAATTATCCTTCAGAACAACCATGTCTGTACTTCGGTCCTTAAGCACTCACGTTGTACGTCATGAAGACGAGCATCAGGAAGAAGGAGAGGAAGACCTGCGCGCCGTACAACGATGCGCGGGCGACACGAGCAGTGAACGGAAGAGGCGTCCTACAAAATTTCAGGATATGTTAGCCGTGGTTCTATCCGTACCACGAGCATTCGCGGCACGAAAGCCGGAGGAATGCGCAGCGACTAGCGCACGCTAGTAACGACGATTCCAAGGAAGAGTTGGAACTCACCCGACGTTCGTCTTCTTAACCAAAGTTCCGGTCAACAACCCAGCCTCCTCTGAATCGATCTCAGGCGAGTCCCGACCACTCACCGAACCATGTGAGTGAGCGGCGGCAGCGGCCTTGCCCTTGCCCTGCGCGCTGAGCGTCGCAGCGATGCGGAGGTCGAGGTTGCGCTGCGCGACGCGCAGGTACTCGTAGAACACGCCAAGGCCGGCGATGACCACGCACGAAAAGACGAACGCGCTGGTCGTGGAGATGTGCCAGGAGCGGAAGACGATGCAGGTGTCCTCGATCTGCGTGTTCCAGAGCATGTTCATGGAGCACTTGGGACCCATGGGCATGGGCATGTCGTGGCCGCCGTGGTCGCCGTGGTTCATCTTCTGCGAGGGCTTGGCTTGGTGTGGGGTATGTTTGAAGGAGAGACTGGGAAGAGAGCCTAAGTAGCAGGCAGAAACGCTGCGGAGCGGCAGAGAAGAGAGCGTGCGAGAACAGTGCGAGACTCGGAGTTGGTCCTAGTGTCGAGGCATGAAGCGCCCACTGAAGGAACACTTCGGCAAAGCCCGACGACGCGTACGCCTGAAGAGTGGGTGGGACGCGTCAACTTGCACGTTCTCGCATCCCTTCCTCCTCTTCCTCCTTCACTGATCTTTCATCATGGTGAGTCGCGCAGTTCTACGTTGTGTGCTCTGTGCTGACTGTCTTGTCAGGCCAGACGTTACGATAGTGCGTACGCACATATGGATCGGTCTTGAGCACTTCCACTTATGCTGTTACATCTTAGGCCGTACAACCATCTTCTCGCCCGAAGGTACGTTCCATGATTAAGTGTGATGTATTCTGTGTGGTTGATATCTTGTGCCTATAGGGCGCTTGTATCAAAGTGAGCACACTGTATAGTTCATCTAGACCGTGTCCTGAATACCCGGATGTCAGTCGAGTATGCGATGGAAGCCATCTCACATGCTGGAACCGTTCTTGGTGTCCTTTCCAAGGACGGCGTTGTCTTGGCGGCGGAGAAGAAGGTCACTGGAAAGCTTCTAGACATGTCTAGCGCGAAGGAGGGCGGGTATGGCGGGAGTGGCGAGAAGATCTTCCTCTTGAACTCGTGCGTAAGAGTTCCATCTGTCCTGCTGCGAGTAGTTACACTCCAGATCGATACAGGAACGTCATTGCTGGTGTTGCTGGAATCGCGGCAGACGCGAATTCACTCGTGAACTACGCGCGACAAGCATCACAAAGACACCTCTTCATGTATAACGAAGACATTCCTGTAGAATCTCTCGCGCAACGGCTATGTGATCTCAAACAAGGCTACACGCAGTACGGAGGTATGCTGGCTTTCCCTGTTTCCTCCCCTTTACTATATCCCCTTCTTCCTTTCATCATGCTTACTGTGATCATCCTTTTCTAGGTCTCCGGCCATTCGGTGTCTCCCTGCTATATGCTGGCTACGACCCACATTACGAGTTCCAGCTTTACCACTCCGACCCGTCCGGCAACTACTCGGGCTGGAAGGCGACGTGTATCGGCGCCAACAATGGCACGGCGACGTCCCTGCTGAAACAGGAATATAAGGAGGACATCTCCGTTGAGGCCGCGATCGAGCTCGTGCTCAGGACAATGAGCAAGACGATGGACAGCACGACGCTAGGCAGCGAGAAGCGTGCGTCCCCTCTTTTCCTTCATGTCGGATGTCCGATTGGGGCGGATGTGGAGGCGTCTGGGGTAGACACTAGTACTGACGTCCGTGCATAGTGGAGTTCGCGACACTCACCCTCGACGCTAACAAGAAGCCCAAGGCGAAGGTCTACAAGCCGTCCGAGATTGACGTGCTCCTGCAGAAGCACGGGCTGGGGAAGAAGGATGAGGATACGGAGATGTCGTCGGCATGATCACGATCGTAATCGGGGCAGCTCGCTCACCTTGTAGGATTGTTTGTTTAGCGCGGACCTGCTATACAGTGTACAATGTTCACGTTCAGTTCAAAATGCAACCTGACGACTGCGCGGCGCGTCCGAAAATCACAGGTTCCGATAACTAGCAAGTTCAAGGCTCCATGGATCTCGTCCAATGCAGTAACTCCGAGGACCGACATGGGCAGCGGTGTCAACCTACCAATAACTGCCTGGCCCGGCCGCGTCCAAGTGGCTTACTATCACCATATGCAGCGACTTGCATCGTCTCGCGGACTTCCCCCCGCCCCGCCCCGCCCGTCCCCCTCGGCGGCCCTGCAGATCCCTTAAAACGCATGCCGCGGTCACGACGCCCCCGTTTCCACTACGAGGCGCGACCGACTAACCCGCGATCCCCCCAGACTAGAACGTCAACGTGCATGTCTATCGCCGCCCGCCTCAGGCTAGCATGTCTGCGGCCCCGGACGATGTCAAATGTGCCAATTCAGTCTGCTTGGCGGCATTACACTTCGTTGCATCATTGTGTGCTGCTCTCACGTTTGGAACCTGAGGCACCCTGCGCCGCCTCGTTTTCAATAAAGTATGGTTGCGGCGGCCCCTGTCCGGAGCTCACACCGTTGCAGGCCCGGCCAGAGGGCCAAAATACGTATACGGTCACGTAACCACCGGACAAATTCAGTACGAACGACGGGCGCGAGGCCTCAGTCCGCCATGCGGCCGCGGAGGGCGTTGTGCGTCTCACGCTCGGTGCTTATAACTTACAGGTGTTCCACCTCTTCGCCATGAGAGCGGGATATGGATCCAATTGTCTTGTGCTGGATGGTCGATGAGCAACTGGACCGTTCATGTCAATGTCCATATGCTCGCTGCTCGGCTCAGGTGCCACTACCTGTGCTGCGCTCTAGGAACGAACATCTCGGTGTTTAGGGGGATATCCCAGAGGGGGTGCTAGTATCTGTAAGTATATACGCGGGAGGGGTCGACCGCTAGGCCCTGGGGCCTGTCTGGCAGGGTACTGGTGAGGTCAATAAAAATAAAGCTTGAGGCACGACGCGCCGCAGGGAATGGCGATTATTACCGCCGCAGAACAGGCTTGTGGCCCTCCAGGTCCGGAACCTTCAGTGGGCGGTCCCAGGCCCGCATCTCTAATGATTCTAAGCTCAGGTTTCCGGATACTTGACTAACCACGCGGTCACCGTCCTGGTAAGAATTCTATCGCGATATCGTATGTGTTCATGGGAGCTTAAACGAAGTTTAGGATATAGGACGCGGCACGATTGCCGGTCGCGAAGCTGCAAGCAGAAGGAACTCAGACGTACCAGTGCCGAACGCTGGATGCAACCAACCTTCACGCACGCGGCAGAAGCGATCTCGTTTTAAAAATGGCGGTGGACCCACCGGAACAATGTTTACCGGAACTGACACCGCAGGCTGACGGCAAGAAGGAAAGGAACAGCCATGGCGTCCAGAGCTCCACAGAGGTCCTGTTCATGCTGTCAAGAATGCGAGAGTTTCACGATACTAGTGACGACGCAGCCACGAGATTGAGGATCATCGGCTATTATGAGATGCGCGAACAGTCATTTTAATGGTACAACTAGCATTGATGGCCACTATGCGGTACAAGACACAACAACATCGGGCGATATCACCGCGGACAAACAACACAGATAGCTGTGACACCCCATTTGATGAGAATATGTTTGTGCTTGCGTCGGCTGAAGACGTTGAAGTCGCAGGAAAAACCGAGGGCGCGTAGTGTTTGGTTGGTTTCAGTGAGACGAGGCGCCGGAGAGCCAGAACAACAGATTTTGGCTCGCGCGAGAGGGGCACACCGCTCAGTCGCGCATGTCGTCGTCCTTGGCGACAAAGGACTCCTCGTTCTCGTCATCGTCTGCGGTCTCCTCGGGCTTGAGTCCGGCCTTGGCGAGGGCCTCGGCGGAGGAGTAGTCAACGCGGACACCACGCGTGCGGCGGCCCCCCGTGTTGATGATCGCGGTGGTGTCAATCTCTTCATAGTCATCCTCCTGCAGGCATACGACGCGTCAAACGCGAATGAAGATGAGCGTGTCACCCGAGAGCATGGATAGGGACGCGCCGGGGCGTGGAGACGTACCTCGGGCATTTCTTCGTCCTCGTCCTCGTCCTCTTCCTCGTCCTCTTCCTCGTCTTCATCGTCTTCGTCCATCACGTCATCCTGGACGAGCTTACCCTTGCCCTTGTCCACAGGTGGCACAGCGGCCGTGGGGTGGCTGCCATTGGCAGTGGACGCCCTGGGTGACAGCTGTAGCTGAGGACCATGCGGGAACCACAAGGCAAAGCAAGTACGTACGAGAAGCCGGTCGCGTCGGTGGACATCGGAAATCTGTGCTCAGGTGGACAGGCGCAGTGGCGTGGTGGTGCGTGAAGAGAGAGGGTCGCGGTGCAGCAGGTGGTGGATTACAATCAACCGGTCCTCGACGCGTCGCGACGCGTCGGCTCCCTCCCCTATTTGCACTTGTTTGAAGGCGGCGCCGGCCTCTCCGGAAATTAAGTAGGCCGGACCGCCACCAACCATGTTTGGAGCCGAACCGGAGTCCGGTGCCGGTGGAAATCGTGGGAAATGAGGTCCCCATTTGTGCGGATCGAGTGTGTGGCCAGTTAACCGCACATGCGCTCCGCTCCCCGCCGTCGAATTGTCGCCGCCGGGAGCCTCGCTCGCGGTCATGGACCGCAACCCTGCGTTTCAACTAACCCCCAGAGGCTGCCCTGGCCTCATATAACGTGCCGCATAACTGTTGTTGTTTGGAACCGATATGGAGGCCCGATCGCGTCGTGATGGCAAGCAAGGCGCTCGAAAAATTACAGTTGGGCGCGGTTGGTTGTTGAATGACGTCGGTCGCTGTCCTCGGTGCCTGGGAGCATCACCGAGGACGTCAGTCGCGGCCCATTGACGAAGGCGGGGCCAAGACGGACGTGTTTTGAGGGCGGCAGGGAGGACGTATGGCAGGGCCTCGGCGGGGGGGTCGGCAGGGTGCCCCATGTAGGCAAATTGGACTGGGTGTGGGAGTGGATTCTGAATAGAATGAGAGGAAACGGGAGCATTAGAGGGTGATGGTGAGATGGCGGGATCTGAGCGCCGCCATGTGCGCCGGGGGATGAGGGCGTTGGCGGAGACGAGGACGAGCGCCGACTGTTTGCTCGCTACACCCACGGTCGGCGCCCAGCGTACGTGCGGATCGTCTTCCTGGCCTCTCTCTGCCCGGCGTCGTCCCTGCCTCGATGAGCTGCCACCGTCGCAGCACGGGCCAACACACCATAACCCCGTTCCTCCTGGGCTCCGACTCCTCTCGCCCAGACGACTCCAATCGTCCAACCGATCAGCCCCCGCCAGGCTCCTCGACGTCCCCGACTCAGGAATCCCGCTCGCCTCCAGACCCGTCCCCCGATTTGTCACGCTCCTCCTCTGCTCGAAGCGCCAGGCGGTCCTCGTCCTTCCTTCCTTCCTTCCGTCTTGCTGGATTTTCCTCCGACCGCGACCGCGACCGCCGCGACAACGACCGTCGTTCCCGTGACATGCGCTCCCGCTCGAGCAAGGACTCTCAGCCCAAGCCCAAGCCCAAGCCCCTCCTCGTCCTCAAGCTCTCCGGCTCCTCCTTCCTTGACACCGTCATCAGGGACGACAAGACCAAGGATCCCCTCTACATCCTCGAGACCTCTGCCGAGAACACTTCTATCTACCGCCTCGACCATATTCGCGACGAGCCCATCAAGGCCGCCACTGTGCAATGGCCCGTGCACCCAGTCCGCGTAAAGAACAAATCTGGTCGATCTATCCAGTTTGGAATCGGTAGTTGGAGGGAAGCCGAGGACGTTCTCAAGAATGGGCCCCTCGGCAATACTGCGTACGCCGATCGAACCACTCCTGATTTGCTTCTTCGTTGACCCTCGCCCTCTGACAGCATACGCAAGTTCAACCTGCCACACTATCCCAATAGTTTGAAGTGGAAGCTCATCCCTGGTAACTGTTTCTGTGTACGTGCGCCTCCTTCACGCGTCATTGGTGTCTCCCGCTGACATCCCCCCTCCCCTCTGCCTTACGTCGGGATACGTATCCAGTGTGTAACGAACGCCATAAAAGGTCCGGTCGCCGTCCTCGACGCTGCCACGCTTAGTGCCCCACCACGACTCAAAATCTACGACTCACTTATCGACAAGGAAACGGCACGCTCTCAAGACAATTACAAGGGCATCCCCACCATTCTTCTCGACTATCTTATCACGACCGCCCTTCTTCTCGTCACAGATGTCCAGGAATGGCTCGATCGACCAAGGGAAGCACGTATCCCTGGCGGTAACTCGTACACTGTGCAACGTTGGCTTGCGCTCATACACCACAGACCCGCGCCTCCGGAACCCGACCATCCCACCGTCGACCTCAGTCTGACAGTTTCGTCAACACCGCCGCACTCCGCCACTATCCCCTCGCCTGGGGGTATATGGGAGACACGGAGTGGAGTGACTTCGCTCTCAGGTTCGAATGGTTCGGGATCAGGTGCGTCATACCTGGGTGATCCATTTACACCGACGACCCCCGCCACGCCTGTTACGCCCGCGACGTCTTATTCTCGCTCCATGGAAGAAGTCCCTCCTGTACCACCAGTACCAGGCTCATCGAGCTCGTCGCCCTTTGCGTTTAACACCGAACCGTCTCAAGCTCGTGAGCGTCATAAATCGAACCCACAATCGTCATCACACTCTCCGAGCTCATCTACGTCGACGATGGCGGGAACTCGGCACCCGCAGACCCTCTCTTTACCCGCTAGTGGAGATGATTCTTTGCTGTCTCAGTCGGCGCCTGTCTATGCCTCCGTCCCGGCCTCGCCGCACCCTCCTACGTCCGCCGGGCCTTCCACAGCTTCTTCGTCTTCCTCGGGTTCTCGGTTTGGTCGGAGGCAGTTACCTATACCTCCGGCACCACCGCCTCCTAATTCGTTCGCGCAACCTTGGTTGTATCCGTCTAGTTCCTCATCGTCCACTTCCCCGACGAGCACGTTGCCTCCAAGCCCATCCACATCTTGCTCAGCGCCAGGAGGCGCGGGCATAAGCGCGGCGCGCGCGGCAGCTCGGGCTTCCATGCGAGGATCTCTGCGGACAGCAATACCGCCACCAGCCCCTCCGCCTCAGGGTTCCATCCCTCTGCCACCAAAACTTGCACAGGAGCATCAGGGGTACGCCGCTCACCACGGTCATAGGCCGCACACTGCGCCTGAACTTGAGGATGCGAGCAGACGGAGACACTCCGCGAGCGAGTTCGGCAGGTATATGCCACCAATGGACGAGGACCTCCTCCCGGCGAGCATGCATCCGTACGCGCAGGCATATACATATACATCAGTGCGCGGCCGGGAGGTCAACGACCGCGACGACCTTCCGGGACAGATGCGCGAGCTCAGCGTCTCAGGTGCCGGACCATCAGCTGCGCACTCGAGTATGCATGCACACATCCGGGCACCCAGCCAGCCCGCACCAGATTACGACAGGCACTCGTTCGCGAACATGGCGCCGCCCATGCCGGCCCTCCCGCCCCTGCCCACACCACAAGGTGCGACCGGCTCTGGCATGCGCTCACCGCAATCCAGCTCGAACCGCCGCGTGTTGACCGTGGTGAACGGTGATGCGAACTTGCTGCCTACGGAGGATCCTGGGCGGGTGTTGCCCGGCGACAGGCGAGTACGCCAGCAGCAGCAGCCGCGCATGTCTGCGGCGTATGCGGACAGTGTCTACGAGATGCCCCCTCCCGCGTATGACGCAATCGACTTTTCGGTGCCCCCAGTCCGCCATTTGCCCCGACAACCACCAGTACCGTTACCGCAGGCGCGGCGGAGCACACCCCAGCTCCCGCTAACCCCTTTGCATTCGGCTTTGGTCACGCCTACGCCTTTGCCGATGCCTCCTCTAGAAGCAGGCGGGGAGGGCCAGCGCGGGTCATAGACCTCGCGGTCGCCTCACGTCCGTTAGAGTTCGGGGCCGGAGCGCGTGTGCATACGCGTATGTCATGCCGTCTGCTTAACGTTTTTCTTCCGTCCTTCGCGGTCGCCGGAGGGACCCGCCGGTCAAGACGTCGCTTTCTCTTCTTCTTTTGGCTCTTCACGCTCGTTAGACTTTCTGCTTTCCCATTCACCACCCACCATTCCTTATTCAGCCGCCAGCTCCGACCACATCCAATGCAGTCCGCCTACGCTCGTTTGTTGCATCATCACCACCTATTCTCGTACATCCATTCTTTTTTTACGGTCTTACACCCTTCCTTCCTCTCGCTAACCACCCCCTACCCCCACCCCCGTGACCTTCCTGCACATCGTCATCTGAATCTGCACACATCTGTCTTTTTACTGCTGCAATATTCTGCTGACTCGGCCGCAATAACCCCGTCCCCCGACCCATACATATGCATATGCTTCTTCTCGATTTCTCCCCTTTCTTTTCTTTCTGCGTGGGATCTTGACGATCTTGGCTCCTCCGTGTATTATACGCTACAGGCTGTTCCGCTTCAAGCTACTGCTCTATCCCCGCCATATAATCCTGTCTTATCACCTTCCCCCTTCCCCCTCCTCCCGCCTCTCCAATTGTATTTCCCCCCATCTCCCCCTCCATTCCAGACACGCACGCACACGTCTACTCCCTGCCCCTGGTCGCCGCCGGTCGCCGGTCATGCCGCGCTAGCCAGCAAGACTGCATATCGTACTCGCGCCGGACCGTCGTAATACGCGCATACCCTCTGGATCAATCAGTATATCCGGTGGCTTCTCCCACCGTGCTTCTCCCTGCTTCTCCCCGGCCCCGCCGCCTGCCCCTGGCGCCGCTCCTGTGTCGCCGTACCCCCTGTCATCGCCCGCCAAACGCGTATCGGCGTCCGGTGCCTGCCTTCCCACCGGCGGTGCTCACCGGATGCCAGTGTAGATACTACAACACGGGGGTCGTCTTTCTTTCCCTAGGCCTCTTTTGAAGCTTTCGTCGGCTGGCTAGCCCTCCTAGTCCATACAGATCGGCCAGAGCGAGGCGAGTCGGGATCCCGTAACCCCCGCATTCAGTCGACGCTTCTTGTGGCTTGGCCCCCCTTCTCTGCTGCTTCTCCCCGTATGCCGGGCGACAGGTTCGGTGTGCCTGACGTCTGTTTGGACTGCTGCACCGCTTCGCGTCCCAGTGCCCCAGTTTATCGTTCCCAGCCCATGCACACCCCTGGCTTCTTTTTGTTCGTTGCCCCGCCCCGCGGCCGGGCCCCTTCGATTCCCATCGTTGCAACCTGTCGCTTCGTAGCCTCTGTTTCTCTTAGCTTAAAATCCAGTGTCCAACCGCAGCTTGAGTCGACGGCTCCCATACGTACGGTATATACTTACTCCCGCTTCCCGCCTTTGGAATCCTAACGCACACACCACCTCGCATATCATAGTTCCCCGTATGTTCGGGCCCGCTCGCTGCCGAGTCTGTTATATATTGTACAGCGCTCTGCTCTCTGGCCCGCCGAGCTCCAAGCTCTGGAATCTGTACTACCACTACTTACACGCGCGCACCCTTAATTGTCTCTTCCCTGCACCGCATTTCATGATCACTTAATTGTCGTGAATCGTGATCATTGTTCCCGCACATTCATATCTCTCCCTCTCCCATGGATATATACTTACAAATAGGATCCATACGAATCTGAATATGAATATAACACCCATCAGTATCTGCACATCCTTACAAATGTCAAACATTGACAGACCTGGCGCGGGCCGTCTTCGAGATCGAAAGAGAGAGAGAAAGAGAGAAAGAGAGATGCAGCGTGTGCCAACTGTCATCGGGGACGTCTTTGTTGTTGTTCGCGGAAGTCGAGAAGGACGAAAGTGGCAAGTTGGACTGACGGCGGGAGCCCACGAAGCCGCGGACCACGCGGTCGTTGTCGCGCTGCGGCGACACGGGTGTGTTTATCGCTGCACATGACGGCGCCGCTGTGCGTCGTGGAGGGGGCCGCGCCCGGCAGGAGCGGCGTGTGTGTTGGCAGAGGTCGGAGGGGAGCAAGGGCCGCGCGAAGGCATGTGCCGGGTGCGTCATCGCGGACGATGGGTGGGCCTTGCGATCACGTTGTGGCGTTCCGTCCGCGACGATGTCGAGGGTGCAAGATAAGCAAGATGGCGAGGATCTCGACTAGGCAGGGCTAAGGAGCGGGAGTTTGATCCGCTGGAACGGTGTGATTGAGTGTGATTGAGGTGCGCGATCGGGGTCCTTTGAATCTGTCGAAGTGCTAATAAGTAGTCCGCTAAGTATAAGTACTTAATCAGCTCTGTGGCATGCGTACTTGCGATGGTATCCGAAAGCGTCGTCGCAGTGTCGTCGAGCGCAACAGCTCGTTGCTGCCAGGCCCAGATGGTTAATTAACCTGGTTTGTCATACCAGGTCATACCCGAGTGGATCCTCATGAGTCCTTGGTCGGAGCCCAGGCGAGCTCTGCCGCGGATTTTCCGAGCGACCTGGAGTCTGGACAACTTGATCAACGGTTAGCCTTCATAAGCGTGCACTACCCGGGTGGTCGGGGCACCGTACCTGGCGCGGTTGACAACCTTAAGCTTTGCGAGTCTTTGACGACGTGTTCACAATCAACACTAGGCAAAAATTTTGTTCCGGACGTCTCGTGCATGCAAGAGTTGCCAGTGGCAGGCGACCTTTTTTGCCTATGTTGTCTTCGCCGCCATTGCATGTCGTCCGCACCCTGTCTGAGGAAGCGGATCGCGACGCGACGTGTCGGCACTTGCTATAAGTGCTGCAATTTAAGCTGCCTCCTTTCAACAACGCACAGTTCAATGTCGAATAAAATGACGTACGTCCAAAATACCTCCGTCAATACGGCCAGAGCTTTCACGCTGCTCCAGACTCGTTTGCATATAACCAAACCAGGTTGGATTACGGTTCAAGGAAGCAGGGACTGACATAGCTAATGTCTGACTGACAGCTGGAAGAAAGTACTTAGTCAGTATATTCTCTAATTCGTAACGATCCACCTGGTTAGAGAACTAAAGTATGGATTATCGTCTAACTGCTGTCGCATGAATGAACGGGTGGACCTGGAGTCGCGCAAGCGCAAGAGCCCTGCGGAGGATCCGGAGCAGCAGGAAAATGAAGAGTCTTAAGGTCCCCGGCAGGTTCAATGCCGAGATCTGGAATCGGCCTAAGAAGGTGGTTTGAACCCCTGTGACCCTGTACTCACCTCCCAGTCCCAGCAATGTCTCCGACGACACTGCTACTATAGGATGACCAACCTAGTCCCGGTGAGCCTAACGATCGTCGTCCTCCACAGACCGTCGCCGCGTCCCGGCGGCGGGACAGCTGTCCGGCGGGCCGAGTTCAAAAAACATATTAGTGTACCGTGACACTAGTGCTGGCATTCGGAACGTGTCCCGGTCCCCCGAAGGTGGCCGTGAAACGAAGAGCGGGTCCTTCGCTCCCACCTTATCCCAAGGAAACGCAGACTGCTGCGGGCGTAATGAGCAGGGCTCACTTTTCCTAGACTCCACCATAGCCACGTCTTTCGAGCCCCCAAAACGACCCCGGACATGTCGCACGAGCACGATCACACTCCCGGCGTCCCCGATGCAACCAAATCAAAACGGAATCCTATCCTGATCGTCGTAATGGTACGCCGAAACCTCATCCCCTTCTCTTCCTCACCCTCCTCTACACCCACACTCACCTGCGCACCCGCAGGGCGTCGCGGGCACGGGCAAGACGACGCTCGCGCTCGCGCTCCAGGCGCGGCTCGGCATGCCCTACATCGAGGGCGACGCCCTCCACCCGCCCGAGAACATCGCCAAGATGTCCGCCGGCACCCCGCTCACCGACACCGACCGCGAGCCGTGGCTCAAGCTCATCCGCACCACCGCCGAGCGCCTTGTCTTTCCCCCCTCCCCCTCCCACTCTGACCCCGACCGCCAGTACCCGGATGCCCCGGGCGTGCTCGCGACGTGCTCTGCGCTGCGCGGGTACTACCGCGACATCCTCCGGGGCACGCACGTGCCGCCTGGGCTTCCCGTGGATATGAATGGGAATGGGGATGATGGAAGTGGGACTGCGAATGGGAATGGGAATGGGAACGAGGCGCGAGGCGGGAGCCTCCCGGCGTACTTCGTGTACATCAAGGGCGAGCGCGCCGTCATCTGGGAGCGCATATCGGCGCGGGAGGGGCACTACATGAAGCCGGGCATGCTCGACAGCCAGATCGCGGCGCTGGAGAGCCCCGAGGGCGAGGAGGGCGTCGTGGTCGTCCCGCTGGAGGCGTCGACAGAGCAGCAGGCGGACATCGCTATCCGGGAGCTGAACAAGCTGCTGCCGGAACCTCTGGAGCCGCTATTCAAGGCGTAGAGATCGTGGAGGGTTGCAGTGCGAAGAATATCCTGCTAGAAGAACATACCTATAGACATGTATTTCTACCTCTCACACGACCGTTGGTTCTGCCACGGCATCCGGAGACACCGACTGCGTCAACGCATTCATCTGAACCTCGTCTGTATGCCGTGTAAGTCCTGCATGGGAGCCACGTCCACCTCTTACTCAGAGCACACACAAGTTTTCCCAACAACAAACCGAAAGCGATTCCTTCCACGTCTGTGCTACGTACATGAGAGTGTAGGTACGTATGCGTATATAATCGCGACATCACACACCAGCACCCCTCGCCCACCTCGCTCGCACTCGAGCGCTCACCGCCCACGAAGCACGCCATTCTGCAACCCAGAGGGGAGAACGACACGCCTGCAGGAGGGAGACTGCATCAAGCACAAGTCCGGAAGGACGCGAAGCGACAGGAAAAACGACGACGACGACAAGAAAATCGGGGGACGACGGAAGACAGTCAGGGAACGGCCGTACGTAGAGGAATTTGTCTCTGGAGATGTCGAGGAAACAGGAGACAGAGAGGCCATAGGGGAACGAGAGGAGACGACGGACGGGATATAATCTTGACAATAAATAGAGTGAGGGAGACGCATATGGAAGACGACAAGCTTAACCCTAGACGCATAACATAGAACGAAAACCAGACCGGACGCGGGGTATAAAGGTAACTCAAAACACGCTCACCGACGACATAGAACCCACAGGCGCGCCAACCGCGCCCGCGAGATCCCAACCGCTCAGCTCCAACTCGAGGGCCGAGGGGAAGTCGTCTTGAGGCGCTATGAGCGAACCCGCATCCAGCGGCGTTGCGTCTTGGGGGACCACGGGGAGCATGGCCAATAGCTTTTGCATCTCGACCTCGCTCACCCAGTCGATCTCCGGTAGCGTGGGCGTGGGGTGGGTCACCGGCGCGGCGGAGGGCGCCGGGGCCAGCTGGATTTCGGAGAACGACTGGGATCGTGACCGGGAGGGCGCATCAGCAGGCAGAGGAGCCTGCGGCGACACTGGAGAAGGCGCGAGGATCTCACGGAAGAGGTCATCCATCGCGACTTCGTCCACGGCCGAGGACGCGCCATCACCGATCTGGATGGTCGGCGGGTAGGTGGGTGAGGGGATGTTGAGCTCCAGCTGGAGACGATTCGACGAGCATTCAGATCCACCCGCTGCAGGGACACCGATGATAAACGAGGGGCATCGGTGGTCGCCACCCGTGCTAGGTGGCGAGTGGTATCGAAGTCGTCGGAATCAAAGAGAGTGCTGGAGCCGGAAGAGTGATTTGATGGTGCGGGAGAGATGGGGAAGACAGGGGATGGGGGCACAAATACGGGGAACGTAGTTGTGGGAGGGTGACCAGACGTAGTTGCGGAGGGCGACGAGGAAGAGGAGGCGGAGAGGGACGATGAGGGGGCGGAGGGGACGTTCAGGGGGAGGCCAGAGGCTGCGAGAGCTTTCATGACGGCTTCCCACCCGGTCTCTAGGGTCTTGATTCTCTGCCGGAGCTCATCGTTCTCCTGGTCTCGGGCCCTATCCTTCTCGCGCTCTTCGTCTTTCTGTTCGTGGGAACGTGACCGTTGGGATAGACCCATGCCCGCACGAAGCTGCTGGTTCTCCTCCTCGAGCTCCTGGACGCGGCGCTCGAGATACGCGAACTGCGCCTTTCGGCGGTCGCGGGAGTTCTGGGCAGCGATACGGTTGCGGTGTGCGCGTGCTTCTCTACGCTCCTCCGGGGTAACGTCAGAGCGAGCACGCTTGCGTGGAGGACCTGCCAAGTCCGAGGCTGGTGAGCTGGGGGACTGAGGCTCGGGGGATGGAGAGAGGGCGAGGTCCATGTCGGCGGGGCGTTTCATGAGTGGGTCGTGGATGTGGAATGAACTGATGGGGTACGTGTCTGAACAGAAAGAGAAGAGACGGGTCTTGTAGGAGAAGCAGACTGCTCGAAGGAGGTGCGAGGGTACGTGGTGGTCGTTGAGAAAGCTGTGTGGACACGTAGCCGAACACGTATAACACCGCCCGCCTGTTGTCGGCTATTTACATCCTTCCTCATCCGGCATGCACGTGAATCCGCTCCTCCCTCCACGTCCGCCCTTATGCCACGCCGACCCTGGACCTGGCACTTTCATTAATAGTCCGCAGCATCATGGGCAAGAAGAACAAAGACCAGGATCCCGCTGCGAGCTTGTCCAGCGTCCAGAATAGAGACATCATCCAGCGGTTAAACTTTCTCTACCAGGCCAGCACCTATGTCAACTCTATCGCCCCGCCACTGGACGGCTCCATCAGCCCCCGCCGAGGCCCAAAGAAGAAGAAAAATACGATAAGGCATCCTAAGGACTCGGCGGAGTTGTCTAGATGTTATGTCGGGACGATGCGCATCATCGGTCAGAAGACCATGGTCAGGATGTATGGAGACTCCTCTCCTTCTTTCCTCTCCAGACGGCTCTGACTCACCGTTTTGCAGGGATCCGACGCTCAAGCGGACCCTGTGTAAGCAGTGCGATACTGTACTCCTCCCAGGGTCTACTGCATCCGTTCGTATTAGGAGTACGTCCCTTAGTGGCTAATCTCGAGTGCACCTTCGAGGACTCACAACACCCCGCAGCATCGGGCAGTCATAGACAGGTCGTCACATACACCTGTTTGGCTTGCAGATCCAGCCGCAGGATACCTGCGCCGCCAGTCCTAGATGTGAACGCGGCTGCGCCAGACTCAGCTGGCCCGTCTACGGCTCAAGCTGCGCAACCTTCGACGTCGACTTCAACTTCTGGTACCCTCGCCGGGGCTCTTGCCGACATAATGGACGTCGACCCTCCCACACGCCCAGCGGAGCCCTTGCAGAAGAAAGGGAAGGGGCGCAATCGTCGACGGAGAGCCGTTCCTCATGTCCCTCCTCTTTTCGAGCGGCCAGGGCACGTCGTATTCCGCGGTGCCGAGCAGCTCACTGAATACTCTGCCTATTAATGTGACTACCCATCATGCACAACCTGTACGATACACAAAATGCATTATCCATGTCCAGTGACGTATGCTGCCCAACGTCCGTACTCTACACGTCGGCGAGTATCCTCACCAAGGTCTCCTTCACGCTCTTCCGCTCCCACCCCAGCCGCATACCCTCTCCGGCCTCCGTGGCCGCACTTCCTGCCGCAGGCGGCACAGCAGGGAACATGATGCTCCCGAGTATTTCATCGTCAGGCCCGTGACGGACCCTCACCCGATGCGACACCACCCTCGGAAATATCCTCGCCACATCCTCCTCCGACACGTCCCAGATCTCCGGCCACGCCCGCCTCATCATCTGCTCCTGCGCCTCCGCAGGGCTAACCTCTTGCACATGCTCTCCAGCCTGGCCCAGGAGAGCGTCGTACGGCGTCGGACTCCACTGCAGGCCGTCCTCCGGCTCGACGTGCACCCGCACACCACGGCCGCTGAACTCACCCGAGTTCTTCCCCTTCTCATCCCCCTTCGCCACCCCGAACCCGGGCTCCCCATTGCCATAGCCATAGCCATAGCCATTGCCGTTCCCATTACCGTTCCCATTCGCAAACACGCTCTCCGCGCTCCGCCACGCCGCAGACTCGCTCCCCCAGCTCCGCGCATCGTGCCCGCCCCCATCCCGCTCCCGCTCCCGTTCCTGCTCCCGCTCGATCCGCGCCTCGTGCTCGACCAGCGTCGCGCCGACCGTGTCCCCGCCGAGCACGCGGAACGCACGGGCCAGCGCCTCGGCGTCCGCGTGCGCCCGCGCGGTGAGCAGTGTCCCGTCGAGCGCGGGGTGGTGCCGCGTCGCCGTGAAGAGGTCGAGCAGGTACTGCTCGAGCAACGGGTGCAGCGCCGCGCAGGGTGCGGGCGGCGCTGGGGCGTGGTCAGACGTCCAGGGGAACTCTTCCGTGGCGTTCACGGAGGGGTAGAAGATCGGGGCGGCGAGGGGGAAGGGGCGGGCGAGGGAGCGCAGGTGGCTGAGCTCGGCCGCTGGGAGCACCGGGGGCGTTTGGGGGGTGGGCGCAGGGAGCGGTACGGAGCGACGCGCGGGTGAAGGGTGCACTGGGATGGGTGCGGCGAAATAGGAGTGGGCGAGATGCGGGAGTGCTTGGGAGGAGACGACGGGCGTGCCTCGCGGTGTTGGGGTGTGCGATGCCCTGTAGGCAAGGTAGCTTTGCCGCACGGATGAATGGAGCCATATGTCTGCACTCATGGAGAACTTATCGATCTACGAACATGGAGACATGTGAGCTATGCTGTGTTTGCGACATGACGGAAAGAAAGCATCGTTACCAGACCACGCAAGATCACAGGCCGCTCGTGAGGGTCGGACTTGCAGACATAGACCATCAAGAAGCCATCGGGCAAATTCCATGTCCCATCCTCCGCGTCCAGATCTTTCCCTGAGAGATCGGTGTCGTCATCATAGCCATCGAAGACGATTCTCCTCTCGGTGAGAGCGCGCATCAGCGCACGCTGGGATGGTGTGCCCGTATGCTCCAACCCGGACACAACCACAGCCCGAGGCAAGTGAGAAATGGCACACCCCGGCCTGTGTATTCGTTCACTGTCTGGGATGCTCTTTTGAGCCCGCAAGCTATCTGGGGACGTCGTACCCGCTGGCATCGACTCGTCCGCCTCCGCAATGTCTTCGCCGCCGAGAGGGGTGAACAAGGATGAGAGCGGGAGAGGATCTGTTCTGAGACGGTGGGACCCAGGCCTGCCTTTGGACGCATTGGACCGGACAGTCGAAGCCGGCGTGCGATTTGTCAGGAGAGGCCGTCGGGACGAGGCAAGGGATGACGCGTCGAAAAGCTTGTCTTCCTCTTCGCCGTCCGTGCTCTCAGCGGGGAACGATGCAGAGCGGTGGGGCGCGTGGCGCACAGTCCGTGGAGGCTTCGTTGGGCTCACGAGGGGTATGGGGCCCGAGCGCGGCGTACCCTCAACACCGCCGCGCGAATGTGGACGCGGCGTACTGCTTCGGTGGGAAGAGAAAGAGGTGTGCGGAGTCCTGCGGAAGAAGAGTGACCTAAGGAAAACGTCAGGCCGCTCTTCCTGAGCGCCGGCGTTGAAAAAGAGTGAATGTCTGGGTCCAGGGCCAAGGCGGCCGGTCGATGGCTTATGGGTCTTGGCCGGTATCTTCTGTTTGTGCGTGGACATTCCGAGCACATGCTGCAAAGTCTATAGATGGCAGTGAGCACGGCGATCCAAAGCCAGGAGTAAGGAGAGGCAAGCGGCGGGGTTTGCATAGCTTCATGGCCAAAACCAAACGCATTCTGGCACACTTCTTTGATTGGATGCAATGACACAGTTATTGGGATCCCGTCTCAAGGAATTGATAGACGATTCAGAAGGAGCGCATATGGCATGCTTGGGATCGTGTCTGAGAAACTAATCAAGGAGATGGGCCCATAGATCCTCATAAACACATATAGCGGAGAGGGAAGAAGGAATTTTGTGACGGAAGTAGCGGCAGGGAGGGCCCCCAAATAGGTGGGCCAGACTGGAAGGGGCAGCAGGACATGCGCACAAGGGACAGCCAGCCACCTCTCCGGGACAAGCGAAGCCTTGTTCACGCACAGGTCCCAGGACTCCGCAATGCTTAGGATGCTTTCGGTCGGCCGTGAACGAGAAGAGCTTCAGATTTTGATCTTAGGAACGGACACTCACCAGCGCCACAATATTCACCACCAACCCGACATCTTCTTCCCTCGTTCGAAGGATTAAATGGAGTCCTGAGCGTGACCCATGGCTGCGTTCCACCTTCACGCTACCGGGGGGTCGAGGTTGGGCAATGAGGCATATCAAAAGACTTTGCAGGATGACAGTATCCAACGGGAGGTCTGGGTGGGCTGCCCGGGAGCGCGAAAGAAGTCCGGGGAGATATTCTGATGTTCCAGGAGGCACGACGGTATCCGACGCCATGGGAGGTAGCATGGCAGGACTCGGAGTCGTCAGAAGCGATAGCAGCGAAGAACTTGTCAAAACTTGACGATCAAGGATACAGTAAAGTTACGGTCATCCGCCAAAAGCCCCAAGAGACCACACCAGCGACCTTGACATAGAATTCGACGGCGAGTTCAAGGGCAGTTTGTCGTCGTGGTACTAGCACGTATCAGAAGCACTGAACTCCGTCGATGTTGTCCGTTGCTTGCCGAGGCCGACATGCTCAAGCGCCCAGGCACGACCAATAGCGGGCCGGCCACGTCAGGGCTCACTGCGTCATACTTTCGCAAACTCCCACTGTCGTAAGACTATGTAGGGGAAACTCTTTGTCATGGAATCGCAAGCGTACTGTAAGGATCGCAGCCATGGGGACCTCAGAACCCGGGTGAGTGCTGAGCTCCAATGAAACTGCTTCAGGTATGGAAGTAAAAGTCGTCTTCTGTGGCTTAGCACGCCGTTCTGACTTCCATGGCCAGTACATAGCGGGTACTAGCTTCCCAGTGGCCCCAGGCGATCCCTTGCGGTCCTTCGGCCCTGGCAACGCGACGAAGTTCCAATTCATATGGTTGGATTTCTGAGGTTGTCAAAAGGCCAACATTTAAACTTTCGGTGGAACATTAGCTACCGGCCCCGGCATATGCGTAACCGACTGTAGCTGACGGACGATGAGAATGTGTCTTGATTATAGTGAATTGAAAAACCTAATGTTATGACATGTAGGCTTACTCATAAACATAAATTGAAGGTCGGACCCGGTAAGCTCACGAAGCCGAGGGAGAGAATAATTCATGCCCCACCGATTGCGAGAGTACCTACACCCTATTACCTTCCGTCTATCTCAGCCTCTTCGAAAAGTGAGCACGACGAGAAGACCGTAGCTTCCACTCGGCGATCGTTGGCGCGGTTGACAAGCTAACCATCGCATTCGTGCCCTTCCTCCTCTGAAGTCCCGCTTGCTCCTCTCGAACAAGGTGCCTTGCAGTCACCAACCGGTGGTTGACCCAGTTTTGACCCGATCGAGACCGGCCTCAGAAGGCTTGTCCCCATTGGAGGCTGACAGCACCGGGTCTCTCGTACGAGATTAGAAGTTGTGAGGCCGACTCGGAGAGACGGAGTTTCCATGACTTCTACTATGTTTTGCTATGCTCCGGAGTGTGAGGGAAGCTGTCCTGCCGAAGAGCCAGATGGGTCTTGTTGCTCAGGAAATCCCCGTACCAATAGTTCCTGTAGCGATAACGGCCGCAGGAAGGTTCCAAGACGAAAGTGAACCTCGCGGGAGCAATGAGACCATTATGTGAGAAGAATAGAGCACAAGAGTCAGAAAATGCATACGTTCACCCCGTTCTTGTTGGTCGGCGTGAATAGGCGGAGTGGTGAAACGGGTTCGATGTCAGTGGCACTGATGTGCACGTTGGTCGAATCCTGCAGACGTCTATGAGTGCTTGACAATGCTTCATCGCAGAAACGTACACACTTAATCTGGTAAGAACGCAGTAGTGTCCGCGGTACCCGGAACGCTTCCCGGACAAAATTGATTATCAGCTACCACACCACCGCACCGAACAAACCATTCACAGTGCGTACCTCACCCGGACTGTCGTGATGGCCGCAACCATTGGGCTTGTCCTTAAAACCGCGTTAACACATACATCACTCCGCGGCATTGTTGAGGCAACAGCCCTCGGTCCACATTCCTTGACGACGAATGCAATGAATGAGGATGCCCGAACCTCGAGGCGTCAAGAAGTCCTCGGATCCTCAATTGACCACCGATATCGTGACATCGAAGCAGCATGAAGATGTCACATGCGACCACCACGGCCAGGTTTGGAGGCCCGAGGCGCGATTCGCAAAGATTTAGTGCGAACCCTATGTCGTGGTCTCCATCGCGAACCCGCCCGCAGACGAGAAGACCAAGGACAAGCACATATCCGGACACAGAAGGGGCCTCTCCGCACAGGCACCAATCACGGGCCTGCGGTCCTCGAAGTGTCTTAACGCTCATAGCGGGCCAGCGGTCCCAGTGGCGTCTCCGAATAATGCCTTACACGGGCGATCTACCTCCCCCCTGCCAGTTCCCATCATACTGTGCTCCATACAGAGCGCTCAAAGATGCGGTAGTTTGGGAAAAGACCTCCAAGCAAGGTTTGGAGGGGGTGGCATGTAGCCATCGATATGGCGCGTCTATGCAGACAAGGGAGCGTTCGCTCGTCTTTGTGTTCGATCTTACGCTTCGACGAGCCCTAGTGGCGCTGTTGTGGTGCCTCGGGTAGTCGGCATCTATAGAACAGACGCGGCGTGCCGATACTGGCATACGCCATGGGCGACGACAACAGTACAGATGGTCTCAGAGTGCCCGGGGCGACTTGTCGGCATCCAGTGGGAGTGCACGTGAATGTGGACGATCACACGCCGTGGGCTTGCGTAGCCTGGACGCATTGTCCGACGCAAGGCTTAGCAGCCTCGTTTGTGAGCGCTGTGAGCCGTTCTTGGCAAACAGGTTGAGAAAAGGGTGGGAACGTACTATCGCTCCCGCGAGCCATACTCGCGGCCAACTTATGAATTGGTAATGCAACACGTTCATGGTGGCACTCTAGCATGACACACGGAACCGACGTGCACGGGAATCCCAAAGCTGAAAGGACGGCCGACGGCACGTCCTTCGGCGAGCTCTGCTGATAATTTCGTACGACATCGGAACGTCTGGCCGATGGATACAGCCACGGGTGACCAGAGTGAGTGACGGGCCACGCAGGACCACTCACCGGCTAAAGCGACACGCGCCCTGATTTCATTATGGAGAACGTCGACTGTGAGAATCTGACTGCCAAGTGATGCATCTGTTGGGTACACGGCTTCCGATGTCTACAACCAAAGGATAGACGCGTCAAGTTTCTCAAGGTGGACCGGAGACTCACCTGGCGATAGGATTTCCCTGGGGTAGCCGGGGAAGGGTATTGATCCACGAGGCTTAGAACGCCGTCGTGCCGTGTGAAGACCGGACATGGACAACCATGAGGTCGCATAGAGGCACCCCAGAAGGGCCCGGAATGTGTTCGCCCGTGATGTGCGAGGATGCGCCGCACGAGTGTCGGAGAGGCGGGAAAGACGCCCAGCACAAAGACCACCGCGTTTAGGAGATCTGTGGAGCGGTGGTCGGGCCCTTCTTACGTCTGGGTGAGGATGAGAGTGCGCAAGGACAGTGAGGCATTGGTCCGGAAAGCCAAACAGGAGAAAGTAGACTTTGGGGAACACACGAGCGAAGTGTTGACTTGGGATTTAGGACCTTTTCGAGTTGTTTAGCGTTTCGTTTGCTCGTTGTCCGGGCCGACTGGGCTGCTGCGCTGATATGGCAAGAGAGAATTTATGATCCGGAATCGGAGGACGAGAGAGAGCGAAGAGGTGTGAATGTCTGCAGGTGTCTGCATGATCAAACGAAATCAAATACTTACATGACCTACACTGCCTTGAAGATAGTGAAAAACCAATATTTTAATGTTGGTCGCTATCCGGTCCAGGTTCCAACACCATTGCTTTTTGAAAGCGGCGCGGTGGAAACCGCTACGATACGAAGGTGGAGGTGTCAAGCGTGTGGCTCAAGCACAAGCGAGCTGCAGTGGCTCGAGGAGGTGGTGGTTGGAATCCAACATGAGGTCCTTGATGAGTCCATTGGCTCATGGTGACGGTGCCTCCAGGGCCAGTAGGATCTGAATCTGAGGATCAGATGCATCGGGGCGACCTTTCCTCTGATCGCTGTTTCCTGTTTGGGGACGGCGAGCGGGAGTCGCCCCGCCGTTTGCGACGCCCCCCAACTTGGACCTCTCCTATCACCCCCTCAGCTAGCCCCAATATGCGTCCCTCCGTCAACATCTATCATTCCACCGACAACCGGGAGACTGCCGACCGTGAACGCTTTCTGGGGGAACAAGTCGCCCACAGAATAGCGAAGATGTCTGTTCCGTGGGACGGCATGTGTCTCGCGGCAGCTTCACACATTCAACGGCCCACGTCGACATGACAATCGTTCCGCTCCTGGCTGATTGCAGACGCATACAGGCCGCCCTTTCTCGTCCTTCGAATCAAGATTGAGGACGTACAGCCTTTTACGGCTGCCGTTCGCGCTTCCCCCATTTCCCCTGGCGCTTTACCACCGACCACTGGCCCGGTGACGCGCACCGTCCTCCTATATTTCCACTTCTCCCGCGCTCAATTTCTCTCCTTCCCCTCCGTCGATGCTGGTCCCGCGCAGGCGACACCGGGTCCTCCAGCTCCTCTTCTCTCCCTATCTCCTCCGCCCACCTCCGTCTCCACCACGACCCACTCCTCGCTCCCATCTCGCCGTGCCATCTTGTCGCCCTACTCTCCACGACTCTTCCTGTCCTGTCATCTCGGCCAGCTCGGATCTTCAGCTCAGTCTCGCTCTCTAACGACTCCCAGGAATCTTCTACGCATACCGGACCTTTTATTCATTCTACATGTATGGCCGATCCCGTCTTTTCCCTCACGATCGACGACACCTCTCCGCTTGTACTCTATTCCCCCTTCCCAGACACGTTCGGCCAGCCACAGACCGGACAAGGCTGGAATCCATACTACACACGCTCAGGTTTTGCGTCGATCGATTCCGGTGCCGGCTCCTCCATCTCCTCTGCGATCGGCAACGGCATCAGCCTACATATCACGGCCGCAGACGGTGCCGCCCTGCAGATAACCTGGAACGGTGCGTCTCATTCCGTGCGCTCTCTCACATTGCCTCTACGTTTCGTCCCACCGTCCTTCACCGATGCTGTGTGTGCGAGCGCGTTTCACCGTGCCCGCGACTGCCGCCCTCTTGCGCGACCCGCCCCGGCGCGTCCCTGCGACGCAAGCGGGAACGAGGCAGGCTCCCTCCCATAAGCAGCGAAGGAACCCGCTTCGAAATTGCGAATGCCGCTCGGCGTTCGCGGGCTGGCAGACGATGATCTGCCCGTCACGCGAGGACATAAATCTCAGAAGCGCGACGATATCCCCGCGTCGCGTTCTTCCGCACATTTCCATCGAACGTCGAGGCCTGGATCGCTGGGAGGGGTTCCCAGCGCTCCGGCCCTCGGTCACGGCGCTGTTCTCTTCCGTGGTGGTTCTGCCCCTGCGCCTGATTGCACATCGACGATGGATGTATGGGGATCCATATGTTTGCGGCAGCGTCGCTGTTCCCCCAGTGTGCTTCTTTGACCGACGGGTTGCCATTGTCGAGACGTGGGGATTGCTGGGCGGGCGGAGAGAGGGCGATCTGATGATCGTGGATCCTTGCCGTTTGTCACTGTGCGCTTGACAGAATGTGCTCGTCACCGGCTGCGTGATCCTCCCAATTCGTTATGCTGAGGGGGGTTATATGTCGCACCGGGAGCAATGGTTAGCCATGGCGTGACCGTCCTGCGGTTCGTGATTTGGGTCGGTGTGAGGCAACTCGAGTCCTCAGTCACAGCAACACCCTTGCGCTTTGATAAAGGGTCGCTGTGACGCGGTCTCAGCCGGACTCCGTACAGCCGGGCTCAGCTCCTGTAGCAGAGTAGGTGTGGCTGTGAACACTAGTCCAGACATGTTTTCTCTGGGTCCAGTTCGCTTGAATCACCCCTATCACGTTTCCATGAAAGAGGTCACTTTGGCGGTACCTTCCCTTGCACGATAGGCTGGCTACGGCTCAAACATATACGGAATGGCGGAACGTCTGTAAAGGCCACCTTCAAGCTGCCTTCTTCTGTGGCTCGGTGGTCATCGTCAAGCACGGTGCTAACCATATTTTGCTGGTTCCATAGGCACCGACATCACGCTCTACGGAACACTTGTATCAATATCGAACGACCAGTCCGACTCCACGTACAGCGTCAATCTAGACGGCACCGATACGACCAACTTTCTCTCCTCGCTTGCTCCCTCTCCAACGGTTCTGAATGCAGATACCGACTTCCTCGTGTCATTCAAGGATCTTCAAGACGGTCGTCATACACTGCAGCTGACGTTTCACAACCCGGATGGATCCGAAAACGCCGGAAATTCGACGAGCGGCCTTGTCTTCGACCGGGCCGTCGTAGAAGTCGGCGCAGGAATGCCAAAGTAGGTGTCGGGGCCATTTACGTCACTTTAACTTGGCTTCTTCCACACAAGAGCGGGCGAGGTTGTTTCTTCCTTAGGTCCGCTCCCCCTAAACTCCTCCCGTCCGTCCCTTGCTTCGAACCCCATTCAAAGCCTCTTCTCCCCTGCTTCAATACAATGTTGCGTAGTTACGTCTTCCCCAAAATGCAGATTCGCCGCCGCTCTCCCCCTTCTTTTCCCACTTTGACGGCTTCCAAACCCTTCTTCGTCATTCTGTGGGGTTTCATTTTGCTCCCTATGTTCTAGACCCGTTCTATACGCGTACTAACGTAGCTTCTTCAGTGCGAGTCCGACCCCGACCCCTTCCCTGACGAGCACGGCCGCCTCGTCCCCGACCCCTTCCACGACTGCGGTCACTGCGCCCCTCCCCGACAACGAGACCGCCTTTCGGGGCCAATGGGACTTTGTGACGAATCTGCTGCCAGGGTCGGGCGCGACGTTTCATACAAGTACGAACGTCGGGGATAAGGCGACCCTGATGTTCAACGGTGAGTCAATCTTTCTTGGAAAATTGGATACCATGGAGCGAGAGAGTCAGTCGAAGATGGCTGTTGTGAGTCGTGCACAGCTTCGAGCTTAGCGACTTGGAGTCTGTGGTGCGAGGATGACGATGCCAGAGGACGTCGAGTGCGCAGCGATAGGCGTACTTATAGAGGAGCCAGACCCTGGCGAGAAAGCGGTGATGGCGACTTTGGACTGATGGGGGCGCCGATTCCGAGGCGGAGAGACGCCAGGCGCCTATTCCCACGTCAGGGAGAGTGCGCTTCTTGGACCGCCGCATTCCGACTCGAGGCCTGTCTGTCCGTGCTTCCGTACAAAACGCCTCGCCCGGAAGATGGGCTGAGATCCATATACTAATACAGCCCTCCTCGGCTCGCCGCCTCCCCCCAAAGCTTCCCCACTGTCCTTTCTCGTTCCTCGCCCGCTTCACCTTCACAGCCCGCCCTCCTTGCTTTGCTCTTCCGCGCGCTAACGCCCTTGCATACTTCCTCCAGGCTCCGCCGTGGGCCTCACTGGCCTCACCACCCCCGACTCGGGCAGTTTCAACGTTTCGCTGGACAGCGGGGAGCCCGTCAACTTGTCCGGGCGCGCATCGTTCACTTCATCAGAGCCCACGCTCTTCTTCTTTCGCACGGGGCTCGACCCGTCCGTCATGCACACCATCGAGGTCATCAACACCGGTCCGACGGGTGCGGGAGACGGAGCGGGCTCGCTTCTTGTCCTCGGGGCGGTCAACGTTACGACGATCCAGCCAGCGTACGTCTGTCTCTGTCTATTCGCTTCGCGCGTGCCAGCTTATCGGAGTGCTTATGCCTGATCCGCTCCCCACCATTCCTGTCATGCATATGCATATCATTGCTTCCTTCAACCTTCGACGTTTCCCTGCGCGTAATTCCTCAAATGCGCAAATCCGCGACCATCGGCGCGCACTAACCTCGCGAATTTGCATTTATCACGTCGCTGATGCCGTACAGCGCGCCGTCCGCCGGTGCAGGTAAAGGGTCACGATTGCCTCGAGGAGTGGTGGCGGCTATCGCCATCGGGGTGACGCTCGCGGTCGCTGCGTTTGCTGCCGGCGCGTTCTTATTCATCAGGCGGCGGCGGCGGACGAGTCGCCGCAAGCGGCAGATGCTCGTCAACCCCGACATCAGCCGCGCTCGCAACCTGGCGTTTTTGTTTCCGCATAAACGGCAGGCCGACCGCGACCAACAGAAGCGGCTCGAGAGCGGCTATGGGGAGAACGCCGTGTTGGACATCCGCAGCGCGACCCCCGACGAGGAGAAGGCGGCAGACGACTCGGACGAGTCGGAGGCGGGCGAGGGCGAGGGCGAGGGCGAGGGTACCGGACGGCGGCGGCTGTCTGCGGCCGAGAAGGGCAAGCAGCGTGCCATGCAGAGAAGCAACAACACGTCGAAGAACTCGGACGGGAGCTACTCCATCGAGCTTCCCGACCTGACCATTGCGCAGGTCCCGCGGGGATATCTCCCTGCTTCCGCTGTCCCCTCGACCCCGTCCCCTCCCAGGACGTTAATACCGTCGCCGACATCGCCGCGTAGCCCTGCCCGCCCCAGAGGGCCGCGTGATCTCCCAGGCCGCGACACGGGTACACGAGGCATCCTCCTGTCGAATCTCCCACCTCCACCAGAAGTCCAAGTCACGGACGAGAGGGAGTTGGCCGTTCCCGTCCCAGCGTACTTGCCAGAGGCGCGCATCTCACCACTGCGGGTGGAATTCGCAAGTGACGTACAATCTCGACCAGAAGGTCGCACGGAACGTACGATCAGCACTGGCGCGATATCCCTCCCACCATCGCTCAAGCAGGCGTTGGCTCTGCAGCAGCCACCCGTCATCCTGACTGAGCCACCGGAGCCACCGGAGCCACAGGAGTCTCCATCCCCTTCTCGTACGAGCCGGCTATATTCTTTCCTGGACTTCTCGTCGACATCGAGTTCGCTGTCACGCTCACAAAGACAGTCTGCGTCCAACTCAACAGAGAAGTCTCGCAGCTCGTCTCGCTCGAAACGAGGCAGCGAGGTCTCACAGACCGTAAATTGGGCGTCACTTCCCCCCGATCGTCGCATATCGCTAGGTCTTTCGATGACCGTCGGCGCTGCGACAGCCTCACGACCCTCGCTATCTCCGAAGGTCTCCTTGCACCCCGTACCATTATCCCAATCTGCCCCTGCGCTCTCCACATCCGTTGAGCGACCATTACCATCACCTGATACACCGGCAATCGAAGGGCCGGACGAGGACTTCCCTTACGACACAAACCAGCTTCCGTCCCCGACCGACTCTATTCCCTACACCGTTTCGGACATTCATTTCCGCCACTCGACGCATTCGTCAGTGTCGATGCCCGCAGAGTCTCGTCGCACATCTGCCTACCGATGGAGTGGTTCTCACCGGCCGCCACATCCTCCTCTACCTAGCGCTGGCCCTTCGTCGCCGGTGCGAGGGTCGCACCGGCGAGGAGGATCCCAGTCGGGTTCGCAGAGCGTGCCGCCATTAATAGTGCAGCGACTGCTTGGACGGACCACCGGCTTGAATACTGCGTCCCCGTTCGGTAGCCCAATAAACCCGCAATTTGGGAGCATGCAAGGGATGACCGCGGCAGCGCAAGCAACTGCTAGTGGTAGTGTAACGCCGCCCCGAGGATCTGCCAGCGGACCGTCTACACCTACCGTTCAAGTACCGGGTTCGCCTTCGCATGCCGCGCCGGGATCGTCAACGACGACCGTGTTTGGATTCCAGTTGGGCCGCCGTGGCGAGCGGTCATAGCCCTGTCCTTCATACCCTTGCCCGTCAACCACCCTAGGTTGGCGCATCCGCGCATTGTGTACATAACTTCCACCCTCCTTACGACCTTGCTTTTTGACTTCGTGCACTGCCTGGTGCGGATGTCACCTACTTGCTTCGAGTTCAGTGCACAATGGAGTTGTTTGCTGCGCCATTAACTTATCGTGACGTCCATAATCGGCTCGCGTTCCTCGTTCCCCTGGCACATCTTGTCTTCCGGGCGGCGCCAGTCGGCAACATCTTTTGGTTCGCGAGGCCCGCGCCGCCCGCTTACTTGCTTAGTCCTCATCCCCCCTCCCTCCGTTTTCTGCATGTCGTCGCTGTCGCTTTATGGACACTTGGACTTGTAGAACGCACTTGTATATACCACCGCGCCCTCCACCCTGGACCACTGTTGTTGTTTTCCGATAGCCACCCACCCCAGTACCATCTCGCATCTCAAGGTCACCCCGCTTCCGCTTGCAGCCACCACACGCACGGAGCCTCGTAAAGTACCGTACCTCCTCCCATCTATCCCGACTCGCCAAGCTTGGATTTGCATCTTCCTTTCCATCATTCTGTCCTTCACGACGACTTCCATTCATGTTCCCCTTCAATTGTACATATAGTTCCTTCGCATTCATCAGCTTCCGCCGCGGCTTCGCTTCATCTGTACTAGCGCCTACTACTGTAGACTTCACCCCCGAATTCGCGCCCTTCTGTTCTCGTTGCTCATCGACATCATTCTGCATCGCATTGCCCGTACATTGCATTTGTTTGTGTTGCATTACGGACTCACGCTTACCCGCATCTGTTGTCTTTGCTGATCACCGGTACCTTCCTCGTCCTGTCCCTCCCTCCCTGCACACCTCTACGACCCTCCACCCTCACCTCGGCATCGTGCCCGAGGCCCCATCAGGAGGCAAGGGCCAAGCACAGTCAGGTGTTTGGGGGTGTGGAGCGTGCGCTGCGCTCCCGAGTCCTTACTTACTTTACGTACCTTACCAGAGATGCCTATTCCCGTCGACGTCGGGTCAGACGGTGTGTGTACTACATTACTTACTAGCTGCTGCTCCCTCGCTCCAATCGAGATTACTTACTTGCATCAACGTTGTGCGTTGTGCGTTTGTGATTCGAGCATGCCACACTTCCGGACATTGACGTAGGTGGCCCGCCGGGTGAGTTTCAGTGTTCTTCTATTTGACGTGACTTGCACTCTTTAAACCGTCTGGATTCATGGCGAACATGAGATGCTTTACCGCGCGGCGGGCCATTGCGCGTGTGATTCTGAATCGTATTTAGACTTGTCGTCATGTTGTTCAGAACGTTTTCGGGCAGGGTAGCTCGGCCTGAAAGTGCAGTGTACCAGTAAACATATGCACTGACAACTGCGCCGGCACACAACTTTAGTAGCATCACCCGCGTACAATCTATTATCTCACCAAGCATACCCGAGATATGTTGCGGCCGTCGCTAACTCCCTCTGTTTGATTCATTGGACTCTAAGAGATGGAGGACTCGATTGGGATGGGTTTGGTCTCGATCGATTTTGATCGAGGAGGGCCACACGATCTTGGTGACGATGCCGGTCGAACACCGGTGTGACGTCGGGTAACTTGCAAGAGCAAGAGTTGACGATGCTGTGATGGCGAGGTTGTCACGAAGACGCGGCTTCAGTGTTTCAGTCCACTACTTAGTAACAGCCTGTAACAGCCTGAGTCTTAATGTACCAGCTACCCTCAGCTACCTCGGGCTGACGAGCAGCACATGAGTGATGGTCCGAGACCTTGTGCAGCCCATCGGAAACGGCTAAAGTCTAAAGCTTCAGCATAGTGGTCACGGTCCAAACGAGCGCGAGTGAGGGAACGCAGTAGCCATCTTGAAATGCATCGGGAGTAAAATATGAGAAGGAAATACAAGTCAAGACATATCGACCATGCTCACATAGGAAATTTAAATGTATCTCCCGATGCAAAGCCGCGTGCAGCGGCTAAATTCCCTACTTACAGACTTCCGGACCCAACAGGACGTGTTGCGCTGCGATCGATCAGTTAGCCTGTTTTACTGCGATCCTGGAACCAAAGAGACCAAGCCATACTTCTCCGGGCTGGGTGGACGAGGATGGTGTAGCTGTTCCTGTTCCTGGAGGCGGCGGGCATGCCCCTGGTGATGTTGAATTTCCATGACGAAATACTTACTTGCTGTAGGACGGGATTAGGACGAGATTTACAAGGAGATCTAGAAAAGGATGCCGATGTGTGGATGCTGGTTTGCAGTGATCGTGTGGTTATCGCAGTCGTCGGAGCGCCCGCACGTCTGGTTTGCACCATTACATAACTTTCCACCTAATCAATGTGACTTCACGCAAAGGGGAAGGTGGGAGGGTAGAAGAGATTTCCCTATCGACTTCGCAGTTACTGTGACTGATACAATTACAATTGGTATACACACAGAGGTATTTTGCATGGTGCCTGCAAAACGAGAGGTGAACGTCAGCGGCGCCGGAAGAGCAATTCAATAATGAGGAACTGCCGTCCGTGCTCGGGCTAGAACAGGCCAGTATTCAATGATCACGCACCTATTGATACATAGCCAAGTGATCCGCCGCCATTCGGCCCATCCATCTTCCCTTGAGCACTCAGTAATAAGCCTCTGCACCTGCGTACGACTTGTTGGAGGTGCTTTCGACAGCCGTAGAAGAAGTCGAAACAACACTGTCTGCATTGGATTGGGTTTCCAGCAGCTCAAGCTCTTCAGCCTGCCGACGGACGTACTCCATCGAACCTGGTCCGAATGCTGGCGTAGGCTTCGCGTACGGTTTGACGACAGCAGCGAGCAACCCCGCGGGGATCATCGCCTGCAAATCCGACTGCGGCGGGACAGGCTGGAACGATATCTACGCATACATACAGACACCGTGCATCAGCCGTTCGATTCGACGCACGGAAGGGAAGCGCAAGGACTGGACTCACGGAGTCGTTCATCTTCTTGTACCCGACCAGGAACGTGCCGGTGCTCTCAAGCTCTTCCAGAACGCGGGCCTTCCTGCGCTCGCGGATCTCCTTCTCCCGCTCGCCGCTGATCATCCCGCCCGACGCATGCCCGCTCTTCAGTTCCTCCAGCTCCTTCTTCGCCCAGATCAGGAACCCGACTGCGATGCCGCCCTTGCTCGTGCCCCCATGCTCGCCCGCGTCGACCCCGAGCCACTTCCGCGCCAGTGCAGCGTGCAGCGCGGCCTCGTCCGCGAGATACCGGCGGAGCTCGGGGGCGACCTCTTCCCCGGTCTCGTCATCTCCGTGAGTGTTCGCACTCCTGTCCTTGTCGCGGCCAAGCGACATCCTGATCTTCGGCTTCGACGAGGCCCTGGATGCGCCAGGGGTCTTGACGAGCGAGCGCGCGGTGGCGTACAGGGCGGCGCATTCGAGATGAAGCTTCGCGACGAGTGCGGGGGAGGGGTGGGACTTGGGGAGCGGCGGCCCGGGCGTGAGCGTGTTCTCGAATGCGGCTTTAGAGAGGAGTTTGCGGATCGCGAGGTTCTGCGCGTCTGCGAGCGCCATCCTGTCGGGGCCGGCGGGACGTTGAGTCAGGGTCTCGGGCTAAGGGAAGTAGAGAGGGACGATGGTGGGGGGAAGGGGAGATTGGACGCACTTGCTGAGACCTATGACGACTTCCCTGCTGATATCGGGCGGGCGGGGACAGCTCATTCCAAGGGCCGCCACCCGCGCGCGTTCCTTGTCCCACTCTGCAATACATTCCTTGCCAATGAATTCGTACAGCCCTGAGGCTTTGCAGAGGAGGGTGACTGCGAAGGCGAGCCGCTCGTCTTTGGCTTTGCGTTCTGCGTCGGAGATTGCGCGTTCGGTCTCATAACGGCCTAGGGAGTGGACCACCGCGCGAGCGAGATTGGAGATCGAGAAGGCATAGGTGAGGAGGGTGAAGATAAGTTCCGTAGAAAATGTTGGTAAGGAAAGACGTGGCGAATTGTGGAAGAGCGTCGAGGACAGGGTGGTACGCCAACTAAAGACTGGTACAAGTGTTAGAATGGCGGTCAAGGGTGGATAAGACCCAGAAACGTACCTGGCTCAGCCTTTAGCGAGATCTCTCCGCTGTCGATACAGCTTAATATACCGTATAATTTAGGTATGTACTCGTCGAGAACCTGGGAGGGCGGAAAGTGAGCTCATCTGATGCCTGGGCATGCCCTTGGCACTACCTCCTGCTTGACTGCACCTTCATGCCAAGCCTTGTTCACATGGCATACGACCATGAACATTTAAACCACCGTACGCACCTTGACTAGCCTGAGGTAGTCTTTCTCGCCGTTGTCCGTCCGTTTGCTTTCCTTGAGGGCCGCGCGGAGGTTAGCGCGGGCTTCCGTGGTTTCTGCAATGTCTGCGGTATACGTCGCGGTCGAGTCGACGCATGCGTCCGCAAATGATATAGCACCAGTGGTTGGAAGTTCATACAGATAGCTGGTCATTCTGGGTGCCGTCCTGGAGATCGTGGAAGGAGTTGTCAGAGTCCAAGTATGCACCGCCCATCCGAGCAGCGCATACAATGTCGGAGATTTCCTGGAGAATCCAGGATGCGTCGGGATGCGTCGGGATGCTCAAAGCGCCCGTCAGCATCCCGGACGCACCGGGATTCGAGTTAAACGATCGCGACGGTCACCTCACCATCAGGACGCTCCTAGCGAGATCGAGACGCAGAGCCGGGATCGGGATACCGAGGGCAATATCTCAGTCGGCGAACGATGATCGGGATGGGGAGGGACCATCGAGACGCGCTCGGCAAAACAACGGCTCTCCGAGTTCTTCGGAGAGACCAGGCACTACACTTTACACCCTACCCACGTTATTCGGAGCTTACTAACGGAACTTACAAGCTTGTAGTTACTTTGTAGTTACTTTGTTGACTGTTGTTATCCCTATTAATCGAGTATTAGTAACTGTTCTTATCGTAATTATGCTGTTTTACTCACATTATTGGTGTTTAAATTGTGGCTTGAGTTGGGTTCGAACCTGCGACCTTATTGCGTTCCTAGGAAACGTTCAGTAATAAAACCACTAGTCCATGGATCCGTTTGTAGGTATTAATGTTCATATATTATACGCACCTGTTCTGGCCCACGCCATGCCATGTATAACGCATTCTTCTGATTGTAATCGCTCCAGCAGATGCATTCTAACCAAAGATTACGTTGTAATCTCTAGGTCAGGCTGCAACGTTAATGATGTTAGACTCCGTTGAGTCAAATGTACTTGACAGGATAAATGATAAGCTTATCAGAAGCTTAGGTTCTTAGACTGGGGTAAGACACTTGCAATAGTGGTGGTATAGACCAGTATTGACAGCTTGGATAAGGCTTAGTTATAAGCAGAGCTTAGTAACTAATAGCGCCTTACAATGTTATACTTGGGCAGACTCGGAAGTGAGGTGTTCGGGGGAAAGATGTGATTACCATTTTGGGGCTTGGCTCGTGGCCTTATATACTAGTAGGCTACTAGGACCAAATAGATACAAACATATGACTAAGCCCTATTGTTCTAAAGATAGACAATAGGGCTACGAACAATAAGTGTTTGAACAACAATTGTGGTCTGGGCTACCACGGGAATATATGACTGTGCACAATAGTGAAATGGACAATTACAAATCAGTTTAACAGGAACGGAATCCAATGACAATAAAGAGTAGACAATAAGGAGAGTGGTTTTGCGGGAATGAATTCTCGCACACAATAAGTGCAGTACAATAGATACACTTGGGCCATTGTACCTAGAACCATAGTCATTGTCCATGTGCGTGAATGCTGAGTAAACAATGGGAAAAGAGACCATAACGTCTCCCGCTGGTGGTGAGAAAAGGGATAAGACAAAAGACTAAGCAACTGCTTCGTCATCCTCTGTCAGCCGGCATACATAAGCTCAGAACCCGATCACAAAGCCATGCCCAAATCAGTACATTGTCGCCTCCAGCACCTCCTCCACTCCCACCATTGTCGTCGTCATGCTCGACTCATCATCATCTGGGAAGATGGTACGGGCGAGCAGGATGATCGAGTCTTCAGTGCCCAAACAGTTCTTGAGCTGCTTGGAAGTGCCCATCATAAGACGCCTAGATGTTTTACGTTCAGTCATACTTCGTGTATGACAACCACCCCACACTTGAAATGCGACGTCCCCGTCGCAGATCTTAGAGTAGAAAGGTACGCACCAGTAGCGCTTCTTAACAACCCATCGTGCTAGCCCCAGAGGGAGGAAGCGAGTGAGCGATAGCTCGAATGGCAGCTCCTCATTTTGAAAGTGCCGGACGGGGAGACAGAAGTCGGCAGAGGTGAGTGTAGGAAGTGCGCTGTCTTCATCGGCCTCGTTCTGGTATTTGTAGACCTGATGGGCCTCGAAGCGCCACCCAGGAATGACGAAGTATCGTTCGTTGTTGTGAACGATGATATCGACTGGGTCGTTCAGGGCACACAGTGCAGGAATGTCGACCTCGTAGTTTCGATGGTCGGAGAAGTAGACGGCGGAGTGAAAGAAAAGAGGGGTAGAGGTGTCCTTGTCGGTAGGAGTAAGGATCCACCGAGAGGAGATGTTGCCTCGAACGACATAGGGAGAGTTGACTGGCGCTACAAGGCCAGAAGAGGGGTATCTAGGTAGAGAACGATCAATGTACTCGATGTCGCTGTCTGGTCCAGAGGAAGCAACTACAAAACGGGTCTTGGGGAACAGGTCTGCAGTAAGACAGTGCATGCTGAATGAGAGTGAGTGTCGAGAGAGAGCGGTGATGGAGAAAAGAGAAAGGACAGGCTGGCAACGATAGGGCAACACCCCGTCGGGGAGGTACCGTGGCCTCGTGTAGTAGGCGAGGCGTCTAATCTGAGAGCCATTCATCGGCGCTGTCCGATGTCTGGCTGTCCGTGCCATCGGTATCTAGATGTGTGTCCAGGTTGTCTTCCGAACTCCAATCTAGATTGTTTTCTGAGTCTGGATCAGGATCGACAGAAAGATCTCTGGGAACCCGTGGCCTATATGGGATTAACCGGAATGCTGCATATCCTTGGCGAAGGAATGTTCCATCTAATTCTGTTAGCACATAAGCGCCATAGTCCGTCTGTCGGTGTACGACATACGGCCCGGAGTAACGTGGTGCATATTTGTCAACGAGACCAGCGTCACGTGCTGAGTTGCGGACTAGAACTAGGGTGCCCGGCTGAATCGGAACTTGATTAAGCCGGTGCCGGAAGCGCTTTTCAAACTGCTCCTTTGATCCAAGTCTTGAGCGCTCAATGGCCTGGCTAGCGCGTAAGAGATCTTGTGGGCGTTTATCTAACTGGCGCATTCGGAGCGCTAATAGTTCAGTAGAGGTAAGGCCAGCCCGGTAAGCGCTAATCATAAAGGTGGCCTCAGTCAAGTCAAATGGCAAGATAGGATGAGTTCCATGTAGAAGGTAAAAAGGGCTAAAACCTGTTGATCGACGAGTAGTTACACGATCAGCAAAGAATGCTAGATGGACCTTGTTAGGCCACTGACGAAGGTCTCCACCACAGTCTTTCAGGATAGCTTCCCGGATTGTAAAGTGTCCCTGTTCTACCACTCCTGTAGCATGCTTGTTATAGGGTGATATCTTTATTTGGGGTATGCCGTAGCGCTGTAGTAGGCGCTCAGTGGCTCCATGGAATTCTGCACCATTATCAGTTACTATTTCAGCAATGTGACCATATCGACAAATAATGTCTTCCCATAAGAACTTGGCTATGGACTTTGAGTCAATCCGTTTAAGTGCTCGCCCTTCTGCAGCATGCGATAGATCATCACGGGCTGCAACTATATATCTATATCCTCGGATGTTAGGCATGAACATGACATCAACATACATCTGAGAGAATATGGTTACGGGTGTCCGAATAGTGGGTGGTACTTCAATGCGCTTGGTGTTCCATACCTGGCATTGGTGGCAAGTGCTGACATGGTGTTTAACATCTTGAAATTGGTTTGGCCAGTGAAACCTGTTTCGTACATGATGGAACACACCATATACTCCTCGGTGTCCTAATCGTTCATGTGCTTCAGTTAGAATAGATTGTCGATGTCCATGATCTAAAACAACAAGAAGTGGTGGCTTTTCAGCTTGCCGTTTAAAGAGTTTGCCCTCTGAAATAAAAAAGTGGGCTGCTCGCTGGAGGAATCGCCTCTTGGCTTGAACAGATGGAAATGAGGGGGTCTGCAAAGTCTGAAGAAAGGTTTGAATGTTATATAGCTGCTGCTCTTGCTTGTTTTCTGATATAGGCATGGTAGGCATGCTGGTGGCAAAGGCATAACTGGTATTGCGATCACAGATGAGGAAGTGGGAGGTTTCTTCCCACCATTGATCCATTCGATCTGATTCTTTCCGTTCTTGTGCTGTTGGTTGGCGCCGTGAAAGTGCATCAGGGCCACGATGCTTGTCTGCTGGAACATGCCGTAACTCAAAGTCAAATAACAGTACACCTTGAATCCATCGGTTAATGGTCGCATTAGGTTGTAGGTCAGGATTATTGAGCATATCCTTGATGTATTTAGCATCAACTTCCAGAATTAGCTTTTTAATCCCAAATAGATAGAGTCGCCAATGTCGTAGTGCCCTAAAGCATCCATATAGTTCCAGCTTTGGCTGACTATAACGGGATTCTCGTTCATTAAATGGAAGTGATCCATAGCGTGCTGGCCGGCGTTTCCCATTCTCATCATCTTGGGACAAGATAAAACCTACAGCAATGATGCTTGAGTCTACTGACATATACACAGGTCGATCACTTGTATAGTCAATTGGGTGTAAGGCTGGTGCTGAAGATATAAGGTGTTTGAGGTGCTGAAATGCTTCTTCTCTTCTATCAGTCCATATGAACTCCACATCTTTTCGTACAAGCTCTGTTAAAGGCCGGCAAATTTCTGAGTAGCCTTTGATCCAGATGCGGACAGTTCCACAGAGTCCAAGAAAGCCACGGACCTCCTTGACTGTGCGTAGAGGAGGCCAGTTTAGTACCTTCTCAATCTTTACATCTTCAGGTCGACGTCCTTCAGCACTACACTTTTGTGCCACAATGATTACTTCTGGCTTGCATATTTGCATCTTCTTGGCAGAAACAGTAGCACCAGCATGAGTTAGTCGGTGTAGTATTCGGTGGACATCAAGGGCATGCTCCCAGATAAATCGCCGGATGCCTGGATTGGCTTTCAATGTTTCAGGAGTGCCACTTGCATCCAGATATCGTTCACGGGGGCCCTTGATAGGAAGGTCGTCAATGAATATATTTGCAACATGTGGGATTTCATCTTGCAGAATAAAGGTCATGCAGTTCTGGAATTCTGCAGGAGAGTTAGTGTACCCCTGAGGGATGCATGTGATGCGGAGAAGTCCTAGTGGAGTCATGAATGAGGTCAAGTCTCTGCTTTGGGGGTCTACAACACGAGCATCATATCCTGAGAATAGATCAAACACTGTATAGCACTGGTATCCAGCAAATGGCTCTACAAAGTCGTCGATAATTGGTGGGACTCCTGCATCACGTATGCTGACCTTGTTGAGTGGCTGGAGGTCATGAACTAGTCGTAAGTCACCACTCTTCTTCAATACACAGAACCACCGTGACCGGTATGATGCTTGACTTGGCTCATATACTCCTGCAGCAATCTTCTCCCGTAGTATCTTAATGACTTTCTCTTTTATTCCTGGGGGTATTGGAATGTTTGCCAGCTTCCATGGTTCATGTGGAATGACTGGCATTTTATATGGAGTGAAATAGTCACTTCGCAGGGTTCCACGGTCTCGATCTTCAAAAGCTATACACTTCTCATTTAGCTTTAAGATGTGTAGGAATAGCTTTTCTTCTTCAGGCCACATGAATCCATCTTTATTAATTTCTAACTTGTCTATTCGTTCTTGAGTCAACTTTGAGGTTGGGGTGAAAGGTGGGATATTAGGTGTAAGGGGTACTAATGACTTGAGAGGGTCTTCTGGGAACCGCCGTAAAACTTTAGTTTCTTCAGGCATTGTCCCAGCAACTGGCTTTATTTTCTGGTCTACTCTCTTGAAGGCTGTATTTACTTGGATTTTATCTTCAGGTTTATTGGTTGATTCATCTATGATATAGAAGTTTGTATGGGCTGGAGCAGCATACCAGTCTTTGAGGTTTGACATATTGCTTGATTCATCTTCTTGCTTTGTCTTGGATTTATTACCATCTTGATGCATTATAGCATCAGTCCACCCCACACTTGAAAAAGCACTGTCCTCAGTGCAGACATAAGCAGGATTTACCAGGGGCATAATGCTAGTAAGACATTTGAATAATAGGGTCAACACATAATGGAGCAGTAACAGAAGTTGCTGATTTAATAATTGCATCACACAATTAATAGACTGAGTGGGGGGGTATATAGAACAGAGTTCAAGATATAATGGTAAAGGCATACATGAGGGGTAAGGCACATAGACAGACACAAAGGAAAGCATAAGTGTAGAGAGGCATAGGTATATATCATACAGGGGATCAGCCACATATGAGGGTATAAGCCTAACACAAACATTGCAGAAAGACAACACAGTCATGGTGCATAGCATAGAGAAGCAGTTCTGATAATGACAGAAGTCCACAACAATACCAGGCTCACAACTGGAGAGGAGGTTGGTAAGCAGTGAGTGGAGGAGAAAGGCAGTAGTGAGACAGACCTCAATCATCATGAAAGATCTCAAACTCCTCCCGAAAGAACTCACATAGTTCATCAGCACACTCGCGCATAGCTTCAGCAAGGACCTGGTCCACTAGTTGCCGGACCTCCCCTGAGACAAACAGGTCATCATACCTCTCAGCCCGGGTACGAGCCAGCTGGACATCATGAGGGATAGGAGAAGGCGAGGATGAGGTGTCCGAGGTGTCCATGGGGTCAGAGGCCTCAGCCTCGGAGAGATGGAAGACTGCAAGAGGGGGAGGCAGAGAGACAGCGAGAGAGACAGGGGACGGACACGGAGGCACTGCCTCGAGAGAGCATGATAGAGGTGTGCTGTGAGGGCTCACAATGTGGACTGGGAGAGCAGGGGCTGACGGAGGAGGAGGAGTGACCGGGCCGGGGTCTGACTCGTCATCAGACTCGTAGCCGTCGGTGAGCAGCGTGTAGTCATCCTTATCGAAGGTGATTGGGTCGTAGGCATCGTCGTAGTACAGCTTGTGAATCCCGAGTTTTCGAGCAAGAGTCTTGAGGTACTCGAACCCACCCATTTCTTGATGGGCGAGGTGTTCTGCGAGGTGGATCCCCATCGCGTCGACCGACGTGACGCGGCGCGGCTTGCCGCCCGTGCGGCGTGCCATACGCGAGTCCTCGCCGCCCTCGAAGTCCGAGAGGCGCGGCTTCTTGATGGACGGGGGTACGAGGCGACCGGGGATCTTGAGGATCGCGTCCGAGTGCGGCGTAGGGACCGGGGGAGGCGTGATGGAGAAGTACCCGAACGAGGGTTGCTCGTTCGGGGTAGAGGCGGAGGGAGAGGAGACTGAGGGCGAGGAACGAGGTGGAGTGGCGTCAAGCTCCCCTCGGATAGCTTGGCACGCGAGCTCGAGTCGCTCTCGGGCGACGTCGAGGTCGGGGAACAGTTGGGGTTCAAGGTGCATGGCCTGCGCAGGTCCCGGCTCGGGTACCACAGCAGGGATCGCGACGGCATCCTTGTGCTCGGCAGGCGGAGGAGGGATGAGGGCGGTCTTGAGGATGGACCGGAGAATACTTCGGGGGGACGCTAGGGCGGCGCAGTCCTCGGCCGGCTCTGTTGCAGCCGGCGAGGAGGTGGGCTTGTTGGTGCAACGGTCGCGAGGCGGTAGGAGGAGGAGGGACGGGTCGACGGTACCGTCCTCCGCCATTTCCGAGTCGTGGTCGGAGCTGGCGGCGAGCGGAGAAGGACGGAGGACGGGGGCGTTGAGCGTGCCGAGAGCCGGCCCCTTGTACTGAGCGGCGAAGGGGTACGGCGTCGGGGGGCGATCCGCGAGTTCGTACACTCGCATGGGGCGCGGAGCGACGGGTATGCAGCAATACGTACGGACGCCCGTTTGCGGGTCGTCCGTGTACGAGAACTGCGAGGGCGAGAGGCCCGGGGGAGACGAGAGACTAGGAGACGGATGGGAAGGTGACGGCGCAGCCGTCAGATCGTAGAAGTCGCCGGGCGCGAGAGGCGTCTGCCTCGTCGCGGCTGCCGGAAATTGTGCGAGGTACTGGTCGGAAGCCACGGGCTCCGACCAGTCCTGCGAGTAACGGGTTTCGGAGGGCATCGGCAGTGAGGGTTCGAGGTCGGACGGCTGGAGGAAGTCGAGGTTGGGAGCTGGAAGGACGAGGCCCGGGGGGGTTGATTGCCCGGGGGACGGTGGCGGAATCGCAAAGAACGGGGGCGAAGGGAGGTCGACATGACCGTCACCTGCCCAACCGTCCTCGGTCGAGGTTGTTTCCGAGCCACGGAATCCATCAAGCTCGTTTCCGAGCTCGTGGTCCGGGCATCGGTTGAAATCCAGAGGCGGGGACGGCGAGTCGGGGTACGTGAGGCCATTGAGGTGCGAGAGGGAGGCCGGGCGCGAGCGGGAAAACGCGTCGTTCGCGTCTTCGCACGTCTGAGAAGACGTCAGGACCGTTGTTCGAGGGGTAGAAGCCGGAGGGATGGATGGAGAGGCGAGGGACGCATTGAGCGCGTCCGCTACGCCAGGGGAAATGCAAGAAGGTGCGTCCGGAATGTTAGTACTTACCATTGTTCCCCTTCCCTGGGGCTCGTAGTCCTCCTCATCGCCCAATTCCATCGCGTCCTCCAGCTCGTTGTTCCTTTCCGAGAGGCTTCCGGCTGTGGGGCCTGGCCCGCGTACTGCGGAGCCGATGGTCGTGGGCGCGTCTGAGGCGGACAATAGCGGTGGGTTTTCGTCGGGAGGCGGCGTGTCGAGTGCGGAGGGGGGCGAAGAAGAGGAGGGAAGCAGTTCGGGGAACGAGGGAGGTGAGAGAGAGACGAGGGAAGGAAGCGAGGAGGGCGTACCGGAATCCGAGTACGCCGGCGCTTCAGTCAGGCGCCGGGCGTCCGGTATGGTGACGTCACGCACTGCGCCCTCGTTGAGGGGCGCAGTTGGGTAAAACCGGACGTACGCTTGGCCGTACCGCGTGAACGAGTGGCGGGGCGCATCATAGCAGTCGGAGACGGACGCGGCGAAGGTCGCGGCGGGCACGTACCAGTCCTCGTACGGCTCGCCGTGGAAGCGGCCGAATGGACCGGGATACATTGTCTGCTCGAGCAAGCCACCAATGTAGTGCTGCTCACCAGGAGCAGCGAAAGGTCCGTCAGCGTCGCGAAAGAAGAATGTCGACATATCGAGGTCGGAGGAGGTTGATGTCGAGTCCGAGAGACTGGTGTAGTAGGTTTCTCGAGGGCTAGGGAACGATGTGTCAGCCTTGAGCTCGAGGTCGGGTTTTATACCCTCCCCGCTGAACAATAAATAAGTTCCATCCTTTCGTTCACTGATTGTGACGAGACTCTGGCGCTGCCACGGTCGGCCCAACAATAACTGGTACGGAGGATCTTTTATGATGAATATATCAACCTCAGTGGTTAACGCTCCCCCGCATACTAATGGGGCATTATGGACTACACCTAGTACGGGTGTAATAGTGCCATTAGCTGCCACTAGTTTCAGAGTAACACTTTTATCTAGTATGAGGTTAGTCATGCAATTCTTCCATACTTCTTCACTTGCCACATTCATTTCTGATCCTGTGTCAATGACAGCAGTAATAGGCTTTCCTTCGCACTTGACTTCTGTCCGCACAAGAGGCTGCTTGCTGCTACTGTTCATATAAGCTGATATAAAATCCACTTTGGATGTTGCATTTGGCCGTTTCCCTTTCATCAGTTCTTGAAGCTGATGAGATATGTCTCGGGATGTCCCAATGACTTCTCCGACTGACATAGTTAGAGGTGTTTTCAGGATACGGTCTAGGATTTTGTCTGGCTTGGCTTGTTTAGATATTTCTGACTGGATGGGAGGCTTTCGGCCAAGATTGTCAGACTTGGTCATTGGCTGTTTAGAGTTTGGTGCCTTCCGGGATGCTCGGTATGTGGCATCCTTCATGATGATATCTTCATCATTTAGAGGGTTAAATGTAGGTTTGTGTACCTCAACTGGTTTTGGTAAGATCATTGTAGGATTAATGTCGTGGGCCTCCAGTGGCTTCAGGGTTGATTTATCTGGTACAGTCCGTTTAGCCCAGATTGGCCTTGGTGGAGGAAATACTCCTTCAAAGCGCTCTTTGCGTGCTTCCTTTATAGACTTTGGAGCATGTTCGACAGGGAATGCATAGTTGTAAGTATTCTCCTGATCGTAATCAGAGTCAGTATCACTGTCATCTTCAATTGCCTGAGTAGCAAGAGCAAGATAGTTAGCATGTCCTGGTCGACGACGTTGTACTGCCTGTACCAGGTTTTCGTGAGAGCGACGTGTAATAGGAGCACCGTCCATCATTGTATATCTGCCATTGTTATCCCGCTTGATAATTTGTCTGACAATAAGCTCATTTAGTCGTGGACAAGCGTTCATGCCATGGCCGGGGTTTCCGCATCCATAGCAGGTAAACTCTCCTCGGTTACTGGCAAAGTTAGTCCTAGGTGGCGGTGATATGGGTAGCTTAATCATGGCACGCTGTGTTCCTGTATGACGAGGTGGTGTAAGGATTTGAGCAATATCTTTGTCCATCTTGAAGGCCCGATAGTATAGTGCAGCATATGTAGGATCATCAATTGATAAGTGCTGAAGCCGATTGATGATGTTCTCCATATCATTTGTTTCAACAGTTGGCTTTGGCTTGAATATAGGCTTATCTTCAAAGCTGACTCGCTTATTTGTCAAGCGGGACTTGCTCCGTTTTCGTGCAAGTTTGAGCGTTTTCTGAAGTCTGGTATGATGCTTGTAGTCATAGTCAGAGTCATCATCTGACTCATTGTCTTCCGTGTCGGAGTCGGAGTCTGAGTCACTTGTGTAAACCTCATCACCATCATCTGAGTCTGAGATTTCTGCATCAAAACGACTGCGGCCAAATAGTTGTTCAGCTGCTTCAGTAAGTTTGTCTATTTCGAATGGGTCAGTGATTGCATGGTTGGGGTTTTTCCTAAGATATTCCACCTCCAATCTGACCCGCAGTTGTCGGGGAATACCTTTCCAGAATGCTTTGAAGTACTCAGCTTCTGTAATGTGGGCTTTGATCTTCAGCCATCCTGCAACCTTCTGGAAGTCTCGGTAGTAGTTCCGATACTGAGCAAGAGAATTGATAGATTTAGATCTTGCTTTCTTGATAAAGCTTTTGAGATCCCTAGTTTTATATCGTTTCTCATACCTGTCAGCATCAAATAATTTCTCAATTGTCTCCTTTAAGTTTGCCCAATCATTGGTGGGGAGCGTCTCCAGGACTTCCCGTACTTCCCGACTACAATACCGACGAATGCACTTGCACTTCTCATCATCCTTAGTGACATTATTTAGTGCAAGAACAGCTTCATAATCTTCAATAAACTCTGTAACCCGATGGTGTTTTCCGGTGAATGTTCTTGGTGCCTTCTTTGAGCCTCGCAGAGGCATGTCTAACTTACTACGTGTGGGAGTGGGAGTCTGAGACATTGTTGTAATTTGAGATTGGGTTAGTGATGGGATGGTCTGGGAGGAGGGTATAGATATATGGGGTACAGGAATAGGTATGTGCTGACTGGAGGTAGATATAGAAGTGTTTGTGTTTGTGGATGGTTGGGTGGTTTCACTGGTAGCCGGTAGTTGGAGGTTTGTGCTCGGAGTTGGTTGGAGTGGGGGTTCTGTTGTGGTAGCTGTTGTTGAGGTACTGGGTAAGTTGGTACTGCCTTGTAAACTGGCGACACTTGATGTCTGGGACAAGGCAAGTGAGCTGGGAAGGGAGAGTAAATCTGAGGATACACTGGATATAGGTATTGATGGTGTTGATGACCCAGTGGTTGAGTCAGCACTAGAGAGGACTGGTGAGTTGTTGTTTGGTGATCTGTCCACCGAACTTGATGATGTTGGTGACAGGTTGGACAGGTATGATTGGAGTAGTATCCAGGTACAAGAGCCTGGTGATCACTACCCCTCGCGGTGGGCTCCAATTTGACGTGCGTGGATGTTACCTATTCAAAAGTAGATAACAGCCACCTGAGGTAATCGGACCTGTATGAGGTCAGATGTTGCCTCAGTCGTTCGTTGTAGTGATGGTTAGGCAGGTAAGAGGACTTGGCTTGTTCGACCCTTTGTAGGTCAGGCTGCAACGTTAATGATGTTAGACTCCGTTGAGTCAAATGTACTTGACAGGATAAATGATAAGCTTATCAGAAGCTTAGGTTCTTAGACTGGGGTAAGACACTTGCAATAGTGGTGGTATAGACCAGTATTGACAGCTTGGATAAGGCTTAGTTATAAGCAGAGCTTAGTAACTAATAGCGCCTTACAATGTTATACTTGGGCAGACTCGGAAGTGAGGTGTTCGGGGGAAAGATGTGATTACCATTTTGGGGCTTGGCTCGTGGCCTTATATACTAGTAGGCTACTAGGACCAAATAGATACAAACATATGACTAAGCCCTATTGTTCTAAAGATAGACGTTGTTCACCATATTACTTTTGCGGTGAAGTGCTAAGGCCGTGAACTGAGCATAATATATCAGTCAATATTCACCCCAGAGCTATTCAATGACATACCCGGGCTTGAACCCACGTGTTACCCAAATGAGGCCGTAGAGCCGGGTCGACCAACCTGTAAAGCTCAGCAGAGTACGCGTGCTTGAGCGCGTTTGAGCTCCGGCCCGGCTCCGAAGGGAAACGCTGCCGGAAATCAAGAGGATCGACGTCCCAGGACGGAGGCGGTTCGAACGCGCTGGCGGGGACCCACGGACGGCAGCGGGTAGCGTAGAGCACGGCGGCCTTGCGGATGAGCCTGTCGAGAGGCTTGAGCTCGGAGGGAAACTTTGAATCTCCGTCCATGCGCTCTGAATTGACTTCGTTCTGCATGAACTGAAGAGACTCGCGGAGTTGACGGTTCTCCTTGTCGAGCTGCGAAGCCTGGGCCTGGGTCACGTGAAGTTCCTGGGTTGCGAGTGAGCCTGTGAACGCCGACGCGGGCAAATCTGTGTGTAACAACTTACGGCCTGTACCGCCGCGACTGCCACAACGGGCCCACGACGAACGGCTACGTCTGCGCCTGCTGCGCCCGTGGCGCCGGGATTGTGAGGATAGCCCGCCGGGCCGGGGTGCTGAGGCAGCATGTTTTCGGCCTCGTCGTCGGAGTCCGAAGAGACGTTGCTGATGTCGATGTGCTCGCCGCCGTCCTGGACTAGATGGCGGGTAGGATATCCGCGTTGGTGCATCTAGTAGTGTCAGCGTCGGCATTGGTCATACGGCATCAGCGGTTGCAAGACAATCCTCACCAGATAAGTGGAGCGGAGCGAGGCGCAGAGAGAGCTCGATGCTAGGCGCAAGGACGCCCCGAGGCGAAGTGCTCGAAGCTGAGAGGGAAGACGCGAGGTAGGAAGATCGAATGAGAAGCGGGTGCTGGTGGGACCGGAGACTGGGAAGGGAGAGGCACTGCGATTGCCTGAGAGTCAGTGGATGTCAGACCACGGCTTATATGCCGTTGGACTCACCACCCTTAGTCGGGATGTCCCAGAAGCTGGACGGCGCTCTTGACGGCCCTGGAGGCATACGTTGGCACTGGGTATGTGCTGGTTGATTGGGGTTTTCTTGCGGTAGTCGGGTTTCTGCTGTGGTCGGCGGCCGGTTCGGTCGAGGATATTACCATAACGGTCTATGGATGCCTCGTGTGATGCGTTCCCTGGGCGAGATGGCTCAAACATGTGGCTGGAAAATAAGAGAGAAGAGGGCGGCATACCAAATTTCGCAAGCGATTGGGCACTGCCCTGGTGAAGAATGTCAGCATAACATACAACATGATACTATCCGAGACCACGTTTCGAAGACTCACCTTCTTACGTAGCTCAGAACAGGTCGATTTCAATTTCAGGCACCTGCCGGGAAAACGTGTTAACGTTGCAGGTCACCAGTGCATGCAACGAGGATCGCGTAGAAGGGGGGGAAAAGAGGGTCTTACGAGTTGGCATTCGGTTATCTGAGTCCCCTGGAGGAACTACGTTCCGTCGACAGGGTCTGTACGTGCATTGGGCCGCGCGATCGCCTCGTTCAGCAAGCTCCGTACTCGGTTTGGCTCGTCCGCGGGATTCTCGCCCTCGAGGGAGCTGCGCAGGTTGTACGCGTACAACTCGAGCCCGTTCTTTGCCGACATGCGCTCCGTCGCTGCCGCATCTTCCGCCTTGTACTTCTCCTCATCCGACACCATGCGCTCGATCTCCTCCTTCGGGAGACAGCTCTTGTCGTTGGTGATCGTGTTCAAGAAGCGAGGGTTTCCATTGGCGTGAAATAACGCCCCTCCGGGACGACTTTGCGCAGGCCCTGCACCATGAGGAGGGGGTTCTAGACTCCGGATAAACCTGGTGACTGTTAGCGACACCTGCCGGTCTCATGGCGTAGGACCACTTATTAGGGAGACGGAAATACCTCGTTTACCCGGGCCTGGATCGGCACATGAGGCTGATTGTCAAAGTCAGCCAAGAAAATCTCAGGTATCTTCGTCAGGACAGCGATGTTGCGCTTGACAACACCCGAAGCCTTGTCATTGATACCGAGCAACATGGGGGAGTTGCATTGAGAAGGAGGAGGTCCGAGTACCGGGTCCTCTCGGGGACACAGTAGTAAGTGGTGAGTCAGACAATAGCGGCCTGGTTGTATCATTCCTCGGATGCCTCCCGTGATGAGTCGAGACACGAGATGGTGTCGTTGACGGCCGTCTCGAGCTTAGTCTTGTCCACGGGGTCGAACTTGTCAGCGAGCTTCTCGTCCGTGAGCGAGTTGCGCAGGTTGTACACGTACGACTCGAGCCCCGATCTTTGCTGAGATGCGCTCCGTCGCCGCCGCATCCTCCGCCTTGTACGTCTCCACTCTGACACCATGCGCTCGATCTCCTCTTTCGAGAGACAGCCCTTGTCGTTGGTGATCGTGATGTGGTTCGACTTTCCGGTTGTCTTGTCAGCGGCGGAGACGTTCAGGATACTGTTGGCATCCATGTCGAAGGTGACCTCGATCCGAGGAACACCACGGGGGACAGGGGGGATGCCGGAGAGCTCGAACTTGCCGAGGAGGTTGTTAGTGCGCGCACGCTCACCCTCATAGACCTGGATGAGCACACCGGGCTGGTTGTCGGAGTAGATCGAGAAGATCTCGGCCTTCTTCGTCAGGACGGTGGTGTTGCGCTTGATGAGGGGCGTCATGACACCACCCGCAGTCTCGATACCAAGCGATAGAGGAGCGACATCGAGGAAGAGGAGGGCCAGAGTCTTCTCCGAAGTATCACTGGTGAGGATATCAGCCTGGACAGCGGCACCGTAATAGACGACGGCGTCATTGGGGTTGATCGACTTGGGGGGCTCCTTGCCGTTGAAGAGACACGAGCTTGACGATACGGGGAATACGAGTCGAGCCACCCACGAGGATGATCTCGTGGACCTGCGCCTTGTCGATCTTCGCGTCGCCGAGGACCTTCTCGACGGGCTCGAGAGTGGCGCGGAAGAGGTCTTGACAGAGCCCCTCGAAACGAGCGCGGGCGAGGAAAGTATAGAAGTCCGAGTCGATACCGTCGAAGAGGGTATCGATCTCAATGGTGGTCTGGGCGGTGGAGGAAAGAGTGCGCTTGGCACGCTCGCAGGCGGTACGCAGATGACGGAGAGCACGAGGGTTACCGGAAAGGTCCTTCTTGTGCTTACGCTTGAACTCTTGCGAGAAGTGCGTAACAAGACGGTTATCAAAGTCCTCACCGCCCAAGTGAGTGTCTCCGGCAGTGGCCTTGACCTCGAAGATACCCTCCTCGATGGTCAGGAGCGAGACATCAAAGGTTCCTCCGCCGAGATCGAAGATGAGAACATTGCGCTCGCCGGTAGTCTTCTTGTCGAGACCGTAGGCGATAGCAGCAGCGGTTGACTCGTTGATGATACGGAGGACATTGAGACCGGCGATGGTTCCGGCGTCCTTGGTCGCCTGACGTTGGGAGTCGTTGAAGTAGGCGGGGACGGTAACGACAGCGGAAGTGACGGTGCCACCGAGGTAAGACTCAGCAACCTCCTTCATCTTGACAAGGACCATGGAGGATATCTCCTCGGGAGACTAGAGAAATTGCGTCAGAATTGAGTCGAAGGAGGACATGCAACTGATGTATGTACTCACAAATTCCTTGTCCTCGCCACGGTACGAGACACGGATGTAAGGCTTGCCAGCCTTGTCGAAAACGGTGAACGGGAAGTGCTTGATATTGGACTGGACCTCTGTGTCCGAGAACTTGCGATCGATAAGACACTTAGCGTCGAAGACGGTGTTATGGGGGTTCATCGCGACTTGGTTCTTGGCGGTATCGCCGAGGAGCTGCTCGGTGTCGGTGAATGCGACATAAGAGGGGGTCGTGCGGTTACCCTGGTCGTTGGCGATGATCTCGACACGATCGTTTTGCAAGACACCGACGCACCTGAAAATTTTGTGCAGTCAGTCCTAGATGCAGATATGCGAGACTGGGCGCGAAAACGACTCACAAGTAGATGGTGCTCAAATCGATACCGACAGCCTTGGTCATTGGGGGTTAGTGCAACTTGGCGGCATCGGAAATGAGAACCCTGTGTCGGGTCATGCAATAGAGGAGATTCTCGTGCCGTTAGCCTGGCCCAGAGGTCGTGGCGATGATCTTGAAACGATCACTGCACGACTTGAAGTGTTCGCCACGTCGTGGGAGGTGAAGAAGCCGCGATCCGGAGTCGAACTCGAAGGCAACGGAGTTGGCAGAAGAGCTTTAGAGCGTCGTGGTTCAAGTGCAAGAGGCGGTGCTGGGCGCTCGGTATGAATTCCGCGCACACGACGTGTGCGGGGTGCGCGTGGTGATCGATTGATCGCGTTGAGTATCAAGAAGACATTTGAGCGTCAAACACCGTGCAGACGCTATGCGTCGGTGTTGAATGTGGAAACACGATGCTGATTAATAATCCACAATCTCTACAAATGGCGTTGAATATACGATGACGTCAAGTCCGACTACGTATTCCATAATGGCACCTCCCGTCTAATCCGCAGAAACATGTCCGAATCTACTGTATCCACCACAAAATAATCAAGGTCGTCATCCTGTGCATGATCCTTCACCAGAAGAGCCCCTCGTATGATCTGATCAGTCAAAATGAACTCTGTGCTCAACCGCGATCGCACCCGACATAGACCCAAGTCCATGTCCACATTCGACCGAACTCCAACAATGTCGAATCCCTCAATCAAGGCAAGGGGGTATGTGTTGTCCTGGAACTTGTAGAGGAAGACGAACTTGAGGCGTGCAAAGGCGATGTTCCTGTTGGACGGTCCGGCCCCGGCGGCAGCATTGGTGGGTTTGTAGATGATACAGTCGTAACGTGGATGATTTTGAAACTTGGGATTGCATCGCAAGTGGTCGGTAAGTGCCCGCCAGCTGACAGTCGATTCGTAGTCAACTCTGATATATCGAGACTCCACAAACTGAAATAAATAAATTTAGCAGTGCTCCCATAATTATTGAGAAGTTCATGAAGGACTTTAGAACAAGACATCAGCTTACCAAGTCACGAGGCTTGACTGTAAACCATTGTGTGATACCTCCAAGACGAATACGATTGATGTATTCACCAAGTCGAATATGGAAGCGATTGAAGGCTTGATCACCTGTATGCCTGGCCTCAAAGTCCACAAAGGAACCTTCAGCCTGGAGAGCACCGAGATGGATAGGGCCAAACTGGTATAGATCAACCTTGGCTGGAGATGAAGGTGGCTTTGACTGGAGGAGTAATGCTTCTCGAGTGTCAATACGTGCACGTATTGTCTTGCTGATGAGAAACTGGTGTTCAATTTTTGTGATCTAAAACCTCTAGCTTAATATGATTATCAACTAGATATTCAAACTACTTACCTGTTTATCCACATCTCTAAAGTTTGTCCTCTCCTGATATATGTCCTTCAGTGCTCCATGCATCTTCTCAAATGGCTTTGTGTTATAGTTGCGGGTTACACCTTTTGTGAGAATATCACGCAAGGTGTGCTGATGAGTATGCATCTTGGGAAAATTCCAGTTCTTCTCAGGGTAGACTTTTTCATAGTCCTGATAAATATTATAAGAGTCCTGTTACATTTAGTTTGCAATGACCAGCTTACCTGAATAGCTGCAGAGAACTTTGGTAGCTCTTCACCAAAATCTTGCATGGTGTCATCTGTTTGGACATCTAGACCAGAGTATAGGTCTAGAACAATATAGCGGCGACAACACTTGAGCAAAAAGTATCCAGGTGATCCATTGACCATGATGTTGTATGATGCAGGTACCAAGACCTAGTATGTTGGGTTAGTATAACAAGATATAGGTCACAATTTTACCTTACTTTGGAAATGTCTTCATACTTTGTACCATCAGTAAATGACACTGCAGTCACATTTGAGAAGTGGTTTAAGTTTGGCCAGCGTGGCACAGCATAAAACCTGCATACAATGAGCAGCTATAGAATATATTAGTGAACTACCCAACATACTGCTTGTTAACTTTCACAATAGTAGCGCGACCCATGTCCTTGACAATTTTTTGGAACTGGTCAAAGAGATGATCACTGAAAAGCCCACTATGATAGGCATGTAGGCGATCCCATGAAAGTGCTTCATGGACATCACAGTAAGGGACTTTCCAGAAAACATTCTGTATGACTAGGTGAGAAGAGCATTTAAATTACTATTAATATAATTACCTTGACAAGACGCAGCCCCAATGGACCAAGCTCCAAGTCCATTTGTTCAATGGTTTTGCCACTACTAAGGACTCTTTGAGGTACTGAGGTGTCTCGTTGAGGGAATAAAGGCTGGGTTCCTAACACCTTTTGTTCTCCTGCAGGTACAACACAGACAGGGCAAGGTGCATGACCATTTGCTCCACGGATCAAGGCCATTGTAGCTCTATTAAACATTTATTAGACCATGTTAACAATATAATAAACCATTAGCTTACTGTTCCCCATAGTCTGCAACAAGAATGAGAATTATGGGGAAGAGAATCCTCCATATATCATCACCACATTGAACTTTATAGCCAATGCTTGCCCACTTAGCAACAGTCTGGATAAGGAGCCAAAACCCCTCATGCCAGACTACTCGCTTCAATGTGGTAAATGAAAGCTTCCCTTCCTCATCTTCATCTTCAACCTAGTTATAAACATAAGTGAGTCAAAGCTAGACAAAGTCCATACAACACTTACAATGGGAAGTAAGCCTACCAGCTGCCCACCACCATAACCCTCGCTGTTGCGGATCTCTGCTGGCAGGTTTGCAAGTCGTACAAAGATTGGATAGCCCTTTTGCCCTCCAAAAGAAGAGAGTCGTGTCTTATCTGCATACAGGATGAAGCATAGAGGAGATCCACCCTTGGGAATAGCATTCTGCCTTATATAAGAACTAGAATGAAAAATAAATGTCATACTTCTTACCTGGATATTCCAGAACAAGTCAGCTGTCCATGGCTCATCAATAAAGCGCACCCATTTACTACCATCAAACTTGTACAGTCGCTGCGCATTCCAGACAAACTTTGGTGCAAGGATAGGGTCCTCGGCAAGCTTGAGTCCCCAGTCGAACAGTGGGCGGTAGAAAATTGTGAAGGTGCGTTCTTCGCGGAGATATGGCACTGTAATGTCTGTGGACTTGAACTAGACTACATTGAGTATATACTCATACAACAGGCATAACAGGAATACAAACATCAGGATGGATGTCTGATGCCCGGTCCCAGGCATTCATAACGTCACCGTGCTTCTTCAACGTGAAGGTAGCGCCCTGCCTGACCACATCGATGAGCGCAAGGAACCGATCTACTTGCTCCTTATTCATCCCCAGCTCAAGTGCAAGCTCCGCAAACTGAAACTCCTCCAATGACTGAAAAGCAGGGGCCCATGACTTAGAAGACAGCTTGGCAGGATCAACGTCCGGAAGGCTTCGATTGAAGTCCTCGAAGCGCGCATGCGCAATGGGAACATTGGCGCTCGGATGCGTGACCGTGACGAAGTCATCGACAACAAAGCCACCAGATGGAGGCCGCAGGCCGTTAGGGGCAGGAAACAAGGGAAACGGAGGCAGGCTGGCTGGGTGCAGGACAGGTGGGTCCACCCTATCACCAGCGGGAGGAGGGGCATTCCCATCATAGCCTAGATATCACGACAACACCGTAAGAATCATGTTCAAAGACGATCAAGAAGCGTACTCACCGTCATGGGCCACAGGCATTGCAAAAGCATCAGGTTGAGGAACTGCAGCGTTGAGCACTGCAGCGCATCAGCGATATGTTACTCACATACTATAAGTAACCACGTACCATCAGAAGCGACGTGAAGGACATGTACGCCATGTCCTGGACCATGCTGATGTCTCTCTTCTGGTGGGACCCCGGCGATGCCCTGCAATGGATCGTTGACTAAAAACCATTAGTATATGCACCGTGCATACAATCAAACTTCATAACATTACCTTGTGCGAACTGCGTCGCTAGCCTCGATGCGGACTCGCCTCGGGCCTTCGCCTTCTCGCATGCACGTTTGTGGTTTGTAAATGATCCGCCAGGCGCGAAGAACTGTTTGCAATGCGGGCATTGCTCTGTTTTAGCCCCTCCCGCCTTGCGACCGGGGGCCATGGCGACGAGGCCGGCGAGGGTTTACACAGAATAGGAGGGGAGGGGCTGGACGCCGGACGGAGAGTGTCGAGCAGGAACGGCGAAACAACGGGAGAGGGCGGGAAGTCGTTGATTACACAGCAGAGTGGGCAAGGAAAGAAAGGGAGGGTGTGCAGATGGAGATGGCGCGCGCACCGAGGGATGGTGGAACAGTGATGGGGTGAGAGATGGTTCTGATGAACAGCGCCGGACTTGACAGGATCCCGGGCGATCAGTGAGGGAGACAACAGTTTGAAGCGGTGGTTAACAGCGAGCGAGACTATGCAACGAGAGGCCAAGATGGATAGCGAGACGGATAGCGAGGCGGAGAGCGAGACAGAGAGCGAGGCAGAGAGCGAGATGGAGAGCGGGAAGGTAGACAGTGTGGAGGGTGGGTATCGTCGCGATTGTTCAGTAGCGACGCTGCTACTAGCTCACTCGTAAATGTCAGTGTTTAAAATGAACAAAATACAAGACAGCGTACCGGCGATATTGTGCACTGTCCCGCTCGCAATGCAGCCAACCCGCCCATCCAATGTGTTCTTGCTAAGCACCAGAGAACGGCACACCGGGGCCTAAATGAGCCTCGTTTTTCCATCAATGACGCTCGGGAGTTGATAAAAGAGCTTATAATTACCTTGTAACCAGCTATCGAGGGGGTGAAGGCCCAGGAGAGAGAGGGAACGTTGAAGACGGACGTTGAGACACCGTCCCGACGGTGATCGGTGGTATCGCGATGACATCGGGATGGGAAAGAATTATCTAGACGCTCTGTGTACATCGAGATTAGATTAAGACTGTCCAGGTGGGATCAGGATGCCATCCCGACATATTCGGGATGACAGCCGGACGCTCGGCCATCCCGACGCTCCTGGGAAATTTCCGACAAACGCTCGGTCCGGCATCCGGTGAGTGCATCAAATCCAGAATCCGCCTCGGGCTCCCGGACTTCGCCGTTGCTAACTTTCAACGTTTTCTTGGCCGCATCCACCACATACACGCTATTCTCCAGCGACATACCAGCACATGCAGCATAGCGTTCCTGACGGCCCTGGGCCCCAATCTTGTGAGTCTTTGTGTCCAGCAAGGCCGCCACAAGAACATTCTGAATCGCGTCCAGCTGCAGGGCACACAGGCGCAATTAGGAGCCTCCCATTTGACATTATCCACATCCTGCTCGACTACACATCCCCCATTGACCTCCTAAACCTGTGCTGCTCTTGCAAAGCTCTCTATGCACACTTTCAGAACGATTCTGTTTGGAAGCATCTCTCTGCCTCTTACGGTCTCCGAGATTTCACCCACTTCGGCGGCATTCCCCCTCGGTCTATCTACACCTCTCTTCTCTACCCCTATGGAGGTCTGTTGGGCCTATGGGCGGGAGACCATCCGTTCACCGGGAGTATCATGGAATTCAAAGTGTTTCCGGGGGACGAGCGTGAGCAGGGAGGCATCATAGGCGAGGTTTGGCATTTCCCTCGATCCCAAACATCCACAGACGATGCTGTACTTCCTCACTACACCCGGGTGTTGAAGATCAGCTTCGGTATCCTACCGCCAAACCTGTCTAGCCCGAACACAGAGCCAACGCCGGGAAGCGATACTCCCCAAGTCTACGTCCTTTGCGACAGCGACACCCCAGTCCTCCGTACCCCGCCTCGGACGGACCCTGTCCACGAGGTCGGCACACCTCATCTCTCCAAGCTCGCCTTCATACCTCAATCAAAAACCGTGCACCACATCGAGTTCTACCGCCGAACGATCAACCTCCCCGAGTTCCCCAAGCCCGACGCGGCATGGTTCGACCCCTCTTCCGCCCGCCTCCCGCGCCTCCCCGCCCTCCTCGACGAACCCGATGCCGACCAGAGCACCATCATCAAGATCTTCCCCGCGCTTCAGCTCCCCAAGACTTGGACCTCGCACACCGCGACCGCGCCACACCCAGCGATCTCCATCCACTGCCCACACAGCCGCCGGTGCGCATACCACTCCACGCGCGTGCCCCCCTCGCCTTTCGCGACCCTCGAGCCAGCGCACCCCCAGTACTTCCCTCTGCGGTGCCCGTTGCCCTTGGATCCAAGAGCGGCAGCAGACCCGCGTTCGGCCACATGGACGCTCGACAGCCTGGCAGGGCTCTGGTACGGGTCGTACGGTGCGCACGGGACGGAAGTGCTGCACCTTGCGCGCGGGACGGCGTTCTGGACAAGCGGGATGTGCGCTACGAAGCTTACGGGGGACGTGAACGTGCCGCGCGGCGCAGTGAGCTGGGTACTGGAGGAGACGGACGAGCACGTGGAGGAGACGTTCGCGTTCTTGGCGGAGGTGCGCGGAGAACGGCCGCGGCGCGTCTTGACCGGGAAGGGCCTGTTGGCAGCGAGGGGATTTGTGTGAGTTCGCCTCCTCTTGCGTGGATGGCCGGTTAAGGGGAGAAGAGCGCTGACTATGATTGCGTAGGGAGTCGAGTGTTGCTGGCCTTGTTGCGGTGATCACGGATGCGGACGAGATTCAGACGTTCTGGGCACCGCTTCAAGTATTCCGGATATACAGACGGTATAAGGGCCGCGAGGGGGAGATTCACGATCTTGCGCAAGACGAGTAGTACATGTGCCGTGGTATTGATCTCGGCATGTATGTTGTGGACCAAACATCGATGTAATGCATGCTACTGGAAGTTACAATGGATTATCTGTATACTACTATGTTAAAAAAACTCAAAAGACCCGCAGGTCAAAGAGAGTTTCAACCCTCCGAAAGGGCATAGTATTCCAAAAATTTACGCAGCAACTTACATCCCAGGGGGGATGTACCAACACATGGCGACTCAACAGACTGTGACCCCTCATACCCAAGCGTCCATAAGATGTTCCAGTGGAAAGCCCACTACGCTAACTGTCGTCAACGTAGCCGCGTGCATCATAGATTGAAAACGTTTGACTCCAAACAGTTGGCAGGAGAGATGCCCCACCATGCTGCTAATCGTAGGGCCGCAGGCTCTGATATGTACCACCATGCCATGGCGACAGCAACGCTGCAGTGCTTCGAAGGTTGGCTGTACATAACAGAGCACCCTACGGACCACAACATAGCCGTACAGGACGTCAAACCCCCGCGAACCAAGTCAAACCAAAGTCTACGAATCGTGCGGTGCGCATCCTTGGCCAACAGCACACGAGCTACCTTGCGCACTGACGAGGCGCGAAATCGCTTCGCGTGCCACCAAAGAGGAGCATTCCAGGTCCATTTCCTAGCTCGAAGCTGGGCAAACAGAGTCGCGCAGCCTCGACGTCGAGCGATAAGGTAACAGCCTGTCTGATCTGCGTATGCTGGTCATGCCAGAATACCTGAGGTAAAGACACGAGAACCCTCAGCACCCTTCAAGAGGTACGTCTCTGGGTTGGTCTTGGACCCTCCGTGTATGGTGCGTGCTACGACAGTACGGGCATTCCGAGGGTTGGCCGCGCGAGACGACCTGTGCGGGCGGAATGTCTGGGCACCCGGAATATCCGAGGCAATGTGCTGGGAAATAGTGTTCCTCGAAGGAACGGGGATGTCAGACTTCAAGAGCTGAGCATATACCAGAGGCTCCCGCTCCGTAGGCCCACGAAAGGCATGGAGCAGGCTGAACAAGTATCTGTCTCATCAGAGGATCGCAAGCCAAGATGAGAACCCCCTGCACTAGACCTCGTCCTCGGACAGAAACAGCCCCAAAACATCACCGTGCTGGCTAGACACGGCCAAATGGTGCATCCGACAGCTATGGCCTGAATAGGCACACGCACGTTCCAGGATTGTGACTACTCACCATCACCGAGAGGCCTGCTGGTCTGGCGGTCGCGCGCGCACTACGTCGTTGCGTCTGCACGACTTTCGGGTACGTCTTGGCTCTTATCGGTGACGGCGGGGACATCTCTGTTATGCTGTGCGTGCGTGCTGGTAGTGGTCTGGATATTTAAACACCATTCGCGTCCCCCAGCAACATGCTAAGTGCAAACAGCGTCGAGAACGCGCGAAGGGCGATCGACACGATGCTTGCACGGTCAGGGATGGATGCTTCGTACCGCTTCGTTTGCGAAGGGTGCCACAGCTTCGCTCGGGGTTGGGTAGACAAGTACCCTCCCCGTATCCGAGCGATAATCTAACGAGGAGGTAGAAAAGAACTCACGAGTACGACCAGGCCAGGGAGTTTGCAGAACTCTGCAACACGACGATGGTATCTCCTGGAGGTATGAATCTTGGGTGGGAACGGGGCAAGGTCAATGGAAAGGAAGGTGAAGCCACATATCGAAGACAAGGAGAACGAAGGGGTTAATGTGTTGGTGGACAGAAGGTAAGAGCCTAAGCGTGGAGCTGCTGCGGTAATGGAGCCAATGATCATGGAAAGATCGCTAATTTCCTGAATAAGTAGGTTGGCTACCCAACGCTATTCGAGAGTCGCTAGGTTGGAGAGTCACTGCAGTTCAGCACCGTCGTATGACATGTATGTAATACTAGGCGAAGAGACGAGTCCAGGAAACGGTTTAATCGGTTGAGTGGTGAGACGAATCAACCGAGACCGGCACAAGGCCAGGAAATCGGGAACTCAGCTGTACAACTCGGATTCACGATGCAGCAAGCTCTTCTAACAATCTCAAGCCTTTGATAATTCCATTCAGGTAAGACAGAATCACAGTCACCTGCCTTGTGCCCAGCAAGCAGTCTTTCAGTCAAGCACCTTCACGTCTCTTACTCAGACCTCAGGACGCGCACTGGGCGCGCGGCGACTCAGGTGTGAGAACTGCGGAGGCATTGAGGCAATAGAGAGCGTATAGGCTCAGGGATTATCCCCGAACGAACCGGAGGAGAAGTACCGGCCGCTGTAAACCATGAGATGGAGTACGGCATGAGGGGTTGAAGAAGCTCTTATGCGACGGCAAGGCGTGGTCCGCGGTGTTTGTTTGACGGTGAAGATCGCCTGGCGGAACCAGCGGTTTACGAATGGCATGGCCCATTCCTGACGTGCAGAGGCGACAATGCAGTAAGTATTGAGGGAGGATGGTTGGACGATCTGTCAATGCAGCCAAACCTGTCCTGAAACGCATGTCATTGCACCAAGACCGCTCATGCGTCCTGCTATGTACTTCATGAGAGTTGTTTCAAAAGGCGCGAAGTGGAAGAACATACCGTCGAACTCTATCACCACGGCATGTGGGAAAAGAAATGAATGGCTTCGCCGAGTCGCCACAGGTGCGGTAAACAGTACAAGCGATCATGACAGTACTTTGTCTTACACACCTCCTTCTGCAACGGTTGGATGTTGAGGCAGTCAGCGTGCACGCCTTCAGCTGTATCGCGGATCGTTGGGTTCAGCTAACTCTAAGCAGCATAGATTAGTTACGGCGGTCGGACTTTGGGAGGAGAAGATGGACGTACGGCACCAGGAGAAACGGGCGCTTGAAAAATTAAGAGGGTGACGGAGCACCACGTGACTGGAGCCGCCGAGGAACTTTACAGTTCTAAAAGGTTGGATTCAAACTCCGCCAGTAGATCTCTTCCCCCGTATCTACCACTCGACTCCCCTGCAAGAATGGGCTGTAAGTCGTCGCTCCCGTCCTCCTCGCTCCCCAGCGGTCTTTCTGTAGCCATGCTGAACGCATTGTCCTTTAGCCAACAAACCTCGTGGATTGCAAGCAGCGCGTAAGTTGCGCACCGATCGCCGCGAAAATCGCTGGGTGAGTCCCTCTCCATTCCGACCCCTCGCGCCGTTGCCTTCCCATCCTCCCTTGATATCGAGCGCAGCCTCATCATGCGATCTTTGCGCTTTTCTCTTTGGACTTGTAGGCGGACAAGGCGTACAAGAAGCGCGCCCTCGGCAACATCTACAAGACCTCCCCCACTGGAGGCTCTTCCCACGCAAAGGGCATCGTGCTCGAGAAGGTCGGCGTTGAGGCCAAGCAGCCCAACTCGGCCATCCGCAAGTGCGTCCGTGTCCAGCTCATCAAAAACGGGAAGAAGGTCACCGCGTTCGTCCCGGTATGTCTCTGTCACCCATGATCCGTCCTCTTTCGCAGTGCACGGTCGGGCCTGGTCCGCTCTCGAGCGCCCGGAGCGCTGGCCGTGTGAGCGCTGAACGCGTCCAATCCTGATTGCGCCGTTTTGTCTCGCAGAACGATGGTTGCCTGAACTTTGTCGACGAGAACGACGAGGTCCTGATCTCTGGTTTCGGTCGCCGGGGTAAGGCCAAGGGTGATATTCCCGGTGTCCGTTTCAAGATCGTCAAGGTGTCCGGTGTCGGTCTTCTCGCCCTCTGGAAGGAGAAGAAGGTACGCAGACGTCCATCTGCCGTCTAATCGCCGACGTTAACGCTGAACCTTGGTCTTGCAGGAGAAGCCCCGGTCATAAGCGTGTTGCATATACTTGCTGCCTCATTCGTTCATCCTGCATTCTTGAGCCACCAGGGCATGTCATGTCTGTACCAATTACCATATCGTATGATCGAGAATGAGCCGTATGCACTATGCCACGCACTTTACTCCCACATGCTGAGAATACTATTCACGTTTGACGGTCTGTTCGGGGCTTCCAACAAATACATATGCATATGCATGAACTAGAAGATCTGTTAACTCGCTGTGGATGTGAAAAGTGGCGAACTCTTTCATGCGGAAATAGGAATCGTACTTGTTCAGGTGAATGGCACACACCAAAATGTCATTCGTAGGTCGAGATCAGGGAACACGACATTTTCATGGGAGATGACGCGGTAGGTGGCATGAAAGGCATATTCGGAAGAATAATCAATGGGTGTACTACTACGATCAAGACCAGTTATAAGGCGTGCAGAGCGACAGAAATTATGCGATGTACAGTAACAACAGCCAAAGAACAGAACAAGCAACTCGTCCGTTGTCCACGAATGTCGAGGGTGAACGCAAGAAAGCGAAAGAAACGGACGCCCATAACAGCACGCAACTCGTTGCGCTCTCCATCCACACGCTCATGCAGAGGCACGTCTCGTCCTGGTCGTGCGGGCACCTAAGTCCCAGTGGCAACAACAAGCTCAGAGCTTGACGGACACGCCTTGGCTCTCGAGGTATCGCTTGAGGTCGGACATGAGCTCGAGCTGCTCCGCGAGGGTGAGGCCGCTGACGATCGTCTGCAGCACTGAGCCGACGGTGACGTGGTTTTGGCGGATGAGGCTGCTGTAGTAGACGTAGGTAAAGACGCCCATGAGGAACCTGTGGGGGGATGCGAAAGACGGATCAGCATACCGACAGTCGTAGGAACGGAGGGAGAAGAGAGGAGGCCACGTACTGGCAGTCCATACGATCGGTCATGCCGCCGTGTCCCGGGATGCTGTGACCAAAGTCCTTGATGTCGAACGCACGCTTGAAGCCCGAGGCGAAGAAACCGCCGAAAGGTGCAACGAGGGAGGCGAAGCACGCAAGGACTAGGAGGTGGAGCTGGTACGGCGCGTAGGGAATCGTGGTACGACTTCCAAGCTAGCAATACAGGAGATCGGTTAGTAAGAGCTAGGTCAACGAGGAGACTTCAGCGTTCAACTCACGAGGGGAGCAAGGAACATGCGAAGCGGAAGGGGCATGTTCCAATCGCGCCACACGAAGACCGGGTTAGGCGTGCAGTGGAACTCACTGCTCCATGCGCTGACACCAAGATCATCAACGGGGCAGATCATGTAGTCGAAGCGCATGAAGTAGGTGCCCCAAAGGAGACCGAAGATGAGCGTGCTGAAGAACGCGCCGATGAAGCCCTCGACTGTCTTCTTAGGCGACAGCTTGATTAGGGGGGTGCGGCCAACAGTGATACCCCAGATGTAGGCGAAGACGTCATTGCAGATGACGAGGGAGGCGGGAACCCAGAACCAGATAAGACCCTCGAGGATGTTGTTCACAATGAAGTGGCTAATAGGGAATGTAAGACAAGGGGATCGGCAATGGCGACTGACTTGCACGACAAACCTTGAGACTACGATGAGGAGCAAAGTCATGTGGACCCAGCAGAACAGACCAAACTGTTGCTTGAGATAACCACGCTTGAGGGACAACACGAAGCCAACGAAGCCAATCAAGTACAGCGTGAAGCTGACGAAACGGTGGTTCGTGGCGAACGGCGTCAGCTGCGCGTTGGAGAACACGACATGCTACAACAGCAAAACGTTGTGAGCTCAGTGGACCGGTAGGGTAGGGGCCGACGAACCTTGAAGTAGTAGATGATGCTCTCGCCATACAAGAAGTAGTTCGTGACAGCGAAGAAGTACCAGTTTAGGGTCTTGCTCCACGGGTCACGCCCCCGAACGTTCTCCCCACCGTCTTTCCGCTTCAACGAAAACAGCGCGGTAACTTCGCGGTACACCAAAGTCTGACACAACATCACGAGGATGACCATGTACGCATGGCCCATGAGCAGGAGAGCTACCCAGACGAGTCGTGTGAGCACTACATTGCATGCTTGCGACGGAACGGCAGTCCACTCACTAATGAAACCCCCAATCATGATGAACGTCCAGAGCGTACGGGTCAGGAAACTGGCCCTCTTCTTGACCTGCTCCTTCTCCTCCGGCGTGAGCTGCTTCTCCGGCGGGTTCTCGATGTCGGTCCGTCGGGGTGGTGAGGCAGGCGCTTTCTCCGACGGGATGTAGCTGGGCGGCTTCGACTCGGGAGCAGACGCAGGCGCAGGTACATGGCGCACGGGCGGCGAAGGAACGGCAGGTGCAGGTGCAGGGGGCTCTTTCGGAGGAGCTGAGGGAGCGGAGCCATTCACCTTGAGTAACGAGCGGGCTGCACCATTTACGGGCTTCGGTGCGAGGACGGGCTCTGCTTTGGCCTCAGGCTCCGGCTCCGGTGTCTTGTCCTCCTCCAGCGATGCCGCCAACGCATCCACAATCACAGGGGAGGTCGCAATGGGTGGCGTCGAGTCGTCGTCTGAGCGTGTCGGGGTGTCAGATGGTGCAGGGTCAACGGGCTGCACGTCACTGCCGGCAGCTTTCTGTGCCCTGGCAGCGGCGCGTGCCGCCTTCTCGAGCTGGCGTTTCTCTGCGCGGGCCAACGCTTTTTGCTTCTTGAGTGCGCTCTTGGATGGCCTCGCGGCAGACTCGGAAGCACTATGACCGCCACATGTGAGCACACGCCCCAGGGACACGACCAGCCGGGGCCACGGAATGAATGGTGCGTCATACCTGTCGGGTTGCGATGCAGTGGTTTCGTCGAGGACTTCCCCCTCGGTCTCTTCGCCAGACTCGACGCCGAGTGCGTCCCAGGCGGTTTTGGAGGTGAATGCTGCTCGCGAGGACATGGTGGCGGTGGTAGGATGAGGGGATGGAGCTTAGAGCCGGTGACAGAACAGTCCATGCATATACACGTGCTACCCGAGGTACTCTTCCCGTGCAGACGCCCGCCACGGGCCCGTAGACTCGGACGTTATAACGGCATCCTATTTCCTTCGAGCACCGCACACGACTAAGAGGGAATATGTGATACAGAACAACTATGGACACCGGTTTCTGCGACAGGAACTTCTACAGATACTAAAAAGACATGTGTATATGCGATGTGTATGGAGGGATATGCGACGAACAGTGTGGCGAGAGCGAGTCAATCAGTGAATCGTCCTGGGTAAATATGGTGTGAGTAGCCCGTGTAATATGCGCATCCGAACGTGTGAGGGTAATAATGTAGGAATAACGTCAGAACTTCCAGTCCATATCCACCTCCATTGCCCAGGGGACTACGCGGGCGGGTCAACTTCATCGCCAAAGGCGGCAGCAAACAGATGTACGTACATTTCGTCATCAAGGTCTTCGAGAACAGCCTCTCGACAGGCACGCCGTGCTCCTTGCACCACGCGACGGTGATCCTATGTCAAAGTAAACAAATGAGGTTACGACATTTTGGAGACGTGCCAGGACGTACCTTGGGTCCAAGTAGTTGATTTTACTGTACACGCGCGATGAACCATCAACCCATGTCCGGCAAACGACGGCAGCAAAAGCTACACTCACCTCGTGCCCAAAGCGACCTCCTTGCCGGCCTCCCTGTCCTCCATCTGTAGCTTGAACGTCTTAATCTTCTCCTCTAGTTTGTCTATCGCCTCCTCGATCTTCTCCGTCGGCTTCTCTCTCTTGAGCACATGCTTCTCGGTACCGCGTTCCTTCTTAAGCCGCTTGTAATCCGCCTCTATCTCCTTGAGCTTCTCTTTCAGTACAGACTCGTCCTGCGGCTCCTTGCCGTCCTCGGCAGCCTTCTCATTGTCCTTCTGGAACTTCTTCTCAGCCTTCTCGAGCTCCTTGGCCTTGAGGTTATCCTCGTGCGTAGCGATGGCATCGTCATCGAGGTCGGACTCGGGCTCCTTGTATCGTTTGTCCTTCTTGTACTTTGCGTCGATGGCGAAGAGGGCATGGCGAAGCTTCATGCGCTCGTACTTCAGGCCACGCAACTAACCGAGTGGTCAAAATGAGCAAGTCACCACAACGAGACAACGGTTGATTGGGCGCACCTTATCCCGCATCTTGCCCATCGACTGCTCGTGCGTCTTGGGCACCGCACGTTGATGGTTACACAAGATGGCGACCATGCGGTTGGCGTGGTTGTAAGCGTTGAGCTTCTCCTGGACCGTGCCCTTCTCAGGGGTGCCACGATCGAGGAGGTCCTGGAACGTCAACGATGCGTTGTACGTACGGAAGACCTTCGCAGTCAGGCCCTTCATGTACGACGCCAGGTGACGGTTAAGCGCGCCCGTCTATGGATGGGCCCAGTCCGACGTCAACAACAAATCACGCAGCAAAAGCATCGAAACGCAAAACGCACGTTGACACGATCGAACAGTTCGTCCTCGGGGTTCTTACCGTTCTTGAAGATCCGGATATTCTTGTACACCTGCTCGTCGACTGCGACCTCGTTGTAGTACCGGATCGAGTCTTTACCCAAGAAGTCGAACACGAGCTTGTTGGGAGGCTCGAGCGTGACGTGCTCGCAACGGAGAGAGCAACAGCCGACGGTGTCCGCTTCATCGTCGCCCTTCTCGTTACCGGCTCGAAGCGCGAGCTTGTCGATGAAGTACATCGCCGTCGCCCGCTGACGTTCGCCCATGTTCTTGTTCCTTAGCGCGTCATTGTAATCGTTCCGAATCTGGTCAACATATTTCTACAGGAGATCAACTGAGCGATACATGAAGAAACAAGGACACCCAAAGACCAACCTTGAGCTCGCGCGCCTTCTCGAACTTTGTCCAGTCGCTCTGACCCTTGATAGAGCTACCAGCCGCCAAGAACACGTACTTGTAGTTCCCGTTCACGTTCTCGACCCAGTTCGCCAGCCAGGTAACAGTGTTGTCGTTGACGACTTCCTTCCAAGTGCCCGGAACATTGGGCGTTGGGATGGGAACGTCTTTGCCAATGTTGATCGTGATGTCCTCGGGACGGACGCGAAGCTATGGACATCGCCGTTAGCAACGAATCCATTGAAGTAAACGAAAGGTGGCAACCTTGAGAGCACCCTTCTTAGGGTGGTCACCACGACCACGGAAAAGACCCGGAGGTTCGACACGGAAGTTGCCAACCTTCTCTTTGCGACCGTCGAGCGTGCAATGAGTATACGGCGCCTCCAGCGCGTCCTTCGCCGCCTTCGCCGTCTTCTTCTCCGCTGAGGTCATCGACTTCTTCTTGGTCTTCTCGGCCTCAAAGTGGTCGAACATCGATCTGAAGTCACAAAGCTCGAATTTCGTGATCTTCACGCCATTCTTCTGCTTGGGGACATGAATACTTTGACCTACATGACGTTGTATAGCACGCACCGGAGGATATTTCTTGAGGATTTTCAGAAAGTCATCAAAGAAGTTCTTGTTAAACGTCGCATCCTTAGCGTGCTCCGTGTCTATCATGGCACCGTAAAAGCCTGCAACTTCCTCGGCCTCGGGAGGAAGGTCGACAGTCTGGCCTATGAGCAGGATATTTGAGCACACCATGCGCAGCGAATGTTCGACAATATCAGCTTACCGTTGTACTTCATCTTGACATGTTTGGGAAGTGGCTCGTATGGCGGCGGGAAGTACACACCGTTGTGCTCTAACGTCTCCCACTTGACGGAGCCATCGCGGTTTGCGTTTTGCTCTTCCCACCACTTATAGATGTCTTCCGCCTCTTCCTCCTTCTTGGCATTGGCCTTCTTGAGTGTCGCGTCTACGTCTTCCTCTTTCTTCACGCCCCTCTTCTTCGGCTTGACGTCGGTGGACGCCTCCGCCTTGACCTTCGGCGCAGCGGCTCCCTTCTTGGATGTGGCGGCGCGCTTCTTCTTGAGCGGCTTATCGTCGTCGGAGAAGCTTTCGTCGTCGGCTTCGCTCTCCACCTTGACCTTCCGCTTGCCTTTCACGGGCGCCTTCTTCTTCGGTGGCGGAGCGGGGACATCGTCCTCGGACTCGACGTCTGGCTCGGACTCGGACTCCTGTTTGGGCTTCTTCTTCGGTGGTCTACTCTTCCCTTTCGTCGGCGCGGCGGCCTTGCCCTTGCCATTAGCCGCGCGCTTGGGCTTAGCTAGGGGCACATCGTCTTCGTCCTCATCATCCTCTGACTCGACAATGGCCTTGCTGGCCCGCGCGGCTCGCTTTCTGGTGGTGGCAGACGGTTTAGGTGTGGCAGCAGCCGACTTGGCCTGGGATGAGGCAAGAGGCTTATCGTCTTCGCTCGAGGACCCGGAGACGACAGCCTTCTTGCGTTTGAGAAGGCGGGTGTCCGGGGTCACGGGCTCGGACTTGGGACGGGTGGCTTGAGACTAAGACCGAACAGTTTGGGTGTCTCCGCCACAACTTCGTAGCAAGGAAACGGACGCACCAGGGGCATGTCGTCGTCCTCGCTCATGGAGGAGTCGGCAAGTGCGTGTCCGTTGCCGTTCTGAGCTACGTGTCCGTTCTGAGCACCCCTAGCAGCAGAGGTCTTGAGACTGAGAGGTCTGTCGTCGTCTGAGAACATGGATACATCGCCAGACATGGGGGATATACAAGCACGGCGGTAGGGACAGGCTGGTGGGGGAGCAGAGACAAGGAGGAATGGACGTGAGACAAGAAAAGCAGGCTGGGGAAGGGTGCCAGCTGCAATCTGTTGAAGTATCACCGCACCTGCCCTAAACATTCCAGCCACGTGCGCGGCGCCTAAAGTGGCAGGAGCTGGCAGGAGGCACGGAGACACGGTCGGCGACGCAGACCACACCGTGAGCGTGCCACAGCCCAGCAGCCGCACACCCTCGACAGTGCCCTCTTCCGGCCACCTCCAGCCATCCGCCTTGTCTGCCATTGTCATCTCGTTCGTGTGTTCATGGTTCCTCTGCGCTCACCTCTCATGCCCCTCCCTCCAGATGTCGCCTCCCAGGGACCCCCAGCTCTTCCGCGATCCGTGGGCAAAACGCGAGGCATGGCGCACCCATCCCGTCTTCTCCCGCCGCCAAATGTTCGCCCGCGCGTTCCCTGGCTTTGGTGTCGCTGTCGTCGCCTTCACGGCCTACGTGATCGCTGATAACTTCCTGTCGAAGGGCAAGTCGCATTGAGAGATGTCGCGCGCCGATGTGGTCAGGCAGAGGTACATACCGGTGCGCCGAACCCCTCCCCTCCTCCTTGAGGCCGACGTGACCTTGCCGCGTGTTTCCAATAGCTTCATATGCCAGGAATTAGAACTTTGCCTGCACCCCACGTTGGTCGGTATCCCCGCGGCTCCCCTTCCATTCCTCCCGCACCGCCTTGTAATTCAACACGCTCTAGTCAACGATGCAGACTGACTCAGCGTCGTGCGAGCAGGCACCACCGTCATTACATCCGGTCATTTGCTTTTGCAACTCCCGAACGTTCTCGACACAAGTAAACACTCGGTGTCGATGTACCTTCTTAGTTCAAGCTCCAGTTGGGCTCGCAGCAGCGCCACTGCCGGAATGCATACCTTTTGTGAAATAATGCGCGCAGTAGAGCGAACTAAGCCTTTCAGTAACTAAGTCTTTAGGCCTTTAGGTAATAGCAGCGCAAGTCCAATGCCCGGCTGTCGGGATGGGAACAAGCATTCCTACTTGGCTCAGTAGTTTGTTTCCGCGAATGCGTTAGCCTCGGTCCTATCCGTCATACGTCCGTCTTGCCAATGTCACGCTCTAGTCACTCACTACTTAGCACGACCCGTGCTGTCCTCCCCGTCCAGTGCACATCGTGGCGTGATTGTCGCCGAGCCGCCACCGGCCGGTCATGTCGAGCGAAAGAGTCTGTAGAGAAGTTGCAACAATCCAGCAAGCGACCGCTGCGCGTACAAGCAAACCCATCACCGTTCACTGCGTCGTGATTGACCGCAGGAAGGAGCATCAACATACCAACAGCGTCTGAAGAATGCTTCGGCTCCACGCCGACACCGGTCGGCGGACGCTTCCGGTGAGATGTTTTGACGCTGAACACTTGCTTCCTCCGGCAGGAGTCTCTCCCACCACGTCGGCTGTGGAATATGCACTCAAGAAGCCAAGACATCCCAACCAACTGGGCACGTTATCTCGCAATCGCACGGTCGCCATCGCTTCTTCAATGAAAGTGAGCGTATCTGACGCGGTTTCCGATGGGAGAACGTAACTTACGTTGCTTCGTCCAAACAGCCGAGCTTCAAAGACTGGGTCCGAGTACGGCCCAGGTGACACGATGGTATGACCACTCCGAGGATGGGCCCATCACGCCCTCAGCATGTCAACATCGAGCGGAACCTTCGCCGATACAGCTCGTCCCATGACGAAAGCGGGATGTCGCGCCATAGCAAGCATTGAAATCGATGGCAAACTCTACCCCAGAAGTCAGGCTCAAGTAAAGTGTATGTAATGCCTGTCGGCTCCGAGCATAGACGATCCTCGCCCGCCCGCAGGCCGCAGCACCTTCAAGCTTTTGGGTTGTCGGGAACGGGGCAACATGTGTTCACTGATGTCTTCGGCAGGGCGCACCTAGAGGGGGCTTAGTAGTCAGGTCGGACGTCACTTTTCAGCAAGCGTTGTTCAACCGTGCACTAACATATCTCCCTGTCAACGCGAGGAACACGCCCGCAGACTGTACGTACACGTTCGAGGCCGACAACATATCACCGTGCGTTGACCATCACTGTGCTTGTGCTGCACGCCTGGGCCGTATTTTCAGGAGCAATGGTGCGCCTTTCGGCCTCGTTGCCGCGAGGGTACAACCCAGGGTCACTGATCGTTCTCAGGCCGCATCAGAATCCACAACGGAGCTTCCCATGAGGCCTCTGTGTGTACGCTTGTGGATCCTCGTCAGAACGGCCCGGCCCCAGGAGGATGTTGTGTGCCGACGTGCACCAGTGGACACGTTGATAAGCAAGTACGTGTTCAGTCCCTGCTAATATTAATTCGGCTTTGACTAGAGCATATCGACCAACGACACGTTTTAGGGCCTCTCGATGCAAGGTCGCACTCCGGCGCAGACGGAATGGCCACAGTCGCTTGTATTGCGGTCGAGCTATTATGGCTCGGCCACGATGAGCACTAGACCTTTCCCCGACACTCAGGACCTCCATCCCGGCGCCGAGAACAGCTTCTCCGTTGTTCCGATGGTTTTAAAAGCAGCGAAAGCTTACGGTTCTCCGACGATCAGTGGGTCTGTGGGAAAAGGAAGGCGAGTCCAGCGTGGAGAGTTAGCGGCCTCGATAAAATAGACGGTGGCCCGACTGCCAGCTGCAAATCCAGATTTTCAGCCGTCCAAACGTCAGGAAGTTCTGGAAAGCGCAGCCGGAGGAGGCTCAATCGGTTCGTCGCTTTGGCGTTGCCGGGCACTGGCTTTTCACTCTCGTCGGTCTCGTGCTGCCAACCCCGTCCGTCCCCCAACCTTGCCGACGCCGCGGGAGAAACCAACCGACGGACTCTGAGAAGCGTGCGGCCGGGAATCAGTGGGGTACGCGAGGTTCTCTTCTTCAGCGTGCCGCCCACGAAAACAATTTTCCAGGTGTCGAGCGGTCCGTCATTGCGCGGACGCGACTGGTTGCTCGCGGGTGGTGTTCGCTCACCCCCACGCTTGTCTCCCCAGCTAGAAGGAGTATCCGAGGAAGCAAACTCGAAACACTCCACGTTGAACCCCGACCAATACAGTTCGACACCTTCGTAACCGCCGTAGCCTATGCATTTTCCGATAGTAGCCTCGCACGGCGGGCGGGCCGTGAACCACAAAACGTAATAAAGCCCCGTAGAATATGGACCCTTCTTCGAGGAAGGATCGGGGAGGATTCAATATTCAGAGGATGTCGACCGTTGCCGACGACTGCCTTGCGCCGCCGTGCCGCTGCCGACGACCGAAGTGGGTGCCTCGGGCGTCTAGTTGATAGTGCCGCAATACTGTACCATTTCGACCCTATATTTTGTCACGCGTCACAGGGCACTTTGAATCTGAATAATCCCAAAACTATCACGCGTCACAAGGCTTTCCGAAGGTTTGTAGGGAGGAATGTCACGGGCGCTACATGGGCGCTAAACCGATTTTGGCGGGGTGGGAACCCCCCATGAAGAGAATATCAGGACTTGTCCCACGGTCACAAGGGCTCCTCGAAAGGGTGAATATTCAAAATTTCGAGGTCACAGGTCACACCCAGTGAATATTAGGTCGAAATGGTACAGTATGTGCACAACGGGCAGTCAGCGCACAATCCTCAGGAACAGCCGAACTCTGGAGGCCGCATCCGGAGTAACTCTCATCGACTAGCGCATCCCGACGCTCGGCTTGCCAGCCTCCCCGCAGCCGCCACATACGCCATGCCCAGCAGTCCATTAGTCAACGTGTGTCTCGCTGTCTGCCCGCCCGATCTCGGAATGGCTGCTCGAGCACCGGTAGTCTCTTGCGTCGTGCTCGTGACAATACGCAAGGCGACAGGCGAACGAGCGAGCGACATCGGGGATTCGGGCGGGTGTGGAGACGACGCAACGTTACGTAGCCTGCCAGCGAGGGCGAGGTTGGGTCCCCCCGGGCAAGCGCTCGAGCGGTGATCCGTTCAGCGATCGTCGGGGAGCAGAGAGTGAGTGCACACCGCACCGCCCGCGCGAGCACTCGGCTGATGCTGATAGGATCCCAAATAACATCCGTTCCTATCTCAATTTCAATGCGTGGAAGAAGGAGGGCGGGGGAGCAACCCCCATATGCATCTGATTTTCAAACCTGCGTTACCGTGACGGATGGCCTCATGCTCATGAAGACGCCAGCCCGGCTCGCGTCGGAGTCGCGCCTGAGAAGGCTCGGTGGGCAGTGGTGAGGTATTCATACCCTTGGGCGTCCGCGCGGGATGCTTACGCATATTTTCGGCGTCCGGTTTCAGTGCCAGGTCCACCGAAAACATATCATATATTCTCCCCGACAGTCTGGCAATCGGGTAAATGTCGACTCCGTATCCGTCTCCAGTGCGTCTGCCCGATTCGTTGATGATCAATTCAGCGGCAAAGGCAAGCAGCCCAGCCATCTTCCGTGGGCTAGTCTTAATTGCGTAGGTGTGCAGTACGCCAGGGGCAGGAAAGCCCACCAGCAAACTGTGGACGAGGATAGGATACTTATCCACGAATGTTCTGTGGCCTATCGCTGGACTGCTCTGGCAGCTAGTTTCATCGTCACCAGCCCCCAGTGTTGAAGCTTTGAAGGACACCCGGGTGGCCTATAGGGCGTTCCTCATCTGCGCCAAGCAGGACGACGCTTAAATTGATGCGGCATCTGGCGTCCACGCATCGCTGAGCCTAGATCGGATCGCGCCTCGTCCATCTTTGGATTTCAGAACCCAGCCCGGTAATTGCGGGCGTCGGCGATGCGCTTCCAGCCTGCGCGAGTTCCAATGGACTTTCCCACTTCTTGCTATCAGCAGGACATAATCTCCCGTCATCCACCTTCCGGTTTTCTACTAGCAGCTTTTCCTGCTCTCCTCCCCCTCGTTCTGTCACTCTTTTAAGCCGCACAACCTTCTGGTCATGTTCGCTCATTCAGTCCAGTCCTTGCCATCCCTCGTCCTCCCTACCTCCGTTGCCCCCTACACCATGGCTTCAGTTTACCGCCGGTACACTACCCTCATCCTCGATCTGGGCGACGTCCTCTTCAGGTGGTCACCACACACCGAGACCGCCATCCCTCCACACCAACTCAAAGAGATCCTCTCCTCCGTCACCTGGTTCGAGTATGAACGCGGTAGGATTTCCCAGGCCGAGTGCTACCAGCGCTGCGCAGAGGAGTTCGACATCGACGCCGACGTCATCGCCGAGGCCTTCAGGCAAGCCCGCGAGTCGCTGCAACCCAACGAGGAGTTCATCGAGTTGATCCGTGAACTCCGAAGACAGACACATGGCGACCTCATCGTCCTCGCGCTCTCCAACATCTCCCTCCCCGACTACGAGTACATCACCTCCCTCCGCTCGGACTGGACGTCTATCTTCGATCGTATATTCCCTTCCGCGCTTCTCGGCGAGCGCAAGCCCCATCTGGGATGCTACCGCAAGGTCATCAAAGAGATGAACCTCGAGCCTAGCACCACCGCCTTCGTTGACGACAAGCTCGACAACGTCGCTTCGGCACGGTCGCTTGGTATGCACGGTATCGTCTTCGACAACCAGTCCAACGTCTTCCGGCAACTCCGCAACATCTTCGGCGACCCGATCCGCCGAGGGCAGTCTTACCTCCACCGGCATGCTGGCAAGCTCGAGTCCTCGACAGACAGCGGTGCAGTTTTCGAGGAGAACTTTACCCAACTAATCATCTATGAGCTGACACATGACAAGTAAGTCGACACCTATGTAAACCTTCGTTATTTCTGATCCGTCGGTGTCTCCTCGTAGGAGTCTCATCACCACATCAGAGTGCCCTCGAACTTGGAACTTTTTCCGAGGTACGTCGAGCTGTTGTTCCCCGGGCGGGTCTGGATGGCGACTGAGGTAGCCTCCCGCAGGAAAACCGTTATTCTCGGAAACCTTCCCCGACGATGTCGATACAACGTCTGTGGCGTTGACGGTGCTGGATCCTGACCCTGAGCTTGTGTCGTCAATCCTAGATGAGATGCTTAGTCTCGTTGACGCCGACGGCATCATGCAGGTGGGCGACAAATTGGTCGATCAAACATCATACTCGTTCTGACAGATGCGTGCAGACATACTTCGATCACACTCGGCCACGTATGGATCCTTTCGTCTGCGTGAACGTCCTGTCCCTATTTTACCAGCACGGTCGCGGCCACCAGCTCTCGCGAACACTGGACTGGGTCTACGAGGTGCTCTTGTATCGCGCGTACCACGGCGGCTCGCGGTACTACATGTCACCCGACTGCTTCCTCTACTTTGTGAGCCGCCTACTCCAGCGTGCGCATGACCCCGAGGTTCAGAACCGGTTCTCCCCGCTGTTCATCGAGCGTCTGAATGAGCGGATAGGTGCTGCGGGGGACTCGATGGACCTAGCCTTCCGGATTCTCGCTGGCGCAGCCGTTGGCATCGAGTGTCCTCGCGACGTCGAAAAGCTGATTGCCGCACAGTGCGACGACGGCGGATGGGACCTCTGCTGGTTCTACCAATTTGGCTCCACCGGCGTGAAGGCGGGTAACCGCGGGCTTACGACGGCTCTCGCCATCAAAGCCATGGAGACCGCCATCCCGCGCCCGCCCTCGCCAGCACTGTCCCCATCCCCGGCCCCGTCCGCCGCGTCGTCGGCGTCCAAGCTTGACATCCCCAAGTCGTTCTTCCACATCCCCCGCCCGACGAGCCCCATACGGTTCGGAAGCTCGGGTCCCATTCGTTTCGGCGACTTCCTGCGACCGTGGCGGAGAGCTAACAAAGTCAGCGCTTCGTTAGAAGCGTGACCGTATGTTGCTCCCCACCCTGTTGTGTACTGTACCTTAGTTCCGTCCTATCCCTTCGTCGTCAGGCTCCACGCATTCGTCCCAGCTCCTTGCAGCCACCGGGCACGGACATGTAGATAGTGTACCAGGATTTTAGCTTTTGTAGATATGTAGATAGGTACTTGTTATCGGGTCTCGCTGTCGCGCTCTCTCCATGCTGCATTCTTTTTTCGCTGCTGTACAACACCCCCTCTACCCCTAATCGCCTTTAATCTCCCGGGATTCACAAGGTTGGCGGTCGTAGACGTATACGACACACGGTTTAACTGTACAACTACCAGAACTGGCACTGGACTGGAAGACAACAGATAATACTTAACCCATGTTTCAGTGCACCTGCAAAGTCCACATCACATCTGCCATTCGACAGCATCCGACGTCAGCGTCGGCGCACGGAGCCAATGGGTTGACTTCGACTCTGGGAAGCTGACGAGATTTGCAGGCTGTTGAGCGGCAGCATCCGGGATCAAATTATTGGCAGTCCTACTTAATATTAAGTAGCGCTCGATCTTTGCACCCTCTGATCAGGGTCGATCTGGAGATCATTCGGACAATCTATCAAAGCAACTGCAAACTTCATACGTAGTGGCCCACCACCGCACGACCGTGCAGCCTCGTGTTGCGGGGTCGCCGAACGGCCGAGCCATCGACAACCGCCAGGGTCTCGCTGTAAGCTAAGGCCGCCACTTTGGGGTTAGTGTTCGCAGAGTCGACATTTGCATCTTCGCTTCATCTTAGCAATAGACCGCGGGCGTTGAGTAAAGTGCTGGCTGTAAGGTTTCGGATTACGGACACACCGGAGCTGTAAAATGAAGAGGATCTCGATATTGATGCCATTGCCAGTGAAGTCTATCCTCTAAGGAAGCGCTTGTACACCTCGTTGTCGGTTTCTTCTACGTACGGGTATCCCAGCTTCGTGAGGTATTCGGTGAACTCGTCGGTATCTGCCGAGGGGACCTGGAGGCCCGCTAGCACCTTCCCAATGTCTGCAACGTGTGCAGGGCTCGTAACTGAAATAGACTTGGCAGTGACAAATGCATGAAGCACGCACCTGCCCCGTGATTCCTATAGTGGAATAGCGAGATGTTCCATCCGCTGTGCAGTCCCTTCAGGAACCTCCTTAGTGCGCCAGGACGCTCGGGGAACTCTGCACGGTCGGGTCATCGTGCCGGACACCATTTGTCAGACCCGCTGCAAGTGTATGAAATAGGCACGACATGACGACATGGACTCACCGAATCTGAACAGTCGCTCGTTCGGCACCCGCTTGCACCCTCCGATCATGTAACGGGCATGACTCTTGGCCATCTCGTCATCGCTGATGTCGACCGCCTTCATGTCTAGCTCCTCCAGAGCTGAAATAAGGTCAGACACCTCCTTCGCACGTGAGGTCGTCTCAAGCTGGAACGAGAGGAATATCTGGGCCCGTTCCGGATCGTGATACCGGTAGAGGAACTCCGTGGTGGCGCGCGGATGGATCATGTCATGTAAAGCGAAGAAGCTACAGGACGACGGGGAGATCCAGACAATCAGGCACGATAAAGGATAATTCAGGATGACGTTGGAAAAAGACAGCAGACCTTCCAGGCTTCTCAGGTATCTCCACGGTGAGCAACGCTTCTCGTCCCTCTCCGAGCTCTGCTCGTTCTGCGACGAACCGCAGGCGGTCAAAGTTCATATTCGCCCCGCTGATGATCGCGACGAACTTCTTCTGCGCGCCGACGAGCTGGTTGTCGACGATGTACCGTTTCAAGGCTGCTAGCGCCAGGGCACCAGCAGGCTCGGTGACGGAACGCGTCTCTAAAGATTCCGTCAGTCGAGCGCATGAATGGTCCATGGCGTTATTACTCACCTTCAAACACATCCTTGATAGCGGCGCAAAGTTCATCCGTGTCAACCTTCACGACATTGTCCAGGAGGGTCCGGCAGATCCTGAACGGCTCCTCCCCGACAATCTTTACGGCCGTACCGTCACTGAACAGCCCAACCTCATCTAGGGTAACCCGCTCGCCCTTCGCTAGACTTCGGGCCATCGCATCCGCGTCGACGGTCTCGCCACCAATTACCTTGGTAGACGACGCGCCGATACGCTTGATGTACTCGGCGACCCCCGCCACAAGCCCGCCGCCGCCAATGCCCGCCACAATGCCGTCCAAGGACTCCGGGTTCGGGATCTGTTTCAGGATCTCCATCCCGACGGTCCCTTGGCCCGCGATAACGAGTGGGTCATCGTACGGCGGCACGAACACCAGCCCGTGAGTCTCCGCGAGGCGGGCGCACTCTAACTTGGCTTCGTCGAAGTCCTGCCCGAAGAGGACGACCTTCGCGCCGAGACGAGAGACGTTCCGCACCTTGATCGACGGCGTCGCCTTCGGCATGACGATCGTGCACGGAATGCCCAGTCGCGTGCCCGAGAGCGCGACGCCCTGTGCATGATTGCCTGCAGGATCGAATGTGGTGGGTTGTCAGGATGTTCGTGTTTCGGGGCGCGGGACGGATGGGATGAGGATGAGCAAGAGAGGTGATGCGCTAGGAGTACGCACACTAACCGGCGCTGCACGTCACGACGCCCTTCCATCTATCCTCCTCCGGTAGGCTGGCCATGAAGTTGTATGCTCCGCGAATTTTGAAGCTGAAGACCTCCTGGAGGTCCTCGCGCTTGAGCCATATCTGGTTCCCGAGTCGTGTACTGAGATTTGGGCAGTAAACGAGCGGCGTCTCCTTCAAGATCTCGTATACTTTGGATGTGAGTATGAGCTTGAGATAGTCGGGCTTGCCATCCGGCAGGAGGTGGTGGACGGACAGGCGTGGGTACTTGGCATTGGGGATGCGCTCCGGTGCGTGGGATGCGTACTCGACTGTGGCCGTGGTGGACATAGCTTGTCGTGCGGTGGTCGCTTTTAATCCGAGAGGGAAGGTAGGTTGAGATTCTGCCCGTTCGAGTCTAGGATGTTCTAATGCGGACTGAGATAGTCAGAGTAGTGTGAGGATGAGGTCTTGCACAAGCCTGAGCACATTGAAGACACGAGTCACGGATATTAGATAAATTTCATGGTCAAGCCTCGGTAAGTGGCGCCGATAAACAGGCTCTACCCTGGTGCTACGCACGGCGCGCGCTCCTATGCACCCTACCATTACACCAACTGGGATCGTACCCATAAGACCAGTACGCCGCCGTGAAGGGAGCGGGTATTGACGGAGATGAGTATTGACGGAGATGGATATGAACAGCAGTACATATGCGGTAGGATATGTGAGATATAAGACAAGCGTACAGAGTAAGCGATAGCCCGATGAAAGTGAGACGGAACGTAGCAGTGCGATAGTAGAGATTCAAGATACAACATATTAACGACGATGTGTCCCGGATTCCTGTAAGCTGAGGCATGGAAAGCAGAGTGAGATGTCATAACGTTCCTCCCCTCCGATCGCGTTCCTTCACCTTTGCCCCGGGCCCAAACCGTTCCTGGAACCGGATCAACTCTTCCATGAGCTCCTCCATCATCTTCATAGTCGAGTCTTCGCCGCCGCCTGCCACATCCACGGCCAGAAGAGGCGCGGAGCTTGGCGTTGACAACCCAGTCTCCCGAGGGGCAGCGGCGCCGTCGGCTGTGCTGGCATCGATGTCCATGAGGGCTCCGTCACCAGCAGCCACGGCCCTCCTGTGCGCCTGCAGCGCTTTCCCAAGCGCCTCCTTCCTCCGTGTCCGTTCCATCGCCGCTGCCTGCTCGCGCCCCACCCACTCTACGAGCGATCGAACACGCTTGTTCATATCGCCGACGCTCATGCGTTTGCTGGGCCACTTGACCTTTACGCCTCGCTCGGTAGTTCGCTCCTGCGACTCCCGACTGTTGCCGTCAAGGACGGAGCCACGAACTTCGAGCGGACGAGGGACGTCGGTGGGGAGGATGGCCTCGAGGTGGGCGAGGTAGTCTGGCAAGTTCCAGGAGGTGAAAAGCGGTTGCTGGGAGACAGCATATGCATGGGAGTGGTGGTATGCGCGCGAGGTGGAGTTACCGGCCGCACCACTGCCGCCAGCGTTGGCTTGTGCTCGTCGAGTGGTGTGCTCTGAGGAGTTGTTGGCTGTTCGTGGGTATATGTAGGGCATGAAGGGGGTATCGTGAGTGGAGGGTATAGCCGAGGATAAAACGGGAACGCACCTTTGGCGCGGTTGGCTTTGCGTGTTGGCTGAGCGCTTACAGCTGAGGTCACGTGAGTTGACGTCACACGGCCGCATTTCGGATTTCAAGGACTGACCTTCATCGCCGTCAACAGACGCGAGGTCCTGCGCCAGCGACTTCCTTCCCCCACCTCGCTTGTTCCGTGCATTCGTCGTCCGCGCAGCCGTCGACGCCGGAGGGGGACCAGCTGGTCCTTTGGCCGTGCTCAGCGGCGTCTCATCGCGTGCTAGCACGGATGGTGGTGGGCGATCAGAGGTAACAGACGCAGATCGCGTTCTTTTCACCGAAGCGCTAGGTCCGGAATGCAGTCGTCGGCAACGTGGTATGGGGTGGCAGGCAGATAGAGAGACTCACGCGTCATCGTCAGCCCTCTTCCGCTTCTTCTTGTGGTTTGCCGGCAACTCCGTCTCGTGCTCCGGGTCGGCATGTCCATTCAGGCCACCGTTCGCACTCACCGCAGATATCGGCGTCCGAGGAGGAAGATCGAACTCGGCCTTAGGAAGGTCGATCAGCGACTGAAACTTCTCTTCATCGTACGCGGCATCGCGACTGTTCATGGTATTCCGTCGTTTTGTGGCCTTGTGAACAGCAGGGGAGTGTGAGCGGGAGTTGCGGGGCGGGTTGGCGGCCAGGGGAGTGGAGGGCGGATGGGAATGCGATGATGAGTGTCGAGCATGCTTGATGGCCCAGTCCCTGCGGCCCACGCTTAGAATGAGCGAAAAGAAGGCAAGAAGGTACGATGAGACGTACTTAATAACTTCGACCCATAGGTCAGGTCGACACTCCTCGCAGAAGTAGTGGTTGGGCACGAGGTCAGCTTCTGCGTAATGCATACACTGTCCATGCTGCCACGCCTTGCATATCTCGCATTGAACCATGAACTCGCCCTGCTCGTTATCCTCCTCGCCTGAGAGGAAGGTCAGCGACACGTTTGGGGTGATCGACGCGACGAGACGCACCATATTTCTGGCAGATGCAACGCGTTATGCCCCCCTCCTCTTCATCGTCCCCGTTTTCCTCCGTGCCATCATCGGCGACAGCCTCCAGGGTGCCATCGTTGTCGTTGTTGGGAATCTCCACGACGAGCGGTATCTTCTCTTTCTCCTTACCCTTGCGCTTGGAGCGTACCGAACCCCCGTTGGTGACGCCGTTCTTGGGTAGCTCTTCAAGAGGCTCGTCGAGATCTTCGTTCTTCGCGCGTTTGTTCCTTCCGGCGCCGTTGGTGTGTGAGGGATTGAGTGATGGGCGGCCAGGGGGGTCCTTGTTCTTGGGGGGCCGGGGTTGGCTTCTGACGGTGGCGAGCCTACGGGGGACTTGCTTGAGGAGGGTGCGGGGCGGCGCCCGGAGCGACGAGGCTCCTTCGGAGAGGGTGGGGGACCCATGGTCGCCACGTTGGCCATTGCTGACGTTGGGCGATACGATGGGGAAGTGAGAAAAGGCGAGGGGATGGTCGAGGGGAGAGATACAGACAATGGCCCCCATTTCCCCGTCCTCTGTTTAGAATCGCGTTTCTGGCTGATAAGTCCCGCTTTGGGCATAAACCATGGGGCGCCCAGGCAAGCGGCAATTCCGGGCCTCCTCCTCGTCACCGTCTCCGACCCCGGACAGTATCCCCCACCCTCAGCCTTGGCCTTGCCCTCTCGGTCACTCCTCCACAGTGCTGTTCATGAATGGGTCACACACCGCCGCCACCGCCTCTCACGATGAGGTCTTTCACTTCTCGGACAACGACGGCGACGACGAAGCCCCCGACCCTGGTCTAGGAGACTATTCCGCACGCTTCGATGAGCTCATGAGCGACAGCGAGGACCACGACGACGCGGACGGGGAGGAGGACGATGATGACGACGAAGAGGCCTTTGTGTACAGCGGTGTCGACGCTGATCCTACTGGCGGATACCGCGAGCAGTTGCGCGACGTGCTCGGCCCGGACCACGAAGAGGACGAACTCGAGGAGGAGCAGGAGGTCGAACGATCGCTTGTCCACGAAGTGGCAGAGAACGAAAAGTTCGCGGCGACGATTGAAGATGAGGCAAGGGTGAGTTGGTCTGCCTATATGCCTCGCCGCTTCCGCCTGCTAATGCTCATGGTGGTCGTAGCATGTCCAGGTGCTGCCTCCTCGCTCGCCTCCACCCACGTCTCCTCAAACACCTCTACCTTCATCTGCGCCGTCAAATATGCAGTCCCATCTTGGGAATGGGACTCCGCATCGGCCATCCTCCGCTCGTCCGTACTTGCACCCCTCGATATCTCGCCTGCGCTCCTTCACCCCTCAACCCTCGCGCGCGGCGTCCGCAGCGAGTGGGGCTACGCATCACTCCCACTTGCACGAGTCGACTTCTGCTGCGCCATCTCACTTCTCCGCTCTGTCTCCATCGTCATCGGCCACGAACTTGTCTCTCCCGCACGCGCACCAGGATGGACCCTCCGCTGAGGCGCGTCAGACACGCGAGGTTTTGCGCTTGACCCAGTTGCGCGTCATCGGAGAGCATATATATGCGGGGCAGGGATCCAAGGCGTCCGCCTTTCTTGGAGCGCACTCCTCTGGTTCGCCGACAGTACTTGCTGCGAACGGGCTTTTCTGCATAGGGACCGACACCGGTCGGGTGCTTGTGTTCGACTTCAAGCAGACTCTGAAATGTGTGTGCGGGAACGAAGCGTCAGGTAAGTCTCACTATACTGAGTTGCCGCATTCGCAGTATTGACGCGAGATGGCAGAGAAGAACGTTGGTGCCGTGACCGCGCTCGCGCTCTCCTTCGACCATACGTATGTCGCAACGGGACACGCTACGGGACATGTTCAACTGTATGATCTGCGCTCACCCAAGGTGCCGGTACGCGTAGTTCCTCCCACAACACTGGCGGCTGTCGAGTCTGGCAGGGAGGAAGGCCACTTGTCCGGCTCCCGAATCGTCAGCATCGGGTTCATCGCTGGCCGGCACACCGCACTCGTCTCAGCTGATGACAGTGGGCTCGCGTTCTACCACAGTCTTGGAAAGGTCTTCTTTGTAGACGCCACGGACATCCTCCGCATCCTTGGGAAATACCCTGACGAAGACGTGCCTGATGGTCCAGCTGCGCTCGGTCACAGGCTTCGGCGACGAAAGACCCGGAAGCCTGCGACCATTCTATCCATGGCGCCGCTGCCGTTGGGCACATCTTCGCATCCCACGGACTCGTACAACCTTATTGCCCTGTTAACTCCCATCAAGTTGGTCATCGTAGGTTTGAAGCCGTCTCCGAAGACGTGGTATAGACGCCATCGTGAATTCGATGATGAGGTCCACTCACGGAGCCGGTTCAAGGGATGTCTCTCATGGTTCCCTAGCGTTTCGCTCGGCGCAGACCTGACCTCGGCATCCGAGCGGGACCGGAAGAAGAGTCAGGCGAACGGGGTACACCCCTCCTCAACCCCGACACTTGTGTACTCGTGGGGCGAGAGCTTGCATCTTCTTCGTGTGTCAGAGTCGAAGATGGTCCAGACAGTGAAGGATCCGAAGACGGGCAAGGTCAGCAAGGTTGAGGTCGGCCGGATCGTCTTCGAAGAAGTGGGGAGCTGGACAGCCAGCGATGACATCCTTGCATTGCAATGGCTGAACGTGAATGTGGGTTCGTTCACTCCGGTCATACGCGCGTCGAGCGGATAAATTGACGTCGTCACCTGGCATCTAGCAAATCATCGTACTGACCCATGCTGGCTTCGAGATCTACGACGTTCGCACATTCAAGCTTGTGGAGCGCGAACCGTATGATGCGTGGTCACTGGTGTCGCCTATTCTGAGTCACACGACTAATGGAACAATCACATATTCTGACGCTGTATCGGAGGTGGCACACAGTGTCCGTGTGTACAAGGGGAAGATATTTCTTCTGGTAAGTCTTATTTGCCCAATCGCGCTACGAGGTTTTGACCGCATCTATTTGTAGGGTCAACATGGAGTGCAAGTGGGGACGCTGCTCACATGGGCGGACCGGATACTGCACTTCGTAGAGGACGGCGATTTCCTGAGCGCCATCGACCTGACGCGCTCGTACTACGCCGGCGATGCACCTGGGAATAGGAACGGTCTTCCAGATGACGCCGAGAGGCTCAAGGCGGTTGTTGGTCAAAAGCTCTACGAGCTCATGACGGCTTCGGCGAGATATGCTTTCTCCGAGGATCGCATGACGGATGGAACGCACGTTACCCCCGATGGACGTGGTGTGGACCGAACAGACCTTTTTGAGCGTCTCGTCTCCACTTGTGCTCGTGCATGCATGGCTTTGGACGATTACGAGTTCTTCTTCGAGGACTTGTTCCAATACTACGACAATAACGGCATCGCGGGCATCTTCCTTTCACAGCTAGAACCATTCATGCTCAATGGGGACATCCGACAGGTCCCTCCCCGTATCACGCAGCGACTCGTAGCCCTGCACGCGGAGGCTAATCGTCCTGACCTAGTGGAGCGACTCATTTGGCACATCGACCCAGCTTGCCTCGACATCAACCAGGCTATCACTCTCTGCCAACAGTACCAGCTATACGACGCACTCATCTACGTGTACACGAGAGCACTTCGAGATTACGTTGCACCTATCGTCGAACTTCTGGGTTTGGTCCGCAGGGTTCAGCAGTACCGCAAGCAGCGCGCGGAGGTATCACCCACTTCGTCGAGCTTCATGGACGAGCAGTCCATCGAGCCCATCATCCTCAATGCGTACAAGATCTACCCGTTCGTCGCTGATACCTTGACCGGCCTCACATACCCTTCCGAGGAGCCCCTACCGGAGGACGAAGCTCTGCAAGCTCGGAACGACGTCTATACGTTCCTTTTCTTCGGAAGATCAAGCGTATGGCCGCTTGGCGAAGGAGGGAAACTTGTCCTGACATCTGACGAGGAAAATGGCGTGGAACCAACGTATCCGTACACACGCCTACTCCTGCGCTTCGATCCTGAAGCGTTTCTTCACACGTTAGATTTAGCCTTTGAGGACGCATACCTGAACGACCCCGCATGTCCGGTCAGTCGCTTCGTCATCATCAAAATCCTCCTTGAAATTCTCGCGTCGCCCAACCTCTCGCCCGAGGAGCGGACATTTGTCCATATCTTCATCGCTAGGAACGTGCCCAAGTATACGCAGTTCATCCAAATCCAACCCAGCGCGCTCCACAACATTCTGCTCGGACTCGCAGAAGACCCCGATATGAGCACTCGAGAGGACCGCCAACTCGCCGCTGAGTTCCTGCTTTCTGCTTATACGCCTCATGATAGCGAACGAATACTGGCTCTGTTCAAGCAGGCCGGTTTCTATAGGATACTACGGTCTTGGTATCGGCAGGAGAAGCGATGGCCGGAGCTTATGGAGACCTACCTGGAGGACCCAGACTTGCCTCCTCAAGACATGTTTACCTCGATCAACGACATTCTTATCATCGCGAAGAGGTCGAATAAGGGAATATTACCAGAGTCTCTTGCCGACAAACTCAGGCAATCCCTCCCCGCTCTCCTTGATGTCCACGTTTCGACCACGGCAACTCTTGTCGATGAACACCTCCCGAGCGGCCACGAAGCAGCCCTAGACGAGCTAGGACCCAATGCCGATCACGATTGTTTCATTTACCTCCAACACCTCCTAGAACATCCTCAACGACATGATGATGAACACGAACACATCTTCCTCCCTCGCAAGTCTTCCGTGCCACCAGATCTCCCTTCTTCCTTGCGCCTTGCTTTTGTCACTTTGCATTGTCGCTTCGAGCCATCTTCCGTTATCGCTGCCTTCCAACACCTCCCACCGGACTACCTTGACCAGTCGGAGGCTACCCGAATATGCGAAGAGCGCGAAGTGTTCGACGCTGTCGTGTGGCTTACCGACCGCGGGGGCGACCCGAGTGCTGCCCTTTCAAGAGCCGATACGTTTGATCAACGCCTCTCTACTCGAATAGCGGACGCCCTCGCTACCAACGACGACCATTCTCCGGATGCAATCTCGGAGGCGCTGCATAAATTGGAGTCCATCTCTGCGACTTCGATATCAATGTGCCTAGAGCGCTCTCAGGCTACGGCCTCCGCCGAGCTGCCGCTGGAAGATCTCTGGTTCCAGCTCCTAAGCAGTCAGATCGACTGCGTGCAGCGGGTGGCGAGCTGTTGTTCGTTGGAGGCTCTAGGTCCCTCGGAAGGCGTCCCTCCCGATGACATTCGGGCACAGCGGGAGCATGGGACAATCTCTGCCCTTCGTTCCCTGGTCCACAAGACGTTCTCATCGCTCATGTCGGTCAGCTCTACCCGTGCCGTCTCCTTCCCACGTCTCTTCAAACGGCTAGTGAGCGCAGCGTCGTCATCGAAGGCACACGTCTCGAAGGGGACCCTCTACACCGAGTTCCGGACGATTCTGACGGGCATGCTCGAGTCATTCCGATCCGAGGGGGACATGCTCGTCATCACGAAGCACCTTGTCGACCGCGACGTTTCGGAGATTGTTGCCGAGCTTGTTGGGGAACGGAACAAAGGATGGGCACCAGGCTGGGGCTCGTGCAATGGCTGCGGAGCAGCGTTCGCCAGTAAAAAGATTGTGGGCGACCATGGTCGTGCTCATGGGGAGGTTGCGGGGCCGTCGACCGAGCCGGTGATCGTGTCACGGACAGGAGCCATATACCATACTCGATGCTTACCTCCAGATTTCCATGCTAATCATGCCGTCAATGTACATTAAGCAGCATATGTCCATTTTTATTGTAATCATTTCTGCAGGAAAGCGAGACAAACTCAAGCATCTGTTTGGGAAGGGGAATGTTAGGAATCCCCTTGGATAACAAAGAATATATTCAGACGTACCATCCGTCAAACTAGAGCGAGCCATCTCTACTAGGCTTCTATACGTCGCATTTTCCTGCACTGCGACGCCCAGCGACTGGGCCTCCCTCCCAAACGCGTCTACGTCGAGAATCATCTGCGTTCGAATCTTGTCCTCGTCTGCCCTGCCGTCGTCGTCGCCCTTGCTCGAGCCGAAGAGCGAGTAGGTCGCTTTCTTGCCCTTCTTAAGCCGTCGAAGCGATTCCTCCGTCTTCTTCATTGCGGACAGGAAGTAGATGTATCGCTGCGCGACGACCTCAAACACATCCGCCGCGACAGGGGCGAGGAGACTGTCCTTCAGTGTGGACGCGGGCCCGTCGACGGTCTGGATGCCAAAGAAGGCCTTGGTGTGCTTGAAGATGAGCGAGACGAAGTAACTGGGGTCCGTCGGCATCTTCTTCGCTGACGCGCGGAACTGCGAGGGGATGGAGCGCATTGGAAGGAGCGCATCGCATCCGCGGCGCGATAGGATAAGGACGATCTGGTTCGTCAGGGTCGGGACGAGGGCTGTCAGCTTGGACAGCGAGTGTTTCAAGGCATCTGCGGGGATGGGTAAATGGTCGATCGTTGTGGTACGGGACCAAGCTTGCTTGGCGTACCTTCTGGCGTGCCGCCATGCTCCCCCTCTGCGAGTGTCGAGTCGGGTAGCATAGCTATCAGCTCCTCTCGCCACAGCTTCATGACCTGTGACTCGAGTGCCTTCATGTCGGTGATCGCGGTCGCGAACTGTTGCAATAGTGCATCATCTGCGGCTATGGTCTCAGCAGATACGGTTTCTGTTGGTACAGGAGTGGGAGATCGCGCCGTCGGTGATCCTGCCTGCCATCCTCTCAGTGGTCATGCGTATACGCGCACGGAAAGAGAAAACCTACTGCGCCTATTCGTTCGGCCGCAATGGCAGTGGCAACCTTTGCTGTCGGTTCTGGTGGAGGTAGACTGTTGTCCAGCCAAGTTCGGTACCTGCTTAAGATCTTTCCGGAAGCACGATGAACAAATGTGGACACATGCAATTCTGCGCCGTAGTACAAACCTGCAGCGTAAATCGCCAGAATCTTGAGTTGAGTTCCGGAATGTAGACTTCTGCGCTCCAGCAGGTCCGAATAGCGTCCCAAATGGCAGCAGCCTGAGGCGTAACGAACGGCAAAAGGGCTGTACAATACGGTCAACGACCGCAACTCGCTACTTCAAGAGGGATAAATCCACGTGCCTTTATTTCGCTCTAGCTTCGTGGTCGCGAGCGTGTCCTCGAGCTTGGCGACGATCTCCTTCCATCGAAGCTGGAAGTACACAGGGAGTTGCCAACGCCTCTCAAAAGACGTGAACACGATGTGCGTCCGCATCGCCTGTACCGACTGGACCGAAGGCGCTAAGAACTCCAGCGCGCGGATGAACGCCTGCGTCGTTTCGTGGTGCTGCAAACCATACATCTGTTAGCTTCCTCAGTGACCCAGTGAGGCTAAACACGGACCTCCCGGAAGTCATCTGGCCTACCCGCCGCAAAGATGACGCTTCCGAGCTCGTCCATCAGCGCACGCCCGATCTCGGCCCACACAACGTTCGCCATGACTTCGAACCCGGGCTCCTCCCCGTCCCGCTTCTCGCCGTGGGCCCCCGCGGCGCGCGAGCCAGACTTGGCGCACACGGCCTCTGCGATCTCCATAATGCGCCGCATGTCCTTGTCGACGACACGGAGGATGATGTTGTAGAGCGCCGCGAGCGAGTCGTCGGTCTCGTCGAGGATGTGCGCAAAGTTCGGAGTGGGCGAGCCCGATTCGGCCCGAAGCGCAAACTCAAACGGGTTATGCTTCGCGGCGAAGGCAGTGAAGGGGGTATATGGGGTGCGGGGGGCGATGGAAGCGGTCAGCGGAGGAGCAGAGGAGGTGCCTGTGCGAGCGGGTAACGGTGTATGCGGGACGATTGGTGAGCGAGGAGCGGAGAGGGCACCGGGATATATCGTCTGTGCGATTTATGAGGATAGGCCCCTTAAGCCATACTAAGGCCGAGGACAAACCTTCTTGACGAACTCCCTGACAACTTCTCGTCGGAGAACATCCTCTGCATCTCGCCAGAGTCCGAGCCCGTCGTACGTGCGGAGGCACTCTGTTACGTCTGCGTAGAGCTTCGACTTCTCTATGTCGGTCACCTTGCCTGACTTGCCGCGGCTACCGACGAGCGAGTTTAAAGTGGTCGCGAATAGATGGTCCAAGTCGGAAGACAGTGTCGACTTGATACGGTCGATGCGCTATATATAAGTTAGGTTCAGTAGGATAGTGCAACGACAATGGAAGAGGGCTCACAAACCCATTGGGATTCGTCAATGAACGCACAAGGTTCTGTGCGGGCGCGCGATACGTGGTAGAGGAGCTGGGTATACTCGGCCGCAACGCGTGCTATGTGCTTGGCGCGGTTCCCTCGTATCCTAATAGTGCGGAATACGTTCACAGTGTTGGCAGACTACCCGGATCGCATACACTCACCTATCGTCCGCATCGGGGTCTGCATGGGAGGTCAAAGGTATCTTTCCAACGGCAGGGCTATCCTTGCTTGCATCCTCTGGTGATGTAATGAGGAGGAGGGTCTCTAGCCGCGTAATGGATTCCGAGATCTTCAGTAGCAAGTGGAGGAACGCCTTCTGCTCGCGAATGATGGCACGCTTGTCTAACTTTTCCTTGATTTCATCCTGAATAACCTGGAACGTTTTTCGGGCTTCCTACGCGCATGACAAAATATATTGTGATTAACAAAATAGGGACCTACGATAAAGTGGGTACGACGTACGAGCACCCGCGCCTTCAAGTCGGTCAACGGCCGCTTCATGCTCTCTAACCGTGTCCCCTCCCCCCGCAAGTCCGTGCTGAGGCTTATGAACGCCTCGTAGTCATCATTGATCAACTTGACGAGCTCCTCCTTGAGGGTGGCAAGGTAGTCTCGTAACTCTGTCCGCAAGTCCGGTAGTGAGGTGTATGCGCGCGAAAGCAGGAACTGTTCGACGTCGAAGGTCTCCGCGGAAAGATATTGGTCGTCATGAGAAAGCGGCGCATATACAGGCAAGTCGCGCGCGTCCTCTGGGAGCTCGATGTCGTCAAAGCCGTTAACCTTCTTTCCTGAGGATTCGCGCGCTGCAAGTTCCTCCGCAAGCCGGTCAAGTTCAAAGGGATCCCGGGAGCCTACAGCATCAGGGCTTTTGTGAGATGCCATGGAACGAGTCGACCGATATCATCAAGGTGCCAGGTCGATGATAACTGGCGTCGCTAGAGGGTCTGGAGAGAAGTGTCAAGGTGAAGGGAGTGCAGGGGAGTGCTCGCGCGCCCGCCAGCTTGCGCTACGCCCAGTATACACGTGAGCGCATCTTCCCACGCGACGCGTCCCTCTGACAGCCTTCCGGAAAACCCAGCCATGCCTTCAGTCTCACTCGTGCACACTGCCCGGTCTCGGTTGCGTACGTCAATGACCACAGTCCACAGGTGCATCCCACCTTCCTCAGCTCCTCCACGCCCCCGTCGTCCTTAGGTCCTTCAGAGACCCTCTGACCTTTGCGTCTGCCTGCCCCCAGATTGACGCTGCTGCACCCGTCAAACTTCGCGCCCGCGAAACGCACATACTTATAGAAAGCTCGCTGTGATCCTGAACCTTCCCAGATCCCAGTGCGGCCTTCCACGACGTTGCCAGCAGCTCGCCTCCTCTGAACCTCCTCCCAGTCGCCATCTCAAGATGAAGCCTCCCGCTGCCCGGCCCTGGACAGGCTCGCCGTACCGGCGCCGCCGCACGCTCTGGACCCTCCTCCTCCTCACCGCCGCGTTCGTCTGCTATTACACGCAGTACGGCCCGCCGTCGCTTCTCTCCTCGGCGTCCTTCAAGGACCTCGGCTTCTCGCCCGACTCCTCGCGCGCGGGTCGCGTTGGTCAGGCCAAGGCCCAGGCGAAAGCGGACGTGCACGAGCTCGACGCGCTCCTGCACTTCGTCATCGCCCACCCGGAGCGCAAATTTGACGAGGACGGCGGCTCGATCCGCGTCAAGGGCCTGGGAAGCGTGCAGGTCGACCCAGCGAAGCCTGTCGATCTGCAGGTGTATGAACCGGATGGAGACGACGAGTGGGATGACCATTTGAAGAAGCTGAAGGAGCAATATCCGCTAGTGGTGTTCAGCAAGACATTTTGCCCGTACGTTTCCTGATGTTCTTCCGGCCTGCGATTGTCCTTGACGCGGTTGTGTACCAGATACTCGCAGCGAGCGAAGGACCTGTTGACCTCATATGACATCACGCCGGCTCCGAAAGTCATTGAGTTAAACGTCCGATCTGATGGTCCCCAGGTGCAAGCTATCCTAGCAAGGCTGACAGGACGGAATACTGTTCCAAATATCATTTTGAAGGTATTTCCCCTAAACAACTCCCAGCTACTATGGGGTGCTGATTCGTGGTAACAGGGAAGCTCGATAGGGGGCTCCGACGATATTGCCAAGTTGCATGACGAGCACAGGCTGAAGAGGCTGCTGGAGGAGGCAGGACTCACCGTCAAAGGACCGTCTGAGACACCGCCGGAGAAGGAATCATAGTTGTGTGAATGAGATGTGGGTTTTCGAATGATGTATCATGTACGCATAGCGAATATTTCCTTGCATTCTCAGTCATGAACTGTATTTAGGTTGCTCTACGTCTTTAGGCGAGACCTGAGGGCATGCCCACCGATTGCACTGTGCTGATGCTCAGGGCTTCTTGTGAAGGTCCTTAGCCCACGAAGGGGGTTCATCCTTTCCCTCCTCCTCGAGTTCCTCTCCCTGCTCCATAGTATCATGGACAGTATCGGCCTTGTGCTCGGCCGGCGCATATACCTAAACGGAATCAGTGGTCTTTAACAGAGAGCTACCTTGGAGCGAGTGGTCTTACCGTTGAAACGATCAGCGGTGTTGCACCGGTGTTCTTAAACTGTAACTCGTGGCGAAGGGTAAGTACGTCCGTGGACAATGGTGCATAAAACTGACTCACGTTGTGCAGTGTGCCCGCAGGGACTATCACAACGTCTCCCGGTTTGACAGCCTCTTCCTAAAAGAGAGCCTCAGCGGTGGTCGCACCCACTATGTGCGGCATGAAGCTCACCCGCTTCCCGTCAATGACAGCCGTCGCCGTGCCCGAGAGGAAGTTGAGGTGCTGGTCGACGGTGTGCCTCTCCTGTAATCATCTTTGAGAGCATGTGTGCACTCCAAAGGCGCATTTACGCACCTCGCCGATCTCACCACCGACAGGGATGGTCATGATGACGAGCTGGCTGTTCCGCCCCGTCCAAAGCACGCGCCTGAACTTGTCACTCTCGGAGGCGACCTGGACAATGTTTCGGAAGACCGCGACCGTCTTCGGAGGGTCGCTGTTTGGCTTCCACTGGGACATACTAGCGGGAAAAACCTCTGGTAGTTATGCGGATGCGAGGTGCGATTCGAAAGGTGCTGTTGTGGGCGATGAGCTTGAAAGCGGGAGAGAAGAGAGAGTGCGGCATTTTGAGGTCGGATGGAAACCATCTCGGTCTCTGCCAGGTCATAATGACGGTCAAGGTTGGGGATATGACGCAGCGAGGATTTGCGGAACGTCATCGGCCCTTCCTTGCTCTCAGACGTTGGTTGCTGTCCGATGGACGCCCTGCGTTGGGCCGATATCTGTTCCTCGGTCGGAAGTCGACCAGGGGGTAGTTATAGATTCTGACCTGGGCGGCTTGAGGAATCTTAGTAGAACCATCCGGAACATCAAAACGGAGCAAGGAGTTGTGGAGTATGGGTCCATGTTTCATCGCCGGGCGCTTTCCCGAGTCCAGGCTCGTGTGCTAATTCCAAGTTCACTGGCGTGTAAAATGTTATGCTCTGGTGTCTAAATGCTGTATTTTAGTTGAAGAACAACTCGAGTAATCATATAGTGCACCCAATCTGGCAGGTTAATTATCTATAGCAGTGTACTCCAGACTGCCGTGCTGAAAGACGTATCTTTGACATTTGTGCCTTCCCGTTCTTCCGCTTGGCTGCGATGTGAACTGGTGAACCGGTGCATTTGATGCTGCTTCAAAGAGTGGAGATGGACGAACGTCCAACAAACAGCTTGAAAGGTAACCAATTAGAAAGCCTGAGCGAGACCGAGTCCGCATGGTGGTGGCGGAGAAACGCCCGGAGGCTTGGCCGGGCCGAGCCGAGGAAAAGGATCGACAGTGGTTGCCACCCGACGACGATGTCAACACCGCGTTGCCCGCTGGCTGGATGACTGGATCCGCCCGCTGCTCTCTCCCGTCCTTGATGACACCACTTTGTACCTTTCTTGGCACTAGTAGGGCAAGACAGCAAACCATGTCCAGCACTTATCGCCTACCTGTTTGCATTGCTTCTCTCCAGCTTGTCTAGTGTCTAGTACTTCTGCTCAAAAAGTGCACCTGGATGAACCACTATTCCCTGACCTCCGACTGGGTTGCGTCTCAGAACAATTGCGAGATGGTTCACGCCAACGACGTAATTCGATGGGCTGTGGCCAGCTCGCTGGCACGCGACAAGATTGCGACAATGTGCCCGTCGGGATCGTGATGGCCTAACACTTCCCGCCAAGCTGACCTTTGCCTGCCACAATCATCCCGTCGCACCCTGCCAGTTTCCATGTCAGCCTCAAGTTCCCTCACAATCCCTCGCCTTGCCCTCGCCTGCGACGAATCGCGCTTGGAATCACGATCCAGGAACCCCGCACTCGTGCCCCGTCGTCGCGAACAATATTGTGCCGTTCCTCATACGCCCATGTGCTTCCCAGCGGTATCACGCTATCGCGATTTACGCATTCGCGAGGTCTCTGCCTTCAGGGGAAGGCCGCTGACAAGCAAACGGCGGGAGGTTGGGTTGGGGGCCGGCCGCTGCTCGTATAAAGGGATGGTGACGCTCCACGGGTTTCCTTCAACGCTCCTCGCAGAGTCGTAGCCCTTCCACTCTTTTTTACGCCTCCGGCTTCTGTCGGCATCACGCCGCCCTCATGGCTTCGGTCTTCCTTCCGCTCCTTGCCGCCACCGGCGCTGCTTTGGCTGCCAAGTTCTCCCCTTCTGATATCACGCATTCCACGACTTTCGGCAACATCCTCCCGAACAAGTTCATCGTCGAGGTTGACAGTGCTCAATATATCCCCGGCCGCCGCGCCATCGATGCCCGCAGGGTACGTTCTGCTTTGCAGCTCCTCATCGCCTCTTCACGCTAAGCCGGACACTTGTACAGCCCCATGACGTCGTTTACGAGCACCTCCAGCAGAGGGAGCTTCTCTATACGGTTGACAAGGAGTTCGACTCCCCCGGCCTGTTCACCGGTTCCGTTTTGACGTTGGATGTACGTACTTCACCTGCTCGTGTGACCTTCCCGGAACTTATACATTCTTTTCGTTCAGAACGCTCATGTATGTGATTTGCCGGATCCTCGCGTATGCATTGATTGAAGGTTGCGTGGCTCTGGTAGGATGTCGCAAAAGTGCGCGAAATCCCCGGTGTGAAGGCCATTCGCCCGGTCACCATTATACCCCCTCCCAAGTAAGTCGGTTGGGAGACCATTCATTGTCGTCGGAAGTCCTTACGGAGATCTTGTAGGCCGACCAAGAAGTACGTTCCCTCGGGACCGAGCGATCCTCAAGTCCCTGCCGACTCGGAGTCCACCCACATCATCACTGTGAGGGTTTTCATCCTTGTTTCTCTGAATGGCAAACATGACACCTTTTTTAGAATGTCGACAAGTTGCACGCACAAGGAATCTTGGGGCAGGGCATCAAGATCGGAATGTGAGGACAGGCGCAATGATTCTCTTTCTTCCGGTCATCCTGAAGACATCCCTTAGCATCGATACCGGTGTTGACTACACCAACCCTTCCCTCGGCGGCGCTTTCGGCGCTGGCCACAAGATCGTTGGCGGTCACGACTTTGTTGGAGACGCATACAGTTAGTTCCATTCTTGCCACCTGTTGAAAGCTTGTAGCCTGTACTGACATAATGTACAGATGGTGACATCGATCCAACCAGTACAGAGGAGAGATGATGCTCACGATACTATGTAGGTACCAACAGTCCCACACCCGATAACGACCCTCTTGACCAGTGCAATGGTCACGGCACTCACGTCGCAGTAAGCATCCTATTGAAGCAACTCCGCCGGACAGATGGCTTACACATGTTGTTCGTAGGGTATCATCGGTGCTGACCCGGGCAACCCATTCAACATCAGCGGTGTTGCGTACCAGGCGTCGATCAACGCGTACAGGATCTTCGGGTGCTCAGGTTCCGTCAGCGACGACAGTGAGTATTTTGCCTCCCGCGCATCTTCCCTCGAAGAACTTCTGCTCACGGGCCTTGCCTGTTTTGCATCTCTTTCTGGCAGTCATCGTCGAGGCACTGCTCCAGGGTTACAATGATGGCAACGACATCCTGACCCTCTCGCTCGGTGGCTCTGATGGTTGGACCGAGTCCTCGAGCTCTGTCGTCTCGAGCCGGATTGCTGCTGCTGGACGCATCGTCACTATCGCTGCTGGTAAGTCTCGTTTGAGGAACACTTGCTCCTGCTTCGCGCCACACTATCGTCTTAGGTATTGAACTGACGCGCGACGCCACGATCCCAGGTAACGACGGTGCGGTTGGTTCGTGGTACAGCTCCAGCCCCGGTAACGCCATCAACGCTATCTCCGTCGCCTCTCTGGACAACACAATCATTCCCCTCCAGAACCTCACGGTTTCCGGCGTTACGCACGATCCTATCACGTACTTCAGCGCTCTTCCCCTCCCGGTTAAGGACACCCTGCCGCTTTACGCTATCAGCAAGGACGTCACCATCACCGACGATGCGTGCAACCCCCTTCCTGACAGCACGCCCGACCTGTCTAAGTACGTCGTGCTCGTCCGCCGCGGTTCTTGCGCCTTCGTGAGTTTGCATCAATACTCTTTTACTGGTTGGACCGATTTTGAACCTTACTTTGCTTTTAGACGCAGAAGCTGGGCAACATTGCTGCTAAGGGTGGCAAGGTGACTCTCATCTACGAGTATGTACCGAAGTTCTATTCCAGGCTCTCATTTACTCATTCAAACGTTCGTTTTTAGCAATGGTAACGGCTTTGCTGGCATCGAGGTTGGCAACTACACTGCGGTCCTCATCCAAGCTGCGGATGGAACTTTCGTACGTGCCCTCGTAAAGTAACAAAAGGAAAGCTTCTGCTTACGTTCGCTCCGCCCACAGCTCGCCCAGCAGCTCGCGGCTGGCAAGCAGATCTCCGTCACCTTCCCCCAGTCCGGCGCGAGCACCTCGTTCCCCGACCCCCATGGTGGCCTCATCTCCGATTTCACGACTTACGGTCCTTCGAACGACTTCCACTTCAAGCCCGCGATCGCTGCGCCCGGTGGTAACATCCTCTCGACGTACCCTGTCCCCATGGGCACCTACGCCGTGCTGTCCGGCACGTCAATGGCGACGCCGTTCATGGCCGGTGTCTCTGCGCTCCTCTTCCAGACTCGCGGCAAGAACGCCGATGTCGGCCGCAACGCTCGCACGATCTTCGAGACCACCGCGCAGCGCGTGCCCTCGAGCAAGACCGACGGCGATCCGCTCCAGACTGTCACCCAGCAGGGCGCTGGTCTCGTTGATGCGTTCAAGGCCGTCCACTCGGAGGTCTTCGTCTCGCCCTCGGAGCTCATCACCAACGACACTGCTCACTACAAGTCTATGTGAGTACTAGTTGTGGCTTCGTCCGGCATGCGTTTCGTACTAACAACGTCGCAGTCACACTTTCTCTGTGAAGAACAACGGCAAGAGCACGAAGAACTTCAAGATCACCCACCACCCCGCCGGCACTGCCCTCACGTTCCAAAAGGTCTGTCTAGTTCATTGTGCATGCCAAAGTGATCACTCGCTCAGGTTCTATGTCTTAGGGTGCGCCTGCTCCTGGTCCTGTGCCCCTCTCTGCCCAGGCTGCGTCTGTCGAGTTCTTCCCGTCCTCGCTCACTATCTGGCCCGGCTTCTCCGAGACTGTCGTCGTCGTCATCAAGCCACCCAAGGGCCTCAACTCGACCGACAACCCCGTCTTCTCAGGCTTCCTCGAGATCGCCAATGCAGATGAGAGCTACCACGTCACCTACCTCGGGCTCGCCGCCGCGCTCAAGGATACCCATGTCGTCGACAACACGGACATATTCTTCGGCGTGCAAATCCCCGCGATCTTCGACGCGAACAGCAATGTCGTGAACACGACGAAGAACTTCACGTTCCAGGGCACCGACTTCCCGTCAATCGTGTCGCGCCTCAGCTTCGGCACGGCGCTGCTCCGGTTCGACCTCGTGCAGCCCGACATCAAGCTCACAACTTCGCTGAGCAAGCGCGATGGTGTGCACGTGTTCGAGCGAAGGGACTACACGTTCCCGTGGGACGAGAAGCCGAACACCTTTGCGAAGGTGCAGACGATCGGCTCGCTCTTCAGCGCGACGTACCAGCCGCGTAACTCCAACCAGAACGTACGTCTACTTATTCTTGTCCTGACCATTCTCTCCCTTGTGTAGATGCTGATGTGGTGCGTGGGCGCAGGACGGGACGGGCTTCAACAACATCGCGCTGTCGCTGCCACAGTTCGCGAACGGGACGAAGATCGCCAACGGCGCGTACCGCGTCCTCCTGCGTGCGCTCAAGGTGACCGGCGACCCGACGCGCGAGGAGGACTTCGAGAGCTGGCTGAGCCTTGTGATCGGCATCCAGGCATGAGTTTAACGTCCTATATAATGTAACTAATGGCTGTGTATATAGGGTCCTTCGCAGCTAGCTACATATACCATTAATTTTCCCGGCTTAGCTTGCAGGCCGTCGAGTCGCAGCGATGCGATTTACATACTAGGCAACCTTCTGCCGACAGTCGGTTCCGTTGTTTTCTGTTGGTTTTCTGCCCTTCTTGTCTTCGATCATCACGAGGGGAGGAGACAGTTGCTTTGTTCTCTGAACACGACTTGCATATCGCGCGGATAAGAATCGCTGAGGAGTTCTCCCGTGATGGGCGGCGTGGGTTTGTGGGTCCATGGGAACGGTTCCTCTCACCCAACCGTTGATACTGTGCTTCTCATGAAGCGGCAGACGCGGCTTGTTCCCCTCTGTTGCGCCACCCTTCCTCAGCCCGCTCGTCCACCCTACACGGCTTCAAGATGGCCTCGGAAATAGAGAAGGAGACGAATCCGTATGCTGATGACAGGCTGTTCTACAGAAATCTCCCAGGGGGATACCTCACCCGCGAATTCTTCTGGCGAGACCATCAGCCATGGCTTCAAGAACAAGGTTACATGCTTCGGCCCCGGTACCATCCAGACTGGAAGCCAACGTGGGCTGGAACGAAGAAGGATTCCGACGACTGCGAGGACGGGCATATATCCAACGTACGTGCAGCACGCCCTTGACTGTCACGCTATCTTGCTAACTCGTACGATACTTCTTATGGTACACCAGAGACTTGGGGTCATGGATGCGAGACGCATTTCCGACGACCATGTGGTTGTGCTCAAGAAGGTGAAGAAGTACAACCATCCCTATGAGGCCGAGATTGGCCGCCTCACTGCTCGCATCCGACCCCAGCAATCGCTGCGTACCCGTGTACGACGTCTTGCAGTCGTCTCTTGACGAATCTATGACCTTCTTGGTTATGCCATATCTAATGCGCTACCACCAACGGCGTTTCGGGACCATAGGCGAGACCGTTGAGTGCGGCCTCCGCCAACTTTTCGAGGTAGTCTTTCGTGGTCTCTGGAACTTGCGGTACATCACTCACCGATGTAACTGACTTGTAGGGTCTTGAATTCATGCATGCTCACCATGTCGCTCATCGGTAAGGTTGCCTACGTCTTTCTTAGGGAACCATTTAACCGTCCCACAGCGATATTATGGACTTCAACGTCATGCTGGACCCGGCTCCCTTGCACTCGGAAATCCCTCATCTCGTCGATAAGCGGAAGAGTTACGACTTCAAACGACGGGTTCGCAGGTTCAGCCGGACGGAACGACCTATTAAATACTACTACATCGACTTTGGCATCTCTCGCAAGTATGCACCGGACGAGGATTCTCCGCTGGAAGACATCATCGTCGGCGGGGACAAATCTGTGCCCGAGTTTGAGGGCACGGACGAGCCCCAGAACCCGTTCTGGACGGACATCTACTACCTCGGGAACCTGATCCGAATCGGCTTCCTTGAGGTACGCCCTTGTCCCCCCGTGCTGTCTCTGGCTACTCTGACGGCCTTGCACTCGCAGAGAACGCACGGCTTCGAGTTCATGCAGTCGTTCGTCGAAGATATGGTGCAGAAAGATCCGGAGAAGCGACCGATCATCAGCCAGGCGCGTTCGCGCTTCGAGGGACTTCGTGGTTCGTTGTCCGAACGCAAGCTCCGGTCGCGCGTGATGATCTACAGAGACGAATTCGCGGTCTTCAGCTTCTTCAGGTCATTGAAACATTTCCTTAGGACAAGTGAACGCGTTTTGCGGGGCACGTCTGCTCTCCCAACACCTTGAATAGACTACAGTTTTTGTTTGCGTCTACCATGAAGGTTGAAAGTGCTGCGCCACTAGTGGTGCAGAGACACAGAGGCGTTGATGCAGGCTGCTTGGGGACGTGGCATAACCAGTACCACTGTATCACATGAAAAACTTATAGCTCTGAATGGTGCAAGTGCAGGCTTCTCCATCAATGCTGCCTTGAGTGAAAGTGAACAAGGTCGGCGGAGGGACTCTAGCTTACGGTCGGAGGCGGCTGGTTGTTTGGTAAGCGCCCATTCCGGTGCCGGGACTTCCCGCTGCCTGGCCCGGCTATCACCATCTCATTTAGGTTGTTCAATGTTGCCCCTCATCTCTCAATCTAGTATCCTGCCACGGCCATGGAAGAGGATGTCCACGGAGAGGAATCCACTTCGCCCTACTCTGCTCCTTCTATTTCCGCTGACCTCTCTCAACTCTCCGAGCCCGAGGCGTGGTGGCGGGATCATCAGCAATGGTTGGAGGAACGTGGTTACATGCTGCGTCCCCGCTATCGGCCTGGTTGGCAACCCTCTTGGATAGTAGACCCTCGGAAGCCGAGATACGATTGTGAGGATATGGACCCACCTATCGTGCGTGACAGCTGCTCTCTATCCCATGCAGTGCTAACAACTCCTGCGGTTTAGTCTAGTTACATTTTGGACGCTGTTCGTATCTCGGATAGCGAGTCTGTTGTGGTGCTGAAGAAGGTCATCAGCTGGCGCAACCCTCACGAGGTCGAGATCTCTCAGTATCTCTCTTCAGACGCACTCCGTTCCAATCCTCGAAACCACTCCGTGCACATCTGAGCTGGATGTCCTCAGCGTTCCCGACGATCCCGAAGTGACCATCATGGTGCTTCCTCTCCTCCGTGCATGTGACAATCCGCGCTGGCAAACTGAGGGAGAAGTGCTGTCTTTCGTCAAGCAAATTTTTGAGGTAGTGTCTTCATATCATTCACCGCTAGGAACTAAACTAATCCAACGCTCGACAGGGCATTCAATATATGCACGAGCTGCACGTAGCACACAGGTATGCTCAGTTTCAATCCTGTTCTTGAACGCTGACTGAACCAACTAGAGACAGCACGGTACGCAACATCATGTACGATCCTCGACAGATGTTCCCCAATATGTTCCACCCTAGGCGACCCAGTAGGAATCTGGACTACCAACGGTCGCCTAAGCACTCGACGCGGACGGCATGTCCTGTGCGGTACTAGTTCATTGACTTTGGTCTATCCAGGCGATACAATCCCGATGATGGCCCCCCTCGTGAACATCCCATCCGCGGTGGAGACAAGTCTCCCAGAGTTCAAGGCATGGAACGGTGAACTGCTGGACCCATTTCCCACAGATATATACTACCTAGGGAATGTGATCAAGCGGGCGGTTTTGGAGGTACGTGGGTGTGCAGAATGCTCGAACCGTGTTAACGCATGCCCTTTGCCTAGCACTACCGTGGAATGGAGTTTTTGGTCCCCCTGGTTGCAGACATGATCCAGCCTGATCCTTCGAAGAGGCCAGCGATAGATGAGGTAGTTCGTCGGTTCGACGAACTACTAAAATGCCGTCCGTTTTGGGCCTTGCGGTCACGGCCGGTTCCTCTCAACGAAGAGACCGTCGTAGGATGGTATCGCCACACTCGCCACGTCTTCCGAACTATTCGTTATGTTCTCACCCGCAAGTCTGCGGTACCTGTCCCTGCATAGTTCTGCAAGACGTTGTGTGGCGCTTTAGTCATCCTTTCACCGGTTGTTGTCCGAGTCCGAGTCTTCCACTTGATTCTGTGTGTATTTATGCCTACGAGAAGATATGTTGGAGTCTATTCGCTGGGACACTATCATTAGGTGACGTGCTTGCGTCGGTGCTGAGCTATTGTGGGACTAACAAGGGAATACTACAACGTCGAACGCACTGCCAGCAGTACTAATGCCTTCGCGGTTCGCGCAAAATCGGAGTATTGCGCGTGCTTGTCAAGGATCGACTGCCCTCACGCGGCGGATGTGAGGACTGCTTGTGGCGGAGATTTATCTCAAGACTCAGTCCGGGCCGGGAAGCTCCGCCCCGCAGTGTCCTGCCCACATCCGCCTTCAAGTTGCCACTGCCAGTGACGGGTCCCGCTCCGACTCGCTCGGCTCAAACCCAATTCCTCACACGCCCTTTTCCTCCATTCTCAAGATCCCTCCACGCTCCTCTCTTATTCCGTATTGTCCATGTCGGACGATCTCCACCAAGCGAAGTCGACGCCCTCTCCCCCAACTCGACCTCAGACGGATGACACTAAGCTTCCCGCGGCCGAAGCATGGTGGCGTGATCGTCAGGTGTGGTTAGGAGAGCGTGGTTATATGCTTCGCCCCCGTTATCGCCCTGGATGGAAGCCGTCTTGGAAAGCATTCCCTGGTAGATTTCCGTGGCATTTTGAGGATTGGCATGTAGCGCTTGTGCGTTTCGAACTTCCCGTCTTTACTCCGTTTCCCCAGCCGCTAACGTAACTCTTCAGTCGGGCTATATTCTGGATGCTGTCCGGATCTCTGACAACTCTCTCGTGGCATTGAAACTGGTGGATAGCGAGCGCAATCCTCACGAGGTCGAAATCTCCCAGTATCTCTCCTCAGAACCACTCCGTTCCGACCCCCACAACCATTGTGTCCCCATACTCGACATTTTCAATGTCCCCAACGAGCCAAAGCTCACTATAATGGTTCTGCCTCTCCTTCGTGCTTGCAGTGATCCACCTTGGCAGACGGTTGGCGAAGTGATGTCCTTCATCGAACAAATATTTGAGGTAATGTCCTCACCGCTGGCTGCTTGACTATGCTGATCCCTTGCGTATTTTCCTAGGGTTGACAATATCTTCATGAATTGCATGTCGCACACAGGTATGCTCAGAGCTCTGCCGGACCGATATCGACTAATTCACACACGTGCAGAGACTGCACGGACACCAACATCATGTTTGATCCCCGCCCCATGTTTCCGCAAATGTTCCACCCTCGAACTCCTGAGAAGTCTCTTGACTATCGGGGTTCTGCCAAGCATTCAACGCGTACAGTGAGTCCGGTAAGGTACTACTTTGTCGACTTCGGTCTGTCTAGGCGGTACAATCTCGAGGACGGTCCTCCCTGCGAACACCCCATCCGAGGTGGCGACAAGACCGTCCCAGAGTTCAAGGACTGGAATGGAGAGCCGCTAGATCCGTTTCCAACTGACATATACTATGTCGGAAATATGATACGGGAGTCTATCTTACAGGTGTGCAGGGGTCGTTGTTGAGCCTGAGCTCGCGCGGACTGATGTTCTTCGTCTAGGGCTACCATGGGATGGAGTTTTTTGCTCCTCTCGTACAAGATATGGTTCAGCCCGACCCGTCCAAGAGGCCGACGATAGGTGAGGCGGTACGTCGATTCGATGAACTCCAGAAAGAGGTTCGATTTTGGACTCTGCGGTCGTGTGCGGTCCCCGTCGACGAAGAGTCCGTCGTGGGTTGGTATCGCAACACCCGCCATATGTTTCGAACGGTTCGCTATGTTCTCTTGCGCAAGCGGGCAATACCCCCTCCTCCGTAGTGTCATGTCACCCTTGCTGTTGTTCTCGCTCATGTCGTCCTTTGTACTGTTGTCTCTGGTTTGTGTATACCAGATAGGAAAATTACCGTTCATCGGAGCCCTTCGCCTGAGACATCTGATGCGACTCTCGTAGGCTTCAATTTATAAACCCAGCAGGACAAGCGATGATCTTCCGGCGGGAGTATGCTCCGACAATGGGAATCTTCCCTAACACTGTGTCGGTTGTCGGTTGGATGTCGGGTATTGGACAACGACTACGTGCATGAGCGCAGACCGCTGGGCTGGGTAGCGGCCCTTGTCCCTTGGTTTGGATCTAGCCCAACCCTACAAGCTTGCCGGTCCGAATGTTGCCAAGGGGAGAGATCAGGCGCGTAGTTGCCGGTAGGAGCCTCCGTACACCTGCTGGCGAAGGCGCCGCGTCGTGCCGACATCATGTATGGCACCTGGGGCAGTGTCCACGATGTCCTTACTCTGAAGGACTACAAATATATGTATGACAAGTAAATGAGACAGCATGATACAGAGCGGTACATAACAAGATATCAGAGAGCACATCGACAGTTAGCAAGACAAGTAGGCACTGGCGTAATCGTTCTAGGACGATATCTGCGTTGACGATCCAGAGGCGTCGGGGTTAGCTGAAGCTTTTGGTCTTGTGAGCTACGGCAATCGCGGTAGAAAGCGTGTATTTCACGTACTCATACCAGCTGGATCGCGGGGGTCAACGAAGGGGTTTCTGCTTGCTGCTCCGGAATAGGCGATACTGTCTGAGGTAGCCATACCATCTAGAACAGGGTCAGACCGTGTGGACCCAGAGCCTAACTGCAACTGAGGGGATACTTACTAGTGACGATGGCAGCAGTTCCCACCTGCGACTCATCAGCGATGGTGGCCAGCTTGATTTTACGCGAGAGCTGTTGCAGCTCTAAATGGTCTCTCGATCTCTATGGAACGATGCATCAGCGTTGACGGTGGTATTGGCAAGTCAGATCGTAAACTTACCCCCGCATTTTCGCGGAGAACATGGGCATCGCCTAGGAGTTTGACACACAGCTTCCTGTTGTATGACTTGTTCTCATATATAGTCTTCCTCAAGTCGAGGATCCTAGATCGTCGTCAGCTCGCAAACAGAGAGTAGCATGTGCAAAGTAACGCACGCGTTGGCCATCATCAGGAATGCGAATGCGTCCTCCGGGTCCATTGCGTCGATGCAAGGCGTGATTGTCTCTATCGCAGCAGCGTAGACACTCAAGGCCTCCTTATAATGAGCTCGAGCGGTCAGGACGGGCCTGAACAGCTTGATCCAGCGGTTGCCGGACGTCTTGAGTTTATCCGCCGTGTCGAGCGCAGCTTCAGTGGCCTTGAGAAGCTTCTGGAGCTGCACAACGTAGTCGGTGGCATCGGAAAGATGGGTCATGGTTGCTGCGATCGTAGCACCTGCAGCCATCGCAGTCAACATGGAAGAGCGAAGACGACAGAGTAATGGGGTATTGGAGAAGTATCGAGGGGGGATTAGCCGCACTCGACTGGCTGCCCTAGGCTTAAATTTCGTACGCACCTCTGTACGTAACGAGTCACCATTCACACGCCTGCGCGAAGGCATCCTAGAAAACAACAAAGTGTGCCGGCATGCTGCCGAATGTAGCACATTATGGCAGGATGAGCCTAGCCAGATTGATTCAGCACAGGATGAAGCCAAAAACTTACATCGTCTCGCGCAGCCTAGGAATCGAGGTCGGACAGTCGACCTACGAGGACGCGAGCGACAGCTGCCGAACCATTTACTCCTGACCATAGCCGCGGACGGCGACAAAAAGCAGGACCACTGGCAGCCCGAGGGAAGAGGGATGTGGGTGCGTGAATGTTGACGTGAGAACCTCGATGACATGGGCGGCGTGCACGTGGACTCGGGTTGAGGTTAGCGCCGTCTGCCTGTCCGGGTCATGGACCGCGTGGCAGTGTTCGCTTCCACAGCTGCCAGTTTCCCTGGTCCCGTCTCCTCTCCTTCGTTGATACCCCCACCCCCGCTGCTTCATGCTCTCCACTGATCCAGACTTTGAACTAGATAGCCTAGAGGCTTATTGGCGGGACCATTATGATTGGCTCCGACAATGTGGCTATACCCTCCGTACCCGTTACAAGCCTGACTGGGTACCTTCTTGGAGAGGAACGAAGAAATCGCCCCACACTTGTGAGGACGCGCAGAGGGCGTTTGTGCGTTCTTTTTTTCACCCGGTGTGGCTCACATCTTGAGTTATCCACAGCGACCCATCGTCATGGACGCGACACGTACCAGCGACAAAGAGACCGTCCTCATGAAACGCGTCAACACAACAGTGCATCCATATGAGCTCGAAATCGCACAGTACTTCTCCACCGGACCCATCTCTGCCGATCCCCGCAACCACTGCTGTCCTATATACGAAGTCCTCCAAGATCCCACAGACGAGAACACCATCATCATGGTCATGCCGCACCTGAGACGGTACATTAACCCGGAATTTCAGACCATTGGAGAAGCTATGGAGTTCTTCCGTCAGGTTTTCGAGGTTAGAATTGATCTTGTGTGACATGTTCTCTCTCATAGATGGCTTTGCAACCCAGGGATTACAATTTATACACGAGCACCATGTTGCCCATCGGTTCGTATTTTATCCTATGCTTCTTACGCACCTGCTTACTGGACACTTATAGCGATTGTATGACCCTCAATATCATGATGGATGCTCGACCTATGTATCCCAACGGATTTCACCCTAGGGACACATTTTTGACACCGGATTACTCCCGATTCGCGAAGTACTACTCGCGGACGAGGCGTCCTGTGAAGTACTACTTCACAGACTTCGGTATCTCTCGGAAGTTCGAGGAGAACGACACCAACCCCACAGCCCTACCAATTCTCAGCGCTGACCGCACCATTCCTGAGTACCAGGAGGACAACACTAGTGCCCGCAATCCCTTTCCGACTGATGTTTACCTTCTGGGAAACGTTATCAGGAAGGACTTCTTGGAGGTGTGTCTCGATAGTGTCTGTGCTCATATTGGTGCTTATTTCCCTATGCATAGAAATATTCGAACCTTGCGTTCATGGAGCCTCTCATCGAGACCATGGTCAGTGGTGATCCAACGAGCCGCTCAACGATGCCCGAGGTCGTTGAGAGGTTCCGGACAGTCCTTGCCAACTTGTCCAGATGGCAACTCCGTGCTCGTCTTGTCCTATCCGAGGATGACGGCCTCGACAATGCGCTGAAGGATCTTCATTACTTGTATTTCCGCCTAATCCCGCGTTTCCTACTGCGTATACCTCCCATGCCGACGCCGAAAGCGTGAGGAAGGGATTTTGCTTTCTGTCGTTCTTTTTCCGTACATTATCCCGGTTTTCGTTTGTTTGCCTGAGAGGCTTGGTGTCCCATCGCTCTTGTCTTCGCTGTCGCTATTGTTGTGCACTTGTTTTCCGTAGATGGCCCTTCACATCTAATCTTGCGATCTCATAATACTGTGTCCAGCCTGGCCTCTCACTTCCGCTGTCTAATCCTGCGGACTCTTATCGACGTAGTTCTGAATGTTCAGGTTAGCGAGCACATCGTGGGACGTCGCCTTGACTCCGGTCCCTTTCTCAAAGACCCATTACGTTACAGTAACCAGGTCAGCGGGCGGTGAGTGGACTGCCATATGGGTTCCGTACCAATGGCATGCTAATTATTCTGAAGAAAGCCACCGACGCTTCTCGGGCGCGAGCGCATACTCACGCACGACGCCGTTTCCGGAACTGTAAGTGCGAGCCTGACTATCTAACAACTGCCTGTGAGTCCATCAGTCCAGTCGTCCTTGTTCTTAGACTGAAAATGTCTCCCACAAGCTGTCATAGTACGGCATGACATGCTAAGTTACCATCGCTTCACATCAACAATTACAATGGCGCTCCAGCTAGCTCGCTTCCTTGTGCTCACATTGCATTTCACGAAGGTGCTATCATCGCCCTCGCGACTACCACCAGGTATCCACACCGGATAAAGCTTCGCTCGTCAAATGATTTCGAGATGAATATCGTCCTAAATTTTCCCTTGCGCCCACAATCCGGGAATCACTGGGTCGTCCCCTTCAGTGGCACACAGCATCCTTACGTTCTTCCTGACGAGTGTTATATATGAACCTAGTCCCCAGCTGCGAGGACAACCGCTTCGCCGACACCCTCAACTCAACACAATGGCCGGCTCCTCCAAGGTCCCTCTCACCGCCGATACTCCCACCCTCGCTGACATGCCAGAGATGCTCGAGTTCGTCCAGCGTCTCGGACCCGTCATGGACCTCGACCCTGACCAACTCCCTCCGCGATTGCGCACACTGCTCGAGCAGGACGATGAGGTCGATCTATCCCCTCGAGAACTCGCTGACCTCCTCAAGGAGTACGCTACAGTGCCTTCCCAATCATTCTGACACCTCGAAGCTGACGACTTTGACTCCTGTAGGGCCAATCTGCCGGAGGAGACGATGCGCCAGGTGTCCGCTCTTGCCGAAGAGGCAGAGCAGGCTCGGGCCTGGGAGAAGAAGGCCCAGGAACTCCTCAAGCACGCCGTGGAGTTGTCAGTAAGTCGCCGCCAAAGCTGTCGTGTACGTGGCGGGTACTCACGGCGAGACCTCCAGGAATCCGTGAAGAAGTCGCGCGCTCAGGCCGAAGCAGCGGCATCTGCCAATGGTGCGTATTCCGCACTTCCGTTGTGTGCGACTTGCGACTGACTGTGCTGCGGCACAGGGAGTGCTTCTCAGCAGTGATAGACTCGCCGAGGTTTTGGGGTGCAACTGACCCAGACGAGACTCGGCCAGCCGTTCACGGTCCTCGTCGGGTCCAACGGGAATTCACACCGGCGGAGAGCTCGTATCTTGCTAGAGATTTTGCATGAGCTTTGTAGAAGATAGGAGAGGAACGAAATAGAGCAGGTTTCGGCAGTGCTTGACCTTGGCTGGTGTGAGCAGTCTGGCACTGGAACGCCGGTTGACAACGCTTCCTTTCATCAGACGTTCGCCCGACACATCAGTCATAGGTGGTTAAGCGAGTTCACGGGATAGCGTGAATAACAGCAGCCCAGTCAAATGTCTGACCGCTGACCGCTCATACATGGTGGTGCGCGCAAGACAAAAGGAGTTGCTTCTTTCCTGGCAGACCGACGTACGAGAGCGATACCACACCAGATAATTGCAACTGAATAGCCTTGCACTTCCCAACCCTTCGCGCCGACCTGCCTTCTCTCGTGACTTGGTGTGCGGAGCGGGTGCCACTGTCTCGGTGCAATGCACCCGTCTTGCACGTCCCCCCAGAGTCATGTTGAAGCTTGAGCCTGATAAACGGATTAACGTCCGCAGCGCCTTGCATGTAAAAGTGAGTAGAGCGTACCGCGAGGGAGACTACGAAATGTCCTTACCAGTCTGTTTTCCCAGCACGTAGGTGTAGTAGTGGTCATCGTTGCGGGCTAGCTCAACAGCTTGTAGGTGCACAGTCACGGCGCTATAGCTGGCGGCCAGTTGACGGTACGGTGGTGACGGGAAGAGTTTTCTTGGACGCTCGCCGTTTGCGTTCACTCATACGTCGCAAACCGGCCCACAGAGCTATGAACGGTGCGATAACAAAATCCTCTCCTAATACGGCGGCACAAGTATTTGCGTCAGTGAAAACCTGTGCTCGTATGGAACATATGGACCTACAAGCCGGAAGTGGAAGGAGGCTCGATCATCGATGCACCCAAAAGGCAGGAGCGGTACATTCATTGACCGCGGCGATAGCCGCCGGCTTGACCCTGAGCAGTGAGGGTCTGACTCAGTCGCATCTGCATTGAGTAGAATCTACGACGAGTAATGTCAGCGAATCACTCTCCGGAGAGGAGAAACAAGAACAGACTGCAGAGGACGCAGTTCAAGTTCATGCGATTTGAGGTCCGACTGGGAACGGACGCGAAGAACGGGTTGAAGCCGCCAACGCGGGTACCATAAGTATACTCTCATACGACTTTATGATGTGTACACAGTGACTAGAATATACTGGATAACATATTTCAACTTTCTAGGCAAAACATGAATACTTACGAACGGATGCATATATACGGACTCCCGCACCAACATACTTGCATAGCGCTCGAGTCCGGAGTCTTGTCACGATGGGACCTTCACTTGCCGCCGCGGGCCCTGTCCCCTGCTGCCTACGGGGCATGCCAAACAATACATTATCCGCGCGGTGCACCATCCCGCCCCCTAACGTAGGGGGACCTCTGATGTATGCAACGGGACTTCTGAATGTCGACCTTGGCTCATGATGCGCAGGCTTGGCACGATGAGTCGAGACTTGAAGTGCGCAGGAGACAAAGAGGGTGCGAAATGAGCTTTCCCATGTATTTGTTTTACAAGTTGCGTCGGGTGTGGTGATGAAGCGGTGAGGGGTCCCAATAGAAAAGCTAGAGACGAGTAGAGTCCAAGTCGTCTTGAGACGGTTGGAGGTCTTGGACTCGGCTCCGGGCGCCGCAGCGGGCCGGGCTCCAATGGTGATTAGCGCCCTCGCTCCTTCCGTGAACGCGACCGCTGTGCCATGTCTGAGAAGGCTCTCATCTTCCCCCGCTTTCCCCTCCATGCCTCCGTCTCTGGAGGCCAAGGCCTCCGCAAAGCCTCACCCTCTCAGTACAGCTGCCCTCAAGTTTGGTCTCTCCCCGGACGAATTCTTCTGGCGAGACCATCAAACATGGCTCGCGGATTCTGGCTACATGTTGCGGTCCCGTTATCGACTCGACTGGGAGCCCTCCTGGCTCAAATCCAAGAAGAACCCCTTTGAATGTGAAGACGCTCACTCTCTATTGGCGAGTAACGCGAAACTTTAATGTTTGAATGTCACTAATGTCTTAAAGCAGACTCTAATCATGGACGCTGTTCGCATTTCCGACGGGCGCATTGTCGTCTTGAAGCGGGTCCCTAAGTCGACATACCCCTTCGAGGAGGGACTCAACCGGTTCTTGTCAATGTCAGACCCACAGGCTAGCGATCCCCACAATCATGCGGTCCCTATCTACGACATCCTGCAGTCGCCCTTGGACGAGGACATTGTCCTCCTCGTTATGCCATATTTGATACGCATAGACGAACTCAAGTTCGCTACCGTTGGGGAAGCCGTAGAATGTTTTAGACAGCTTTTCGAGGTACGAGTCATCTTCGTCTCCGCAAATCGCCTGTTCGCAAGGGCCACTGACATAATGAACAGGGCCTGCAATTCCTACATCATCACCATATTGCACACTTGTAAGCGTCATTATTTCCCCGTCTGTCAGATAACTCAGGCAGTTTACAGGGATATTCATAAGAATAACATCATGATGGACCCAACACCTGTGTTTTCGGACATTCCTCACCCCACGCATTCCTACAAGAGCTACGACTTCAAGCATTCTATTAGCACACGAACTCGCACTTCCCATCCCACCAAGTACTTCTACATCGACTTTGGCTTTTCATGGAGACTACCCTCGGACGATCCCTCCCCTCGGATCGGACTTGGCGTTGGGGGCGATAAGTCCGTTCCCGAGTACGAGGACCGTCAAGGTCGGCACGATCCCTACAAGGTTGACGTGTACTGTTTGGGCAGTACAATTCGTCAGTACTTCATGGATGTAAGTGCCCCCTTTTGTGTGTTGAGTCCTTGCCATCGCTCACGATCCTCCTTACGGTTGTAGAAGAGTTACAGTCTCGAGTTTCTCAGGCCAATAATCACTGAGATGGTTCAACAGGACCCAGCTCAGAGACCGTCGGTCGACAAGGCGTTCGAGCAATTCGAGCAGCTGCGTGCATCCGTTTCGCCGTGGACTTTGCGCTCACGTATGGTCTATGAAGACGAGTTGCCGTTGGGCAGACTGTATCGCGGGTGTCGCCACGCTATTCGCACCGCCTTCTGGATGGCGACTGGAAGGCCCGCGCTGCCCACTCCCGATGCGTAAAGCCCCTCTCCCATGTCATTGTGTGCTTGTATCCTCCTGCTCCATTCACGTGTCGATGTACGCTTTCCACAGCGCCGGTATGAATCGCTTTTGACTCCCGTTTAGATGCGTGCGCTCCGCAAGCTGTTTTCTGTCTCGTCTGTCTCACGAGGGTTTCTCGCTTGATGACTCTGATTTCCTAGGGGGAATCGTCTGCGGGTCCATGTGGCCAGTGGGCGGTCACCTGGCCTTGATGGGCCCAGGAGAAACTGTGTGTCGGTTTGCATGGGAAGGCGAGATGGTCAGTGTTTGTGTATAGTCAGCACTCCGAGGACAGCGCACTAATTATTGATGCAGCAACGAAGCAGTTCCTTCCGCCGCCAGGCGTTTTCTTCAGCGTCCTGCCTTCGTTCACTTAACCGTCCCGTTCTTGAGCGTACCTAGGGACGCTCGGTATGGCTTGCCCTCTGACTACTGAAACTGCCGTGTGCCCTGAAGACGGCGAGAAAACGCAAGCAAGCTTTGCCCGATTTAACTTGTGGGTGATCCTCGCCGCCGTGCGTGCGGTTTCACATACTGTACGCAGCTCCAAGGCGACGGTCGGTTCCGTTGTTCTGTCTTGCCTGCATCGTCATGTGAAGATATATTGTGCGCCATACAGGAACTGCGGGTCGCGTGGATAAGGATCGCTCAAGAATGCTTCCGTGATGGGCGGCGCGAGTTTGTGGGTGTATGGGAACTTGTGCTCCTTATCATGGCAGCGGACGCACCTTGCCCCCTCAAATGTACCGAGACTCATGAAAACTCAGGACAGTACCTGGGCACTGCTGTTGGCGGTCTTGGTGTAGATTTACGGTACGGTTTGTACATGATGGTTTTGAGTAACAAGAAACGTATAGAGAACATCCTCTCGCCTCCCCGAAATAAAAGCCATCTGCTGGATGGAGATCTGCTGTCAGTCAGTGTCAGAACCACTTTCTGTAGTCCCTTCATCTTCTGTGAGGGCAGTGATTACGGGCTCATCGAGCCACTCGAACATGCACACAGAAAGATCGTCGTCTCCATCACTCTGGCTCGATTCATCGCTTGAGGCATCCGGCTTCGGTCCTAGGACGAAACAGACGCAGATAAGGCCAACACACCGATAGCGGCAATACAAACGAATACTCACGTTGAGGTTGAGAAATGATTCGCGCAGTGCCAGTGGCTAAGTTGGCGTAAGGTTTTAGTCAACACGGTTGGCTCATGAGTGAAATTGAGGAAACGCACCTGTGAAAACCGACGCGGTCCGTGTGGCAGTCCTAGCACTGGCAGGTTGACTAACAACCGCTTGTCCTGGGGAATGATTGGGAAAGAGCACCATCGTGAATGTATTGCCTACCAGTACAGTAAGAATACATGTATATGACATGTTGGCAGCTGATAACTCACAATCAAAGTCGAGTTTCGCTCTGGTGTTCGGCCCGATTCTTATATCCGAGTCCCCAAAGCGGACGTAAGCTATGGGGCTGCTGGCACCCCCAGCCCCTGAGTGGCCGAGAAAAGATGAGATAGTCGGTGTCAGGACGGTCAGTACGTGAGCCGCCAGACCGTAAAGAAGCCTTACCTGGATCGAGATGCGTGGATGACGGGGTTGAAAGCGTTGAAGTCGCTGGGACGACGGCATGTCCTTGCGTGGCAGGGACATTCACGCGGTCATCTGCGCCACTGGTTTCAGCCCCGTGAACTAGCTGAACCGCGTTCTCAGCCTGCTGATGAGCCTCTCGCAATCGCTGGAGGTTTCCCTTGGTAGAGGCAGTCTAAGAGGATGGAAATCAGTATCAGCTGCAACCGGGATAACCACAGCCATGAACGAACTATCGCGCTGTCGAGGAGTTCTCCGGCAGTCTTTTTAAAATCTCGAGCATTCCTGTATGTATCCACGGGGTGGGTAACCAAGTCCCGCCATCTTGTTACGACGAGCCGCTCAGATTTAACCAACCTAAATGTCGAAACTGTCACCTATGTCCAAGTGGTAATACCCATACCCCATGAGCTCTCACCGATCCTGTAACTTCTCCAGATAGACCAGTGAGTCCGCAGAAATATTTGCTCCGTTGTCTGCAATGAACTGGCCTGCGAGCAACATCTTCTGTATTGCGGCCTTTCTGTTCCTAGTCGGAGAGCAGTCGTCATACACGACGACGATACCCTTCAGGATGACATCTTTGACAATCGTGTTTAAGGTCCTGTCAATCATGGTGGAATCGGATCGGAGAGTTACGGCGAACAGAGGAGGAGAGTTCGTAGTCGAGTATGACGATGAGTGTGAGGGGCAACGAGGTGGAGGGTGCACGCACCGATAGGCACTTCAAGTTTTAAACGGGCGAACCGCGGGTGGGAAGACTCATGTCACATCATTTTGGTGGACACGACGCCGCGTTGGCACATATCCAGAATACAAGAGGGTTTCCTTGGGCGTGAGGCCAGACGGAAGCGAGAAACCATCCGAGTCGAGTCAGCTGAAAGTCGCACCGTCAACGGAAGGGGAAGTGTTCGGAACATGCGAACTTCAGGTGGTACGTACTCAGTAGGCCTTTCCGACAATAGGAACAGGGGCATCTGCTCATCTATCCATGCTTCTCTGGTCTAGAGCTGTTGTCCGTTGCCAACAAGAGTTGCATACACAAGGGCATGTGGGGCCAAGAGAAGGATGTTGATGATGGACATGTACATCCGAGGCGTTGAGCGCAGCGCTCAGGCAGCGCTGAACCACAGCCGACAAACGCCCGTCCAAACAGCACGAAACAGATCCGGCCCGACCAGTGCGTGGGGTGTTGGCGCGGACACAGTAACTCTTCCGAGTCTCGCGGGGCTCTTCTGAACCCACTTATTCGCTTCCAAGTTTCCCCCGCTCCCCCTCAATGTCCTCATCCTCAGAGGCTAAGGCTGCCACAGAGCCCCACCCCCTCAGCAACGCCGTCCTTCAGTCTGGCCTGTTCGAGGACGAATTCTTCTGGCGAGATCATCAACCATGGCTCGCAGATTCTGGCTACATGTTGCGGCCCCGTTACCGGCTAGACTGGGAGCCCTCCTGGCTCAAGTCCAAGAAGAATCCTCTTACATGCGAAGACGGCCAATCTACATTGGTGAGTAGAATGAGCTTTTGATACCGAAACTTCACTATAATGTTCTCCAGAGGACTACTATCATGGACGCTGTTCGCACTTCCGATGGGCGCATTGTGGCTTTGAAGCAGGTCCCAAAGTCGAGATACCCTGATGAGGAGGAGCTCAACCGCTTCTTGACAATGTCGGAACCGCAAGCTAGCGATCCCCACAATCATGCAATCCCCATCTACGACATCCTGCAGTCGCCCTTGGACGAGAACATCGTCTTCCTAGTTATGCCATATTTGAGACGCATCGACACTCTCAAGTTCGCTACTGTGGGGGAGGCTGTAGAATGCTTTAGACAGCTTTTCGAGGTCCTTTCCTCCTCAAATTGCCTATGCGTAACATTCACTGACATAATGAACAGGGCCTGCAATTCCTACATCATCACCGTATTGCACATCTGTAAGCATTGTTATCCCCCTGCATGTCGCATAACTGAGGCAGTTTACAAGTGATATTCACGTCAACAATCTTATGATGGATCCAACACCCGTGTTTTCTAGCATTCCTCACCCCACGCATTCCTACAGGAGTTACGACTTCAAGCATTCTGTCAGCACACGGACTCGCACTTCCCATCCCACCAAGTACTTCTACATTGATTTCGGCCTTTCGTGGAGACTGCCCCCGAACGATCCCTCCCCTCGCGTCGGACTTGATGTCGGGGGTGATAAGTCCGTTCCCGAGTACAAGGACCGTCAAGGTCGACACGATCCCTACAAGGTTGACGTGTACTGTTTGGGTAATACTATTCGTCAATACTTCATGGATGTAAGTGCGCCTGTTCCGTCTCGAGTCCTGGATGTCGCTCACCCGGGCCCTCCTCACGAGTGTAGAAGAGCTACAGTCTTGAGTTTCTCAGGCCGATAATCACTGAGATGGTCCAACAGGACCCCGTCAAGAGACCGTCGATTGACAAGGCGTTCGAGCAATTCGAGCAGCTGCGTGCCTCCGTTTCGCCGTGGACTTTGCGCTCACGTATGGTCTATGAAGACGAGTTGCCGTTAGGCAGACTGTATCGCGGGTGTCGCCACGCTATTCGCACCGCCTTCTGGATGGCGACTGGCAAGCCCGCGCTGCCCACTCCCGACTTGGATGCATAGAGCCGTGTCGTTGTCTACTTGCTTTCTCCTGTTCCATTGCCATGTTGATGTACGCTCTCCGCAGCACCGCTATGAATCGTATTTGACCCCCTTCTAGATACTACGTGCGCTCCGCACGTTGATTTCCGTCTCGTCCGCCTCACGCGAGTTTCTCGTTCGACGAATCCGATTTTCCAGAGGGGAATAGTCTGTGGGCGCGTGCGGCCAGCGGGCGGTGACCTGGCCGTGATGGGCCCAGGAGAAACCTTGTGCCGGTTTGCATGGGAAGGCGAGATGGTCAATGAACCATCAGCACTCCAAGGACAACACACTAACGATTGATGAGGAAACGGATACAGTTCCCCCCGCCGCCGGGCGTTTCCTTCGGCATCCCGCAACCTGAACGGTGCCGTCCCTCAACATACCTGGGGTCACACCGTTGCTCTCGGTATGACTCTGCTGTGGTGACATCCTTATTTTCTGATCGCTGTCTAGTTTGATTCCGGTTGATTGACAAGGGGGTGAATAATTGTCTTTAGCAGGAAAGCATATTACGTGTATATCGCTCATGATTTTTTCCCGTCAATTGGCGGTGTATAGCTTTTGGGTGCAGGACATCGTGCCCACTGTACCTCTCCTTCAAGTCTGAGTCTGCGAATGCCGCTCCCGGTGGTCCAAGCGTCAACTCCGACATAATGGACTGCGGTACATTCTTGCAAGTGAAATCATCCTCTCCGTCTTAGCCTCGCTCCTCGTCTGGCCCGGTTTCTCCGAGACGGTCGTGGTCGTCATCAAGCCGCCCAAGGGCCTCAACTTGACCGGCAACCCCGTCCTCTTCGGCTTCCTCGAGATCGCGAATGCAGACGAGAGCTACCACGTCACCTACCTCGGGCTCGCTGCCGCACTCAAGGGCACCCATGTCGACAACACGGACACATTCTTCGGTGTGCAGATCCCTGCGATTTTTCACTTGAACAGCAACGTCGTGAACACAACCCATAACTTTACGTTCCAGGGCACCGACTTCCCGTCGATCATGTCGCGCCTCGACTTCGGCACGCCGTTGTTCCGGTTCGACCTCGTGCAGCCGGTCACCACTTCGCTGAGCAGTCGGGATGGGGTGCACGTCTTCGAGCGGTGGGCCTACACGTTCCCGCGGGACAAGAAGCCGAACACGCTTGTGAAGGTGCGGACGATCGGCTCGCTGTCACGGTTGAGCGCGACGAACCAGCCGCGTAACTCAAACTAGGATGTACGTCTATTCGTTGTCCTGACTATCACTCCCTGCGTGAGAGCTGACCTGATACTTGCCTCAGTTCGCGAAGAGGACGAAGATCGCCAACTTCGGCGCATACCGCATCCTCCTGCGTGCACTCAAGGGGACCGGTGACTTGACGCGCGAGGAGGATTCGAGAGCTGGCTGAGCCTTGTGATCGGAATCCAGGCATGAGCTCCATGTCGTGCTGAGTGTACGGGGTCATTCGTAGCTAGCTATATCATGCATTTTTCCGGCTTAACTCGTGGGCCGTCCTCGCGGTCGTACGCGCGGTTTCACACGCACCACGCCGCCTCACGCCGACGTCGGTCCTGTTGTTCGCTCAAGAATGCTTCTGTGATGGGCGACGTGGGTTTGTGGGTATATGGGAACCCGAAAGCGCTTTGTGTCATGCCGCCGTCGAAACTGGGGCTCCTTATCATGGCACGGCGGATGCAACTTTTGCCCTCAATCGCACGGAGCCTGAGACTCGGCAGAACTCAGCACAGCACCTGCGTACTGCCGAGAGAGGTATCCGTGTAGAATTACAGTGCGTGGCAATACAACAAAAGATGGTTGGGTGGGAGACTACACGGAAGCGAGGATGTATCAGTGAAGACCGCACCGTGAACAGAAGGAACTTGAAAAGCGAACGTCAGATTGTACGTACTAGCCTCTGCAACGATAAATGCGGGAATCGGCGGATGTGGCTCATCTAAGTATGCTTCTATGGTCCAGAGCGGTTGCCCCTTGTCTACGGCGGGTTAGACAAGGGCATATGCGGCCACCAGAAGCCTGGCGATGATGGACCTATGCACCCGAGGCGGCGTTGAGCCTAGCGCTGAACCACGCTCAACAGGCGCCCATTCAAATAACAGGAGCCACGACGCGTGACACGGTCGACACGGTGACAAGTTGGGCGCGCGAAGTCCGAACCGACTCCTTGCACGATCTCCCCCGGGCCCCCGCCCCCCCGCTTCCCCCTCCATGCCTTCCTCTCTGGAGGCTAAGGCTGCCGCAAAGCCTCACCCTCTCAGTACAACTGCCCTCAAGTTCGGTCTCTCCCCGGGAGAATTCTTCTGGCGAGACCATCAAACATGGCTCGCGGATTCTGGCTACATGCTGCGGTCCCGCTATCGACTCGACTGGGAGCCCTCTTGGCTCAAGTCCAAGAATGTTAACTTCTTTGAATGTGAAGACGTTCTCACTCCAATGGTGAGTAAAGCGAGCTTAATGGTTGAACATCGCTATAATGTCATGAAGCGGACTGTCATCATGGACGCTATTCGCGTTTCCGACGGGCGCATTGTCGTCTTGAAGCGGGTCCCTAAGTCGACATACCCTGATGAGGAGGAGTACAACCGGTTCTTGTCAATGTCGGAACCACAGGCTAGTGATCCCCATAATCATTCGGTCCCTGTCTACGACATCCTGCAGTCGCCCTTGGACGAGGACATTGTCCTCCTCGTTATGCCGTATTTGATACGCATAGACGAACTCAAGTTCGCTACCGTTGGGGAAGCCGTAGAGTGTTTTCGACAGCTTTTCGAGGTACGAGTCATCTTTTCTTACGCAAATCGCCTGTTCGCAAGGACCACTGACATGACGAACAGGGCCTTCAATTCCTACATCATCACCATATTGCACATCTGTAAGTGTTGTTGTCCCTCCGCCTGTCAGATAACTCAGATGGTTTACAGGGATATTCATAAGAATAACATCATGATGGACCCGACACCTGTGTTTTCCTATATTCCTCACCCCACGCATTCCCACAAGAGCTACGACTTCAAGCATTCTATCAGCACACGAACTCGCACTTCCCATCCCACCAAGTACTTCTACATCGACTTCGGCTTTTCATGGAGACTACGCCCAGACGATCCCTCCCCTCGCGTCGGACTAGATATTGGGGGCGACAGGTCCGTTCCCGAGTACGAGGACCGTCAAGGTCGGCACGATCCCTACAAGGTTGACGTGTACTGTTTGGGTAATATTATTCGTCAATACTTCATGGATGTGAGTGCGCCTGTTCCGTCTCGAGTCCTGGATGTCACTCACGGCCCTCCTCACGAGAGTAGAAGAGTCGTAGTCTTGAGTTTCTCAGGCCAATAATCACTGAGATGGTTCAACAGGACCCAGCCGAGAGACCATCGATCGACAAGGCGTTCGAGCAATTCGAGCAACTGCGTGCCTCCGTTTCGCCGTGGACTTTGCGCTCACGTATGGTCTATGAAGACGAGTTGCCGTTGGGCAGACTGTATCGCGGATGTCGCCATGCTGTTCGCACCGCCTTCTGGATGGCGACTGGCAAGCCCGCGCTGCCCAATCCTGATGCGTAGAGCTGTGTCGGCAGCACCTCTCCCATGTCATTGTGTGCTTGTATCCTGTTCCATTCACGTGTCCATGTACGCTCTCCGCAGCGAATGTCGCTATGAATCGCATTTAACCTTCCTCTAGATACGCGGCTCCAAACGCTGTTTCCCTACTCGTCCTCCCTACGGAGTTTCTCTTTCGACGACTCTGATTTCCCGGGGGGAAATCATCTGTGGGCGCATGTGGCCAGCGGGTGACCTAGCCTTGATGGGCGAAGGAGAAACCATGTGCCGGTTTGCGTAAGAAGGCGAGATGGTCAGTAAACAATCAGCACTCCCAAGACAACGCACTAACGATTGATGAGGAAACGGATGCAGTTCCCGCTGCTTTCCTTCAGCACCCCGCAATTATCAACCTCAACGGTGCTGTCCCTCAGCACATCTGGGGTCACACCGTTACTCTCGGTATGGTTCTGCTGTGGTGGCATCCTTGCCTTCTGATCGTCGTCCAGTTTGATTGCAGTTGATTGACATCTGCGCAAGGAGAAGGGGGCGAACAATTCTCTTCGGCGGAAAAACGTATCACGTCTATATCGCTCGTGAATTCTCCCGTGATTGGCGGTGTATGGCTTTGTCGGTCACTGGGTGCAGGACATCGTGCCGACCGTACCCCCGAACGTTGTCTCCTTCAAGTCCGAGTCTGCGAATGCCGCACACTGCGGGACATCCTCGCAAGTGGACCCCTCTAGGGCTCGTCAGCGGTCGGTTCCGCTACCGCCCGGCATGAACCGCCTTGGAGACGGTACGAGCGGTAGTCCAACCGCCCGGTCTACGATTTGGGACAGGCGGTTCCGGTACGCCCCGGAAAACGGGCGGTTTTACGGGCGGTCGACCGGCTAACCCGTGGGATCACAGCGGGCTGCCAGGAAGAAGTGCGCGCCCTAGGCGTATGTAGATGATAGTACGGGGAAAGAACACGACTATATGGATTAAATACAACTGTAGACATTATTTTAGAGATTCTAACGTATCGTTGAGCTTCCGACGTGTAAGGAGAAGCTGTTGCTTTAACAGCATGAGGGCACGGATTGTCTCTGGCTTGAGGCTAGCGCGTCGAAGTGCGACGGTGTCGCGCGCTCTCGAAAATATCCGCTCTACTGCAACGGCACAACCTACCATGTTCAAAATGAGCGCGATTAGTTTGCATCTGACGAAATTACATACCACGTATAGAAAATATATCGCGCGCGAGCCGGGAGAGATTCGGAAATGTGACTGGATGTTGCTGCCATGATGTGAGCGCGTCGATCTACAATTCATGCGCGTCTTCCCGGTTGATTCGGAAATATCGCGCGAGCTCATCGTCTGTGTCCATATCCTTGCGCGGATGATAGCGCGCCACAAAACTTTGCATCGCTAAGCTGCTAGTGGTGGCAGATGACGAGGGTGCTGACCCTACAGAGCTCGGAGTGGGGCCGCCGGGTAGCCGGGCAGGCACCAGCCTCCCGAGCCTCTTCATGCATACGCATTCTATGCCCGGAATGGTCTCGATATTGGCCGTGCGTCACGTGAGGCCTGCCTTGCAACTCGCGCCATGTCTCAAGGGTGTGTGGCGGATACCGCAGCAGGTCGGTGCCAATGTTGCACTACTATGAGCTGACGAGAGTCACTTCAGACCGTGGTTTGGAGTGCAAGTTGAGGCCAGAAGGATACCAGCTCAAAGCATAGTATTTGAGGCGCCGTATACAAAATAGTACAAGGTGAACGCGCGGAAAACGGTCAACCGGGGCGTAACCGGGGTGTTTTGTACGCCTGCCCCATCAGGCAAACCGGGCGGTCCAGGGTGGCGTGAGAACCGTAAACCGTTCCGCCCGTTTTCTGAACCGACCGCCTCACCGCCCGTCTAACCGGACCGCTGACGAGCCCTAGACCCCTCCCCGTCTTACCCTCGCTTATCGTCTGGCCCGGCATCTCCGAGACGGTCGTGGTCGTCATCAAGCCACCCAAGGGCCTCAACTCGACCGACAACTCAGTCTTCTCCGGCTTCCTCGAGATCGTCAACGCGGACGAGAGCCACGTCACCTACCTCGGGCTCGCGGCGGCGCTCAAGGATACCCACGTCGTCGACAACACGGACATATTCTTCGGCGTGCAAATCCCCGCGATCTTCGACGCGAACAGCAATGTCGTGAACACGACGAAGAACTTCACGTTCCAGGGCACCGACTTCCCGTCGATCGTGTCGCGCCTGAACTTTGACACGCCGCTGCTCCGGCGGTTCGACCTTGTGAAGCCAGACATCAAGCTCACGACGTCGCTGAGCAGGCGGGACGGGGTCCACGTCTTCGAGCGATGGAACTACACGTTCCCGTGGGTCAAGACGCCAAACACGTTTGCGTAGGTACCGGTGCAGACGATCGGCCCGCCGCTGTTCAGCGCGACGTACCAGACGCGCGGCTCGAACCAAAACGTACGTCCTCCGTTGTCTCGCATTATGCTCTTTTGTTTCAGGAGACGCGAGAGCTGACATGATGCTGGTGTGGGCACGCAGGCCGGGACGGATTTCAACGAGATCGCGCTCAGCTCGCAGCTGCAGTTCGCGAACGGGACGGCGATTGCCAACGGCTCGTACTGCACTGTCCGCCTGCGTGCGCTCAATGTGACTGGTGACCCGAAACACTGAGAAGACTTCGAGAGCGGTCGTCATCAGGGCATGAGGTCTACGTCGTGTTGTGTGTATATAGGGTCGTTCGTAGCTAGCTATGTCATGCATTTTTGCCGCCTAACTCGTCGACCGCCTGGCGGCCGTGCGCGCAGTTTCACTTGCAGCCTAACGCCAACGTCGGTTTGTTCTCCATCACAATGCGGAGATATGTTGCGCCATGCAGGAACTGCATATCGCGTGGATAGCTCAAGAATGCTTCTGTTATAGGCGACGTGGGTTGTGGGGTGTATGGGAACCTGAAAGAGCCTTGTCTCATGCCGCCGTCGAAACAGGGGCTCCTTATCAAGGCACAGCGGACGCAGCTTGCACCCTCAATCGTACGGAGACTTGGAAGAACTCAGCACAGTAGCTGGGTACTGCCGCCAGAGGTATCAGTGTAGATTTACAGTGTGTCGCGGTACAATATGTACATAGTGGTTTCGAATAGCATGTAACATGTGGGAGAACGTCCCTTCAAACCCTGTCGACAAACAAGTCATCATCCGCTGGAGTGCAGACTCGATGTCAGTCAGTGTCAGAACCACTGGCGCTTTCTGTAGTCCCTTCATCTTCTGTGAGGGCAGTGACTACAGGCCCCTCGAGCCACTCGAACATGCACACAGAAAGATCGTCTCCATCACTCTGGCTCGATTCATCGCTTGAGGCATCCGGCTTCGGTCCTAGGACGAAACAGACGCAGATGAGGCCAACACACAGATAGCGGCAATACAAACGAATACTCACGTTGAGGTTGAGAAATGATTCGCGCAGTGCCAGTGGCTAAGTTCTCGTAAGGTGTTAGTCAACACGGTTGGCTCATGAGTGAAAATGAGGAAACGCACCTGTGAAAACCGACGCGGTCCGCGTGGCAGTCCTAGCACTGCCAGAAGGTTGACTAACAGCTGCTGGTCCTGGGGAATGATTGGGAAAGAGCACCATCGTGAACGCATCGCCTACCAGTACAGTAAGAATACAGGTATATGACATGTTGGCAGCTGATAACTCACGATCAAAGTTGAGTTTCGCTCTGGTGTTCGGCCCGACTCGTATATCCGAGTCCCCAAAGCGGATGTAAGCTATGGGGCTGCTGGTACCCCCAGCCTCTGAGCCGTCAAGAAAACATGAGATAGTCGGTGTCAGGACGGTCAGCACGTGAGCCGCCAGACCGTAAAGAAGCCTTACCTGGATCGAGATGCGTGGATGACGGGGTTGAAAGCGTTGAAGTCGCTGGGACGACGGCATTTCCATGCGTGGCAGGGACATTCACATAGCCATCTGACGCTCCACCGGTTGGAGCCCCGTGAACTTTGTGAATTGAGTTCTCAACGTGCTGCTGGGCATCTCGGCATTTCTGAAATTGTCCCTTGGTAGAAGCAGTCTAAGAGGATGGAAATCAGTATCGGCTGCAACCGGGATAACCACAGCCATGAACGAACTATCGCGCTGTCGAGGAGGTTTACAGCGGACTTCTTGAATTGCCGAGCTTTCGTATACGTTTTCACAGGATGGGCTATCAAGTCCCGCCATCCCGTTTTGACCGACAGTTCGAATTCAACCAACCTAAATGTTGAGATCGTTACCAATGTCCAGATAGTCCAGCCCAATGAATTCTCACCTATCGTACTCTGTTTCGAGCCTGCCCATCGATTCCTTGGTTATGGTTACTCCATTTTTCGCGATGAACTTGCCTGTAACCAACATCTTCTCTATTGCGGCCTTTCTGTTCCTAGTTGGGGAGAAGTCGTCATACACGATGACAACGCCTTTCAGAATGACATCCTTAACAATCGTGTTCAGAGTCCTGTCGATCATGAAGACAAAAGGATACCCGAGAGATATGGGGGAGAGAGGAGAGGAGATAAGTGAGTAGACGAGTGTAAGGATGAGTGTGAGGGGCGACGTGGTGGAGGGTGCCAGTGCACATACCGATGAGGTTTTAAACGAGCAAGTTGCAGGTGAGAAGGCTCGAGCTTGGTCACATCATTTGGGTGCACACTGCGGAAGTGTGTTGCCACCAGCATACAGAAAACAACAAAAGATCACTGGGTGGGAGGCTACCGGAAGCGAGGATGTACTATTAGCCGAAGGCCGCACCGTGAACGAACGTCAGATTGTACGTACTACCTTTCCACCAATGAATGCGGGAATGCGCGGATGTGGCTCATCTAAGTATGCTTCTATGGTCTAGACCTGTTGCCCCTTGTCTACGGCGGGTTAGACAAGGGCATGCGAGAAGCCTGACGATGATAGATGTATGCACCCGAGGCGGCGTTGAGCGTAGCGCTGAACCACATTCATCAAGCGCCCAGCCAAATAGCAAGGAACAAAACGGCCCGACGCGTGACCTGCGCGTGACACAGTGACAAGGCGGGCGCGCGAAGTTGGCAGGGTCCTGCGAGTCTAAACGGACTTGCACGATCTTCCCCTGCTTCCCCCTCCATGTCCTCGTCTCTGGAGGCCAAGGCTGCCGCAAAGCCTCACCCTCTCAGTACAGCTGCGCTCAAGTTCGGTCTCTCCCCGGACGAATTCTTCTGGCGAGACCATCAAACATGGCTCGCGGATTCTGGCTACATGTTGCGGTCCCGTTATCGACTCGACTGGGAGCCCTCCTGGCTCAAGTCCAAGAAGGACCCCTTTGAATGTGAAGACGCTCACTCTCTATTGGCGAGTAAAGCCAGATTTGAATGTTTGAACGTCACTAATGTCTCGAAGCAGATAGTCATCATGGATGCTATTCGCATTTCCGACGGGCGTGTTGTCGCCTTGAAGCGGGTCCCTAAGTCGACATACCCCTTCGAGGAGGAGCTCAACCGGTTCTTGACAATTTCGGAGCCACAAGCTGGCGATCCCCACAATCATTCGGTCCCTGTCTACGACATCCTGCAGTCGCCCTTGGACGAGGACATTGTCCTCCTCGTTATGCCATATTTGATACGCATAGACGAACTCAAGTTCTCTACCATTGGGGAAGCCGTAGAATGTTTTAGACAGCTTTTTGAGGTACGAGTCATCTTTTCCTACGCAAATCGCCTGTACGCAAGGGCCACTAACATGACGAACAGGGCCTTCAATTCCTGCATCGTCACCATATTGCACATCTGTAAGCGTTGTTATCCCCCCGCCTGTCAGATAACTCAGATGGTTTACAGGGATATTCATAGGAATAACATCATGATGGACCCAACACCTGTGTTTTCCTATATTCCTCACCCCACGCATTCCTACAAGAGCTACGATTTCAAGCATTCTATCAGCACGCGGACTCGCACTTCCCATCCCACCAAGTATTTCTACATCGACTTCGGCTTTTCATGGAGACTGCCCCCGGACGACCCCTTCCCTCGCGTTGGACTTGACGTTGGCGCTGATAAGTCCGTTCCCGAATACGAGGACCGTCAAGGTCGACATGATCCCTTCAAGGTCGACATCTACTGTTTGGGTAATACTATTCGTCAATACTTCATGGATGTAAGTGCGCCTGTTCCGTCTCGAGTCCTGGATGTCGCTCACCCGGGCCCTCCTCACGAGTGTAGAAGAGCTACAGTCTTGAGTTTCTCAGGCCGATAATCACTGAGATGGTCCAACAGGACCCCGTCAAGAGACCGTCGATTGACAAGGCGTTCGAGCAATTCGAGCAGCTGCGTGCATCCGTTTCGCCGTGGACTTTGCGCTCACGTATGGTCTATCAAGACGAATTGCCGTTGGGCAGACTGTATCGCGGATGTCGCCACGCTGTTCGCACCGCCTTCTGGATGGCGACTGGGAAGCCCGCGCTGCCCAACCCCGATGCGTAGGGCCGTGTCTTTCCTGTGTCGTTGTCTGCTTGCTTTCTCCTGTTCCATTCACGTGTCGATGTACGCTCTCCGCCGTGCCGCTATGAATCGCATGACTCCCCTCTAGATCCGTGCCCCCGAACGCTGTGTCCCTACCCGTCCTCCCTAGTTTCTCGTTCGATGGCTCTGATTTCCCAGGGAAAATTCGTCTGTGGGCGTGTGTGGCCAGCCGGCGGTGACCTGGCCTCGATGGGTCCAGCAGACCCCGCGTGCCGGTTTGTATGGAAAGCCGAGATGGTCAGTGAACAGTCAGCACTACGAGGACAACGCACTAACTATTGATGAGGAAACGGAGCAGTTCCCCGTCGCCAGGCGTTTGCTTTAGCGTCCCGCAATCGTCAACCTGAATGGTTCTGTCCCTCAGCACACCTGGCGTCACGTCATTGGTCTCGGTATGACCTACCCTCCGACTGCGGTGGAATCCTTTCCGTTTGATCGCTGTCAAGTTTGATTTTCCGGTTGATGATATCTGCTTCCAGGGGAGGGAAGGAGAAGGGGGGAACAATCGTCTTGGGCGGGAATGCATATCATGTGTATATCGCTCAAGAATTCTCCCGTGATTGGCGGTGTATAGGCTTGTGGGTGCATGAGAAAGCCTGGTTCATCTCCCACGGCCGTGATATCTGCACTCCGAGCCCTGATGGAGCAACCGACGCACCTTGTCTCCTGTCGCTACATACACTGACCAGTGGCTTCTCGTCGCCCGGTTTCAAGCCTGTCGCAAGATGAACCAAGAACCGGAGAAACGTATCCATCCATATGTCAATGACAAGATGTTTTACAAGAACCTCGAAGGGGGCTACGTGAACACAGAATATTTCTGGCGGGACCACCAACCATGGCTCCAGGAACAAGGTTACATGCTCCGCCCGCGGTACCATCCTGACTGGAAGCCGTCGTGGGAGGGAACGAAGAAGGATTTCGAGGATGTTGAGGATGGGCTGATACCCATGGTACGTCCAGCCCGCCTTCTGCAGTCATTCCCTTGTGCTAATTGGCGAGGTATGTTAGCGATTAGAGGTCATGGACGCGACGCGGATCGCCGATGGTCGTGTTGTTGTCCTCAAGAAGGTCAACAAGAACACCCATCCTTACGAGGCCGAGATTGGCCGGCTCTTCTCCACGGAACTGCTTGCTTCCGACCCCCACAACCGCTGCGTGCCCATATACGATGTCCTTCAATCTCCTCTCGACGATTCTAAGGTGTTCCTGGTGATGCCGTATCTGATGCGGCATCATGAGGTCCGTTTTCAGACCGTGGGCGAAGCCGTTGAATGCTTTCGCCAGCTGTTTGAGGTATGGCGTCCGCTTATGCATCGCCGATGCGTGTACCCAGGGACTCGAATTCATTCATGGGCAACACGTTGCTCACCGGTGAGCAAACTTACGTGCTTCAATGGGGCCAACTTAACCTTGCCCTCAGCGATGTCATGGCCCTCAACGTCATGATGGATCCGGCTCCGCTGTACTCAGACACCCCTCACCCCATCAAACGAGGAAAGAGTTACGATTTCAAGCGGCGCGTTCGCAGATTCACTCGGACCGAACGACCCGTAAGGTACTACTATATCGACTTTGGTCTCTCTTGCAGATATGGTCCAGACGACGCCTCCCCGCTGGAGGATATTATCGTCGGTGGAGACAAATCTGTACCCGAGTTCGAGGGCACGGACGAGCCCCAGAACCCCTTCTGGACGGATATCTACTACCTCGGGAACCTGATTCGAACCGGATTCCTCGAGGTACGTCCCGTCCCTGTCCTTGTCCTTCCTTTGACCCCTGGCTAACTGCTGCGTTGTAGACCGCTCGCGGCCTTGAGTTCATGCAGCCGCTGATCGATGACATGGTACAGAATGAACCATCGAAACGACCGACGATTAACCAAGCGCGTTCCCGCTTCGAAGAGCTTCGTGGTTCGTTGTCGGAGCGTACGTTACGGTTACGAGTAGTCTATCGGGATGAGGTCGCGCTCGTGGGCCTGTTCAGGTCCTTGAGGCACTACCTGCGGACAAGGAAGCGCATCTTGAAACACACGTCTGCGCTTCCGACTCCTTGAGTGTCGTCACCGGTGCACCGTGGCCCGCCTTGTTTGATTACGGTTCTCGTCGCAATGTATTTTTCCCTACTAGTATTTCTGAGGATCCCAGCCCGTGGCCGTCAGCAATATTCTAAGCGAGCACTGGCGCCCAAGACAAACACAACGAAACAATTGCAAGTCCTCAGGATGATGATCATGATGGAGACCTGAGCTTGAGGTCACGGCAGGCCGTGGGTGCTCTCAGCCCGGTCGCGCCACATACACTCTTGTCCTCATTCCCTATGGCAAAATGTCTTCATCTGCCAAAGTTGACACCGCTACGAAACCTCACCCTCTAGATGTGGAAGTCTTTCGCGGGGGCCTCTTTGAAGGCGAATTCCTTTGGCGAAATCATCAGCTATGGCTCGCGGAGTCCGGCTACATGCTCCGACCCCGCTACCGACTCGACTGGGAGCCCTCTTGGCTCAAGTCGAAGAAGCATCCACTTTTATGTGAGGATGGGCGGGCCCCATTGGTACGTGTTATGTCTTTCCGGGACCATTGTGCCTTACAATGCCCTAGTACAGGTGACGACCGTTATGGACGCGGTTCGCACTACAGACGGACGCATCGTCGCTCTCAAGCAAGTCCCCAAATCCAGATACCCCGACGAGGAGGAACTCAATCGCTTCTTGACAATGTCCGAACCGCAGGCCAGCGACCATCATAACCATTCAATCCCCGTCTATGAAATCCTTCAGTCGCCCTTAGACGACAATGTCCTTTTCATGGTCATGCCGTACTTGATACGCATAAACAGGGTCAAGTTTGCCACCGTGGGGGAAGCTGTAGAATGTTTCCGGCAACTATTCGAGGTATGTGTGGCAGTCGTCCCCGTGCGATGACTCTTCTTTACGTTATGACCAGGGTTTGCAGTTCCTGCACCAGCACCACATTGCACATTGGTGAGCAGTGTAGCTTCTCCTACGCTTATGCCGTTAACTTGAATTTCACAGCGATATCCATATCAACAACATCATGATGGATCCAACTGTCTTTTCGGACATACCTCATCCCACGTACCGTAGCAGGAGCATCGACTTCAAACATTCTCTTAACACGCGAACCCGCACTTCACATCCACCCAGGTACTACTACATAGACTTCGGCCTCTCATGGAGACTACCTCCGGAGGATCCATCTCCTAGGATCGTTGTTTCCTTTCCCGGGGATAAAACCATCCCCGAGATCAGAGACCCGGGAGCTGGTGGTCTACACGATCCGTATAAGATCGACGTATACTGCCTTGGGAACATCATCCGAGAACACTTTATGGCCGTAAGTGAAATCCTTATAGACGCAACGGCTCTCGCTAATGCTCGCGGATATTGCAGAAGAGCCGCAGTTTTGATTTTCTCCAGCCGGTAGTTGATGAGATGGTTCAAGGCGACCCCGCCAAAAGACCGTCGATCGACGTGGCCTTCCAGCACTTTGAACAGCTTCGTGCCTCTCTCTCGCCGTGGACTCTTCGTTCTCGTGTGGTGTACGAGGACGAGTTGCCGTTAGGCAGACTGTTTCGCGCCTGTCGCCACGCTCTTCGAACGGCATTCTGGATCGCTCGCGGGACACCCGCCCTTCCTACCCCTCGCGGTCCTTGACGCTGCTTTCACCATGTCGTGCTGTCCATTTGTAGTTCGTTATCTCGCTGCCGATTTTGCTTTGAATGTATCAGTGCGCTCAGTCTAAGCTCAGGACATGCGTTGCTTGATGTCTGTCCCTTATCCGTCTTTTCGTCTCTCGGCTCGTCCTCATGCCCCATTCTCCACTCGTATGGCAATCTTTATTCTCGGGGAGACAATAGCGGACCTACATGGCCGGCGGACAGCGAGAAGGGTCTCATCCATGTTTGGTTCGCCTACACCCAGGCTCCCTGAAGTGTGCAACTGCCCTGCGGCTGCTGGGCGACGTCGATGAGGTCCAATACGATCTCGTTCGTCGTCGGTAGAACGTTGCCATGGCAGATAGGCTGGGTTCCAAGACTGATAGTCGACTGGGGACTATGACTTCGAATGATATTTGGCACGTCTCCTGCTCGAGAGAGACGTCTGCGAAACGACTTCTCAGCAAATGGCCTGTTCGGATCTCGAATACAATACCTATTGTCTGAGGTTGGCAGAGGTGGTGTCACCACGTCCTTGGAGTCCCTGTCACATTGTGCGACGCCGGAGGGGTGCAAAATGTCGTTCGCCTCTCCGTACAAGCGACAAGTGGCCTGACAACTAGTACGGCATGAACAATATTCTACCGGCCATGCTAACCATCAGCTGAAACACAATGCGCGCTTCGTTCGCCAGCGAGTCAGCCGACGACAGACGAGAAGACTGTCAGTCGAGGGGGCATTGGCAACGCCTTTGTTCAGAGACGCCAGTGATCCTTCCGGTCGGCACGAAGGTCGGTGGGTGCATGGGAAGCCGATGGCTTGTGGCGGACGCAGCGATGATCCGTCCGCATTCTCGCCGCAAGACAGCCTAGGGAACCACACGCGTTGCGGACCGGATGTTTACGTCTTGCGCACCAATGGGCTGGATGCCTAAGTTCGCACCAGGAGTCGACCCTTCGCGCGGCCGGCGAAATGCCTTGTATGACGACGCAGACTAGATCACATTCAGTGCCTGGGCGGTGGAACAGCCGCCAACGGGAAACAAGAGGAATACTTGCTTCTTCAGTCGGGCTGTACCAAAGAAGCTGCCCGATCGCTCTCATCGGAACCGGCTGCATGCTGCGCACAGGCCTCCCTTAGTTGTCGAGGGCTAGTAAGTTAATATCCTACCAGAGGAAAATACTCACCAGGTCGAGCAACGAAGGCCCGTAGCTTCGCATAACCACTGAGAGTGATATTATCTGATCACGTAGGGAACACCTCCAGCGCGTTGTTGAAGCGACCGACATGCCGTCAGTCTTAGGGTTGAGATTATGCCAAATGCACCCGTAGTATCTAGTCGATAGGATGGTCTGAATGGCGAGAGAAGTGTCTGAGCCATCCCCCTTCGAGAACAATGCCCATCGCGAATCAATACAGTAGAAATATTAAGCAAGGCGACGAAACCTGCCAAACCGCAGAGTCAGTTGGATGATGCAGGTTTGAGGGGGCGAAGCGGCGCATCGTCGCCGTTGGAATGAAATCCCCCTCCCGCTATGCTGCGACGAAACCAGACTCATGAGCCATAAGCTGCCTGATCTCAAGATTCCTATTGGTCTAGTGGCGCAAGTGTTTGAGTCAGTAGATACGAGAGGGAGCACTGAACATATGGACCTACAAGCTAAGGTTGGGCTCATTCACGGGCAACCAATGCCACGTGGGTGACAGAGGCGTTACCCCCGTGTGACACCCCTGTTATCCTTCCAAATCCGGATGGACAAGTCTCCATCAAGCGCGCAAGGCCTCAATGCCCGCAGACTGTTGAGGACGCTTGTAACAGTGTACGTAGTGTATGCACTAGCTAAAACTAAGGGCCTTACACTGCTCTACTTATTTAGACAGGCTATAGCTTTGCCTGGTTCCGAGAGACTCGCATTCACCTCCCCGGTCCATCCACGGCGGGGGACTCCGGACTCCAGAGCTGCCAATTGCTTCAAGTTCAAGTTCCGAGTCCGTGTGTAGTAGCCTCCTAGGTTTTGTGGACGCTTGTGCCCCTTTTTCAGGGGCATAACGTCTGGTTCGGACACCAAGACGGCCTCCGCCGTACACAGAGAGATGCAGGATGGACAACAAGAGGGTGGAGGCGAGACGCGACTTGCGACCGAGGACGATTTGGCTCGTTAGATTTGATTATTGCATTATTTTGATAGCTACAGTTAGCGCTGAGCTACACTCGCTCGCAACCTTCATAAACTATCTCCTCCTTCCTCTCTCCCTAAAGGCGAAATCTGGCCGCAACAAAATATGCAGCTTTGTGCCACCTCGAACTTGTCGCGGCCCGATTTTTAAAAGAAGGTGTTTGAAAGATGTAGATAGGTTTACAAGCCGAATGTCACCCCAAAGTCACAGGCGCCCCACGTGGCATTGGTTGCCCGTGAATGAGCCCAACCTTATAAGTGGAAGGAGCCGCTCTCATCGATCGACGCATAAGGCAGGAGCGCGCCTGACCATACATCGACTGCGGGTGACACAACAGCCACTCGCGCGATGAACTTTCGCATTCGTTGCGCAATAGGAATCCGACGTACAATGCTACCGACCTAGAGCACCTCTTTGAAGATCAGTAATTGAGTAACACGACAGCACAAATGAGTCTCAGTCACCTCGAAGTGTCATTACAGCCAGGTCAGGACCATGCGCCCACGATTGGACACCGCGTTCTAGCATTGGCAGGGACGAACGACTAGACAACAGACACCACATGAGTGAAGCAGCTAGCCGCACAACGCCATGACTGCCCGCAAGCTTCTTCCGGCCTGAGGCGAAGAATGCGGAAATTTGAGGGGGGTCAATGACGGTGTAAGATCCAAGGCTTCGGAGGGAAAGAGGCAAGGAGGAGCGAGGAGGCCCAACAAAATTTCCGGCGAGCGCGAAGGAGTTGGTAGATAAAATTCAAGGGCGCAACAAGTAAGAGTCCTTTGGAAGATTCAAGACGAGTCGGTTCGACATCAACGCGTGGTGGAGTGAACGGTGTAGACTTACATTGCAATCTGTTTCCAGGTGCGTCCCGCCCCCTACCTCTCTGCCCAACCGCGATTCTCCCTTCGGTCGATGGGTATCCCTCCTTGAAGTGGTCATGAACATGGCCTGGCAAAACGGACTTGAAGCATGGGGAGGATGTAACTTGCATAGACCGGGGAGCGTCATCATGACCGGCGCAAGTGCCGCTCCACAATGAGTTGTTCGAATCCTAACGAGTACGAGGTGAACGGCGGTTCAGCTGCGATAGAAGGATGTGGCGCAAAAGACTCAGAGATCTTGTATATTGAGGTACCCTCGAGTCCATCGCCCGGGGGTGACGGGTCTGGGCCAGGGTTGGGTCTGGGTAAGGAGACTTGGGCGCCTAACTTGTGCGCTTGTCTGGCGGGAACCTCATTTGCTGACGTCATCCTTTCGGCAAGTCCTACTCAACTTATGATTGACCATCCGACGCGTTCTTGCAACATGTCACCATGGCTACTACAAAGATTATCTATGGAACAGCCTGGTGAGACCGTATAAGTGCACGTGTGTGTATAAGACGGCGATGTGACCATCACACAGGAAGAAGGAACGCACAACCGCACTCGTCGTGAGTGCAGTCCTCCATGGTTTCAGGGCTATTGATACAGGTGCGTCCCATCGCCCCCATAGATGTAGTCATAAACATTGCAGAGTCTCACTGTAGCAACAGCATGCCAGCCCAAGCACTACCGGTAAGTGCGCTACTCCATTAGTTGCTGAATTGCACCGGCATAACCGTACGCACATTGCAAGGGAAGATCTCGTAGGTGCAGCGCTCCAGATCCTCTACGATGAACATGGCATCAAGCGCGAGGACCTCTTCCTCCAGACGAAGTGCGTCCACTCACCCGTTCCTCCCGGCGTCGTGCCCCCAGCCCGGACTTTGCTGACACCATTTCCATGAATGTCCCACCATTCAGGTTCACCTCTATCGACGGCCAGGACCAGACCCAACCCCTCCCCTACGATCCCAAGACCGACATCCCCACCCAGATCCAGTCTTCTATCCAGACCTCCCTCAAGAACCTCCGCACGACGTACCTCGACTCTCTCGTGCTGCACTCGCCCCTACGCACCCTCCCCCAGACGCTCGTCGCATGGCGCACGCTCATCTCACTGCAGGACTCGGGCGTCGTCCACAAGATCGGCGTGAGCAACACATACGACGTCGCCATACTCGAGGCGCTCGAGCACGACGGAGGTCGCCGCCCCGACGTGGTGCAGAACCGCTGGTTCGAGGGGAACCAATGGGACAACGCCGTATGGGCGTATTGCGTCAAGCATGGGATCCAGTATCAGTAAGTCAGCCATGGGTCCGCACGCGGCGGAGATACTGAGGCCATGGATCTCGCACTCACTCATCCCAGGTCGTTCTGGACGCTCTCGGGTTCGCCGACCCTCCTCCGCCATGCCACCATCCAGTCGATTGCGTCTGCAAGTGGATGCACGCCCGCACAGGCACTGTTCCGGATCGCCCAGCTGAACGGCGTGACACCTCTTTGCGGTACGACGAACGAGCAACACATGGATGACGCTCTCGGGGCAGAGAAATTGGACCTGGATGGTGTCCAAGCGGTCGTCGATGACGTGCTCAACATCATCCGAGGCTAGGGCCACTGTCGTTTGACTTCTGTAGCAAGAGTATAGGATATGGAAAGAAAGACAAAGGTCTCTTCCCCCGTTGCCATGATATGCTGCACTCTGTAGCACTGCAGACTGAGTCCTGTACACCAGCCGAGAGAGACGAGATTTGAGATTTGAAAGGAATTTTATATTGAACAGGACAGCCGTACACGCACATGCTACAGTTTTGCAGAGTGGTCGAACGCGACAGATATGATATGTATGTACCAACACGAGAAAGCAAGCAGACACAAGGCGACGATGACACACGACGGAATGGAAAGGAAAAGGGATGGGGGATTGGGGATGAGAGATGTGGGATGTGTGGGAGAGTCCGGATTGGGTGGGCGTGTTGTGGCATACACAGGTCGGGATCGGTAGGTCGACAGACAGAAGGCTTCAGGCGATGCAAAATATAAAAAAATAACACAAACGACGATCACACCAGAGAAACAATACGTGCAACGCAGGAAACGACAGCAGAAGAGGAGACGAAACAAAATACCACGCCGTCGTTCCAGGGATAAAGAAAATAAGGGAAGCAGAAGTGCAGAGAAGACTGCCGTTGTGTGGCCGCACCAGTCCTACACGAGTGCAAAGGTAAAGTATTTACAAGATTGAACGGCAGGCAAAGGGGGATGGGGGAGATAGCGATGGTAGAGACAGAAGGAAGGAGCCGCAGAACCCAGGGCACAGGATGGCGCTCAGTTGTGTGCACGCGAGGACGACTCAGGGAAGACTGGCGGTGGACGAGGGGGTTGGGCTTCCCGAGGGGGACGAACGCGGAAGTCGGCGACGATGCACAGGTGACTATGGTACCAACCGGACGTCATCATCAGCATCACGGTCCTCGCAAATAACAACACAAGCAAGACGACGTACTCAGACGGGAAGTGGGCGTTCGGGAAACCAACGGCCTTGTCCAGGTAACTCTGGTCCACGTCGCCGAGGACGGCGTCGACGGACAAGTTCGACGTCGTGTACCAGATGTAGTCCAGCGCACCCTTGAACGTCGGAGTGTAGTTGGTCATCGACAGCTCGCCTATACCCGCGTATGCGCTCTTAAGGCCGAGACGGTGGCGCAACCCATCCGTGGTGTACTTGCCGTACGTGTGTGACAAAAAGTCCACGTGGTCTGGGGGAAGCGTGCCTGTCGACAAGAACTCGTACACCCCACTCTGGGGGATTGAGTTCAAGTCGCCGCAGACAATGATGGGGATCTTGTAGCCGTCCGAGTACACTGGTGGCGGACGCGCCGACCCATTGTTCTCGCCCGTGGAGGGGGTGGTGCCCGAAGAAGCGGTTGATGAGGGAGTGGGAGGGAGACGTGGTGGGTACTTGGCGAAGTTCTGAGCGATCTTCTCCACCTCCTCGATGAGCAACGCGGTTTGCACGAGTTTGACATCGCTGAACGCAGGATCCCAGTGCAAGTGCGTGTTCGCGACGATGATCCGCGTCCCTGTCTCCTTGTTCTCTAGAAGACAAACGACGGCGATGTGGTCCTTGCCCAGCACGCGGTTGAACATGTCGTCCGTCTTCTTGAAGTCAGGTCGTTGCATCGCCACTGTGCTGTACTCGATGAGGTGCTTCTCCACAAGCGAGTATCTACGATCGCCAGTCGGCATCAATTCGGACGAGAGGAAGCGTGTTCACTCACTTCGACGCCTTATAGAAAATAGCACTGCCGTCGACCATGCGCCGCTCGTTCTCGCTCATCATCTTGTACCGCGACTTCGCCCAGTGCGCGCCCTCGTAGCCTTGATCAGCCAGCATCTTCGAGAAGAATTCCTCGTACTGCGCGTTGTCCACCTCCTGAAGGCAAAGAAAATCCGCATTGTGTTGGGAGATCTCTTTAATTATGAGCTCCTTGCGGTATTCCCACTGCAGTGCCCACGAAGGTGTATACCCGTACAACCGCTCTGTCGCACACCGCTCGCAGAGGATGTTGTAACACACTACCGAGAACGTCTCCACCGTCGGGTCGGTCTTCATCGCGTCCCGCTCCGCCTGGCTCACGAAGTGCTTCCATACTCGGTCGGGAGGGGATGCGGGGATGGGGCACGAGTCGCGCAGGTAGGAGATTAGCGCGGGCGTACCGTCCTTCTGCACGATCTGTTTCAGCGCCGGCTCCAACGGGTTCCCCTCGATCCCAAGCGTCTGTAGTTGATGCAGCGTGCCAAGTTCAGGAGGGAGGGTCTGGAGATGGTTGTCGAACAGGTACAACTCCTTGAGCGATGTCAACATCCCGAGCTCCACGGGAATGGTCATAAGACCGTTTCCTGAAAGGTCCAAAAGTTCGAGATGGCGGAGTTTCGCGATTTGGGGAGGAACGGCAGTGAGGGCGTTGTGATTGAGGTACAGATTGGTGAGGAATGTGAATGCGAAAAGTCCGGACGTCGGAGGGATGTTCTTGATGCCGACACCTCCCATGTCCAGAGACTGCCAAGTGTTGCCAGGTTTAGGAGCGGTTGGACGCGAGGCCTCGACCACAGGGGGAACAGTCGCAGAGGGATGGTTGGCCAGAGCGCTCGCAGTGGTAGGGGACATGTCCGAAGCCGCTTGAAACTTGGTCGTCGGAGATGCGTTAGATGCAGCATCTCGGTCCTTCACAACTCCATTCGTCTCTGGTGGCTTGATCGCATTGGGATTTGTGATGGGGATGGCAGCTTTCTGGACTGTACGCGCGGCCATGGCGCTTGCTCTTGCTCGATGGTGCGGTGATCTTGAAGCACGGATCATCTAAAGGGGGAGAAAGACGGCAGGTGTAAGAGCACCGTAAAAGTTTTGGCAAAGTGCCGGGGCAAGAACAAAGGCGACGAATGGGAGGGTAGTGGGGTCAAACGACCTCCGAGGAAATCACCATGTAGGGGAATGGGCTCAAAGTGTATCATATCGTGGGGATCACACGAAAGTAAACACTCACCTCGCACTTGAGCAGTTGCTGCTGCCAATGGGCAGTCATCATCTGAGTCGCTATCGTCCCGGGTGAGCCACCCTGACCCAATCCTCCGTGGGGCCCTTGCATCGCATTGCCATTCGGGGGAGAAGAAAAGTGGGGATGAGAAAGAGAGTTCTGGTGATGGTGATGGGCGAGAGGGCCAGGCATGTGTTGGTGGGGATGGTGTTGCATCGCGGTCATTGTGCCATTGTGAGCGAAGAGGGGGTAGGCGGGCGACGTCGGGGGGTGAGAGTTGGTCGCAGGCCCAAAGGCAGGGTGTCTTGCCCATGCTGACTGGTCCTGGACTTGAGCTGGATGCTGGTGGGTGGGGAGCTTGTGGGCAATGCCCGGAGATTGTTGAGGATAGTACATTGCATTGGCGGAGAGAGTCGCCACTCTGAAGACGGTGTGGGGAGATAAGGGGCAGAAAGAAGGAGAGAACGACTATAAAAACAGGAAGAGAAGAGAGAAGCCGTTGGGATGGTCGTGGTCGTCGTGAAGAACAGCGAGCATGGAATGTTTGTCAGTGTCGCTCCCAACGATGACGAGCACAGCTCTCCTCTCCCGCCCGCTGACTAAGCACCTCCCCAAACGGCGACTCCCTCACGCTTACTTTAATACTTATTTCTCTTCCTCCACACTATTCAACCCCCGGCCATCTCGGACTAGGCCGTCTCGAAGGCCTCTCCGTTGCTCTCGAATTCTTGCAGCGCACCGGGTCCGAGTCCCTCTCCCGTGTGCGGTAAGTAGCGTTCCGTCGAGGCAGGCAAGTGGCAGCCAGCCAGCGCAAGGAATTGAGGGGTCGATCCCCGTGTCCCAAAAAGGCAGGTGCAGGACACAAGCCGTACGATTCAAGAATTCGAGACATCGTGCAAGGCGTCCTCCCCGCTATTTAAACCCCCTCTCGTTCTTGTTCTCTCTCAGATACCTCCTGCTGCACTACCCACCATGAGCGTATACCAGGCAACCGCCTCCGCACCCGTCAACATCGCCTGCATAAAGTGCGTGCTTGCGATCTACTGCGATGTGACCCGCGATTGACATCGAGCCACAGGTACTGGGGCAAGCGCGACACCAAGCTCATCCTCCCGACCAACTCATCGCTCTCTGTCACTCTTGATCAGGACCATCTTCGCTCCACTACCACGTCTCGCGCCGACCCCTCTTTCCAGAAGGACAGACTTTGGCTGAATGGTTCGGAGGATGAGATCAAGGATGGCGGGCGACTCGCGACGTGCATTAAGGAGATGAAGGCACTGCGGAAACAGCTTGAGGACAAGGATTCGTCTCTCCCCAAGGTGAGTATTGCCTTCTTAAACTTCATCTTCTGCGATCCCGACGCGCCTTGTTGTAGATCTCCGGCTACTTCGTTCACATCTCATCCCGCAACAACTTCCCCACTGCCGCTGGCCTCGCGTCTTCTGCGTCTGGCTTTGCGGCTCTCGTCGCGTCCCTCGCCGCCCTATACAAGCTCCCCACGTCCCAATCAGACCTCTCCCGCATCGCTCGCCAAGGTTCCGGCTCTGCTTGCCGCTCCCTCTTCGGCGGGTTTGTTGCCTGGCAAATGGGCGAGCTGCCTGACGGCTCCGATTCGCTCGCGGTCGAGGTTGCTCCACGCGAGCACTGGCCGGATGTCCACGCGCTCATCTGTGTCGTCAACGACGAGAAGAAGGGCACGTCCTCGACGGCCGGCATGCAACGTACCGTCGACACGTCCCCCCTGCTCCAGCATCGCATCAAGCACGTCGTACCCGAGCGCATGGCCGCGATTTCGGAGGCTATTCGCGCGCGTGACTTCGACGCGTTCGCACGGATCACCATGCAGGACTCGAACCAGTTCCATGCCGTCGCGCTCGACACGGAGCCGCCTATCTTTTATATGAACGATGTCTCGCGCGCGATTATCGCGCTCATCGTCGAGTACAACCGCGTCGCGGTTGAGAAGACCGGGAAGCTCAAGGCCGCGTATACGTACGACGCGGGCCCGAATGCTGTCATCTATACGCCGAAGGAGAACGTCAAGGAGATCGTGGAGCTCATCATCAAGTACTTCCCCCAGGCGGAGAACTTCAAAGATCCGTTTGGCCTGTTCGGGGCTGCGGGCGTGCAGGGCAAGGTAGTCGATGGGTTCAATGGGGCCGTTTCGAAGCCATTCGGTGTCGGCGCGGTGAAGGGCCTCATTCACACTCGCGTCGGCGACGGCCCGAGGACCCTGGGCGCAGAGGAGGCTCTGCTTGGCCCAGATGGTCTCCCGAAGTAGTTTTGCTTAATCTCTCTTGTACCTTTTTAGACTGTATATAAAAATTTTGAAGAACACTTCGTTATAACTTCGCTGACTCGGGAGGAGACAGAAACAAGACCGCAGACTACAGACGTTCGAAAGACACACCAGCACCTAATTTGTTCTTGCAGGGGATCTTCCAACAATATATAATTAAAGAAGGCGGACGTAGGTAAGACACTATGGCCGAGTGGTTAAGGCGACAGATTCGAATGTTCTGATTATCTGTTTCCCTCTGGGAGCGCAGGTTCAAATCCTGCTGGTGTCGTTTTGATTTTTAGCCTTTCCATGCTTAGGCGCCTGTTACGCCGCTACCGCAGAGCCAAGTCTTCCAACTCGTTCTCTTCCTCCCTTCATATCACTACATGCCTGTGCATCTCCTTCAATGCTACGCAGACCACTAACCGACTGATATTTTATGAAACGGAATCAACCTCAGCCATGGAATGTCGTAAGCACTCAGATTCCCCGCCAGCTGTACTATTAAGTTGTTGTTAACTTTCTGATGGCAGTGACGACTCGGATGCGAGTGCCTCTTTTGCCGCAGCGACGTTAACGTTCGCGGAGCCCAGACATTACTGCTATCTTTGACAAGGCTCACACCGATTGCCTCTCGCCGGTGGTGTTGAGGGATGGCGGACCCACATACGCACACAGAGGTACAACAACCATCCTTGCCGCTTTCGTTCATCCGGCCTTATACTCCCCATCAGAACATGTCACTGCAATTGTGTCCGTGGGAGGTCATCTAGTAGATCACTCTTCCCTTCTACCTTGTTGTATGTTAACGCTAGTGTCTTTTGTTGACTACGGGCGGAAGACAACGTCTCCCAGGTTCTCGTTTCCAAGGACCCCATGGCACAACAATGTCTACAACAACGCAGTCGGCGCCCTCGACTTCCTTGCGTACCCAAGGAAATTCGAGCTGTTCTCATATGCATGAGAACGACCAGGAGAGTTCGTAGCACGAGGCGTATAAAGTGGACCGATGTCTACGACTTCGGCTTTCCAGGATCCTCACGTTCATCTCCCGTCCCCATATTTCCTCTCCGGGTCTGTCGACAGCATGAGCTCTTACGGTCTTGACCTATCCCCGGCGCAGGCGCCTCTTAATTGCTTCGGTCCATCCCTCTCCTCTAGAATACTTTCACGACTCCGACCTCGACAGGCTCGGAAGACCGAGTACAACAACCGTCTTCGCGAGGGCGATACGCGCATGGCGGAGGCTCGCGATGTCTTTCAGGCATGCCAGCATGCATTGGGACACGAAACGCGCACCACGGTCCAAGTGAATCTCGAAGGGTCCGCACTTGTTCTAGTCCTGCTTGTCAATACCACTCTAACAAACCCCTCAGACTTCGCATTGAACGGGAAAGGCTCTGCAAGTTCTCCGACTACGGAGGTTCTCAGCAGGCGGAGGAAGGTGCTCTTTCCCGCGCCGAAGCTTACAGGGCCAATACAAGTAAGACCCACGCGATGGTTGTGGTACGTCGTCCGTCTTGGGTGTTCACCTATACCCCGGGCTCACATAAAGCATCCGTTTAGGCAGCACGCAACGCAGCACTCTCCGCGTCTGGCAACTTGCACGCAAGGGGATTGAGCACTAGTATGCACTCCCCAAGTGGTAGCGGCCGCAGTGGCAGTAGCCCCGGCTCCCAGCGAGTATCCAGCGAGCACGCCCATACCTCTGCGAGGAGCAACCACGTCTCTCTCCCCAGGACTCCCCCTTACGCCGAGCCTCTTCACATGTGTACGTCTTCATACTTCCCCCTCTTCCCCTCAGAGGTGCTGATCGCAGCGTATGTATATACAGTGCAAACCTCCATCGGCCCGGTATCCTGGACGCCGGGCACTCCGGCGTCCGGAAACAACATCCTCGGCCTCGACGCCAGGGGCGTTCGCGCCTCGCCGCGTACCACCTTCAAGAGCACCACGCTCCATCACGGCTCGACGCCTGCAGGCAGCATTCTCAGCCTCGACATGGCCGTCGTCGGCCTCTCGTCCATGCAGCGGTCCCCCGTGTCCCAACGCGGCTCGCCCGCCGACTCCGTCGGCACGTACTCCCTCGGGTCGGACGGCTTCCCGCGCCCTAGCCGCCGCGTGCCACAGCGGCGAGGGACGATCCAGTCGACGACGAGCCTCCCGCGGTCGAACCCCTCACGCCAGGGCTCAGCGAACACGCATTCGAGCCACGCGTCTTCCGCTGGGGGGAGGCTGCACTCGTCACGCCAGTCGTCGATGCAGACATCGAACTCGAGCCACTCTCGCCCCAGCCTCGATAGCGCGAAGCACCCTGGCAGCTACGCGTCCCGTCGCTCGGACGACCGCCGTGGTCGCCCTGCCTACGCGCGAGCGCCGTCCTCCCTCAGGACCTCGTCTGTTCCGCCTGAGAACAGGGCGTCTCCCTACGGAGTCGCCCGTATCACCGACTCTCCTGGACGATACTACAACTGAGTCGCTACCAGCACCGTTTCTTTCCACGACGTTCAACGAGGCTGCAAGTCAGAATAATGTTGCAAAACGAAAACCCAGAATTAGTCACGATCTTCAACGCTCTTCACGTCCTGGAACCCGTGGATATGTGTATCTCTACACGCCGTTATGCTCGAGCACGATGCCTACGATGTATTATACGACTGAACATGACTGTACGATTCTAAGTATATATCAGCATTGCGAAAATAAATTACACCCCTTCTCACGATCTCCTGAATAACCGTCTGCTCCAAGATAGGACGTCGTCTGCGAAGTTGCTCGTGAGTGTCCGCGCTTCGTCTACAAGGCCGTCGAAGTCCTCCCCGGACCACGGCGAGTACTGGACGTTGTGCTGCTCCAGCATCGTGAAACGGAGCACGTCCTTCACTGTGACGAGACCGACGAGCGTGCCGTGGTCTTCGACGAGAATGACTCGTGGACTAGGGACAAGACCATTAGCACATGACATCTCGGAGAGAAGGCATGCCCACTCACCCCATGCGCTTAAACAGCTGCATCGCGATCTCGAGCGGGAGTTGGGGTGAGACGGTAAGTGGCGTCTGGTTCACCCACGGCCAGAGCTTAAGCACGTCTTCCATTGTCGTATTCTCCATAATGCCCATGGACAGCTCCTCGTCCAGGCCGACCGCAGGACCCGCAGCAGCCCCAGCGAAACCAGCATCTTCGAGGTCTTCTGGATCTCGCGCAAAGGATACAGCGGTGTCTGGCCTGACGTCTTGCAAGCCACGCGATTTCTCTGTGCGGGTTGTTTGGTTCGAGATCAAGGATGTTACGTCGGGGGAAGAACATACCTAGGACGTATCGCAGCTGACTACGGTCTATGAATCCCATAAGGATGTTCTTGCCGTCTGCTGAGACGACAGGGAAACCCTTAACATCTGTGCTGGTGAGGACGTCCTCTGGACAGAGAGCGGATATGTTATATTCAGAAGAGGTGCGGAATTCCATCTTAACGACACACCTATTTCCTTGACGGAAAGTCCTGACACAGGTAGAGTCTTGAGATCTCGTCTCATGACTCTCGACACCGGCACATTGTATGCGTGATCGTCCTTCTCGAGGAAGGGGAAGCCATTGAAGCGGATCATCTCCTCTGCAATACCGGTCGTTCCGAGGAAGTCGCCCACGGCTTTCGTGACGAGCAGAACGATCTGTGGTAGCAGGTCAAACTGGATGTTCCAGGCTCGCAAACGAACAAAGCGTACCATCGTTGGCAGGATATACGTCAGAGCACCAGTCAACTCGAACATGATGACGACGACAGTGACAGTGAGCCTCATCACTCCGCTTAGAGCCGCGGCTGCACCGAGGAGCGCATAGGTCCCAGGAGTAATACATGGGGCGTCGGGTGGACAAACTGAGAAGATCCCTACACCCAGGTATGCACTGAGCCAGATAAAATCAGTCGCGATCAACACGAGTGAGGTGAGAAAGGAACGGACCGGTTGATGGCCTTGACTATGACGCCGACCATCCTCCCGAACGTCGCGCCGATAGCCATCGACGGCACGAAGATTCCCGCAGGCACCTTGCACCCGTACGAAATGACGACGAGGCCCATGCGCAGCACCGTCGCGAGGAAGAGCGAATTGACCATCGGCCACTGGTACGCGGTCTGACAGATGTGGTCGAAATCGCTTGCGCCGTCGCATTCGCGGAAGAGTATCTCCATGCTCTCCGTCATGTCGATCCGCATGAAGTGGTTGAACCAGCCGATCATGGCCGTGATGGTCGCGAGCGTGACCGCCTCGGCGATGGCGTGGTTCTTCAGGTATCGCTTGCGGAAGGCAGCTACTTGGAGGTTGAACTTCACAACGAAAGCTCCGTATAGACCCTGCCCAGCCCGTTCAGTTGGTGTTTGAGAAACCGGAAGCTGTCACTCACTCCGAAGATTCCGAGGATAATGAAGAAGAATATCTCAAAGAAGTGCCAGTCCCGGTCGTAGGTGACCTGGAACAGTACGAGTTTCCCGCTGCGGTACGGGTTCATCGCTGAGAGGGTGACGGTCGCGACTAAGGCGCAGAAGAAACTGCGCCACATCGTCTTGATGCTGAACACGCTACTCATTTCCTATTACGAAGCCTCATGGAGTTAAAATGATTCGATGGCCTGGAATGTGAACTCACCTCAATAGAGAACATCACGCCTCCAATGGGAGAACCAAACGCGACTGCGACGCCAGCCGCACTGGATGCAGTCAGGATTTCGCGCATCTTCACTGACGGACCAATGTTGGCGACAGGTAAGCATGAAGTAAGCGCTGTACCCACATACCTTGACTCCTTGAGAAGCCTTTGAACATGCTTGCAATGAGGTTCCCAACACAGCATGCGACATGAACTGAAGGTCCCTCTTTGCCAACGGAGAGGCCAGAGGCGATCACAAGGGGCTACATGCGGTGATTCGTCAAGCTCCTGACACATCGGGGAGGAGGGGATGCGCACCAGTGTTATGCTCTTAACGAGGAACGTCCAGAAACCCAGGAAACCCTTCATAATGAACCCTCCTATGATACACTTTATCTCGGAGATCCCAGAGCCGGCGGCATATTTTGCTAATGACCGCACTAGGTGCGCTGCAACGAAGGAGAACGCGGCCTGTAGGGGGTTGGCACGTTAAAATGCGGTTCGATATATCACAAGCTACTCAACCAAGATGTTACGCACCGCAAACAAGACATAAATCGCCCACCGTGCAGGCATGGCAGTACTCCACTGATGCCACGCCTCACACGTGTCCCCTTCGCCGTCGATCTCCCAACAGCAGAACTGCTGGTTCAACCACCATCCGTCAGAGCAGTACCCCATCTTGATGTCTGAGAGCCATTCGGTCACTATTGAGATGACCGCGGCATTGACGCCGATGGCAATGCCTACGACATACGCATATACGACATTAGAACGCTTTATGACCTTGAAGAATGGCCGAAGAAGACGTGTTCATGTCTTGCAATACGTTGAGGAAGTGCGGAGACGGGGTGGGTGGAATAAGGAATGAGACTCACCAACTAAGCTCACAACGAACCAGCTCTGTCCAGCATGCGCAACCTCCTGCAGTCGCGCCCATATCCATGCAAGGCTGACGTTTCCTCGAGGTCCATGGTAGGGGGTATTGAGCTTCCGAGCTGCGCGTAGTCGCCTGTTCCGCTCAATTATGGAGTCCTGGATCCAGTCTATACGTTGACGGTCAATTGCACCTTTCTGAGTTCCTGAAAGCTTACTGACCTATAGTAGTGAAGTCTTCATATCGTCTGTATGGGACATTAGAACCAGTCCATGGTGTTGGGGACGCGATGCACTCACTGGAGCTGTTCCAGCTCCTCGTCTCCGTGGTGCAGCGGCCTGATGTCGTGAAATGACTGTCGTCGGTCTCTGGTCATGGATACGCGACAGGTGTTGGTCCTAAGATACCAAGGAGGCGAAAGAAGTATTGAGCAGAGGCGCGTTGGAACTGCGAATGTGCGAGAGGTGACAGGCGCTAAGTGGGCTGGCCTTCTTAGGAAGCGCTAATAAGCTTAAGTAGGTCCAGAATGACCGGGTTACTTTCCTACTACCATCCCAACGTTGGACAGTCAAAAGCTGGAAATCACCATCATACGTGTATTCAACCTGATAGATATACTCGGCACCATGGGAACTGTTCACGCTGAGTGGTGAATTGAAACCCAAGTTGAATGTCAATTTAGCATTCCATTTGGGGGTCCCACGGAACGATATTCAATACACAATACAGGCATACAACAACACACCGTACACCTACAGCCTTTAATTTGTGGGGGTGGGAAGTGCAGGAGTCTTGGTTGCGTCCCAGTAGAGTGTACGAATGAGGTGCCGACAGGCACAATAGAGCCTAAGGATCCCAGACTCTCCTACATACACCATCCGAGAACGGAGAGCTTGCGTAGCCAAAGAACCACGTAGCTGTTCAAACTGTGAAAAGGCTTCGTCGATGGAAGGCCTGGCGCCCGGATCGCGCTGTGTCATCTCAGCGAAGAGGGGCTTAAAGACGTCGAAGTGCCGATTCTTCTGCGACAGCCGCAAAGTTCGTCAGCGAAATCGCGCGAATCAACAAGAGTCCACTTACTCCCAGAAATTGGATCTGAAGGAGGTTACCAAGACAGTAGACGTCGATCTTGTACGGGTCCCGTAAGACGCTAGGATCCTCGTACTCCGGGACAGTCTTGTCACCTCCGAATGACACATGGATCAACGGTGAGGCATCTGCCGGGGGACAAAGGATCGAAAGACCGAAATCAATGTAATAATATTTGGTGGGATGCGATGTCCGAGTACGTTGAGTAACCCGGCGTTTGAAGTCGTAACTTTTGTGAGGACGGACGGGGTGAGGAAGTTCTGAGAACAGTGGAGTGGGGTCCATCATGACATTGTTGACGTGAATATCACTAGTACACGGCTTTCGTGAGAAGACCTTTTTGGCGGGTAGAGATATGGGCACGTACCAGTGCGCAAGATTGTGACGGTGCAAAAACTGAAGACCCTGACAACCGTATGCCCAGACATAGAACCATAAGCGCGACTTCACACATAAATGCGACAAACATACCTCCAGAAGCTGGCGAATACACTCAACGCCTTCGCCTACCGTAGCGAACCTGACTCCATTAATGCGCATTAAATACGGCATCACCAAAATAATGATATTGTTGTCTAAAGGCGACTGCAGGACTTCGTAGACGGGGGCTACACTATTGTGGCGATCAGTAGCCGGAGGGCCGGACATCGTGAACATGCGATTAATCTCTTCTTCCCAGGGACAATAGGACTTGTTGACCTGCTTGAGGAAAACGATACGACTGTCGGAGGTCCGCACAGCGTCCATGACTTTGTTGCGCTACAGTCAGAGAACATTAAGTACCGTCACGGACGGTCCTCCCAGTCGAAGACTTAGGCGAGTATTGGAACAACTTACCAAGGCGCCCTTCCCGTCCTCGCAGAGAAGATAGAACTTCTTAGACTTCAACCAAGAAGGCTCCCAATCCTTTCGATAGCGGGGGCGCAGCATGTAGCCCGACTCCGCAAGCCACGCTTGATGATCTCGCCAGAAGTATTCGTCCTCGTAGAGACCGCCAGACATCTTCATGTAGCTAAGGGGGTGTTGGTGCGTGGGTGATGCATGAAAAGGGAGCATGTTGGCGGCTTAGAGAGAGCGACGGAGGGAAAAGACATGTATGACAAGAAGGGAGGATAAGTACTCGAACCCAACTCGGGGTTGCCCATGGTCATCAGATGGATGGGATAACCCAGATCCCACGGTTTCGCATGGCACCCACAACCTCGCTACCGATCGCACGGTACGGCGCCTTGCCTCTTATGGCAGGATACCAAGCCCGCAACGTTCAAGCGCGAGGGTTACTTAGTGTCATACCGCAGTGGCGGCGAGAAACTGGACGAAGGCTTCCGTCTCTCTCTCCCACATTTGAACTTGCTCCGCTAACGCAGCGAGCTCGTAAAGGTATCATTTGACGTCCGCCGGGAGGTCGATGGTCGTTCAGCATGCACACGGCCACTGGAAAGCAAAATGGCATAAACACTTCCAAGATTTACTCGATCTCTTCGAGCGAGGGGTCTATGACTCAGCTCCCTCGGCTTCGATGAGCTCGCGCAACCGAGTGGGTAGGACGTTAGGATTAATCGTCTTGAGCGGCGATGAAGAGACTGGAGCGAGAAGCGCGACGGCGGTGGAAGCGGGTTGAGCCATTGTTTCAGTGGTTTGAAGGGATACGGGTTGCGATGGTGAATGCCCCTCACCCATTGTCGTCATATTGCTGATATACCAGCGACCTTGCCTTATGGAATGGAATGGACGTTGGGAAGGTTGAAATTACAGGCTCCCGGACACCGTCAACTAAGTATTGTTCTGGAGATGGACCAAGGTATGTGCGCTAAGTGTTGACCTGGAGAGGTGGGAATCTTTAGAAGAGCTATGAACCGGGGTTATTTCGTAAGGTCGATAAGGCCTAGTACACAGCCCTGCAAACAACATGTCGTCGTCGTGGGCGTAAGGGCATCCAGCCGAACCTTTTTGTTCGAACCCGAAAGACTCACGCAGTGACTAGGTTTCTGAGTCAAAGAAGACGTGAAGAAGCTATCGCTTCTCCAAGAACGAACGTGTGCCCGAATTTCCTAAAGGCGCTGTGGATGACACGTAATGATACTTCTAGTCAGGAACAATTGAGATACACTAGAACCACTATTATGAGATTACTGGTGATGGAAAAGGCGACGTTGTTACCGGCGACAGAGGCATCAGGACCGCGTCTTCGGACGTCTAGATCTACTACATGTATAAGAATTCCCGGGCTGTGATTCCTACTCGGGTCAGTAATCAGTTCGACAATGCTAGCCGAGGGATGAACTCTAAGTACTTACCAATCATTAGCACTTGTCCACGTTCTAACCGGCACAGAGCTGCTCTTGTCTACGTAAACGGCGAGATCGAGCTTCCAGGCCGGGCGCGTTGCTAACGGCCTGGTAAAGCTGGACGTCCCACAAGAATAGGATAACGGTTAGGTATCGATGCAACCACGCCAATGGTCTCGGGATGGGTAAAGGGGAGACTCTAGTAGATTCCCGTGGGGCATACACAGAGATTCGACAGCAATGCGACGTACAACGCAGGAGAAAACACAGGAGCAGTCATGACAGGTAAGGATGATGCGGTGAGGATGGGACAGGTATCGTTCGCTTGCGCGAGAGGACATAGCGGACCGTACGAAAGACGTGACGCGTGTTGCGAAACCAGCCTACAATGGGCTCTTCATCGACACGAACCGGACGAGATCGCAATGTCCAAAATCGGACCTGTTTTAGTAGGTCGTCGAAACGACGTACTACCTCATCTATGGTTGGTCTCTTTGAAAGTTTCGGTTGGATCATATCTCGCACGAGGGGGGCTAAAAAGTCCATTCCGCGGTAGCCCTTATAGTGAAAGGGATGTAAGTCAATGCAGGATAGACAGTGTAGGGCTCTGCGCACCTTAATGATAACCTGTTGGATAACGTTTCCGACATAGTATATGTCAGTTGGGAACGGATCGAGCAGTTCCCCGTTCCAGTTCTCGAACTCGGGGGCCGACTTGTCTCCGCCTCGGATGGGGTATTCGCGAGGGGGGCCATCATCGGGACTGTATCGTCTGGATAGACCAAAATCGATGAAGTAGTACCGTACAGGACACGCGGTTCGCGTCGAGTGCTTGGAGGAACCTCGATAGTCGAGAGACTTCTTAGGCGTCCGGGGGTGGAACATCCGGGGATACATAGGTCGGGGATCGAACATGATGTTGGTGTCCGTGCAGTCTCTGTCCATGTGTGAATGAGTGGCTACAAACGTTGTGATATTATGAACGTACATATGCGCTACGTGCAACTCGTGCATATATTGCAAGCCCTGAGGACGTTGAATCAGTAGAAGCAAACAGATGGAGCGAGAATGGTACCTCAAAAATTTGCTGAATGAAAGATAAAATTTCACCGACTGTCTGCCAAGAGGGGTCGTTGCAGGCTCGAAGGAGGGGTAGAACCATGATGGTGAAATTTGGCTCGTCGGGGACAGCGAACACGTCGAATATGGGCACAGAATGATTGCGGGGGTCGGAACGGAGGGGTTCTGAAGAGAGGTACTGAGAAATCTCGACCTCGTGGGGGTTGCGCTCGCTGTCGACTAGTTTCAGCACAACGTGAGCACTATCATAGATGCGGACGGCATCTAGGATGTAGGCTGACTAAACGTGATGTCAGAAGCTCATAGGCCAGCATAAAGCTTTCAACTCACGAGTGCTGGGTGATAATCCTCGAAATCAAACGTAAATTTGTCGGGATGTGCTTTCCATGACGGTTTCGCGGAGTACTAAGGTAGACTGTGGTTCCTCCGCATCCTCTTCCATTGAGAGAGGGGAGGAGGGGATGATAAGGAGTCCGAGGACGGGGGAAAAGATGGGGTGGGGCAAGCTGAGGCTCGAATTCTGAGCGTCGGTAGCAGTTGCCACAGGCGGACGCTGGACCTAGCGCCTCCGTTGGTCTGGGACGAGACGCCCACTGACCAAGGACAATAACCACCGGGGGCAATGCACCGTAGAACATGATGCTGTATTGCTGATATACAAGTGTTACACAGAATGTTTAACATGGATTCAACACGTGGTAACATCGTTGTTACATTCAATGTGCAAGGATCATGTACGGCGATGAGAAACAACTGTTACACAAAATATAAATCATCAATAACCGCAGCAAACCCAGTAATATAAGTGTTATATTTTATGTGGATCTTACTATGTTCCGCCTTGCTACACACAAATGTCAAGTGTAACAAGAATGATACTTGTCGCTGAAGGTATGCTATACAGAAAATGTAATCCCTATGCAACGCTAGCAATAGCAGATTGTGTTATATAGTGGGTTACCCCCGGTGAACGTTACGTAACGGCGTTCAACACCGCAACCTGCAGCTGACAGGCGCAGACGATTTCCCCCTGGGAAATCAGAGTCGTCGAACGAGAAACCCGCGTGAGGCAGACGAGACAGAAAACAGCGTGCGGAACGCGGGGAGTGAAATACGATTCATAGCGGCACTGCGGAGAGCGTACTTACATCGACACGGCAATGGAACAGGAGAAAGCAACGAGACAGGAAAGGTGGCGCCAACACGGCTCTACGCATCGGGATTGGGCAGCGCGGGCTTCCCAGTCGCCATCCAGAAGGCGGTGCGAACAGCGTGGCGACACCCACGGTACAGTCTGCCCAACGGCAACTCGTCTTCATAGACCATACGTGAACGCAAAGTCCACGGCGAAACGGAGGCACGCAGCTGCTCGAATTGCTCGAACGCCTTGTCAATCGACGGTCTCTGGGCGGGGTCCTGTTGGACCATCTCAGTGATTATCGGCCTGAGAAACTCAAGACTGTGACTCTTCTACTCTCGTGAGGAGGGCCGTCAGCGACATCCAGGACTCGAGACGGAACAGGCGCACTCACATCCATGAAGTATTGACGAATAGTATTACCCAAACAGTAGATGTCGACCTTGAAGGGATCATGTCGACCTTGACGGTCCTCGTACTCGGGAACGGACTTATCAGCGCCAACGTCAAGTCCAACGCGAGGGAAGGGGTCGTCCGAGGGGAGTCTCCATGAAAAGCCAAAGTCAATGAAGAAGTACTTGGTGGGATGGGAAGTGCGAGTTCGTGGGCTGATAGAATGCTTGAAGTCGTAGCTCTTGTAGGAATGCGTGGGGTGAGGAATGTCAGATAGCACAGGTGTTGGGTCCATCATGATGTTATTCATGTGAACATCCCTGTAAACCGCCTGAGCTATCTGACAGGCGCGGAGGGGGACGACGCTTACAGGTGTGCAATATGGTGGCGATGTAGGACTTGCAGGCCCTGTTCGTCATGTCAGTGGCCCTTGAGTACAGGCGATTTGCATAGGCAAAGATAACTCATACCTCGAAAAGCTGTCTAAAACATTCTATGGCTTCCCCAACGGTGGCAAACTTGAGTTCGTCTATGCGTATCAAATACGGCATAACGAGGAGGACAATGTCCTCGTCCAAGGGCGACTGCAGGATGTCGTAGACAGGGACCGCATGATTGTGGGGATCGCTAGCCTGTGGTTCCGACATTGTCAAGAACCGGTTAAGCTCCTCCTCGAAGGGGTATGTCGACTTAGGGACCCGCTTCAAGACGACAATGCGCCCGTCTGAAACACGAACAGCGTCCATGATAACAGTCCGCTTCAAGACATTATAGTAACGTTCAAACATTATAATCTTGATCTTGCTTTACTCACCAATGGAGAATGAGCATCTTCACATCCAACGGGGCTTTTCTTGGACTTGAGCCAGGAGGGCTCCCAGTCGAGTCGATAACGGGACCGCAACATGTAGCCAGAATCCGCGAGCCATGGTTGATGGTCTCGCCAGAAGAATTCGTCCGGGGAGAGACCAAACCTGAGGGCAGTTCTACTGAGAGGGTGGGGCTTTTCTGCAACCTTGGACTCCAGAGACGAGGGCATGGAGGGGAAAACGGGGGAAGATGAGAGTCTCAGACAGGGCAGGGCGGTCGGCGGAAGGAGCGAGGGCGCTAATCATCATTGGAGCTCGGCCCGCCGCCGGCGCCCGGCGTCCCCCTCGCCCGAGTCCAAGACCTCCGCCGTGGCAAGCATAAGAAGCAAGTCCCAAGACGACTCGGACTCCACTTGCCTCCAGCTTTTCTATTGGGAACCTCAGCGCTTCATCACCATACTCGATGCAACTATGCGGGAAGGCTCATTTTTCACCCTCTTTATCCCCTGCGCACTCCAAGTTTCTACTCATCGTGCTAAGCCTGAGGTCGACATCCAAAGTAAGTCCGGTTGCATGCATTAGAGATCCCTCTACGTTAGGGGGTGGGTTGGTAATCCATGCTGGGAATGCAGCGTTTAGTGGCAGGGGGCGAGTGAAGGTCCCAGCACAAGACTCAGTGTGGGCAGGCTCGGTCTGTCACAGTATACATCTGTCTGTAAGCGTTCAAGTTTGACTGGAAAGTTAAAGATTAGCGTAATATTTTCTTCAGTAGATTCCAGTCACTCTGTCCACATCGTCTCGGAGTCGTATGAGGGTATCTGGTACCCGAGTTGGCGGCTTCCCGTCCTGAGCGTCCGTTCCCAAACTACCACGGAGGGTAAGGTGGGGGAAGCGACCAAGGTCCAAGGCTGTCAAGTAAGTCCTTCGGGCCAACTTTCCTAGCTATCTGGAAGGCCACATGTTGATTCGCTCCCATGCGTGCAGCGTTCTGTTGCAGGAAGTGTCAAATGACATCGGCGCAATGACGCTAGCGCTCTGCACTCTCGCACTGTTCTTGGATGCGAAACCATTAGAGGCGCTCGACCAACTGGCTACGGTTCTGGGACTCGACCCTGATAATGGGAGAGCGATGACACTACGGGACCGCATCGAGGAGGTCGTACGATTGAAGGGTGATGGAGACGAGGCGTTCCAGAAGAACGACTACCAGACGGCCATTGCTTCCTGGGCTGACGCGTTAATGGTCAATGAAGTTGGTGTTCGGACTTCTAGGGGCCGTCACTGATTTTCGAGACGTAGGTTCTTTGCGAGCGAGTAAGCGAGGGTCGCGGGGGCACTCTCCGTGCCCGTCTTCCGCTGAATCGAGCCACCGGCCTGCACAAGGTACGGTAACTCGCATGATGTCGTCGCAAGGCCCTCGCTGAGATATGTTCATGTTCGCAGATCCACAAATTTGCCGAAAGCTTGAGGGATGTCAGTGAGTGCCTGCAGCTTCAACGTACTTACAGGCGTTTCTGTGCCGGGCTCGCATTAGAGTCGACCTGGAGCAGTTCGAGGCAGCGGCTGAGGACTTCCGTGCAACGCTGAAACATGGGAAGGCGTCGTTGAATGGGGCGGACAAGCGTGGGATCGAAGCGGAGCTCGAGGGTGCGGAACGGCGGGCAAAGCTCCAAAAGATCAAGGAGCAGGATCACTATGCTGCCCTTCGTGAGTGTCGCCACTCTTGAAGTTGCGGATGAGCTCATCTTGGCCTTCAGGTAACCGTTCATCCAGGCCTGGCCGCAAGTTGCACGATGATGGACGTCAAGAAAGCCTATCGCACGCTGTCACTGAAGCACCATCCAGACAGGGTATGCCAAGCCGTTCGTTGTACCATCCGTGGTTGATGCCTAACCGATCGTTTTTATTTGTTCATCGCGATAGGGCGGGGTTGCAGAGAAGTTCAGCCAGATCGCACGCGCGTACGCGGTGCTGTCGGATCCAGACCAGAAGAGTGCGTACGATGCGAAACTACAGAGCCCGAGTCCAGACCCATCCACTCAGCCCATGCAACACGGCAGTTGGTAGGAGCACTATTTCCGCAAGGGCCCAGATCTGCGTACGGTGTACTGAGGCGTACTGGATTTCATCATTACCGGTCTGCTTGCCGAACAGGCCTAGACTGGGTTGCTTACCCACGGAGATGACAGCTGTCACGTCTAGACTTTTCAGGCTTCAAAGCGTTTGGGGTATGTTCTAACATATGTCACACCCAAAGTAATTCTACACGCGACGCGCTGATTTCCCGTGGTTCCGCCACAAGGTGCGCCTGCGGCGCAACTACGCCAGACTGTCAGCCAGAGCCTCCAGAATCAATTCCGTTGCAGTTATCATCAATGTGCGTACCGCGCGTTCACCAATGCAATCAAGGATCTTCTTCCATGTTCCCGCTATGCAGCACTGTACACAGTACGATCCTCGGCGGGACGTCGTGTGCAGCATTGCTTGGATCCTGCAGCTGCGAAGATGCGCATGCAACAGCGTCCATGGCGACTGTCATTGCTGTTCCTCGCGTCCGTGATCGTCATCTCGAAAAGGCTATCCAGGATTCGAGGACGCAGAGGGCCGTGCAAACTCAATCTGGCATCCGCGCGTAGGTGAGTGTCCCAGACTATCACGTTCGCGGTATGCGGATGATGTGTCAGCGAAGGGGGTGTACGGCGTACCGCCTGGCTGGTGCGCGCGGGGCTCTGTTTTGGGGTGGTGGATGGATGTTCAATCGTTCGTGGTTCCCAGAATCCATCCCCAATCCATCTAGGAGCGGCTGGGGTGATTTGTAGCATCGTTTCACGCGATGCCCTGGCGCGGCGCGGTACATTGACCGGGCCGAGATGAGCATTCCATCGCCCCCACTACAGTCTCAGAACATTGTGGGGCACATACCAGGGCAGCGCTCCGAGTGGTTTAAGCCGTTGGCTTTCTGGGGTACATCAAGGGTCGCCTATGTGTACATGATAGTGCGGCGTCGTGCAAGGACCTGGCAAGGACCCTTTCTTCGTCTTATGCATATGCCACCAGGTGACAGGACGAGGGAGGAGCGGGGAAAGCGGCCCTGCTCGTCCCGGTACATCACATGCTAAGTTGTTGCTGAGTTATCCCTTTCTTTCCGAGCGGCGCACGTACGACCCCAGATTTTGAAGCCTATTAGTATCTTGGAGTCGCGGGCGCGTGCCGCAACACCACGAGCCTCGTAGCTCAGAGGCGGGCCTACCAAATACAACAACGGCGCGGATACAGAGTTGGCTCGGCGTTCGCTGGCCTCGTGTATCGTGTGCACCCCAAAACCAGACACACGCGTGGCCTGGAGCTGCGAACCCCGAGCTCTGTCGGTTTCACGAGTATGCCGTGGGTGCGTATGCCGTGGGTGCGCCAGAACTGGAGTACAGTTACCGGTGGCAGTAGCACTTGTCCATCCTCGTACGGTTGCAGGTGCAGCAAGACACGAGTTCTTGAGTTCTTGAAACGATGGCATGGCCAACGGTGCTGCATTGGCCTGTACGTACAGGACCGTAATGCTCATATGCCTGCGTACCTAAAGCCGTGCCTTCTCGTATCGTCCGGGGTGACCGCCTCCGAGTCCTCTGTTGACCGGTACTCTCAGGTTGACCGAGTTCCAACTTCCGCGTAAACACCTTCGAGTTCCTCAGTACTCCACCTCCGGCAGACGTAATCTAGGCTCGAACGCGTGGCCATAGCGGCCCACCGAGTACCCTCTCGGGGTCGGACCCTCGGAATCCGTGTGCACATCGGAGGAACGGGGCACCAGCGGCGACACGGAGACCCTACACCCTACACGTTGCTCTCAAACCTCTGATAGAGCTGGCTTGACGTTCTTCACAGTCGGAATGCAGATATCTGCAGCTCCACGATGACGTCGTCGCCCTGCTAATACTTACGCGACGCTGGTACCCCCGTACTCAAAAGCACGTTGCATCGCGTAACGCTAAAAGTCAGTACAGTCCCTGTCGCTCGGGAACCGGTACGCGCAGGTACGTACGCGTGAGAGGGCGGTGGGCCCGAGGAGCCGGAGACAACAAGCAACAGAGGTCGAAAGGCTCTTTTCTTCTCTCGCGAGATCTGAGACAGGCTGCAGCGTTGCTTCGCAGATCGCCATCGTCGCGCGTAGCGGACGCGTGGGCTGCCGCGAGAGCTTCGACTGACAGGCTCGGGGGGGAAGAAGGTCATCGATGCGATGGACACGATGCACGCGAGGAACACGAGGCAGGGGGGACCCGGTCATGTTGTTTGTTGACCGTCGCCTGGTGCGCGCGATGACATCACCGGACAATTGTCGCGTCGAGCGATGGCCTGTGCTCGCGGCTTCTGCTCACGATGCAACTGTCAGAAGACAACGCGTCGTCCATCGCGCGGCGTACCTCATCTCCGTGTTTTGACAATACTTGCGCGCGAGAGGAGGCGCGCCGCGCGCAGTGCGTCAGAGTTTGCAGTTTCAGCCTCGCGAGCATGATCGCGTTCGCAGCACGTGCCCCGCGGGAGGATCGGTCCCAGTATAGCAACGCAGTCTCCTTTCTTGGACAGCCGATGTGCATCTAATCGGGGTACCGGGAGTTCCGCGGAAGTGGCAGCGGCCCTGGGAGTCTGAGAACGGTTGTCGTGGGCTTCGCCATGCATCATACGATTCGACGTTGGGTGCGCATCCGCATATGATGTAGTGCATTGCATGCAATTCAATCGTGTCTATTCATCAGGGCGAATCGTGCGAGTATCGTGCCAAGTGTCATGAGGGAGAATAGGGAACAAATCGTACGTGCGGGTGCAGAGACGCAGCGGGGGAACAGAGAAGCGGGAGTCGGACGTGGAGGTGGCGGCGGCGTCGACGTCGACGGCCGATGTGTGATCATAGAAGGATGCGACGGGAGAAGAGGAAGGCGTGATGATGCGGGGGAGGGTGCGGGGAACGGGCAAGAAAGGACGGCGAACGAAGGACGGCGAGGGCTACTGGTACTTTCTGAGAATAGTGACGTGGGTTACGAGTACAGTACATATGATGAATGTTGTGTATGTGTATGCATATATGTCGTTTAAGGGATCGTCACGTCGTCAAAGGGCAGGGGAGGGAAATAGGGCCAGAACAAGTTGCAAACGGGAATAATGGAATATGGAATAATGGAGGAGGTGAAACGGGGTGGGTATCAATCCGTGGTATGGTACATCTATCCGGTACATAATATTAGAGCGGCAGTCCTGTGTTATTTGGTTATGCGGTGATGATGCATATGATGATGGGGGACGGGCGTTGAGCTGCAGTGTCCATGGAGATTCAGAGGCGGCCAGAAGGGCTCCGCAGCAGTCGCCGAGCAACCGCGCGGAGCCTGTATGCGAGGGTATTGGGAGCGAGTCCAGTGCGAGAGCGACGAAAGCAAAAACAGGATCGATGGGTGGGCGGCCCGCGCCGTGGTAGTGGTCGTGGTCGTGGTCGTAGCGGTCATGGCGTAGCGGGTTGCTCTGCGCACTCAGGGCTTGGTGACGTGCAGCGCCCAGACCGTGCCCGGGGCCAGGCCCTTGGCCGGGTTGCCGTTGGCCACGGGGGTGAGCCCGAGGAAGAAGGTTCGGTCGCACAGAAAGTCGACGCGCTTGACGTACTTTGCCTTCTCCGCCTCGCGGTCACGGGGGTGCGCGACGCGGCGATAGCGCGCGGCGTACGAACGGCGGATGCGCTCGCGCAGCGCGGGCTCGAGCGTGTCGAGCTCGGGATCGGTGACCCCCAGGCGCAGCGTGCGGTAGAGCGAATGTAGGACGTCGCCGACGGTCACGTATGGTGCTGCCCAGGATGCGCGGGGGTTGGGCACGACGGTGACGGACCACGGGAGGTATTCACAGACGATGGAGAGCGACGGGAGTGGGGGATGTGTCGCGGGTTGACGCACCATCGTGTCTGTGAGCCGTGCGGGCGCGGAGGGCAGCAGTGGGCGCGCGGATTCTGCGGTTTGTGTCATGTCCCATGCGAGCGGTGTGTTGTTGGCGAGCTGGTGCGCGAGGATGGGGTTTAGCGACACGCCGCCGGGCGCGTAGTATGAGGACGCATAGGGCTTGTTCCTGTTCGCCTTGGTCGGTGGTAATGGATAGTAGACATCTGGAGGGGTCTGGGGACCGTCCGAGTCGAGGGTGGAGTCGGAGAAGGTGGAGGAGGGGGTGGAGGGGGCGTCGACGAAGTGGACGTGCTTGGCTGGCATTGTTGGGAGAGGGGGAGGAGAGTAGTAGTAGAGGAAGGGGACGGGGTAGATGCGGGCAGACTTGTATGGATGCAGGGCTGCTGTGGGGGGCGGGGGTATGGAATGTTGGAAGTGAAGGGATGGTGACGGATGGGCCTATATAAGTTTGGGTGTGCAGTTGAGATGGCGGGGAGCGCGCATGCACATCCGCAGCGAAGGCGACGAGGAGTGACAGCATTGTCCCTGTTCGTTGCACCGCTTATGGTCTTCATGACGAGGAAATCAGCGATCCTCCTTGACTCACGACGAGGCACAGTCTCCGGCGCTAGTGGTGTCTGCCGTGGAATTCCATGTCGAAAACCCCCCACGTTCCCCAGCCACAGCTAACGTCGACGCCCGTGACCGGGCCTGTGCACCAGGTGTCAGCCCATCCCAGTGCACGCCGCTACCAATCACCACCGAACAACGCCCTCGCTTGCGGGCCCTCCACAAATGCAAACTTGCCCCGCCCTCCCCGCCCTCCCGCATCGCCGCTATCCCATTTCATATATGATATCACTGCCTCAGCGCCGACTCACGTCTCTCCTTCCCCGACCCTTGCCGTATTCGTCTCTATTGCGCCCTAGATGGCCAATTGCTCAACAGCAATTGACACGTCGGAGCCGGAAGGTCGCTGCAATTACCACTTTGACGTCGTGACACGACCCGTTGTTCCGCCTCTTTGACGTGGCGGGCCCGTACCTTTCCGGAGTCCGGACACGTTTACCGTCGCCTCGGGCTCCTCTTCGCCGCACCAGCAGCACCGGTTCTGAGAATTCGACTGCGGACGTAGCCACTTGCCAAACAACGCTCAGTGGCTCAGGAAGACGCTGCGCAGGGGCGACAGATAAGCGACAAACTTGTCGCTCGGGCCAGGCATATCTCGTCCAACTCCCCGACCATCATTCGTCCGGCCGCACAATCACCTGCGATGACTTATTCAAGCTCGATCATTTGCAACTGCACCCCGTAGTTATGCATCTAGTAGTTATGTGGCAGCAGCCTGGTGGCACCAACTCCGACGCCCTCATGGAGCTAAGCCTGAGCACTCAATTCAATACCTGACGGTGAGTGTCCCCTTCGCGATCTGTTCCCCGCATATCGACTCTCGAGCTTCGTAGTACTGAACCTTAGCCGTGCCGCAGGCCCGGGCGCTCCCAGGAGCGGTCCCTGTAACCCGTAACTCGAACCCTCGTACGCTCTATGGCGACCGCACCTAGGTGACGACGGCTCGGGATGGCCATATGCGTATGCGTTCTGCACCGCGCGGCGTGCTATACTTGCACCTTGTCGAGGCCGTATTACGTCCGCCGCACTAGCCTCGTACGACCACTACGAGGCTGCGGTAAGAGATGTCCACTCTGCGCGCGTCACCAACACGAGCCGGCGGACTGGGATGCTGCTAGAGGGCCACAGGCCCGAGGCGGTCGGGCGCTGGAGGGGGCGTGCCTTCACATGTCACTGGTCACGGTTGGCACGAAAGGCTGTCTGACAGGATCCGGAGAGGGGCGTGGCGGGAGGAAGCCGAGGAGTGGCGCGATGGTTGGAGGCTGGAGCGAAGAGCCAGCGAGCGAAGTCGAAGCTGCTGGGCCACGGCGTGGGGAGGCGGGTTTCTATGCCGGCTTCGGGATATCTCGCGATTCTCGCCCGGAAGCACTCCGAGCATATCTATACATATTTCTCCGCCTTTTCCGCGTCCATGTCCCGCACTCTCAATCCTTTCCTTGTCAATTCGGTAGAGTTTGCTGGGCTATATATACATCCGCCGTAATCATCTCGATAAGCCGGTAAACTTCACAAGCTCTTAGAAGGTATCCCTCATACCGAGGAACCATCCAGTATCCAGCCGCGTAGATGCATTCTGAGAGTCAACATTGGGATCGGACTCAGTTGTAGGCTAACTTCAATTGATAGCGGCTCTCACCATTGCGTACAACTAACTCTCCATTTCTCTGGGAATGTTACCCGGATGCATGTAAGAAAAGTGGCCCCGGACAGCTCATGGGTATTCCCTCCATTTAGCCGTGGTCGACCTTCGGGGCCGCACAAATGAACTGAACCTTCCACTGCATCTCCGGCCAAGACCGTTCCGCTACAGTGGACGAAGTGGTAGGCTGAGATACAGGTTCAAATACATTGGCACGAGACCTACTACTAGTACTACTACACGATTGTGTTTGTGACATTTGATACTTGGACATACTGTACGGCTACAGATAGAGAGACATGTCAATATGAATGCCGGACCTCCGGAAGGAGTGAGAATAGGATGAGGTGAAGTGAAGCGCATGAGGCCATAAACATGAATTTACGGCTAGAAGCGAGCGCGGAGGATGAAGTCGACGAGCCGCGACCTTCGCCGCCTGAGAGGCCGCCTGAGCATCTTCACCGACAGCCCCGCGACGGCGGCCTCGAACTCGTCGATGACCTCGTCCATCGGCGGACGCCTGCTCGGGTCCGCCTGGACCATCTCGGAGACGAGGTCGGACATGAAGTCTAGATTGGAGAACACCTGCACAGGCCCCGCCCGTCAACGTTCAATCGCCGCCGCCTGGGCCTCGTCTCGCAAAACAGCGCATATATGCGTATGCACGCACTCACCTCGAGGAAGTCTCGCCTGACGAGGTTGCCCAAACAGTACACGTCGGTCTGGAAGGGGTTGTGCGGGGATAGAGGGCCGGCTTGGAATTCGGGCACCGTCGGGTCGCCGCACACGCGCGGGAAGACAAGCGGCTCCTCGTACGGCTCGTACACGCGCGAGGCGGGGGAGAGGGTGAAGTAGTATTGTGGCCACGGACACTCCGCGTGCATCGCAATGTGGCGCGCCGTGCAGTCTCTGAAGAGGTATGATAGGGACATGAACACCAATATGGCGGGTGCGGACAAGCAGGCAGGACGAACCGGTGCGTGATGTAGTTTCGGTGAAGGAATTCAAGGCCCTGCGGTGGTGTAAAAAGCTCTGTTTGAGCCGGTGACTCAAGAATTGGGCGAAGATATGGCGATCCCTCACCTCAAACAGCTGCCGGAACAGATCTACGGCTTCCCCAACCCGTCTGAAAGTGAAGTTGTCGTACCTCCGCAAAGGCGGTGTCACAGCCCGCGGGACGTTGTGCGTTGGGCAATGGATAAAGTCCGTCGGACAGCAATGGTTCCAAGGGTCGTCCGAGTACGGCGGAAGAGAGAGGCAGCGAGCCAAGACCCGCACGGGAGGGTAGAGGTGGAGCAGAGTCTCCCCGCTGCCGATTCCGTCCCTCCTGTCGATGCATGTGCACGCGACCGGCACTTCCTGCGACATGGGAGCTTGAGTTTGGGCTGGGCGTCTTGCGAGCAGAGAAGAGAGGAGATAGCTACCATCGAGGCGTCGCCAAGCAGTGAGAGCGCGTCGGAGCCACACACGTCCCTCGGCCATTTCTCGCAGGTCGACCAGGACGCGTCGTCGAGCGGGTCGTCCGGTGTCGCCATGCGAATGTCGAGCGAGCTCGTGCGGAAGAGCATCGTGCGCCACGGGGTGTCGTATATATTCCGATTGCGAGGGACAGACGTCGGCGGCGCCGTGGCGATGTCGAGTGGTGATAGTCAGGCATAATACGGGTGCGGCACGGGGCAATCCTATATATTGCTCCTCACTAACCGCCGGAAGACAACAGGACTGCGTAGCGGAGTCCCGTGGTGGACGTCTTGGATACGGGTATAATTGCGGCCACAGGCATTTGCCGTTCTGCCTCCGGCGGCGCGCGCCCGGGGAAAGCTAGCACAACAGTAACAGTTACGATGCTACCAGCGCCTGCGGTCACAAATGCTTATTCTCTGACAGGTCGAACTAAAGTGCAAAAGGTGCTCACCAAGTGATAGTTCCATGCTAGCTGCCTGGCAGCTTGCTGGTGTGCTGTGTTTCGTGTTTTTAATACTTGTACTGTCGGGTAGCACAGCCACACTCTGATGCTAACGACATCCAACTACATTGCGAAGACTCGGTTGATGGATTCTCCGTTGAAACAATGCTATAGAAGAAGTTTTCGGGGGGAACGGGGGGGATGGGGATCAGGCCACATTCGGCTTGTGGTTGATGTCAGCGTCAAGTGGCCTGATCATACGGACCCGGAAGACTTACGTACTGTGGCCGCAGGACACTTGGGGATGAGGCGATATCTTGAAGACTATCCCGAAGCCCAATGGAACAGGGGGATGAAGTAGTAAGCATATTGACCTCACTATCCTTCTCTACGGTCTGTAGCCATGTTTGAAACAAGCTTTAGTCACAGAGAAGGATGAGTATGCACTCGCCTGAGACTACTGCTTGGAGTATCCGACTTCCAGCGCGAAAGGCGATGCTGCACCGACCTAGGATCTTCAATGTGAGAAGGTCAACGCCACCTACCGACTTTGCATTCATTGCTTTTTCAAATCGCTATAAACTGGGCTAGGAACTTGGCGCTCCAAGACAGGATACGAGATTCAGAGTGTCTGGGCACAGGCTCTATGCACGCGTTCACGAATCACTCGCAAATAACTGTGGTGCAAGAAAAACCGCACACAGCGACGGACACAATGGAGGGGGTAAAGTGATGGCCACGCACCAACGAAGACACGGAGAGAATCTTGTTCGCTCTGGCTTTTCCAAAGCAGGCGCCAGATGTTCAGGAGCCGCAGCAGAACAGTCCGTGTTACAAAAGGCATTACACGAGCAAATACGATATGTAAAGGCCCGCTCATCTTGCGTGCGGAGCCACACCACCCGTCAACGTGCTCGGCAGCTTCTCGCCACCAACGGCCGACAACAGCGCGACCGAGCCACCGACGAGCAGGAACAGAGTGAGCGTCGTCCCAGCAAGCAGGACGAACGGTCTAGTTCCAGCATGTTAGCATCAGCGACACCTCGACGAGAAGAACGCTGGTGACGCACCCGCTGACATCCTGCCGCTCGCACGCGTTGCCCGCCCAGTGCTCCCTCCTGCCCTTCAAGTCCTTCGTCGTGCTGCATGCGCACACGAAGCACGTCTTGCCCGCCTTGCTCGCCGCGACGCACTGCCCGTGCCCACTGCACGAGCTTGTGGCGTTCCCACACGTCTCCGCGTCGCTGTAGCACGTCGAGATCGAGTCGATGGGCTCCGCGGGGTGCGGAAGCGGGAGAGGGGATTGTTGCGGTTGCCGCTTGTGGTGCCCGTGCCCGTGTCCGTGCTTGTTGTGGTGCACGTGGGGTTTCAGAGAGGGAATGGAGACGACAGCGAGCTTGACGTTGTTGCGCGCGGCGAGGGTCTTGAGGGTCTCGCGGAGCGTCTTGTGTGCCTCGTGCACTTGCTCGTGGTCGGCACCGAAGTGGCCCTCAAGTGACGCGGTAAGGGAAGTGAAGTCGAACGCGGCGAAGCGGTCAGCGGGGTAATCGCCTTCGATGAAGTCCTTTAGGTCGACGAAGGCCTGCAGTGCCGCAGCGGCGCTGGTGTGGGTGAAGGAGGCGGCCGGCTCGTAAACGTACGAGTAGACGTGGTGAGCGCGACTGATGTAGTTGGGTATAAGAGCGGAAAGAGAGGCGGATGTGGGTGCGGGGGAGATAGAGAACGTGGACTCCTTCAGGGAATGAGGAATGACCGCTACGATTGTTCCGCCTCCGTCAAGGCCCATGCCTCCATAACAGTCGCGATTGAGACGTACCTCGTGCATCATCCTGACTGATCGTCAAAAGCAGCCCAGTGTCGGAACCATGGCCGACAAACAACTCCTGTTCTCCGAAGTAGGGCGCAGCATCCTCGAACCGGTCGAGATCGAGGTGTTTGGAGAGCGCAGCGCCGGCGGTGTTGGCATGAAGGCGAGGAGGGACATGGGGACCGGGGTGAAGGTAGACTCGGACGGCCTGGCAGAGGCTGGTGAGCAACAGAGGGATGAAGAGTCCCTTCATGGTGTATAATCGTCGCTGCTGGTGCCAACAGTCTCAAGCGTTCAGTACCGCGTTGACATCCTTTGGTTCTGTTTGGTCCTATGGCCGAACGCACCCTACGAGGCGCCCGTCTTAGCTTGCCAGGAACATGAACCGAGTCATTAACCCCGGTGAGAAATCGCTATGGCAGAATCCGCCGATATGCGGCAAAATTTTAAGGAACGACAACTGCCATATATTGCCCAAGATATTGAGCTGAGGCATATTTTTCCTCCGGCACTTTCTGTCAAACTCTGCACAATCGGACAATATACGTCCGAATCTGCGCTCGCTATATTTAGTACCTACGTAGGCGTCCAGTAGAAATAGGTATTGCTCTCATGTCAACACGCGTTTGAATAATTAATAAATGAATGCCATTATAACAACGCCTGATAAAATACAGTGTATACTACTCAGAACTAGGTATATAGTGTGCTACTTTAACCGGGCCTATAGCTCGCAATTACTGCCGTCCACCGCTTGCTCCAATCTCGAACACGCACCGAGGCACCCGAGTGACGTCTTGACAGCAAGGAGATCCCCTAGGGCCGTCTGAATACGCGCATATACCTACCTAGGAAGGGAGGACTCACCGGGTGCGCTGTTGGGCGATCGCTGACGACCTGAAAGTCCCGAGAAGTTCGTTAGGTATTGCAGAAACCAAATAGAATCCTTACGCACCTTGTTCCGAACCACGGGGGACGTCGAATAGCCGCATATACCTAAGGGAGGCGGAAGAAGGGCGGGGACCAGCGGCCGACATGATGGAGAAGGACAAGAAGCGGGGAGGGGGGAATCAGGACGAGAAGCCCTATTTATAAGGAGATACCTAAACTCGATCGGAGACGAGATCTTGCAGTCGTTCGTGCGGTGACGGACCCGGGGTTTGTAAAACGAAACACAACGCAAGAGTGAGTTTCAAGCAAACAAGCACGCGACGTGCTTGTTTGCTTGAAACTCGCATCGCGTCAAGCGGCATGCGCGTTGTCGTGTTGAACGAGACGGTGCAAAGGCTGCTGTCCACCGTAAGTACCTTCTCACACGCAACCGGACTTGGTCAAGACGCGTCTGGAATGGTAACGCCGGTTTGTGAAATTGGCCGGATTCTGCCATATCTCATATGACGTTCGCTGATTGTGCCGTCTCGCGCCAAAATCTGCCTTAGGGATTTCTCACTGGGCATTAACCCTCCAGACAGGCGGAATTAGTCAAACAGAGAGTCATACGCAGTGAATTCCAAAAGGGCGAAGCACTAAAGTTGGTATATCTAAAGCGAGGTGGTGTATTCCACGAACGAGGGTGCACAATCACGGTCTTTGCCCAATTTCAGTCCGAAGTCAACAGAACGGTACTACTCGCAGCACGGAAGATAGGGATGGAGGTACAGAATGTGAATGAAAAGGATACGTAGTTGAGGGGATGTCGAGGTCGCAGATGAAGAATAACAATTCAACCGTGGCGACCGAGACGACCGCTGCTCTTCTTGATGGACTTGGCCTCAGGTTGTTTGGCCCACAGCAATGAGCACATCATACTATGGGATGGTCCAAAAGCAAAGACGTACTCTTCTAAATCCTCTTGCTCGTACAGGCGAACATGGTCCTTGGCACTTCGTTATGGAGAAGTTGGTTGAGTGGCCATCTTCAGTGCGAATCGTACTAGACTTTATATCTAGCCAGACGTTCCTACGTCAGTGGGACAAGCGATATTGGACAGCTGCTCTGCGTCAAATGGCTACGAAGATCCCTACACGACGGGCATGGCGCTATCCCCCCCGAGTGAAAAAGTCGACGAAAAGTCAATACACGTGTTTAACTTGTCTCTGGGTGGGACAAAGCCGAGTAAAAGTGGGGAGAAAGCTTTTCTTTCCGGAGACTTTCGCTCAACTTTTACCCACTTTGTCACGTGCAGAGAAAAGTCTTTCACTGGTCATGACTTTTTTATCGACTTTTATCCAGAGGAAAATAGCGCCATGCCCGTCGTGCTACCAACTCCCCTGGAGTAGCAGGTGTTCCTGGGAAGTCGGGAGCTGTCCTAAATGCGCATGTGACATGTCTAAGTACCGGCCACTCGGCCGAAGCCATGTTGCCATTGTTGGTGCGGCTGTGCAGACAAGTGTTGCTGACGTCATATTGGCAGATATGGTCCGTGCGCGGGAAAGGGATGAAGCAGCGGAGTTTGAACCGGAGTTCCCCTCTTCCCTCAATCGCAACCTTCTATAAATGCCCTCTCCTTGTCCCCTCCTCCCACCACGCGTGGCCCCGCTGCTCTGTTCGTTGTTGTCGACGGTCCCGGGAGCATAGCGGCTCGATGTCCAATAAGATTGTGGTGAGCTGCTCACCTAAGGTGTATTCTAACTAGTTCCCCCGATGACATTGGATCTGTCGTTGAGCCCTCCATCTACCGCTCCGTCATCGACGACGTGATCGCCAATATAAAGCTGGAGTTTGATGACTTTGGCGTATCTGAGGACGTACTAGCTGACCTGCAGAGCGTAAGTATGCCATTTGCATATGTCTCTAATCCTTCGTTTACCCAGCCGTTCCCCCCCTATCATGTAGAAATGGGAAGCAAAGGTCATCGCTTCTCATGTGGCCGATTTTGAGCCTCCAGCACCTCCACCCCCTCCCCCATCCCATACAGCGTACCCTCCGCACCCGATGCACTCCATGCAACATGGACATTACCCACCTCATACGAGCTACGCGCCACCCCCACCTCCCCATTCCATGCAGGTCGGCGGCCAACCGCCCGTCAAGAGCGAACCTATGGACAGTCGCTACGTCTTGAGCAATCCTCCGAACATGGCTCAGTACGGGATTCCATCACTGCCCGGCCCTCAAATTCCTGGACGACCTGTTGCACCTGCTCAGGTGCCTTCCTATCCTCCGGTGAACGGCACCCGGCCAGCTAGTGCTGCAGGACAGCAGCCTCCTCCACCACCCACCGCGCGGTACCCACCCCCGGCTGCTCCACCAGCTCCTACTGCCAGGATACCGCAAGTCGATGGCCCTTCAGGGTCCGCTTCTTCATCAAGAATCCCTCAGGTCGATGGTCCTTCGTCCTCTTCCTCTGAGTCGCCTTCGCCCCCTCCGAGTCAGACCAGCTATGCTCCTAGGGCTTCTCACCCGTCGCTGCCTCAGCCGGCCCAAAATTCATCCACCGCCAAGGTGGACGACTCTGAGGCCATCAACAGCGACCTGGACGATTCAGACTCGGACAATGAGCAAGAGGGCATCGAGGGTGGCACTGCTGACACTGACATCGTGTTTTGTACTTACGACAAGGTTTGTGTTATATCTTTCTCCCTCCCCGTTTTCTCGCTCATGATCCTTCCAGGTTGCTCGTGTGAAGAACAAATGGAAGTGTGTCCTCAAGGATGGCATGATTCATGTCAACGGAAAGGACTACCTCTTCGCCAAGTGCACTGGGTACGTACAGTCCTTTCATCTGTGATTGTGCCTCTCTCATCCACTCATGCCATACAGCGAGTTTGAGTGGTAGTGGGACGCATGGACCCCCGAACTTTATACTGGCGTTTCTTGCATTGTCGTTTTCGCTCTCTCCGGTCACTGAACCCATCTCGCTCGTCATCCTACGCATAGCATCATCCTCTACATACACCATACTCAGCATATTATCAGCGCATCCTCCCTTGTAATATATACTTGCTTCCCTGTCATCGAATTTAGACCTCGGCGTTGCATTGATTGCGACAGCTGCAGCTGTTATTCGACATGTCGCTGCCTCAATCATCTGCATGCAATGATGCATGGCGCCAACATTCATTCAAGCTGCACTTATCAACTACGTACTGTTGACAGTCGACACAGTCCTTGCGCACGACTGGATAGATCTTCATGTTTCCTGGAGGAGGTTTGGGTGGAAGGAGGACGTTACATGTACGTCGACGTTCGTGCCCGAGTAGCCCTGACCTACCCATATGGCCGTTTCTAGATATAACCCTCCGATCTCCCGTCGGAGGTGGTTCGGTCATCCTTTACCTACCTCTTCCTCATGGCGACCTCGTGTGCAGGGAAGTTTCGGAGACGGTGAAATGGGAGAGAATACGCACATCGGCGATAGCGTTAGATACTAGACACTAGCAGCAAATTAAGGAACATTGTAGTCAGACGCTTATATATTGCAACTACAGTGCGCACAAAGTAACTCGGGCCAAGAACTTCTACTATGTTAGCTTACGAACCTTCGGACCTCCTGCGATGACGACTTGGCAACCTGAGCTCTCCAAACCAGCTCGAAATCGAGGGTCACCGCACGATCGCGAGGCGAACATAGCTTCGGTCAAATTTGCCCCTTGTCGGCCGGAGATTCCTTGCTAGCGAATTCATATTTGATTGTGTGCCCACTGCCAACGAGGGGGTGGGCGCGATGGCCTACCGAGCCGCTACTGACGCTGAGCGCCGAGCAGTGGGTGTACGTACGCAGAGAATCCCAAGGCAAGAACGGGGTCAGGAACTTGGAAGGATTGGGAAGCACTGCACCGGCAGAGTCAGCGGCGGGATGGACGGGTCGGGCAGGGGCGGCGACTCCGGCGGGACAGGGCGGGACTGGTACAGTGAGCGCTGCTGCGCGCGGAGACATCACCTCGAGTTGAGATCTATTGAGATGTGTGGTACGCAGGCTGTGTTGCACGTCGCCTCGCCACTTCCTTACGCGACGATGTCTCAGCCATATGCATCATCACATTCGCTGTGGGCGTCCGCCGCTCATGACATCAGTAAGTGCCGTGTTGTATTTTCCAAAGGGCGTCGGCCTCGAACAAACGCCCCTTGAATTTCCGCTGCGTCGAACCGCTTCATGGCCATGGCTGGCAGGCGATAGGTAGGCAAACGGGGCGGATAAGACGGAATGTGACGAGGTGACGGCCCAATGGGAACACGAATCGAGGTTACCAAAACCAACTCACACGGGGATGGAAGAGTGAAGATGCGTGTTCCGGACCAAATGGAGCAAGGCATCGGATAGGCGAAACGCCTCCCCACTAATCCTTGGGAACATCCTAAAAGACCTATGTCGATGAGCGGGGACTCGTGAGAGCAGCTGGCAGGGACGGGTTGAGGAAACATAGCACATACGTGTGAGGCACGTCCAAGGACGACTCAATAGTGCGCCAGACAAATTCGAATTGTGGGTGTTACTTGTCGGTGTGGACTAGCCCGAGATCCCAGGCGTCATGAGGAACGGCGCCTGCAGAAGAGAAGATACCGAGATCTGTCAACGTGCAGAAGACTCAGGCTCGAAGGTGCGGACGTGGTGGTGTTCACGAAGTGAAATATCTCCGTCGCGAGGTTCTGGCAACAAGGTCGGACCGAGAAGCTGGTGGTGGTTTGTGGTCAGGATTATGGGCGTTGGAGCCTGTGCAAGGACAGGTCAGTGTGGCAGTCACCGAACAATGATGATCTTACGTAATCGAGCCAGACGAATCCGGACGAGTGAAGACGTTTGGGATGTTGTTGCCACGGAGATGGCTCCGCGGGCTCCCTCCACCCTCCATGTTTCCTCGGGGGCAGCTTACAGAACAAGTGCAGGCAGGGGGCATTAAAACGTCGGAGAGGGCCAGGAGGGTAAGACGGTGCGTTCGGAGGGCGGTTTGGAATAGCGCCTGGCGCCTGCACCGGTTTTGGATGATGCTTGATATGAGTGTCAAAACGCCGCCGCAACCCGTAACTCGGCAGGCAGGGCCTCACACAGCACATGAAGTGATATAAAACCCTCGCGAGGCACGCCTCTCCCCTCAGTCTTGTCCGCCACGCTCACTCACCTTCAAGACCATGTTTTCCAGCTTCCGTGCCCTTCAAGGACTTTTGGTTCTTGCTTCCGTATGTTCTCCGGTCCTTTCTTTCCCGACAACGACGCCCGCCCGCCTCTCTGCTCGCGCCCTCTCCAAGCGCAACATTGGCGACTACATCGATAATCTCATCTATCTCGACGCCAACAAGACGAGCATCTACTCGGCCATTTCCATCAACGACCAGACATACGCTGCTGCCCTCGACAACCACTGGTCAGTCCTTTTCCTCAAGGCCCGCCACTCCGTCCGCGCAGTGTTTGATCGTAGTGCAGGAGCGGTCTCTTGGTGTATGGCGACAACTTCAATGGCTCCACCGCGAGCCTGCACAACATCACCGTTGAAGGTGTGACCATTGACGGTACGTAAACAACCTGCACTATTCTCTTTCTCCCGTGTTTATGCGCGGTGTGAAGTCGAGGACGGTCGGGAGACGATCGGTCTCCTTGAAGAGGATGTTACCCTCGAGTTCTGTGAGTGTTCACTATTTGCTTTGCGTTTCATGCGTGTTCTGAATTGTCCGTCCCAAGTCCACGTTCCTCAGTGGCCAGGTCACCTCCCTCGCATGTCGTACAACGGCATCGAGTCCGCGTACTGGGGTATTGACATCAACAACCCTATGTCTCCCATCTTCACCTACTTCGATGCTAAGTGGCCTTGGGATTACACTAAGTGGTTCTACGACATCGTCATTTTCTACGACTGGTTGAGCGACGAGTCCAAGGTCGGGATCGACTTCGCCGGTATCATCGTTGCCGGCCAGACTGTCGACTGGACCAAGGTCCTCGACATCACCCAGGAGCAGGCGAACTCGTACGGTCTCCCCAACCTCGACGGCATCAACTCTCAAAACGAGATCTGGCTCAACGCTGACGGCACATTCTATCTCGACAACACCGTCTGGCTCAACGGCCAGCAGACTGTCATCAACAGCTCCGTCCCGCAGACCCCGTCTGACAAGTATGTTGGCGACATCTACACCGACACGAGGTGGTCGACCTACCCTGATGACGTCGTCAACGGTCTCTACAACATCACTGGCGCGAAGTACTTCCCCGACTCGACGTTCGGCTACTACCAGATCCCTTGTGATTCCAAGGTCTCCTTCGAGTTCGCGATCAACGGGACCAAGTACCAGGTCGCCGAAGATGCGCTCATTGCGAAGAACCCTTGGGGCGACCAGTGCATTGGTTCCATCTTCACCAAGGGCCAGGCCGTTGCCGCCGTGCCTGAGTTCGATGTCAAGATTGGCTTCCAGCTACGTACGTGCCTCTCTTCTCGTCAGCTTTAGAACAATCTTTTGGTAACCATCGTGAGGCAGTGAGCTCGTTCTACTTCCGTGCTGGTGTGAACCAGACTACGGACCAGCCCTACTACAAGCTCCTTGCTCTTCCGGAACCCACCTGGGAGGGCTACACTTCTTACGGCTACCCTGGCCAGACTTCGACCGCTGCCCAGTCCGCCCCCAGCAACGTGGCATCTGCATCTGTGAGCTTCTTCAACTACTCCTACTGTCAGCTTTGATGCTCACAACTGTCTTTCCTTTCAAGTCTTCTGCCACTTCCAACGCCAGCACGCTCACGCTCTCCCCCATCAGCGCCCCCAGCTCATCCTCAGTCAGCACCTACACCAGCAACGGCGCCGCCACCGTGACGCCCAGCCCCAGCGCAGCGTACACCAGCAGCGCGGCCGGCTCTTCGGGCACGCCCGCCACGCAGATCGCGGGCAACCTCGCGGACACAGACGGCAGTAGCAGCTCGAGCGAGGACTTCTGGCGGCACCGCGCGCAGCTTTTCGAGATCCTCTTGATCGTGTTCGCGTCGCTGTTCGGCCTCGCCGTCCTCGGCGGCGTCGCGATGTGCGTGTTCGGGAACCGCGGGCAGAAGGGGCGCCCGTCGGCGTACCGCTCGATTCACGACACCGAGACGAGCGGCACGCACGCGCCGCTGTACGGTGCCGAGGGCGGGCAGTCGCGCTACGCAGACCCGTACCACGACAAAGAGTGAGCGGTCCATCGCTCGTCGTATTTCGCTCGCGATGTGAGGATGCGAGCTCGTTGTACGAGTATGAGTAGCCGTGCGCATCCGTCGTCGTGCTGTGTTGGCTTGCTTTGGTTCATCATCTCTTTTCTTTCTCGTTCACGGACTTGGCTTCTTCTCATGCTCAATGATTTTATATCGGTATATTGCTACTACATACTTCCCCCACTGTCGTTGCAGCTCTATCATCACGTACATGCGTACCGGAGGACGCTGTCATCTAATCTTATTTTCAATCAAGTGTGTGCGGAAGGCCAAAATACTATGGGCTGCGAAGTCAGCTGTATCCAGTTGCCTCGGACTCCGTATGCTGACTCCTCCTTGTGGGCTCCCAGCTTCAATATTATTTCAATACCCATCTCCCAAGATTGGGTTCTACTCTCACTGGTACTATGTCATTGAGAACAATCAGTTGCAGTCATTCTTCTGACACTGAAGTGCATTCCGGTGATGGCGGCCATGATCTACACTCGTCGATTCTTCCATTGAAGATTAGACTCGGCAGAAAAGCGTCAGCAGAAGATTCAAATACGAAATTTATGCTTCATGGCGGAGATTGGGTAACTTTTCGTTGGACTGGACGATTAACCAGTGCCGTGTCGGGCGTCTAAACCACTGGGGAGGTTTGACAGATCACAGCCTCAACCCAACCCAGAAGATCCATTCCACCACAGCTTTGCACTGGCAGCTTCTTCGACCGTCTTCCTGGATTCCGCCGCCCTCGCTCGCCACGATGAGCTATTCCCTGCCTAAATGCGCTCGCGAGAGGTACTACTAGGGCGATCTCGGGCTTCTCCTACACTGGCACGGCCTCATTGTAACCTCACCTGACTCACGAAAGTAAGCTGCACCGGCTTTCTGTGCCCGTTCCTGCTTATCGACGTGCGTCTGGTAGGAATAGGTGTCCACGGAGTCAGTGTAGGCGGAAGACATGCAGCTGGTGATTCTCAAAGAAGGATGTAAGCAGCGCATATAGCGTGGTGGGTCGATCTTAGAGTTCACAGTGGTCGATTAATTGCATAGGAACGGGCTTCAGTCTTCTCCGCCACTCACCATGAAATCTTCAGGAGCAACAAAAAATGGCGCTCGCATGTCCCAATAGTGCTGAAGATCGAGCAACACACCTTGCGAACACTGGAGACCATCGCGCTTGCATCCCGCCTCCGCGATCTGCATGTACATGCACGTGCTGTCCCTTGCAGAAGAAACTACATCGTGCGCTTGCGCGCTCGGAACAGAGGTCTCCGGAAGAAGGGAAGACGACATCCACTGTACGATCTCAAACCTGGTCGAGGTAAACGCTGTTCGCGCTGTTGGCCCACACGGGAGTGAGCCGCTGTGCCTGCTTCCCCGACTCTCTTCTCCGCAAGCCATCTGCCACCGTTGCTGATGCGCGTTCCCCTCGCCCCTTGGATAACTCCAATGTTGCTCCCTTCGCAAGGTTATTTGGCTTATTGTGGTCGCCCGCGCAGCAACTATTGTCGAATAGCGGTGCGCTCATAATAACCTCGTGCTCGCCGCCCATAGAGTGAGGACGCCCGAGAGGACCGGAGCGAGGATTGACGCGCGCTGTCGTCTCCGCAGACGTGGGCGGCAGTCAGGAAGTCGGTTTCCAATCCGAAGACGAGGACGCACAGCATTCCGACCAGTTATCGCTCTGCCGGCAGAGGAGAGCTAATGCTCCCATCGGGGGGCTCTCCAATCACCACCCCGGCACGCTCGTGCGTCCATCTCTGGTCCATCTCCCACCACTGCCTAGGTTTCCCACCACGCCCGCATATCTGTCTTCGCTGCACTCAAAACCTGATCGCCTGCTCGTCCGTATCGCTGTCGTCCCCACTCTTGCTTGTCTCTGGCACTTCTCCCCTGCTCTCTGGGCATCTCTGCTCGCACTCGCCACATCCTAATGCCGCCAATGCAGGTTCCAACCTGCACCGGTATTCGCATCCGTTCCCTCTCCGATGCTCATGTCATCTTCCACGCGGTGACCCTGGGGCTCCTCCCGATCGTTTCCAGACGCTTGGACATCGAGGAACGGCGTTACATTCACTCTGGCTGCGTCTGTGTGTGGGAGGAGCGCAGCGCGTGTGGAGAGGCCTCCTCGGTATGTCTTCATCCATTGCTTCCGCCACGCATTGCCCCATCACACGCTTTCCCCCTCCTTCACCTCTGTGCCTTCCCATCCAAAACAAGCCTGGCAAGTCGCTCAACGCCCGATCTCAATAGTCTGCAGGCATAGAACGCTGGACGGACGGCAGGCGGTGGGGTCCTTCTAGAGTTCGCGATGTGAGTCTCGCCACAAAACTTATATTGGTCCCGTAGCCCATTGGTGGAGTTCACTAACGCCTGGCCCTCGTGCCTCGCCTTTTCAGGAATTTTTGTACTACCAGGAGAAACTACCTGAGTTCGCGGAGGACGAGGAACTTTCGTCCCTCATGTACGTGTGCCCCCTCTTGTATGCCTGTACCCGTGATGGCTCACATGAGTCCAACAATATCCTGCATCGTTGAATATGTACGCACGTTCGACGCGCGGCTCCAGATTTGGAGACAGACTTATCAAACAAACATATTCCGTCTATGTCGATACGCCGACCGGCCGGAGAAAGTGGCATTTGGGTACGTTTCTGAATGCTTCTATCCTCAGTACCTCTGGATCTCATTCGCACGCTTCCCCGCCTACCATCGCTCACCGCTTACTCCCATCGCCCCAACTCGCATCGGCCCATCTCTGATACGCTCTATTGCTTGCCCATATCCATGCAACCCTCGACCGCCCGTACTGCCCCCCGCCGCCGCTCGCCTCCCCTCCGGTTGGACGTATTGTGTATGCTCCTTCGCGCGGAACGAAACGCAAACAGTCGCGTACTTCACGGGCGAGACGCTCGAGCGTCTGCTCACCGTCGACGACATCCCCGAACTTGCTGCGATTAGGCCCCTAGTGCCCTCCGGCAAGTACACGACGGCACGGATGGCTCGCCAGCGCGCGCGCGCAGAGTCGTCGGGGGTCCCTTTCTTCGGCCAGGACATTAAGCCCCTGCCTCTCGCTAGCTCCTCGTCCAACCTCTCGCCCTTCACCACAACGTCCTCGCACCCTCGGATGTCGCTGTACACGTTCGACCAGGGCGACATGTCGTCGTCTTCCCCACATTCGACGCCATCACCCCAGTCGGACATGCACCTTCCGACGCTGAAGCCGCCGCCCTGGACCCCCCCGCGGTGGTTCGAGGACGAGCTGGCGACGCGCCAGCCCAACCTGAACAGCACACAAAACCAGCGGGTGGCGAGGCAGCACGCGATCAACCTCGCGCCGCTTATATACCTTCGGAAGCAGCCCTACCCGCCACGAGACGTCATGGACGACGACATCCTGCAGAAATTCGACTGCGGGATCGTCTGAAATGAGGCCGGCCATGCAGACACCTGACATGGAACGGCCGCTGGTGGAAGAGAAGGGAGACCGGAGGCGGAAGACAGGCGCGGGGCACTCGGCACGGATGTGCTAGCTTGGCTTTGGGGTGCCCCACGGACGGTGCGCTGCTGTTGTCCCATGGACAGTGTGCGCCCGTCAACGTTCTGTCTTGTGTCGTCTTGTCTCGCTTGCCGGCCGCTGGCTGCCTCATCCTGTCGTCTTGCCTCGTCTCCATATGCTCTTCTGGTTCAGCCTCCGCATCCGCACCCGTAATCCACAGTCCGCAATCCGTAATCGCAATCCGCAATTCTGTTTATAATCGCATCCCTTTGGGGTTCATCGCAGCCTAGGTTCAAAGCCAGAGGAAGGTCGGGTACTGGGACCGGGGGATGTGGATCGACGCCGCAGGTCAAGGGGATCGAGAATCCATCCAAGTCGTCAAGTTGAGGTAATACGCTATAGTGTGGGACGTGGGCGTCGCGCCTGTGTGGGCTCTCGAACCACGTCGAGCGTCCGCAGAGGGCGTAGGATGGTCACGAACCCTTGCCGAGGCGTTCGTACCTTCGGAAGATGATTGTGTTCGGTCAATCGCACGGGTCCTCGCCCAGGCCGCTGGCTCGCAACCCCCATCCGCATCCATCGTCACATTGCGTTTTTGCGTTCTGTCAAGCCGCATCCATCAGGCTGTCCCCTTCCCCAGCCCTCGTCACCCCAACAATCCGTAATCGTACTTTCCCAGTGCGGCGATGCTCTTACCGGTACCACCGTGGTTATTACCGTCCCCAAGCCTCCCATGCTCGCCATCCCGACTCATGTGCTCTCCTGGTATCACTGCATCGTCATCCCCATCCTGCTTCGCTTCGCTGCTGTCGTCCAGCCGTCTGGCAGAATGTAGGCTCTACCGCCCGGTTCGAGACTCACGTCGCAGAGCTGCTCAGCTGGCCCGGAGCATGCTGTACCCGTACGCTTCTATTACTGCCTAATACAATCCTCATTCTGTTTTCCGCACGACCCGTGGAACCGCCATGCTCCTGTGGGTCTCGTGTGCACGGTGACTCGCTCGAGGGTCCGTTCGGAATGATCCCGTTGCCGAGTCGCGGTCTTTTTCCCATTTGTCTCGTTGCAGCACATCGTGTCTCGAGATTTTCGTGCTGAATTGGGGTTGGCAGCTTCTCGCCTGCGCGCTGGCCAGTCCGCGTCTGTTGGGGATTCGCGGACGCGGTCTAGGCCTGGCAGCGAGGAGCTTGTTCGTGTTCTGATCTGGTGAAGGATGTCGCCCTTGACGCAATGCCACATCTTGTCGATGGTCGTTCAAAGGGGTTGCCGCCGGGGAGCTGACGATCCAGTTGTCGATTCTAGATTACCCTGCTCGATGCCACATCGTGACAGGAAGCGCAACACCGTTGCTGAATTCAATCGGGTTCACGGTGCACCGCTGCTGATCGCGTTCCGAATTCTCGTGCATGCGGTGTTGCCATTGCGTTGCGTTCTACCGGGGTGCTTCCCCGTTCTCGACCGCCATCATGGCATGCAACGGAGCTTCGAGCCATCTCCATCATTTGGACCGCTCAGGCTCGTGCATCTGGCACCTGCGTTCTCCGACTGAGTTGCTCGTGCCGTGTATGGTGATGTGGGCATCCCAGCTTGCCACACTGCGAGCACGAGTTCGCGTTCGTAGCGACAGATCAAGTTCCCTGCCACGACGCGAGGGAGGCTAGGCCCAGGTCCGCAGGCGGTGATGACCCAACCAGATGTCAGGTCAGGTAGACGTGGCCATTTGCATTGGCTTTTCAACCGAATGCACTCCCCGCGCCGGCGGTGGGTCGTGTGCGGTTCTTGCGAGGTTCTACCCCAATTCTCTGCGCATACAGTTTTGATCGTGGCCGGTGTGGCTCCCTGTCCCTCCCACTCGTCACACATGATGGGCACATCTGGGGGTTGGCAGGGAGCCGAGGACCGGCAACCCAGAACGAGGAACGCAGGCGTAGAGGAGAAGAGAAGGCGCATGCCCGGGGCAGGAGAGAGAAGGCTTCGCGTACGTGTACGTAGTGGCGGGGGTGGAGCAGCAGCAGCTTCGCGCTTAGCGGGGTCCCTTCTTGATGATCTTCCGCGCGATCCGGCCCACGTCCACTTCCTGCGTACATCTCGTCCAGTAGTCTCGTGCGTTCTGGGAGCGTAGGTTGGTGCTGCTGCTGCTCCAATGGGACCCGTGCCATATACAATCTGCGGTTAAACGACTCAAGACAAAGCGCGTTACCGCCGCATGCGGCCTGCGTCATCGGGCGAACAGGGTGTGCCTTCCAGGCTGGTGAGGCTGAGGAACGCGCCGTCTTCCCCTTGCTCTCGTCATCCTCCCCTCCGCCTTCCCTTCCGTGCTTCCTGCTGTATCCCCTCTTCACCCTATTTCACGCTTTCTCCACCGCACCGCTGTCTCGTCCTTCGCGCGTCCAGGCCGCGCATAGCTTGCCGTGCCCCGCGTCCGCGTTCGCACGCGCCCATCTTCGCGGGTTCTGCCTTCTCTCCCCCGCCATCGCACCCGGCACGGCACACGAGTCGGGCAGCCCGCACCCCACTCCCCACGATCAGTGGTGTGCGGATGAAAGAGACTCAAGCGAAATGAAAGGGCACGAATATGACTCAATGGCCCCCAGGCGGAACAGAAGCCCCCCCTGGCCACTCCCAGACGCGGCGTGGCCACGGGGGCTCCCCTTCAAGCTTCTTCTCTGAATGCCTCCTGCCACTCCGTCCGAAATGAATGGCGAGCAGTGGCAGAATGACCAGATCGTGGCTCGCCAAATCTGCCCGTGGGCCGCGAAATCTGCGGCGGGCCTTTCAGGCCCTCGCGTGACCGCGACGGGTCTGCGGCGCACGCACGAGAGTGCAGGGCAGCCGGCGGACGCCGCGCATATGAGGCCCACGCGGACATGGGGAACGGCCGGGGCCCGCACAAACCGCGCTGCTTCGCAGACTCTAGAGGCTGCAATCTTGGAGTGCAGTGCGGAGGTGTGCGGTACTAGCTAAGTATGCAGAGGCGGCTTCGATTGGGGCGAAACGCTAATGCATACATACATCCAGTAAGATGAACATCCCGCTTCTGAATCATCCCAACGGAGCATTACGAGAGGGGTGGGCATGGAGGACGTACTTACCGTACTGCATTAGACTAGATGTGTGCGTGGTCTGTGCCCAGAGTGCTCGCGCGCCGCAATGCAGAGGTGCGCGAGCGCGATCACGCGTCCCGGCGTGCACCATGGTGGCTCGAATTTCATTTCGTGGTTGGATTGAGCCCGCCCTAGGCAGACCCCGTCGAAAGGTGCGACAATGCGAAGTCGGAGCCCGTTCGAAGGCGACTTGGAAGGCGCGTCGTTCCTGGGTACCTTGTGCCCTGGAAATAAAGAAGAAAAAACATAGATCGAGTGCGACCGAGTCGCGACTCTCAACATGCCAATCTTTTTTCTGATGCCGTCGAGGCCCGTCGTGTATACCGCCGGCTATTCGCGGACGAACAAAAGCTGCAGGGATAATCAGCATGTCCGCATGTCCGCGAAGAAGGGGGGTGCTCGTAGCCGACCCACCTTGGCGGATTCGGAGCTCGGAGGGCGCATATACCTAAACCCACATCGTCTAGACGGAGACATACCAGTGGTAGTAGGCACGCGGGAGTGTGCCAGGCCTATGGTGGAGCCTCGTCAACGCGCGACGGAGCCTTCGCGCGTTCGCGCAGATCTACGCAGAGTTGCCAGGTTGCCGAGGCTTCTCGCGAGCGCTGGGCGCGGGTCGTATGGTAGCGTGGCACCTGCAGCGTCCAGCAATAGAGATGGACGAAGATGAAAGATGGGTATTGTCAGCGCGCGTCGAATCGAAGGGGGCGTTCCCAGATCCAGAACCCGGGAAGGGGGCGGTATCCAACACTTGGCAAAAACGTACCGCTGCTTGGCCAATGCCAATCCTGGGGCTGTGGACGTGGACACTGGACACCGTGACTGGACGGACGGTGGCCCAGGGCTCAGAGTCGCGCACGCCGCAGCGGGAACACTCGCGCCGCGTGCGTTCTGGAGCGAAGCCAGAGGCCAGAGGCCAACTACGGTGGCGCAACGAAGATCTTCCAGCAGTTCTTCGTTCGACGCTCGGACTCCGGGCTCTGGTGGCTGGCATATGCAAATGCAAATGCACATGCACATGCGATCGCCATCGCCCCCCATCGACGCCATCGCCGGGAGAACGCAGCTCGTCTGCATCGGCAGAAGGCGTGTGCATTCAGTTTTAGCTGCTGCGAAGCCGCCTGGCAGCAGACGGGCAGTGGACACTGGACAAGAAAACCTGCAGCGCAATTTGCACGAAGAAGCCCCCGTGGCCACAGGCCACCGACGGCGGGACCCGCGCAGCAACTGCAGCCTGAGCCCGGTGCCAGGGCCACGCGCGCGCGGGCGTCCCCCCAAATCCCAAGCTCGCCGTAGGCCCTCTTGCTGCTGGGTGCGATCCCGGGCGGGCGTGGGCGCAGGGGCTCCCAGGCCATTCAGTCGCGATTGAGTCGAGTGCAGTGCGCGCGGACGTTTTTGCCAGCAGCTGACCCGCCGGACGGGCGAGAACGCCACGCGGCTCTCACGTCTGCGGTACCCATGACTCCCGGGGCGTGGCTCGCGTTTGCGCACGCCCCCGCGTTGGCGATGGCAGCGGGGGGTGGGGCTCGATCGCGAACAATTGCAGGCGAGTACAGTAGGCACGTACCGGTTTGTACTAGCATGCCGCTGCGACAGCGAGTATCTGGCAGCGGACCGCGAAAGCCTACTTGACGCTGAGTGTGAGCATCGGGTTTCAGTTTCTGTTGAGTATTTGTCGAACATTGATTCGAAGTTCTTGTCTGCAGTCAGTGCGAATGAGCCGCGGCGGCTGCGGTCATCGAGGCAGGGATTGGCTGCAGGCTCAGTTAATGAAGTGAGACAGACGGCTGTATACGGATACGCACGGGCTCGGACGCGGCTCTTGGTTTTGGGTTTGGGTTTTGGTTTTTGGGAGAGGGAGACAGAGTGCCGGGCCGGAATGGACGGATCGAGGAGACTGGGAGCAGGGCGGCGGCGCGCGGGCGTGGGTGTGGCCGCTAGGCCCTCGCAAGCGTCGCGAGACGGAATATGAACGGCTATGACGGGGGGCCCAGAGGCTCCCGGGTCCGATCATCGCAGCACGGCGGGCACGGCAGGTGTTTCGGGATCAGGGAAACGGTCAGGAAATAAAGACCGAATTTTCAAGTTTCTCGGCAGTTTTCGGGCCCAAGGTGTTTCCACGAAGAGGAAATTGCCAGAAAACAGGCCGGGAAACAGGCTACATTGTTCGAAAACACGATGTTTTAGTTTCTGACTTGTTTCCCGGAGATTTCCCTTCTCTGGAAACACCTCACCTGCTTCCCGCGTCCAAACACGTCTTCTAAACACCCAGGAAAATTGTCGTTTCTTGGACCCCTAAATACCCCGAAATTGACCAAGAAACTTGAAGTTTCCGTAGAAGTCTCCCCATTGTTTCCAAACGCTCGAAACACCCACCTTGCCCGTCGTGCTAGCGACTGCTGAGAGCTGCTGGGGCCCTGTTCGGGCGCGTCATGATCAAAATCTACAGAAGACGTCCGACGCGGGCATGCGGGCAGGCGCAGCCGCGACGTGGCGCAAGGTGCTGCACAAATTGTGGGGCAGATTTCGAAGACATTCCGCGTCGGCGGGTGGATCTCGCCGGCTAACGAGGGGCGCAACACGCGCAAGGAATCGTGCCCACCCCAGTCCTTGTCAATGTGCAGTCGTGGGCAGACGTCAAAGAGACTCGACAAGGGCCGGCATTGGAGGGGTGCTTGGCGAGGTGGCTGCGCGATGTCGGATGACGAAAGAAGCAAGGTCACACTGGGCGGGGAGCTGGAAGGTTGGGGCGATGCGGCGGAGGGGGTTTGCTTGGTCTGGGACAGACGAATGGAGGATAGCGCGGCCGGCCGCTGGAGGTGTTTTGGTATTTGTCGGGGCGCGCGCGGGACGTCGTGCGCGAACTTTGAAGTCATGAGTCGCGTTGTCGGAAGGTCGCGCGGGTGCGCGGGCGTGTCGTGGCCAGGCGCTCAGGCGCTCACGATGGGCGCGAGCTCGATCGCGCAGGTTCCGGAAGCTCTTGCCCAGCTCTTGCCTTTCTACCGCACACCAAGCCCGAGGCGGGGCAGACGCCGATCGAGTTCATGGGCATGCCGCCCTGGCTGATGCGAATGGGACACGGCAGATCCGGTATGATGCTTGTCCTCTTTGGGGCAAGCCGACCGCCCCATACCATCATCGATTCGGACCCAAACTTTCCCAAAGGCACCGCAAGCGCACGCCCGGAGGCAAATGTCGTTGACGTTGTCACATTCTCGCAGACAGGCGATCGACCAGATCTACCTCCGCCACCAGCTCGAGCGCCACCTCCAATATTTCTCAGTCTCCGATTCCACGCACACCCACTCCAAATAGCACCTTTCAGTCACCCTTCCCCGACAAATGCGCATGCCTTCGCGCTCCCAACGGCAATCCCATCACCCCCTTTCCGCTTCTGCCCTGCCATCACGGCCCAATGACTCCAAGACCCGTTGCAATGCAATACAATTCCGTTAGTCTCGACGCCAATTCACGCCAGCAGCTGGTCGTTCGTGATCCAGGCCCTAGGACATGGTTCCAGGCAACGCACATGTTGCCCGCAGCCTCAGCCATGTTCATGTCATGCATCGCTACCTCCGACACGTCCGCTGTGACCTCACTAACCAGTCTATGCCCGAATTCGACTGCCAATCCCACCTAACGTCCACCTTCTGACGTCTCGTCTCCTCATGGCTCTCTCCGATGATGGGCGGCCAGTCAGGCGACTCCTAATACGCAACACGCAACTCTCGGAAGAGCCCACCAGAATTCCGGGGTGACTGTCGATTTCAAGCCCAGTGTTCCAAACAGACTGTCGAATCGCCGGTGGCGGTAGGCGAGGTCGGCACTGAGTCTGAGAAGACCTCCCGTTACTTACGTACACCAACCGTGCGACGACGTGCGACGACGCGATGTGGTCCATACCTGTGCATCGCGGGTGCGCCTCGCGTACGCGGGAATGATGGTTGGTGCGCGTATGTATGTTGACATGCGTTCGCGTTGCGAATCGCCTCCCGCGAGCGCGACCCCCACACGCGCGGGTAGCTTTTCTGGGTGTGGATGTGGGTCCTAAGTAGACCCGGCTGCCTTCGAGCATCGGGGATCGGGGTCGGTGCTCTGATGGCTCCCTGGCTTGTGCGAACGAGGGCCCGAGGCCGTCGACGCGGATGATGTCAGCGGCCAGGCTTGGGTGTCCGCCTCGAGACTGCCCGCACAAATCGGATGCGAACTCGAGGAACGGGGGTGTGCCCTCCCGACATGATTCTAGCGTCGAACGGGTGTTGGGCGACTGCCCACAGCTCACACGCTGGGATGGCGTTATCGTCATTGGGCACGGGTGGCGTGCGAGAGTCAGGTGCGAACGAAGACCGAATTGGGCCCCGGACGCCCTGCCAACGTTTGTAGACTGCACTCCGCTCGGGTTTCTGTCGGACGCTTTATATGCGGAGGAAGCACAAGGGTGCGGGCATGACCTGGGCATCAGGTTAGTCATCTGCCAGTTTCTTTCCGCGAAGGTTTGGCGGGGGACAAGGGACGGGAGGACGGAAGTATGGAAGGATATGCAGCGGGTGGACGGCACGCGGACTGACTCTGAGTGGGAGGCCTGAACAAGCTTGGACGTCAGCGGTGCGCGTTGCTACGGGGGTGGAGTGGGAGAGGGGATGGGAGGGATGTATTGGAAAGAGGCCCAAAAGCGCACATATTCGACTCCGGGTGCCTGATCAGAGACCGCGCATTCGGCAGGGAGGGGGGCAGCGGCGGCGAATGGAAGCAGGCGAGAGGGGGGCCCCACGAGGGGGTCGTGGGGGCAGGAGGAGGAGGGAGGTGGGCAGCGGTTGGCAGAGGCTGGGCAGAGCCTATGGACGCGCGAGAGTGGTGGCATCGGGGCATGCGCGCGTGCATGCGCAATTGCAAGGGTAAAGAGCAGGGACGATCATTCAATGGGATAATAGCATTGATAGGGTTTGCTTTCTATGGGGCAGCTGTGACTAATGGCCGATCTCGATTGCCAGGATTAGATTGGGAGCGAGTACCACTCACCTGGCCCGCGCCGTGTCCTCGGGTCCTGAGTGTCCGCTATCCCGGTTCTGGTCTCTCGCCCACATCCCCTCTTAATATTTCTAGACTTAATCCTTTCCCTGATGCGGCTAAAGAACCTCGCTCTACTGCTACCACCGCCCTCTTCCTCTCCCTGATCAAATCAGACACCAGAACCCGATATCTATATAATCGTCCTCTCCCCACCTCCTCCTCTTGCTGCCTCTTCACCCCTCCGACCCCTCCGACCCCCTGCCGCCCAGTCGGCCCTCCTCCCCCTCCCCCCACGGTCCTTCTTCACATCGTATCCACCATGCAGCGGCCCACCCTCACCGACGTCCACATCCGATCCGCCGCCGACGCCCACAAGTTGTTCTATGCCGTCCAACTCGGTCTCCTCCCCAAAGTCGAGAAGCGTCTCGATGCGAACGAGCGCGCAGCACTGCGGCCAGGAGACGTCTATGTGTGGGAGGAGAAGGGGCCGAATACGGATTCCTTTAGCGTTAGTATGGAGAGGTTCACGGAGGGCAAGTCTTGGACGGCGTCCCGCGTCCGGGAGGTGCGTGTTATCAACCCTCTTCGTGTTATCGTGCGCTCAACGTTCGCGGTGCGGACGTTGACAGGACTTCCTCATGTACTTTGAGAGCCCCCGCAAGAGCAAGGGCAATGCGAGGTGTGTCCTATTACCCCCGAGCTATCTGCGCCTGTCATGGACCCTTGCCGGCGCGCTATAGAACTTCCGAAAACCAGGTCGTCCGCCCCGGCGAGCAGGATCTGTACATTAAGCTCACCTATTCGGTGATACGCGAAGACGTCTCCAAAGACGGCTCCCAGCCAAATAACTCCGACGACAAGCAAAAGAAACCGCCAAAGTGGCACATGAGTACGCCTTCCTCACGTTCTGTTGTGCGAGTGCTGACCAACGCCATACGTCATCCAGACGCGTACTTCACTAAATTGACCGAGGGCCAGCTCCGTACGATAGACGACATCCCGATGCTTCGCGAGCTCCAAGTGCCAGAAGGCATCTTCCGGAGCGCACGAACGACGAAGCCCGGGAAACGGGGGGAGGGATCGCGCACCGCGAGTTCGACTGTGAAGCGCATGTACGCCCCCTTTCCACCTCATCCTACACGTCGTGTTCGGGACTCTCCGCCGCCCCCTCCACCCTTCCCCGCTCCCGGTCCCAGTTCGATCAGCAACACGTCGATGCCGATGTCTGTTCCAGACGGCTTTGCGCCGCCTCCGCCGGTTGCCTCGACCTCAGGCTCAGTGCCCCTGCACGCCCTCCCTCCTGTTACGTTTAGGTGTTCTGAGGTGATTTTGTCTCCTTGACTGCAGATCGTGTTGGTATTTACGGCGCAATCCGCAGTCGTCACTGGCTTCCGCGCTCTCCCATCCCGACATGAACCTCATCGAAGAGGTGAAACCCCCTCTCACACCGCCGACTGCTACTCTGTATACTCCCACCATTGCCACGGCGGTCACCCAGCCTACACCACATTACGCATGGACCTCGGAAAGCCCTACATCGATCACGGCCCCGTTCCAGGAAGGACGTCTCGCGAACTCGCACTCCCCAGCATCGTCGGAGCGCTCCATTCACTCTAACCGGTCCATGCACATGTCGCCCAGTCTATCGAGCGCATCCACGACATCGTCGCAGGAGTCGCCCATACTCATGGCTGCGACTCCGCCGCTTTGGGACGATGGCGAGCCATACAAACCCGCTCCAATTTTGCCAGTCAACGCCGCGCAGGAGCCCCGTGTCGACTTGGCCCCGCTTGAGGCGCTCCCTCGTAGTCACGCATACCGACGATGCCCCGCGGACGATCGCGCGCTGCGACTTCTCGCACTGGGCCCTGGGACGCGATGAGGCGCATACACGAAGTAAACGCCATATTTTGGGATCCAGTTCGGACTGTCGCGTCAATGCCGTCACGTCAACCCGCCACTCGTTCCGAGAACACGCTACCCCGGGCTGTTCAGCCCTGCGCGCGCCATTAGTACTGGGAGATCGATGATTGCACTACAGCGCCCGGACCGCAGGCGTGGCTTCGGAGGTGGGCGATTCGCCCGCCACCCCGCCGGCAACGCCAGCGGTTCTTCATGCGAACTCGACAAATGTGGTTCGCGTCTCCCTCCGCCTTCGCGATCGTGTTCGCGTCCGGCGGTCGGGCGATTGTCGGGCTCACGGTTGTACACTAGAGCGAGCGGGCTTCGTTTGCGCAGCGATAAGCGCGGCCGGGAGTTGTTTGATATGTTTTCTTCCATGATTCCATCCGTCACCATTGTGGCGTCTAGCACGTACGTACGGCTCCCTTGCATGTTGCATGTTGTTTTATATTCGGCGCCAGCGCTCGGAAGGGGCGCTGGACGCGGATGAAGTCCCCCCGCGCATTCACAGTACTTGTACAGTATTCGGTTTCGGTTATACCAGCACCACGGACACGCATAGGCATAGGCATCGAGCATACACACGTCTCTCTCATCTCCCATATCACCGTATCGTCATTTCACCTCGCAATCTCATTCATCGTGGATATCCAAATTCCAGACCGGCTTCTCTTCCGAGATAAGTTCCCAGACGCGCGAAGGCAAGTGAGAGCTTGGAGCTGGCTGGACGACGCGATCCTTGTGTGTTTTGTACATAATGGACAGCAGAAAGCTTTTCCGGGCATCGCGACGCCGCATCCTCGATGTGGAAGCAGCAGGGCTTCGTTTTGTCGGTTCGCCCTGATACATTAAATTCGAGGTTCCTGCTGCCTGCGGGCCTTTCGGGTCCTGAATCGTGCTCGGTGACCAGGGCCGCTGCGTAGGTTGCCCGTATGTACTTGCTGAGCTTAACTCAGACTGGGGCCCAGACACTTGGGTGAGTACGAGGATTCGAAGTTAGTGCTCCCGGTTTCGGGCCATGAGAGGCGGATTAGTATGCTGGATCATCGATGATTCAGGCGGTATTCTGGGTACCATAACGACCATGCGTTCGCCTGGGCTTGTCTCACTCGGAATGAGAAGCTTGCCGACCCGAAAAGACCCCGGGTTCAACGTTCAGTGGGCCGGTGCGCTCTCGCCCCAGACATAGCGTGATCGAATGCAAGCTTAGGCGGTGGGGCGGGCAGTCTAGTAGACATTTACGTCACTGTCGCTTAGCCGAGGGCGTGACGTGCTCCGGTCACGGGCGGGAATTTCTATATTAGGGTGAAAGCCCGATATGGGGCGGCTCCAAGAGCTTGATTTGGTACACTTGGCAGTGACTCGCCCGACCTGCGCCACAAAGCCATCCACTCTTGACTCCGCTCATCGCTCTCGCACCATCGCCGCTCTGCCGTCGCCGACCGTGATTTCAGCCATCGACTCTTCTCAAGCTTCTTCCGCCACCTCCTCCTCGAGCACGCGTCGTCATCGAGACTGATCGCCACCCCTCGTCGCCTGGATCCGGCGCACACGCCCTCTCAAGTTCTGTTCCTAACGAGCTGCAGCTGTTTCTTGCCTAGCTCACCCCCCGAATTTCAACACACGGCGCTGATTACCGAAAGCCTACCGCAATACCTGGCGAAGGTGCAGACGTCAGACTACAAGTCCTCCTGCTTTACTACGCTGCCAAGCACATTATTGCTACTCGATGCCGGAGCCGAGTTTGACGTTGCACGGTAAGTGCTTGCACGTTATGTCGCATCCACAACCCTAGGCCTGTGCCACTCCACTGTTCTCGCACGGCATGCCGGCCGCGAATGGAAGATCTGGCACGCAAGACAAGGATGCACCCCAACAGAAGGGAGGCTGCAGCCCCTTCGTGAGATGAATGCATCGCGCCGCCGACAGGCCAGGCAATCTGTCACCTGGTGACAATTCCCATCGAGAGATCGCTCCCGCCGCGTCGGAGCTGGGCTCGTGTGTACGGGTGGCGGTTAGAGTTACGTTGAGTGTCCTGTGTCCCGGCTTCTGGGCCAAGCCACGATCCAGGTCCCGGTCCATCCTCCCTCGCATCCACACCGCGCAGCAGCACCCCGAACCTTCTGTGGATGCAGGATGCTTAATGCCCGTCATGGGACGCCGTTCGCCACTGACGATGGCTCGTCCCATCGGACATTTCGCGTAAGCTTGACGTTGATGGTTATGTAGTCTTCGGGTGTACGTCCTTTTCGGGGTGCTGGCTAGAGGCTGTTTGGCGACATCGGACGCTGCGGCGTCCGTCGACGTCAACCACATCCCGCGCCTTCACCTTTCCTATTTTCGTAAAGTTGCTCACCTGCATGCCTGCTGTCTTGTTCTCTACCCGACTGAATGGGCCTCTGCCTCCTAAACGCTAAGCAATTAAGGGTGTTGGTCAGATCAATCTCGTCCGGTGCCTCGGTGAAACATACGAATTTGTTTTCCAAGACGCATCATCGTTTAGTGGCCGCGCACAGATGTCCCCTGATGCTAAAGACTGCGCCTCGCCCAGGGAGCGCTTCGCCACCACTGGACGAGGAGCCGCCTCCAAAGCCCATAGCGAACGCTGACGCGGACGCCAACGCCGACGTGTCGGCTCGCCTGCCGACCCCTACTCCTAATTCAATACCACTTTCTCTACCACCATCCCCGCCGCAACCCGAGATGCCGAGCCCCGAGCCCCTGTCGGCGGCTGTCGACAGTCCTAGTGTCGCTGGAAGCCCGAAGGTCGACCACACGAGCCTCCCTCCAGAGCTATGGCTAGAGATTTTCCGGTACGCTACCCATGTGCCTCGCGCCCGCTCGATCTCCCCGGGTGATCCTTTCGTGCCCGAGCGGCCCGTTGACTACGTGTGGGGGATGAACTCGCCCATTGCATCCATGCGCACGAAATGCACACTCGTCCGGGTGTGTAGGGCGTGGAGATCGATCGCGACCGAGCTGCTGTACGAGCATGTCGTCCTCAGCAGCCCTCGCCGTCTCGATATGTTTTACAAGACGCTTCTCGAGAGCCACAAGGAGCTCAAGGAAACGGAGAATGGGAAGCACGAAATCGTCATCGGACAGGGATACGGCCAATGGGTCCGCCACCTCGAAGTCCAACGTTGGATGCGGGCAGGCCACGCTCAAACGTTTTGGCAAGCCGTCGTACGCACCGTCTCATTCTGCTCCCGTGTCCGTGTCTTCAGTGGCTTTTGGCAAGAGCCGATCCCTGAAGGCTTTCTTCCCGTACTCGCCAAATACCTCCCGCCCACGCTCGAGGAAATATATTGGCAGCAGGACAGCGTCCTCATCGCTGTCAAGGAGCTCCCACTTCTCACGACGTCAATGCTCACTAGCTTCCCCGCAATCCGGGTGCTCGACCTCCGGAAGATCTGCGTGCTCGATGCGGAACGCAGCCTCCAACACGTAACGTTCGGCAGTCTCTCCCTCCCAAACGTACGGTACCTTGCGTTGCCGACGTGCCCCTTCCTGCTTCGATACGCGAGCAAGCAGGATCTGCCCACCCTCCACCACCTCGTGATAGACGCCGCCGGCGCCCCACGGACGGTGTACGCGCCGCTCGCGACCAAGGAGCTGGTGAATTTCCTCGAATGCCATGGCGAGAAATTGAGGACCGTCGAGCTTCTTCCCTCAAATACCCAGTCGCTGCGCCCGGGCCCAGTCAGCATCTCTGCGTTTCTTGCGCCCAATGCCTGCCCCAACCTCGAGACGCTCGTCTTCGACTGCCGGGAGAAAGTCCTCTCCGTCACCCTCGACGCCCTCATGCGCCACACGCCGCGCAACGCCTCTCAACAGCAACAGAAGCAGCCACAGCAACCTAATGGCACGCCCGGGCAAGTCGCGAACGTGGCAGACCCGGCGCCCGCCGTCGTCAACCTGGCATACTTCCATGCAGGCTCGCCCTCGCTCCCCCTGCTCGACACGCCGCACACGAGCCTACGGCGCGTCGGCTTGCGCGGCGTGGGCATCAGCAAGCTGTACCCGAACCGACCGGCGCAGGCGCAGGCACACCTGGAGGCGTTTGCGGCGTACCGCGTGCTGTTCCCTGCCCTCGAGGTCGTGCGGACGCTTGGGTTCCTTGTGGGCACGTCGACGGACCCGTTCGCGCCCGACGTGTTTATTTGGTGGACGGAAAAGTTCGAGCGCGTCGGGGTGGACTTGCAGGACGGGGAGGGGGTCGTGTGGATGCTCGAGGACCCGGTCCCGGAGACTCCAAGTCAGGCTGAGGGTGTGGGGAAATTGGCAGCGGAGGCACAGGGCGGCACGGTTGGGGGGAGGGGCGGGAAGCGGGAGATGAAGGAGGCAGAGGTGCAGACGGAGGAGGTGACGGACGCGAGCTCGTCGGTTGCGCGGGTTACTATGTGGGGGTCTGCGGATGATTAGCGGGAGGGGAAGGACTTGGAGAGGTTAGAAGTCGCTAATGCCGGACGACGAGTGCCCGTGCTGTGTAAATCATTGCTATCATATTCCATTGATAATGCGTTGATTGGACCGTTTCACTTTCCGGACATACTGGACCTGACCGGAGTCCGGTGAATTCGGTCACTCGGTTAACCTGGGCAGATGTGGTCACGTGAAAGAAGGATTAAGTGCCTCATGGCTGTCGCTTCACCAACGCCGCATGGCTTGGGTCGCTGCACCCGGCAGCCCTAGGCTGGCTACCCCCGTCGTTCCTTCTCTCCGCACAATCTGTGCTCTGTGGTGTCTATATCCCCGGGTGCTTCCTCCTCGCCTATCATGGATGAGAACGCCCCTCCGTCGTACAACGATGACATGGCCCGGGCGGAACTAAAGCGCAAGTTTACGGCGTTGGTGAAGGACCAGCAGGACATACAGGATCTGTTCAAGACGATCGCCAGGGAGCTTCAGGCTACACCGGAGATCGGAGACAGGCATCCGCTGCTCAACGAATGGGAAGGATTGCGGGAGGTGAGCGCTTTTTCGTCCGTTCATCGACCACGAGCGTTCTCATGTTCGCGTAGAGACACAGGCAGACATATAACAAGTCCCGACATAATGCGTCGTGGTGCTCACGATACCTTGAGAGCGCGTGTCTATATTTCATGACCTGGTGTGTCCGTAGTTCTGATACCTCGCTCATCTTTAGATTTCGCAAAGACCATGATACCTATGTCGATATCCCGAGAGTTGCCGGAAAAGAAGGAGATGATCAGGCTTTTCCTTGAGGTCCGTTGCGAACCGTATTCAAGCAGAGATGCCTTCTGTATTGCCTTCCTCACCCCATCTATATCGACAGGCTATTGGGGCACACTTAGAGGCTGCGAAGGAAAATATGGACGGCTTCAGCCAGCTTGCGCGGGACGTCGAGGCCTTCCCGCCCAAAGTCGCTAGGGTGATCGGGATAGCGAACACTACAAGCTGGGGAGAGGGCCTCGTTGGGATGGTCTGCGCAGGTATCGAGAAGTACGCACCGGAGTTGGCAAGTGAGCCTTCCCGAAACTGATCTTGTTTTTGTCCAGGTTGTGGAACAGTATTTGGCAGGTTCGTTTCATGTTCAATACCGTTGAATATTTTATTTTTTCGGTTCTCAAAATGGGTTGGTTTACACCTCAGATGTTAACTGGTCTCCTGACGAATCTGGCCTACGTCCTGGATGCCGCACTCGCACGATTGGGGAGAATAAGCTTTTCGTTTTGCGGAGGCTCTATTGATTTTTGGGTCAATCCCTGTGCGTGTCCTCTCCATCTATCCTTCGACTTGTGGCGGAATGCTTCAGTAGAATATTTGTTGCCTTTGTCCGCCGTTCCTATCATCGTGGCTCTAATCTCGAGGACGGCGTATACTTATTACTTGTTTCAGATGGATCTCTCAGGGAGGAGTTGAAGCCTCATAGGCTAATCCATAGCGAACCGATGGATAATAATTACGACATGCTTCAAGACAAGCTCACCGGTTTCGAAAGTGCCTGGCAACTTGTGCACCTTAAGTGCTCTCAACTTCTCGCAGATGTTGAGTTAGCGCAGAACTTTGCAGCGGTATGTCCTTCGTTATGCACCTTTCTTCCTCACCATTTTGTCCGTGATTCCTCCTCTTCGAAGCAGGTTTTCCGTGGCCTTTTCCCGCTGGCCAAACTGTCTTTTGACATTATTGACTTTCCTTTACACAAACAGGGCGAACTTCCCGTCCCGCAGGCGGTTGATACCCACTTGGAAGCAGCGGCGGTGACTGCATTGGATGAGTCGCTCATTGAATGTTTGAGAGCATATTCTAAGGGCCAGCTCCCAAACATCCCTTGATGGACTTCATGCGGCGTGCGCCAGCTCGCATAGGCTATTTATTGCATGGACTTGTATCATCTGAATGTATTCGTCCGTCAGCCGTAGATCTTGTAGCGTGTATAACTCGCTGGCTATCCTTGTACGGCTATTGTATAGCTCCATTGTGATATCCCTACTTACCAGGAACTGTGCCGCTCTACTCTTGGACTTTGCCAGTTGCTCCCAGTGAGTCCTGACCGATTCTACTACGAGCACCTTAATCTTAATCCTTGGATCAATGCCTCCGGCAACTTGCCGGGAACCAAGTGCCAGTGGTGCACGTACGACCACGTGATGATAGGCGGCCATTGTGCCTCATGGCTGCAACATGGCTGCGCCTCGCGCTCTCGATAAGTAGACTACACCGTCACGCTCGCTGGCGGCCTGCGCACCGCGCGCAGCAGCCGGTCTGCGATACCTCAGTCTGCTGTCAGCCCTACTTATCTCTTCAGCTGGCCTCTGACGACAGGCTCATATCTCGTCTACCATGAACGATAGCGCTCTCCCCACCTACAGTGATGTCCAGGCGCATTACCGGGCCCGGTCGGAGCTGAAGCAGAACTTCGCGACGCTGAGGAACGACCAGCTGGACATCCAGGACCTGTTCAAGACTGTCGCGACGGAGCTCGGAGCCACACCCGAGATCGGGGACGGGCATCCGTTGAGCAAGGAGTGGAACGTTCTGCGTCAGGTGCGCGCTCGCCTCGTTCTTGTCCAGAACTGTCCAAAGTTTGACAGCATGGGGGCCTTTGGGCGCGCATAGAGGCATAGGAAGATTTATCGCGAGTCCCAGCAGAATGCAGGGCTCTGCGCCCAATTTTTAAAGAGTGTGTACCCAGGCTGGGCTTGTATGGAGCGTCTGTCAATGCTTATGACCCTTTTTCAGACTTTGCAGAGATCCTGGTCCCCTTGTCGCAATCCCAGGATTTGTCGGTCGATCAAAAGAAAGTGATGATCGGAAAGTTTCTGGAGGTATGGGTTATCTCGTCCGACCGACGGCGTTGCCATTCGGTGCCCGTTGACTATATGCGATCTTCCGCCTCTATAGACCATTCCAGTCCATTTGAACTTCGCGAAGGATAACGCGGAGAGCTTTATCGATCTCTCGAAGGATGTGGAATTGTTTCCGCGCAAGGTTGCGGCCGCATTGAGAATCAAAGCGGAGCCGGCTGGTTTCTTTGGAAGCATCTGGACGGGGATCGAGGGGTACGTTCGCTCAGGCTGCTTGGATCTCGCCGTTTTACGAATACCGCCACTGTCCCTTCAGACTATGTTATACGATCTGGCAGGTTCGCTCCGCGTTCAACTTCTATATATTGCTAAATTGTCCGCGCCGCGACTGACTTATTGTCATATCTTGGCCATGGGCTACAACGTTTATCCGCCCCACCCCTTCTTCCGTAGACCCTGAACAGGCTCTTGACGAAGCTAGTATACACATTCAAGGTCGCACTTGCTCGCCTCGAGAAGTTGCGATTCTCGTGCTGTACGTCCTCATTCGCTCCGTAGGTGCCTAGTTCTGAGGTGATCTATACATGATGTTCTAGTTGGCATCTCGGTCGACGTGCATCTTCACCGAGGTAAGGTTTCACGACATCGTTCTGCGTCGCCCGCCGGCCTTGATCCGCTGACATATCAACTTGCTTCGACCTGCGGACTTGCGGACTTGCGGCTAACTACTCGGCGCCCTTTAGACGAATCGCTAGAACAGGCACCAATGCTCCAGAACGGGGAACACGAGCTTCAAACGCGCGAACAAATAGCAGCCGAGGTCCAGGATAACTGCGATATGCTCCAGCACAAGCTAACGGCGTTCGAGAGCGCATGGCATATTGTCCGGCTTGCGTGCTCCAGGCTCTCCTCCGACCTCGCGCTCGCAAGGAGCTTCACAATTGTACGTCACGACGATCCTCGTAAAATCATATACGTTTCCGTTCCGTCTCCGGTCCCTTTCTATCATCTTCTTACGTTCCTCGTACACATGCACGGTCCCTTTGCTACTCAGCCGAGTGCCGGCCGAACGCTCACTGCTTCTTTCCACGCGCACAGTGCTACCCGCCGGTCCCGCAGGCTGTCGACACCAACCTGAGAGCGGCGGCGTTGGTGCATACGCCGCTCGTCGAGTGTCTGAATGCTTACGCCGTCGGCAAGGTCCCCGAATTCGTCTGACCAACGTGCATTTCGCAACATTTATTATTATCCGGGTCACATCCCGACTGTCGATATCCACCGCATCACTGGCCCTGGCACTGTATACCTTCAATCTCACGACGCTTCATGTTTTTCTGCTTGGCTCTGTAGCATGTTCCATCCTGTACTTCATCCCACGTGTGTTGTCCATATATCTATGCACCATATGTGATTTGTATGCGGAAACAATGGGGGGCGTGTATTGTTGGGAAATATGCCGATCGTGAGTATCATAAGTCGTGATGAGTGAATCCATGAGCCACGACGCCTTCACTAAACCCCACATGCGTAGCCGGACATATATTCCGGCCGCGGGGCGTAAGTGGGCCAAAATCCCCACCTGGCCCACAAGTACGCGAGCTCGTGCTCGTCGTACGGAGCCTGCGCCGGGATCTCCTCAGGGACAAACGTGGGTTTGTGGCCCCCGCGACCTGGGAATACCCACCCATACCATTCTCTACAACTGGGATGTGACCTCAACGGATCTCCAGAGGCCCGGAAGAAGCCGCAACGCGGCACGGAGATACTAGGCTCGTAGAGACCGAGCGCGGCGCAGAGGTACGCCTCGTCCTTCGCAGAGAAGTCGTCGGAATAGAGGCTGTACGAGTGCGCCTCGAGCTCGTCGGCGGGGATGCCGAAGATACGTAGGGGGTGAGATAGGGAGTTATCCGCGACTGACCGTCCTTCGGCGAGGTACCAGGCAGAAAGGGATGCAGGTATCCAAGGGGCAGGGGTTGGGACATCTGCACAGCTGTACCCGGAGACTGACGGCGAGAAGGGCGGAGATGGCGACTCCCCTGTTAATTCTGGTGCGTCGAAAAAGAAGTCCGCGAGGGAAGAGCTAGACGAGGTAGAGGAATGGTCGGCAGAGGGAAGGAGCATAAGAGGTCGATACATCGAAAGGGGGCGCGAAGGAGAAGGCGAGGTGCTAGCGAGTGAGACATCCGACGAGGTCGACGATGCCAACAAGCTGAGTGGCCTAAAGAGCTGCGCGATGGAAGAGAAGGACGAGCGACGTGAGATGGGTGCCGAACGAGAGCTTGAGGTGGCCCTGGCGACAGCGATGAACGAGGTCGAGAAGACGCTGCTGAGGTTGCTGCTGGCGTGCGTCGGCGACGGGGACATGCCGAACAATGAGCAACTAGACGAGAAATCAAGAGCCATGTTGGACGGCGCTGGAGACTGGGCTGAGATCGAAGTCGAAGAGAAGCTGGGACTGAGAAGACCAGCCATATCTAAGCCAGACTCAGTCGCCTGGTTAGAGCTCAGGCTTTCCGCCGTCCCAGTTTCCGTAGCCAGCTCATAGTGGCGGCCAGGTGCGGGGGTGCAGAATACAGAGCCTTCGACATAGAAACGCTTCCTGACGAGGGCGTGGTTAAAGCGTGCCGCGATGCTGCAGATGTCCGAGTCTGAGAGCAACGTGACGGAGGTGGCGTCCGAGTGCCAGGTCGAGTTTGAGCTGCTGTCAGGGTCACCGAAACTGGAATCCACCGAGTCTCGAGTGGAAGATGAAGCGGCGTCCGTCTCGTCTGTGCACGTCGAAACATCTGAGGCTCCGAAGGAACCAGTGCGAGAGCCGCAGAACTCGTCCAGTCGTCGACTAGCATCGATGAAGACTGCGTCCGTGTCCCGCGATCGACAGTATTCAACCTAATGTAGTGCCACGTCCAATTGAGGAACCGATGACGACATGTGTAGCAATGTTGTTGTTAGTTGACGTAGACACACATGTCACATCCGACCTCGCCTGGCCCCACGCACTGCCTGTGCCCGAGGAACACGGTATGCGATCGGCGATCGAGATTGGGCTTACCTTGACGACGGTGGGAGCCTCTTCGTGCTCATGCTTTGTGGTACATTTGCAGCATCTTGAGGGCTCAGGGGGAAAGAGGACGAGAGCGACGTAGGCGCTTGTGTGGAGGAAGAGTACGATACTGTGGCTGAGAGCCCAGAGGAGGACAATGATGGTGACGGAATAGAGAGATCTGATGACAGCGGAAGCGAAGGCGATGATTGTGGCGATACCATGGAAAGGATCTAGGCTTGGAGCCCTGATCTGGGAGAGAGAGAAGGGGAGCGCAGAAGCGAGGACGGATAGGAGGGGGTTGAAGGTGGAGCGGGTTAGGCCAATCATGAGAAACCTGGGTAGATACTGAGCATATTGTGGGGGGGAAGTTTGGAACAACTCACCCGAGGGAGATGAGGATGCAAAGCTGGACAAAGATCGAGGACAGGGACCCACTGGAGACTAGCTGGAGCAATGCTAGCACGATAATGGAAGAGGTGACGAACTGGGTTGTAGAGGACATGGTGGGGCGGTGGGACGAGATAAGATGAGAGAAAGGATGAGGATCCGAGGGTTTGAAGTATGGTCTTATGTAGGTCCCAAGTATAGGGCTGACGGTCTGGACCAAAGGTCAGCCTCATGGTCGTTGACATCTCGATCGAGCCTGTGGTGGTTAATTGAATAAATAACGTGTGAAATGTTCAATACGACGAGTTGATGACTGCATGAACTCACATCTCCAGTGCTATTGTCGATAGTATGCTGAGATTTGTTGCGATCGCCGATTAACGGGGCTCGAATGTCGAACCCATGCCAGCTAGACGGATTGACGACTGCGCAGGCTGCACAACCTAGTTTGCAGAAGTATCACATGACCGAAGCAATCGGTTGGCAGAGTCTGTTTTAGCATTGTCTGCTCGAACAAGATGTCATGGCGAAGTGAGGATTGCACGATCGTCCTGGAAGATGTTCATAAGAGGCTCGCACGCGCTCAGGCTGCTGACCAAATGGCGCTGAGCGCTTCCCGGGGATGGTTAGGTAGAGGTCGTCTTTGTCGCTGTCGAATGTGGTGGATTCTGGGGGAAGAAAGAGGGAGGGATGACCGGTATCTCCATACGGATGCCGTGAGGAGAGGATGCGAATTCACCGGAAGGGAGTTTCTCTGGGGGCAGCCCGAGGAGGCGCGCGATGTCGTTGTGGGAGACGGTTAGGATTTTCTACTTCTGGTCGAATAAATCTAGAGATGACGAGGGACATGTCATACTCTTCCCGATACACGTTGCATTCAAAGCGCTGCGCGCCTTGCTCATGGGGTATTTCTGGGGGCACATACACACCACCATGCAAAGAGGCTCTGGTCGGGGATTCGCCGCATGATCTCCCCCTGAAGACGCCGCAGCGCGCCCTCACCTTTGCCGTACAAGATTGGCATATTGGTGCCAAAGATTCCTAGGAGGGAATACGCCCGGTCCTCTATCCTCGTCGTTTGTCTCTGTGCTGCCCACGAGAAGTGCTTCGCCATACGGAACCTATTTAACGGCTTCTCGCGCAAGAGGGCTTCGCAGTCGACGCCAGAAATCGTCTCAACTAGGGTCGTGAGCTCGCGCTTCGAGCCGATGACCTCCCGGCTGGAGGAGAGGAAGAGTGGCTCGGACGGCGCGACGAGCTCCTGGAGCGTCCAACCCGCGTGAACCATGGGCTAAGGCAAAAACGAGATCCGTCCGCGCCGGGGTCTTCGCCGGTGGGCACGTCGGCGAGGAAAGTGTAGCAGACGGCTGCACCGGCGTACCATTGAAACATGGAGTTGATAGATTCGGAACCAACCACCGAAGCTTTTGTCACTGGTAGGGTAGTTAGGTCATGGTGGCCTTGGTTGCGTGCGCGGGGCGATATGCCAGTGTTGAGGATGAACTGAGCTGAACTAGCCCTCCGCTAAGTCTCAGTCTGAATGTCCTCTTCAGACTTGGCTCGAAGGCACAGATCGATACAAGTGCTGTGATAATCGATTCAAGCGGGCATGGTATACAGCACTCCAAGTTTCCTGGGAAGCATGAAGAATGGTGACGTCTTGAACGGGCTACTCCGCAAGTGATGATTATGAGTCCTCTCTGATAGGGGAGTTAGGCCATAATTTTTGCCTATAGAGGAACAACACACGTACCTTCGCCGACTGTTCTGCACGCGAATGAACAGCCAGTCAATCGCGCCTCGAACGTTGGTTCTATAAACCGGCTCAGTTTACGTTGCAGAGAACACCTTACAATAGAACATACCCTTCGAGCGCAGACACACCCATGACGTCCAAGCTCGCTATACGTTCTGAACGGTGCTGTGAGTCCATCTCCTCTCCATAGCTCCTCCGTGCGCTTTCTACTTTCCGCCGATGCCATTCTTCGTAGTCATTGCGAATCTCCTCCACGGACAGGCTGTGTGGACTATCTTGCTTATTGGCAAGGAGGAGCAGAGGGACGCCGAGGATCTGCGGGGCGGACAGTACAGAGTCTTATGTCCCTTTCCCACCGTCAACACGCAGGAGACAGGCAGAGAGGACCGTGTACATACCAAACACCTCCCAGCCCTCGCTCAGTCGCTCCCGGTCCTCCGCGTCGATCACGAATACGACAGCATGACAGTCGTCGTAGTACCGGTGCCATATGGAGCGTATTCCGCGCTGTCCTCCTAGGTCCCAGAACTTCAGGATTGTGGACGGGAGAGTGATCTTCCCCACTATCAGGGATACGAGGACTTCAGTGGGATGTTCAGAGCAACCATGCAGAGGACAGACGTACTGTTCTGACCGACTGTGGGTGCAATCTTGTCTGGAGACAGTCCGGGGGTCTCATTGTACAATGTCTTAATTTTCTCCAGTAACGTCTACACGCAAATGTAACTTCAGCGCGTGAGCATACAAGGAGGAACACGAACCGTCTTCCCTGCGCCATCTAGCCCGATGATGATGACCGAGAACTCCTCCTTCCTAAAGAATGAGAGATGGGTCGCACTACAATATTATGGAGTCATACCTTGTGAGGTATTCGTGAAAGCCTTTGAGGAGATGGTACATCTGCGGAGAGGATACCGGACGAGGGACCCGAGTGTCGAGAGGTCAACAGGAGGCGCTCACTCTATGATGCGCTGACGCCGATGTCCAAATATAAACAAACAGAGGCTCGGTGAGTTGGTCGCTGCAGCCGACGTCGAGTAGCCCATACCCACTCGCCAGCCCGCCACGATGGGCTTGTATTCGTCATACTACACCTATGGACTCCCCACCTTCCTTGCTGTAGTCATTGCCCTCTACCTGCTTTTCACTGGCAAGTCGGCTTCCCTGCAGTTAGTTCCCTTCGGCTTCGACCGCTCATATTGCCGGATGGCATAGGTTCTGGGGAGGCGTTCAATGTTGGACAGTTCCTTGAGGAGACAAGCCCGTACGCTTGGGCATCAACAGGGATCGGATTGTGCATAGGGCTGAGTGTATTGGGAGCCGGGTGGTGCGTGTGTATTGCAATGCTACTAGCTATAAAGTCCTGACCGTGTGTTCTATGGTAGGGGCATATTCATTACAGGTTCTTCTATCCTTGGTGGAGGTGTACGTGCCCCCCGTATCAGGACGAAGAACTTGGTCAGGTATGTTTAGCATCGCGTCACATTCAACCTCATGCCAATCATCCTATAGTATCATCTTCTGTGAGGTCGTGGCCATCTACGGCGTTGTGAGTATCTGTATTTGCCTCATTGTCGTCTTGACCGTCACCTTAAACCCCCGCGTTAGATCATTGGCATCATATACTCGGCTCGCATTACTGCTATCCAGGACAGCCTCCTGTACACACGCGAAAACTACTTCACAGGTTCGTCCTACTAGCAAGTATCCTACATGTCCTTTGCATTGACCTTTGGCCCATATTACAGGCTACGCGCTCTTCTGGGGAGGTCTGACCGTTGGCGCATGCAATCTGCTTTGCGGTATCTCCGTCGGTATCGCTGGTTCCACCGCGGCCCTGGCAGACGCTGCAGATCCCGACCTATTCATCAAGATTCTCGTCGTAGAGGTCTTCGGCAGTATCATGGGCCTCTTCGGTCTCATCGGTTCGTGGTCCGCTGTACATCTTCATATGTCTCCCACTGATTTGTGGTGTAGTTGGACTTCTTATGATCTCGCAGGCTGGAGAATTTGTTGCTGCAGCCCCTTCGTCAATGGTGTCACCATTTGTACACTGATCCCGGTAATTCTATCTACGCACGCGTCAATAATGCCTCTTGGAAGCTTTCATGTGTTGCACTGGTTGGATCATGTGCACGTCTGCGTGTGCTTTTTGCGTGGACGAAAGGTAGCCCAGGTCAAGACGATGACTGGAACCCATTGAAACCTATTGCTATTGTGATTCAGCGAAAGCGACCTTTTAGGCTGAGCTACTTAGCTAGCACAAGCAATTGACATTACCTGAATGCTGCGATTGGATCTTATATTAGGCACTGGGTTTAGAGCAGTTCCCGGAGGTTTGGCACTGGATGGTTATGTTCGTGTCGATGACAATCAACTCAGACCTCTTCCTTACATAAGGTATTAGATGGGCTCGACAAGTGCTAGACACCACCGCCAGTAGTGTTTCCACAAGACGTTCTACATATAAGTAGTGGCAAGAAGATAATACCACTGTTCCTGGTACAAGTCTGAAGTCTCAATATTACACAATCGCTACCTAACTAGTTTTTCTCAGACCTCTGCTCGTCGGCTCGCATGGTACGGCCGGGCGACAGTAAATACAAACCTCCTCCTTAGAACCGCCAGATCTTCCTGTGGCGGCACGCCCACGCGACTCCACACATGCCGGTGGTGTACAGAGTGATTACCATCATGGCCGTGAAGTTGCGTGTGTACATCGTCTGCATCGACAGGTTGATCAGCCCCGTCGCCACGTTCGCCTGTTGTCAGCCTCACGTCAGCGACCGCAATTCCAAAAAGACTGAGACGGGGAAGAAGATCGGGAAAGGATAGGATAGGGTATGCACGCACCAGCAAGAACAACACCAGGCCGTTTTTATTGATCGCCTCCAGCAGCAGCGGCGCCCCTCCGCCCGCTTCCGCCCCGGTTCCCGTCTCGCGCATCCTGTCCGCCCCCGCGCCTACGCCCGCAACCCCGGCGGGCCGCGTCGCGCTGAGCAGGCGCGGGTCAGGGTGGAGCTTGAGCTTCGACGTGGGCGAGTACACGGAGCGGCTGAGCGGGCTTGGGAAGAACGCGAGGTCGAGCACGAGGTAGCCGAGGATGAACGTCGTGTTGCACGCCGCGATCCACACGACGTACTGCAGGTTCGCCATGCGGCGCGACACGCCGCCGCCGACGTCCACGAGCCGCAGCGCGCCCAGGAGGACCCACCAGAGCACGGCGTACGAGCAGAGCTCCGTCGCGGTCTTGTCGTTCTCGCGCCGCACCTCGACGACGCGCGGGCCAGGCGTGGGCGCAGGTGCAGGAGTAGGGGAGGGGGAGGGGCTGCCGGGGGACGCAGGGGAAATCGGGGACGGGACGTCATCGTCGGTGTCGGAATCGAGCATCGTGGGGCGCTGGCCTGCAGCATGTTGCGCGATTTGTTGCTGCTGGCGGCGGAAGTAGGAGGGAGAGGGCGCGAGGAGAAGGGTTCCTGTGGAGAGACCGAGCAAGTGAATGGCGAGGTAACCTAGATAACGTTCAGTCTTTTGATCGTCTCAGATACGCGGGGAGATGAGTGCTATTTACCTGTCATCGATATCAGCCCCTCCTTATTCGCAGAAACGATGTCTACTCGTGGAGCATTCTCTATAAACTGGGCAAGCTTGCCAGCGGAGAGGGCAAGTTGGTGTGCTACATAGGGTCATAAGTGTGGGTTCATGAACGGGGTTAAATGGACGCATACAGATGGCAACCACGAGGCCCAGAAGGGAGACGGGAACATAGACCATCAAGGGGTGGAGTAGCACTTGAAGCATGGGTAACAAGCCGAGTGTGATGAAGAAGTTCCAGTGGACACCATATTCTGTTACATGTTCCTAGTTTGTATTGACAACCGCGCTTGCCACGAGATTACTATTCACTTACTGGATATTCTGTCCCCTTGACGGATATCGTCCTCAACAAGCCAAGAACGAGGACTGGCGAGCACTTCCGTAGGACTGTGGTGACCTTTGGGAGGAGAGGTTCGGTAAGGTGGGCAGGGTTCTTTAGGAGGGGTATCGCAGACACGATTCCTTGAGAGAAAACGAAGGAACCAACGCCAATGTCCATCTAGAAGAGCGATCTTCAGGAGGGAAGGTGCGTTAATGGATGATTAGTGCTCACCATGGAAACACCGTAGGTCTCGCACTTGGCCAAGAATCGGGGAAAGGCGGGGAAATCGACGGCAAGGATGCAGATGAAGGTGAGGAGAAGCATGTGGGCTCGGTATGTTGTGAGAGCTGGTAAGGGTGGTATGGCTATCGACAGAGCCTTGGATGGACTAGCATCCCGAGAAGGATTTGATGCGCGTGAGGATTGGCGACTGTGTTTGAGGGTTGAGGGGAGCCAGGTTCCAGACTCTCGCCGAGGTAGAAGGACAATGAGACCAGTGGAAGCGGAGAGAAACAAGCATAGTAGGACAGGCGCGTCTGCAAAGGCAGTCACCGAGAGGAGAAGAGGGGTGATGAGGATGTAGGTTTCTGTGAGGAACTGAAAAGATCGACTTGGGAGAAAGCGCGTGCGGATAGCGGAATGGAGAGCTATTGACAACTGACCTCAGTCAACCCAGCCAGTCCAAGCGTTCGTTGACGGTAGAACTCACCAATGAAGCCAGAGAGACCAGATTAATGTGACCTATGGTGGAGCCCGTCATCCCAGACACAAACGCCTCCTTGGATGCCTTGTAGTCATCGTTCATCGTGTGTATCCGCAGATCTTTGGATCACCGGAGCCGTTTCAGTTTGAGCAGCGCAAAAGAGAGAACAGAGACAGTTAGGACAGCTGCGGTCAAGGTCGGACTCGAAGGCACTGACCAGGCACTGGCTGCTGTACGTACGCGTTCTCAGTTCTCACGGCCAACCAGACCGCGCATCACGAACCGGACCGTCGAACCGGTCTCCCGATATTAAGTCTTGTTATGTAAGTACATATGCCTCCTCGAGCAGTGCTGAGCTTGTACTTGCTTTGTACCACTTGTTTAGTATGATCATCGTCTGGTTCATCTCAGTCTCCTCTCGATATCTAGCTCACCACAGACCTCGATCCCGTTTTCAAGCGCCGAGCTTTCATTCACAATCAGGGGGTCAACAGCTTCTGTCAGTTCTCTTCAGTGTGCATGAGATGCGGACATTTCATATGCCATTATAATATTCATGGGCGCAATCGGATACACAGGTACGCAACTTTCTTTAACTTCCCAATCCCCAGCCAACAACCTTCTCAGCCGCGCGTTGCAAGTGCTCTCCATCTCGATAGCAACGATGTCTTGTATCCACACCCGTGCGTCCCTCCATCCACGTCTGCCGGCACTGTTGACAAACTCTGCAATATCGTTGCGAACCATTGTCATTGAGACAGACACATGCTCATACGGGCGAGGGACATAAGTAAAGGTTACCAGCTCCGCGAGGTTAAGGCCAGGGACGGTGACAGGCGGGACGTAGAGCCACCGGACTGTTAGGGTGATAGGCTGCCGATGCGGAACGAGTGCGGAAATCCTGGTTGCGCCCAACGTTTGGCGTACAGATCAACCTCCTCCGCCAGTGGCAGCACAGTCTGGCCATAGTTATCGTCCCACAGGCGTAGCTCGACCCACCTCGTCGAGCGCGCTTGTTAGCGATGCCGTCTCCGTCGCAGAAGGCCCAGACCCGGCCCAAGTGTAGGGCTGTCAGGGACTCAGACCAACTTGCCAGCTCCGAGCGGTCGTTAGGCCGGTTGCCCATCCTCTCCGAGAGGTCAACGATAGGCGTTTGCATTTTAATCGACGTTTTTAGCAACTTTTTCCAGGGACAGGTTTCTGTCAACTCACCTGATCCCGGGCCCAGGCTTCGGAGCGGGACGCACTCGCCGCTGCCGCTGCTTCACCTCGACTTTCGCAAATTAGGATTACAATTGGTGCCCTCCGAGCTCGGCCGCTCCCGCTGTCGACCCAGTCTAAAGATCTAAACCCTGACTGCAGGGCCGCATCTCTCGCAGTCTCGGGGGTTGTGGCTCCCATTCGCCTGTTTCAGATTAACAGGTGGTCGGCTGTGGTCGGGGACCTCCATTCGTGCCTCTTTCGGTCGCGTAAACCCATATCCCCGGGCTCTAGTCTCGCCGTCACTGTTGGTCGATCAAATATCCTTTCGCCGGCGCCCCAGCCGCCAGGCGTGCCCAACAAGTGCCCAAAGATACTTATAACCAAGGCCGCCCGCGCCCCCGCTCGAATCTCGAGCTCATCTTGGTCCTGGCTTCACTTGGCTGCCCCCACCACCGAGGATGTCGTTCGACGTGCCCCAGGATGCGGGGCTGCGGTACGTTGAAGTCAACAGCCTCGCGCTCAACGTGACGCAGTTCTACGCGGCGGACCTCCCGTATGTCGCCCTGGAGATGGGCCTGTCGAGTGTTCTCTTCGGTGCGTGCTTGTTAGTTGATGACTGGCGGGAGATTATTCTGAGTCTGTTTTTTCTATGACAGGCATCTTGACGGCACTTGTCTTGGTCGCGGTGTACTTTCTCCTGTACGTGTATCATCCCTCGTCATGACATACCTCATCTAATTAGTCGCGTCAATACATAGTCGAAATGGGCTCCGACAAACATCCGTGCGGGTGCTTCTCCCAAGCACTCTACTTTTGTACACCTCAACGGTATTGTGGATCGTCGCGAAAGGATGGTACATTGGGAGCGTAGGGAAGCTCGTCTCTGCGGCACAAAGTGGGATGTTTTCAGACGCCTTCACGAGCGCGAACGTCGATGTGCTCAGCTCGCAAGTGTCGAAGCACTCCACGATCATGACCATGACACTGGGCCTAAACGTGAGTTGACGCTCGCACCCTTCCCTTCTCCCGAGATCTCATATGTCATGCACTCTCCAGGTCATATTGGGCGATAGTATCGTATGGTGGCGTGCGTGCGCAGTCTGGCGGAGCAGGTTCGTCTGCTATCTCGGAGTGGTTCTCGTCTCACTTACTCTCGGTACGCCTAATGGTCCCGTTGAATCGGAGCGTGCTGTGTGTTTATGCTCTCGGGGCAGGATTCGGGATCGCGGCGATCGTGCTCGGGGACCACAACTGCCCGTGTCGCACATGCCCATGTCTCTTCCCGGACTACCTCTTTCGCCCCGGCGCGATCGCGGAGATCAGTGCTGTGCTGTCGCTGGGCACGAACGTACTTGCCACTATCTTGATTGGGGTCAAGGCCTGGTAGGTCTTCGAGTCAATCTTCGTGGCTGCATGGTTGTTGATTCCCGAGCCAGGCAGCATAGATCGATGTTGCGTGGGCACTCCGGGAGCAGGCGGAAGGCCAGGGTCGCGAAAGCGTTTTGCTTGTTGTTGGAATCGGGCACAATGTACTCCATCCTCCTCGTGAGTCCTCCTCTCAGGTCGATTGCGATGATCGGGTGTTCAACGCCACGCGCTTAGATTCTGCTGGTTTTGTACGAACTGGGGCCGGCTCGGCCGAACGTCCCGTTTCAGCCTTCTCAGAATGCGCTTCTCAGAGCGGAGGCGTACTACACCTTTGGTTGCTTTGTTCCCATTGTCGTTAGTTCTCCATTTAGCTTCTGTGGGCGTATCTCGTAGCTGACGCGGCGGGTTTCTGCCAGGCTATCTATCCGATGCTTATCATAGTGCTCGTCGCGCTCAATCGCTCGCCGATAGAGAACGGTTTAACGACCGCCCAGAGCGAGAGCGCCACTGCTGCGGTGGAGGCGTCGGAGGGCCCGACGCTCACCAACCTTGCGCTGACGTACTCGATACGGAGTACGGGCTCGTTCGAGGTCACAGATGACATTTCCATGCAGGCGATGGACATGAAGCGCGATCCCAAGGGTGCTAGGACGTCGGAGACGGTTTGACACCGCGTAGAACACTTCCGGGACGGATGTACCAGTGTTATGTTTTCTTGTATGCAGTAGTAGTGTATATCAGTGTTCTAACATAGATCTGTACGTTAATACCTGTCATCTATCCTAGAATCCAATATATGACTTGAAGCCGGGTTCAGTTGGAACTCCGAGTGTTGTTCTCTTCTTGTTCCAAGCGCCAACGGCAAGTGCCGATCTCGTCCAAGAACCACGAGTCACAGTGTGTCTATGGATACTCTACACCTATCTCCCCTCAGTCTCAAAGCGGTACCCAAATCGTACATCTGTATGCCCATTAGCCTATCCTACCGTTGAGACATCACGCATCCGCATGGTAGACCTCTTCTATCGCTACCACAGCGGGACGCGCATCTGCATCTCCCGTTCCGTGGACTACGGGGAGGCTGTCCCCTTCCATTGACACGTCTGTAGCAGCGCCCGATCCCCGTGAGGACCCTAGAGGCCGAAGGTGTATGGTCCCAGCAGATCCAATACGGGGGAGTGATCGGGGGCTGGCCAAGCGCTGCTTCACCTCCTGCAGGTTCGAGAGGAATCTCGAGATGAGGATCGCGGCGAGACTGGGGTGGGAATCTTGTCGTCAAGTTAAGACAGATAGCGATATGGGAAGGACACGCACGGTTGTGTGAATATGGTGAGGAAGCTGACGGCGCTGAGCGAGTCGATGCTGAGCTGGAGAACGCCCGTCGCAAACAGCAATCAACGCGGGGTCGGTGCGAGAGGAGAAGTGAGGAACGCACAGCGAGCCATGTGAAAACTAGATGGGCGACGTTTAAGATGAGGAAGGCACTGGGAAACCGAGATGGGCATATTGAACGATGAGCGTATGCGAGTGCCTACATGAAGTAAATCGCGCCTGAAGAACGGCAAGGACGTCAGCTTGTTTGCATATTTGCATGGGCGTGGATGGATGCGAACCATCGCGAAGGATGGTTCCTGTAAACGTCTGTGGAGTGGGGCCGTTCCTATAGCCTATAGCTCTGCGAACAAGTCTGTTGGTCTTGTATGTCGCGTTGACGGCGACTCCGAGGACAACAAGGTCTGAGGCAATGGTGCATATCCGGCATATCATTGTGACTAGTAGGTAGGCGGCCGCGGCGCCGTCAGACTCGACCAAGTGCAAATCATCGCGCGATCGAAAGGAACATACAGCTGAATGATATCACAAGTTTGAGGTACCAGAATCTGTGGACGAGACGATCACTCACTTCTTTCCCATGTTGGCAGTAATTGAAAGCTTCGCAATGCATCCTAGGTCGCTAGTCACGGGGGTCAGCCAATAGAATTGGGCCTGCGGCGGTCAGCTCTGAATCCTGTAGGTATATGTACTGATGCATGACCAAGTAGACGTACAAGATTGAGTCCGAACGGTACCAAAGCGAGGACGAAGACGAGGGAAGTGACCAGCCATCGGTATGGAGCTTCACTTAGGGCGAATGCTCGTAAACTGGAGAGGACTCGAGGATGTATGTAAGCATGAGGAAGGAGCTTGGACGCCTAGAAACCCATGACGTACTAGCCCACGGTAATAATGCCAGGGTATCTAAAGTTTCGAAGGCATATGCAAGGGCTTTGCATCTGGGGAAATGTGAGTACACCATGAGCACGTCGAAAAGCGTTGTGCTGTGACCTCTATATCCAAGATTATAATTAACTTCGTATTTCATAAAACAGGAAGCGGGCCGACCTCGGATTCCATGCGTTGCATTGTGAGCCTAGGTAGGGCAACGGCCACCAGGGCGAGATACCGATTGAAGAGGAACAGGGCGGATGCCCTACTGATGTTTCCACGCCAAAAAAAGTTCACTTCTTTGTCGAAGGTGATGATGTGCTCATATGCCAGCAGCACTGAAGGAGACGTCAAGACTGCGCTGGACGGGGCGTTGAAGGACTTTACCCAATGCAGCCACCCCACAGTATGAGTTCAGAGATCTAGCACAAAGTAAGTGTCAAAATTAAAGCTACGGGCAGTGTGAGTGGCAAGTTGACGTACACGTTCTGAGCGCTGGAGTCGGCCATGTAGAGTGCTGCGTAGCTGGCCATCGCACCAAGGGAAGCAGGAGGATTGAGAAATACCTGAGGTTGTGGTATGCCCTCCATCCCGCCGAAGGCTATTTAACGGCGAAGAGGCAAATAGCGAAGGGCTATCCCTCTCTCTTCCAAGATCAGATCACAAAGCTCGAAGGAGCAATCGTGGTCTCGTGGTCACTAAGCGTGCACGCTGGGAGCCGGCAATCGAGCCACCGCCGCCCACCGGCGTTGCAGAACGCGAGCAGCGGTGCAGTGCAAGGTAGTACAGGCTCCAACCATAGGCACGATGGGAGCTTTCCTTCTCAAAATAATAGGTTTTAATCGCTCATCTAGCGACTCGACCAGCTGAGACGGCTTCTAGGTATAGATTTGCAAAGAGTTAGCACGGGATCACGAGCATCCTTACCACCGCCGGTCACTGCGACTTACATTGACAATGAGGCACAGCGTCTCCACATGCGGGAGCGGCCCGCCAGTGTGGTGTAACGGTCGGGTTTACACAGCGTGTCGTCCTGGTGATCGTGCCGAATGGGTGGTGGATCGAGTGGTCTTTGAGTGGTCTTCATCTGCGATAATCGGTTGAGAAAATGGTGAGCTTCAAGTTCCGGTTGACAATCCTCCGATGATCTAAAATACCTGGAATTCATGATACACCCCCGAGATCAGTGTGACCCTGAGATCTGAGATGTCGTAGGCCTCAACACGAGCGTGTCAATAGGCAGTCGGAACAATTTATATGGTGTCAAACTGGGTACCCTGGCGCTTAAGCCCTCATGTAACCGGATGGTTAGCGCTCACATACGACAGACTCCGAATGAACTTGTGTGTACTCAACACCCGCGGGTACTACGGATCCCGCTTGAACTGCACTACGACTCGCAACCTGGCTCCTAATCATAATACAGGCGCTTATAAGTGGGTTATAAAGAAGATGTGCCGCGTAACAAGCCTTCATCCCCCACCACCTTCGCCTTCCTCTGATTCCCGCTCAGGCTTCTGTATCCCCAAACAATGTCCAGCAAACGCAGCCGACCTGCAGACGACAGGGATGCGAAGGCTCCGTCAGCAAAGAAGACGAAAATTCCTTTTGGTCGTCTCGACCGCCGCGGCCAGGTGATAGATCTCAGCATTCCTGTCCCTAAACTGGAAGGTACGTCTACGTCTATCTCTTGTCTTCGCACTTCGAGAGGAATTTCGGAATGTTTCTTCAGGTTCCATGGAAGAGCCAATCACCGATCATGACGAGCTCATGAAGCTGCTCACCGCGTCGACGCGCCAGATTCTGACACTCCTCGAGAACGCCATGAAGAACCGTGCGCGAGGTCATCTCAAACGAGCTCAAGTTAATGCTCCCTACGGTAGTGAAGGGCCACGCGGCGAGTGCAAAGAAAACAGTCTCCAACGCCACGAAGCACCTCCGCGTCCCAGATGATGACGGCTTCGCGTGCAAGATGTAGGAGATAGTGGATTTTGATGTATATCCTGAGGAAGTCGCCCCCTTCCTCGAGATCGTTCACAAGATCGCGCGCATGCCGGCCCCGAATGCCGCACAGGAGGCCATGGGGGTGCTTGTTGTCATCGCGCAGGAGAGCATGCCGGAGGGGCAGAACCAGGGCGGAGGGAATGATGCACGGGAGAAGTTCGATGAGGCCGTCGACGAGATGTTTGTGGTGCTTGTGAAGAAGCGCAAGGAGTTGGAGGGGGATGATTTTGACATAAGTATTAAGAAGATGTTGGTTAAGCTGAAGGGTATCTCTGCAGGACTAGAGGAATTCAGCATCTCTCCCACCTTCGAGAAGTCTATCCCGCTCCTAGAATCCTGGATTCCTTGAACGTTGTTTACGGATACCTATCACAGACTTAGGTAGAAAACAATGGTGTATTCAACGACATTAATAGCTATCGCATCGCAGAGTTTAGAAGGAGTACCCGATGTGCGGAGGTTCGAGCCTTGAGATTCAATGGGACCTAACCGCCGAGCTGAAGAGAAATCTGGGGTCCCGCATGTGTTTCCGGGATTTACTGCGGTATAACTGCGCGACACGTTGAGCACCAAGGCTAAGCCTGAGCACAGTCGGTGACTCGGCGCCACAGTCAATGCTAGTTGTTTGCAAGAGCACGAGTTTCCGGTTTTGTATGGCCAAGACGTCACGGCCGTTGCCGATGGCAGCTCCAAAGGACTCCCACAGCCTGCGAGTGTCGACCGCAGCCTCCACTGGACTGCGCATATTTATATAACACTTCTCTCAGTTGCACTCCATCCTCTGCGTGCTCGTGAGCCCACTCTCTTCCTTCTCGACGATGTCGGTCACTGAAGAACCACCAACAAACAACGCGTCTGCTCCTTCCGGTGCGACTGCCGACACGGACACCCCGGCCGCGAATAACGCAAGCGCCGCGAGTCCTCACGACCAAACTCAGACTGCCTCCGCTGGAGATTCCCCGAAGCCGGCTGATATCTCTGCGACTACGGACCTCGCCGACCATGCAGCCACGACAACGACCACCAGCCTTCCTGAAGCAGACCCTCTTCTCTCACAACCTTCTTCCCCTTCCGTGAACCCATTCGACTCCCAGGTCGCTCAGGCCGACGACACCCCCAGTCTGCCCCCGAGGCCAGAACCTGCAGAACACGAACACGCGATGGCCACCGCGGCTGCCGTACAGGAGAGCCATGTGACTACGATACCGACGCCGGGAGTGGATGCGGTCACGCCGCAGGAGGAACGCGTCAGCCCGGAGGTCGAGGCGCTACTTGCGATGTTCCCTGATTTCGACGTTGCTGTATTGTGAGTAGCCTATTCGTACGTGGGGCCGCCCCCAGTCGCTGTGGGGCGGGTTATTGCGCGTTGCTGAACGAGTGTGTCTGTGCCGTGTAACAGGCAATCAGTGCTAGAGTCAGTGAACAACGACCAGGAGCGGGCGTTGGATGTGTTGCTGGGAATGAGCGACCCGGAGTATGTCTCGACGCAGCCCGTACATCAGGTTCGTCTTTACTTGTGTCGTCGTCCTATTCTCTACCTCTAACATGGTTTCCTCCCTTGGCTGTGCCCCTGTTCATCCCGATTCGGTCCTCGACAATGTTCGCATCCGTGTTCTCAGCCTGAGGCACCCTCCCTAGATCTCGACGAGCAGCTCGCTCGCCAGTTGATGCTCGAGGATCAGCAACAGCAGCGGCATGCCAGCGGTACTTCCTGGCCCCGACGGGGTGCCGGTGAAGTCCCATATCAGCAGCGACAACAGCCTTACGGCTCCCCACCGGGTGCTGATGCCTCCGGCGAGCGGCCGAACGACCAGTTTCAGGAGTTCCAGCGCACTATGGGACAGATCGCGGAGAGCGGGAAGCGCACGTTCAGTTCGATCGTGTCCAGAGTGAAGGCGAAGATCAACGAATACGAACAGTCTCGGTAAGCCACCAGCGTTGCGCCTTCTGTTCCCATCTGGACTGCCCACTGATACACTGCTGCAGTAATGTGAACGGCGGGCAGGCATCTGCCACATCTACGGCACCTCAATGGGGCGCCACGCCCCCCGCACACCTTGACCGCCACACCGCTCAGGAGGCGTACCAGCAGCAGTACTTCGCCGAGTCCAACGCCCCTGTTCAGCCTCCCGCGTCGGCCGCGCACAATCCCTCTCAGGTGTCGGGGTACGATCTTGACGAGTCCGTCGTGCAGAGTGAGCGTGCTTTTCCTCCACATCGTTTGCGTTCACTAACGGTCGGTCGTGTAGGCCAACCCGTAGCTGTTGCGACTCCGGTCCCCCCGCCGGCTGCGCCACCCGCCCAGTCGCCGCGGGCATCCACTGATGTCCCTCGACCGCCACCCACGAACAGCGGTAGCCCGGTCAATGCCGGTAAGCTCTTCTTCGTGCTCCAGTGCGCAGATGCATGTTTTCTGACCGTCATCGTTCTTGACAGCTAAGATTGGGCTGTTGCCGAAACGGCCCGTGTCGCTGCTGAACACGAACTCGCCTCCGGCGACACGGCCGAGCGACGATGACGACGAGCTAGAGTACGTCGAGAACCCCTTCGAGGAGCACAAGTAGACGGCCGACTTGGATGGACGAACGGACTTCGAGCGGATTGCTTACTTACGGGTATACCTTCTCTTGACTTCACTATTATTTTGCTTTGGGGCGGACTTCAACTATATGCGAACGAAACATGAACATCTTGTTGTACGTCTATTGATTCAGAATGACATACGGAGCACCCTTCTATTGAAGCCGACCTGGAGATGCGAGTGTTGGTACGCAAGGCGGGAGTCAAGTGGCTACAGTAATACGAACTATTACTGAGAACTCATGTTCTTGACCTCGGATCGGCTCATATCACTGGCTGGTCGCCAGGCCAACGTTGGTCAGTTACGGTCGACCGATCACCGGGATATCCTCGATGTCTTTGCACGACGGGCACAGGCCAAAATGCGGAGCGGGGAAAAGCATGTTATTTTTTGGTGGAGTCCTACCTTAAACACCATAATACTTTAGTTTCGCCCGATGGTGATATGATAACTTTCTCGCACAATTGCTGTCCATTTCCCAGAGAGCAAAATGAGGCCTTTGCCACCAACTTTCGCCGTCGGGGAAATGCACGGAAAGGGTTAACTATGCCGCGGACAATGGGACGCAGGAAACTGACGGTAAAGGATGACTTTCCCTGACTTTTCTCGTGGAGGTCCAGTCTCGACAAAGCTTGCCTTTCTCGGTTGTAACCCGGACCTCGAAATTGGTGGTCCTAAAAGACATTTTGCAGCTCGGCAAATGGGTGGGAAGGGAATCCTATCTATATCTGGCAAAGCCACGGCAAAGGGAACCTTCGCCGTGCATTTGACCGCTAGCGGTCCTCTCGAAGAATGAATCCTTTGTCAGAGACTTACCTTAAAGAGAAACGGATCGGCAAAGGCTACCTAATCGGGGAGGGAGAAGTTATGTTATATTTTTCCTTCCCCCCACCGTGGAGAGTAACGAAATTCAGTGCATGATGAGGCATGCAAACGCACGTTGGCGCAACTCAGGGCGGTAGGAAGCCTCGGGGAGCTCTTTGGTACTACATCTTGCGAGACCGTGCCTCGAAACGCTACCCTACGTCCCCCGACGCACCCAAATCAACTCAACCCTAAGCACGTTATGTTGTGGATACGACGAGAGCGCCAAAACAGAATCTCTCAAGAGAGTGGACTCGAAACCATGCTGTGACCGCGGGGGTGCTCAAACTTGAATGCGCACGACCATGTGTCAGAGGCTCCACAGACTCAGACTCAGATAGCGCACTGCCGTATTGGTGTGGAGACGTGTGGGCAGAGCCTTGAAGAGTACCGATGGTGCCTTCCGAGGTTCTGGGTACGCGCCTTTGCGCAAGTGCTCTGCGCGAGGAGGCACGGACGGTATTCTTGGGTCGTAACATGGCCGCGTCGCGCCTCCATTGGGCTAGGTGCAAATACGTGCTCGCGCGGCCGCTCTACGCGACGCGCGGACGGCGCTCTTGTGTTGCGACGTAGGCGCGCCTCCGTTGCGCTCGAATGCGGCTTTGTTATGTTCTGGTCGCATTCTTGTCGCATTCTTGGTGCGTTCTGAGCGCGTCCTTGGTGCGTTCTGAGCGCATTCTTGGCGCGTTCTGAGCGCGTTCTTGGTGAGTCCCGGTTGCCTTCCTGCGACGTCGCTCAGGAAAGCATAGCCTTCTCGCGCACATTGCAAACCCCGAGGAGAACAGTGTCTTCCAGGGCGACGAGCCAGGCCTCGCGGAAGACGGCGTGTTAGTGGAGAGATGCGTCCGCAGCGCTTTGCAGAGCACCAATGGTGTCCACCGAGGATCTGGGTACATACCACCGCGTGACGACTCTTCGCGAAGTGAGGACGGCGCTCTCATGCCGCGATACAGATGCGCCTCCGTCGCGCTCGGTTGCAGGTTCGTCGCGGTCTTGGTGCGGTCTTGGTGCACTTCGGGCGCGTTATTATGAGAAGCGACATGGCGGGGAGATGTGTCCTCAGAGCTTCGGAGAGCACCAATGGTGCCCCCCGAGGATCTGGGTACATGCCGCCGCGCGGCGGTTTGTCGCGAAGCGAGGACGGCACTCTCTTGTCGCGATACAGATGCGCCTACTCGGGCTGCATAACACCGGAGTTAGTCATCGCGCAACTTGTTGTACCCAAGATCCAATACAGCATCGCGACAGTAAGGTGCGTTTCCAGACTTCCAGAGAGCATCGATAGAGCCTTCTGAAGTTCTGAGAACCCCCTCCGTATGCAGTCGGGAAGGTATATTCCTACGCCAGTCGCACGGCTTTTTCAACTCCTGCCTGTAACCCTGTAAACGTGCGCACCAGTGTTACACGCGAAGCCTTAACCATTCCGGTCGATCCGCAACCGTTCGCAAGCTGCAGAAACTTAGATTGCAACACCGAGTCAAGTACAATCGTTCTGCAAAACGCAAGCGCACATACTCACGCAGGTTCCCACCTGCAAATCCCCCCGTCTGCTCTCGTCCGTTTGGACCTACATTTCCATGTCCGCCTCATCATCGGATGCATCCTCATCCGAGGTGTCTTCATCGGATGTGTCCTCCGCCAGGTACGGGAGAGAGAGGTCAAAGTCTTCGTCGATCATCTGCAGCGCCACCACCTGTTCCTCGCGCAAGGTATCCACCCACTCCTGAGAGTAGCAGTTACGCCACAACCCTTTCGGAACGACGCCGTCTTCGGTCCTTGTCCCCTCCTTGAGCAGGCGTCGACGAGGGGGCTGCCCACTGGACCTGCGTTGCTTGCTGTAACGACCAGGGTTCTCCCAGTCGCGCCGGTAGTGCTTGTCAAGGCTATGGAAGCACTCGACAAGCTCGTCGCTTTGCCAGAGAGAGCGAATGATCGTCCATCTAGGCCAGTGTCGCTTCTTGGGCTTCTTGGGCTTCTCCTTGCCCTTGCCTTTCGCCTTCGCCTTCGCCTTCGCCTTCGCCTTGCCCTTCCGTCGGCTGGACGTCTCCTCGCGCTCGGAATCTGTCTCGTCGTCGCTCATGTTGGCGGGGACGAGGCGATTGAACAAAGCGTCATATTTCTCCCAGCCCCTCCGTTCAGCTGACAATTTTCGTTGCTGCAGGAGCTGCGTTGTTGTCCGTCAGCGTCAAGCGGTGATGACAACAGAAACCAATGAGGTACTCACTGTGCGTCTTCGACCGCCCTTGCACGCATTGTCAGCACGACGATCCTTCTCATCGTCAGAGGGCGGGTCAACCTCAGCCCGATACGACCTCCGGCACGTGTCGATGTACGTATCCAAGCTCTCGCCAACGTGGTGCTCCGTCAAGTACAACGCGTCCACCGGCGGATTACAATACTGCCCCGCTTGAACGTGGGAGAGAAAATCTGCAATGAGGACCTTCCTCGCCTCGCGATTGAAAGGGAACTTCGCCCATGACTGTTCGAAGTCGACGTGGATCTTCTTGTCAGGGAAAACGTCGTAGATTGTGGTGCCCCGCTTCGCGAACAACTCAATTTGAGCATCGCTGAGCGGCGGGTGGTTGTCGACGAGCTCGCCCCACGAGTTGAACTCAAGCGTTTTCTTCAGGTACTTCTTGAAGTGGCGCTGACGAAAACATGAGGCCCAAGTCGGCAATAAACATAGAGTCGGAGACGTACAGATAGTAAGTCCAACTGATCCTTCTGTCGCCTCAACCAAACTGAGCGATCTTGAACAGTCCACGTGTTAAAGTCCGGCGGAAGGTGCTCCCCGACCTGTTTGAGTCTGGATTGACGAACTTTCCGAGGGGCCTTGGTGGCGTGCGGCATTATTGCGGCTAACGTTCCAGCCCGGCCAGACGTCAGGTTGGCTACATCTCTTTGTACCTGCTCCACAGCGCCCCGCATCGCATCTCTGTAACCACCCATGAGTACAAAAGTCGTGGTATGAAGCTGACGAAGAACGTACTGAAACTTTTGCGATTGCTTAGCGTGATCAAGGAAGACATCCTCCACATGTTGGACCTTGTCTAACACCATGGCGACGGCAGGCATATGGGGCGCCCCTGACTGGGGACCCTGAGCTGCAGAGTTGGACTGCGTGTTGGGCGCCTGACTTCGGGGACCAATGGGAGGACCACCACGGCTGCTCGCTGGTTGCAGTGCGGGAGGAGGGACGGAGGCCGACACCCGAGGGGGAGGGACGTAGGGGGTTGGTTGAGGGGGAGGGTCGTAGGGATGATACGCATGCTCCTTGTGACCGCGCAGCGACGAGGGAACACGACCAGTCTTCGCACGACCCGACGAGGAGGGGGGAGGGGTACCTCTCACCGTGGAATCGACTGATGAGGCCGTAGACTGTCTTGATAGAGGCACTCCCCGCTTCTGCGGAGGCTGGGACGGGTCTTCGGCGATGAACCGCATTCCCGGAGGGTCGAAGGAACCTTGGGGAGGAGGATAGGAACGCTGTCGCTGCAACGCCGAGCCGGAGTGTATGCTATTGGAAGTGCTCTGTGATGGTTGGCTTTGAGGTTGATAAGCGGAGCCAGGTGCAACCCCGTGTTGAGGTACTTGACCGTGCTGCGCGACGACGTATGCGCCTTGGTGTTGCGGTCCCTGAGGGTATACGCCCTGTGCTTGATGGTACGGCCCGGCGTACGCGCCCTGGTGTTGCATGCCTTGCGCATACTGCTGGAAGCGAGGATCCTGTTGGGATGCTGTCGCTGAGTATGCGCCCTGCAGGTGCGGTCCTTGAGGTCCCTGCGCATTCTGGAGTTGCGATCCTTGAGAGTATAGTCCAGCAGGGTACGCGCCCGGCGGCGGTAGCCCAGGAGGCCCAAGTGCGTGCTGGGGATTCGGCCCTTGAGAGTACGGTCCAGCAGGGTACGCGCCATGTGGCTGTGGTCCTGGAGGCATGTGTGCGGAAGTCGGTCCTTGAGCGTATCCTGCAACGGAGTACGCGGCGTTCGACTGCCTTCCTTGAGGCGGGTGCGTGCTGGCTGGTTGCGATCCCGGAGGGTAAGGCATAGCGGAGAACACACCATGAGGTTGTGGCCCTTGAGGCGAGTGCGCGCCTTGCGGTTGCGACCCCGAGGGGTACGGCCCAGGCGGGTACGCCTCCTGGACTTCCCGCCGTTGACGCGGAGGCGCACCTGAGGGTTGTCCCCCCTCGGGGTAAAGTTGAACGCCAGCGTGCGCGCGATCGGGCCGCGATTCTTGAGCTGTAGTTGCGTACGCGGGTTGAGGACCCGAGAACAGCGCGAGACCAGGAGCATTGGATACGGCCTGCTGTTGCGGTCCCGGCTGTGCGGACACGCCCTGTTGCAACAATGCTGAAGGATGTGGGGCGGCGGAGCTTGTTGCATGGTGCTCTCGGGGCTGGGGCCCCTCGAGCCCTGCGGAACCGACCTCCTAGACATGCATGATCAGGACAACCCACATAGTAGACAGCGAGGGGAGGGCTCACGTATTCCATCTGTTCTTCGTGTCCCTTCTCCCCATTATCACCCTCCGTGTAATCATCGTCCTCCTCCATTCCTTCGGGTTCACCTTCCGAAGAGCCATCCATCAGGTCGTCTTGGTCCGCGCTGTGTCCCGAGGCTTCCTCGTCGGCACCAACGCCAATACGTCTCTGCGTTGGACTATCGTCACCATTGGGATAAGATGAGGGTCGGTAATGTACTCACCGTGCGCTTCCTTGTGTCGGAAGGAGAACCAGGCGGAGTTGTCGACGTCTCGGCAAGTGCTTTCCGCGCAAAAGCCTCAGCTTCTGCCATCTTCGCCTGGTGATGCAATCTGCGCAACACCGATGGACGGCCTTTTCTGATCAACTTCAACGGCTTGACAGACGTCTGCCAATGGAGCCACAAGTTAACACTATTCGTTTGTGTCATGGGGATGGAACCTACCGCGCCTCGCGCTCGATGCGACTTGAATCCAACGAGCTTGTCCGTGGAGCGGAGTCTTCGCTTCACACCATGCACAGGAGGAGGAGGGGACGGCGCCTTACCCATCGGAACCTCTGGTGCGTTAGACGGTCCAGCGTCTGCAGGGTCCGGTTGGTAGGGTGGTGCATGCCCGTTGCTGTCGGAAGACATTCTAAAACAACGGAGAGCGATTAGAGGAGCAATAGAAGTAGCGAAAGAGCGAGAGTTAGGTGAGGTTACGGGGGGATAGCCTTGCTATTTAACCCGAGGACTGCGCGAGCAGCCACAGCAAAAAGGATTGTTTGTATACTTTGAACGATAAATCCTTTCAGTTCTGAAGCATACATAACGCGAGAATGAGATACATAGCAAAAGGTTTGGAGTAAAACAGACGGATTCAACTAAACAATGGTAATCAATGCTTCACAGAGGCCGAACCTGTCAATCGACTCAATAAACGCACATATTCCGGGTAGGACTGTTTGCTCACCATGCACACGAACCCGATACAACCACGTTTCATTGCCGCCCCAGTTGCTGATCACCTCGAGGACCACAACACCGAAGTCGATTCCCGACTCGACGCCCCCAGGATGCAGAGGAAAGGTTTGAATGTGTGGACCGTCGTGAACGTCATACTGGGCACTCCCAAGTGGCATGAAAATTTCACCACGGTGTAAGAGAGGAGCAGTGCGATTGACAACGTCCGATACTTCAAGATTCGCGAGTGTGCGGGCGTACCGTGCCTTGTTTCCGGCGCCTTCAACTACTCCCCAAAAGATCAACTGGCGCGGAGCGGACTTCATGGCGACCGGGTCCGGGTTGAACGCGTAGTCGATGGTGAAGTGGGTGGGATATATAGTCAGGGGGAATGACAAGCCGACTTGGGCATGGGAGTGGGGAGACCGCCAGGCACCGTTGATACGGAAGTCGTCACTGAGGATTGAATCGATGGGGTTGGAGGAAACGATGGAGCCCTCTGGACTCGTCAGGGGAAGGAACAGCTTGCCGCCGTTCGCGGATAAGGCGTAGTCGTGCCGGCCAAGGGGAAGAGCTCTGGCGAGTAGACTGTCGGAAATGGTTGGTAACTGGGGATCGCGCGGTCGTTTCGGGGGGCAAAATAGGCGTGTCGGGATAGATAATAGGTGTCGGGCAGAGATGAGGATGGCGTCCATCTTTCGGATAGGAAACGAAAACGTGCCATCATACAAGACCAACGCACAGACTAGAGTGGCAACCCCGAACAACGTCAACACGGACCCGCAGGCACGTCGCCATCTTGAAGACCTCCCAAGCCAGAGTTCGTGACGCTGTGGCTTGACCATAGGGATGCGGTGATGATGGCCCGTAGAGTTGGAGTCGGCTGCGGGCTCGCCGGCCAGGTGAAATCGAACCTTCGGCTTGTCTGCGCGTACGAGGGGTAAGCAAACAAATTATTCATCTTTACGCCAGCATAGGCACTCACCAGCAGGACCTCGGGTCAAAAAACGGTTCGAAGGGTCTCGGCGAAGGGTGGACGATCGAACTCCCATGCCAGAAGCTGGACGGACCAGAGAGAATTCGCGACCAGTGGCGCGCCTGCCATGTATTGGTGTGTTGACATGGGCGCTCGTGAGCGACATTAGCGCGCCCAGGTCGCACCCATGCCGTGAAGCTCAAGGTCCAATGCGTCCACGACGTCGAGCAACAGCTGGCCCCTGCTTTTCTCCGCAAAACTATACATAAGGGTATGATTAGTTACAGATTTCAAACTCTCAATTCTGACTTCTACTGCTCCTCGGATTCATACAGCTCGTCGGTGTCGTCGTCAATATCCTCGTGCTGTGCCCCGGCTCTCCCCTTCCCCTTATTCTTGCGTTTCTCTGGAATAACCTCAGTGAGTACCACTTAACGGAGAATGTCCGAAGGTCATCTCACCTTCCTTAGCTTGCCGCTTGTTAGCCCAGTCATCTCCGACGAAGTTCGGTTTGCCCGCGTCCGTAAGAGACAACATCCTCCCGTCGAGCTCTCGTACGTAGCCTACGTTGATCTCCTCCCAGTACGTGTTAGCCTCCGCCTTGAGATAAATCCAGATCTGTGTGGTCGACGGAGTTGTATGACAGTAGAGGTCCCCGATCTTCAAAGGCGGTCGTTTCTTCATAAGCTCCTCCACCGGAGGCTCGTCTAGCGGTTTCCGGCCTTCCGACAGGAAATAAGCAGTTTCAGGGCGTTCACCGTTAGGAAGGACGTTGACGAATCTAGGATTCTTCGCGCACTTGCGCGCGTGCCTCTTAGAGACCACCAGGGCTGATGGACGAGGCTTCGATGGCCCTGGGGTGGGCGGTTGAACAACTGGGACTGACATGGATCGATTGCCAGCAGATACCGACTTGGAGGGCTGCGAACCCAAGCGAGAGAGAGAACGAGTGAGGGGATGAGGCTTGATGTTGGGCGTTGGCGTTGGCGACGCTCCATTGGGAGCGGGAGTTCCTGCTCTACTGGTGGTGCGAGACCATAAAGAGGAGTTGAGGGGAGGGATTGGTGGGGGTCCGGAGGATGATGCGGGGGGAACTGATGGTGCGCGCGATGGTGGTCGGGGTGGAGCTGACATCGCACGGGGCGGGGGGACAGTTTCCTTAGAAGAGGTGGTCAACGCGCTCGCGTTCGCCCTCTTGCCAATAGGGAGCGCAGAAGAAATGGACAAGCCATCTCCAACCATGAGATCCTCGGAAGAAGATGGACGAGGGTTCGCAAATGAGCCACTGCTCTCGTAAAGCAGTATTAGATCGGGCCATTCAACAAGATAGCGGTGAAACGCACGTTTCGAGTTGTAAGTTATTGAACACCCTGGTCACACTCGGGACGGCGTTGACGTTGTTGTGCGGAGGATGTGGTGGTGTATACTCCAGAATGGCGCTCTTGTCGGGATGCACGACCGCTCTCGCAGAGAATCGGTTCCTCTCCCTCTGGGGCCCCTTGTCGAGTACGAAATGTGCCAAGAGCAGAGAAAGGAGACCTATCAGACTGAGTAGGAGTGGATCCATGGGAAAGGGAGTAGGGCAACGGAAGGCGAACTATTCGCGGTTCAAGAGCGTTGAGGTAGAAAGGGAACGCACGCTGAGTGGCACACGCGACTCGGAGGCACGAGGTACAGGACGCGATCAGGTCCATCGTCGCCGGTGTGCAGTGCCTACCCTGGCGCGCTTCCATCGCCCATTTTCCTACTCGAACCTGTAATATCACCCACTTATAACGCCAATTCCATTCAACTACACACTAAGCACACATAACACCCCATGAAACATTACACGACGAGGAACGCGATACCGAAACCAATTCGCTTCCTCACCCCACGCCCATCCTCGCCCGCTCGCCTCCTCACCTCGCGCCGACCCACCTCCTCATCCCATGCCCGCCTGCTTCTTCACCCCACGCGCACCCGCCTTCCCACCCGCGTCATCACCCCACCACCTCCCGTCTCCACACAAGACAAGGCCACCGGAAAGCTCTCCTGGGGTTAAGACGTACGAGCCCGTCGTAGCGACTTATCGTCCAGTCGCTGCACTACACGTCGCCAAGGAGGGACTGCGACAGAGGGATTGCGTTCGGGCGATCCTTCCCGTGACGACCCAGGTCTCGAGTCTTGAGTTTCTCCTCCTTGATACGACGCACGCTGCGCTCGATGCTGGTGATGTGCACTTCGATCGGGATTGCGTTGCCGGTCAGCTCAGGCGCGCTAAGTTTGTTGCGAAGTTCGGAAAGCTCAGCTTCGATCGATAGGAGGGTTTCGGTCGTTGCGGTGACATGGGAGACAGCCAGCATGCGGTACCAGTCAACGTTTCCGAGGATTTCAACTTGATGCGCCAAGCGGTGTACCTTGTCTTTGTTGCCACCGAGAATCGTCCAGAGGTCGGACAAAACACTCCCCAAGGCGGTCTGGGTCAAAACCATCTCCTGGACAGAGAGGGAACGGATGACTGCTAGCTTCTCGTCCAGCGTATCAAGCGTAGAGGCGACTGCAGTGGCGTGGAGGATAACCTGTGCGACCTCAGAGGCAAGAACAGTCATCGTAGACCGGAACATTGATGCAGCCGTCTCCGCAGCATCAACGCCAGAAGCTTGCGCAGATGTCATAGACCGAAGGGCGTAGTCGTCAAAGGCAAGGACGCTATGGCTCTCCGTCAGAATTTAGAAACAGCGAAGGCGTGTTTGCATAGGGGACTTACGTGTCAACGATACCGTAGAGCTTAGCCGAAAGCTGCTGCAGATCACGCCCGGCATCCTTCGCGTCCTGCGCGAACTCCTCCAAGGCGTGGGTGAGGGTATCCTTGCTGGTGAGATTACTCGCTTTCACGATGATACCGAGGTCTTTGACGGCGAGCTCGGCATGCTTCACGTTGAGGGCGAGCTGCGAACCAGCAGTAGAGTGGGCGAGGAGTTGGTCGAGGGTACGACTCTGAAGCGCCATCAGGCCGGGGAAGTCGACATAGTGAGCGTCCGTGGTTGCCTTGCGTCCAATGTTACCGAAGGTAGCGGAAAGACCGTCCGCAACCGCAGTTACACGGCAGATGGAGATGCGGGGGAAGAGGTTACACACCGGAGCGAGACTCTCCGATGCGGTATCGACGACATAGCCCAGGAAGAGGAGGGAGAGATATACGACGAGAAACAGGATGAAAGGGAACTTAAGGAGGTATACAACGACCGCGAGAGCCTCGACGATGCAGCGTGTGAGAGTGCCGAAGAGAGAAGCGACGAGGGCGAAGCGGCCGTAAACACCACCTTGCACAAAGCCGCCCTCGGGGACGATGGGAGCCTGAGCGGGATCGTGGAACTCGGCGACGACGGGAGCGTCTATGGCAGCGCGGGGACCCTGAACAGCGACGGAAGCCTCGGCGGCGGGAACGACGGGAAGCTGGTTAGGAACAGCCGCAATGGCGTAGTGTTGATCGTCGGACGGGCCCGCGACGTTCAGAGAGCTCGTGCCCGACGCGGAACTAAGGATGCCAGACGAAGCGCCACTAGTAGACGCAGATGAGGGCCCCGACGTGGTGCGTCGAGAGGATACCTACACAAACAATCAGTCGGTGCGAAGAACAAAGTCAACGAAGAATGACTACGAACCCTTGAAAGACTATCCTGGTGACTTTTAATCTTGCTGCGACGGGTGGACATCGGGGAGAATGCGAACAATGTTCAACTGAGATAAGTCGAGGAGTGTAGAGTGAGATGGTGGTGGACGAACGGAAGGTGCAAAGGGAGGGAGGAAAGGAATCGCGATATATGACCTGCGAGTACTGGTGCCACTCGGGAAACTCCATCGGGCAAGGCAGAAGGACAACATGAAGGCGGTCCGCGTAGACCACGTTGTCATTAAACACGCTGGAAGAGCATGTGGCTTCAGTAACCCGGTATTTCCTTGCGCACAACGAATACCCATGCAGGATTGATCCTGGGGGGAAAACATAAGAGGGACGCACCCAGAAAAAGAGGGCCAAAATAATGGCCCCGCATTGACGCGTCCAAATTATGGGTGAAGGCGGTTGGGGCGCACCAAAACGCGCCAGAGTGCGCGCCATCACCACGAGGCAAAGGAGCTCCGAGGCGCAAGGATGTGCGCTCGTACACCGAAAATTGCGTAGTGAGATCGGGACGTTCAGTTGCGAGTGCGTGGTAGGAGCCCGCCAACCCTGAGATCTGGCCACGGTGTCTATTTGATGTGGTAACGGCGACACTAGGCATAAGCGATGTTGAGAAAGACCGGACGACATGAGGATGAGCTGTGACGCAGAATCGATCGTGCAGCATAGGGGGAGGAGAGACAGGGAGAGACGGTCCCGAGAGCAAAATGCCTTGCAAGCGCCCAGGCGGACGCCGAAGCCGCGGTCGGCGTCAAAATTCCGCGCACACGACAAGTATATATGACAACATACAGTATAGGACATGGGGCCTCAAGCGCTACTTACAAGGGATGTTCTTGTCAGAATGCATGTCGGCGTACGGCGAAAGAGAGTAAGCATATCGCGCGGAGCGTGCAGTAACGGACGTGTGCAATGGAACGAGATGTGTGGTACGAGTAATATCGACGGCTCGAGGTGTAAGGATGCAGGAAAGACGGCCGACGAGGGAGGATGGTAGTAATAGTAAAAGATGTGGCAGAGAAGGCTGTCAATGGCAGTGTCATCTTCCTACATCGCTCAGTTCATATGGCGGCTATCCCGGAAACCTCGACGTGAATGTTACGCCGCGCTTTAAAATTGCTCCGGTACGTACCATTGAACCTGCGCACCGCAAGCGCATGAAGGGAAAGTAACTAGGGGAAACTTGATGCGCCGGGTCTCCGGGTCTAAGAAAGGATAAAGCATGGACTCGAACTCCTTGTTCTGTCTGGAGAAGGAATCCCAGACATAGCGGTTTAGCCTGACGGACGACTTGAGTTCAGCGCACTCCTGCTCCATCTTCTCGACGTAAGCCTGGTGCTCCTTTTCTTTCCGTTCGAGCTCCGTTTGATAGTGGACGTCCTTTCGTTCAAGCTCAGACTGGTGGGAAGTGTCCATACGAAGGGTCTCCGCCTGGTGTTGGCTAACGATATGCTTCAGTTCCGCCTGAAGGGCTGCGATCTGCGCCTCCAACCCCGTAACATCTACTCAGATGCGTGAGCGGAAACCTCATGAACACGAAACCGGAGTGTACTTACACCCCAGAGGAACTTGAAGCATGACTTGCGGCGTGGTTTCATATGGGCGGGGGGAAGCGACTACTGTCATGAAGGAACCTCGTTGGTGTGCTAGACCATTTTTGCAGTAGAGTGGATGCGAGAAACTTACTAGGGTGGCCTCCTCGCTCCGGTGAAGTCCCCCTCGTCGTAGATTCGACGTCCGTAGCTTGCGAGGTGGAAGTCATCGCTGGTCTGCTGCTGGGAGCCTAGTCGCGGCAAGGCGAACGGAAATTGTGCGGCAAGTAGGCCAAGCGCGTATTTGTATGAGATTTCCCGGCGATGCTGTAGTCGACCACGAGGCAACACGTTGGTCGGAGCGACGCAAGGTGTCCAGGTTTCCTCGCTCTCGGTGTCGCGCGTGCTGGTCATGGGGCACGCCTGGAAGGAATATCCCGCTTCTACGCCACCTGCAGGTGCACCATATGCACATGCATGGGAACAGCACAGTTCCCAGAACTCTTACATGTCATCTCAACGAAAATTCAGGACGAATCGTTCGAGGCGATACCCGTCAAGGTGATAATGCCTGTCGAGTTTCATTTCGGTCAGGACCTCAGGACCGCCGACGATCGTACGGAATAAGCACTTGCCTCATGCCCATGGGAAGTCTAGACTGTTTCGCAGATCAAGATTGAGACCAGACGCTTACCTTGTTCGAGAATCTCCGTTCCTTCGACCAGACGGACGTCAAGCACGGAGGCTACAGCAGCAGTGGGATACACGGGAATGACAATATGGAACATGACGGTATCCAGGATATGTAGGGGATGGGAGGGAAAGAACGAACGTCAGTCCGCTCCACCGCCACCCAACACGGGCTGTCGACTGCTGTCGACCATGACGGTATGCGAGCAGGTGCAACAAGATGTGACCGCGGGCCGCGGCAGTACTTACGCGAATTTCATTTTGGCGGAAGTACCAATGCCGATGAAGATCTATGAAGATGCGCAGCTTTGCCGTAGCGCAGACCTGGGGCGAGGCGGTCCGGAGACGGCCCGCTGCCATGCAGCAGAATGGCGACGCGCCGAAGGTGCGCGCGAGGTGCATCTCGAAAACAGGTGACGTTCTTCGTTCATCACCGCAATGGCAGCAGGACTATGCTACACCATCGGATTATTTATCGACAACCTCTACCCAAACTACACACAAGTCAAGGATCGGTCCGCATGATTTCATCGCCCTCTGAGCAGGACATGAGAGGTGCGCTTGCGGAGGAAACATGCAGAAGAACTCACTCGACTTGTGGGCTCCGTTTGCGCAGTAAGAACCCCCGGGGAATGTCGGACTGTGAGATGGGATAGAGTCGAGAACTTGCGACATTCGAAATGTGAGGTCCGCCCGGCGCGCCTGCGCCTCGTTCTGAACGTTGGATATGAGGTGCAAGCAGTCCCAGAATTCTAAGCGGGACGCGAAACGAAGCACGAAGGTGGACGTCTGCCCCTTCAGGGCATCAACGTGGCGAAAGCCAATGTCGCCAGTTTCCTGGAGCTAGATAAATGTCTACGCAGGGGATCCTCAGGATGGAAGGCGCACCTCATTGCACGAGACGATGAAAACGGTATCTTCAGGAAAGAGCAGTTGCACCATAGGCTCCAGCGGATAAGGCGCAAGTTCGCATTCTAACGCGGGGCATACGACAAGTGAATCTACACCGGTTCAGCGACTGTGTAAGCCAACGATACGAAGTAGAGCATTACTTACTTGTCTTCGGGGTTAACTCAGCGACAACGACGATAACATGCTGCCATACGTCGGAACCATCACCAGTGCCGTCTGCTGTGTTGCGGTACGATGCGTGGGGAGTAGATAGGGCGAGGTAAGGGGGTTCACTGGACATAGGTCCGTGAGTACAAGTCATCGAAGGCTGCACCAAGGCGTGGACGTACGTGGGGTCGTTTGCCATGTTGATCTGGTGCAGTGGAGTGGCAGCGGTCACATAGAGCCATCCGCGAGCTTTTATCCGCCATCTACAGCGCCAGGTACCATGTGGAGTCGGACAAAGGAGAACTCGCCTTGATCATGAGAGCGGCCTGCAGGACAAGCGTCTCATCCCATGAACATGAGTAGGGCCGCATATTCCAAAAATGGTGGGCTGAGAGATCCCCCGCCAGACAGATAGGGAGAACAATAAGAAATATTTGAGGATGTCACCGATGAGGACAAGTTGTCGAGAAGGATGTGGGTTCAATCGAGATGCTAGGCGGCGACCACGAGCAAGGCTATCGTCCGGGTTGGTCCGTGCGTGATGGAACACCGTCGATACTGAATCGGAGCGCCAGGCGCCACGCGAGAAAACGCCACCTGGGAGGGCGCTAACCTCCCGAATAGCGTCCCTTAGATGGAAGACCGACAATATCTCGTATATGATGACCGACTCGCGCGGGACGCTACATGACGGACAATGTGCTCGCTTCGCTCACTCTCCAGGCAGCGTCCTTCCCAAAACTGCTCTTCGGCTACCTTGCTTTCCATCCCTGAAGAGTTCGACGACGTGATGGCCTGCGAAACCCAATTGAGCGCTAGGCACCGACCGACAAAGGAGACTCAAAGGAGGGATCTCTCTTACCGTTGTGTCAGATGACGACGAGAACGTCCAGCTCCAACCCCCTAGTCCCATCGCAATCCTGCCCTGCTGTGCCACAGTATCTGCAAGTCAGAGTGACGAAGAAGAGACGTGTACGCGACACTCACTGGAGGAACCGTTTATGAATGGCGCGACGCGCGCTCGACCCATGGCGTCTAACCCATTTGTGCTGGGAGCCAGAGCGTAGAGGGTAAACACAACGACGGGGATAGCGAGCGCGAAGTAGCAGAACCAGTGGTTGACGAGACTTGGGAACATGTTGAGTGTAGAGGTTTGGATCGTGGCTGCAGGGAAAGGAGAGTGGTTTGGGACTAAGAGTCGCGACGCGGGCCTCGTATATGAATCCCGGTGCCAAAGCCCTTTGATCTATCGGCATTCAGCGCAAGTCCTCGTGGCTAGCAAATGCTAGCCCACGACAGTCCACGACCAGGCGCTTGGCAATCGCAACCACGCGCAGACAACACAGGTGCGTTTCATTTCGATGACTGTGTGATGCGTTACAAACATGAGCGTCCTGACGTCAAGCAGATGCAGTGTCTGGGGCTAGAGCATAAAGTGTGAGGAGGACCGCGACGACGATGGTTACATAGACCTGGATGGTGAATGGATCGAACTTAGGAGACGTCAGTCCCGCCTGTAACGGACCATGACTCCATACGCCCACCTTGGCTCGAGCGACTGTGGCGATAGTTGCGGAGGGATTCTCCCCTGCCACCCACCATCTCACGCTGGCTTGCGTCCGGCGACCATAAGTTCCAGTAGCGATCACAAATTGGCCTGTACTATCAATGTAGTGCGCCTAGTATAAAGCGAGAAGTGAGCGGTCAGCGAACCAAAAAGACGAGCTAACGCACAGCTATGGCCAGGACTCTGTCGGTTTCTGCGAAGATGGGTAAGTCAATGAACACGGAGAGAAGTTATGACGCACTCCGATGGGGCAAATGTTGGATCTTCTGGGACTCGTTCACATCCCAAATGTTTACTTCGCCAACAGTAGTGCCCCCGATGATGGCCACACCGCCATGAATAAACAATACAGGAATCAGGTATCTCTCGCCTGTATCGTGGGGGAAAGCGCATTTGATGGTCCCGGATAGCGTGTCGTAGACCGTGAACCCGCTCCCAAAACTTGACACCGCAATACTTGACCCATCATCAGAGAAACTGATGCTAGCACTGTGCGATCGCTTTCAGCAAATGCGGCAAACGAGTTGATGTAACTTACATAGGACCTGATAGCGGGACGGTGTGGACCGCCATCCCCGACTTCGTTTCATACAGCCTGTCGCGATAGCTGAGTTAGTATACGCCGCTCGCGAACATCTCAGGAGAGCTCACGCAACGCCGTGGTTCATGTAGGATACAGCCACCACATCCTGAAACTGCCAAGAAGTCCACTCAACGCCCGTGATAAGCACCTCCATAGAGTCTGTCTGAGATGTTTTGGGTGGTTCGGGGAGCGCGATAACCATTTTCCATGGCTCTGAAATGAATTCTCAATCAGCATTTCTAACATTTCTGACCGTGAACAATGACGCAAACTAACCTATGGGGTGCCACTCCCATACACGCACCTCACGTTGCGCGGCGGTTACTACAAGACGGCCATGAACGGCTATCCACTCAACCGGAAAGTTGTGAGCCCAAAATCCATTTACGTCTATCAAGTTCTTCCGAAGCGCACCTCGGGTAAGCGAGATTCAGGTCAGAATGAATACATCGTACGCACCGAAGTCATGGAAAGGATTGTGACGTTACCGTCCTGATAACCAACCAAAATGGTGTCCTCGCCATTGGGCAACCAAGCAAGTGCGAGAACTGCAGTTTTGCCTACGAACGTACGGAAGAGTTGTCGAGCTTCGACATCCCAGACACACACCTTCCCGTCGAGTCCCGCCGTCGCAAGGAAAGTCCCATGCATGCTGAACGCCAGGGATGCCACACCGACGTCGTGATTCTGTTCTGAATGCGCTTGCTCGTAGCGAAGGGACGTGGAGCTCATTTTGATGAGATGAAGGCTGCGAGGTGGTAGGTGAACTTCAACGCTCTTCAACGTCGTGGGGGCGTCAGGACTTGGCCAGTGACATGTGGCATGTGACATAGTGACAGCCACCCGTGAGTACTTGTGACATGGTCCGAGGATACGCCGCGGCCGTCACTTGCTCTTGCTTGGTGCGATTCCTCGCCCCGATGTCGCTCCACGACGCCCGATTCCTTCCTCTGTTGTCGCTCCACGACGGGCACGCGATAGAACGCTACGACTTCTTGACAATCTCCTTCGCTTCTCCGTCTCGCTGTGAGCTGCTGCTTATTACGGTTATGACCACGCTTAATCATGGCTATCCGTTCCACCTCTTTTGCTGGTTGACCCATGGATGGCTCATCGGCAACCGCGACATCTTGGCTGCATCCAATTATTTCGAAGATGGTGGTCGGATGTTCCCTATGTCCGGTGGAGAAGGGGCTTCGTGCCAGTCGCAAGCGGATGTCGGGACCACAAGCAGACCCATGTGTGTAGTGCTTCCATTGCGTTTCTGATGTGTTTCTCTATCCCACATGCGAGGGCGACAACGCAGTAGCAGCCCCTCCCCCAGGACTTGGTGTTGCTTCCTAGGTGACGTCGCGTAGAAGGGTTTTCATGGTATGTTTCTCCGTCGATGCGTTTATATTCAGTGTGAATCCTTCTAGTCATGGAGCGTGCGGCTGCAACACTCCGGTAGGAATGGAGCAAGTCCGGCTCTGCTCACCCGTATGCTCGCAATAGTAAGGGTGGTTGGTCAATCTCAGTAAGTATTCATTTGAATGCCTCTCTAGAGTTCCGTAGATAATCCAATAATCCTCGGGGACATGGTCAATAGTGAAAGCCCTTTGTCGCGAACTCATTGCCTACCCGCGTCTTCCCTCCTCTCCTTCCCTCCTCGCTCCTCGCTCCTCGCTCCTTCCCTCCTCACTCGCTCTTCGCTTCGCGCTCTCCGCACCTATCTCAACAATGTCGCGCAGGGAGACTACAAGCCGGGCCGTTCTCGATGACGTCGAACCCGTGAGTGTCCACTGTCCTCAGTGTCCCGCGCATTCTCTCAGTGGCTTTGTAGGCGGCGACCGACGCCCCTCCTAAGGTAAGGACTAGTGGCTTTAAGTCCATGACTTCGTTAATCCAGTTTCGTAGACCGTCCGAACCATCAGGTCTATCGCGGATGCCTCACAATTTGTGACCTCCGCACTTGCGAAATGCACTGTCGGGTGGGCGGTCGACACGCTCACCATCAACATACAGTTGCCACCCATCCCTCCCGTCATACGTTCAGTCCTGGTCCTGGTCCCATACCTCACAGACCTCACCCTCCTGCTTCCGGCGGAGACTCCGCCCGCGCTCCTTTTCAATATCAACTTTCGCGTCCTTAAATTTTTCAAGACAAACCTCCCCCACCACATTCTTACATCGTTCCTGAACCGGCATAGACTAGTGACCATCCTCGTTCTTGGCCCTTGCGGTCGCAGTGGAGGATGTCCGCTTGCAGTTGGCGACTTCGAGCACGTCACTGACCTAGAGTGCGAGGCGACGTGCGCAAAGAATCTCGTCCACCGACGTCTCCGACATCTCGCGATTGTGGGCAAGTCACTTCGAGGGCCTCGGATCCCAGCCATCCTTCGCCAAGTGCCAGTTGTCGCCTCCGCACTTTATCACCTCACCATGGATTTCTTCCCTGACGATAGCGACATCCTCCACGCCATCCATAGGTTCGCACCGTTCCTGAAGAAGCTTAGGCTCGTCGAACGGCGCGGAGGCGCATCGGTAAGCTGCTCTTTGTCTCCTCATGGTGTCTGCGAATGAACAATAACATCGCGATCATTCTAGAGGCACGGTAGTTCCCAACGTCGTGTGTTCAAGGACCCCCTCGTATGGGGCCAAGCTTTGCGTAAGTTGTCGTACCTAGAAGAATTTGCCCTGAAGACATCGGTGGACTTGGTGGCCTTCCCTGGGCAGCTCGAACTTGAGCGTCAAGTCATCTTCGGATGGGCGTACGGGGTTAGAGTGCGAAAATCGCGGAACTTGCGCCCTCCCCCCGTTCGCAAGGCTCACCCGACTTTGTATCATATCCGCATCTATTACGGCCGGACACGCGATGCGTCAGTCCTTTCCAAGTGGTTCAAAGACGGTCAAGTTTGGCTGCGTTTGGGTCAGCCCATTACCGGCGATGATCTTGACGACATCGATTTCTGAGGATACAGGTTCGTTGCTTTCGGAATACTCGATGACGACCTGCCGCCTGACCCAGTTGTGCCTGATATTTAGACACAAGTGTCGACAACCATCTAGATGATTTAGATCAATTCCCGTACATTGTAAAGATGCTTCTCATCCGTAAAAATATGTTACATCCCCCCGTAATTGCATCGTCTTTTGTAATCCACCGCGTCCGCATGCGCCGGAGTGGTCACCACAAGTCGTTCCCTAGTTCACCTCGCGCCCAGTGAGTTGGTCGCTGAGCGGTCTGGACGTAAATGTGACGCGCTCGATCACGCATACAGGTAAAGATTTAGAGAGGCGGTGCCGTGGATGCCTACCTGTCCGCGACGGTCGTGACCCCGAGCGCGAACGCCTCCTTGTCGGCACCTCAAGGGCAGGGAGATGCGAAGCCATCGGGCCGCCTTTGCCAACCCGGAACGCACGGACACGCGCCATTGGCGCACCGCGCCGGGGAGCGCCGCATTGCACCGCCTTTGGCAAACAAAACCCAATCACCCAAAGCCAAACTCTTAGTTACGACGACAAGTAGTCCCTTTCCCCGACCATATCACCCGTTGCGCTCGAACTTTTTGTTCCATTACTCTCCTTGACCATCGCCAAACATGTGTTGCATGTGCCGCCTTTCACAATTCAACCGCTACGCACCCAATCCCGGCTTTGTGGCCCCATCATAGTTATGGACGGCTGCTTGCAAATGCTCGACTCTTCAATCCCTCATCTTACTCCACCTCCTCCATCCAAGTCGTCGAACGTCCCTATGGATCGCGCACTCTCCTCATCGTCCCCCCCTGGTGTCGGGCTCGACAAGAGTGTATCCTCGCTCGTCTCATCTGATTCCGCGTCGACCCATGGATCCTCCCGTCCCCCGTCGCCCTCTGTTTCTTCAGTCACCAGTACATCTGACTTAGCATCTGGTTACAAGTCTTTGGCCGCCTCCTTGGAGTTGTCAAACAAGCTCTCGTCTCTTGTCCACCAGAGCAACGATTTCGCCGAATCCGCTTCGCGGAACGAGTTGAGTGTCGTTGGCAGTCTTGTCCTTGAATGTAGCTGACTTGATTGCAGCATCGCTGGGGAAAATACGCCCCTCCCTACTCAGGAGGATTTGGCGGCGGGAATGCAAGACCTTACGAAGGTTGTGTATCTGAACAATAAGGCGCTCGCGGTTGTGGGGCAGCTGGGAAAAGTGCAGGTGCGTCCAGCGATGGCTATCTACTCTCCTCGCATTTCTGAAGGTGCCCCTTCACAGACGGAAATCAACGAGCGGGTATTCACCCTTGAGCATACCGTGGCAGACGTGCGTGCACAGTCCCAGTGTTCGAGCGTGTATGCTCGCCGGTTGTTGTATCGCACCCGGGGTAAGTGTAGCCGTCTGTTTTTTGCCGGCTATTCCCCTTATTTTCTTCAGAGCACGTTCGGAAGGAACGCGATGCGATGCAAAAGGAGGGACGCCTTGCGACGTTTGCACAGGACGAACTAGCAGATGAGGTGCGGAACTTAGGTGCGGAACTTGCGCGAATGAGGGACGAGAACGCGAGAATCCTTGCGATCCTGCAGTCACGGATTTCCAATGCCCAGCGCCTTCAACGGCTCTTCCGTCAGGTTGTTTGGGTATATGCTCCGTGGTTCATCGAGTCCCTCGTTTCTGCGATGGGCATTATACGGGATGGTATATGGCGAACAGTACGTGACAACGTTTTCAAGAGGTCCTCATTTCGCTCAAACCCCAATGTTCTAGGTAACTTTCTTGACAGATATGATGGTGGCCTTGGCACACGGCTGCTTGCAGGCCATGCGATTTGGGCCGTACGCCGGCTTGATCTGGGGCGTTGTTTGGTTTTCCATTTTCCTTCTGATCTCCTTGTACTGGGGCCACTCTCCGTCCTTGGATGACCGCCCGGTTTGGCAGTTGGCCCGTGCCCTCCCGTAACGTAGCCTCGTGTTAATGCAGATCGATGTTGTGCGCAGTTTATGTTCTTTATCTGATCATTGTTGCCCGACCTCTCCGTGCGCCGGACACCCCTCCCTCGCTTCTTCCCTCGCTCCTGATTGCTTCTCCCGTTCCCCGTCTTGTCTCTTAGCAGCGGGATAACCTGACGATGGCGCCAGGAAAGAAACCATGTTTCTGTTAGGACTGCCTGGCCTGGACTTACACGGATGAACATGGTGTCGTTCGTGCCGGGAGGCAGGTCGATCCAAAAACGCTCAAAAGCCATGCACGAAGACAGAATCTTCCTGACCGTTGTCCTGAGGTGGAAGTTCTTCTCGCCACAATGGCCAATCATCCTCCACGCCAATTCGAGCCGTCCATAGCCGTCCGTCTTCGCGATGGGCATGGTGATGCTCGACCTCTCGCAGCAGTGAGTCCTCTCCTTCATCGACTCTTGATTGCCACCTGACAGGATGTTAAATCCAGCCGCCACATCCAGGAGCGTCGTTGGTGGTTCCCATGGATGTCGATTACGAAGCGCCATCTGGTGAGAGAGCTTCCTCTTCCCAGCCTGCAGTGAGTCTCTTGCTTCTTCGTACAGTGTGTCACAGAAATGACGCGAGATTTCGTCGCTTTTTGTGAGAATTTCGCCGTGGCTCAATCAAATGTGGATCCTGGCGGCGTCAGCAACGACGGATTCCCTTCGCAGGCAGCTGTAAGCCTTTCGACGACAAAAACTCGCTGCGTTCTCATGTTGACTGGAATTTCAATGGGCAGAATCTCGTCCGGTCCGAGACGAATGTCAAATGCGGGGAGGCTCTGGATAGCGACGCTACATCTTCCGAGAGCGGCGATAGCGATGCGAGGGTGCGTGTTTCTTGTCAGACGAAGTATTCTTTCCTTACATGTTTGACTACAGCAACGTATCCTAGAGCTTGGAGAAATACGTTCTATCCTTGATCGCGCAGAGCAGCGATTTAGGCACCCGATTCTCAAATTCACCACTCCGCCCGAACAATTCAGCGATCCCCCCTCAGATCTCGACGTTACCGACCCTCCTACGGCCAGGTTCGTCCAGTATCGCACAGAGACGCTGCCGACTCTTCACGCTCGTGTTGCACATCTTCTCCTCATCGGTAATCGGGACGCAGATCGCCAACAGGAGCGGCTTCTCAAGGACATAGAGCACTACACACAACAGGCGGTTCAAGCGGAGCTCCGTGCGTGGAGGGAGAAGGTTCTGAAGCTCCCCATTCAAGGACTAGATATGTTCGGAGATGGACCAGAGATTGTGTTCACCGGTAATGCGTACTTTTCTCCCTTCATGATCACGTTGCTCACTGAGCTCCGCACTACAGACGATGTGTTCTCGGCGAGGAAGGCTATGCAGCCATTCATTTCTGTCGCACTCTTTATCGCTGTCGTTCTTCATGGAATGGCATCGGTGGCTCGCCCCGAGATTGCCTTCGTGCTTTCCGGCCTCCGAGCAATGCTTTTCGGTGCTTTCGTATGGTGCAATGCGCCCGCTCGGTCTGTCACTTCCATTCAACGTCTTCTCATCGACTGCATCCCCCGCGACGTTCGCACGGCCCTTCGTATTCTCCATCTTGAACCAGATATCATCCGGTACGCATGCTGCCCCGAGTGCTCCAATATCTATCCCCCCGACCCTCTAAACGAGGACGATCCCTACCCTCATTACTGCTCAGCGATCCTTGCGAACGACGACCGATGCGGTGCTCAGCTTGTCTTCGAAAAGAAGCAGGCGCCGAAGGGCAAGGGCCAGCCCGAACGGACCGTGTTCAAAGCCATCCGCATCTTCCCCTACCGCACTCTGAAGTCCTGGCTGAAGGTTTTTCTTTCACGGCCGGAGGTAGACGCTGCGTTAGCAGCTGGTTGGAACCTTACCGATTCAGCCGGCGTGTGGAGCGACATCATGAACTCTCCCGCAATACGCCATTTCCGCGGACCCGATAACCACACTTTGTTCTCCGTTCAGAAGCACGGCGCTGTCAACCTGGTCTTCTGTCTTTTCGTAGATTGGTTCAACCCCTACGGGAACAAGAAGGCTGGCAAGTCGCATTCCGTCGGCGCTATGTACATGGCCTGCCTTAACCTTCCGATCGAGATGCGATACGCTCCCGAGAACATCTACCTCGCCGGTGTTATCCCAGGACCTCGAGAGCCTCGCCTTGATGAGCTGAATCATTTCCTTCGCCCTCTCGTCGACGAGCTCCTCGTCCTTTGGACTCGAGGATTGTATCTCAGCCGCACCGCGTTGCGATGGATGGGTCGATTTGTGCGCGCTGCCATGATCCCTCTTGTCTGCGACCTCCCCGCAATGCGCAAAGTCGCCGGGTTCGCCGGTCACGCCTCGAAGCACTTCTGCTCCTTCTGCTCCCTTCCGAAGGACGACATCCACAACCTGAATCGCGCCACCTGGCCTCCGCGTGCGTCGTGGGCCCAGCATGAGAAGCTCGCGACGGAGTGGAGAGATGGCACGAAGGCTCAACGCGATCAAATCTTCAACGAGCATGGTATACGCTGGTCCGAGCTTCTACGTTTGCCTTACTGGGACCCCACTAGGTTTGCGCTTCTCGATTCCATGCACAACCTTTTTCTCGGCGAGCTGCGGCACCACTGCATGGAAGTGTGGGGAATCGATATCAAGGATAAACCCTCGGGGCAGAAGATCCACCCGCATACGCCCGAAGAACAGAAGAAGTTCTTAGACAAGGCGATCGCAGCACTGACGAAAGGTTCGGCCACGGCGTTGGAGAAGCTTCGGAAGGGCTACATCATCGCGATCTCAAGGAACAACAACATCTCTCCCAGCGGCGCTGTCTTTACAAAGTCGGCGTATATAGATGCGTTGTTGAAATGGGTAAGTTAACCCAACACTCAACAGTTACGCTTAGGGCTAAAATCCTTCCAAGGTTCAAGTCGTCGGCGTCCAAGCTGTGAGGGTTCCACCGGTTCTCGACTACGATGCCAAGGAATTCCATCTGTCTACTGACCTTTCTAAGTTTCAAGTCTTATCTTATGAGATCTTAGAAGCGATCCGTGGCGACTTGAAGGCCACATTCCTGCCTTCCTGGTTAGAGCGGCCACCTTCAAACTTTGGAAATCCCAGCCACGGGAAACTGAAGGCCGACCAGTGGCGAACTGTCTGCACCGTCAATTTGGTGATCACTCTCGTCCGTCTCTGGGCTTCTCCGGAGGCCTCCGCACGGGACAAAGAGCTCCTGGAGAACTTCCTGCATCTTGTTTCCGCCGTTGACCTTGCTTCGAGACGATCAATGACAGAAGGCCGCGCGGCTGCCTATGACAAGCACATGTTCGAGTACCTTTGCGGTCTACGGGACATGTTCGACCACGAGTTCGTCCCCAACCACCACCTATCACTCCACTTGTATGAGTGCTTGGTGCTATTTGGCCCGGTTCACGGCTGGTGGGCGTTCCCCTTCGAACGGTACAACGGTCTTCTGCGTCGGATCAACATCAACTATAAGCCCGGTAAATATAATGCTTCTACGCCTAGAGAGGTCATCTAATGGATATCTACAGCGGAGATTCCCTTGACGCTAATGCGATACTTCTACCTCGGTGGAAATCTTCGCAATCTGCTGGCAGACCTAGATTTCCCCGAAGACACCGAATACACCGAGATGGTCCATAGCTTCCACGATACCTTCGCTATAGCCACACGCGCCCGGCCTGACGTGCTCAACCCATTGTCTCCGCGACTGGGGCGGACGACGGAGCGTACCCGGGCCCCCGAAGTCGAACTCGACACTACAACCTACGATGCGATTCTCGAACTGGTGAACAAATCTGGAGACGAACTGTTCGCGTCTGCCCGCGTAAACGTCCTTGATAGGGCTGGACGCCTTCCTCTCTCTCCCACCGCGGAAGATGCTGCGCGCGTAATCCGTGACAGGATCGTTTTCGCTACGCGCGCCAAGGGTGAGCGTAACTCCTTCGTGATCTTCAAAGACCAAGACAGGGGGACTCGCGCCGGACAGATCAGACGGATCGTTCTACACACGCGAAGGAAAAACGGGGAGTTAGTGACGGAGCCGTTCCTCCTTGTTGACGCATTCCAGCCTCTATCTGAAGAACACGCACGGCACGACCCATATCGTCAGTGGCCCGATATACAGACGAAGCTTTACTACAAAACTTTCGAAAATGACGTGCGCGTCATCCGCTTGAACGACATCAAATCGCATTTCGCTGCTCTTTTCTACACGCCCGACGCTCTTGGTCGCGAGTGTGTCGTGGTCCGGGACCTTGATCGGGTGGGTCAAGCCTCTTCCGTCTGATAGTATTCCCAATGGTCTCACCGTTGATTTTCGTCCGTGGCAGAGCTGAATGATAGCGCTGAGACGGGCCCGGGTTTGTGCGACATGCTCCCGCACCGTTCCGGCAGTGGCACAACGATCCTTTGTCCTCGCCATGCAAAACGTGGCCATCCTCCCATATATTTTGCTCCCCGCCACGCCGCTCCACTTCGTCTCTCTCCCTCGTTCACCCACCATGGAGGCTCCGCCCCAGTATTAGTACGTCCTTCTGCGAGACCTGAGAGCTCTTCGACGCTGATTTGGACTTAGCCCTTTTACCCGCTTCGCAGCTATCTCGGACGTCCGGTTTGCCACCACCAACGACGTCAATCCCGTACCCTCCTTCGAGGATGGGGGCGTTTTGCTGTGCGAACTCGCTCCCGGAGAATGTAAGTCGCATTGCTGCTCCATGTCCACTAGAAATGTATCTGATCCTGTGCCACAGTTGGCTTCATTGTCGCCGACGAATCGCGCGCAGCTGTCGCCGCGATGACTATCACCTCTTCCTGGGTGATCGTCGCCAACACTGTGAGTCGCTTCTTAACCATACGATATGGGGACATGGTGCTAACGTTTCTTTGGCAGGAGTATCTCGAAGTGCGCTGCTTCACTGGGGCTCCGTGCGCTCGCACTGATGCCTTCGGCCGGATGTGGATGCACGTCCGAATCACGGACCGTCTCATTTACGCCGAGTTCAACCGCATCCTCTGGGATATCTATTGGCAGGTTCAGTCGAAGACTTGCATGCTCCAGGAGCGCCTCCACCACATCGCGTTCGCCCAGCCCTCCAACCTAGTCGACTACTGCCGCCAGTACTTAGGTAACGACTTCGCCGACAATCTCGAGGACGTCGACTTGGACGAAACTGAAGGTCAGGAGCAAGCCGGCGACAACGTTGACAACGAGGAGACCACCGGTGGCGAGGCTGACGGCGACGAAGCTGGCGAGGGTGAAGACGGGTCCAAGGGATCCTCTCCAGATGGTGTTGCGTGGGAAACTGCGGCGGAGGATTTGGAGTGACGTGCCCCAGTTGGATATACGATCGGCGGAAACTTCATAGTGAGTATGGCAACTGTTTATGTATGATCCCTACCTTGCGAGAATCTACGTTATGTGCATGCGGAATTTTGGATGGGTATCTGTGGCTCTTTGTAGCCCTTCCGACATGTCGGCATCAGGGACTCCCAGCCCGGCGTCCAGCAGAACTCTTCTTTCCAAGCGTAGACTGGCCTTCACTTCTCCAGAGACACGTAATTCCAAACGTTCAGCATTGAAAACGTGCCTTCTGAAGAAGCAGGTACGTGCCTTCATGGACTGTTGCGGTGCGCCGCGAGGTTTACGAGTCAACGGTGAGGTGTGTTCGCAGAGCTGCGGAGAGCACCGACGGTGTCCTCAGTAGTTCTGCGAGTGCACCTTTGCGCGATGTCGCATGCCCCATGAAGGTGCATTTGTTGGGGATATGCGTCCTCAGACCCTTGGAGAGCACTGAGGGTGACCTCCGAGGTTCTGGGTATACGCTGCCACACGACGGCTCTTCGCAAAGCGAGGACAGCGTTCTCGTTCTGGGTACGCGCCTTTGCGCAAGTGCTCTGCGCGAGGAGGCACGGACGGTATTCTTGGGTCGTAACATGGCCGCGTCGCGCCTCCATTGGGCTAGGTGCAAATACGTGCTCGCGCGGCCGCTCTACGCGACGCGCGGACGGCGCTCTTGTGTTGCGACGTAGGCGCGCCTCCGTTGCACTCGAATGCGGCTTTGTTATGTTCTGGTCGCATTCTTGTCGCATTCTTGGTGCATTCTGAGCGCGTCCTTGGTGCGTTCTGAGCGCATTCTTGGCGCGTTCTGAGCGCGTTCTTGGTGAGTCCCGGTTGCCTTCCTGCGACGTCGCTCAGGAAAGCATAGCCTTCTCGCGCACATTGCAAACCCCGAGGAGAACAGTGTCTTCCAGGGCGACGAGCCAGGCCTCGCGGAAGACGGCGTGTTAGTGGAGAGATGCGTCCGCAGCGCTTTGCAGAGCACCAATGGTGTCCACCGAGGATCTGGGTACATACCACCGCGTGACGACTCTTCGCGAAGTGAGGACGGCGCTCTCATGCCGCGATACAGATGCGCCTCCGTCGCGCTCGGTTGCAGGTTCGTCGCGATCATGGTGCAAAGTTCTGTCGACGCGATCGTTCGAGAGGCGTCGCCCGCGTGGGTCTTCAAAGTTTCACGCACCGCCATGCTTCCCATTAAAGCCAGTCACAATGTAGTCGCGGTTTGGGGGGCCTCTGTCACAGAAACCACAACGGGATTCGTCCACCTGGAAATCTCCTGGTCTCGGACTCACCTTGACTCCTCATCTTACGTCGGGTATGTGATTCTTCGGGATGCCTTTTCGTGCATTGCTTGGACATAAGGGCATCTTGGAACCTTCAAGTTGTAGTGCATCGTCATGCGAAGTGGAGCTCTTGTGAGCAATGGGATGCAATCGAACGCGAGGAACGGTGACTTACCGCAACTGGGAGCGCCCTTCCGCCTCTCATCACGCTTGGGCGCGATGGGGATGCTTCTCGCGAGCCTAGCTTTCCCGGACTGGAAAAGTTAACTTTTACCTGGAACAAAAATGAGGCCTTTGCCACCAACTTTCGCCGTCGGGGAAATGCACGGAAAGGGTTAACTATGCCGCGGACAATGGGACGCAGGAAACTGACGGTAAAGGATGACTTTCCCTGACTTTTCTCGTGGAGGTCCAGTCTCGACAAAGCTTGCCTTTCTCGGTTGTAACCCGGACCTCGAAATTGGTGGTCCTAAAAGACATTTTGCAGCTCGGCAAATGGGTGGGAAGGGAATCCTATCTATATCTGGCAAAGCCACGGCAAAGGGAACCTTCGCCGTGCATTTGACCGCTAGCGGTCCTCTCGAAGAATGAATCCTTTGTCAGAGACTTACCTTAAAGAGAAACGGATCGGCAAATGACACCTTTGCCAGTACGGAATATTGAAAGTAAATGACTGGAGAAGTTAAACTTTTTCATGCGAGAAAAACTAAAGTATTATGGTGTTTAAGGTAGGACTCCACCAAAAAATAACATACTTTTCCCAACTTTGCATTTCGGCCTGTGCCCGTCGTGTTGTTTGGTTTTTTTGGCTTACACACACGACAGGCACACTCCGGAAACCCCAGGAGGGACAATCGCGTTATTTTCCCGGATAGCCCTACCTTTGTCATAGATTTGACATGGATTTACACATGGGGGACAGGATAACTTCCCCTCGGAGTTGCTAACACTTTTCGGAGCCGTCAAAGGTTTCCTTTGACGCGATGGAGGGAAATGCACGGGAAAGGATATCTTTCCCGGTTGAACCACGGGAAAGTGGAGGGGAAGTGGCATTGAACGTTGCCTTTGCCAACTCTTTACATGGGTGGCGGGAAAGGTTGACTTTCTCTATTTGTGATATGTTTGGTGAATTCCATACAAAGACCGCATATCTCACCATGCAGAAATTACTAAAAAGGTAGGGCCATCCGGGAAAATACCACGATTTCCCCCGGACTCATATCTGGTCGATGCCCGTCGTGACAGGTCTATACAAGGTCTCATATGCTGCGAACACAACCTACACAGCATTACGTGGGGGGTTTACTGTCGACGACCACACACTTCTGGCGGAGAGGTGAGGTACTACTTACTGTACTGTACTACCTGTATGCGTACTCGTTCTGCCCTTGGACAGCCTTCTGCCAAGACGGTCAAATCTAAAATCGCGCAAATGGCTGGTCTAGATCTGAAGAGGCAAATGCATTTTCATCTTGAGCGCGTGGAACGAGGTGGAACAAGGTGGAACACCAGCGGGCCAAGAGATCATCGATCATTTTGGAGATACTTGGCAACCTCGGCGACTTTCAGTATGGCGGTAACTAGCGGTAAGTGTGGTTGCGACTGCAATGGTCCACGTTGTGCCTTACGAGCGGCGAAACTGGTAGTGCAGGTGTCAAATATAGGACAACAAGTGGACTCCTTATTAGCAAATGACCAATTAATATCGGGGGAGCGACTGTACCGTTGGTCAGGTGGTGGAAGCAAGGCCGGTGAGATCATGACACTGACAGGCGTCAAGTCAGTGTGCCATATGTGGTAGGCGGGGCTTGCCAATCTGACTGAAGTCGATCGTCAACCGGGCGGGCCGGACACTGCCGCACATGCGTTCTGCTATTTCGATTCCCCTAACGGATGCACTTGGCGCTCGTTGCTGTCTTCAAGCACACTGTACAACCGTGTCAGAGGTCAAGCCCTCGAGCAGGCCATATGGCAGGTCGAGTTGCTAGTCTTGGCCCTCCCTGGATCCTCCATCACAATCTGCTATCGCCTAGACTACCCCACGCAATGAGATAGGAATGAGGCACCCAAACCAGTAGCTCACGCGGCGACTTCAGCTGCTCGTGCTCGCAGGTCTTTTCTCGTCTCCGCGCGCACGATCTACCTCGACGACGCGCCATGTGGCGCAACTCGCTCAAAACATTCAAGATGCAGCGGCTCTGCTGCCTCTTCCCTCCATACCCCAGCCATATCCGACTTCCTTCCACCAGCTGCTTAGCTGACGACCGGCGACCTTGTCGTTCTTTCCTAAGTCATCTCCTGCTCTTCGTAGCTCGTCGAAGACTTTGCTTTCTAGCACTTCCGCTTCCGATCGTTCATCATGTTCTGCAAGGCCACTCTTTTCACCCTCGCCCTCGCCCTCACCGCGGCTGCCAGCCCCGTCGCCACGGACGCCGGCATCAGCATCCCCATTGAAAAACGCTCTTCCCTCACCAATGAGGACGGCACTTTCAACCACGACAAGGCCACTTACCAGACGGTCAAGACGATCAAGTGCGCATCCATCCATAAAAGTTCTTGATGACGTATATGACAAGCGGTATTGATGCACCCCGTTCTTCCCGCCTTACAGCAAGCACCGCGCGAACCTGATCAACCTTCAGAACAACGTCGGCTCGCATGTCTTCAAGGAGGGTGCCGTCATCAAGCCCCTGGCACAGCTCCCCGACCACCTTGCCAAGCGTCAGGCCGAGCCGTTGACTGCCCAAGCCAACGATGTCGACTGGATCGGTTCGATCTCCATTGGCACCCCCCCGCAGAAGTTCAACATCGATTTCGACACTGGCTCCTCCGACCTCTGGGTTCCCAGCGCCGCGTGCACGAGCTCCACCTGTAAGTCCAAGCACCGGTACGACGCCCACAAGTCAGGGACGAAATACGAGATGCCTGGCAACTTTTCCATCCAATACGGGGATGGCTCCACGGTCTCTGGTCCTGTCTACACCGATCACGTCGCCGTCGCCGGTGTCTCCGTCTCCGGCCAGGCCTTCTCGCCTGTCACGACGCTCTCCAGCTCGTTCAGCAGCGACGCCATGGATGGCATCCTCGGTCTCGCCTACCCCGCCATCTCTAACCTCAAGGCTGTACGTCTCTCTGCTCTTACTTTTCCTTGCTCTCCCACTCACCTCGTTCCGACAGGACCCCTTCATCCAGTCCGCTATCAAGCTGCGCCTCTTGAAGTCGGGCGAGTTCGCATTCAAGCTCGCCTCCAAGGGCACCGCGTCTGAGCTCTACCTCGGCGGCGCGAACCACAAGCTCTACTCGGGCTCTCTCGAGTACCACAAGATCGACACCTCGACCGGCTTCTGGCAGCTCACCGGCGCGAAGGCGTACGTGAACGGCAAGTCTGTCGTCACCGGCTTCGAGACCATCATCGACTCCGGCACCACTATCATGTACGGCCCTCCCGCCGCGGTCAAGAAGATCTACGCCGCTATCCCCGGCTCGGGGGTGTACGACTCCAGCCAGGGCTTCTACTACTACCCTTGCAAGAAGGCCCCCACCATCGCATTCTCGTGGGGTGGTAAGCAGTGGACGATCTCCGCCGCCAAGTGAGTGTCTCGTCTCTTTTTTGCGCGGCCCCAGAGCGATGCAATTTCCGAGTCTAATTGCCAACTTGTCTCTTCTGTGCATCAGCCTCAGCCTCGGCGAGACCCAAAAGGGCTCCGGCAAGTGCGTCGGCTCGCTCGCGGGCCAGGACCTCGGCCTCGGCAGCAACGTCTGGCTCCTTGGCGACTCGTTCATGAAGAACGTCTACACCGCGTTCTCCGTCGACCGTAACTCCGTCGGCTTCGCCAAGCTCGCCTAAGCGGCAGCCCGACCCTACGCGATCTTGTACGATAGCTACGGTAGGGAGGGTCGCGCGGTCTGGGTCCAAAGCTCGTCCGAGTGACCTGGGTAGCTGTTCGATAGTCATACCTCATACCCTGCTCCTCGTTGCATTGCATTTGCAGGACGCTGCATGACACTGTATCCACATCCTCGTCCTACATATCACTCTCGTTTGCTTATTCGTCGCCGGTATTTATGCAATGCCATGCGACATGCTCTCGAATATCCCTTCGTCTGAACCTGTAGGACCCTGATGCCCCTGCATAAATTGTGGACCACTGCATGCACCCGATCAGTGCATTTCGGAGCACTAGGAGTATGTCCCAAATTACCGTTGTGATTGTGATTGCGACGACCCCCAAAGTGCGTCTGAGACCGGCGACTCCGTCTTTCTCGGACCTTGTTCCACGTGTGGTGGCTGTGATGTTTTTGGACGACTTTTCTCCGGCGGCGGTTGGTCCTGGGTCTTGAGCGCTAGCTTGAGCTTGGACGCTTGCCTGTACCCGTGCAACAGTACACTCTTCCTCCCTCCCAAACATGTCCGCTGAGGGAGCTTCACAACTTCTGCACTGGTTCCAGCAGCAGCATGGCGTCGTCGACACAACGAGCATGGGAATAGTCGACTTCCCAGGTCACGGGCGCGGTGCGATCGCGCTGACAGACATCCCGGTGCGCCTTATCTGTACTCGAGGCGCGAACGCGGATCTAATTGTTCTTGTTCACAGGAAGACTACACTATCTTCAGTCTTCCGCGGGACTTAACCCTGTCGACGCGAACATCGACATTACCTACGCTGATGGGAAAAGCTTGGAAGGAGCATGGACTTCACGAGGGCTGGGCTGGGCTTATTCTCTGCATGATGTGGGAGGAATCTAGAGGGGCCGACTCTAAGTGGTCAGGATACCTTGGTGAGTCTTGCTTGTACTGGTATGTGCGACGGACTTCGAACCTCCCAGGTAGCTGCGCTGCCCAACGAGTTTGATACCCCGATGTTCTGGGCGGAGGAGGATCTGAAGGAGCTGCAGGGAACCGCAGTGGTAGGTCTGTCCCCCCTCCAGCGCGTTGCGCACATCAGTTTAACCTGAGAAGATTAGACAAAATCGGTAGACACGAGGCGGAGCGCGACTACCATGAAAAAGTGACGCCCGCTGTGAAGGTATGTTCTCGTTATCCTCCCACACTTGAGCCTCGCAGCCAATTCCCGGTGTGACGCGCTTCAGAGCCGGCCCGACCTGTTTCCTCAAGAGAAACTCGCGCAGCACCTTTCTCTCGAGCGCTATCATCTGAACGGCAGTCGAATCCTCTCGCGTAGCTTCCACGTTGAAAAGTGGAGAGGCGAGCATGTTGAGGACGCAGATGCCGGAGATGACGACGAGGACAACGACGAAGGTGAAGATAGCGCCATGGATATCGACCCTCAACCCCCCGTCGCCGACAAGGACGATGCGCCAGTGCTCGAGGACACGGCCAACCAGCCTGACGAAGCTGGGTTCGAGGATGATGAGGACGAAGATGAGGAAGATAGGGAAGATCCCGCAGACGTGGCAATGGTACCTATGGCCGATATGCTCAACGCGCGCTTCGAGTCCGAGAACGTAAGACCTACTGCGTCTCCTAGGGCACTAAATTGCCGGGAACTGACAGTTCGGTTGTAGGCTAAACTGTTCTACGAGGAGCGCGAGCTCAAGATGGTCGCAACCAAGCCGATCAAAGCTGGCGAGCAAATTGTGAGTCTCCAATTCTGGTGCCGACACAAGAGAACGAGAAGGCTGACTCATTTTTGCTTGTAGTGGAACACGTACGGCGACCCTCCGAACTCCGACTTGCTCAGGAGATACGGACATATAGACCTCGTACCCCTTCGCCCTCCTCTATCCGGCATGGGCAACCCAGAAGATGTGGTCGAGGTTCGCGCGGACCTCGTCGTGGCCGCTGTCTCCAAGAAGGTCAAGTATGATATGCAAGAACGGGTGGATTGGTGGCTAGAGGAAGCCGACGACGAGTGCGTATTAGAGTTCTTGGCAGTCGCAATTTACGTACTGACGTTACACCCTCATAACAGCGTCTTTGTACTGCGGACCGATTGCGAACTTCCCGAAGAGCTTATTTCTCTCGAGAGGCTCCTATTACAGTCAAAGGAAGAGTGGGCTAAGACGGCTAAGAAGAGCAAGCTTCCGAAACCTAAGGTGGACGTCGACGTGCTTTCGGTGGCCATCGATGTTCTGGCAGCGCGCCTGAAGGAGTACCCTACCAGTATTGACGTGAGTCTATCTTTCAAGGACTCTTGAATGCGGCATGCTGATAGTCCACCATGGAAAGGAGGACGAGGATTTAATTAAGGCCGGCTCTATGGAGCTGTTGTCATTGAACAAGAAACATGCCGTAGTTGTTCGACTGGGCGAAAAGCGTATCCTGCAAGGCACCCTCAAGCAGCTCCGAGCACAAGTTGCGGCATCGGCCGGGAACGGCAAGAAACGTGTACGAGATGAAGAGAGGGAAAGGAAGGGAAAGAAGGCGAAGAAATAGAGTACGCCACATGTTATGGTGGTGCACATGGCTGTATGTTGTGAGTCATCTTTAGAACAAGTGGGAATATTTGAGAACCACTTAGGATAAAATCGTCATATATGCAGAGGCTGTGATATTTGTGTATACATCGGGCGTAGAGGAGCGCAGCGCTGATAAGCCAGACTCTGGTTCTATCCACGACGAGCAGCCCACTATTCAAAATGTCCCCCTCTCTCGCCTGGGAGGTCATCGAGAATATCATCGACTACCTTCAGGACGAAGTCACGGCCCTCCGCCACTGTGCCTTGACTTGCCGCCACCTCCGTCCGCGAACCCGGTTCCACCTCTTTGCGCACATTCGCCTAGACCGCAACGACCAGCTTGAGAGCCTTATTGACTTGCTTGATGCCGAGCCTCATCTTCGTTCATTGGTTCGATCAGTCGCAATATCCGTTGCAGATATTGTACCGCTCCCTCTTCTTATTCTCCCCAACCTCTCCCACTGGAAATTCGTGACTGGTGTTCACTGGTACTACCGCCCAATGACTTTTCATTCATCAACTCTTTTGTGCTGCCGGCTCTTTGGGGCCCACGTACAAAAGCTGTTCCTTGACGAGGTATACTTTATTAATTCCATGGCTCTCATCCGAATTCTATCAGCCTTCCCCAACATCCGATACCTATGCTGCCGTTTCATGGAGGTTCGTGAGAAAGGCGCTGAAACACCTTTGGAGCTCGTCAAGCAGCGGTTGGTCAAAGAGACGCAAGTAACAGAGCTGTCGGTGAGTCATGGGAGGACTGCCTTCCAATTGCGCACTCTTCGCTCACTGTATGCGCTCGAAGTTGGGCCGAGACGTTGACGCCACAGCCTTCGGGTTACTACTGGAAGCATTTCACAACACCGTTCAACACCTAGAGCTCACTCTCTCAAAAACCCTCGTTGTCACCGCTCGCGGTAAGCCTGGAGGGTTATCTCATTACTCGCCCAGAAGCTCATGGTCATGAACCCAAATCGCAGAGGCAATAATCCGTGTACCGCAAGAATTGCAGTTTCCTCACTTGCACTCCTTGATCCTGCATTTCCCGCGCAAGCCTCACAGCACGCTTCACACAATCCTTCGTTGCACGATCGGGCTCTTGAACAACTTCACCACAGTGCAAGAAGTCACTGTGGAGTTCTCTTGCTATAGAGGGCTCCACCTCCTGAGCAGTTGGCTCACGATGGAATCCCATTGCAGGGAACTGGAGACCCTGTTGCTGCGGTGTGCACGTCCAACGATATCCTTTTCATCGCCACAGGCGATCCGCGCCAGCAGGAGGACATTCTGGGCGGAGGAGTTGGGCTGGTACTTTCCCACATTGCATCGCCGCGGAAAGTTAAAGATAATGTCGGAGATGGCCGGTGAGTTCATATTACAGCCCTTCACTGGTTGTGGACGAACTAAAACTGAATCGGAATTTTCGCTCAGAAGGGCTGCACAGTCACGACGCTGCCGTCTCCGTCCTCACTGTCTCTCCAGGCGGCAAGTGGGTCGCGAGTGGATCCGCAGATAGCACGATTATTCTGTGGGACGCGAACCTTCGGATTCTTGCGCACGAATGGGTGGCGCATGTGGGCGGCGTCGACCGCCTTGCGTTTTCGCCATCAGACGGCCAGTTCCTGGCTTCATCTGGAAAAGATAACGCGGTGACGATATGGGCGGTCGGCGCCCAGGACGTGGTAGATGTCAAGTGTGTAATCGCCCTGAAGGAGGTCGAGCGGATGTGGCGCGTCGAGCTCTGCGGGTGGGCTGGGGATAGCCTCCTCTTCACGTCCCGCACCAAGACCAAGGCAGTCGTCCGCTCTTGGGACACTAGGACCTCCACGCAGCGCCAGCTCCTCGCTGGTGGATCCATCCAGGTCATCCCAAGCTCTCAGGATGGTGCATCGGGATTCCTAGTGTTGTCCACGAAGGGCAATCCTTCCATTCTTCGCGCCCGGGAGATCGACAAGGACACAGGAGTGCGCCCCATTGGATTCCTCGCCTGTGACGGGCGCACCTCGCCGCCCAAGGACGCCTCGTGTAGCTCGGGCGGTCGACTTGCCATTATTCATGGGGACGCCCGAGTCCTTGTCTGGGATCTCGAGGCGGACGCCCCTGCATCGGCGCGACCGCTCTCCGAGTTGATCTACTCGGGCGGGAATATTCAGGGCATCGCCGTGTCGCCCGACGGAAGCCAGGTGCTTGCCTGGGGAGGCAACTCGATGACCATCTGGGATGCGCACGACGACTTCGCAGCTCCAGGCAAGTTATTTGAGGGGCATGACGACCGGATTGTAACAGCGTCGTTCTCCCCAGACGGGAAAGCCGTTGCCTCTGCATCGAAGGACGGTGTGGTGCGGTTGTGGAACACTCTCAATGGTTCCTGCATCGCTACCCTCATGGACCACTCGGACAGCGTGGTGTGCGTGGCGTTCTCGCCAGATGGACACCTCCTGTCGTCCGGATATGCCAATGGGACAGTCATTATCCACCTTCTTCGTGACATCATCCTGGACAAATAGTACGCTGGCATGCCGACGACGATGCCTGGGCATGACAGATAGGTATTACACATATCGTGAGGGGTTTTGCGATTATTCTTGTCGATTTAGATGGGTCTATGATAAGATATCTCGAGTAGGGCCCTCAGGGTAGCATTGGCTACCGTGACGTCAAAACGGTCCTCCGACTCAGACTTGGACCATAGCGTTTCTTCGAAACGATTACGCTTTCTTGTGGACTCCTGCCCCCGAAGTAACTACAATAGCGACATATACAGGAGATCATTGCATGGGGGAGCTGGAATCGGTCTCATTTTAAAGCTTACCGCACTACGATTTTGACGAGGTCCGCAGCATCCGTTCTCAGGCCTCAGGCCTGGCCAGTGGTGGTTCACAACGTTGAGAGGCTGGCAACCCCGTCTTTCTCGGACCCCTCCTTCCACACGGTGGCTGTGCTGCTTTCATAGCCTGGCAAGTTTTCGGGTTGGTCCCTTTCAGCGATTTTCACCTACTCTCAGTCTCTTATCGACACTTCCTTCACAGCGGCAATCGAACAACTGCCAGACCGTCGACACTGGACTCAGCAGCGCCATGACCTTGTAGATACCGCCAGCATGCGGCAACTTCCAGGCAGTGCCAGCTGTGGCACGCGGTGGCGGGACACCGCCAGTATTGTCGCTAGCGGGGGTGTGGTCCTACGGAGATTAGGTAAGGACAGTAAGCGCACTTACGCAATGATGTGAGCGTAAAAAACATACGGATGATCGCAGTATAAGATCCGTGCAAGAAGGTACCGTCCAAGTAGCAAATGCATGTCACATAAATTGGTGAGGGGTTCGGGCAGTGCGGCTGCGTTGGGGACGCGACAAGACCAAGGCGGCCGTGTGCAGGTGGTACTTCAGGGCATCCACATAGACTCGGAGTTACTTCCTCGATGGGCGGTCCGTACGGGTTACCGCTTTCACGACGGGCACTGCCGGGAATCCAGGTACGGGAAAACCGTGGTATTTTCCGGTGGGGTCCTACCTATGTTAGAGAATCAGCAGATATTTGCCTGACGGCGATAGGACGACTTCGCCACATCATATGTGAAATTTTCTCAAATATGGAAAGGAAAGCTTTGACGGGACAGAGGTAAACGTGGGGGAAAGGTTGACTTTCCCCAACGGGATAAGGGAAATGCGGGGAAAAGGTCAACTTTCGCAACAAACAGGGAAATTGGTGTTGAGCATCACCTTTGTGGATACTTACCCAGGTGGCGTGAAAGGTAAACTCTCCCTTTAAGCAATAGGGCGGGTTAATGGAAGACAAAGAGTCAATATACCGCCAGGCAAAGTGGTCGCAGAATCTATGTTAAAGGTAGGACTCCACCAGAAAATACCACAGTTTCGCCTTAACAGGATTCCCGGCAGTGCCTGTCGTGTTTACAGTATGACTCATCGGGGTTCCGCATTTGTCCACGAACGGCGATCCTTGAATCATTCAAAGTGTCCGCGCCCCAGAGATCGACAAGGACATGGCGCATCGATAAGCAGAGGCGTCGCCATAGTAAAGGAAAACAGTAAAATCCGGTTGTCCTGCACAAGTCGTCGTGGGAAAGAGTTAAGAGTGGGTACTTACGTAAACAATTTACCGCAGCGTCTCGTATCGACGTCGGAAACTGCCGACGATCAAGCGCCCACTTGCCAAAACCACGAATTCCAGCAACTCAGCGGATCCCTCGCATGCAATGCAACTCGCCGCCAAAGGATGCCTCGCATACTAACCAGGACTGTCACCTTGTGAACCAGGTTGCCCATGACGACGCCTGAGTCCTGGTCAGGGAACCCGCAGCGGATGATTCGCATCCTGCCTCGGCGCGAACCCCTTCAAGAGACTATTGACCTGCTTTAATTGTCGCTCCGTCACACGATGACAGTCGGATTCTCGCCTTAGGAGGTAAGTCAATGCCTCAAACCATCTAGCACTCGGGCGCATGTAACGGCATCTCCGGTCCACCTCTAGGTACTCTGTCGTTACGGCGGGGGTACCGGTCATGGCGACCGGATGCTATTACCACATAGCGTCCTTCTTCGCCACCCGGTGGAGAGCTCGTCGCCTCCGAGTCTGTATCGAAGGGCGGTACGTACCGTGCACGCGCAGTTGTGGAGCACTCAGCACAATGACTCGAGCCTCGTGCTTCAAGCTTCAAGCTTCAAGCTTCACTAGTCACTGCTCTCACGGACCACTTGGACAACGTGGTGTGCGCATCGTTCTCACCGTATGGGAAGGTCCTATGACTCCTATCGTCTGGAGATGCGAATGGGGTTGTCGCTATTCGCCCGCTGCAGGATTCGGACGTCGTCCTGGGAGAACTTGAATGGATGTTGCGTTGCCATCCCGACGGTGGGGCATGAGGATATTGGGATGTTGCCGGTCTGGCGTATGTTCTTATTGTTTGAATTTGTTTCAATGATAGTGCACCAACAAGACCCCCTACATGTTGTGGCACGATGTTCAGCAAAGACTTAAGAAAGTTATGTCATAGTAGACATGGCCATATGGTTAATTACTGAAGGACTAGTGATTGTTTTTCAGCTGTCGGATGGCGTAAGTCGTCGTCAAAAGGTGTGTCGAGCTTCGTAGGTGAGAAGGCTGTGTCGAAGATCACTTGCGTTGCACTCGGCTGCTAAGTACATGCACCGGTCAGGTTCAGGATATGCTCGCTGCCCCAACTTCCTTCGAGATAAGCCGCCAGAAACCACCGACGTTCACAGAGGATATTCGAGTACGCAAAGCATGCCATTGACCGAGAGCTAAATACCGACAGCGAATAAGCTAGCGAAGACTGGTATGTAGAGTGTCCGAAAGACGCAATGCAATGCAAGGAGTGGGATTGGGGATGGGGATGGGGATGGGGAGGGATTGGTGTGGGTATGATCATGAAACAGAAATCCAAAAGAAAGTGTGCGAGGGGGTGCGTGTGCGGGTCATACATTTACATACAAACGGCTCGGGCAGAGCACCGCTCGGATGGGTTTTGCGCCCATGCCGCGGGCGACCGGGTATGCTGCTGCTGCTCTTATCCTCTCCTCCTCGCCGTCGTTATCATACAGGTCGCGCGGGTCATGAGGCGTCGGGGATGATGGGGGGACGGGAGGGAGGCGCTTAAGAGAGGGCGGCGAAGCCGACGGCGCTGTCGTCGAAGGAGAACGCGGTGTAGACGTTCTTCATGAACGAGTCGCCGAGGAGCCAGACGTTGCTGCCGAGGCCGATGTCCTGGCCTGCGAGCGCGCTGACACACTTGCCGGAGCCGCTGGAGGTCTCACCGAGGTTGAGGCTACGTTGGCGACGGTCATCAGTCACCCGTACACGCTGACGAAGGAGTAAGAGAGACTCACTTGGCGGAGGAGATCGCCCACTGCTTGCCGCCCCACGAGAACGCGAGGGTGGGGGGCGTGTCGCAGGGGTAGTAGTAGTAGCCCTGGCTCGAGTCGTACACGCCGGAACCGGAGACGGACGCGAAGAGCTTCTTGACGGCCGAGGGAGGGCCGTACATGATGGTGGTGCCGGAGTCGATGATGGTCTCGAAGCCAGTGACGACAGACTTGCCGTTCACGTACGCCTTCGCGCCGGTGAGCTGCCAGAAGCCGGTCGAGGTGTCGACGTCGTGGTACTCGAGAGAGCCCGAGTAGAGCTCGTCATTCGCGCCACCGAGGTAGAGCTCGGAGCCGGACGAGGCGAGCTTGAAGCCGAAGACGCCCTGGTCGACGACGCCCTGGTCAGCGGCAGTGTTGAAGAAGGGGTTCTGTTAGGGGAGGAATAAGCTGATGAACTAGTAAGACTGGAAACACGAAAACATACGGTGTTGAGGTTGGAGATGGCGGGGAAGGCGAGACCGAGGATGCCGTCGATGGGGTCGCCGCTGAACGAGCTCGAGAGCGTCGTGACGGGGGAGAACTCCTGAGAGTCGACGGAGACACCAGCGACAGTGACGGCGTCGGAGTAGATGGGGCCCGAGACGGTGGATCCGTCACCGTACTCGATGGAGAAGGAGCCGGACTTCTTGGAGGAAGTGCTGGACTTGCTCGAGCTGTACCGGTTCTTCGCCTTGCAAGTGGAGCTGGTGCAGGACGAGCTGGGTACCCAGAGGTCGGAGGAGCCGGTGTCGAAGTCGATGAGGAACTTCTGAGCGGGGGTGCCGATGGAGATGGAGCCGGCCCACTCGAGGTCGTCCTCCTCGTCGGTGAGGGACTCGGACTGGCGCTTGGCAATGTGCTCGGGGACGATGGCGAGCGGCTTGATGGTGGCGCCCTCCTTGAAGACGTGGGAGCCGACGTTCTTCTCGAGGTTGATCAAGTTCGCACGGTGCTTGCTGGAGGGCGGGGAGAGAGGGGTGGATCAGCACTGCATGTCAACGTGATCGAAAGAGGAAATGAGGGTATATGCGCACTTGAGAGTCTTGACCGTTTGGATGATGGCCTTCTCGTGGTTGAAGGTGCCGTCGGCGTTGGTGAGGGAAGAACGCTTCTGGATGGGAACGCGGATGCCGGTCTTGGTGGTGACGGGGCTTGCGGACGCCATGAGGGCGAGGGCAACGGTGAGGAGAGTGGCCTTGCAGAACATGATGAACGATGTGAAAAGAGAGGCTGGAGAGCGAAGTCTTCAAGGAGCTGCAGGGAACAGGAGTGGATGTCCTGGTAAGGAACGGAAGGGTTGGGTGGTCGGTATTTATGCAGTTGGAGGATGGGAGGTGAGAGTGGAGAGAAAGGTCGCAATGCAGATGCCATGGGTGGACCGCGTGGACGGTCGCCTAGATAGAGGCCAGTTCGGAAGGCAACGCGAGGTCGTCATGCAAGAGAAGCTCACTACTTGCCGCGTGAGGCGAGGAGTTTCGTTTCGCCGGGGAACCGTGTTGCGAGCTGAGGGAGGAGGAGATGTTATGATGGAGGATTCATGGACGACGCAGCGCCACAACTGCCGAGCGGGGTCGACGGCCATATGGCCTCCTGTACGGCATGATGCTATTTCCAGAGGCCTGGCAGAAGATAACGAAGGAGCAAGTGTAATGCAGAGGGCGTTCTTGGGCGGTGGAAGACAGGTGGAAGCTGTTGGAAAGAGAGCTGCATGCGTTTGGCCCACTCGGAACACGACCCTGCCCGACAGCCAGCGCTCCCGACGGGCAGATCCCCCAGATCCGAGATTCTCGTGCCCGCTGCCAAATAAGGTATCCCCTCCCCCGCCACCGAGCGCCACCCCATCCCTCCTCTTGCGCATACAAGGCAACATCGTTCGTACGCGGCGTGCTCCACGTCGTCCGCCACTCAGTACTCAGTGCCAGCCATCGGTGGTTATTAAATTCAACTCGATCTGCACTTGTCGAGAAGGCTGCTGTCCCAGTGGCAGAGCAGCGTTGCTGCTACCACGGCCTCGCGAAGCCTCGATGATGCTGATCACATACACTGTGGGAGGCATCGGCGAATACGGTGATACGACACAAAGAATCGAAGCTTCCCCACCAAGGGCAGCTCTCCCACCCAACACGACTCGTCCAGGACTCTCGGCGGTCGCACCATATGCCCCACGGTCCGACCTAGGCCCGAAGATCATTCCCGACCAGAAGCATCCGCGCGCTGCACAACATCACACCATCCTTCTTACTCCCCGCCCAACCCGTCCCTAGCCCTTATCCTCGCCTGCGTACTGGACATACATACAGTCCCACAACGCCCTCTGTCGGCGAAAGGTACGTCTCCCCCGTTCCTGCACCGATCCATCATGGCGACCGAGATAAGCCCTGCCGTTCATCGGCACCCCATGTGTCGACCGTCAGTTGCTTTTGCGACATGCCAATGCTACAACATGGACCGCGATCATCCCTCTGCAGGAGCTTCGGAAGGCTCCTTCTGATTGCCTTCCTCTGCAGATGACGACAAACAGGATGCATGTGTTCTGCGTTCCCTCGCCGAAGTTATATTGCCGATGCCGACATTCGTCATGGTGGGCAATTCTCACCTCAACTACACATCTCAACGTGCTGTAGTGCTCGTGTAACCTCGCCTCGACCACAGAACAAAAGATCGCTGTTGTGGCCATCATCGGCCCTCGAGATTCTGCTCAGCGATCACCGCGGTCCTAGGCCATTAAACACGCCCGCAGCTCGACAGAGCTCGCTGTGGACAGCAGTGGACAGCCCGTTCAAGGAACCCCGCTCCGCAGCACGTGCTCTACTCAACGCCGACGATGTGGTGTGGCCACATAATTGATGTTCTTCGCCTAATGTCTAGGATTGCGCTATCCCGTGCCATTCGTAATCGGTCATCCGTCATATCCGGGGAGCGATCGTGCACGCCTTGGCCCGTTTCAACGGACCGCCGCCACATGGCACCGAGCATGGCCCGCGTTCTGTCTCGGAGCCGCCCTTTGCTCTGACTTGCAGATACGGGTTCTCGGAAGGCTTGGAATATCGAGAGCTCAGAGCTCGCGTGAGCACCATGCGTGCAGGTACAGTGGGGTACTTGTGGCGCGCGGGCGGACTGCGGATGGTGAGTCTTAGTGAATACCGTCCACCGAGAGGTGCTGGATGTTTCAGAGCGCACACGCCGCTATCGGCTATGCAAGCCAGGGGGTCGATGGACAACAATGATTGCCAACCAACATGACTACAACCAAGCATTGGAACTTAGTGCACGAACAGTGCCCGAACTTGCGAAGCGGCGACCACGTTATACAACCTTCACACGCAAAGGCACGCACGGGATATCGAAGTCCGTACGTGCGCAGGTGTACTTCGACACTACGACCTTTGGAGTCGGCTGCCGTGGCATCTTACAACTGAGTTGCACTAAGGAGGAAACCAGGTGATACCGTGGTTCGTTCTGTCCACTGAGAAGAACGTTGTCGTACTCCACATATTAATCCAACACAAGGTATCAGAGCCAAATACATCTTTTATAATCCGAGAACATGGTAGCCACATATACAATAGACCTCGATATACCAGCCTAAAATCTCAACTACTAGACCTCGCCAGGCAGCCATTTAATATGAGACATCGAACCCACATACAGACAGACCTTCCATCGGGTTTCTTGGGCAGTTTAAGAGGGAGGACTGGAAGAATACATCAGATCGACAACCTAAAACAGGACAAGGTTCAAGGCGCTTACACGGGAGCGACGCTGGTCGCGGGGCCCGGAGCGGCGCTGAGGGCCGGGAAGGGAGTGGCAGCGCACTATCGAAGGGTGCAGTATGGTCAGCGACGAGGAGCCATGTGTACACAGAGCCTGGGAGACGCACCGCAGCCTGGACGTCGGCGAGGGACTTCCCGGCGGGGAGAGTGGGCGCGGGGAGCTGGACGCTGGCGGGGACGGGGATGACCTCTGAGCAGTCGGTGAGCTCGGCGGGGTTCTGGCCGAGTGTCGCAAGCTTGGCCATGACCGCCTCGAACTTGGAGACCATCGAGTCGTGGTCGACTACAGCCATGCGCATTCATGCATGTTAGTAACTCAAAGAGGCAGCTGAACGCAGGTCGCGAGGGGGCCGCGGAGTCTTACGGATGAAGGACTGCCACTCGCAGGCGGTGCGCGGGTCGCGAGCGAGCTCGTTGTCGGAGAAGAGGCGGAACTCGCCGAGGAGGGGCGACTCGACCTCGCCGACGTTCGAGCCGTTGCCGGGGAAGAGCGTGCCCTGCAGGAGCGTCTACACGTCGGAGGGCGTCGCATTAGAACTTCAAGTCTGGTTCATTATCGCACACGGCAGTCACTCGCCTCAATGAAGAACTGAGAGTCGAAGGAGCTGGGCGTCGAGTCGAACGGCGTGCCCTTTCTAAACTGTCAAAAGGTTGTTTGATGGAGGAACGCAAAGAGACTGACCGGGATGGTCGGGTCCACTTTGTCCTGGGCAGCGACGGTGTGCGATGCAAGCAGGTCGACGATCTCGTTCGGCGAAAAGCCGGCATCGCCCATGCGAGCCAGGATGGTGTCGGTGAGATCCGACGGCTCGGGGACGAGCAGGTCGGGCGAGGGCTGCGAAATGTTCGAACGGCCGGCAAGGAACTGCAGGCGCGGACCGCCAGCGCAGTTGGAGACGCCGACGGCACCAGCGAATTGGATGCTATCCACAAGATATTATAAACCTTCAAGAGAGGAGAGAGAAATTTAGCGGACTTACAAGTCGCCGAAGGAGACGTTGTGCTTGAGTGCGAAGGGGCGCTGGGTCTCAACAATCTCGTCAACACCGATGTTGGCATCTGGGCAGTTTGTTAGCCCAAGAAGTCATACAAGATGATGCTATGCTCACGGAAGTTGGTCTCTATCTGGGCGAAAGCCATGATGGACCCGTCTGTGGAAGTTCTGATGGTGAGAAATGTCACGGAAACCATTGCGATGTTTACCCACCGGCTCCTCCGCCACTAGTAGTCACCAGTTAGCAAGGTGAAGGATGATGAACAACAGAGACCTACCCGAACTTCCCTTGGGCTGTGAGGTTAGGAGAAAATCCGATAGCGTCGTGGAAGGTCAGCTGGATGGGAGACTCAATTCACTGTCGTAGAAGCATTCCATAATAGCCCTTACACGCAACGACTGAATGGGAAGGCGCGTCAGCATACAAGTGGTCCTCCCGCCGAAGGTGCTCTGCTTACCTCATGAGCATCCTCGCCGCACTCGGAGTTGTCGAACCTAGGAACTGTGAGATGGGAGTTCGGACGTACGGCAATTAACGCACTCACAAGTTCTGTTGGATGTCGTCCAAGACGTCAAACCAAACACAGCACTGCGTGATGGGTTAGTAACATATTAACGAGAAATATGGATGAACAGTGAACTTACAGCAGCGTCCGTGGCGGTGCGGCCGTTGCTGCAGGTCGCGCGGCGCATCGGTACGGCGGACACTACGACAGCGAGAGAGGTGAATGCGACGATGATCTTGGAGAACATGGCGCAATGCGACGGTTGGAGCGGGGATGAGGCTGCGGGGAGACTCGAGACGAGTTCTGCAGAACCTCGTAGTCTCAACCACCATTTATACCCCGATGGACGGTTAGAATATAGTTAGTTCTAGTCGCAGGCCTCATCGTGCCCGAGACGTCCAGACACATTTTTGATGCCAGAAAAAACATGGCACAGTCCTCCAGGGGAGACCGGGAGACCGTCAACCTCATTCCCGAGTAGACCTAGGGAAAGGTCAGCGACGGCCGTGCACGGTGTCTGTCAGACTACTCCACGTTCAGCACCGTATCCAGAAGCAATAATAAGCTCGCGTGTGTACCTTCAAGTTCTGTCCACAGAGACGCGGGAGCGGCTCACACAACCGAACCAGGTCGAGGGGACGTGCCCCCGATCGACCAATAGGTTTGGTCATCGGTCTCCATGGAGTGGGGTTTTGAGGGAAAATCGTCGCACGCACACTCGACGCCTTGTACCGGAAGCCCTTCATCCGGAGTCAACGGTAATGGGGTTCGGAACAGGTGAACTAACAGAGGAAGTGGAGCACGGCTCCACTCCTGGAGACATACCACCGGGAAGTCTTCCAGGTTTTTCGTCCGACGATCTCTTGATTGGTTTTCTATGTACACAATGTCGATGGGGCTGCAGCCCTTGTACGCTTGTCTTCATATTTAAAGCCAAATACAGGAGGGTTCTGGGGTGCACGTAAGTTGAACTACGAATGTCGCGCGGCAGTTCGGAGAAGCGCAGTATGGTAACGATGAACCTAATAGCAAGGGGTAAATCTCCCGTGCCTGTGCCACGGAATCATAGTCAAAACAAAGCTACAACCAGATCCCATATTGAAGATTGCCAAATGGCTCACCTCTTACTGGCTGCCGTTGTGTTGTATATGAGAACGTAAAAGCGGTGGGCTGACATGGGCGTTGTGTGGGTGTCAAGCTAACCCCATCTGGAACCCCGGCCAAGGTGCGCAGTGACGACATTCACATTCCATAGGTAGAACCTGGTAAAACGTAGGCTATCCGGTCGTCGTCGTCGACAGAAATAACTACGGTGACGTCAAGTGGCTCTGGGGAACAACGTCCGTGGGGATTTTACAACAGTCCACGTCGCAGAGGGCCCGCCGGTGTCGTTCATCTTCTGGGTTCTTTCAAGTTCGCCCCGTAGCGGCCAAATGTTAGTGCATACGACGAGTGAAAATGACAGATTTACTGTCAAGTCACATTAACATTGTCGAGCTATACTCCGACTTACAGGAGTATGAATGGTAGCGGACCATAGCCCGAGGCGTGAGGGTGTTGGTCCAGTGGAAGATGGTCGAGAGCACGAAGCGTGGGAACTTGATACAAACGAGCCCCAGTCCGAAAATAGCAGTTCTGACTGCGCCGGCGACCAACTCCAACAGAACCATCGCCTTGGCATACCCAGTCCACTCCCCACACTCACGGTGCAATCCCGTGGGCGTGCTGCGATCGGCGCAAACCCCGGTGTCAAGTCCGTGGGTCTTGATCAAAAAGGGTACCGTCCTGAAAGGCACCCATCCTCCGGCCATGGCTCCACCCAAACGTGCACCGTGCCAGGTGTGCGAGTCTGTCGAGTCCAAATATACGTGCTCCAAGTGCTCCGTGGTCTAGTAGATGAGAACGAGTTGTCTTCTCCTTGCCGAGATCCTGACAAAGCGGTGTGGCCAGCTGCTCGGTGCCTTGTTACAAACAACACAAAGGTCACCCCGTACCGGTGTCAATACCGTATCCGTCTTCAGCTCACAGGAAATTTTATCCAGAGACATGCACATGCACACAACAACCGGCAAAGTCTCCTGACAAACTTACGGTACCGCAACATGAAGTGCCTGTCGCACCTGGTATAGAAGGTGTGCCGCGATGCGGGAGCCCGCTGTTCCCCTCTCAACTGGATAGTATTGACTCTCGGCATCTCAGGACCAGCTGCCGAGCCATCGGCGTCCGATACAGAGGTACCACCCCATCCGACGAGAACATTGGCGTCCTTAAAATGGCCATATGTTCCCGAGGAGTCGGCGTATCCGGACCCGCTCAAGCGTGACGACCCCAAACCTCTCCAAGTGCCCCAGTACGAGGCCATAGGTTTGTCAAGGGCCCGTGTGGTACTTGCGTGAAGTTCAAAGCTTTTCATATAGCTATGTCGCCCGCGATTCGTCGAATACTCGGTTCCAACCCTCGGCTGCGGGAAACTTTACTTTCCGTTGACAAGCTTCGAGGTGAAGATCGCGAACTAGCGATACAGGACGCCCTTGGAGTTGGTGGATCAAGAAACTCTGCCTTCGCATCCGTCGGGACCTCGGCCGAGGAAGATCAAAAGGCTTTACGAGAGCTCGCAGAAGCTATAGAGAGCGTTGTGCGAGGAGAGAAACGAGATATGTTAGGGCTGGACTGGGCGGCTGCATAGCCAGTCGTCCATGTTGTAGTGAATATGCATTACAGATGTACTACGGTGGATGGATACACAAAGCAGATACAAAGCCAGATATCTACATAGCATAGACGACAGAACTCATGACATCTCCTCATCGGAGTCTGATATGGTCTCTTTGCTTTTGCTGCGGAAGGGAAAGAAAATTAGTGGTGTGGGGAAGCGTCTGGTATCGCGAATACTTACTATTGCTTTTTACGAGGTGCGCTCACCGCGGGCTCGTCATCGTCATCATCCCGAACAGCCCGCTTCTTCGTACGCTACAAGACCTACAGTCAGATTCGGTCTCGATGCCAAGACAGTGAAGGAGACGAACCTTCCGCGGCTTCTGCTCCTCCTCATCACCACTGAACAGCGCCTCGTCGTCGTTCTCCGCGCCCGAGTCCGACGACTTCTTGAGCTTGCCCCGCCTCTTCTTCTGCTTGGGCTCGCCCTCGACGCCTTCATCCCCACTGACGTGCTCTGAGCGCTTCCCGCGCTTCGCCTTCTTCGCGGCCTTCTCCCGTTCCTCGTCGCTCTCCATCCGCTTCACCTCCCTCGTCCACTCCTGCGCCTGCTCCCGCGCGATCCGCCGCGCCTCCGCGAGCTTCTCAGCCTGCTTGCGGAGCTCCTCTTGGCGCACACGCTAGCGATCGGGACAAGTTTAGTTCGCAGTTCACGCCCCGCGACCTCGCAGTGAGAACTCGGCGGAGGAGGTGGGGTGGGGGGGACGGAAACGTACCTCTGCCGCATCCTGCCGGTCCTTCTCATCCTGCCGCCGCTGCCGCGCGGCCTCGATCTTCGCCTGCGCGTCCGCCTCCCACTGCCGCTGCGTCGCGAGGTGCTCCTCGCACCTGCGCAGCATGCTCTCACCGTACTTCCTGCGCTGGTCGGCGATGTCGCGGCTGTAGGGAACTACCTGGGACTTGTCCGAGGCTAGAGAGGCAAAGAGTTTCTGGGCATGCCCGGCCTGCTCGATAGCCTTCTGCAGATCCTTCAGTGATCGCTTGGCGGGCGGCACCGAAATGAGCAGCTCGGCGGCCTTCTGCTGAATCATGGCGATGTTGTAGAGGATCGCCTTGTCAAAGGGATTCAGGTGCAATGCCTGTTCAGACGTAACGCGGATCAGCGGAAGACCGCAGAGGTCCACGTGAAAGTACTACCTTCTGTGCGTACTGCAACGCCGTGGTCATCGCGCTAAACGATTGGTCCTTGTTTGCCTTCGCATGCCATGCTCGGCAAAGGCACAGCAGAACCGGCACATTCTGGTTGCTGTAGAACCGTTTCGACGCCGTCTCGTACTGCAACGGCATCCCGTCAGCAACCCTTCACCCACAATCCCAGAAAGTCAGCACAAAACACGCACGCTCTCGATCGCCCTGTCGAACTCATCCCGTGCATAGTAGCAGTGGCCCATGTTCGCGTACACGCTGCCGTCGTTAATCGACTCGCGCACCTTCGCAAAGATGTCCAGGGCCTCTCGCGAATTCTTCATCCGCTTCGCGTTCTCGTCCTGGCCAATTGGCCCCAACGTGCCGCCGAGGTTGCCCAGCGCATCCTCCGCGACGACAATGGCGAGACCCTGGGCAGCGACCGCACACAATGGATCTAACTGGAGGGCCTTCTCATAGAACTCGGCTGATCGTTGGAACCCGCGACGACGATCTTTGATACCCTCTGGAGAGAGATCGCGGTTCTCTCGTGCTTGGTGGTATTGAATCCAACCGGCGGCACAAAGCGAGTACACGTCGTACTTGTCGTGGTCGCGGAGGGTGAGGAAGACGAAGTCCTTAGCGTACTTGGCCTGGTTGGACTGGACGAGGAAGTAGGTGTAGTATGCGCGAAGGTTGAGGTTGTTTGGCTGGGACGCGAGCGCTTGCTTCACAAGTTCGTGTGCTTCGTTGTACTGGTTAAGGTCGGCGAGCATCTGGGCTTGTCGGACTTTGGCTGAACCGGCTAATAAGCTCACGAGTGGATCAAAATTCAGGAAGCACTCACCGTCGGCGTACTCTGGATGTCTCGTCAGCAGCTTGTCATAAGCCTCTTTCGCCTTAGCGACCTCTGCCTGGTCCTCGTACACCCGGGCAAGGTTGTATAAGATGGATGTCGACATGGCCTCGGCCGTCGACTGATCGAGACTTGCTGCGTGCGTGAGCGCATCCTCGTACATCGTTCTCGCTTCGTCAAAGTGCCCTTCCAGGTGTTGAAGTGCCCCTAGGTTATTGACGAGACGAGGCTCGGTCTTCCCAGATGCTTCGCTATTTTGGAGTGCCTGCTTGTACGCGCGCTCCATCCGTTCGATGCTCTCGTCTTGATAGAGCTTAGCAATCTCGATGAACATGTCACTGTCCTCGCCGAGTTTGCGTGCGGATGGGGTGAGGTTCTGCGCCTGGCCGTTCAGCTGCGCCAAACCGTCGTTCGAAGTGCCAATAGACTTGCACACGCGGTCGAATAGGTCCCGTGCGCGCGCCTTCTCCTCCAACTTGTCCTTGTCTGACATTCCTGGCCTCGAGGTCGCACGGATCGATGCCAGCATAGCCATGAGCTCCACAGACTTGGCGTTCTGGGGGATCTGCAGGAAGGTGTCGAGTGTGTGGATTGCCCCCGCAGTCTCGTCTAGCAGCACGTCAGCAACGTATGATGCATACACGCTCGCCACGCCCACCGTTTTTCAACTGGACCTGTGCCAGACCAATGGTCGCGAGTACGCTGTCCTTGCGTGCCTCCTTCGCCTTGGTGAAGTGTGATGACGCATCCTGCAGAGAACCTTCTCGATGTGAAACTCTACCCGCGCGAAGGTAACCATCGCAGAGTATGCCTTTGACGTCCGCGAACTGAATCGTGCGCTCGGCCAACTTCAACGCCTACTCAACGAGGGGTAAGCCGGCATGCGTCCATAACGAGCTGTTACACTCGCCATTTTGGTCTGTCCCTTCTGCAGGAAGATTTCACACAACGCGTTTGCCGCAGCAGAGTTTCTCTTGTTGGCGTTGAACGCCCGCTCGATCAGGCGAGTTCCGGTGAGGAACTCTTCTCGTCGCTCCTCTTCCGACTGCGTCTCGTTCTTGCTGGCGTTCAACGCCTCGAGACCGAGTAGAAGCTGTGCCGACCATTCGCCGGGGTTCTATCCCCACACTTCAGCCACAGCGTCTTTCGCGTATGTTTGGCATACGCACCACTTCGACGCTTCGTTGCCATGCTGCCTTCGCTTTCGCCTTGTGATCCATTGCCCATAGACATAAGCCAATACCTATTCGTGGATCTGGAAGACACGTAGGGTTGAGCTGCAGCACTCTCTGGAACAGTTTCAGGGACTGGGGATATTGTCGCCGAGCATATGCAATCTTGGCCTGGCGAAAGAATATAAGGACACTAAAAATGGTGCACTGGCACAGACCACCGACCTTTCCCAGCAAGGCTACTACGTTCGTTGGCTTGTCCAAAAGCACTGAATCAAATGTCCTTGCAGCATCATCCCATTGGCCAGAGCTAAGTTGCAATATTCCTACGTGATGAAATGAGTATTGGAGCGCGTTCTTTGAGGCATTCCACGGACCTCTTGTTAGAGATGAGAGCATCACGTAGGACTCGCCGCTCTCCGCTGCCGCTCGCTCTCCAGAGTTGAAGTATGACGTCGCCTCCTTGTAGTAGTCTTCCCGCGGGCGCTCAGTGACCATCCTGTCGTGAACTAACAACGATGAGGCAAGATACAAAGATTCTGTACGGTGCAACTCACTGGCATTATTCAGGATGAGCTTGGGTGCTTGTGCCGCCTGAGCAATCGAGAGAGTCGCGAGGAAGGACAACACGGGAGAAATGCCTCCGGAGCCGGAAGCGTCTGTATCTCGAAGGGCTTTGACAAGGTAAGGAGTGGACTTCAGCTAAATGAGCGGGGGTAACGCACCTTGCAAAGCAGCCTTCGCGATCTTCTCAGCAGCATCCAAGAGTCCCCTCCGCCAATACTCTGCCGCTAACCTGGTCCATATCCATACCTTACATTGCCCTTCCTTCAGAACCTCAAGCAAGTCATCCGGATTGGGATCGAGACTGTCTAGTTCGACAGTGATGACCTCTTGCCCGCCGAGTTCGATGTCAATGGTGCGCCCAGGTGGCGGAGAAGACGTGGAGCCGTTCATTGCGACCGAGCCGAGTGATTAGTTTTGTCGAGCCTAGCAGTGTACAGATGGCAGAAGCAAGGGCGGAGCGAAGGCACGAGAGGGAGGAGTGTCTGGCCAGGCTTTCACTGAAGCTTGGCAGCGTTCAGTGTTCACGCTCAGGCTGAGGGCCGAGGGCCACCGTCACTAGACGCCCAGGGGCAAGACGCGTTGTTTGGTCGTGTTGATCAAACGTCGGCGTCAGTGGGACCACGCCCGTCGCCGCCGCCGTCGACGACGACGACAACACCCTCCCTCGCTGATTTCTGGCTCTCGAATCCTCGGACCACATTCACACTTCTCACCCCATCCACACTCACGCTCCAGAGGCCGCAGAATCCCGCCACATCGTCGACTAGGACATCGTCGATATCCTCAACCACCTGCTCCCGATCCCACGGTGTTTCTGCTCTATTCTACTTGACCTTCTTCCTCCAGTGCATCGTTCTGGATAGTTCGCGACCGCTACGAGGCCTGGGGACCCTCCCTACGGGATTCCTTGCGGATTAGACCAATCTGCTTCACCACAACGGACGCAGCTTGGAGCGGCGTGTTCTGGACGGATTTGTTGCTTTTTTTCGCTGAAAATGACGGTGACGCACCGGAAGCGACAGTATCAGCCAGAGGAGATCCAAAGTACGTCGTGGGCGATCTCTTGTACCTGGTGGCCATATTCCTTCCTCCTCTTTTGGGATTCTCACGCACCTTGCCTCCGATTACGTAATAGCCGTCAATGAGCCAGGCTTGCAGATCCAATGCGATGGCTGCGCCTGCGACCTCACGCATTCCATCCGAATGAAATGTGCTGACCCCATATGTGAGACCGGAGACGGCGTCGACATATGCCCATTATGTTTTTGCAACGGGAAGGAGTTCGGAAACCACAAGCGTGGCCATGCTTATCGCGTTGTGGTAAGTCAGGTTGTCCATCGGCCGAGCGCCGTCCATGACTCACCTAATGCATCCAGGAATTGCACTCATACCCGATTTTCGTTGAGGACTGGGGCGCTGATGAGTGCGTGCTATGTGTTCTCAAACGGGCCATGCACTCACAAACACTAGGGAACTGTTGTTGCTTGAGGGCATTGCTCTGCAGGGTCTCGGCAACTGGCAAGCGATATCGGAGCACGTCGGGACAAGGACAAAGGAGGAAGTAGAAAAGCACTACTACTCAGTCTACATAGACTCCCCCACTTGGCCGCTTCCTGTGCGTCAACCCCATTCAGCGCCTATCGTCCCTTCTGCCCTTACACCCTCCCTTCCTCTCTCTACAGCGCATGGACGTAGACTTCGAGATCGACCCCGCTGAGTTTCACGAACGGAAGCGGCGCCGAATATCTTCTATGACGACCAACGCTCCTCCTCCACACAAGGTCGCCCCCGTCTCCGCCCCCGGCGTACACGAAGTGGCGACATTCCTCCCCGGGCGACTCGAATTCGAGCACGAGCTCGACAACGAAGCTGAGGACATTGTGAAGGACTTAGAGTTTGGTATTTGCTTCGAATGGGGCGGGGACCAGATACCCGAAGACGAGAACGACCAGGACGTGAAGGCGCGTGCGAAGTGGGCGGAGGAGATGAAGGTCGCGATGCAGGCGAAGGACACGTTCTCCGGCAAGCGGCCGCCAAATGGGCTTGTCAACGGCGTTGTCAATGGTTACCACTCGAACGGCGACACGCCCCGCCGAGATCTGAGTTCGAAGCCGGACGACAAGAAGGATGACGAGGCGGATGACGGTGACGAGCAGACCCAACCCCCTCCATACGAGACGCAAGAGTCTCTCGCATTCAAGCTGTCGTTGCTCGAATCCTACTACCAACGCGTCGAGAAGCGTCACGAGGCGAAAAGCATCATGTTCGACAGAGGACTCCTCAATTACAAGCAGGTAAGTCCAATCACGGCTTTTGTCCCCGCCACGCGTCGCTCATTACGGCGCGGTCTAGATGCAAATGGCGGACAAAAGGCGGCTCAAGGACGACAAAGACATCCTTCACCGACTGCGGCCGTTCGCACGTCTGCAGACGGCAGACGATTTCGAGCAGTTCCAAGCGGACATCCTCTGTACGTACTCCCAATTTCAGACGCCCATAACCCTGTTCCCAAGCGGCGCGTGACTCATCGTCCCCACGTAGATGAACACATGCTTCGGAAGCGCATCCAAGATCTACAGCACTACCGGCGCATGGGCCTTCGCACCCCTGCAGACATTGAGAAGTACGATGCGGATTTGGCCAAACGGGTAAGCTCTCTTGCTCCAAGCCCAACCCTCGACGTGGCTGCTGACGACGTTGAGAAGAACTCCGTCAAGGCGAACGTGGCCGCGCGCGACTATTACTCAGAACGGCGGCTGGCAGGCGGCCGTGCGTCTAATGGCCCTGATCCACGTCGCGGAAGCATGGATGGGGACCACGAGCGAGAAGCGACCCCCAAGCTCAGCGCGTCCGGCGCCTCGGGCACGGGGCCTCCCGCGCGCAAGCTGCGTACGTCCCTTCCCTCCCCTATCGCTATCACATCTGTGCTGTGCTCACATCGCCGCCGTTTTCGCCGCTGTCGCCGCCGCTTTTTACAGCCCAGCCACTCAACCTCGCGAACAGCCCCGCGCTGCACCTGCTCACGCCCGAGGAGCAGACGCTCTGCTCGCAGCTCCGCATCCTCCCAAAGCCGTACCTCGTTATCAAGGAGACACTCGTGCGCGAGTACGCCCGCCGCGGCGGGAAGCTCCGTCGTCGCGAGGCGCGCGACCTCGTCAAGATCGACGTGAACAAGACGAGCAGGGTGTGGGACTTCCTCGTCCAGGCCGGCTTCCTCAAGGTCGGCTCCATGGACGTCCCTGCCGCCGCCGCTGCGGGCACTGGCGCTGGGACGGGGACGGGAGCAGCCGCTACGCCAGGGCTGGGGCAGGTAGATGCGAGGTCGGTGCACCTCGCGAACTGATACCAGTGTGTCCGGGACGGGAAACTGAGCTCCAATGTCGTTGTTGTGCCACAGCCGACCATCCGTGCCTCCGTCGTTGAACGCGTCGCCGAGCAAGGACTCGACCGCGCGCGTGTCGCCCCGACCGCCCCCGTTTACGACTGTCCCGCTCGGGTCGAACGCTTCGTCTAGCTCGCAGGGTACCTTGTCATGGCCTGGGCCTGGCTGAGTGGAGGAACGGCCCGGGACTTGTTCGGACTGTCTTCACGGGTGCATACCTTATACTCCGCTGTTGTCCTTATTGCTATCGTGCTGTTTCATTATACTGTACTGGCTGTAGAATATCGCATCTGTATACTACCACTGCGAACACCGTTACCTACGAACATGCCTCTCATCCAAGACTTTTGAAGATGCTATTGTTGGTGAGCTACAGCTACGCCTCCCCTGCGAGGATACGGTCCACGAGGTGCATGTTTACGGGGATGTCGGCTTTTGCCAGGTAGTCATCGTTCCTAAACACGTTGGTGAGTGATTGCGTTAGGTTGCCATTGACATTCACTAACCAGAACTTAGAGTAGTGCCTGTTGCCCGAATCGCATCTACAAAGAAGTGTAAGTCGTAAGTTTCAACGCCCCAGAAGGCCACCTACAAGATCGTGACGACCCGTTCGCCGTTGTTCCATCCCATCTTCTTGACGAGCCTTATGCAGGCGATCAGGTTGCACGCACTACTGGATCCCAAGAACAGTCCATCATGGTGGACAAGGTAGCGCGACATCGCTACGGCCTCTTCGTCGGTAACGCTAGAGGGTGGCATTGGGCCGTCAAAATTGGCACTTACAAAGCATGTACCGCCCCTACACGCACCGGAACGCCTCGTTGATGATGGGAATGGCCAACTCAAAGTTGTGCGTGAGACGGTTGATACCTCTGTTGGTTGGGAACCTTCAATGTCCACGACGCAGGCCCGCGATTGATGACCAACAACCACTTACATGCCCTCGACAACAGTATCAACTTGATGCCGTCTCTTCGTGCCTTCCGCTTCTTTGCGGTCGAACATGACTCCGTACTTCACTTTGTTGAACAGACCGCTACCTTCAGGGTCCGTGAGGGCGACTATAATGTCTTCCTTTTTGTTCCTGAGGTATTGTCCCGTCCCTGCGATAGTACCCCCTGTTCCTGCGCCCGAGACGAACGCATCGATGAAACCACTAGTCTGGCGCCAGATCTCGGGCCCTGTACCGTCGAGGTGGGCGTAGTAGTTGCTTCGGTTCTGGCGCCTCTGTGAGCACATTGCATTCCCTGTGATGAGACACTAGGCGTACTCACTTCGAACTGATCGGCGAAAAATCCTCTCGGCTTTATTTCAAACTCCTTCTCATCCTCAGGGCTGGTCAGGACACCATCTGCAAGTGCCTCTTCTGCTGTGGTGGTGACGATGACAGACGACGAGAGCGTCGGAATGAGATGGCCTCGATGTGTAGGACTCGCTTTTGCAGGATCTTGCGCCTCTTCTGACCCGAAATGCTTCGCTCGCTCGCGGGCAAGGTTCTGTGTGAAGGTGCATTAACCGGTTACCCTTTAGTCCCTATCACAGAATCACCTACAACGAACTGATACAATACCGTGAGTACGATAAAAAAAGGCATCAAAAGTCGGCAAACCCCACCTGCTTCTTATCGACGATGCTCGCTGGACGAACACGTTCAACATGCGCTCCGAGGGCGAGAAGCGCCTTGACTTTCTCTCCTGCAACATCATCAGGCATAATGATCGCTACGATGCGTTGTCAATGTTTGTAAGAAGTGCCAGGACTGTCTGAGGCGACCCACTAGCTTCGTATCCTCTGCACATATAATGGTTAAGCATATGCACTGGCTACAGGCCTTTCAAAAGGGAAATCCTACTTTGCACGAGCTATCGTTGCGATGGAGATGCCCGTGGACCCAACAGTACCCTCAAATATGCGAGAACCAGTATGGGGATGCAATAGACCGCACTCCTCAGCATCATCAATCACTAGGTTCACATTGTGAATTGTGTTTGTTAGAAAACGGTGAGGGGGATGGTACTTCGTAACGCGACACGGTCTTTGACGCTGCCACCCGGGTTCATGAACTATGACTTGTGTGAGCGACAACGCAGCCTCCAACGATGGTCTCAACATTACCTCTGCTTTCCCTAGGATTTCAACGCCTAATGCATCGCTCAGCGACTTGATCCTGACAAGTGGGGTATTGCCTGAAGTGCAAGATAAGTATTTTCAGTTTCGACATGGGTTAGGATCAACCGAACCGATGAGACCAGTGACGCCATCTACGACCTCGTCGCTTCGAAGCTCAATGGGACGGGGTTCGAACGATGCCGCGGCATTTTTCTGTTTCTGCTCTTGGAAATAATTGTTGACAGATGTTGTTGTAATAGACAACGCAATTCCTGCAAGGACCCCATAGAACAGCTGCTTCGCTGAGGACCCTGTGGAAAGTTTAGCAAGTACACTTGAAACACTCATCCAGCCAAGTCAATGCAGAAACAACAGCTTCAAAGCCGGAGTAGCCGTTATAGCGTGACCTTGAAGTTACTGCCAGCAACAGTTTGATGGACGTTGAGTGCAAGAATGAGGTCATATTTCTAAATGTGGCGCAATCTAATCTACCTAAGATATCCATAGGGTTAGGGTTAGGACCGCGCACCGACATAAAAAATGGCCCGCCCAGCCCGAGGGCCGAAGCGGGACAGGAAAATATTGGGACGGTGCATGAGCCGAAGCCCATACAAACCGCAGGGTCCCCCTGGGGACAGGGTCGCCGTGCTATGGGAGGCCCCCACGGCCCACAGACCCAGGTTCCTGAAGGGGCTTGTGCCATCAAGGTAAGTATGAGGTGCTTCCCTGTGTGGCCACCCTTCTTATACTGCTCCGAGGGCGCACGGACCACGGTGGTTCAGGGCCGGTCCCCCGGGTGCTCGCCGGCTGTCCCAGGCCTGAGAGCTCTGATTGCACGACGATGCTTCTGGGTCTATCGCTGCGAAGATACCGCCCCGGAGTTGGAAGGTACGTCTGGGTTAGGCCGTCACTGCTGCAACGACGAGCTAAGCTTGACACGAAACGAATGTGCTCAGGATATGTTCCGCTGGTCTTCCGCCGTCTCGCAATTGGCCTGCGTGTGCTCCAATGACGCGATATGCGTTTTCCACGTCTCCTGGCAGCTCGGCGAGATCCATGACCCCATTCCGGATGTAAGCATCCCTCAAATACCCATGGCCTGTCGTTGACCTCTCCGACACTTCACAACCACCTCTCTTACCGCACACCTCCCCAACGCATCCCATTTCATCCCAGGCATGTCCAGCTTGACTAAAACCCAGAAAACTTTCTTGTCCGCCCCGAAGTACGCCGTTATCGGTGCTTCGAAAGATCAGTCAAAGTTTGGGACGAAGGTGTGCCGCTATCAGTTCGCAGTGGTTCTACGACACCTTTATCTGACCTACAATTCTTCCAGGTCCTGAAATGGTACCAGGTCCGTCAGAAGGATGTTACTCCAGTGCACCCGGTATGTTACCTTCCGACACGAGCACCGACTTAGCCTCACGGCGTTGTAGAAAGAAGACGAACTTGAAGGCTTGAAGACCGTCCGCTCCATCGCCGACCTTCCTTCTCCGTCCGAGACTTCTATTAGTATTATCACGCCCGCCAAGGTATGTGCATTCTGATGTCTCAGTGAGAAACACGAAAACAAACCCGATGTTAGATCACTCTCGGGGTTCTTGAACAAGCGAAGGCTCTCGACATCCCTGCGTTGTGGATCCAACCTGGGGCTGAGGACGAGGCGGTCGTCACCTACATCAAGGAGAATGGGCTCGAGAACAAGGTCATCTATGGTGGACCTTGCATCCTTGTTGAGGGTGACGGCATTCTCAAGAGTTTGTTGTGAAATCACCCGCGCACCGGGTTCGCTGGACAGATGTTGTATCAACACATGTAATAACAGGTGAAATCCGCAACAGTGAAATTCATATGTTTGCAGCGGTGACCAAAGAGGGCCCCCAACGCTGCAATCACCTGGCAACTACGGGAGGGTTTCGTTAGAACCGATACCTCGAATTCGTTACTCATGAAAGTTCAGGCTAATGCAAGGGGAATGCGTGTAGGTGCGTTCGCGACACAACGGAGGATATCTGAGTGCTCATTGTTTCCAAATATCCCAGTATACATCGGACGGGATTACGATACTGTGGCTAACACTTTCGGGTTGCCGAGAACAGCCTGGAGCACATGTCCTCGGCGGCTGTCTTGGTCGGTATTGGTACTGTCAACCCCCCAATTCTGAAACAGCTTATATCACTTCGACTACCTTTCCCCTCCCTTCGCCCCGCCCGAACGTCGCGCCACCTCCTCTCGTTCTGGCGTGCCAGTGACTTCTACTACTTATGATCTACAGCTTTCTGTTTCCCTCTGATAGGGCCTATCTTAATCCACTGAATCCGCGCTCTGCACTGCTTGCTATCTTCAGGCGAGTATTACGAGCTTTCCGTACAATATCTTTCAACTGACGTGTTTCGCCAATCCTGTCTGCAGTTTTTCCCTCCTCGCTTTCGGCCATCCTATGGAAGCCAGCATTGACCCTCTGGACGGGGCAAACGTGCTCGTAGGGCATACCGTTGGGGACGTATTCGTGATCGACGAAACGCTGTCAACTACTACACCCGTGCTCGTCGGAGTACTCATGACGGTTGTCTTCTTTGGCATATCTGGCTTCCTCATCACCAAGGTGAGAATTATACCCAGACTGCTCCCGCCACCCCCGTCTTTACATATTCTACATTCTGCACTGGACAGGCTATCCAAACACACGCCCAACTTGCGAACAGCATGCCGATCCCCGTGAGCCGCCTCGCCGGGTCGGATACGATCGAGGACATCTTCGGGCTCGGCAAGCGATCGACCGACGCAGACGACTCGCCCGATGTCAATCCAGAACCGCCCGTGGCACCCCGACGCGTGATAGCAGAGAAGCCCGACAACGTGCCTGTGCCGCTCGCGACCCCACACAAGCACAGCATGCGCCTGCACTTCCGGAAGCCCCAGATCACGTCTATGGAGTCCATGGACCTATCGACGCCGCTTCTCGTGCCCCCGTCCGCATCGTCTTCGACTCCCAATGCGAGTCCACAATGCACCCCTGACAGCACCCTCCGTACGCCGCCGCCTGCACCTACGCGGTACGTCCAGAAGGCTCGCCGCGTCCTCGATGACCTCGCCAACCGCTCCCTGTCCGCCTTTACCACCGGCTTTGCGGACCTCGAGGTTGAGAACGAGAAGTATCTCGGAAATGCAATGGATCTCACGCATCAGGAGGGCTGGGGTGGATTTGGATACTGGTCGGAGGTCTACAGGGACGAGGTGTTCGGTGAAGACGAAGACCGCGTCCAGGACGCGTGGTACACGGGCGAGAACGAGTTTCACGGGTGGGCCTTCCCTGTGCCGGTGGAGATTCACGAGCTTGACAAGACTGCGTAGGCGTTGATGGGCTTTGGATGGGTGTTACGACGTTGGTTTGAGTCGGATATGTTTTCGTTTCGGGTTTTGGGTTCTGTCCTCTTTCGAACTCTTTCTGGCATGGTGGTCGGCGTCCTGGATAGTATGCGAGTTCATATGTTTTTATCTCATGAGATGTACTGCTATGCTGTATGTGTATGTTGTCTATATAAATCAAACAAGTCCCAGGAAGATCTGGTCTCGGTGGCAAGGTGAAGCCTCGCCGATGCGCTTTGAATGGGGAGCTCGGGGCGGGCGAGCGGACCGGAGTGAAGATAGGCGCGGGGATGGGTATTGCTCAACTTGGCTGAGAATTGCATTTATGATCTATTCGGAGTCAGTGGCAAGAGCTCTGGCTACCCATCTTGACTCCTCCGAGGTTTTAGAGAGGCCGCGTGCATGCTCCTTCGTTCTCCCATCCTTCTTCTCTCCTCCAGACACCTCTCTGCCAGGTCGCCATCTCTCTCTGCGCTCCGTTACCACCATCTCTCCCCATCTCGCATGGCAGCACAGCAACCTCCCTGGTCCTTGCCCACACAGAGGGATCCGGAGCCTGTCCTCAAGGTTTACAATTCCCTGACGCGCACAAAAGTTGGTCTCCGTTCACATCCCGTCGTGTCCGATGGACGTGGCAGCTGAGGCTGCGTTGCTGCAGATAGAGTTCGTCGCGATAGAAGGGCGTCATGTAAAGTGGTACAACTGCGGTCCTACAGTGTATGATGCTTCGCATATGGGTCATGCGAGGTAAGTAGCACTACTTCTGGCCCCACGTGTAGATGTCTCAACCTCCTCTTGGTGCTATCTAGAAATTATGTTACCCAGGACATCCTCCGGAGAATCATGACCGATTACTTCAAGTATGATGTCCACTTTGTTATGAACATTACGGATATAGATGACAAGGTACGTGGCATCTGGTTCTTTCTACTGCGAATTCCTTTTTTTCGAAGGGCGAAGGCGACATCGGAGGTTCGACCTTGACAGTGTCTCCAAGTGTCCCAGGTCCGTCCGCGATGCGCTGCGCGGAAGACTGGTTCTTCAGAAGACAGTTTTCTGGGAATAATTGCCTGCGGTTGGTCAATGCCGTAGCTCCTGGATATCATCCGAGCCCTTTTCTGTCATCTGTACGAGGCGTGTCCTGTTCGGATTGGCTGTCCCGCTCACAAAAGCCGTTGGAAGCCTTGAGCTTCCATTTAAGTGCACATTTCAGGCTGAAGGCCGGGACACAAGTTACCAGACTGGGTTCGACGTTTTATATCTGTCCTCTCGCTTAAGGCGATGATCCTGGTTTCGAAGCTGCTGTACGGCATACCCGCACGTTGGTGGACCATCGTCGAGACTCCATTACCGGAGCTTTCTTTGCGTCTTTCACCCTGGAACTGCTTCATGTTCAAGGAAGTTCCCATGTCGCCGGTCAGACCGGCTGCTAGTCAGACGTACTCAATGAGTGCCGCTAATGTCGCGTTCGACGCTCATCTCGCGGCGGCCGCTGACAGGTCTGTATCTGACTGTTCGCCTCGTCCATCTTCAGCGACGGTGGGACGAGCCTATCGAAGTCTCCCGGGGTGTCTCAGCGCGGCACATTCCATTGGTGTGGGGTGCTGCTCGACTATCACAAGAGTACGTCTCTTATCATGACGATGAATTCGTCATTTTTCAGGAACATGATTCCTGTCAATGGACACGGCTGGCAACAACGGCGGTTGTTTGCTTCGTTGAAGTTTAATATGTTCTGACCACATGTTGGGGCGGAAGCTATGCCATATTCTGTCATGTTTTCTCGTGCTCTGTTGATTCCACAACGATTTTCCTGGACTTGTCGACCGCGGCCCACATTGTCCTCCGCAGCCGCGCTAATTGCACGCCTTTCGAGTCGCACGAATGTCGGCGAATAGATCAGCAGTCTTGACGTGGATGGAGGCAAGAATGTAAACAGGGGTTTAACCGTTGTGCTGGATAGCCACACGAACGTATCCGCGATTCGACCGTTGTGACATGCGGCTCCCGTTTCATGTACCTACTCCAGGTTCACTGATTCCCTTCCCTTCCGGCGTCCGTGACCACCGGATCATTGGCTGTAATTCCTTTGAATTGTCTCGCTGCCGTGTGGTTCTTTGAAAAGATCCTTTGCCGGTAATGCCTGTTACTCCTTCGCTCAAGCTTATACACGGATGTCCCATGGTCAACTATTCTAACGAGACGCTATTCTAGATAATTCTCCGTGCCCGACACAACCACCTCGTCTCAAAGCTCGTTTCAGAAACTACCGCCCTGACCTCCGACCTCATCGGCCAAGTAACCACCGCCTGGACTTCCTATGTTCAGTCCAAAGTGAGCAGGGGCCTGGCTGAATCTGATAGACCTGCGTCTGGAAGCGAACGAGAAAACTGGCCGGCGCTGGTCGGGTGCTTTCAAGACAAGGCGTGGAGGTTACAGGGTCTTCAAAAAGACGAGAAGTTCGAGATGCACTTCAACGCAGCGGTAAGTCATATCCCGGCGCTGATGTTCTGACAGCTGATGTGAACTGTCCGTTATACTAGAACGCCACATTCAATTCTCTCGTCGAGGCGGAGCGACAGCTCCAAGCGGGACAGACCGACGCGGGAGCTGCGCATACCCTGATAGATGTCTCCAAGGATGTCCTGGCGCTGGCGCTGGACAAACAGGTAAGAGGAATCTCAGATTCCTTGCCTCCGGCGGGGGAGAGGAGCGTCTGTCTGACTTTTGAAATCATCAGTTCGGTAGCACGGTGAGCGACCACACGATCTTCCGATCCCTGGCTGCGTACTGGGAGGGCCGGTTCTTCGAGGACATGCGCCGGCTACGTGTGCGCGACCCTGACACGCTCACACGCGTCACCGAATATGTGCCCGAGATCGTATCGTTCGTGGAGGGGATCGTCAAGAACGGGTACGGGTACGAGGTCGAGGGCAGCGTTTACTTCGACACGCGGACCTTCGACAGGGCCGCGCACCACTCGTATGCCAAGCTTGAGCCCTGGAGCAAAGGAAACTCCGAGCTCCTTGAGGAGGGTGAGGGGGCCCTCTCCGTGGCCACCGGCCGCCGCTCGCCCGCGGACTTTGCGCTCTGGAAGGCGTCCAAGCCTGGGGAACCGTCTTGGCCGTCGCCCTGGGGTCCGGGACGACCAGGATGGCACATCGAGTGCTCTGTAATGGCGTCTGCGGTGCTGGGGGAGCAGATGGACATTCATTCGGGCGGTATCGACCTGGCGTTCCCGCACCACGATAACGAGATGGCCCAGTCCGAGGTGCGTAATCTGTCGCTGCGCACGGTGCTGCAACAACGCCGTATATCGTAACGTGCGGATCGCCGTCTGACACTGACACCGGCTCGCGTTCCGTGCAGGCGTACCACGACTGCCCGGCGTGGGTAAACTACTTCCTGCACACCGGGCACCTACACATCGAAGGCCTCAAGATGAGCAAGTCGCTCAAAAATTTCATCACCATCGACGTGAGTGTGCGCCGTCCTGGCGGTACTGGGTGCGGCCGAGCGCGCGCCTGGGGTGGTTTTCGCCCCCGTCGACCATTCCTTCTTCCTTCCGCATTGTCTGCAGAGAGCGCCGGCTGACTTCGATTTCGTTCCACGTGAATGTCTGTTGTGCAGGAAATTCTGCAGAAGTACACCGCGCGCCAGCTCCGCCTCGCGTTCCTGACGCAGCTCTGGAATTCGAAGGTCGACTTCTCCGAGTCGCTCATGACCGGAGAAGTACGCGGTATCGAGATCACATTCAATGTGCGTGTCCCCTCCTCGTCGATTTGCGCAGGGTCTTCCCCTTCCCCCTGCTTTTGTTTTCGCGCGTCCCGTCGTATCGTACCGCTGTAGCGGCCGTATCTGACGGCCCACATGGCCGCATTCACGCAAACACGCACCCGATTGCGCACCGCATTTTCTGTTCGATGCTGACCGGCGCCCCTCGGTGTTCCCCACAGAACTTCTTCACGAACGTCAAGGCGCTCGTCTCCCAGGCGGAGGCCGAGGGCCCCTCCCTCGACGGCAAGAACCGTTTCCAGCAGGCGGAACGCGAACTCACGGACAGGTAAAATTGATCCCCACTCTATCTCGCCTTTTCGTCTTCTTTTTTCTTCTCTTGCCACCCAGGGGCTTCCTTTCCCCGTCCCCCGTCCCCCGTCCCCCGTCCCCGTCCGCCTCTCGCGGGAGGCGGGGAACGGCGGGCTCGTACGGCGAGAAGTCTGACCCTCGACGTCGGCGTGTGCTGTGTGCTGATCAGTTCCCACTTGGCTTTTCGCTCCAGCTTCCATGCCAGTCAGCGGGCCTTCCGGGCGGCCCTGTGTGATTCGTTCAACACCCCAGAGGCGGTCACCGTCCTCCGGGACCTTGTCTCGCGCACGAACGTCTATCTCAAGGCACCCGGGGGCAACTTCGAGATCGGGCTCGTGCAGCGCATTGCCCGCTGGGTCGGCGAGCAGCTCCGCGTGTTCGGGCTTGGGGAGGGCGAGACGACCGAGCTCGGGTGGGGCCAGGAGCGCAGCGCTGAGGAAGGGAGCGTCAACGTGCGTAGCATCAACCAATTCGCGTTTACCCCCTGGTTCTGCCGAGGCGGACGGGAAGCGCAAGTGGCATGACGCGCGACTGACGTCCGCTCTTCCTTTCCTGGCCAACAGAGGGAGGAGGTGCTCATGCCATATCTCCGGACGCTCTCGTCCTTCCGCGACGGCGTCCGGAAACTCGCGATCGCCAAGGGCGACGGCGCGCTCAAGGACATCCTCACGCTGTCAGACAAGCTGCGGGACAATGACCTCGTACCGCTTGGGGTGGCGTTGGACGACCAGGAAGGTGCGTGTCGCTCGTGCGCTGCGGGTGGCTGAGAGAATAGGCTACTGACCAGCGGACGCCCACACCCTCGAATCCTAACGCCACCAAATGGCCGTCCTCATGTCCTACCCCGTACCCACACCGATACTGTGGATGACTGGCGCCGTGGGGCTTTCCCGGTCGGTCGGGGATGGCTTGCTCTTGCTTGGCCACAGACGGCAAGGCACTGGTGAAACTTGTCCCACCTGCGGAGCTCATCAAGGCGCGGGACGAGAAACGCGCACAAGCAGAGACCAAGGCTGCACGCAAGGCCGCCTCGGTCGAGGCGGAGAGACAGAAACGCATCGCTACGCTGGAGAAGGGCCGCGTGCCACCGCAGGAGCTCTTCAGGCCGCCCAATATTCCTGCGGGCACGTACGGAAGCTGGGACGGTAACGGGGTGCCTCTTACCGATGGAGAGGGCAAGGAACTCAGCAAGAGCGCGGCGAAGAAGGTCAAGAAGGAGTGGGACCTGCAGGAGAAGCGCCATAGAGACTTCCTCGAATGGCAGAAGCAGGAGCAGCAGTAGCAGGCTGCAGGGAGGGAGGCACAGCGGCGTCCCGATGTTCCGTCCTTTTTTGTCGACGTCGTCCTACATACGTAGTGGTAGCTAATCTGACGGCTGAAATTGACAAGGAAGCTATTACAGTTCAGAGCTCCAATGACGAGTGCGTGGCCGTCAGATACCCGGGCGCCGTCGATTCGAGCGGCTCCCGGCGACGTACCGACGACGCGATCGCGGTTCTCCCGCGTCGCATTTACACGAGTGCTGAGTCATTACCGGGCTACCAGTCGCACGCGTCCACCACGAGCCTCGCAATCCTCTCCAGTCCAAATTTATCCCGCTCGTCGAAGCCCGCAAGCGCGAGGCAGTCCAAGTCAAAAACCCCCAGAGCGCGCTCCGGCTGGCCATCGGGCAGCGCGAGAAGCAGCGGGCAGACGATCTCGCTCTTGGTGTCGCCGTCACATGCGATGTGGCCGGGGTATGCTTCGACGTCGGTGACGAGCATGGTGCGCCGCTGGAGGTACGCGTCCGCGCAGACGCCGCGGGCCCGCTCCGGGGAAACATTGATCAGCTGGCAAGCGGGCTTGCCGCAGAAGGGCCCGAGGAGAAGGCGCGGGGGCTGGGCGGCATGGGGCTGGGTTGTGGGGCTGAAGCGGGGTGGTGGGAAGAGGTCGGAGTGGAGATAGAAACCTAGGACAGGAGGGTGAAGATTGGGAGGAGCCGAACGAGAGGGGACACGGGACATGAGCCGGGGCCAGAGGTTAACCGAAAAGGCTGGCACGGGGGCAGGGGGCGGTGGACGCACCACACCAATTAACCATGCGGTCGGCGGTGCCAAAGTGGGGTGTTGCCTGGAGGGCGTTGAAGAGGAGGGAGGAGGCGTTGGCGAGATTTGTCACCTGGGTGGCGAACACTCAGCGAAACTCGGTAGGGCAGGGGCCAAGGATACACATGCGCAAACACACCCAATGCCTCTGGCCTGCCAAGAGGTGGCTAAGCTGCTCGTGGACGTGGTCCCAGAACGCCGCCTTGTCGAGCCCAGGCGGGATCATGGCCGAGTCGGCGTGGGGCATTTTTTTGCAGAACGGGGAGCAGTCGGGAACTGGTTTCTATGAGAGCGGGCTCGCGGGAGATCCCAATTAAAACAAAAACAATTTGTCCGCCCCCTCAGGCCTCAGGCCTAGCCTCAGGCTCCACACGCCCCACCAACAGCACCATGTGGTTAGATTAGATTAGATAGAGCAGCGGGTCCGCCCGATCAAGGCGATCACACTGCTCGGGCACTGCGCTGCCAGCACTCCTTCTCCTTCTCCTCATCCTTCCATCCTCCACGTATACCATGGCCCCGTATCTCGAGACCGTCAAGGTAGCCTCACACGTAGCATCGATTGTGGCATCCGGCTGAGTCTTTCCAGTCCTTCGCGGACGTTCCGATCACAGACGCTGGCGTCGACACACTCGCTTTCCTCGAAGCCGCCCAGGGCGTCGTGGGCCTCTTCGGTATGTTCGCTCGTGCATCGTACTCGGATCGATAACCCTCACGAAGTGCCCCTCCAGACCTTCTTGGATCAGCTGCCTTTGCTCCCGTCCAGAGCGACCTGAGGGGCAACATCGCCGTGAGTTTCCCTTCCCGATCCGACCCAATAGTGCTCAAATCTCCGTCAACAGAAAGTCCGCGCTCGCTATGATTCTCACCCGGCAGAGTCCTCCACCCTCGAGCTGCTGATCGTGAATGAGAAGGGCGAGAAGAAGCGCACTGCGACCGAGGGCCTCATGTGGCTCCTGCGCGGCCTCGCTTTCACGTGCAAGGCCCTCCTTGCTGCGCAGGCCAACAAGACAGAGGAGCTCTCGGCCGCGTTCACAAAGTCGTACGAGGGCACGCTCAAGAAGTTCCACAACTTCGTCGTGAAGGGCATCTTCTCGGTCAGTCTCCCCATTTGGCCCTCGCCTGGCTTAATCCGTCCGAGGGCGATCGTAGGCGTGGCTGGCACTGATTACGGCACCGTCTGTTCTGCCTCCAGGTCGCGATGAAGGCGTGTCCCTACCGCGCCGACTTCTACGCGAAGCTCGCGGCTGATCCTGCCGGCGGTGCCCCAGTTCCGGCCGATAAGCTCAATGAGGAGCTCGACAAATGGCTCGGGGCCCTCGACAGCATCGTCAAGCGCCTCGAGGACTTCTACGAGAAGGGCGGGCACAACAAGGGGTTCTGATTGCACCACCTTCTGCAGTCACAAGACACTATACACATGTACAACACGACTTTACGAGATTCGCAACGGAGACATCTTGGTAGCTGTAAATCGCCGCCTAAGGCTTGCTCGTTCTCAGCGAGTCTACCGAACCTCGTTGCCAGCCGTCAGTTTGACTCCGCCTAGAACCCCACCAACGCGATATGAGATCGTGCCTCGACATCTATGACCATATAGAAGAGGGTGATAGGTCGAGCGGTGGGCGGTATGGCCCAGGCTCGCCAGTATTGAAGCAGCAAACGACATTCCAGATCGGCCCGTCGGAATACCAAGAGAAAGTTGACACGCGGCCGGCGGTGTGCGTTGTGATTGGTGGCACGTATGGTATACGACACAGTCGAGTCGAGCCTTCGGCAGGGCTCTGGGGACGGGGACGAAGTTGACCGGCTAAGGCAAGCGACGAGAACGGGGGTTAGAATTTCAGAGTGAGCAAGCACGGCCTGGGCCCGCAGGTGATTGGATGCACTAACATCTCCAGAGGCGAGCGAGCGAGGGGTGCAGTTGACGAACTGTGGGCAGAATTGCGCCTGGGAGTGCTCGAGACGGATGTATGTCATGGTCAGGTTAGAATAACGTCAGCTCGTCCAATAAGATTTGACCTGCGGCAGACTCGCGTCTACGCCATAGAGATAGCTGACGCGCGCCGCCTGGACCAGTCGATGGGACCCTGCGCCAGCACGAGCGCGGCTACGTGCTGCTCGTGCGAGTGGCCCAGCGTGGCTGCACCCTGATTCGAAGTGTTCCTCGTATGAACGGATTCCGGGGAGGCGGACAGGCAGGCCACCCAGGCGTGTGTGATGCCACTCTCTGGAAACGGCAAGAAGTGGCACGCCGAAGTGTGGGCACCTGGGAACGCCAGAAGAGAATAGACGTCACCTTCTCCCGAACCATGATCACCAAGCTCTTCCTGACAGGTCCCTGGAAGGTCGTTCTGGGCGAGGCGAGGAGAGGTACGCATTCCAGCGGTCGCCTGTGGCGCCGTCCGAAGCGGCGATTGGCCTAACGGTCTCGATTGGGCCCCGATCCATTGTCGTCACTCCTCCCGAACCCCAGGTGGCAGGCGCGGGACCGGTGGCCAAGGTGGAGACAACACCCGTGCCAGCCCCCGCAGGGCCCGCTGCACCGCGCATCCAGAAGCAGCCGGAAGTTGTTCGGAAGCTGGGGGCCAGGGAAGGGCGGGACGCGGTGGAAAACATGCGAACGCTACGACGCTGGACGCGTTAGGCAAGTCGACCCTGCAGCTGACAGACTTCGGCGCCCACGCACCCTATAATAGCGACGGGGCCCCCTCGGATCCAGAAAATGCCTAGAGCCTAACGGCCGGACGCCTATGCCTATGCTTGCCTGAATGCGCTGAGATTGGCTGTGCGGTACGAACCACTGTGTGGTTCGGGGCGTGAAGCGAGAAGAATGCCGGCAAAAGCGAGTGGGTCATGCAGTGGACCCAAGAACTGGGTTGAGTCGTGCTGACCCCAAAACCATCGCTTGATGGCGGCCTCGTTAGCGATTCATGAGGTTCAATACCTGAACTCCACCATTGACGGCGCTCTTGTTGATTGTCAGGGCACAACGGACGCTGGAACTAGACATGTAGCGCGTCGTAGCCCCGGCCGTAGTTTCGGCTCGGCGCGTGAGGAGAGGGTCGAGCGTCAGCGAGGGTGACATCACGAAACAGAGTGAAAGAGGTTTGCCAAGGGGTTGCGCTGAGGTTGACATACCCGGCTAGAGAACCGTGAGGTCGCCGACAATCAGAACGCGACATTCGCGTCGAAATTCCAAAGAGAGTTAGCCGAGAGAAGGGTTCGCATTGCTGCCGAGGAGGCTGAACGTCAATTGATGAAAGAGAGGCCTCGTTGATATTGAATAACTTGCGTGTTAGCCAGGATTGGCCTTTTGACCTCCCAGCATGGGGCCTCAGGCGTCTTGAAATCCATTACGAACGTCCCGCAGACATGTGGCGGGAATATTGCGCGCAACTTGGGCCTCGAATCCGTCGGACCCAGATGACAAAGTTACCCACGGAGCTTGGAGTATATGGTCGCGAATCAGAACAAAATGATACGGAAAAGACGGAGGGGTTCACCCAGGAACTCTCACTGAGCGAGGCGGGCCGGTAATTCATCTGCGGATCCAGAACGACACCCGGACTGGAAGTCCCGGCCTCGGCGTTGAAGGAGGGGTGCACATTCGTTGCAGCGAGGCGATGCGAGCGGGTAACTCTCATGCTGATCGATCCAGAGTTGCTCCATCTTTGCCCGACCGCTGTGGAGGATCGTGCGCCTTGTAGTGTGCCGGTTCCTTGCCGCACTCGAGCGCACTTGGCTCGGAAGCCGTGACACTGCGTCTATGTGTGCGCCCGCGCCTGCGATTGTCGGGTTATCCGCCCCCGCACGGAGCCCGGATCCGAACCCAGCGAATCCAATGAAAACAATCTGGGGTTACAAATTAACTCGCGAAGACAAAAGGCGTGTGGCACGCACGTAAATCCGGGAGGCACCCATCTGGATGGAAGCGACTGTGTGATTTCATGCCACTTCATGTTTCGTTCGTGAAGTCTAGTCGACTTCCACTTGCGGCCTGTCGGGAATTCCGGCACGTCCTGGTGGCGCTCATCTGTGTAGATACTCCACAACACGGCCCCCTTCTCAGGCAGACCGTCGACCCATCATCACCGATCGAGGGTGTTGCAGCCTTGCGCGCCGCAGGCGTCCTCGCTGCAACCTGCCCAGGCTAGCGCCGGCTCTGCGAGGTTGCCATACGGCGTTCGGGCCTAGTACAAAATAAGGACGTCAGTTTCGAGACACAGACAGATCTGGAGAAAGCGGTCGTACAAGAACGCACACGCGCTTCGACTTGCAGTTTCCAAGGATGAACTCAGATACACGCGATAGGCGTCGAGCGTCCGATCACTACCGCCGAACGCTTGTGCTAAATGCTACCCCGGTAGAACAAATGTCCGTTTAAAGTAGGCGAGGATAGATATTGCGTGCGTACCTGGTAATGTCGGGGCCTTCTATGATCAGCTGAGGAGGGCTGCGTGGTACGCGCGGCATATGAAAATCAGCCGGGCGGGGTTTGCACTTGTCTACGGTGCTTCCAGGGTGCTTCTTAGGGACTCTCTTTCCGACCTTATCAGCGCCGATGGCCACAGGGTTAACCCATGTCAAGCTAGAATCGTCAAGATCACAGGCGCAAGACCAGAGCGTCGGAAACTGTGTGATGGTGGGAGGCGAGCCATACCGAAGTAAGCCTGGTGTCGCGCTTGAACTAGACGCCTGGGCGGTGCTGCGACCGCGAAATTTCGGGCAGGGCTCATGTTCCGATGACTCCGGAAAACCCATGTGTCGAGGCCACGGTCGAGGCGCAGGGGTGAAGGCCGACAAGGGGAGCGGCAGAGGACAAGGCTGGACGTGTTGGGCCCAACGTTATGCTTACGGAAAGAGACTGTTGGAACGAATGGCGCTTGAAAGGGGTTGTCATGAGACTGCCTTCCGTACCTGCGATGGCAGAATGGAACTCACTGTGAAGTCTGGCCCTAAGGTGCCCTGAAGGGTACAACCCCAGGACGGGTGCGGATACCTGGGCAAGATAGGCGCGATATGCTCATGAATAGCTAGCGGCTGCTTCCAGAAGCTGACGACTGTATCGTGGCCCGTTATTGCGGTCAAAATCGGGATAGAATCACGGTTCACAAGGTGGGCCTGTGCTTACGAAGCCAAGGAAGGGCTTGGGCCAAGGGGGAAGGGTGCGATGCACTGCAAGTGGGTGAGAAGATCGGGGAAGGAGGGATATGTTTCTCACCACATGGAGCCAGAAGAGTGGAGGAGAGGGATGGATGACACAGTGGACGGGTGGATTCGCCGCAGCTTAGACGGTTAGGTGGCACGGGCGTCCTGTGGGTGTGCATTGATTTGGAGAGAGTGAGCAGGCTCCAGGACGACGAGAGTGTGCGAAGTGAGGAGGGTGAGGATAGATCTGCCAGCCGTCTGTCATAAGGGCAAATGAATGGTAGGAGGACTTCTTAACCGTGTAAGGCTAAATGAGTGCAAGCAAGGAGGGGAGAGGGAGCGTACTTGGCCAAAGATGCCACATCAAAAGCTTCGCGGGAACGAGTTATTTGTGTTTCTAGACCGCATAACCGCCGGAGACGCTGGGCCGCCGGACTCGTTGGGAACGTGGTGGCGGCGACAGCCATGTGCCTGGGGCGGGGGGTGCTCACGGACAGCGAGCTTCACGTAAGGTGTACGGTGCCCATCGTCCATATCAGCCGCGTCGAGGGGCCCGCGCCGGCGGCAACTTGGAGAAGGGAGGAGCCTGGGACTCAGGGAGCCTGAGAGAGAGGCGCGGGGCTGCGCGGACGCGCGGGAACGTCACCGTCACGTCTCGTAGCCGACGCAGACGGGCCAGCCAGATAACCTTGCAGTCTCCCATCATCCGTCACTCCTCCGCCGCCGAATATTCCACACCCCACCCATCCTCGAACATCACGCCCGCCTCTGCGGATCGTTTTCGCGCAAAAAAGCTAGATGGACTGTTTCCATGTCATCAGGCGCCTCCCACAGGCTTCAGCCGTGCCCCGGGCTCCCGCTCCTCCTATTCGCGGGCGTATCGCCCGAACGGGTCGCATTCACCGGCCCTGGCGCTGGCATGGGCCGAGCAGGTTTTCCAGATGAAACGGGGAGATGAATGATCGTAAGTGGGCTTCCTGGTACGATCTCGCAGCGCCGGGGGCAATCTTGGAGCCCAACGTGCCTTTCCAGGTGTTGCCGTGCTATGGCCGCACAAGAACCATGTCGCGTGGTGAGTTTGCGTTCTCAAGTGAACGATTGCCCCGGCCTATCGTCAGCTGTTGCGCGCTCGTGGCCCGCACGCAGGTTGATCTTTTGCTTCCGATCCTGAACGGTGAGACCCTTTCCTTATTTTCGCTACTTGTCGCCCGTCTCTCTCCCCCGGGCTAGCTCCTGGCTTCTAAACTTTATTAGCCCCGCAGCGCCCTACCGCTTGCGTTCTTAACTCTTAGTCTTTCCCGACCCCTCTCCTCTTAAATACCCCTTGGTCTCCGCCGCGTTCTCCATCCTCCCCCCTCCGTCTATCCCGCCCTCCTACCTACTTCTCCTCCATCATGGCCCCGAGACAGCCACCCACCATCACCAACATGCGCATCCGCTCCGTCCGCGACGCGGAGATCATCTTGCACGCCGTCGCCTTGAACCGACTACCCATGGTTCTCCACCGTCTCGCGGACGAGGAGAGGCTCGCTCTCCGTCCCGGTTGCATCTACGTATGGGAGGAGCGTAGTTCCAACCCCTTGGAAGCCACAGGACAAGAGATCCAACGATTCACCGAGGGCCGGAGTTGGGGTCCTTCCAGGGCCCGGGATGTGAGTTGTGCTCAAGGGTCGATGCCGCTGTCTCGATTGACGCCCTTGCCCCAAGAACTTCCTCATCTATTACGAGAAAGATAGCCCCACGAGGTCCTCTATCCTCCATCGCAATAACATTAGAACGTGAGTTTCATCACGCTTCCGAAGTCCCGTTAATCTCCAGCTTACATGACACGCCTCCTTAGCGCCCCGCAACTGATCAAGCAGACCTACTCCGTATTTATCGACTATCCCAAGAATTCGAGAAAGTGGCACCTGAGTGCGTGGTCCTCATGTGCGATTCACGACGTCATTGACTTATGCGCGCCAAACAGACGCTTATTACACCCAGGAGTCCTTTGAGGCCCTCCAGACCGTCGATGACATCCCTTGTCTGCGTGATATCGATGTACCTCGCAACCGCTACGTCTGCGCACGGAACAATGGCGGGCGTCGGAGGGAACGTCAGGGGGTCAGCGATGCTATCCTTCCGCCCTTCGCGTACGACTCATCGTCGTCGCCGTCGTCGAGCCCCCGCGAAGGTTTCTATCCCACACCATATTCCCTCCAGCCGTCTCCCTCACACACCCTTGTCCCCCCTGCCGCGCCGCTCCCCTCCGGTTTCGTGCTCTCTGATCGCCGACTTGCCCCTCTAGAGTATCTCCAAAACATTTCTCCACGGGCTCGAGATCCCATCGATGACGAGGCTCTGCGACAGTTCCAGGCTATCTCTATCTGACACCTTTTGGCTTTGCGCTGTTACATGCTTTCGCGGACTCTTCATCTGGCTTTGCATCACATCTCATCCTCGATTTGCGCTCTCATCTCCACCATCGCCGCTATGCTGTGTTGTACGATAGCTGTTTACCCCCTCTCCGCGTTCGGATGCATACCTCGCTATCTAGGTAATTGTACTAATCTTATTGCGCGGACGGTTCCCACCGATAGGTACATGCTTATTTGTACGTGTATTTGGCTACCCGGAAGCTCACTATGTCTCGCTATGTACGCTACTAGACCGGTTCCCGAACGCATCCCAGTGGCACTTCCGCTGACATTTCGAACCCGGTCGCCTGACATCGAGATCAGTAGTAAAAGGCAGAATGAAGGGCGGCTGCTGTTCATGGGGTGCCGCGCACTCGGGCGTGAGAGGCGAGGTAAATTTGGCTCTAAGCGATATGCTTCTCGGACGCGACGCTTCAAAGTATCAGCAGTGCTCTTTCCTTGGCGAGAGGGGCAGATAGGCACCCCGCCCGCACAGGCCGGAAATCAATATAATTACTTATTCAAAGCCCACAGACCGACCTGCGCGCATCGCGAGCGTTCGTACTCCGAAACGCGGTGTGATGCCGTCACGCCCGCGATGCTGCTACAGTGCCCGCTAGGCCCCAAGTGGTGCTTAGTGCCTCTCGCTGAGTGCGACGATGAAACCCGGACGGGCGGCCAGGCGCGGAGGCGAACGCGAGTGCGGAGGTCCAGCCTCAGCATGAACGACATCCGCATCTCCGTCGCCTTTCAGATCCGCTGCGTGCAACATGTGGCGGCATCGACGTCGCAGGCCAGATTACCGGAAACCACGATTGCGGTGCGTTTTCGGGGCGTGTGTGTGGGGATCCTGGAAGCATGAATACAAGGGGGGCCGTGGTGGGCCCCGTCGCCGTGTGTTCGCATACGAAGTCCTAAAAGGGGAGCAGGAAGTGCTGTTTCCGATGATGATGGGAAACCATCGACGTTCGGGAGGACGGCATGACGCACCGTCACGGCGAACCGAGGCTCGCAGTGGGGGGAGGGACCGAGGCCCGAGATAGGGTATAAGCAGCAAACCATGGACGGACACGCGGGAGGCGAGCGGAGTGCAACAGTGCATGAGAAGAAGACGGACTGAATGCGGCTGTCAGAACGGGCGCCTGCGAGCTGGGCTTCTGGCATCAGCGCAAGGCAGGCAGGCCGACCGTCGACAGGACGGGTTCACGGCCGCTACCAAGGCACGCGTCGCGGCCTGCTCCATCCAGCAGTCCTGGCTCCAAGGCACGGAGATTGTGCTCTTCTAGCCCACATGAGCGTGGCATGCCGCGCCGTCTAGAGAGGCACATCGCGTCTGTGGAGTCGGTGGAAGCTAGTGCGGCCATAGCACTCGGAGGTTCGTCGCGGGGTGGACAGCTGAGAGATTCGCCGCGAACTTGGCTATGAACGTTAACGTTGTATGCCCCCTACCCCGCGCCTCTAAACGGCTCGCCGCGACTGCGAAGGGAGAAGGAACGAGGCATGGTCCGTCCGCGCCACTCGATCCACATTAGGACAGACTGGGAGGACCACGGCAGGAGCTTAGGCACACCTCCTTCTCTTGGATGGGTCGAATATCCCGATAGTAGGATACGATCGGAACATGTGTGTGCGGGCGCAAGGGCTGGCTGGTGGGTAAACGGCTGGTTGAGCGACTGGTTTCCACTCCGTTCGTCTGGTGCGGGCATGCGCGGAGTTGTGCGGAATTGGGGTCCTTTCGGCATGGAACCCAGGGGAGAGATCAGAGTGACGTACCCGAAAAAGCCTCTAGTGATGACGACGAGAAGACCTTGAGGCCCTTGATTGCGATTAAGCCGAGAAGCCTGCACTCTAATCACAATTATCGCGATAAAGGAAAGGCATAAAGGAAGACGAATACGGATTTGGGCAGAGACTAGGATCCGCTGAGACACATGGGCGGCTCAGACTACGACCATTCAAACGGCGAGGGCGCCGTATCTACGGTGCAGGACAACAACTAGTAGGCAGCTGACAAATGGGCGAACATGGAAGCAACGACTTTACCTCAGAAGTTCCGACGCTCTGTTGCCGAATCGGCGGACCAAATATCTGAGAACACGCCACCAACTCAGTCAGCGGATGTTCGAAGGGTCCACCCCGCAGCCAATGGATTAACAGACGTTGAAATTACACTCACCAATGAGTGGGCTCGAGTTTTAAAACCGTTGCATGTTGGCAGCGATGCTTGTCTCGAAGACGATGTCATGGACCAAAACATGACGTCTTCGTCTTAGGCCACAACACCCATGCGCCACCATGTCGGGCCAGAAGCCTATCGCGATTGAACCTCTGCCGGCGGCGTTGTGCTGCGGTAGTACATTATGTTTCGCTGGAATGTCCTAGATGCCGTCTTGCGAAGTTCGTGTGAATGCCCCTGGGGAAAAACGGACAACGCGAGAAGAACATACCGGTCTGAATGAAGAACACGAAGCGACGGCCTTCCAGGCTGAGTCGCCTTAGGCCTAGTCCCCGGGGGCGAGAGTAGAAGAAAGCAGCGCCGCGAGGGTGAGCGTCCAAGAACAGGCTCAACGTGGCGGTGGTTGCAAGTGCTGTAGGCGCTCGGAGTCGGCGCCTAGAGCTCGGAATAACAACAATAATGATCGACCCAATGCGCGCCGCGGACGGGATAATCACTCATGATCGATAACTAACTGTAATGGACAACTCTGATCGTGCCAATTCCGCCGCAGCTCAGGCAGTACACAGTCACAGAAAGAAACACTGTGACACCCTAGCCCCAACGCGTGCGTGGTTGACGCTCTCCGCCGCGCAAGCCGATGGCCTCACTGGTGTAGCCACGGACAGTGTGGCGCATCGATTTCCATGTCCGAGCTGCACCTGACAGCCGCCGTTTGCTCGCCGAGATCCCGAGGGACAGCCTGACGCCTATATGTGGCCTTCTGGGCCATTGCATTACCAGAGTCGCCGAGCTTCGCATCCAAAACCGCGACCGGCGCTCGACTTTCGCACACCCCTCGCACCTGCGAGACCCCCGAAATGCAAAGAAGGTACAATGCTCGGATATGCAGTATGTACCTGACATGAAACCGGGAGCGCCCTGCTCGGAGCTTCCATCGTGATGAGCCCGGTGCGCCCAACATCATGTCCAGACCGTCCGCTGCTGGGTGCAGTCGGCAAGCCGGAGGGTCAGACCTGAACAGCGGGCCTAAATGCGCCGACGTCGCTCTGGCCATCCTCACGCAGAGCAGAACTCGGAGTGTCGACGATCGACTCCCGTATCTAGGAATGTTCGAAGTGACTAATTCGTGCAGCGGTGCGGGACATCCGCACCGATGGACGTACACACAGAAGAGCGGTCGCATGCTCTTCTGCACACCGCCCATGGCTTCGTCTGCGTGGTCAAGAACATCACGAGTTATGCTTTTAAGATTGGTTCCGAGAACGCCGGCATGTGGGTCGCCCAAGAGCCCGCTATCTTTACTGAATCGAAGCGTGATAGGCGAACTAGCAGCAGCCACGGTGATCCAGAACAGGGAATCGACGAAATCAGAGAACCGCTGCCGCACCAGTCTCGTCCTTCGTAGGCCGGGACGGGTGCGGCGCGCCAATCTGTGGCAGCCTAGGCTTACTTACACTTACAAGAGGCACCATAGAGTCTGAGGCGGGAGGACCGGTCTAGTCTCCTAGCGCTGAAAATATATTAAAGTTGAGAACCCGTCCGGAGCTGAGGCATTTGTAAACTGAACGTACTGTTGACGTGTTGCCTCTGTCCGCGAAATGGATCTCCATTGGAGGTAGACCGAAAGACTGGATAGGAGTCATGATTCGCACCTGCGCCCACAGACTACCAGTAGGACCGGTCATGATTCCTGACTCGGCCGAATCGAGGGTACATCATGGTGGGACGTACACCTTGAAACGAGGTGAGTATCAAACCTAGAACGCGACCCCGTCTTGGAAGCAAGCCCTCGGATCCCCTTACGAATGAGGCAGCTCATGTCCATCCCGTAAATGTACGGCCGTTCGACACACGCCGGTGGCGATAGACGGGTGTAATGATGACAGGGGTTGCAGGCTTTCATAGGCGACATTATCCGTGTGGCTTCAACGCCTTGCGCAGGGGTGTTTGAGTGCGGGACAAGAGGAGCGAGCGGAAACTCTGCCCTAAAAAGGGGAGATCGGAGTAAAGCCCGTCGCCCAGCCTGCAAGCAAGACAGCCTATTTTGACCGTAAGGTAGAGTGGTCACGGAACGTCTGGTGTGGCTCGAGGCAAAACGAAGGCGATCGAGGGTGCGAAGCCTGCTTACCTCCCTGGCCGGCTCTGAGCAGCACGGCTTCGACTGCCGAGACACATCCGAGTCAGAAACTCTATTATTGAGGGTTGACACCACTCTCTGCCGATGAATACGCCTCCGCTCCACATTGACAGGGTTTGCGAAGAACGTGGTTTGGCGGTCGGCTGTATGATTCGCCATCGGGACGTGAAGACTTCCTGCGAAGCTATGAGCTTAATACACGAGGCTGAAGGCGAAGTCTGCGACCTTACTGAATGCGCTGGCACGCCGGTATGGTGCACTCTTGAGAAGAGTAATTCTATATCCCAGTTCGATCCTTCGGGAAGAGTCACTGAGGTGGGGGGTTCGTCATAGAAGGTCAGAGTTGACACCAGCAATTTGCGAATTGCAGACCAACCCACCCAGTTTCCCATCTGCCCTCGGGCCTGCCTCCCAGTCCGCAGCCTTACGGCAGATTTCCAAGACAGGCTTCACTTCTCCATCCGCACGATTAAACAGACGGTGTACGCCCCGGCAAGCAGGCTCGGTGGGTTGGAGACAGACGGGGGGAAGAGGCCGTCAGCTCGTTAAACGTCCAGGGAAGATGAAGGGAAGAGACTGAATGTCGAGAACTTAGAGTTCGCCACGAATGGGCGTCACGTTGATAGAAGTTGTACGAGTGATTGCCCTACGCGCGGCTCGTGAGTACCGATGCTCTCTTCCTCCCTACCGCAATATGCACCCCTTACCTGGCTCATGGATGCCTGCATCAGCCCCAAAGCGGACTGACCGAGTTGCGGCGGGTCCCCATCGAACGCTACCCTTGTGGGGCACACCCCCGTTTCCAGCAACTCTTCCCTCCCCCGTCATACGGAAACGAGATCGCCCTTCTCGCCTTGCTTCTTGCCCCCAGCCATTGAGTCCTATTCCCCGCTGCTCGGCGCAGATCGACCCACGCCAGTTCTCGCACCGACGAAGAAGGACGCAATCGTCCTTGTAGTGCAGCGAGGCCGGGGAGATCGCTCCTCACTGGCAGGTGCGTGGCAAGAGCGGTCGAGGGCCGCCATCGTGGCCGAGGAATTGTCACCGTCTGATAGCATGCGGCTTGCGATCCAATCAGCCCTCGCGCGTCGTCGGACAGCAGGCTGGACGCAAGCAAACTCTAGACACTGGAAAGGCCCAAGGTTCTAGCGGAGCAGCGGGCACAGTGCCCCCCTGGGTCAGCTGCCGGCCTCCTTCCCATCGTCCACCACCAGGCCTCGTAGCACGAGGTGAGTCCCCAGCAGCACTCTCCCCCCTCCGATCCCCCAGAGCTCATCGAACCCCTGCCCACTCCCCCTGCCACATGTCTCGCCGCCGACGCCTGCGTTGGTATCACGACTACCCTCGACTGAAGGTCGGACTTTCGTAAGTCCGCACACCCCAGCCAAGCGGCAGCATCAACGCTTTTCCCTGAACGAAGGCGTCGGCCAGCAGAGTTACCAACTCGCCGCTGCGGCCCGCCCTAAATCGGAAGCGAAGGCGGCGGGCTGCCGACGGGCGTGCTCGCTGCTCCGGCCGTACGTCGATCCACCGATAGACACCCACCTGAACTTGCCGAAGATCGTCTATGGGTCACGTATGGCTGTTGCGGCACAGATCCCGACTCGTCCCATGCAAGATGGTAACCAGCTTCAAGTTATTCTGGTGTCGTTGGTGCGTAAGTATGCTGCAAAGATGTAATATGACGCACTCGTCTTTGTTAGGTTGTTGAAGCCCACGCTGCTGTGGATGACCGCACAGACGGTTGGCCTGATTGAAGAGCGTAGCCAAGACCAACTTCCCGGAACCCGCGGCCGCGTTGTCGACGGGTCGGACGACGAGCGGAGACTGAAAGTTGCCCCGCGACACGCGGTACGCAACCCACGAACACCCTCACACTTGCCCCCACAAGGCCACGACGATCGACCTGGGCGTCGGCAGCGATACACATACGTCAATTGACCTGATATGCACGACCTGTACGGTGATATGTGACGCATTACGTAGGGAACGCAGGTGCCATCGGCGTAAGTGACCAGTCCTTCCTTACTCAATTTCAAGCCCTCCGTCGAGTCCGCCTCCAAGACGGCGAGAGACAAAGCTGGACCCTTCTGCGCATGATTCTAGAACTCGCACACACTCCCGCGCTGGTCACCACACGCTCCCTTAACTTACTTCCTGCCGCAGGCCGTACCGCATTCGTATCGACTACTACCACCTTCGGGCAGCTCCACCGACGCCGTTCAGTCGTTCCCCGTCTCAAGTCCCAGTTGGCGGGTACAGGTTGCAGGAGAGGTGCCGGCCAAGGATGAGCTCACTTTACTTTACTTGTTCGTAGCCGGCTAGTAGGCGTTGCTTCATAATAAAAAGTTTGCTTTGACGTTAGGGTGATCCGTGCTTCGCGTTCGCAGCATGCTTTGCTTGACACGGTTCCACGTTGACCAAGATGCGTCCTACGCTTGCATGGCATCGAGTCTTAATGGTAAGCACAATTATTCTGGGATGTTCGCCGGGCGACGGAGGTGTTTGAGCCAAGTGTAGTCGCGGTGTGAGGCGGACGAGGATGGAGAGGAGCTGGCCTCGGTCCAGAACAGACTTAGGATGCAGACGCCCATAAACGAAGGCGGTTCCCACGTGTGATTTAAGTAAGTACGGCTCGGCCGGAGCCGCCTACAGAAGCGCTGGCTCGGACAGGGAGCGAGAGCGGACGCAGGCGGACACGTCAAGCTGCGCCAACTCTACTACAAGTTACAACATCCATCCCCTCTTCTCACCTCTCCTCATACCACCATCCTCTACATCTCCCCGACTGCGGCCAGCACCATGTCTCTCCCTTCCGCGCAATCCGCGACCTTCCCTCCTGTACAGACCGGAGTCGGCGCTCCGATCGAAGCCATGTTCAAGCAAATCCTGGACGCCGTGCACAAATCGGTCAGTCCCCCCACGCACGATGTCGCGACCGACGGAGTTCGCTAACAGGCATGCATACTAGCAAGCGGAGATCGCTGAGCTTCGCTCAGAGTGCCACGAGCTTCGCCAGGCGAATGCCAGTCTGGAGAGGCAGGTTCGGGAGGGACTGGTGAGTCGCTGCACCCTTCCTTTCATACACCATACACCTTCGTCCGCGACAACTCCGCAAAGCATTGCCGTTATTCTCCTGCCGCGCTGTATGATCTGCGCTGCCATGCCGGCGTTTGCGAGGCTCCAATGCGCCGCCGTCCCGACTTGCTATCTTCCAGTTCAGGAGAGGCAGACAGTCATTTGGGAGCTTTGCTAGAGGCTCGCTGGCCATTGTCTAGTCCATGCCTCCACGTCCGCGCGCAGTCAATACGGGGATAGATGCGTCCTGATTGACGCAGAACGACGTTTCGCGCGCGCGTCGCTTGCATGCGGCCTGCGCAGCAGGTGGTTCCGTGTGCAGTCCCAGATGCACCAGTTCGCCGTGAGCCTCGTGCGTGGTCTTTTGGAGCTGCGCTACAATACCACGGCCGTTCTTCGGCCACTTGCTACGTACGGGCGATGATAGCGGGCAATTGCAGCCCGTTGGGCGGGAGAATGTTGTCCGGTAACGTCGCACGCGCTTTGACGGTCGCGACACGGACGGACAGATGATGCTAACGCGAATGCACACCAGAATCACAACGGGTCGAAACTCGGTACTCCTGGCTTCACAACACCTGCTCCTGGCAGCCCCCAGCTGCGCGCGAGGTCTCCCTTCCTAACCCCGAACTCTATTCCGTCTCTGGCCGTTCCGCCCAGTCTCTATGTCCCTTCCCCCCTGAGCGATAATGCGCTCACCCAGTTCCCTTTCGGTGTCCGTGAAATCCCCGGTTTCTGGGTCGTAATCCCCGCCGGTGGTGCGGGGACACGTCTGTGGCCCCTCTCGCGAGAGGGTCATCCGAAGTTTCTGCTTGACCTGACCCTCAAGGGTCGATCGCTCATCCAGGCCACCTGGGATCGTCTCATCCCCCTCTCCTCCGCCTCCCGCACGGCAATTGTCGCAGGACCTGCGCATGTTACCAGCATCACGGAGCAACTTCCAGACCTCCTCGCCCACAACCTCATTTGCGAGCCGAGCGCGAAGGACTCCATGGCCGCAATCGGTCTGGCAGCGGCTGTGCTCGCGGTGCGCGACCCGGAAGCGATTATTGGCTCGTTCGCTGCCGATCACATGATTTCTGGCGACGACGCCTTCCTCGCTGCGGTCGCAGAAGCCGTCGAAGTAGCGAAGAAGGACTACCTCGTCACGATCGGCATCGCACCCTCGCACCCTTCGACCGGATTCGGTTATGTGCGGCTCGGGGAGAAACTCGGGATGTTGGACGCGCCGAACGCGCGACTCGTGTCGTCGTTCAAGGAGAAGCCGGACGCGCGCACGGCAGCAGCATACATCAAGACGGGTAACTATCGCTGGAACGCGGGCATGTTCGTGACGAAGGCGACGTTCCTCATGCAACTGCTTAAGGAGTACAAGCCGGAACTGCACGCGGGGCTCGAGAAGATCGCGCTGGCATGGAACGACGAGGCCCTGCGCGCACGCGTCCTGGACGAGATCTGGCCCGGGCTCGAGAAAATCGCCATCGACCACGCGGTCGCGGAGCCTGCATCGATGGACCGCCGCGTCGCGGTCGTGCCGGCCACTTTCGGTCAGTGTCTCGACGGCTGTTGATTTGCCTATCAGTGCGGAAGGCTGACCGGGTTTTGTGCGCGCACAATTGCGATTATAACAGGTTGGGACGACGTCGGAGACTTCTCGTCCCTCGCGGACCTCCTGCCTGCTGAGACGAACCAGCCCCGCATTCTCGGCGACAGCGGTCTGGGTGAGTTCAGCCAGTGCCTAGTGTGGTTTGGTACATGACGTTGATGGTTCGCTGCAGTTGTCACGGAGCAGGCAGCGGGCGGCATCGTGGTGCCTGGTTCTGGCAGGTTGGTGTCCATGCTCGGTGTCGACGATCTGGTCATTGTCGACATGCCCGATACCCTGCTGGTCACCACTCGTGCGCGGTCACAGGAGGTCAAGCGCCTCGTCAAGAAGTGCCGCGACGCAGGATGGAAGCAGCTTCTGTAAAGGTAACGCTCGGCTACGCGCTGGCGGTTTAGACCCTCTGTCGCAGGCTTGTCGTGGAAAACATGGAATAGTACTGGTGACGATACCGACGGACGGACGAAGTGACAGTTTCTTGGTTTGCGACTATGCTCTGGTACATTATACGACGATATCCGAACCCGGTCGACATGAGTCGATATATAACTTAAGTAACCCCACTCTCCGCAGCACTGTACCTACCTCCGGCCATCATCCTTCTCTATCTTATTACCCGCCGTGGACTCCGCATCTGCTTTACGTACGCGTTGTGCCGCCATAATTCAGACTATTAGTGCGGAGCCGTGCGGGGCCTTCTGACTGTTCTCAGATGCCTACAGCTGTTTATCCCATGACACCTGTCCTCAACATAGGTCAACGTACTTACCTGAAGCGGTTTTCTGAATCCCAAGGGCCAAGGTGTGTTCTCCCCATCACGACTCCGGACCGCGGACCGACCGCAACGAAACTGGGCCACGCTGGACTGATGACGGGGGTAGTGCTAGCCGTGCTAGCGCTCTTTTATATGATGCATGCCCGAGTCATCGGTCAATGCGTATGGGGAGATGTGAGTAAGCCCGAACGTCCAGGAGCAGCTGACAAGACGTTGTATTGGTGGTCGCTTCGGGCATCTCACGAAACGTGGGTTTTGTGGCTTCGAAAGCACATCGATGGAACACCCCCGTACGGCATACTCGTCTTGCGTCGAAGTGCGTCGGGGGGAGCGAACAAGCGCGGGCGCGAGGGAGGACGGGCGTCGGCGGGTTCAGGGTCGAGGTCACCGCCAGGGCAGTCGCAATTCCTCTGGCGGATGTCGAATGCCGCAGCTGCCACTTGGCAGGTGGGCCCAACTAAGTAGTACTCTTTTTTGTGGCCTTTTTGGGCGAGGCGGGGGCGGGACCGACGGGTTTAGGCGGATTCAGCGTGTTTTTCCCGGTCAATCACGTTGGGCGTCAGGCCAATCGATGGACACATTCCAACTCCGATCGCCTTCCCCTGTGCGTCGTCTGAGCGTCTCACTGCCGCGGTGGGCCACACACCAGAGTTACTAGCGTTTGCAAACCACGATACGTCTCTATTTTTCGCTCGAGAGAACCACAACTTTTTGGAGCAAGGACGTTTGGATGAGCGGAAGACGACGTCAGAGAGAGGTGGGTGGCGGGAGGAGTGCCTATGGTGCATTGCACCGACGGGCGCTCTCGGAGAATCGGCTTGGGATGACATGCCAACTGGAGGAGGACGGCGCCCCGAATGGGAATCTTACTCAGCCACTCACAACAGGTCGGCTAGATACTAAGATACAGATTGCCGACTTCCGCCTCCCTCCGTCCTCCCATCCCCCATCCCCTCCTTGCTTCTCCCCTCTTCCTGCCTCAGGAATCCTTCTATTCGTCTACACGGACCCCCCTCCGGTATGCTCAACACGCCTCAAAAACAGCGCATATATGCTGTAGCTGACTTGCCTATGGCAAAGCACAGGAGTTATTTCCGTTTTTCGAGCCCGCTTTCCACGCAAGAGAAGCCGCCCCCGAGCACGCAAACCTGCATTAATAATGGCACCATCCAACCTCCAGGGCCTTAACGTCGTTCACCCTATCCCGCCATCCAATCCGTATCTCTCGGACGCCGACCTCCTCTCAGTCCCATTTCCAGACCTGAGCGCTCAGCTTGACCTCTGGACGAACCTGAACTTCCAGTCAGACGAGCCTCTCCACTCCAGCCGTCCAGGCGAGGCTCCCACCACCAAAAAGGACACCGACAGCAAGAAGCGCGGTCCGCTCGACGATGCCGATGATGACCACGAACGCTACAACGACCCTGACGACGACGTCCAGCGCAGCGGCATCGCTGAGACGCACTCGCACGAGAACGTCGTGATGGGTACCGTCCTTCCCCCCTCGGCTGCTTCGTCTTCTAGCGGCGGCCACGCCCCCCTCCCCAACTTCGACATCAATTCGCTCCTCGCCACCTTTGGAATCGACCCCTTCATGGCGCCCCCTGCGCCCATGCCTGCCCAGGCTCCCAGCCCTGCTAACACGATAGCTCAGCTGCTCTCTATGCATGCCTCGAGCTTCCGGCCCGGGCCTTCGCAGCCTATACCGTCTTCGGCCCAGCCTGTACCCGCCCAATCTCCCCCGCAGCAACAGTCCCAGGCGTCGAGTCCCGCGCCCCCCGCGACCCCGACGACGACGAACAAGCGTGCGCGCACCACCCGTAACAATTCGGTGTCGGTCCCGGCACCTGTCGTGGAGTCACCCCAGCCTGAGTCGCCCGAGGAGAAGTCGTCCGCGACACCGATGAACGCGGCGGAGGACAAGCGTAGGCGGAACACAGCTGCCTCTGCGCGGTTCCGACTGAAGAAGAAGGAGCGAGAGGCGGCGTTGGAGCGCAAGGCAAAGGAGCTGGAGGTGCGCGTGGGCGAGCTCGAGAAGGAGTGCGAGGCGCTCAGGCGGGAGAACGGTTGGCTCAAGGGCCTCGTCGTCGGTGTGACCGGCGCAGGTGCCGTGCAGCAGCAGCAACAGCAAATCCAGCAGCAACACCAGCAGTCAGCGTCGCCGCCGCCATCGGACGCCTCTAGTGGGATGAAGCGCCCCCGGGAGGAGGACGCGTGAATGGCGATGTAGCGAATGTATGTGTGGTTTCCGAATTCTTCCGTTGTGCGGACGAGTCTCTTTATTTCTTTTTTCTTGATTTGCCTTGTGTTGTTGTTTGTGTATCAACTTATCTACTGCAAGTTCTGTTTCGTCTTCTCCCCTCCACCCGTCGACACGTTCGTGCTGTGGTCGCAGGTGCCCTTCTACGTCGGCTATGCTTTATCACCGTGCATAGGTACTCTCAGTACCCGCGTCGCCAACGGATCACCCCCTCTTTATCGTCCATTCACTCACCTTGTTTTGTTCATGTCCGTCTAGGTCCCGTTCAGTATGTTGTACTCTCGGTAATGAACGTAGCAAAGGACAACGGCGCGAAGGGGGCGCGGAGAAGTACCAAGACCCATCCATGTATCCGTAGAGCCTTCCTCCGGCTATTAACGTCTTATGAATGCGAACATGAACGTTCAAGGCATCACATCGTCCCTCGTGTGCGCCCGCCTGACTTACAGCACCAGCATACACGACACGGTACGTCCTCGCCCACGGCACCCCCGCGGTGGCCAATGGCGAGGACGAGCTCCACGGCCAGTAGCGTATAGGTCGCACAGCGACGCGATCGTCCCCCGCACACCTCCCGAGGCGTGCTTCGTGATTGGCCGGGGACCTGATTGTCGCTCCCAAACGTAGCCGTCAGCGCACACGGGCAGAGGGAACGGACGTGCTGGTGCGTTCCTCGCTATCTGCTGCTCGGGCCCCACGACGGCTTCGGGGCTTCGCAGCTTCGGATTCTTCCCGTGCACCATCCGTGCTAACGCCGCGCCTCGTTGACAGCCCCGGCCACTAGGCAGTGCTCAGTGGCGATTGAGTCGCGCATAGAGTTGGGGCTTAGCGAGGGGAAGGGGAAGAGGGCTGAATCTTGGGCTGGCGGCGGCCACGGTCATCTCCGCGCCTCCTGGTTCTCAGTTTGCCCTTTTCACAGTTGTTGTATCCCGGGCTGGAGTGCTTCGAGCACCGCGGGGGGACGGGGCGCTGTCAATGGGGTGCGTTGTGCAGCTGGAGGTTCTAGTTCTACGAGAACGGCGGGAGAACGAGAAGCGCTTCCATGAACGGCTCGTGCGGGGAAAACGCGGCAAGCCCAGGGCTTCACGGGTGCCCATGTGGCCTGCGGGATGCACGTACCAAGAGGATGAAGCTGGGGTTGCCGGGGGAGCCGCATGGGGATGGACCGCTTGTGAAGTTGACGCGGGAAGCGGGTGGTCGAGGTGCGACGGCTGGGCTTGAACTCCAAGTCCGATCGTTTACCGGTGGGGATGTCAGGTCGCGGAAGAGGCACAATTGACAATTGGTGTGTATCGGAGGGGCCGCTTGTCATTGAAAGAGTGAGAGCACAACGCTTTGTCCGGATTGCGGACCCCGACTCGCGATCATCGCCGTAAGCCCCTTGAATGAACGTACGCTGGCCTGGCCTAGACTCAGAGACAAGACACTAGGATGGTCGTTATTCAGGAGTCAGGGCCTGAATGCGCATCAGATCTTGAAGCCCTGCAGCTTGCTTGTGAGGACAGGCGACTGTATGAACCAACTGAATGACAGTAACACCACCGTCCATCCGTCAGACCACAAGGCACGGCGCCGTTGCGGCATAACCGCTGGCAGACGTACAGTATAGTTCATACGCCCTTGCCACGACCACATCGCTGACTCAGACGATCCAGTCGAACGGCCGGGGGACAAAACCCTGGGAGCCGCTCCGCCAATCGCCTGGGTCGGGTCTGGTCTGCGGCGTCGCGCGCTAGAGGCTCGTCTGGCGGGGAAGATGCATCACGAACCACTACGAAGAAGGCGAGAGAAGGGGCAGACGTACGTGAGCGCAACGATGCTGGCAGCATCCCTTCCAAGATCCACGCGTTCGTCGTTGATGGGGGAAGGGCAGCGCGGCGCCGGGGCGCACGATCGGGGACTGGCTGTGAGCGCAGACGAACAGCGTGCGGTCGGCTGCGATCGCGGTGGATCCGGGGGAGGCGTGCAAGCATTCAGGTTGTGCATTTGCCGTCGGGCGTGGTGGCACAACTCTGCTTGCATCGGGGAAGAGGGGCTCTAGTCTCGTCGGTCCTGGCGCGCAAGCACACGAGGTGGTATGCGTTTTCTCCGTTGGGTGCTAGTGCGAAGCCCCCGACGGACATTGGGCGCGGCTAGGCCATTGCTGAGGTGGCTCTCCGGCGCGAGTGTCAAGTGACCTTGACGAGTGCTCGGAAACGATAAGGGTGCTATCGAGGCCATCGCAGGAAGGGGCTGAGGTCGATGGGCGGGGACGCAGCGGTCGTGCTGTCAGGGTTGCCGTAAGTTGATATTGAGCTATCCTAGGATTGACCTAGTGACCGACATGCGTTCGCGTTTGACAGGCTCACATCGCGGGCTCGCAGCAGAGTGGAAAGACTGGAACGCGCCGTGGCGTCCGCAGGTAGGTTGCCTGTGGACGAAGAGGTATACGTCATGGTCAGGGAAGACGTTCAATAGTGAGAACCTTGGAACTGCACCCGAACTTCGGACATACCTGTGCCACAAGGTCCCGAACATAGATCGGCCTGGACTCCAAATGTGATGTGGAATTGCGGTCGTAGAGCGTCACGATGTGTTGAGCGGAAGACGATCGGGCCTGAGACGGGAGGCGACCAGAGAAAGCAATAAGTTCGGTGGTAAAAGCCAGGGACTGCGAGGACGGCATCGATCGAAACTTGTTGAACAGCGTCCAAAAAGAAATGACATACCAACCGTCCTACCGCCGCTATTGCAGCAATAGGAGCCGGGTTCGGACGCGAATGGTCTGGCATGTGCGTACGGCATGTTCGACTTCGAAGCTATGGCATCGTGCGATGGAAGTGATAGTACGGCATAGCTGGGAGGAGATTTTAACTGAATATTCCTAGACCTTAGCACACAAACGCTTAGGACAACTCCCATCCCCACGTGGGTTCGGGTGTGGGCGCGGAAAGTGGCTGCTTGGCTACTGAGATGCTTATTGCCAATCTGAGTAATTGCCACCACCAGGAACAAGCGCCGTGCTGTGCTCACCAATGCTGACTCAGCATCACTAAGCGCCTCCAGCCACCGCGTATGTCCCCGCGACGTCTCCGCACACCTCCGTATAGATCTTTGCTTGTAACCTCCACATCACCTCCGTCCTCCACGGGCTACTTCCTCGACATGGCCGATACTGAAAACGTCACCGTACCGTTCTTTAAGAAGAAAGGCCGCGGACGGCCCACGACAAGTCGCAAACGTTCTGCATCCCCACCGGTTACCGCGACGGCGGCACCAGTAGCGTCCTCCTCTAAATCTCAAGTCGTTCTGCCATCTCGCAAAACTGCCGGGAACCTCCTCAGCGCTGGCACGAAGCGTACTATGTCGCAGCGTCAAGATGACGATGACCAGGAGGACGCGCGCGAAGGCCCAGACGTGAAGTGGACGGCCGCGGGCTCGCACGTAAACGCTGCGCTGGAGATTCTGCAGGGCGACGAGGCAGAGGAGCTGCTGGCGAAGCGTCGAAGGTCCGAAAAGAAGGATGAGGACGAGGAAGAGGTACCGGATGATGGGCTGTACCGCGGGCAGAAGGCGTACAAATCGCACATCCGGAAGAACCAGGAGGTCCCGAAAGCGATGCGCGTGGGCCCGCAGAGGTCGAATAACAGCACGATCCGGACGGTGACTATTGTCGACTATCAGCCCGACGTGTGTAAAGACTACAAAGGTACGTACCGCTCATGCTTTTACACCAGACGTTCTTACCGATGATCCTTCAAACAGAGACGGGTTACTGTGGTTATGGTGATACGTGTAAATTCTTGCACGACCGAGGAACATGTGAGTACATTCGCTTGATTCACGTAAGGCGCGCATTCCCGATCACCGGGGGTCGGACGGAAGGAAGATCACTTGTGTATGCTTCTTAGCTCAGTATGCTAGGGAGATTCTCCAAGCAAGCACGCGTGTCCGGCCGTCTTGTATCCGGAGAATGCGTGCAGTGCGATCGCATGATGAAGTATTAACTCAGATATTCTATTCTAGACCTCCAAGGCTGGCAACTGGACAAACTCGCCGCGGACCCCAAGAAGCAGGCCGGCGAAGACGCATCCGACACGGATTCAGACGACGAGGACATTCCATTTGCGTGTGTTATCTGCCGCAAGCCGTACACAGACCCGGTCGTTACGCGGTGTGAGCACTACTTCTGCTCGGCGTGCGCGATCAAGCGTTTCGCGAAGACACCGAAGTGCGCCGCGTGTGGCGCACCCACCGGTGGCATCTTCAACCGCGCCGACAAGGTTATCGCCAAGCTGAAGAAGAAGCAGGAACCTGCTGACGAGGATGGCGCAGGGGAAGACGGGGACGGAGAGGGAGTAGCCGCCGGGGTGCAAATAGAGGGCCTCGGGCAGGCAGGTGGGAGTGAGGATGACGAGTGAGGGAGCCCGGTCATTGCACATGGACGTCGTGCTGTCTCCGACAATGCACGGAGCCGCACGCAGTGGAGCAGACATTTGCGCTTTCATCTCTCGGAACTGTAACGTGCCGTGTACGTACAATGTATGTTTCACCAGCCCGTTTCCGGATATCTGACTACCGTCGACGTGTTACCAGCGAGACCGTGGAGTGCCGGCGTTCAAATAAAGTGCAGCAAGGGTTTCATTCCTGGGCGATGCAATGCATAATCGTTTATCTTGTTTCCTCCTCTTATCAGCGACTCTGCATTGACCAACTTTCGTTTCGTCTGGCTCTGGGCTCCCCAGCAAATGACAGATAATTTTATTCCGAAGCGAGGCGAGCACCTTCCGGACAGACTGTCTTGATTCGGGATGGGAGTTGTCAGGCAGCATTCGCGCCTTGTCCACGACCGCCCGACCCTTGCACATCCATTGGAGAAGCTTTCAACCCAAATGGCCGACACCGAAATTTCGGTAACGGACGGCTGACACAATTCATGGCACGATCGGGCCTCCTCCAACAGCTCGAAACCAGCGGAGCACATTTGTGGTGTGACGAACTCAACAGGTACGTACGATGACCGCATGCGCAGATGTGTTCGAGGGGGTCTCTTCCTGATGTTCGCTGGTTGCTTCCGTTGTTGAAATGACGAGGACGCACTGCCGAGGGGCCCACGCGGGTCTCAGCTCCGAGCCGTACCCAGAGATCATCCATTCCGTTCGCGGCAGGACGGAGTGAAAGATGGGGGTAGCCCGGAGGAATCGCGGATAGGGGGTGCTTTCTAAAGCGAGAGGCTGTCCATAACCATCTCGACGGGATAGACCGGTCTAGAGGGCAGTGGTGCGGACGTTCGAGATGGATTGGAGGCGTCCCGAGCGTCCTGTGTACGAGGGAAGAAAGACTCAGACTCGGAGTGGTAGACCAAGGGATGGTGGAAATGCAGAAGCGGCAGGGGCACGCCCGGGTTGGTCTTACCACCCATTAAGGGCGCGCACGATCCGGCATGCACGTCCCCGCGGGAGTCTCACTGACAGCCAGCCGTCTCCTCTCACACGGGCTGCATGACGCATGTCCGCGAACCTCCCTCCAGAGCTCGACTTCGCGCTCCCAACGAGGCCGCTGGGGCCCTATTCTTCGTCCGAGGTGACGCTCGCGGGGCTCCAATGTAGGCTAGCCTATCGAGAGTCAATCGAGGGCGGTCTTCCCTCGGCCACACGCAGAACGAGGCGTCCGGATGTTCCTCGCCGAGTCGAGATGATCGAATGGTCACTGCTGGATGTCGGACGTTGAGCATCGAATTTTGGGTGGTCGGAGTGCTCCAATCGAGAGCGGGACCCTGCCGACGACCACCTTGCGACCGTTCCCCGTCGCCATGCTCCCGAACAAGGCGAGCCGTCGGGCGAGCCCGGGCTGAGAATGGATATATGTTGCGATTTGCACGGCGCAGCTGTCCAGCGTGTTGTCGGCGCATTTTCCGGGCGAGTTCCCCTGGCTGTGCGGGTGAGCGAGTGCAGCGGGCCGGGCGTCGAGGAGCACGACGGCGAGTTAATATCGGACGCTGGAGAGTATCGCTGCACACGCTAACCCGCAAGGCACTGTCCTTCTCTTGAGCCATCCATACGCTGACTGCGTTGCATCAGGTACCCGCTAGTGCGGGCCTCTTCAGTGCCTCCTAGAAGACAGCAGCAATGCATTGCGGGTGGCAGGGAAGCCCTCGTCCATTACCTAGCACGGAGCATGGCCCCAGCACCACACCTGGAAATGAAATGGCCGTAGCTCCGACCCAGGCAATCGGCCTGCCCCCACCACCCGCGAAGCGTGCCAGCGGCTACTGGCGCCGAGAGAAGGTCAGCACTAAATACGCCAGGGAGTGGCAGGCAGGGCTGGGTGGGCTGGGAACCCGCGCCACGCGCCCCCCGCGCCCGTGCCCGGAGGAAACAGGATGGTTGCCTTGTCGGGAGCGGCATGCGACGCGGGCTGAGAACCCCCTAACCACGTCTGGCCAGAAGTCGGGGCGAGAGCCGCGTGCCCGACCGCGCGCACGGGGCGGGCGTCCGATGCTCTGCGTCTGGCCGAGGGCTCCCAGTGTCATGACGCAGTCCCACTGATCGAGGGCAGCGAAGCTCGCACGGCAACTCCGACGCTGGCCTGTTGGGATGCGGTGTGTGCTGCTCGCGCATTTCATGGCGCCGGGACGCGCGTGTGCGTTCGCAACTTAATGACGAACATGTCCATCTGGGCTAAGCTTCAGGTGGGGGAGCTCTAATCGTTTTAGAGCTCGCGTCGTACTCCGTCGGCTGCGCAGATTTCATGGGCTCGCGGAATGCGATGCATCCATAGAACGCACCCGTCCCAGTCTCAGGCTTGGGCTTGTGGGTGTATCAATATCATGCATCGTGCGGCGGGTTTTTCGGGCCAAGGGAAAGTGCCAGCGTGGAACGAGAAGGGGCATCGAGAAATTGCCGACCCATCGGAGGCAAAAGAAGGCATCTTTTACCCGTGGCAGGTGTTCTTCCGCATTTTGACGAAGGCTCTGGCAGCATCGGTCAGAACATGCATGCTTCTCGTGAACTCTGTCTGGCTCGGACGCACCAACACGTGTGTACGTACGCCCGCATCGCACCCTGCACGGTCGGGTATGTGCCCATGCGAATTTCGGAAAACGAACCGACGAAGGGCGTCGCCTCAGCGTACGTACTGGCGGCGTGCGGCTGACCGTCGAGCATCGAGCAGATCGTCGCCGCGGTCGTTGGCATCGTAATAATCGTCGCGCACGTCGCGTCACTCGGCGCACAGATCCCCGGCCAATTTTTACATGTCTCGGAATCTGGGAATCTGGGGCGCACTGACTGGGAGTTCGAATCTGGAGCACGGTGCTCGGGAGCGGGTCGATGCGGCACCTTCGCCTTCGCCGTCAGCCCCCTCGGTGCCCCGCACTGGCAGACGAAGCCTGCGCACAAGTCCGGTTTGTCCGAGGGGCCACCCATCGATCAATCGGGTCAGCCGCATCTCACATCGGGCATCTGACGTTGTTTACTAGTATGCTTTCCCCTTCCAATCTAGATGCGCCAGCCTCGGTGCGAGCCTCCTCCAGAGAAGGTCAGAAGGTCAGCAACCACGGCAGAGAAGGCCCGCAAGCGGGGAGGGGCCTCGAAGCCCGCACGCGCTCGGGCTATGGGGGACTAGACCGCTCGACACCGCGGGGCGGGCAGTGATCCCAGCCAGCAGCCAGGCCCGCGCCGTGTCCAGGAGGGTGCGCGGCGTGTGGCCGTTGACCCGCCCTCGCACTCCGGCCCCACTGCGGGGGCTTGTCTCCCTTACGATAGGCGATAGAGTTGCTGCTCTCGTGCGACGGGTTCTCACGTTGAAGGGCCCTCTGGAACGAGCGTGCCCCCGGGGTGGGGCAGGCAGACTCGGACGTCCGCGTCAGCAGGTGTTCATTTATCTCTCTCTGTCGGATCCCGTTCTTCTCCTCGGCGATATACCCCACCTGCGAGAGTACGCACGCACCCGCTCTAGCTCGCCGGACTCGGCTGGTCGGAAGGGGGGCGACATGTACACCGTCCTTCTGATTCATAGCCCTCCTCCGAAATGGATATTCATACCGCGTGCCACGCAAATCTTCATGTGAAGTTCTCTGAGGCTATTCGAAGGCAATTTGTCTGAGACGCTCATAGGCACTCATGATCTGCACATGGCCGTATCTGCATGCAGCCGGGCTAGATGCCTTGCGCAAGCGCCACGATCGCGAACAAGACGACGATGACGACGGCGACACGAAACAGGCCAGGATGCGAAATGCAGATGGGCGTTGAATGAGTTTTATTAAATACTCGCCATGGGCGGCGACCGAATAGAATACGGGGAAGATGCGGTGGGGCGATGGGTAAACGAAGGGCGAGAAGTGCGAAGCTTGTACGTGACGCAGAAGCAGAACAGGAAGCGGCGGTCGACTAGCGGGAAGCAGGCAGGCAGCGTGGCTAAGATAGTAAGATGGTGATAGTACCGGCAGCACGAATAAGCAGCGTACCGGAAAACGGCAGCACAGCTCCGGGGCGCAGTCTAGAACGGATATACAGTAAATCATACTACCAAGAGGCCCGAGCACTCCGAATCCGAGCGAGTGTTGTCAAACATGAGCATGTGCATGTGGGGATAGCAAGACGTGGGCGATTTTGGACGGAGGAATCTAATTACCGCGGCTGAGTATTATACCATCAAGCAGTGAGCTGTTCTGGCCTTCTGGCGCCATCCCCTGCGACCCCGACTCCGACGCGCGGCTCCAGAAGAGGCAATGTGGGATCCCGAACTGACGAGCAGTGCGCCCGTCAGTTTCACGGATTGAACTCGGGGTCCTTGTCGCACCCGTTGTCCTGGTGGCGCTTCAGCGAGTCGTTCCGGCTAAACGTCTTGCTGCAGAACCGGCATGTGTGTGCCTGCTGAAGGTGTGTGCTCTCATAGTGTCGCTTCTTGTCGTGCGCCCTGCCGAACGACTTGTCGCATTTGTCGCAGTAGTAGCGCTCCTGCGGAGGCGAAGACGATGACGCGGGGGGTATAGTGGCAACGACGGGAATCGTGGCGGAAAGGGGAGGAGATGGCGTCGTGTGGTGTGGGTACCCGTGATATGTCTGGGCGGTCTGGGCCGGGGTCGGGATGAGGTGAGTAGAGTGGGAGAGAGAGGGGTGTTGCGAGCCGTGGCGGGGTGGGGGAAAGCTTGACTGGCGGTCGTAGAGGGGCGGGGTGCGAGCCGACGGGTGAGCGGCTCCCCAGTTGCCACTGTGTCGGTTGGTAGAGGACGATGACGAGGGAGAGCGTGCCGCGGTGAAGGGGAGGTCGTGCAGGGTCTGGCCTAGGAGCGTAATGCGAATGAGACTGCAGCCGAAGATGGGGAGGGAAGAAGATCGAGGACATACCCAGCGAAGGCACCGCGAACCCGCTTGGTACGTCATGCCGACTGACATCGCGGGAAGAATACCCTTGACCATGAGCAATTTGAAGCGGGGGAAGCGCATTTGCGCTGCTAAGCGGCTGCGAATGGTAGCTGGACGCGTGAGGTTGAGGGAACCCGGAGACATTGCCGTGATGGTAAGTTGGGGTGGCAGGCACACCAGACCCTGAAAGCGATGCTGGCGCGTGGGCGTAGGAGTACGGTGGGCTCGCGGAGGGCTGCTGTGAGTCGGACGAGCGGCCGTAGGGCTGAGGTTGGGAGCGGGAGTGCTGGTGGGTCGGGGAGGAGTTGCCGGGAGAGGGGTAGTACGAGGAGTACCTGGGGTCCATAGCGAGCATCGACATGTAGAGCAGGGGAGGCCAAAGGAGAGAGAGCGATGGTGATGAAGGCTGAGGAGTCGGAAGAGGGGAGGTTATATATGTAGAGTCGGTGAACAACGACACGGCACGGGGGACTGAACGGGAATACACCCTTCGCAATACGGGGCCGGATGGGAGCAGATCGACAATGTATCATTCACGCACAGTTTGACATGCCCATCTCCCTGGTAGGATAGGATGGAAAGGGTGCTGCCATTCTGGTCGTCGATACATGTAACAGCGGTGCGGGCGTTGGTGATCATGAAAGTATTGCCACCTGCGGCGAGAAGGAAAATGTAGCCCATTCCGGAGGGAGGAGACGCCCCGCCTCCGTCCGCGCACGGAGGCTCGTAGGCAGGCTTCGATCCTAGTCCGTGCCGCGTCTGCGTCGCATCGGATTGCCGGCGCCGTGTCGAGCGATGGACATGGAGTGCCGACATGCCAGTCGAGTTCGCCTTCCCACTCGGTACGTCAGCTCGTCGAGATCTGTCAGCTGGACCCTGGACGACCCGTCTTGTCTCCGAGGCTAAACACTCTCTTCCGGCCCACACACGCACACACCCGCACCCCGCACGCCCACGCCCACGCTCAGGCTCGCGTCCTTGTCCCAGCGAGAGGCGACTCTGTGCGAGGCACCCGACACCACCTGGTCGGATACATTCCGGCCACGGCATCGCCCGGAGATGGGGACGCTCGATCCGAATGCAGCCCAGGCCGTGGGGCGTCACGTAAGGGAGCGCGCGGGGGAAGCAGGAGCGGAACAAGAGCAGGGCAGAAACGAGACGGAGACGGAGACGGACGGGGCAGCGAGTGGCGAGGAGAGGCCAGTACGTCTACGTCTACGTCAGGCGGAGGAGGGACGAGGGATTGCACACTGGAGCTGCATCTGCATTGCATCACCGCGCGATAATCTTCTCCTTCTCCTGGTCGCCGTGCGCGTGTGAGTGCGAGAACAACGAGCTGGGTGCACTCGGCCCTAGCGCCCAATCGGCGTCGCCCTCGAGAGGCCCTGCGCGCGTTTGCTGCATGTCCCTGAGAGCGCGACCCTTGAGGCTCGCAAGGGGCCAATGACTCTTCTCGTAGATCAATACATCGAGATTCGGCCTCCTTATGCTTTGCTACCTCGGCACCCAGGACACCAAGGACTTCCTTTGCGCGCCTGCGCCCCCCGTCAGCCGCTCGTCTGCCCTCCGTGAATACGTACGGTGCCACTTGCCCAGCGCACTTCACCATTGCCATTGGCCCACCCGGCTCGCCCCACGCGCTTCCACCCATGAATTCCATCTCCGAGCCCAGCCAGAAGGCGCGCTGCGCCGTACGCGCTCTCGTCGGGCTTACCACATCCGTCCCTCCAGTTTCCTCCACCAGCGAGAACGACGACGAGCCGCCCGATCAAACGCGATGAACTGACACCATGGAATCTTCGCGGACGAACCCATGATGGCTGCCCAAGGGTCGAGACGGGCTCATTACCGCTCGGACGCTGTTCACGAGTTGGGGCAAGACATAACCTTCACCCGCAGAGGACCTCGGGCTCCCTATTCCGGCTTCATGAACATCTTCCCGGTGCTGCAACATCCCCCATCCCTTGTTGAGACGCCCTGGTTGGGTCCCAGTCCGCTGGAAAGAAACGCGTTCAGGGAAGCTGGGTTAACTCCTTCCGCTCGGGGCGATTTTTTCGCATCGACTTACGCGAGCGCGGTGCGGAAACCGGTCGGTAGAACCATCGATGGCGAGGACGAGCGTTGGAGACGGCATCGGAGGCATTCGCAGACACCACCGCTGTCATATGGCCGCAAGCTTGAAGCCTGCGATAGGCAGGACGGTGGAGGCGGCGAGCCATGTGCGATACATGAGTCGGCTCGGTATAGGAATCGCAGTACCGCGGGCGATAGGAGACGGGCGGAATAGATCTGCCTTGACAGCGGATGAGAGAATCAGGTCCGGGGGGCCAAAGCGCGTCGTCGAGTGATGTTCGAGTGGTTGTAGAGGGGTGTCCACGATCCGGGGGAAGGAGGCCGGTGACCGGATGGCGTGATGCATCAGCAACGGCATCTTGGACATATGACGAGCCAGTAAGTCACGGAAGAGGACGATGGAACACATCCCGCTAACTTACAGAGGGTTGCGATGGTGACGTACGACCCAAGGCCATTATCTGCTCAAATCTGGGCAGATCGCGACTCTGAATTGTTGGAGAGAATTTGGAATGAGGGGCGATGGTTCCCGGCTGCACGACACATGGCCGGAGCTAGAGAATGGACGGATGCGGGTAGATGGGCAATGTGGGAGAACCAGGTTGTGAAGGAAAGGTGCATCGTGAGAAATCGTTTCGTATAACCGACTGCCCGATATGGGGAGGAGGAGGTTGGTAGTGGGACTTACCTTATCTGGCACGAGAAACAAACACAGGCAAATCGTGGCCGGGCGGCCCGCGTGACCACTGCAGGCAGGAAAGTCTCGATAAGCGCGCTGGGACCTAGACTCTGACTCGGACTCGGACTCGGATTTCGGACTACTGTTATGGCACCCTTTGATCTCGACGCATGCATACAGCAACTCCTCCGCAAGCAACTCCTCCACGAGGCTCTCTTACGCGAAATATGCGAGAAGACAAAGGAGGTCCTCATGCGCGAGTCCAATGTCGTCCACGTTAGCGCCCCCGTAACCGTCGTCGGCGACATCCATGGGTGAGGTCTTTGTCCGCTACATCCCTCCGTGCCTCGGTTGACCGACATTCAAGCCAGTTCTACGACCTCATAGAGATATTCAGGATAGGCGGATATGCCCCACACACCAACTATCTCTTCCTCGGTGCGCCTCACAATCGTACCACAACGTACGCCCGCGCGCTGAACGTCCGTTCCTTCAGGGGACTATGTCGACCGCGGCCTATTCAGTGTGGAGACGATCTCACTATTAACGTGCCTGAAACTTCGTTGGCCAGATAGGGTGCAGTTGATCCGGGGCAATCACGAGTCGAGAGCGGTCACACAGGTGCGTTGTAATTCTTTCCTTCCACCATCGCCTACCATTCACGCTTCATGTCTTACCGCCCCTAAGACGTATGGATTCTACACCGAGTGTGTCCGAAAATATGGATCGTCCCACGTCTGGACATACTTCACCGACATGTTCGACTTCCTTACCCTTTCCGTGGTAATTGACGACAAGATCTTCTGTGTCCATGGCGGTACGACTCACCTTGTACTTTCGGCGCTGTGCTCGTTTGTTGAACCGAATAATGTTCTAGGGTTGTCGCCCTCGATACACTCCATAGATCAAATAAAGGTTGTCGATCGGTTTCGGGGCGAGCTTTACGTCTATCATGCTCCACTTGCCCATGCTGACGGCGCTCATGACTTCCAGAGATTCCTCACGAGGGTCCTATGGCCGACCTTGTATGGTCAGATCCAGACCCTGAAAAGGAGGACTTTGCGATTTCACCACGGTAGGGTCTACGGTCTAGTCCCACTGTATGTATGCGTCTTGGCACTGACGTCGGGGTTTGCTAGCGGCGCGGGCTACACCTTTGGATCGGGTGTGGTATACAAGTTCCTGGAGACCAACCAGATGTCGCACATCCTTCGAGCACACCAACTCTGCATGGAGGGCTATACGTCATTATTCGACGAGCACCTTTCGACGGTGTGGTCCGCGCCAAACTACTGTTACCGGTGTGGCAACTCTGCTAGCATACTCGAGGTGGGCCCCGGCGGCTCGATGTTCTTCAATGTGTTCCAGGCGGCTCCCGAGAATGAACGGGATGGACCAAGCCATCAAGCCGCGCAGAATGCAGGAGGAAAGGTGCGTCAAGCGTTGCTCTACTTCTCCAAGGCATGTGCCCACTCAATGTCCGCTTCGCTCTGTTTCTCTTCACTTTTCCCCGTATATCCGTCCTTTCGTTCCCCGTCCGGACTCTCCTCCCGTTCATCCGTTCTCCGGTGGCCCTGTCCGGCGTTCTTTCTCGTCATCCGCGCTTCTACATCCGCTCTCTTGGTAATGTCGTTATCTCCATCGACAGCTTCCAGAATATTTCCTGTAACTTATGTCATGCAACATACCCGTTTCCAGCGCGTAGTGCTCACCAGTTGCTCGGGCCGCCAGGACCCGCGATGGCAATGTAGAAATTATGATATTTCAAGACATCTGCATATCAAGAAGCGAACTCTCCGTGGGCGAACGGTAGCAGCGTGTGCACTGTGGCAGGTGTTTTCCTGGAATGCTGTGCTGCGTATGTTTCTGGTCTTCTCCTTCTAGACACATCCGTCCGTCGCCTCGTGGCCCCCTCGTCAACAAACATCCATGCGTCGCACAGCGCGTATCGCGAAGGCGAAAGGACTGTTGGATACAGGGCCGACCCCCCGACGCCCGATCCTGCCCCCAACTGCCCTCTGGCTTCCGTGCGAGCCGCATGTTCGGCCTGTCAGGCCCCGACCGCAGCAGAGATCAGCACTGAAGCCGTCACCCTGCCTCGCCCCCGGTCTCACTTGGGGACACACTCTCAGCTGACATAGGGTCTGGTGTGTGGGACGGTGGGAGACGAAGAGTCGAAGACGACGGACGAACACGGTTCGGGCGAGCGCGCGGAGGAAACGCGTCGCTCGAGGCTCGAGCCGCGCATCAGGCCCGACTGCTGCGCTCATAACACGCGGCTCGCAACGCGGGGGGCGCACTCGCGCTGCGCAGTGCTACATAGTGGGGACGAGTCGCGCCGTACACGCTCTGGGGCCCATTGTGCGCACGTTCCGCTGGGCGTGTTTCGCGAACCGTGTGCACGCCACCGCCGCCCCCTACCCTGCGCAGTGCGCACCTGCACTTGCACCTGCAGCGCGGCCACGGCATAGGCCAGGCTTCGAGTGTTCGGCGTTCATGTTCAGGCCTCAGGTTGGGGGTTGTGGTGGGGCCTTGGAGCTGGGACGCGCTATCCGGTCACGCGGTCGCGTATGCTGCGCGTCTGCAGCGTCGACGGTGTGGACATTCGAGCGGGCAAGCACACACGTCGTGCCAGGGCCAGGGCCAGGGCCACACACGTACTCACGCACGCCCGCTCGGCGCGATCGCCCCGGGAGGGGTTATGGCATGGAAGGAGCGTACGGCGACATCGGCTAGCCCGCGCTCGGAGCCCGCTGTCTGGGGCGAATTGGTTGGTCGCGGCGGGAGGAGGCGATAACCGTGGTTCGCGCCATCTGAAGTAGGTGGACGCCACGGGCCATGGGACGCTGAGCACAGTTGTGGGGCTGCCGGCACCCGCTTGTGTGTCTGTCTGGACAGCGGTGGGACGGCGGCGGCAGCGCGCTGATAGAACACCGCTGCGGCGGCCGACAGGAGCCACAACAGCGTAAGTACGTACGGCACGATAGGATAGGCATTGGCCCTGGCACTGAGCAAACGTCGGCTCTGGGCTGGCGTGTGCTCGTGCTCGTGCTCGTGCTCGTGCTTGTCCTTGTCCTTGTGCTTGTCCGTGTTGGCGCAGCGATTGACTGGCTCTGTCACTGTCTGGCACGGGGTCAGGGCGACGAGGCACTCTGCCCTCGGGCTCGAGTGTGACGGTCGCTCCGACGGTCCTTGGGATTGAGATGAGGATTGGACTTACTGGATCACTGGACATGTCCTCTGCCCTTGCTCGGTCCGAGGGAACTGCGTGCCCGCACGAGTGAGTACAGTAGTGCGTCCGAGCTGGACGCGCGGGCGATCGCGAGCGCACACTTTTAGGCTTTACGATGACGACGAGTGGACACGGGAGGGTGCAGATCCCCGGAATTTGGCTGATATTATCGCGATGTCCGCCTTAGGAGCGGATCAGCGAGGCGTGACGAGGGGTGCGGCCGCGTTGCTAGTCGTATGTGGACATGGGCCTGCTCGAAGGAGGTTGCGAGGCTGGGTGGGTTGCATGGGAGCAGCAGCACGCAGCACGGTGAGCGTAGGGTGTCGGACAGCCTCAGCCGACTAACTACCTTAACGCCGCTGTATCGAGCCGTGTTCTGGGAAATCAGTCCCATCGCGCAGGAGCCTAGGCGGCCTAGGCTCGGGTGCAGAAGACACGCCAAAATCCAAACAGGGCCCGAGTCCGCCGCCGGCACGCCCGAGGCTCCTGGCGGACGCCCAGCAGGACCGAGCTGCTTGCACATCCAGAAGCACGACGGGACGCTCTCCAATCTGTTCGAGCCGTTGGCGACCCGTTGTTGGACGCTACGTGCTCGGTGACGCATGGGCCGAGTCCGACGCCGGAGGCTACTGAACGTCATGGAAGAAGGGCACGGGCTCTTGATCGACTTGATACATACCCTCTCGCGATCATGGGCCAGAAATGTGAACGACGATGGGGTTTCCCCAAGCAGCAGCAGCACGGCCTGTTTGGGGGGTACAAGCCTTCGGGCATCAAGAAGTCTTCGGACCCTGCATAAAATTATCTCTCGATCTGGAGATGACCACTCGAAATGCGAAAGCGTGCGGTTCCCTGCGTTCGCTCGCGGGCTGCGTCTCTCGTCGGTCCATCTCACCCCGACGTCGTTGAACGTCAAGGGGACAGAGAAGACGAGAAGCAGGATCACCTGTCCTTGTCCTTGACATCGACCTCGAATTCGATTGCTGTCGTTCGGCATAGAACAAGCTGTTGGACTGTGCGCCGCGGCGTGGACCGCTCGGAGGGTTTAACGGCTGTGGTTTCATTCCGCGGAGGACGTACACGCACAGAAATTCCAAATTGTCCATTACGTCCGTGAGGGTAGCCCGAGCAGCCCACGCGCGCCGGTCCTCCATCTGAGCAGGCGCGGGCTACGGCGGATCCTGTACATTGCGACGCAGAGCAGTGTGCATATGACCAGCAGTAGGTGATTTTTCCACCTGCTCCACCAGAGTGCCACGAGCGTACGGAGGAGATCGCGCTTGCGCTGTCGGCCATGTCTGAGCCTAGGGGTGTGCGTGTCCCTCCCAGAGACGGGGTAGCCGAAGTAGGGATTGAGGTGCGAGTATGGGGATATCGACGGAACTCGGGGTATCGGTTGAGAACCAGACGACGACGGTGGAACGGAATGCGTGGTTTCCGTCGGAGCGTTCGACGCGCCGGTGGAGCTGCCAGGGTCTTGCAGGGTCCCCATAAAATTCTCCAAGGGATCCTCCAGCCGTGATAAAGGAGGTAGACTGCCGCCGTAATCTGGCAGACGGTGAGCAAACGCGCATCGCACTGGAGACAGGATCAGATTTCTAGGAGACACTCACCATGGGGAATCGCGCTCGCCGATAGCAATTCGAGGAGCTCGTCTTGTGAAGGGAAGAAAACCCGTGACAGGGCTGCTCTTGGCAGGACGCGTCTGAAAATGAATGAAGTGATACAGTTGAGAAGACGTCGTGGACTGCGATTTCACTGGCCAAGGCCATACTTAATGATATTCCAGACCCCTGAATGTGCCCAAGAATAGTTGAGGATGCAGACTGCCGAGAAGTCAGTAACCGGGCAGAGTGGGGGGCGAGGCGAAGACTAATAATTACCGGCAGCGAGCATGCCGGGGAAACGAGGGACGAGCTCGTAGAGAAACCAGGTGATGAGGTCTAGGCTTTGCTACAGCCAGGCCAAGGTGAGAACGCTGGTATCTAAATGGAGGGCACGGTGGACGCACTACGCTCTGCATCGAGATGCCGTCAATATCGATCAAGGCAATGTACTGTAATATCGGTTGCTCATGGTCATCGAGGGTCACTCGCTCGCGGTTGACTGCCTCTAAATTGAGCCGTAGTAATTCCATGTATTGAACGAGAGCTGGGCGCACATCTTGCCGGGAGCCGAGTAGCTGGCTAAGTTTGACCACAACGATCGGTCTTCCGAATGGGTCTTGGGCATTGCTGGGAAGACACCGTAGAAAAGAGATTGGTGGACGAGGTACTGGAGCAGAAATTACGGCCAGACGCCAGAGCAGCACGTCGCGTGCGCTCTCGAGAGCAAAAGAAACGGTGAACTTGTGCCGCTACAAAGCATGCAGTGTAAGGAGGGACGGAAGGGAACGACGAAGCGGGGGCGTACTTTGAGTAATCTGAATATCGACTCTGCGCATGATAAAAGGGGAAGGAATGTTGAGAGTGCGAAGAAGCCACCGTGATAGCCGAGACGTACGGAGGTCATATAACCACGATTTGGCCCTCTGCTCTCCTTCCTCATCCAGGCTTAACTCGTCCACCAGCCCCGGCAATATGTCCCTGTCCAGCGTTTCCTGCAAATTCCGTGCACTCTCGAGGTTGGTCTGGTACAGCTCGGCAAGTTGTTGTTCTTTCTCGCGGAGGACGTCTATTATGGACATGACACAAGAGCAGTATACGCAAGTCGAGGACGGGCAAGAGGGAGCTGTGGTAGGGCAGAGAAGAGCCCGACGTCGTGTGGCACAATGGCGGCCGAAGGGGGCATGGTCAGGTCCGGGAACAAGGTACGAATGCTATGCTGCGCGCCTCCGACAAAGCCCCGCAACATTGGCGCCCTTGCACAAGCCGTTTCATGTTGTCATGGGGTTAGTGTCAGAGCTCTTTCTTACCCACTCACCACCATCTCCGTCACAGAAATGCGCGTCCCATCTTTCTCAAGCACCCGCCTTGCGACTGAAATGATGGCTGGGAAGCACACGCTGTCAATCGCGGGCTTTGGTATAGTCCGAGGGGTTGCCGCGATTTCCTAACTCGACTCCGAAGTCTCCTTGTATGGCGGACGTCAAGGTTTTATTTTATTTATTTCCCAACACAACAGTCAGTTATTACTCGGGGGCAATGTTTGTGGTCGAAAGCACCACAATGCATCTTTCGTCGATTTTTGCCACTCCTGGTCTCGGGTCTTTGCATGGAAGTCGACACTCGGCACCGTGAAGACTATCCCTCCCCTTCGCAACCCATCTCATGTCGTTCGCTCGTCCTCCATCTTTTCAACACGGTCTACAAGCTGGTTTGGATTTCTACGTTCTCATCTTATGTTTCCCTTGACCCTCAAGCTTAGACGACCATCTCAACACGCCACAAGGCAGGTCCTGCACCTTTACCTCCAGGCAGATGTTTTCTTCCTCGTTCTCATCGTCCATTTTTTACAGATCCTGTTCTCCGTAGGTGGATACCCTCTGTCTCCAAGCAACCCTCTTGACTTACCCTCGATCCGTCAAATGTTATGTTTCAAGGGAACATGTGTTGGCCGGCGAACCCGATGTCCTCTCCGACCTTCCTAGCCATACTCCGTAATGGATCACATCGCGATATCCACGGACCAGCCCAAGACCCACGCACATGTCTGGATGAACGTCCCTTTCAGGCTTTATTCAACGTTCTACCATACTTCATCCTGCATCTCGGCGCGTTACTTCTCTGCCCCGATTTGTCTCGAAACTGAATCTATGACGTTTCTACCTGTTCCCACCACGCCTCCTCCACAAAACCTTAACTGCTGACCGGCAAGGATTGCCGACCTCCAGCGGCCTCGGAAGACGCCTCAAAGAGAACATCTTATCAAACATACAAAACTGCGAACGTGGGTGTTCGCCACGAGCACCTGACGGTCCGAAATCTTCGTTAACAACCTCCTTATCAGCGACACAGTTCTGCGACATGACAAGGTGCTCTGCAAGAAGGCAGGCCTACTCCGGGACTGTGGATAGTTGCGAGCCCCTTATTTCGTTATCTGCGCGACCTTCTTTTCCCATTCAATCCAAGACTTCGTCTCTTGCGCATTACGCGTCCCGCTTCTCTTTGCCGCTCATGCCCCGCGGTGCCAGTAGGTTGCATTCAACGCACCCTAGCACGAGTCTTTTACATGTCTTTCATCCTTCGGCATTAGTTTGTAAGATCCGAGCACGCAGCTGTTCGTGGTTTCTGCCAGCGGCCGCGTGCCCGGCCTCTTGCCAACCGTTAGGTGACTGTCGCCAACTTTCCGCTTACCGCGTTCCACTCACCTCACACCCTTGCATCTTCTCTGACTGCCTCTGCCGTCTCGACGGTGACGCAGGTGAAGGGATGACGAACGGTCATGCACTTCACATGTGGCGGGAGGCTAGGTTGACAGCTGTGGCCATCGCCCAAACCCAACCCGGTCTCTCCTCGGCCCTCTTCTCCTCTCTCGGTCCTCCCCAGCGCCGACCTTTCCTCCCCGACCATTCCACCTGCTCGACGGTCCGCGACATCCTTCGGCGTTACCCCCTTCTTACTCGGACAACGTGTTGGTCGGAAGTCAGGACCAACTCGCCTCGCGCAATCACGTTGGCTTACTGTAGTACGTCCTTTTCAACGTGTGCTTCAAGACGACGTAGGGGTCCCTCTGAGTTCAATCACCGACGAGCTAGGAGCGTGCCTACCTTTTCGATACCCCTTCGCCGTTTCTTTCTCCCGCGGAAGTTCGCACACAGTCTAAATTCAAACCCTCGGAACACCTCGCTCCTGCACGCCTACTCCATCGTTCAAGCAGCCCTGCTTCTTTTTCGAGCCCCTGTCGATCTACTTGGCTGCCTCCGAACGCGCCATGGTTATTCTTGCGAGTAAGTGTATTTCCCTCCGCTTTTTCGGGCCATCCTCCCACTTCCCATTCACTTACTGGTCCGTCGCGCAGATCCACACCGGAGTCCTTTCGGGAAACCGCTGAACCCTGTAGCCTCCATGGAACGCGACACACCTTCCATACGCCAGGCGCGGTTGGCTAGCAAGCTTGAGGCAGGGTCGTTCCTGCCGGCCCACATGAGGGGAGAGATGACGCCTGATACCAGACGCACACTATCATTGTCTCTGACACTAACTCATTGGACACCGCTACCATCTCAGGGACTCTCAAGTGGTAGCGCAGCCCTCGACGCTTCTCTTTCGGCAAACATAACTGGCTTCCATTCTCCTCTGCCAATGACCTCATCAGGCACTCCCCCTGCTTCAAACGCCCGTCCGACCCGACCCACAAACGAACATGCGCTAGACGAAGTAGAGATCCGAGGTTGCTCTGTGGCAGACTCCCAACAACCTACCGGCCGCTTCCCTCGTTTCTTCGCTTATCTGCTACGGCACGGCACGCCAGGGCCCGAATCGGACGAAGGAGGTTCACGTCCATGCCCACGTTCACCTTCGCGGCGCTCAGCGGATCCTGGAGGGACTCAGGCTTCTGTGGCGACAATCCCGGGTGCTCCTGCACAATGCGGAGTCAGCGACGAAACAGGCTTGCAGTCATGCGCCGCCGCTTCAGCTGCTGGTACTTTGGCTCTCCCCTTGGCAGAACGCTCTTCTTCTCCCTCGAGGGCCTCCACTCCTGCGACCCCCGCCCCCGCGGACACATCGGCTCTCAGACTCGCCCCCGCGTCTGAGCACCTTGACATTCACTGGCAAGAGGACTCTTTCTCTGTGTCTGGCACCCCCGTCTCGGTTTCAGTCACGGCCATGGCGAACCATCCACCGTCGACGTCCACATCAAGGGGCGGTGTCGGGGTTGGTGCGCGCGCTGAGCAACTTCTGGCATCCACGAGGAGGGGTGCTGATCGTATCGTAGGCGAACGCATCACGGCAGAATCCTCACAGCTATCATTTCCCCCAGGCTCGAGCTCACAGAACCAGCGCACGAGTATGAGTACGGTCTCGAATCCATACGAAGATGCAGATGCAGACGGGGACGAGCAGGACGAGCAGGCGGCGGACGCGCAGAACCCGGCAGGCACCAGCGGGGCCCAGACCCAGGACGGTCAGCCCCGCAAGAAGAAGACGCGGCGCGCGGGGGTGGCGATCACTCGTGTGAGGCGGATGCAGCGCGATGTGCGCCGGCTGGCCGAGGATGGGGAGGAGACTGCCCAGCGGCCGCCCCCAGGACGTGTACGAGCCTGGTCCCTTTATATCTAGCGAAGTTTTGGCACGCTCACCCATGTGTTTCCCTTCAAATTTTTCCAGACCCTCCTCCAGCCACTAGCTGTCCAGCCTCAGGCTATTTACCCTGGCAGTGGACTCCCGATGCCGAGGTCTCTGGGGAGTCCCACAAGCGCACGCTACGGCCAGTACCCGTCGGGCGGGCTGCCGCTCGTCAGCCCCGCGACGAGCCCCCCACCGCGCCCCTTGACGACTCCAGCTGCTAGCGGTCACGCACGGCAGACACGCAGCGAGGCCACTCCGCCCGGCCACGGTCTCGCTCCTGCTGCGCGTCCGTACTCGTTGGCACGTGGACCCCAGTACGACCGCATCCTCGAGGTGCGTGTTCGTGCACGATGCCGGCCGTTGACATCAGTTTATCTGAATTGACACGCATTTTTCGTCTCCGCCCCCCCTCACGCACGCGTCACACCTGCAGGAAGGAGACGACGTGGTCCTCATGCCGCGGCTCCCCTCAGCGAGCCCCACGGGCAGTATCTGGGCGTACCGCCCGGAGGAGAGGGACTCGACGCGGCCTCGTGGTGGCTCCGCCTAGTCGTCCGCTCGCTGTGTCGCATGCTGCCTGTGCCGCCTCGAGGCTCGCGCCCGGGGTTCTCCCCAAGTCCCCGCATGGCCGGGCTGGCTGGATTATGTGCGCCTCGACGGCATGTTTGATCACACATCACATAACGTCATACCAAGCAGCCCGTGTCTGCAGTGAGTGGCCTCAGCCGTGTAACAGTATTTGTCCGTCCTGCCCATCCTCGTTGCAGCAGGCAGGCGTATACCTCCACCACCCACCAGCTTATCGTCCCCCCATCACTCCTTTCCAGGTTTCCTTTGTAGAGATGTAACGCCAGAGTCGTCAGAGTCGCCAGCATGATTATCATCAGATATCTCGTCTTTGTATAAGTACAAGTGATCGTTGTGTAACCTGAATCCATATCCTACATCTGACAGCGGCGTGGCTTCTTCATCGCCTGTGCCAGATTTGTAAAAAGATTCCCCGAGCAAAGTCGAGCAAGGTTCGAGCTGGCAGAATCTTATAGATTCCCCAACTTCGGGTTCACCGGCTGGGGCCCTGCGCGTCCGTAGGCCCACTCGCTAAGAATAACCCCTCCGATCGCAGTGAGTGGGGGGATCTTGAACGGCGGTGCGCTTGAAGACTGCTGAGCTGGAGCAGATGTGCTCTTCACGTCTTTCGCGTCGGGGTTCGCGTTCGGGTTACTGTTCTCAGCCGATGCAGCGATTTCTCTATGTTCCTGCTGGGTGATCCTGGTACCCTCTGTATGGCTGAGAACCGCCAGAAGCTCTTCACGTGCGAACCACCGGGCCTCTTCAGGAGCGCCAGCGCCGAGCGACACCACAATCAACAGGTGATGTCAGGGACATGGCGAAGGGCGGACGCGAGAAGCACCACAACGCACCCTCCAATTCATTGTCCAGATCAGTGCGCAGGGGCTCATTGGAGTTCGCGGTCGCGTAGAAGCCGCACATCAGGTTTGCAGGGAAAGGCTAGGTAAGGTCCACACCAGCGTCGGCGTCAGACATTCAGTATTGCGAGGGGAAGCGGCTCAGGAAAGCGCGACATACCCATGGCTGTGAGGAATGATACCGAACGTTCCACACCTTCACCCCAGCCTCCTCCCACAGTTCTCGCTTGACCGCGTCCTCGAATGACTCGCCCGGTTCGTTAAATCCTGACAGGCAAGACCAGAAGTTTTTCGGCCACTTTTTCTGTCATGACAAGCGCACATTGAATTGAGAATCGGAAAGGAAGCGACCAGGCGAAGTGAAGATACACACATTGCGGCCCAAGAGGATCTTGTCACCGGTTTCGTCCACCACGGCCGTGATCACGACGGGATCTGTCCGCGGATGCGAGAAGTTGTGCAGGCCGGTTGCGGTTGCGCAGGGCTTCTTCCCGGTGTCCTCCGCCCAGGGGAGCAGCGTCGAGCATGTGAGCTTCCACCCCGCCCAGGTTGAGTGGACCGAGCCACCGCACGAGGCACAGAACTGGTCCCGCGGACGCGCGCGCGAAGAAAATCATTGCGTAAGCCCCGAGCATATCTCCGACGGCGGTAGCAGCCGGGTGGAAGGGGTGTGGAAGGACGCGGCAGGAAAAGGGACACGCACCTTGTTCCGCGCATTCCAGTCGACGATGGTCCGCGCCTCGGCAAAGATGGCGGCCTCGAAGACATCGAGTGCCCCCATCGCCGCACGCGGCTCCGTGAAATGCATCTCCGTGCCCTGGGCTTCGCGTACGGAAGCGTTCTCGCGGAGGACCTGATCGACGGCTACCTGGTCCGCGTCGCTCACGTCGAGGGAGAAGTACGGCGTGCCCTTGATGTTCGCGATGACCGTCTCCGGGTCGCTCTTGGCGCTGAAGTCGGACGAGGGCAGCGCTGCCGCAAACGTCGTCTCGCTCTCGTGCAGCCCGAGGAACGCAATCGGGTTCCCGCGGAGGCGCGCGGCCTCGAGGGCCTTTACGTCTGGAGACGCGAGCTCGCCGTCGTGCTGGCCTTGCGAGAAGTACGGCTCCGGGCCCAGCAGGGGCTTTACGTCGAGCGTCGTGAGCCGAGCGAGCGACTGCTTGAACGTGCCTGACCGCGCATTGGCGGCGGCGGAAGGGTTGGATTGAAGGAGCGGTTGGCCCTCGCGAAAGACGACCCAGCGCGTTGCGGGGGCGTGGATGATGGCGTTGAGGAACGGCTGAGAGGTCCGCAGCCAAGCAAGGCGGTTGAGCGGGTTACCGCTGAAATAGTTGGAGTAGCTGGGTAGAGAGGACCGGTTTCAGCATGCGTACGTTACGCCATGCGATAGGCATGCGCCCAAGGAAATGGGGGTTGCAGGGACGGGCGGAGGCGCAAATGGGGTCGCACAATATATAGCAAAAGAACGCTCACGGTTCTGGTCCCATTTCGAACCTCGAGAGACCCGAGAGTGAGCGACGAAATGACTGAAGGATCTGGCGGTGAATGGTGACGACTGGGCACGACTCGAGCGTGCTCTGGAGCGTCGATGGTCAAAGAGAGTGCACAAGATATATCGCAAGTCGGCGGTGGATCGGTCGGATGACCGCTGGTCAAGGTCCGCTTACTCACGAGTTGCCATGCCGGAGAATCCAGGAAGTTCATGAATAGCCGGAGGCCGCCTGAGCACTCTGTCGCTCATCGGCGTGAGACGGAACATAGCGTTGTCGATGGGTACGGGAAAGACGTGGACATTGTCAATGTGGAGGACGAGGATGCGGTGGTGCTCACGCCCTCGGGGGAACACGGCCAAGAACAGCAGTCTGCGCTTGGTCTGCGCGCCAAACTCGCTGGGCGGCACGAAGCGCCTCGTCTCACCATCGATGGCCACGTCCATCTTCCTCACCATTCCCTTCCGACAATTCAATGGTCTGCAGGTAAGTACCGCGGACGTCCTTTGCCAGGAATACGCGGTGACATTGAGAGATTGCCAGGGAAACTATCCGCGGTGTGGCTAGAACAGTGGGGATGGGAACTTGAAGGGGTCACTCCGTCCACTACCTGCACCCTGCGCCCGTAGCCGAATGTGAATGGAGGAATATAATGGACATCACAACTTGCCCTGAAGCCTCCCGCGATGACCGTAATAAGGCCATAACGGTGCCACAAAAGACGGAATGTGTGCAAACGCCTCGACCGCACTCCTGCGGCGTCCTGCCCCATTCGGCCGTTTCTCGCGCGCAGCCCCATCCACACCCATTTTGAGCAACTTCGACTCGGTCCCCATCAAAGTCGCGCAACCCCTCATCATCGTCTAGCATTCGCATGGCTCCCCTTTGTCCTCCCTGTTTCACACATGGCCGTCCTATCTGCGCTGTCGCTACCTCTGTATAACCGGTACGCTTAGGTGTTCCTGCAGCAGCAGCTGTGACTGACCTGGAACAGCCGCTTCCCGCACCCGTCCGATTTTAACACATGTAGTCACGAATCGTAGCAAAACAGGAACTGACTCGTCAGGTCAATCACACCCCGGCCATACGCGGTGTGAAAGGGCGACGGACGGTAGTTAAGCAGGAGAGTGAGTTGCCGGCCGCGCTTGGAAGTGGAAGTGGCCATTAACCTTTCTAGACGCACAAAAGCCTGGCCAAAGTGGCCGGGAAAGTATCCTGAAAAGACAGGTCATTAGTCCAGAATATCCATTTCCGCAAACCGCTAATTCCCAGTGTTCTAGTGCTCTTACACGCGGAGACTTTTGACAGAGCGCGTCTTGCAACCACATGTTTTCGGTGCGGACGCGAAGTCGTGGACCCTGGGACATCCCCGAGAGTCGGGTAGCCATGGCCATATCGCGCACCGAACGCCACTTTTTCTGGGGCAATCTGACTTGGCCGGCGGTCGCGAGCCATCGTCTGCTCCTGTCGCACTTGATTGCACATCCCTCATGCGGTATGTTGGAACGCTTCCGGCAGCGCATCGGTTCTGGATCTCACCATTGTCCGCCATTTTGAGGCCGCGAAGAGAGTCATACAACTCGTTGCCAGCACGGCCCGCCGCGCTCCCCATCGTCTTCTCAACGCGGTGACCCCACCTGAGGGAGTACATAACCCTCTCGCTCGTGGGTTGCACCGGCCAAACAGCCCTCCCCTCCCTCTTCCTCCCACCTCGCCCTCTTTCGCACCGCCGCCCGTATTCCGTCCGTCCGCCAACGATGATGTTCCTGCCGTGTTCCTCGTGGATGTACAGCGTTGTAAGCCGTTCTCTCCTCATCATTTGCCACCCTATACACGATGCGAGGTTCCGGGCCCCCTTCAAGTTTCCATATATGGCAGCCGAGAGCGAGTTGGTCGCTCCGGTCCCAAGCCTGTTTACGGCCGTTCCTATGTACTTTCCTCGCCCGCCGGGCTGCATTCTTCGCGAGCTGTCGAGCAAGGCGCGGTCATGCGATCTCCGATGACCCAGCGGCAGCCCGGGTGCGTCTTATATAAGTTGCAACTTTGCGGCCGCGCTAGGCCATGTTTATGACCCCTTCACGACCATTGTACGCCCCCGAGTCGTCGCGTCCGCGTTCTCGGCGAGTTCGCTAACCTGACGTCTTTCTCTGCGTTCTGCGCTTCCTTCCCCAGATGCCATCAGATCCGCCGTCGCCGACGACGCTCCCGCACCCACACCCGCATACGCTCACACAGCGCCCCACACCCCCGCGCGCGCAGACACCGACGTTAACCCCGTGCAGCGCGCCGCGCACGCCGCTATCCCCCGCGCAAGCCATCGCACAGGCGTGGCTGCGCGAGTCCCCCGAGGCGCAGGCACAATGGCGCAAGGCGGACGTGCGGGCGAAGGAGCAGTACACGAACCCCATCCGATGGAACACGGGCAGGCCGGAGAAAAAGAGACTCGGGGCGAAGATGTGAAGGAGACGACCGCGACGACGTGGCGGGGGCTCGCTGCGATGCACCGAGCAGCCCGCGGAGGTACTACTATCTATCTACATAACACCCACCCATTCGTTTTCGTAGGATCAGTCCCCGTCGAGGGAGCGGACTCTTTCGCTGGTCAAGGGCGCTGGGACTCTAATCTTCGTTCGTTCGTCGTTCGCTTTGTATATGTTGTCTAACTTTATGAGCACGAGTATGTATTATGAAATGCCCCAGGATGGTCCGGCTGCTTGGTGAAGTCGGAGGACGGACAGGTGACGTTCGGTGTCAAGTAGGATGGGATTTACCCAGGTCGCCCGCATGTGAAGGGACGCGTCGTCCATGTTCGAGGACTCGGACATGCTACGGTACTATGAAAAGCATCGCAGACAGAGATGGGGTCTATTCGCGGAATGGCCTACTTGTTTCGGCTTCACGAAGCTTGCGCACTGCGCCCGACATTCCAGTCCATTTGGAGTGCCGCTTCGGGAATCTTATCTTATCGGGAGGCGGGCCGCGCCATGCGCGCAGGAAAGTTTGTCTGCCCGGGCTCTCATTGGCCGGCGGGCGCGGGCGGAGACCCGCTGAAACCTGGCATTATCGCCCGGCGAGCAGTGACTCGACGAGCTCCCTCCCTTCGACGTCCATCTCGCCCACCCCCGTCTCCCTCGCGTCGCACTCCGAAGGACCCCACCCATGTCCAAGACAGTCAAGGACCTCACCGCGGGCACTGCTGGAGGCATCGCACAGGTGCACATGCTCCCTCGGACATGCTCGTCCGCTCGTACTCACCCTTCGCGGCCCGCTCCACCAGGTGCTCGTCGGGCAGCCGTTTGACATCGTGAAAGTGGTACGTCTGCCCTTGCTACGTCATCCCACTCCGCGAGACGAGACGGCATGCTAACGCACGCGACCGGAAATAGCGGATGCAAACCGCGCCCGCGGGCACGTACAAGGGCATGCTGCACTGCGCGGGCGGCATCCTCAAGAACGAGGGCCCGCTGGCATTCTACAAGGTTTGGTGCGCCCCGTGCTTTTCCGCTAATCCCCGCATGCTAATTTGCTCCCACCGATCCCCCGAACCTTAATGTGATCCAGGGCACCTTGACCCCGCTCCTCGGCATCGGTGTATGCGTCTCGATTCAATTCGGCGCACTCGAGTGGTCAAAACGCCTCTTCGCGGCACAAAATGCGCGTAATCGACGGGGAGGGCCCGACGGGGCCACGCTGTCGAGTGGACAGCTCTTCTTGGCCGGGTCCTTTGCGGGACTTGCGAACGGTGTCGTTTCAGGCCCGGTCGAACACATTCGTATTAGTGAGTGTTTCTTCTGTCTCGGTTCTCGCACACAGTTTATGGCACCATCCGATATCCGGGGTCCTGTGGTCATCAGTCCGGGAGGATTGCCAATGCATATGCCCTCGACTCGTGGCTATTTGTCGATTGACGAGCGATCGCGTTGTACGCTCTTCGTGCATGCGCGGTCATCGTTTCCATTGGGTTTGGGTTTTGTGTTGATGTCCGCATGGTGTCCCCGATGAAGCTAATCCCTGGAAGCTCTTGGCGAGGGCAACAGTTCTCACTTGAGTTCTGTGCATTCCTTATTCGCACCGGTCATCCCACCAGATTCTTTAACCTCCCGTTTAACCTCCAAATCTTCATAATAAGGCGGCTTCCCGTTTAGTTATGAGGGAGCCATGCGGTAAGGCGCCAATTGAATTAGAGTGATCGAGCGTGCTAGCTTTTGCCGCCCCTCCTTCCCCTCCTGGCGCGCCGCGGAGTTGTTCGATGGCTTATTGTGTCCAACTACAGGGTTACAAACTCAGTCAGCCACGCATCCTGTCTATGCCGGCCCGTTCGACGCTATGAAGAAGATCTTTACACAGTACGGCATCGCCGGCATCTACAAGGGCCAGGTCGTCACGCTCTGGCGCGAGGCGACCGGATACGGCATCTACTTCTGGGCGTACGAAAAGCTCATGCAGCGCGAGATGCAGAAGAAGGGCATCCGGCGCGACCAGGTCAATCCCGCGAACGCGGTCCTCTTCGGTGCCGCCGCTGGCTACGCCGTAAGTTCACGTCCAGCCGCCTTCTCCGTCCCCAGGCTATTGTCTCGCTGCGGGGAGCCTTGTCGATTTCGCACGTTCATTGACGCGGTGGGGGCTTCCTCGCCTTTCGTTTTAGCTTTGGGCCATCATATACCCCATAGACATGATAAAGTCCCGCATGCAGACCGACGGCTTCTCGGCCGCCGATGGACAAAAGTACAAGTCGACTCTGCACTGCGTGCGGACGGTGTGGCGGACAGAAGGCCTTCCCGCGTTTACACGTGGGCTCACACCCACCCTCATTAGGTGCGCCCCCCTGGTCCTTAATGAAAGGAGGAGCTTGCTGATAATATCCGTCCCCCTCAGGTCGCCATTCGCGAATGGCGCGACATTCCTGGGCTTCGAGCTTGCGAGCCGGGTCCTCAACAACCTATGGCCGTGACCTGTTCCTGAGCGACGCTTCATACAAAAGATTCTAGACGGCCACGGTAACTCCATTCAGCACACTACAATAATCGCACATGGGTCCTCTGCAGGGCACGGTCCCTGTGCCTTTTCTCTGCCTAGGGACGCTTGGACGGTGCTTTCGTCTTGTATATTGCAATGCTTTGTTTCAACACAATTATATAGATCAGCGCACACTCCATGCTGTTGGGATGTATGGCAGGGGGCTCCAAAGCAGTCACGACGGGCAGCGGCGAATATCGCACCCCGGAATATCCCTGTAAAATGTATGCGACTGGTCTCCTGTCACGGACCTGTCTACAAGGCTGTCAGGATCGGAATCTCGGATAAGCCCACACAATAGACCATTATAAGGTCGTTGTTACTCTTTGTATGCGGCGCTTCCGAGATTCAGGTCCTGAACCAGCCTTGCGACCATGGCTTGTGACCAGGAGACCAATCTCAGTCACAATTACAAGGATATTCCGGTGTGTGAAATTGGACATTGCCCATCGTGAGTGTGCTCAAGGATACGTCAAGAATACAATCAGACATTCGATGGCTACAGTGGGGATGAGCTTTGTACTGTACATGTACTGTACACCCAATACAGCATCGATCCTCTACATCGCCTCTTCGTCGTCTTCGTCGCCAGACACCTCTGCATTCTCCGCACCCGCCTTCGCCATGAGCTGGGCGAGGTCCTGCTCTTCCGTCTCCGAGATGGCTTTGGGCTGGAAAAAATCGCGGGATCATAAGCGCTCGTCGTGTATGACTTCGGGCCGACAACCGCACCTTCATCTTTACAACCAGCGACCCACCCTGGTCCTCGATTGTTGACTGGATAGATTCGATTGCACGCTCCAACCGGTCGACAGCGGCGTACTATGAAGTGACATGAGTACTGGACTAGCACCGTCCTAATGCACGTTAACTGACCTTGTCGGTAGCGTTCGTGCTAAGAACGTATAGAGGAGGCGCAACGAGTTTTGCCTTGATCGGGACGGCTTCGTTACTCTGAGCCTCTCCTGCACGGAGGGCCTTCTTAATAGCGTCGATACCAGCGGGGGTATAGCATGTGAGCTCGATATCGGCACGAAGCTTGATGGGCTGGGGCGTCAGCCGTCGTGCGATAGTGCTCGTGAGGACGTTCAGCACCGCGGGCTGCACGGGCGTCGGCAATGATTGGAACACGACGTCGGGTTCACTATCGCCAGCCGTCAACCGCCATCAGCACACTTTGCAGAGAGAACGGAGAACAGAGAGAAGAAGGGACTGCGGACGCACGTGAGGGCAAGCTTGAATGCGTCGTACGGGTGCCCGTACTTCCGCCCCAGCGGCCATGCGATCTGGTCGTACAGCTGTTCAAGGCGCGCCTCCTCGTTCGCGCCGCCTCCAGGGATGTCGTCGGGGACTACGTCGTCCTCGTGCCCCTCCTTTTTCGCGGCGCGGCGGGCGCGTTTCGTCTCCGCGGCCTCCGCCTCCGCCTGCTTCGCCTGCTCACCCTCGAGTACTTCGCCATTCACGGAAGGCACCTTCGAGGCGACATGCCGCATGATGGACGCGACCGTTTTCGACTTCATGTAGCGCTCCTCGCATTTCGTGATGTCCTCGGGCGACACACGGCGTTTTGAGAGGTCGATGTAGCCTGCACGCCGAAAGATCAAGGGAAGAGAGGTTCGCCATAAGATTGGTGCATGTCGTGCAATGGTGGGAGAGGGTGTATAGATGGAAATAAGAACGCACCCTTCTCTTTGTCGACTCGGAGAACGACGACAACCTCGTTCCGGCCAACACGGATGAGCTTCTGGATCGATCGAATACGTCTCCGTGAGAGCTCGGAGAGCAGAATCATTCCTTCGATGTTGTCATATTCAAGCTACTTGGGGGACGCTGATGAGCAGGTACGCTAGCCCTTTCACCAGCAAGCGGGGGACATACAAGTTTCACGTAGGCTCCCATCTCCGCGATCTGGCGCACCTGCACCATGACCAGCTCGTCTACTTCTGGATAGCGTTGTTCGTAGTACCGCATCTTGGCTTATTGAAAGGGGGAAGAAGGAGAAAGGCCGAGGAGTTGTGCAGAAAGACGGAGCTTGCAAAGATTCTACTCTGACTCTGCAGGCGATAAAAGATAATGTAGGCGCTAATCTGGTCGACCTTCATTTTGTTATCAGGCTCTTATTGACTGAAGTAACAAAATGCACAGCTTTCTTCTTTTGCCCTAGTATTTTAAACAAAGTAGAGATAGATTCTTAACGCAGCGGACTAGAAATTCACCCAAGCCTTGTCCAAACCTTTTAGCCAATCAACAAAACATGTACGCAAAGAAGAATCAAGATAGTTTCGGAATCTGTGACCAACTTGCATAGAACAGTCCACCGGGCCAGCCCCCGGGTCATCAGGCACCCTCAAGTATAACTACTGCCGACCGGTCACCATCTCCATCGACATGTTCTGCACATATGTGCGATGACCGGACGCCCTTCCAAATCCGATACCATGGGAGCGGAAGCTGCGCACCGTGGCGGAAGCACCCCAACTAAATCTGTGTGAACAGTGACCCGGGATCCCATCTCGCGAATTCGAATGTACTGCTGCCCCCACGTCAGAGAAGGTTGTTCCTCCGAATCCTAGTTCCTCGGGGCCAGTATAGCGGACTTTGGTGGCGGCGTAGGACCGAACGGGATCCGTCGTGCGCAGCACCGGCGAGCACGATTTAAAGGTGCCACTGGCACGAGGCCTGACTCGAGCAGTTGAGTAGCTTGTGTACAGGGCGACGCTTCCACGATCCTGGCAGACGCGTATAACATCCGTGCATGGGCCGCAGCGGGTTGCGGATCTGCTCCTGCACCAAAAGGATCAACGTTTCAACGATGGGACCTGTGTGAGAAGAATGGAGTCAAGAATAAGTTACTGCCGTCGACGCCTAGGAGTCGAGATCGGAAGAGCAGAGCGGGCACCGCGAAGCAGTTGTAGCATTATGCAAACGCGCCTGGAGAGCATTACAACAAAGATACAGCAACGAATCCCAGCTCTCCCGCGACGCATAGGTTAGGCTGCCCCTCCCCCTCCGGGACTGACCCTGTCCGACGATCCAACCTAGAACCAAAGAAAAGGAAAGCGTGAACGTCATCATGCACCGCTCTATCCAAATAAGTATGTCACGGTGTGGATGCTAGATGTTTGTGTACAAGAGCGTGGTGAGGGGCACGCGTTTGTGGTGCCTCCTGCCTCAAAAGCCACGTCCAATGTTCATGGTCATGCGAGGATGACCCATCCAGAGACAGTGCTCGCTAGGAGTGAGAGGGCGATGCCGACAAGGACCTGCGAGCTAGCAATGCGTGCCGCGGCGGTGTTTCCGGCAGACGCTGTGGGGTTCAACGCAGACGAGACTACGAGCACCACTTCAGTTAGCCCAGATCGCTTTCACATGAGTCCGGGAAGATGTACCTGTAACCGTGCTAGCGCCGCTGGAGAGAGACGGAAGTGGGTCACCAGCAGAGGCCGAGAACGTCGCGGACACAATCGCTGTCGCACTTGAGGTAGTACCTGAGGTGCCGTCGTGAACGGAAGATAGTGTCGGGTTGGCAGATGTTTTTTCATGAGTGGAAGATGCGCCAGGCACAAGAGAAGAAGGGGAAGAGGGAGATGCCGAGGAGACCGAAGCTTGTCAAATTCGTGTCGACTGCGCACAAACCAGGACACGGAAGACGTACCGGGTGTGCCACCTGCCGCAGCAGACAGTTGCGCGAAACCCACAGCGGGAGGGCTGGCACGGAAGACGGTGTAGACATTTTTCTGCGTGTGTCGCAAACAGAGTCAGCCGGTGCATAACAGGTGGACGTAGTGACGATAAGAACTGACCAGGAAGGTATCGCCGACAACCCAGACAGGGTTGCCACCACCGCTGCCGACATTGGAACCAAGATTGAGATCGAAGATACCACCTAAACACATGTTACCTTGCACCCGGCCCAGGTTCATGTCCTCATCGCTAATGGGCCACGCCTTGCCCCCGAATGCAAGCGCAACATTGAGTTTGGTGTTGCAGGCTGCGGCGGAAGATTCATTTCAGCATACAGGATCCGGTAAGTCATCAAGGCTATTTAAAGGAGCTGCATGCACTCACGGAATGCCCAAAAGCCCTGCAACTGCCCGCTAAGAGGCTGAGCGCCGTCGATGGCATTAAAAATAGCCGTTACTGCGTCGGAAGGAGCCCCGATGAGTGTGGTGCCAGTGTCAATCGCCGAGGCAGCAGCGCTCCCCGTGGGTACGGAGACAGATTTGCCCTGCACAGTCGCGCCTGTCGTAAACGTCATGTCAGACACGAACTCAGTACTAGTACTATCACCGCCGTCGAGATCCTCCCGTGGGAATGATACACGTACCAGAGAGCTCAAGCATCCAGAACGACGGCGCGTTGGCGTTAGAGAGCGTGTTGAACTCGATGTCGCCGGTGAAGAGCGAGCTGTTTTGACCGCCAAGCGTCATGACACCACCCGCAGTCTCGTCCACGGTAGTCGGGTCGTCCAGATGACGCGCAAGCCAGAAGGAGATCTCCGGGCTCGCGAACTGGCCGTTGTTGACTAGCTGCTCCCAGAATGGAGTTGCCGCGGTGGAGGCAAGGGATTGGAAAGCGAGACCCATGATGCCGGAGACGTCACCCTGGAGGAGGCCACTGGTCATTTGCTCGACAACGAGGAAAGGTTGTGGGTTCACGGTGAAACCAGCCAATGATACGGTGTCTTGGGCAAGGATACCTGCGACGGAACCACTGCCATACTGGACGGTAATGACTTGACCCTTCCCGGACGTGTCAGTGATCTCCTTGATGGTCGAAGACTGGTTGGGGACGAAGGGAGGGGTTGAACCGCAGGAAGAACATTGGTTCCCAGCGACCCAGAGGTCGGAAGAGCCGGTGTCGAGGACGACCTTGAAGGATTGGGCAGGAGTGCCTACAGTAATTTGGCCTATGTATGACGAGTCTGCTTGCTGGGGACGTGGTAGTGTGAGGGGTGAGAAGACCCGAGGAAGAAGACTGCGCACCTGGTCAATAATGTTTACCCCAACAGTCTCCCCTGCACGCTTCGCAAGAGCCGAGGCGGTCTTGTAGCCGTACTTTAGACGGAGGAAATCGGCATGAGCTGCGAATCTCTCGATCGAGGCGTTGCGGTGCGATGATCGGCGAGTGAGGGGAATGTGAAGCGGTGGGGGAATATGGCGGGGGGACGCAGCAGCGACAGCAAGGAGCGAAAGGAGAGAGAGGAGGGTATATTGGACCATGGCGGGGAGGGGAAGGAGAGGACGCGCTCTCGGGCGGAGGCTGGAGGGAGTAATATAGGCCAAGGCAGGGCCCAGGGAAGGAGTAGTGATGAAGCTGTGCAGTTCGGCTCAGGTTGCTCTCTGTCAATCCTCGGCACTTATTGGCTGCAGCTGGCTGACACCGGTTCCTCTCCGATTCGATCGACGGCGGCGGTGAGCCAACGCTTTCGACCACAGACACGACTGCGCACTCAAGCTCCGAGCAATGCGAATGGTTATGGGAGTGTGCAATCCACCCACCCTGCCGCGGCAGCCCTTGTTCGAATTATATCCAACGTCCGCCTTTCAACCGCCTCACTCCCCGATATCCGTGCCTTGCTCCAAGTTTGCCCTTCGCGCTCATCTCATTATATATCGTGCGCTGGCCGGCAGTATACCCCGCCCCTGTGCAAAGCATCCTCGCGACCAATGCTACCAGAGCCGACGTAGAAACAAAGGATTTAAACACCTCCAGCTTGGTAGCGCCCGACTGCCACTTACGTACCATCTGGAATTAATTCTTTGGCCACGGCTTTTTTGGCGACAACGAGACAAGGTCTTTGGTGTCGAACCTACATTGAACAGAACGCAACGATTCAGACGGGAGAACCGCATCGGGTTGCTAGCTCCCGGGTTGCCCGTCACCGTGTATCCGTCGCACACTGATTAGGTTGGCTTTCTCAAACTTCGTTATCCATGTATTCGTCCTACCCCTTCCGGGAAGTCGTTCATATTCCGCTTCCCAGGCGCGCGAAAATATCCACCGTCATGGTCTGCCACAAATTCAAAAGCGTCCTGTCAGTCGGCTCGAGAGGAGCAGCCCCATCCATCGGGTTGAAGTCGAATTGGATGAGGAAACGTCTCCGTAGACCAGGTACTTAGGTTCGTACCAAACCCCTCCCACGTGAAGACGGTCTTGGTATGAGACTAACCAGGTACTCGCCTCCGACCGGGTCTCATGGGCGACAGTGACTTTGAGTGTGGTTCCCCCACATGCCCACCGTGGCGATCTCAGGAGAACCACGGTGTGAGGCTGGGTGAGGGGAGATATGCGTCAAGCCACAATCAAGCGCTGGGCATTTCATTGCCTACTCCGAGACGGTGCCTCAATGAGGACGAAAGCCACAAGTTCCACAGACCATGCACCACACGGCACGGTCAGAGACCCGGTCCTGAGGCCGAAACACGGGCGGTCGCTAGAACCAAGCGATAATGGACGGCATAAGATGGCCATGGTATACCTGTGCCCCAAGTATGGAGGCAGACAACATCGGGGGGTATGTAGAGTATTCTGAGGAAACGCACGAACCAAATGCTGATGAACGAGACACGTCAGTCGAGTAAAAGAATGAACGCACACAAGTACAATGCGGCGATTACCGAGGCACGAAGGAGAGTAATAGTGATGGGTGTTGCACGATGCATATGTCGAGACAGAGCGAAGGGACGATGGTTGTGATATTTGAGTACAGTTTGCTTGAGTCTGTTGACTGTTAAGGGGGAGGGGAGAGAACGACAGAGGTGGGGGGAAGCGAGAAAGCAGATGGGAGGGATAGCGAATGAATAGCGTCCTGAGATAAAGAGCAGTAGCGCTTAGAAAACGTCCAGGGAATGTGGGCAATTGGCGGCCGTATGTCCACGCTCCTCACAGTCCTCGCAAATCAGCTCGGAGTCGGCACGGAGAGAGCTGCTCATGAGGCCGGCGCTCGGGGGCGCAGCGTCCTCTTTGAGAAGGTCGCAAGTGAAGATATCGTGCCCGGGCCGTTCGCAAATTTCGCAGACCAGTTCATCGGACTGGCCGATTGTCGAGGACATAGTGGATGCAACGGACGGAGGCCGCCCGTTCGACTCTTCGGGGAGCGGTAGATCGGTTTTGGAAGACTTTTTCTGGCTTCGAGAGACCTTTTCCTTTAGTCGCTCAATCTCTCGCTCGAGTTCATCTTCGCGGTAGATCTACGTGATAGGACACGTAAACAAACGGAAAACACATCACACAAGTGACGCCACATGCCTTGGACTCGATGAGAGATTCAAGTTCGCTGATCTCTTTGTTCAGCTATTACATCAGTTAGTACCGAGGTCCGGTGAACTTATTACTTTAGGAAAACGTACGTCATGCGCTTGTCGTGCACTCTTCATCTCAACGTCTGCAAGCTTCTTCCGGAGCTGCTCACCCTCAGTCTGTTCAAGATGGTCAGTATGCTCGCATCAATTCGGACTTGCGCAATTAGATTTACCTCATACTTGGACTTGAGATCTTTGTAGCTACGCTGGAGCGCTTGGATATCATCAAGAGAAGGCGTTGACGGCGACGGCGGCTGCTCCCCCGTCAACATCGCCTCCTCACGGACCAAACTCTTCTCAACGTCTTCCTCAAGGGCCTTGAGGTCCTACAAAGGAGGTGAACACCTTGATGACCAGAGACATGCACGACATCCTCACCTCGCGAAGTTGTTCTGTCTCTGACATCAGTAGCTTGTTCTCAGACTCAAGGACTTTGGATCGCTGCGTATGTGCAGCGTTCTCCTTCTGCAGCTCCTGAACGATATGCCTATCACAACCAGGGTGTCAACCTCAACTATCTGCCGACAAAACCGCTAACGCAAATACCCACTTGAGGCCGGTGATCTCCTCGCGCGCCGCAGCCATGTCGTGCTTAGAGGAGGGAGACACAGGGGCCTTGAGCTCGTGCCCGTTGATAGATCCGTCGCGGTTGAGCTTCTTGCGGAGGGTGTCCAGCTCTGTCGTGCGCTCGTTCGCCAGGACACGCAGCTCCTCGACGATCGCACGCTCGTCCGCAAGCTCTGCTTGTGTACGTTTGAGCGACTCTTGGAGCTGACACGATGGGAGGAAGGGCTGGTTCGGTGGGATTCCATCGTAGAATTTACTGAGACTCACCGTCTCTCTGTCCTCCTGTAGCAAATGAAGCTCTTCCTCGAGGGCTTGCGCGCCGGCGCCCGCAGACGGCGCAGCGGCCTGGGCCTTTGCGAGCTGCTGCCTGAGCGCCGCAACCTCTTCCTGGAGCTTCGCACGCTCGGCGTTCGCCCGAGGCGCGAGCTCGCCCGCCGAGTTGCTCGCCGCAGCTGCCGCGAGGCCCTCGAGGTCCTGATCCCCGAGTTTATGTCCGCAATCAGCTCCACCGCCCCCACGACGGCATACAAGGCACGGGATCTCACCGCAATCTCGTTTCTGAGCGTCTCCACCTCTGCTTGCGCGTTCTCGAGCGCGATGGTGTTCTCGCGGAACGCCTCTTCGAGCTCCTCAATCCGCATGCGCGCCTTCTCCTCGCCTTTGCGCACGCGCTCGATCTCCTGGCGCCCCTCTGTGAGTTCCTTGCGGGTTGCCTCCTCGCGCTCCTTATACCGCTTGATACGTTCACGCACTGCTGCGTCTTCGTGCTCGTTCGCCGTGCGCATATCCTCGAGCGTATCTTCGAGCGTCCCGATCTTCTTCTGCAGGTGCTGCACCTGATCGCGAAGCATCTCATTGTCAATCTCCACGGCGGACGTCGCTTGCCGTGCGACAGTGCTGGGAGAAACGGGCCGAGCTTGGGTGCGAAGCTGTTCCTCGAGTGAGACGACCATGTCTTCGAGCTCGTACCGCTTCGCGTCCGCAGCACTGAGGCGTTCTTCGTACAACGCGATCGTTTCCTACACCCTCACTGGCATCAGCGACCGCACCCTCCAAAAACAGCGAGCACGCGACGCACCTGACCAGCCTTCCTGAGCTCGTCCACATGCCCGCCGAGCTCCCTCCGCTCCTCCTCGAGCTCCCCGGACACCTTCTGCACGCGCGCCTCCAACATCGCGATCTCCGCGTTCTTCGCCTTGAGCAGCGCAGCGTTCTCGCTCTGCTCGCCTTCGCGTGCATCAACTGCTTCCTTCAGCTGAGCCACCAGCGCCTCCTTGTCCTCGAGCATGCTCTGTGCGTCGCGCAGGCGCGCCTCCCCGTCCAGCTTTACCTTCTCAGCGTCCCGTGCCGCCTGCTCCGCTGCGCGCTGCAGCGCCTCGATTTGCGCGTCGCGTTCGGCGAGCGAGCGTTCTGCCGTGCGAGAGGCGGTCTCTAGCTCGGATACACGTGATGCGTGGCAGTCGCGTTCCGCGACGAGTGCCTCGATGCGAGAGGACGCTTCACGTTCTGCACCATCCGTGCGTGTGCGCAAGCGGTTGTTCTCGTCCTCTGCCGCGTCGAGGCGTGCTTGGAAGCGCTCAATCTGACCTTGAAGGTCGAGCAGCTGGAGGGAGTCAGAGGTCGATACGCGGGAGTCGGGGCGTGGGCTTGACGGGGTCTTCCTGGCTGACATCAGTCCGGAGATGCGATCCTGGATCGCTTTCGCGTTCATCTCAAGGTCCGACATGGAAGAGGGCAGATCGGCAGAAGGTGGACCATTGAGGGAGACAGCTCGGCTTGATGCGGAGGTGTTGGACGGGGATGGGGGAGGCGGCATCGCAATTGCGCTCGGCAGTCTTGCACGAGGCGTATTGCTGGTGGAGGGGCGTCCCTTGGAGGGCGTTGTAGATGTTGGTAAACCCATCCCAATCCCAGACTGTCGTGCTGCCCCGAGTGCCTTCGGTGTGGTGAATGGCGATCCAGGCGTACTGCGGGCACCCCGAGTCGGAGACGTGAGTTGTCGAATAGGCTGCACTGGAGAACCAAAGCCAGTTGACCTCGAGGGACTGGTTGAACCAGCACCGCGTTTAGGGCTCTGTGGTGTCCCCGAGAGTTGCTTTGCAGTCATCCCAACATATTTCGCAGCACGCGACCCGGGGGTAATGTTCGTTGGTACATTTGTGTTGCGCCCTGGAGTAACCAGCGTCCTAGCTGTCGAGGTTCTCGGGCGAGCGGAGGGTGTCTGTAGACTGGGGGTTTTCCTGCCCGTAGAAGCAGCAGGCGTTACCCGTCCGTTTCCGATGGATGGTGTTACCCTTCCGTTGCCAATCGATGGAGTTACGCGTCCATTAGATATTGACGGAGTCTTTCGGCCATTACCGAAAGAAGGGAGAGCTGAGGGTGTCATTCTGCCGGATGCTGAGAAAGAGGGGGTCATACGTCCACTACGGCTCGACGCAACGGATGATGGTCGCGAGTAGGAGATTCCGACGGTCGGGGCAGAAAGCTTCGTCGAGGCCACGAAGACGCCACAGTTGGGTGGACAGGTAAAATATTGTTTACTTGGGGGCAGACGCGTCAGTTAATATATTGGGTGCGAGGATACGACGGAGAAGAGCTGTGAGAGCCATTGCTGAAGACACAGGTGAAGGCGTGAAGACGGGTGTATAGGTCACCCCGTACATCAATTATGGATTGGATAGGCATCAAGCGTACCGGGGAACGCAAGAACGCAAGTGACGTAGAAGAACCTGGTTTCTTGAACACGGTACTTGGGCCTTTAGATGATGGCTGGATGCGTGGGTCTCTAAGGAACACCTGCAAACGCGTCGAACGCATGGCGTTCTCCTACCTTACTCGGACATCACGCATCATGAAATTTGGGCCGTTCCGCCACCAGTGATGGGAAAGGCCACTCATAAAGCCAGAACGAGACTCACCCAGCAACGGACCCGTTATTCTTGCCCTTGCCGGCAAAGCCGCCGCTGAGCTCGACACCAGCCCACATACCCGGCTTGCCATCAATTTCCCCGAAATACTTGAGCACGCCTTCGAATCCGAGCGACTCGATTCGCACATTGTCGCCGACGTCGAACGGCCGGCCTGCACGGCTCGCGCTCCTCGCAAAGATGTCGGAGGATCTGCTGGGGGGCCGCACGGCTGAGGCCTTCGCGGAGGGTGTACGTCCGGCAGAGGATGCAGACGCAGAGGACGCGGACGAGGACGGCCGGACGCCGCCCACGCTCGCAACAAGACTCGATGAGCGTGCCCCGTTAGTACTGAAGCCAAGGCCGAGGCTCTGTATGGAGGCGGAAGAGGCAGAGGAGGTCGGGGAAAGGGAGGACGCGAAGCTGGAAGGCGGATGTGATTCTGCCGCGCGTGGGGCTCGGTGCTGCGCGGGGTCGTTTGCGCGGATCGCGTCCTGGAAGGCCCTGGAGGCATAGTCGTCATCTTGATTGTTCGAGGACGGCCTTTGGCCGGTAGAGGACGTCGATCGGGGGCGGAGGCCGGGGGTCGGGATGCCAGTGCCAGTACCCGGTTTGCCTGGAGTGGGGATGGCTGAGAGGCGGCCTTTACCTGGAGTGACGGACATGGTGGCAGTAGGACATCAAACGAGCGGAGCAGGCTGCTAGACAGGCACGGCCAGATTATCTATGTCAAGCAAAAGAAGCACGCTGAGGAGAGCTGAGGAGACCGCACAAAGTTGTTGGACTCAACTCAACTCCTCCCCTTGCCCAACTCGGTCTAATCCAGCTGTCCTCGGGGTCCAGCGTTCTAATAGAATAGGTGTCGGGGGTCTCTCCTGATGTTCGCTCACCGGCGCCAACACGTCTTTCGTGTCGTCTGCAGTCGCAGTCCGGTCATCTTGCGGTTGCGTCTCCTCGTCCAGCTCTTGTGGGTGTATTCCAACGTCTTCATTCCCAGCTTCTAACACTCCTGCAGCTGAGACAAACATGCCGCGAATACCCCCTTCGCTCGCTCGCCTGCTCTCCCGACCGCCATCCCTCCCAGCAGCCGTGCCTCGACCAGCCACATCGGTTTCCTTTGCCTCATCCCACACGCCTTTCCGGCCAATCCTCCCATCCGCCACCCCTACCTCCTCGCTCCTGCGGTTGCTGCCTACCCTCATGACGCGCTTCAATTCTGTCCCTTCCACGCTTTCCCCCATGTTCACCCCCCTGCTGCAAGTCCGGCACAATACGAAGGGCCAGGAGTACCAGCCATCTCAGAGGAAGCGCAAGCGCAAGCATGGCTTCCTTACACGCAAGAGGTCGGTGAACGGGCGCAAAATGCTCGCTCGGAGGCGGGCGAAGGGCAGACTGTTCCTCTCACATTAGTGGTTTGCCGGTGAGCCCCATTTGGGATCTGTACATTTTGCTATCATTACTGACACGGTTAGCGCAGGTCTGCACAGGTGTCACTCTCCAGACATAACCACACTAGAGGTAGTGGAATGCGTTATATACATTGCATAATATACAGTCCACTCAAACTGGCGTGTGCACGAAAGCGATGCTCGATAACTCGTCAAAGCAATAATCGAATGTAACGAAGACTTGTCCGTAAGTCCTGTGCCCCATCCTAATCTGACGGAGGTGCAGAGTTGGATACAGGGGCGGACGAAGAAAAACAATGACCCACCTCACGCATGCAGCGAGTTCGGTCTTGAGAACAGCGGCGGAACAGGCGCATGCAGAAAACTATCGGCAGCGAACACCTTCCCGTCGTTGTCCGACTCTTCAACGACCAGCATGCTCTCGTCCTCCTCGCGCATGGGCGATAGCGGTGTGCTCCCGTGCATCGAGAGGAACCCCCGCTGGATCGACGCGACAAGCGCGGAGATCGGTGTTTGCTCTATCTCGGCCCGTCGGGGTGGCCGCGGTTGGGGCGTGGGTGTGTGCGGCTCGGAGATGACGATCGTGGGCTCCGACGGTGACACAGCAGAGAGGTCTCCAGAGGTGGACGAAGGAAGAGGGATGTCGGCTGGGTTGGGAACGGGGTCCACGGCGGTGGGAGTGGGTGCGGCAGTCGGTTCTGGTGCTGCAGGAAGCGCGACCGAGTTCTCAGGGGTGTCCAAGGAGATCAGGGGTGGGGGAGAGGGCTCGCGGGAAGGAGTTGCTGCAAGCTTGGGTGACTCGGGGAGCGGGACCTCGGTCGGGGCTACCTCTGGGACTACTTCAGGGACTTCAGGTGAAGAGCGTGACTTCGAAGGCGCCCTCTGAGATGGTTTCGTGGCGACCTTCGTCGGAGCCGGTTTTGACTTTGACACCGCACGAGCAGCCCTATCGCGCACGGTGATAGAAGTACCAGGCCCTGCGCGAGGTGCTGCCGCCAACCCAGTCTTCGAGGACACTTTCGTCTTCGCCTTGTCCTTGTCAACCTGTCCCTTCTCGGCGATCCGCGCCCTTGACCCAGCAGTAGGCTGCGTCAGCGTCGACGACGTTGCTGTCCGACTCGGCTTCGTGGTAGGAGCAGCGGTAGTAGTCTTCGTCGACGTTCCGCTCCTGGACGAGGCACCGGCCGACGACGCAAGCTTCTTCGCTGCCTCTTCCCTGGTGGAGGCAACCTGCAATGGGATCGCGGGGGTAGACTTGCTGGTAGAGATCACGCGAGGACGGATAGGCTTCGAAGAAGGCGCGACAGGGGCCGCGGCAGCCTTGGCCTTGTCTTCCGCGGGTTCAGTCGCCTCAGGCATCCGGAGCACACGACGTGCGCCACCAACCACACGTTCCTTCTTCTCCACCGTCGGATCATCTTCCGACTTCAGCGAGAACACCGCCGGACGAATGGGTCCAGTCCGCACAGCGGCCGTCGTGGACGAGCCGCCAGGCTGAGCGACGTCGGCTCGCATGACACGTTGTGGGCCAGACATTGGCCGCTCGGAGGTCGTGTGATGATGTGTCGGGAAGTGCAGCTCCGTGGCGGACATCGGCCGTTGGGGACCAGCGTCTGCGGAACGCGTCGGGATGAAGTCTGGCGGGGGCATGTCAACCTTGAGTCGCCTTAGCTCCTCTCGTGGAGCTCGGCGTGCGCCCTCGCGTGTATGCGAAGGTACCACCACTTCTGGCGTCGGCGCGCGGGTGGGCCGCTGGGGCGCCTTTTGGGAAGATGTAGTATGAGAAGTGGACATGGAACGGGCATGCTTGACGGGGCGCTGTGCGGCTGCGGCCGTCGAAGTGGAAGGTTGCGAGGAGGACGCGGGAATAGGGCGTGTGTCGCTGTGGTTGGAGCGGATGGACTGCGAAGATGTTGGGCGGGACGGTGGTTGGGAACGAGGAGCAGCGGTGCCTGCCTTGATGTCGAGGTATTTGCGTGTTCTCGGTGTTAGGGGGTCGGTGAAACTGCAAAGAGGCACCATGTTCATATTTACCGGCTCGGGATTGAAGAACTACGCACCTCTGAAGCCGCCGAGGGAGCAATATCTTATACGCATCGAAGATCTTCCGCCCAACCTTCCGCACGTCTGCGCTGGCGTCGACCGCTGTCGCACGTATTGTCGCCTCAATCTCCTTCGCGCGGACTTCCTTCTCAAGGTCGGGTGGATTGAACCCCTTGAGACATAGCAGCATAGTCTCAGCCGCAGCGAGCCGAAGGGACACAGACTTGTCCGAGATAGACAGGGAAGAGTAGTGAATGATAGCAGGAGCTTGTGTGTACTCAACGAGTGCAGCAATGCATGCTTTGGCACGGTTGAGGAACACCTTGTTCGTGCGTGTGCAGAGGGTGAGGAGCGTCGGCAAGTAGTGCGGGACGAGAGGCTCGAAGGAGCTTCCAAGAGCGGTTGTGGCAGTGGTCACGAAATCGGTTGCAGCCCCAGAGAGCCGGGTGCGCTCAGAATTGAGCGCGGAGGTGATTGGACGAGAGGATACTCGAAGAACGGAAACAAGATCTGCAGGGTATGTGTTGGCGTTGCCGTTACAGAGAGCACGAAAACGGTTGAGAGCGGTCGCTATTGAATCCCAGGACTCCTCGCTCTCCGTGACAGATAGAGCATCCTGTATGGAATCAAGCTCTTCGGTGAGGTGGGAGAGGGAGTAGCACTGCAGAAGGAATGCGTGACGGAATTAGGCATGGCAGAGTGCCTCCGGACTTGAAATGACTGACCTCGATAGATAAAGGAGCTTTAGGAGGCATGTACTGGCGAGAGCGTGTGATGCAGTGTACACAGAGATGGATGTAGCGTGACGGGCGCAAAGATGAGGCGAATCGTCAATGGCGGTTGTGGTTGGTCGTGGCCCGAAGCCTCAAGGCGTTTCATTGCCGATGTTCGACATAATGCATCGCTTCACGTGACCGTGGCGTCATGGGCGCCTAGTCCAATATCGCTCCCAGAACATCGGAAATCCTCAAGTACGCACGAATGTAGTGACTTTGAACAATATTAATGTTTCAACACACCCTTCCAGTAACGAGGAAGAAAATGAATATTGACTGGACTTACCCGCGGACAACCTTGAACAGGTTGGCCCATATCGACTCGGAGACCAATGCGGCCAGTCACGCCTGAGAGTCAGAGTCCAAGTTGGGTCCCATCGAAATCCACGATGCCTGGATGTGATAAAGAGTCACCGAGTAACACATGACTGTACGCAGTGTTGTGATACAAATAGTAAGCACTGGGACTCTCTTTGCCTGTAGTCTTTACCCCACAAAGCATCGATCTCAGGCTCCTCATTTCTGCATCATGGACGTATTTTCCACACTCTCCTCGGGAGGATACTCTCTAGCTGGCACCACCGTCATCAATACCGTAGATATGCATACGGGAGGAGAGGTAAGTCAACCGTGAATGTCCTGCAGCTTGTACAGATAAACACAATCCGCACTAGCCAACACGGATCATCGTCAAGGGGTATCCCAGCCTGGAAGGAAACACGTTGTTGGAAAAGAGGACATATGCGCGGGAAAAGTTAGATGGACTTCGTCAAAGGTATGCAGATACCTGCGAGATCTATCCTCCCCCACGAAGTGAAGCCGTGACTCATGCAGATTGTAACAGGCTCATGCGAGAACCGCGTGGACACAAGGAAATGTATGGCGCGATTCTGGTCCCGCAAACAGAGAAAACGAGAAGTGGAGATGCAGACATAGGCATCCTATTTTGCCATAACGGTATGTTGGGGATCTGATTCAAACGCACCACCGGTTTGAATACTGGATGCAGAGGGATATTCCACTATGTGTGGACATGCCACCATCGCACTCGGGCGATTCCTCGTTGATACGCAGGACGAAGCCATATTTCCGAGGCGCCAGCAGATCGTGTGCGATCCAGTCAAGCGTGAATGCATGGTCCGATTGCATGCCCCATGTGGGGTGGTGGACGTGACGGTCCCGACCCTACAAGACGGGGGCCGGGTGCAGTCGGATCCGGAGCGCGAAGTGCACTTCATCAGCGTGAGGAGTTTTGCGTCCGCAACGGGGGTCGTTATCGAGGTACCAGAGGAACTTCTATGGCCCGAACTTCGCGACACCGGACGACGGGCAGTCGAGGTGGACCTAGCGTATGGAGGCGCATTCTACGTCGTCGTGGAGGAACAACAGCTCGGGTTTGGACGGGTCCGAGAGGGCGAGGTAGACCTGAAGAGGTTAGATGCGGCAACGGCGGCGGTCAAGCAGCTAGTGGGTGCTAAGAAAGAGCTGTTCCAGGGTCATGGGCTCGAGCACGACTTGGAATATTTGTATGGGGTGATCGTTGTAGAGAAGGAGGAAGGCGAGGTGGGACTGGGTGGGCTCGAGGGGAGACTAGGCGTGTGTTTCTTTGCGGATCAACAGGTCGATAGATCCCCCACGGGGTCCGGCGTCTCCGCCCGCGTCGCCCTTGCCCGCGCCAAAGGTCTGCTGGGTGAGCGCGAGCGGGTGCGCTTTGACTCTCCGCTGTCCGCGCGTGTGGGCTGCGAGGCGGGGGCGTTCGTCGGGAGCGGGGTGGGGGCCGAGAGAGTACGCGTCGAGGGCCGAGCATTCTACACGGGAGCGTGCGCGTTCGCGGTGGAGGATGGGTTTTCTCGCGAGGGCTTCATTCTCTGACGTAAGTCGCGGCATTGACCGATGATGTCATAGTCTACGCCTACATAAACCCTGTGGTCGCCGAGCGGACCCGCCCCAGTCGATCCGTTCCTTTTTCGTACCGCCCTTGTCTGTGCCCCCAACCATGTCGTACGCATCCGTTGCTGCTCAGAACGCCCCTCCTCCCTCTCAACAGGTATTATTTGTTCTAGACACCCGCCACCTTGGGAAACCGCTAACCTTTTCAATCAGCCCCAACCCGACCCCGCTCTCCTCAACACCGACCCCCCGACCGCAGATAACATCGCTGACGACGCTGCAAAGGTCAACATCGTATCACCCGACTTCAAGCAGGACCCTGCAACCGAGACATCCACACAGGACGTACCCTCTGGGGCACCTATTCCCAGTGGCGGCAGGCGTCGCCGCTACATCGACGAGGTCGAGAGGGAAGGCTTCTATGTTGGGAATCTGGCGAAACAGTACCTCCTTCATCCAGGTGTTGCCGGTGGTCTCATTGGCCTCAGTATGTCTGGAACGTGTGAATGAATTTGGGATGCCTGCTAAAATATCACCCACAGTAAATCTCGGGTTAGTTTCGGGGGCCGCATACAAGTTCTACAACGACCCTCACCTCAGGCGTGACACTCGTGCCATCGTGTCGGCTGTCGCTGGTGCTTTGACTCTCTTGAGCGCGGAGGGCTACGCTGCAGAGAAATATCGAGAAACCCCTCGCGGACAGCGTGAAGCCGAAAAGGTCAAGCGCGAAGGCGCGGCAATTTACCGCACTGCTCGCGAACACGTCCTTAGGCCTGGCGTGCTCGGTGGTTTACTCGGTGTCTGTAAGTGGACGGATATCGCATAGTCTGGAGGCATATCTCATTGCCTTGTACAGTGAATGCTGGCGTCCTCGGCGCGGTCGGGTATCTGTCGTACACCAATTGGGACAGGCCAACTTGGGATAGGAGAATCGTGTCGGCCGTGTCCGTGGGCTTGCTCACGCTCTGGGGCAGCGAAGGGTGTGTTTTCGGCTCCATATTCAGCCCGAAATAGGCATGACCTATTGAACTAAACCACTCACTAAACCCTCACAGGTACATTGCTGAACGTTATCGCAGCACTCACCACTGAGCAGCCTGTGAAAGAATGAAGATTATAATGTGCGAGATGCCGGACAATTTACCATCCTGCAACGTGAAATTTGTATCGCTAGTTTATCCCTGTATGGCTCCGCCGGAATCACCACTCTTTCTACAACTACCTGGTTGAAGAACCGGGCTATCTTGCGGCACGGCTCCCTCGACCGACGTCTGCGAGAAGATGACAACGCATTGATGCAAGTAAGTATCGATTTAAGAACGGACGGAAAGCTATCTGGAAGTTAATCGGAGAACAGAGTGAACAGTGGAAGCAGATGATGAGGCCTGCAGTTGGCAAGCTGAGAAGGCAGTCGGCTTATGCGGGTAGGCTCACTAGGTCCTAGCGGACATTGAAACCTAGGACCTAACGGGCCGAAACGGGCCGACCGGTCCACTGTGGTGGGTGCCTGCCTAATGCAGTAGGTGGCCGGGCGGCTACGGTGCTCGCAGCGAGCAATCATACTCGAATAATTTGATCACTTTCCTCCATGTAGGGAGAAGGGTATTCTGGGAATATTTCAACGAATTTCTGGGACTATTTTAATATGTTTATTGTGGCCAACTGGTGGCCAATATCTGTCCCCAATTAGGCGCACTCGGGATAGACTAAGCGCCCGTCGCAAGCTGCACTAGCGGGTAGCTTGCTAACACCTTTCAGTGGACGTTGTTACCACTGAAACCAAGAGGGAATGTTCTACAAGAGTTAACGTGCCTTCTCACAATTTTTGGGGGTGGGATGTAGCCTGCGGGGCAGCCAAGTTATATCTCTTTGGGAGCTCCTCCATCCGGCGCGTTAGCGCCGGCCGCAAAAATTAAATCTGACCCACTTCTCACATCCTTTTATCATTCAGACTCATTTTCCGGGCTCTGTAGGCAACTCGCAACTCACAATGCTGGAAGGTCTAATTCTGGGACATCCTGTATGCCTACATTGACATTCTCCCTCTTCCTCCCTAATTAATTTTAATTAATTATTCGTTCCGTGGCCGGACCTACCCACATAAGCCGACTGCCGAGAAGCTGAGAACTGATAGAATAGAACCGACTACTTACGCTGCTCGAGGTCAAGCGCTAGCGCTGTTGGCGTTTAAATTAGATAGGTAGCTACTGTAGCCTAGCTTACCTGAGCTAAGTATTTGTCATAGTGTAGTCGGTTCTATTCTATCAGTTGTCAGTTTTCCGTCGGACATTCCGGATATGGAGGAGTGGCTTAGATAATTGTGTGTGCGCGTGATGCCGAAACCTAATTTTTTGCGGACCCATCTGCAGTCATCTTGGATAATACACGGTCCCGCGCCGTCGACATCGCCTTCGACACCCTCGCTTTGACCACCCACTCCCAAAGTCCCCCCTCATCTACCAAAACTAGCCCCCATGTCTCGATTCTTCCGTGCTGCAGGCGACTCCGATTCCGACAGTTCTTCCTCTGAGGAGGAGGAGCTCATGTCCAGCGACGACGAGGCCCCGAAGCAGGCCGCACCTGCCGCGAAGCCCGCCATGTCCCGATTTCTGAAGAGCGCCGGGGACTCTGATTCAGATGAGTCTTCCGATGAGGAGGAGAGCGAGATGAGTAGCGACGAGGAGGAGCAGCCGAAGCCGAAGCCGAAGCTGGGGCGGTTCGTGCACGGGGCGTCCTCGGAAGACGAGTCGGACGAGGATGTCAAGCGTGTGGTGAAGAGCGCGAGGGACAAGAGGTTGGACGAGATGGAGGCGACGGGGAAGTCGATGGATAATGCGCTCAAAATCAATGACTGGGTTGCGATTTCAACCGGTGCGTGAATCTTTTTCTGAGTGTGCGTACTACTCCTGCATTCAGCGATTCTCATGATACATGGGGTGGTCGTATCAGAGTTTGACAAGCTTGCGCGGATGGTGCAGCGACAACAAAACGTTTCTGAGCCTGTTCCCCCGTTCTACATCCGGACGCTCGTCAATCTGGAGAACTCGCTCAACGTCGCTGTTGCGAAGGACAAGGAGTCCAAGAAAAAGATGAACGCTAGCAATGCTCGTGCGCTTACCGCTGTCAAGCAGAAGGTGAAGAAACTTTTGAAGGAATTTGAGAAAGAGGTCAAGCGCTTCCAGGAGGTATGTTATTGTCCCAGGACATTCTCTGTGGTTTATGTTGAGAGATATGATCAGGACCCTGAAGCATTCGAGCGCGAATACCAAACTACTGTCCAGCCGGAGGTGGCACCCGCGGCGACTAAGGTGAAGAAAGCGAAGAAGGCGGAGGAGGACGAAGATGAGGATTTCATGACCGTTGGCAAGGGTGGCAAAGCTGTCCACTATACACCTGAAAGTATCTTTAAGCACCTCCAGGTAGTACAGGAAGCCCGCGGTAAAAAGGTCAGTTCATGTCAAACGCAATCCACCAGCCGCTTCACGTTCATACCATATGTTCTGTAGAACACCGATCGCACGGAGCAAATCCGGATCCTAGAGAAGCTCTTGGAGGTCTCAGTGACTTCATACCAACGCATACGCGTTCTCCTTGCCTTGATCGCCTCTCGCTTTGATTATAATTCCTCAGTTGCTACGCACATGTCGGCAGAGTTGTGGACGTCGGCTCAGAAGGAGGTAGACCAACTCATCTCCATCGTGGCGACAGACTCGGGTTACTCGATTCAGGAGATCACGGAAGACTATGATGACCTCGCGGAGCGAGCACCGGCGACCGAGAGCGATGGCGTTGTCCGCATCCGCGGCAGCGTCATCAGCTTCGTTGACCGTCTTGACGACGAGTTCACCAAGAGCCTCCAGAACATCGACCCGCATGGAACGGAATACGTTGACCGTTTGAAGGACGAGAAGGAGCTTTACAGTACAATTTGTCGTGCACAAGCTCTGTACGAGAAGACAAAACAGGAAGATCCGCTTGCCAGAGTCATCATGCGCCGTCTTGAGCACATCTACTCAAAGGTACTCGGATCCCTTCTTTCCAGTAATTCTTTGCATTAAATCATACAACAGCCGGATCCTGTCGTCCTTGCCCTCGAAGCGACAGTAGCTACTTCCGATCTCAAGCCATCAGCGATACTCTCGGCCGATGACAAGACTTCCTCCCTCATTCACTCCCTTTGTGTCCACCTCTACAAGTCTGGCAACTCCCTGCTCCGAACCCGTGCCATGCTATCCCACATCTATCATTTTGCCCTCCACAATGACTTCCACACCGCACGCGACATGCTGCTCATGTCACACCTTCAAGACTCCATTGGTAACGCCGACGTTGCTACCCAGATCTTGTACAACCGAACTGTGGTGCAGCTGGGCCTCAGCGCGTTCCGCTGTGGTCTCATCAAGGAGTCTCAGGCAACCCTGCATGAGATCTTCGCAACGCAACGCGTGAAGGAACTGCTTGCACAAGGTGTGCACCAGCAGCGTTACCAGGTTCTTTCACCAGAGCAAGAGAAGGTCGAGAGGCAAAGGCAACTCCCCTTCCACATGCATATCAACACGGAGCTGCTCGAGGCTGCGTTCCTTGTGTCGACCATGCTTGTCGAAATCCCCGTGCTCGCCAGCATCGAGTCCGAGGAGCAGAAGCGTAAGGCTATATCGAAGCCGTTCCGGCGCCTCCTCGACTTCGCCGACAGACAAGTGTTTACTGGCCCGCCCGAGAGCACCCGCGACCACATCATGCAGGCGAGCAAGGCGCTCCAGGACGGCGAGTGGGAGAAGTGCCGGGACCTGATCCAGAGCATCAAGATCTGGAGTCTAATGCCCGAGTGCGCGGCGGTGAAGGAGATGCTCGCGAAGCGCATCCAGGAGGAGGGCCTGCGCACGTACCTGTTCACGTATGCGCCCCACTACCGCACGCTGTCGCTCACGCTGCTCGCGAAGACGTTCTCGCTCCCGCTTCGCGCGGTCACTTCGCTCGTGTCGAAGATGATCTGGAGCGAGGAGCTGCAGGCCGCGCTCGACCAGTCCGCGGGCGTCGTCGTGTTCAACCGCGTCGAGCTCACGCGCACGCAGCAGCTCGCGCAGACCCTCGCGGACAAGGTCAACGCGCTCGTCGAGCAGAACGAGAAGGCGCTTGACCAGAAGCTTGGTGTGAGCTCCGGCTGGGGCGAGCGTGCGGACGGCGGCAAGGGCGACAAACGCGGCGAGCAGACTCAAGAGAGAAGCCGCCGTGGCGACCGCTCACGGGGTGGTGCACGTGGTGAGTGACTGTTGTCGACCTGTTCTGTTTCTTGTGGTGTGCTGACCGGTTGTGTTGCAGGGGGTGCTCGGGGCGGCCGTGGCGCACGCTTCGCACAAGGTCTTGGGTCACAGATGGCTGGCAACACGCAAAGAAACCGGTGAGAGGGACACGGTCTTGGCATGACCGTTCACGATTGAGCTATGGATACATATATGTCTATGACCCTTCTGCTGTGCGCTCTCTTGTACTGTACTGTTGTATCCCTAGCATACATACAGTCATGTCGTATATGAACACTTCCGTTTCTAGTCGCTGTCGTCCTCTGTGCTCTCGTCGTCATCGTCGTCGCCGGAGTCTTGGTCTTCAGACGTCTCATGTGCGGTCCAGTCGGAGACTTCGAGCTTCTCGGCTTTGGCGCTCTCTGATCATGGCATTAGAACAACGCATGGCGAAGGGAACGGGTAAAAATCCCACCTCCTGCAGCAACTTCGTAGCTAGGCTGGGTGACGCAGCGAGACAAGTCCGCCTTCGCGCCGACCTTGGTATATGCGCCGAGGATGCAGCCCTCCAGCTTCGCACTGTCATATCGTCAGATAACATTCCTCTTCGCTGAGGTGACATTTAATTCATACCCATCCGCAATGACGCAGTGGTCGAGGATAACACAACCAACGATCTTAGCCATCTTGCCGATAACGCAATGCTTCCCGATCACCGAACGCTTGATGCTAGCCCGCTCCTCGACCTTGGTCGACCGTCCGATCATAGAGTCTCCAGAGATTTGAGCTTTCTGGTCGATAAGCGAGCGGCTTTCGGGGTCGGAGGGAAGTGTGTAGGCTGTTTGGCCGAGGAACTACGCAGGGCAAGAAGTTGGTTGAGAACGTTCGGGATGTGACAGCAAGACTCACGAAGCGGTTAAGATCGAGGTATGAATGGAGGTTGTTTGCACGGAGGGCGAAACCGGAGGAGGCACGATGCACCACAAGGCCGACGCGCAGGCTTGGCTCGACGGCATGTTCGTCTAAGTCGTCCACCGGCGAAGGTACGACCGATCGCAGATGCTCGTCAACCAGTTCATGATCCAACTCGGATTGCCGTAGACGGTCGTTTTTCGCGGGCAGATGGAGTGTCGAGTGCTTGAGGGCCAGCCCTTGGGAGACGTTGTTCGACACGGGGCTGAGAACTTAGAGAAGTAGACCTCATCAGTGATCATGTGACGTTGGAGAGCAAAAACTCTTACTATTTCCATACTTCTCTCGACGGGTTTGTTGGTACTGTGGCTTGCACAGCCAGGGAATGAACTCATCGCGGATGGAATCGAGATGCGCCTTCTCGACGAGCGCTTCCAGTACCGTCCTTTTGCAGACATAGACGTGGGAGTCTCGGAAGCTCGACGAAAGCCTTGTCCGTGGATACCTGAGGTGCATGGCGTGAGTCAGAGTTTTGAACCTTTGGAGCCGATCGAATACTGACTTCGAAAGAAGGCTCATGCGCAGCTCGAACTCTTCGTTGTTCTTGTCTGCATCCTCTGGGGTGTCGACATGCAGCAACGTTCCTGATCGTTCGTCAAAAACGATCGGGACGTTGGTTGGGAGGATACCCCACTCCTCGGTCACGGTCGACTTGTCTGCACGAGTCGCCTCGTAGAAGCAAGTTGTAGCAATAGAACCATCATATGTTGTCTCCGTCCGGAACTTGTTCAAGAGCTGTGTGAGGGAGAGGGCAGGTGGAGGAACGAAGTCGCATGGAAGAACTATGAAGTCCGATTGAATGCGAGAGGAGAAATGTCGGAGGAGGGTACATGTCCCGACTGCGAGGTCTTGAGACTCCTCGTAGGTCTGAAGATCGATTCTTAGAGTCGGAAAGGACGAGGAATCGGATTGGATATAGTTGGACATCGCAGAACGATGCGATGTCGGACAAATAAGCAAGACGTCTGGAGAGAGTGATTAGGAGGTATCGGGGCCAAAAAATACAGAAAAATCATGCACCAGTTATGCCAGATTTCTCTATCCACGACAGAGAATATTCTATCATTGGTTTGTTTGCAATGGATAGCAGTGCTTTCGGAGACGGTTCGTCTCCATGGTTGCTCGTGAGCGGTATGAGCCTACACGAAATATGTCAGTCCTGTAGGACACAAAGAGCATCATGATACCATACTCATTCCCGAAGCCGGCGAGGACTACAGCGAGGAACTCGCGGGTTACGATCTTGTTGGATGACTCGTCGAAGTCCATGGTCAAGTTGCAAACCTCGATCTAGGGTTTGACGAGTCAGGACAGGCGCTCGTGTATACTGCTCAGATCTCCAGATCTCGACACCGCATTCTTTCGGCGCTCAGCCCCAGTGAGAACTGACCTAGTTAAAAGCGATTTGGATCGTACGGGTTCGTATTCTGTCGGCAACCCCATCTTAATACAAAAAGTTGGACTATACACGAAATTTTATGTATCCTGTCGTATACCATCGTAGGCCCACTTCGCACCATACGAGCGCGTTTGGTTTCGTTCGTTTTCCATTGGTTCTATATGATATGAAATGTTTCCTGGTATTCAGCGTGTTCATTCGTATACCGCCGTAAAATACAGGACAATATCCAGTATATTCCACCTTGCTTCTACTGAATCTGAATACATCTACGTATAGCGACAAGAGCCACAACCGCCCGAACCTGGCCACCGCCGCCCCGCCCTCATCCTCCCCGTACTAACCCTAACTTACAACACGACCTGCATTGAATTCAACAGGTTAGTACAATAGGTCATGGCGCTTTTGGCTGGGCACGCACAAAGAAGGGTCTTGGGTGAGGGAAAGACGTACCGGGAATGACAGGGGCGAAGGGACTCCGAGTAGTTGGAGATATACGCACCTTCCAACAGTACAGACTGCAATTGCAAACCGTACGACCAAATTCCGTACTCACCAACGTAAGGAGCACCATGCATCCCGCATGCAAGATATTGCAAGGCACGCAAACTCACGTCGATGATAGGGGTATATAGAATGACGGCGGTGCGCACCCATGAGCGACGCTGCGAAACTGTTTGCTGTGCTCGGAGGCACGCCGGGAGAGGGGTGATGTGAACAGTACCAGTGCGGGAGTAAGTAGAGAGGAGGGAGGACCGCCAGTGAGCACGACGTGGATGGAGGACACTCAGAGAGAGAGGGGACGATGGGATGACGTCGGTTTTGAGAACGTCCAGGAGGGCTTTCCCACGCAGAGCAGTAAGGAAGGCAGTCGGTGGCAGGCGGAGCCAAGTTGGAGGACAGCCAGAGACAGCCGTGGAAGGTTTGAAGACAAGTCTAGCGCCGAACTGAAGACTGTACGGGACAAGTACGGGACAAAGGACCTGCTAAGGACAGTCAAAGACGCAACGAAAGGGTAATGCCATGCGGGCGTCTATTGTAAGTCCAATACGAATTCTCCCGGTTATACGCTACAATACAGTCCGATACAATTCTTACCGATCCAAATCGCTTTTTACTAGGTCAGTTTTCACTGGGGCTCAGCGCTCACTACCCTAAGCTAGTGGCACTGCCGAACCACTCCTTGAACAGTCTCTAGATCTGTTGAGTATCCCCATTACCATGGCACCGTACGTGGATGAAGTACTTAGGCGGTGTTAACATTTTTTGCATGACTTGTCTGGTAGCATGGCTATTGAGAACACGTGCATGTGCAACCACCGAGGCCCGGGCATGCCAGGACTTTCGAATCTTCTCCGTAGGTTGTCTTGCTCTGTATTCCTGACATTTTGTCGAGTCAGAACAAGGACGGTCACGCCATAGCCTCAAGCGTCCGCTTGTTCCGTTCGGCTGATTTGGGCGAATGGAGCCGCTTTCCGTGGCATCACTCTTCAAGATGCAAAAAGGTCTTCTCGGTTAGACAATTCACAAGTGATGAAGTGCAAGAGTGCGTAGGGTGTTCATACTACCGCATACCTTCTACTTACACATGAAGCAATCAGTGATGAAACTAGGTCCCAGTGGTTAATTTCACCACGGCTATGAAGGAGGCTCTGCGTCTCGATTCGCCATCTGACCGTTAAACATTGTTTTGTGTTTATATTCGCAACTTTATTAGAGCTAGAACATCCTAGTGGCATCTCCATGGTCCACCTCCTCTTCCTCAGATCATCCGCAGGCGAGAAGGCAGAAGACAGGAATCCCCCTCCCTATCTTGCTCATGACTCGGAGGACCTCGAGGAGTTATCCATGTGTTTTAATTCTTCTGCATGGTATTCTTGGTTATATCTCTTTCCCTCTGTTCCTCCTTCACGTTCACACGAGCAACCCCAGTGCATCCTTTATCTTCGTCAGCGAACTGAACACACAATTACATATTGAAGTCGCCCGGGCTCTGCCCTTAGATGTTCATGTCCGGTCGATTTGTACATAGGCAACCTGCATTGCTCACTGTAAGTCTGGAATATCAATAGACGATCATCGTCATCGTCATAACAAGTGTTCCTGGCGATGGAGCGAGTAGTAAGTATGTTCAGGATACGAAGCTGTGCGGATAAACGTTGCGAAGACGCTAGCGAGCTCGAGGGGTATAACCTGGGGTTGGTTGCCGGAGCGCCGGGCTGGGGACGATTGGATGGGCGCGGACCGGCTGTTGTGTCTGTCTTCGTCGCCGAGCTCTGTCAAATTGCCTCCTGTTGTCCTCTGCCGCTGGCCTTGCTTGACACGTCTCCTGGCTGCTGCTCGTCGCGGGTCTCCTTCTCCATGGTTCTTTTCTTTGGGCTGGTTCTCAACATCCACAGTCTTCTTCTCCCTCCCTGTCCCCGCACTCCCCGCCTTCTCCTTGGACCACCGATAAACGATGCCGCCGGTCTCCGTCCATCAGCTTTACCAACGTCTTGAAACCGTGGGAAAGGGCGCATATGGCTCCGTGCACAAGGGCAGGGACCTCCAAACGGGTGATGTAGTTGCGCTCAAGATCATCGACCTAGACACCGAGGACGACGATGTGGGGGACATCCAGCGCGAGGTTGCCCTCCTCACCCAGCTCCGGGACGCACCCAACGTCACCAAATACTTTGGATGCTTCATGGACGGCCCCAGGGTGTGGATTGTCATGGAGTATGCGCAGGGGGGAAGCGTCCGGACGCTCATGAAGGCTTGCAAGGACGGCGTCGTGGAGGAGAAGTACGTTTCGGTCATCACACGCGAGGTTCTGAGCGGTCTCAGCTACCTCCACAAGTCCTCGATCATACATCGCGACCTCAAGGCCGCTAACATCCTTGTCACCTCCACGGGGAAGGTCATGATATGCGACTTCGGTGTCTCTGCGCTCTTGGTCACTGCTTCTAGTAAGCGGAATACCCTTGTCGGTACTCCCCATTGGATGGCGCCCGAAGTTGCGCATGCGTCTGCATACGATACCAAGGCTGATATCTGGAGCTTGGGCATTATGATCTACGAAATGATCAAGGGGAGCGCCCCCAATTCGCACATTGTAGACCAGGCCAAGCTCATCCAACTCATCCCGCGTATGAAGCCACCGAGGTTAGCTGAAGGAGAGGGAACCAAAGAGTTGCGAGATTTTGTGGCAGCATGTTTACGAGAGTCGCCAAGCGACGTGCGTATCCTTGCTCTTGCTCCGTATTCATGGAACTCACGCCGAATGACTACAGAGACTCTCCGCCGATGAGTTATCCAAGACCAAGTGGATCATGTCAATCCGCAAAGTCCCCATCACCATTTTGAAAGACTTGATCCTCCGCTATGATGCTTGGACTAAAGGCGGTGGCGTTCGTGCGAGTATGGCCGCACCTCTCCCGTGGGAGGAAGAAGAGGAACGAGAACGCCAGTATGTACCCGTTGCATATGTCGCTGGATTCCGAAACTATTATCTAATGGGGCTCTCAGTCAGTACGCGGAGACTTCTACCCATGACGAAAACCCATGGGAGTTCGATACAGTGAGAGGGAGATCGACTTCCAGTATTGACACCTTTGAGCCCGATAGCTCACTGCTCACATTATTGGAAGACGAACCAGCAGGCGGACAGTCGACTGTACGACCGCCGCCCATCTCAAACGTCCCTGCTACCTTGCGCAACCTTTTTGACTATGGGGACCCTCCTCCACCAGAACCCTTCCGCATGCCCACGTTTGAGACGCCGTCCGACGACCCACTATTGACGAACCCATCTCTTAACATTTCCACCACCCCTGCACGCGGGCGTAGCCCTTCCAGGGGTTTGGCCACCCCGGAATCTACTCATAGCGAGGACTTACGAACTGCGAAACAATCTAGCTTCGTATTTCCTCCCAAGGCATTGACTCCCCGGTCAAAGTCCTCCGGTGGTGAACAAGATGAGAACGACCTCCCTCCTGTTTCTCCCGTTGAACGGAAACGGGAACGGCTTCCCCCTCTCGGCCCTGGAATTCCGCGGATGCTTGCACCAACCTTGACCGACAGTGACGAAAGGCCCACAATTCCACCATCCAACAAGACCGGCCCGACTTACAGAGAAAAAAGGTCGACCAGCGGCATGCCCGATATCGAAATCCCGGAGCTTTCGGGCGTTGCTGCCGCTGCCGATAGCCCTCCGCCTATTGTTCTATCTTCTTCCTCCCCCGAACAGACGACTGCGAGGCTGCCGCTTATGAGTCGAAAACGGTCGCAGAGTAGCGTTGCTGGACTGTCCTCTTCCCCTGTCCCTTCCGCATCTCGGGAGCGCAACCTCGCTACCCCAGATTTCCGTTTCCCTCCCATTGCACCCAGCCCTCTCAGTCTTGACCGAGATGCTGCTACTGCTTCCCCTACGCCTACCTTCCGACTCCACGGGCACGACCGACGATCACCGACGCATTCCAGCGTCTCTACGATATCCACGATTTCTACCTCCTCTAGCGTCCACCAGACTTCTCAATCCTTGGATGCGTCCATCGTCCCGAAACGCCTCGCCTCGCCAGGGGGGTCTCTCCCAACGCCACCGCCGATTATGCGTGCAAGATCGGCGACCGCGACGACAGAGTCGAGCCCTTTCGCTGCCGCACAAAACTCCATCATAAATCCCAAGACGCCATCCAGGCGACCCAGTCTGAGCCGTCTAGCATCTGCTCCCGCACTCGACATGCCTCTCCGACCGTTTGCTCGAAGTCAAGACCGTAGTGGTAGCCCAGCGGAGTCGACATTCAATCCGTCCACTGGCATGCCTTTACCCGGTCTCCGAGATGTCTTGAAGGTAACGCATACACCTCGTTTCAAATACCTTATCTTACTTTTCCCCCATAGATCCCGACCATCAATTTCGAGCATAAGCAAAGCCACGTAGATTTACTACCTCCGTCACCAGCACCCTATCCCATACCCGCAAGACCCACGAAGCCACCATTACATAGCCTCACCCAGCTAAACTCGACCGCCTCGTCCTCCACGACCTCCCTGAACTCCCTTTCCTCACAACCGAACATGTCCTCTACCGACCTCCGCCTCATGTCTATGTCAATATCCGAGGCATCCTATTCCTCCCATTCGCGCTCCCTCTCCCTCGGCGGCTCGCAGACGCTCACCGCCGTCCCCGCCGATCTGCCCCCGATCCGGCCGCTCGACCTGGGCCCGCTCATGCACTCGCACGAGCTGACGCACGCGGAGCTCGCGCGCACGGTCGACGACCTGCAGAAGTGGATGTCGATCGTCGAGGTCGGGCTCGTGCAGATGCTCGACCGCTCCGCGCAGGACCAGCTCACGATCGAGGAGGAGTCGGAGGAGGTGATCGTGTACGACCGGTACCTACAGGACGAGCTTGGGCCCCTCCCGCCCCCGGACGGTCGGACAGCCGCTTCTACGCCGTATCCTGTGCCTGTTGGGGTCGAGTAGGCTAAGCTTGTGCTGTACATATGTATGTGACGTGGTGGTGTGAAGGGTTTGCGTCAGTTGTTAGCTCGGGCTTGTTCGTTGCTTTCGACTTTGTTGCCGAGGGATTGTGAGCGCTCTGGATGGTTACCAACATTTTTGGCCCGTGCTTTAGAGACATTACTGCATGTACAGTATCACGACCGACTTCCTGCAATTTGTAAGCTTAACTACCTTTGGATGATCACCGCTTTTTACGGTGTCGGTGTTACTGCAGTACAGTATGCCCGACAACTCGTCACAGACTAACGCTGAATCGCTCCTGGATGACCATGCAGAGCGAGGTCATAATATCGGAAACTTTCATAAACACCGAAAGTGCTCTCTAACCTTGTCGGGTCGACATTCTTTGTGGTATCATAGAAATCTAGTGGTGTCTAGTTGTACATATGTACCAAGATTATAATGCAACAGAGCGAATGCGTGGAACAGATGGATGACAAAATAACTTATTTAGATGAACTTGTTCTTCGTGAGGTACTCGGTGATGCGCCGCACGGCCTCGGTCACGTCACACTCGTCCGTCTTGATGTGGACCTCGGGCTTCTCTGGTGCCTCGTATGGCGCCGAAATACCAGTGAAGTCTACATACCCGGGTCCAGGTCGTCAAAACACCTACGGAAAGACAGCATACAGGAGAGAGACGCACCCTTGATCTCGCCGGCACGCGCCTTCTTGTAGAGCCCCTTGGGGTCACGCTGCTCGACGACGCTGAGGGGCGCGTCCACGAAGACCTCGACGAAGGCGAGGCCCGCCTTCTCGTGTAGCTCACGCGCGACCGCCCGGTCCGCCCGGTATGGCGAGATGAACGCGGTGAGGGTGATGCAGCACGAGTCCGCGAAGAGCTTCGAGACCTATTCAGCAGAATGGGACGGGATGGAAGGCCGTGTACGATCCGGCGAAGAACAGTAGAGCATGCCGAATGGGTGAACGGAAGGATGAGATGAATGTGTGGCATGCCGGAGAACGCGCGGGGAATCGGGGAAGGGTACATGAGCAAGCGGTACGGAACGAAGGAGTTGCGGGAGAGACGGAACCCACCTCGCCGATCCTGCGGATGTTCTCGTTGCGCGACTTCTCGTCGAACCCGAGGTCTTTGTTCAGTCCGAAGCGGATGTTGTCCCCGTCGAGCCGGTACGTGAATTTGTGGAGGTGCAGGAGGTGCTGTTCGAGCGCACAGGCGATCGTCGACTGCACCCCGCAGCCCCCACATGCCCACCCCGCAACGGGCACGGCGCACACGATGACATCAGAGGGATATATGAATGTCACGAAGCAGAAGAAGCAGAGAGTACATGTTAGCTTCTCCGCTCGCGGGATGCTGATGCTGATCCGCACGCACCTTCCCGCTTGCGCTCAGCCCCGTGAACCAAATCGTGACCCCCTTCTGGGAGAGCAACGTCGCGCGCTCCTCAGCGTTCACCGAGCCTGCAATGCGCGATCGATCAGCGCTCGCCCACGAACACCACTAGCACAAATACTAGTCGCATCGCCCAAAGACACGAGTGGCCCGCACCTTGGTGGAAAGTGATGTTGGTGGACATCTCCTTAGATCGTTCTTGCGAAACGCGGGATCTGGCGTGCGAGGAGTGGCGAGAGGGGCGAGGATGGCGATCGCAGTGTGTCCGGAGACTGTTTTCGAGGCGGGCGGGCTGCTTGCGCCATGATGGTGTGCGGTCAAGGTGTATATGTACTGCTCTCGCACGTGATGCATTTTGTCGCCAGTCCGCGTCGCGCCCGCCTTGCAGCGAATCGCGCGCGAGACAATTCGCGGGGGCAGCGTTACAGATGATTCAGCTCCCTCTGAATTCCAGATTGCTGCCAGAACTGGATGGGGGGTGGCCAATGGTCGCGCGCTGGTATGTTCAACCGCCGATTAGCAGGGGGGAACACATGGGACAGCGGTGGTTACCAGAGACGTCCTACTGGCTCAGGCGTAGCTCCCGGTTGAGATGTGACAATCAGGCAATGAGACTTTTGGAATGGCTGTTGTCGCCAAGGCATGATTAATGGGTATGTCATACAGGTAAGTAGCTACACGTGCGACGAATGCGGATGTCGTGGTATAACATGCGAAAACGCGGCGGACGGGTCGTGACAGGACATGATACAGAGAAACTGAGAACAGAAGCATACAAAACCACTTTAAACGATCAAGCACTGGGTGTTCGCCCCTTGACCGTTCCGTGCACTAGGGGCAAACGACGAGAAAAGGGCGTGAGGATATGATGGATTGGTGTTGCTTACGGTTGGTGAAACCGCCCGCAGACCCAAAGAATCACCCGTTGAATGGCATCGGTGACCTGCTCCGAGCTCAACGGCTGGTCCACCGGCGGGCAGTGCATGAAGAGCACGGGGGTGCTCTTGATTGGCGTGTTCCGTTCCTTGAACTTCTCCTGCGGGGCGACGAGCCGCTTTGCCTCTGCAAGCGAGCAGTAGAAGATGAAGTCGCACAAGTAGTGACCGGCGTCCATCGACGAGTACACCTGCTGCGGCCGGCCCGCGGAAACAGTCAGTGGGCCAAGCGCACAGGAAGTGTGGAAACAGGGACGCACGTCAATGCCATTCTCCTTCAGGTGCACAATAAGCTTCGGTACATCAATCTCGGTCGAGAGCTCGTCCGCGAAGGTCTCGTAACCCTTGCCGAACCCGCGGTTCGGCGCTGGAGGAATGTCCACAACCTCCGCGCCGCTGGGGGCCATAGGCAACCCCGGGACATCGATAGTTCCCGCCAGCATACGCTCCATGCGGGCGAGCTCGGCCTCTGCGTCGTTTCCGATCGTGTCCTTTGGTAGATGAACGATGGGTGCGTACTCTCCGTCACCGTCCTTCATGCGGTATCCGTTCTTATGGCCTATCCTTTCGATACGGAGGGGACCACGTCCAGCAACTCCCACGTGGAAGATAAAGTCGTATCCGTTGGCCGGGGGCGGGGGAATGGCAAAGCTGGGATCATTTGGACTGGGGAGGACAGGCGGCCGACCGTGGAGGCCAGGAACAGTGCCGAGGACCGCCTGGTAGGAGACAGGGATCTCGAGAGCAGTGATGTGGATCTGCTGTGGGCGGCGGAGCAATTCCTCCATCTCGTCGGTGACGATCGCATTTTCGGTGTGCAGGAGAAGTTCCGCGGGAGGGTCTTTGTAGAGGATAGTATTGTGGAGGGATTTGACGGCTAGCCAGGATGGGTTTTCGGCGTATCTGCCCCAAGGCTTTGTAACAGGCGAGGAGGAGGAGGAGGATAGGGTTCCGGTGCTATAAGTTTGAGAGGATCAAGGACTAAGGATACTAGCAACGCACACCAAAGCCAGTTACGAGGACACGGAGCGCGTTGGGGTCGATTCCGTCGGTGGCCGGGACAATAGGCGGCATGGTCACGCTATTGGAGAACGGTGGAAGGAGGACGACAAGACGGAGTGTAAAGGTCGGCGGCCGTCAGGAGAGAGGGCGAGAAGAAGACAAGGGAGAAGGGGAGTTATGTAAAGCGGAAGGGGACTTGGTCGGGGACCGGGACGGAGGAAAGACGGAGTTGAGACAGGCTCAGACGATCGATGCAGTGGCAGGACGGGCACGACCCACCCCAAATGTCCACGAACTCAATCTGCTCCACATCTCGGCCACACTCCCTCTCACCCCCATCCCATGACCCTCTGACCCTACAATCTCCGCCACTCGCGACTTCCATCCAAAACGCGCACAGTTGTCCGCCTTTCGTTCGCCAGGGACTGAGAATGGGATCTTGACTACTTGCTTCTTGGCTCCCATGCGCACAACGCGGGTAGCGCGGACCACGGCTTATCATTCACGTCAAGGTTGTGTGAGCGAGACGAGGACTTGGCTACGCAACCGAGCCGACGGCGACCTGGTGTGATCCCGCAGCCACTGAGGAGAAATATTCGAGTGAAGGAGAAATTCGAGCCAACGGTTGCTTGCCCAAGCTTCGCTCAACCGGTAATAAGCGCCCGAGCGACATGGAAGCACGTGACTGACGCGTCGTCGAGAGGCGACCACCGTGTTTCGCTGCTCTCCTTTCCATCATCCTGCGTCTGTCCTCGCTGTGCGCCTGTCTAGTCCTGGTAGGAAGATGAGTGTAGATAGGAGCAAAGCGGGTACGTTGCGCATATACCTCCGAGAGGATTGTATAAGGAAGACTAATGATCCTTCTCGGACGCGTCCGTCGTCTCAGTCACTTGGTACGATTTCACTTCCATGACCTGACTCATTATATGCGCTGACCTTTCTGCGTCCATTCAAGCCCGGTATGCTCCAAGTCTGTTTTGGAACGAGATATCAACGCGCACCTCGACAATAACTGTTTAGACGAAGTTCGACCCCCAGCGACGTTCTCAAGTACACAGAAGGGCAAAATGTCGCAAGCGTCGATTACTACCCTCTTCACACCCTCAGGCAGGAGTCAGCATGCTAGTACAGGAGCATCCCATGCGGCCTCCTCTTCCAAAGCCGCGCATACTCGAAAGCATAGCGAGCTCGAAGACGCGTTTGCCCCGGAAGCCACCCCACTCAAGCGCCCCAGAGTGACTGTTTCCTCTCGGTTGCAGTCCGTCGCGCCATTGGCGGAACGCCTCCGACCACGCACGCTGAATGAATTCGTCGGCCAGCCTCACCTGACCGAGCATGACTCGTTGTTAATGAGCCATCTCGATCGTGGAGCTACGGGTAGCATCATCTTTTGGGGACCACCTGGGTACGTTCCCTCCTCGTGTTTCCCGCATATCGCCAACCTCTGACTTTCCCCTTGGCAATCAGATGCGGCAAGACAACGCTTGCGCGATTGTTGGCGACTCACACCGATGCGGTATTCAAGGAGCTAAGTGCAACTGATTCCGGCATCGGCGACGTGCGGAAGGTCGTGGAGGAGGCGAAAAACCTTCTTGCCCTTACAGGGAGGTAATCGCCTATTTGCCCGTTCACCCGACATGTGTCTGAATGTGCATGTGCTGCTTTCAGAAGGACCGTGCTGTTCCTAGATGAGGTCCACAGGTTCAACAAAGCTCAGCAGGTTCGGGAGCCCTGGCCTTTGAATACGGTCGTGCCTACTTACCCTTAGGACAGGACATCTTTCTTCCCTTCTTGGAACAAGGTCACTTGCAGGTATCGCACTTCTGATAATTGACTGTATACTTCTGCGCGCTGACTTGGCGTTACTTCTCCAACAGCTGATAGGGGCGACGACGGAAAACCCATCCTTCCGTTTAACGAGCGCGCTGCTCAGTCGTTGTCGGTAAGCGAGACCGCCGTGTGGGTCATCCGATGAATTAATTTCTTCGCACGCAGCGTGTTCATACTCGAACGACTTAGCGACAAGGACATCAAGAAGATCCTCACGCAGGCTGTCGAGCGCGTGTCGGAGACAGATGATTCGGCCAGTGCTTCTCACAGTGCTTTGCCCACGAGTTCTCCGAACGAGGTGCTCGTCGACGACGACGACGACAATACAAGTGATGTTGCAAGCTCGCAGCCGGACATCGAGGAACCGCTCACGCATCCGACTTCGACGCAAGGCTCGACAGCTTCAGCAGGATTCTCTCATGCTGCAAAGCCTAGCATTGATTTACCCAACTACCCTCAACTCACGCCGAAGGTCCTCTCTTCGATCGTTGCTCTTTCATGTGGCGACGCACGGACGGCGTTGTCACTCATCGAGCTTGTCCTATCTGCGCCCACAAGTTCCGACGAGACGAAGCTCCTCGCCGCGCTGCGCCGCTCAGTGGCCACCGCCTATGACCGCACCGGAGATAGCCACTACGACATGATCTCTGCGCTCCACAAGTGCGTGCGCGGAAGCCAGGGGAGCGCAGCGCTGTACTGGCTCGCACGGATGCTCACGGCGGGCGAGGACCCCTTATACGTCGCACGCCGAATGGTTGTATGCGCAAGCGAAGATATCGGACTCGCGGATAACCACGCGCTTCCTCTGGTAACTGTCGTATGCTCATGGTTCCTAGTGCGTAGCCTCCAGCTGACCGCGCTTTCAGGCGATGGCGACATACCAGGCATGCCAGGTTATCGGCATGCCGGAGTGCCGCATCAACTTGGCGCACCTTGTCTCCTACTTATCCGAAGCACCGAAGTCGACGCGCTCATACGAAGCCTACGAGCGCGCAGAAGAGGCGGCTAAACTCGATCCGTCGATACCTGTCCCGCTCCCGATGCGCAATGCGCCGACGAGACTGATGAAGGAGCTTGGCTATGCGCGGGGCTACAAGTATAACCCGGACTATTTGTGCGTATCCAATACCTTCAGTGTTGCTTCTGCCAGAGTTCTGTGATCTGACTTGAAGTGATCATTATGATGCAGGCATCCTGTTACCAATGAATATATGCCTATTCAGTTCTGTCATGATGAATTTCTGCGAAAGGAGGGTGACATGACTGGCAAGACATGGGATGAAGATGCATTGCGGCAATGGGTGTTTGAGGAGAATGGTGGACAACCTTGGTTGGGGCAGCCATCTGAGGTTGATCAAATTGGAGGAAAGTGATCCCAATGATGTTCCAAGTTCTGGGGCATTGTTCTTTGGCTGTTCACATCCATCTTTGCAAGTTTTGCTCTGCTCATCTTGATTTTGCTATCTTGCTATGTTTATCATGTTACCCTTGAATTTGCTATGACCCAGTGCAAAAATTGTATACTATGTGACTAGAAACATATTCATAATTTACAATCTTAAGATGAAGTCCCAAGAGAAAGTGATCCAAATCCTATAACTACTTCCAGACATAACCTTTGCAATTGGTTGTCCCACACTGACATGTGACATAAACTGCACCATCCTTTGATGGGTCCTATCCACCAGAATCAGGCACAGGTTGCAAATTGCAAAAGCACAAACACATACCACTGGGTCATCACTTGCTCCATTGTAATCAAAGCACAACTCTTCATATGGCTCCACATCCCGGATTGTGAATATGGTGAGAAGAGGTTTGTCAATGTTGGACTCGTTGATGTATCCTGGAACAATAGCACAGTTGGGATCACAGCTGTGATTCTGGATAAAGTAAAGATGTGTAAGCATTACAATCTTGTCACCAGCATATAAACACACCAAGTAGCGGGTGAACTATTGATTATATTAGCCTACTAGAGTCACAGTGATTGAACTCCAAAATGAGCTTACATTGCCAGCATGGTATGCATCAACAGTATACTTGACAGGGTTATCTTTACCCTTGTTGATGTGGTAGAAGTCCAAATCAAACAGATAGGTCCTCCCAAAACTATTGTAGAGCCTAGAACAAAACAGGTAACTTCTCCTGCTTATCTCAAAAATACAAAGTGACTTACAGTCCTCTCTTCTCCCCTTCTTCATCTGTGAGATACTCCCCAGCATACACACCAATGAAGCTCATGCCTGGAATTTTCTTAGGACCAGCAAATATCCCTATAAGAAGGTAAGAATCACAAAACATATCGAAGTAACAAACATTTACCCCAACCCTTGCTTGCAGTCTTCCGGATTGCAATCTCATACCGCCTTCCATGTTGTATAACCTACAAGCCAATAAGTTTGCATATACTCATTCAATGAATAAGATTAACATACTCGGTTTGGGCAATCATCGGAGCAACCACAGTTGATGTTGCATTCAAAGATCGGATATTCATGACTTATCAACTTCCCCTTCTGATACAAGAAACCGGCTAGTTTGTCGCACTGTTCCTTTTGTCGCTGGACACAGGTACATGTCTTCGAATTTGGGTTGCATGCACCAACGCAACCACAACCCTTGAGCGCATCGAAGTCTGGTCTTGGAACTTCCGTGCTATGCCACATCAAGTTGGAATAGTAGAACTCCATCGGCGGCGTTGGCTCGTCATCAACGTCGTTGGTGACACGGATGGGGGGAGCATTGGGTTCATCCTCCGCGGTATTGGCAGCGATCTCCGCCTCGAATATGGCTTGCAAATTGCTAGCATGCCGCGCCGAAGGGGGAAGCGCATTGAGGCGGTCATGAAGGTCATGGGGAATGTTCTCGGCCGATTGAGTGACAGGTGCAAATTCCTTCGCCATTCGCTGTTGGTCTTTCTTCCAAGACAGTGACTCAAAACCGGCTGCCTCGAAGGCTCGTGAATACCGGGTGCGAAATCGAGAGATCCCACCTTGCGAAGCGATGTCATCGTCACTAGAGGTACGAATGGCGATGCGCTCGCGTCTACGCAGATGAGGACGAGGTAGGTCTTCAGGTTCCATCGATGAACTGGCAGAGCTCGATGAGAGGCGTGCGGATCGTCGAAGGCCGAAAGATGCTTCAGAAGATGCTTGGCTCCGAGTTCTTCGGCTGGCAATAGAACGAATGGGAAATTCATCCTCATCGGGAACCTTGCATGCCACTGAGCTGCAGTCTCATTGACAAACGCAAAATCTACGCACCTCGGCTTCGGGAGATTCTTCTGGCGTGGTGCTCGGGTAGGTAAGACTGTGGCATTCCTCTTCTTCCGAGGCATCCGTGTGCGGAGAGGCTGAGTGCGGGGGACTCTCCACATCGCCAGAAGGCATCGTCGGGGACAATGGAGGAACACCTGCAGAGGTAGATAGTCCGGAGTCCACAACCATCCCATCCTCGGGTACTGGAGCGGGAGGAGCCGTGGGTGTTCGGGAGGGGTCTAGGCTTCCCGATGTAGCGGACTGTGTAGCCCGCACGGTCCGCATAACCTGGGGCCGGCGGGGCAAGACAAGCTTCTGAAAGGTGGCAGAGGCAGGAGGTACCGAGGATGCGTTATCCCGAGATGTACCAGGATCTCGGACAACAGGTATACTGGTGGTAGCGGAAGGCTGCATTGCTTGCGCCAATGGAGTAGATTTAAGAACATCCGGCGCGCTGACTCTCCGGACGTTCCGTGGGAGGGGAGGAATGGAGAGCTTGATAGGAATCTTAACGGGGGATGAGTGATTGAGCTGTGGGGTGCGCAGATGAACTTTCCGGTCCTTCCGAATACTACTGAAATCTATTGTCCTTACGGTTGAAGGCGTGCTTGGTGGCAGGGATGCGACTGCTTTTTCAGCTGTCAAAAATGATGCGGATGGTGCAACCGCTTTTCACGCTGAGAACTTTTACAAGAATGTTATTAAACGAGTACTTACCTGATGAAGCCGAAAGCGGGTCATTCGTGCGCGACGTTGACACTGGCTTGTCAACCGGCTTCCGGGGAGAAATCCCCCCTCGATCATCATCTGACTTCTCGAAGGTCAAATCAATCACATTCCTGCGCGCGTTCTCGTTTGCCGCGTTTCTGATAATTTGCGAAAGCGTCGGACCCAGTGGTGTGAATGGAGGGTCATCTGCAGGTGGTGTATCACTTCGCCCATCAGTAGCACGAGACTCCTGAAATAAAATGTCTGGTTGAACTTTTGTGGTCCCCAAACAAAGGAATTTATGCACCTCAGTAATCACCGCCTCCGTAGGGGTTTGTCCTTCTCCAGCAACCGCACGCGCTTTCGGCAACTCAACTAGTGGTTGTTGTAGAACACCAGATTGCACTCCAGGTGCCTCAGTAGAGGTGATCCCTTGCAGAGTAGGGTCTATGGGGATGTTGACATGAGGTTCCTGCGGTGGTAGCAAAGGCAAAGATGAGGTGATCTTCTCCTGGCCGACATCATCCTGGGAAGTATCCGGTACATTTGCCGTTGGGGATGTGGCCTTCAGAGATTCTTGACGTGGTTCTCCGAGACAGACTGTGGCAGCGGTCGGCATGGTCGGAGAACTTGCCAAGCTAGTAGCCAGAGGAGAGCGGGGAGCGGGCGAGTTAGAGAGGCGAGACCGTCTCTTCTGGGATAATCGATTGTGGTGAAACCACCCAGTCGGCCCACCGTGCGCGGCCCCATGCATCTTCCAAGGCGAGCGGTCAGTCGGTTTCAGTGAACGCTTTCTTGGGGCTGATCCGGGGGAGCCTACCAGAAGAGACCTTCAGTGTTTTATGACTCGGAATTGGTACATATACTTACCCGGGGTGCTGATGGTAGAGCTAGATGGCGAGCTAATGCCCGAAATACCCATGGTGAGATCAGTGGAGTCAGAAGAGCACTCCGTTATCGCCAGGCCCTGCAATCCTGGGTCCAATACGCAGGAGACTGGACTGGCTGTTTCCGCCCGCAAACTTGCAACTGCAGTGGGAGACGAAGTTGTACACAGGGATAGAGTAGGTCCGTCCAATTGAGCTGCCTCTGGATGTCGCGGGACTTGAGAGATTCGTGCTGCAGCGCCACCAAGTGTTGAATTATCATCATGAAGGGCTGCTTCAGCTCCTACAAGAAGTTCTGGTTCCGTGTTTCTTGCTTCTGGCTGGTTCTCACTGATAGTAACCGATATCTCGCTGGGCGGGTCGACTGTAGGCGGTACGTTGGGTGCCAGCTCTTGAATTAGTTCGGGAAGCTTCGACAGTTCTCCAGACGCTACCGCAGCGTGTTCAGACATATCAACATCCTCTATAGGAGGGGGTGTTGGAAGCGGTGATGCACGCCGTTCTTGGGATGTCGAAGGACTCGCAAGCATACGATCATCAAACGGATCCGCTCGGCTCCATAATACAGGGGACAATGGCGGCGATGGCTTGCACTCGAGAAGAGGAGAAGCCGGAGCTGGTAACGGTACTTGTCGCTGTTCAGGGGATGGATCCTTTTGCTGAACCGATGCCGGGTTCCCCTTCGCAGCTGGGATTCTCGCAGGCGAACTGTCGTCGTCGTCGGAAGAGTCCAAAACGAGGGCGCCGTCAGTATCCACCCTGTAGCCGGGTTTTGAAGGGCCAGACTTTGAGGACTCCGGCTTGCTTTTTCGACGAGGAAGCTCTCTTCCTGACTTGGGCTTGATTTCCAGCTTAGGCGGCCGCGGCGGAGGTTCCTCATCGCTGTCAATAATTTCGATTACCTCACGAGGCGGTGGTACAGCAGGAGATGCCCGACGGTTTCCCCGTGAGATCGCTGAGGCAGGAATGATTAGGTGAATATATGCACATTCCCCACAAAATCAAACACGTACTTGGCACTTCTGATAGCTCCTGAGTAAGGTCAACCACATCGTCAGATGCGATCACCGACTTGCGCCGTTGGTCGGGTGTCGGTTGAGTGGCGCTTCCGGAAGTTGATGACTTGCGGTTTGCTCTTGAAGGTCCAGCGACAGGACCTGGAGTTCAATATCAACGGCAATTCAAAGCGCAGTTATGGTATAGATCTCACCCCTAGCACTCGCTGATTGAGCCGAAGCCCTGGCCACACGCGCCTGAGCCTGAGACAATGGAGTTGGGGGCTTTCCTAGAGAAGAAGAAGATCCGCCATTTCTCTGTTGCTTATCCGCAGGTTGGTGGTTTAGGGACTCCGCAGCGGGTCGCCCTTTCTGGGACACAGACGGGCCAGCAATCGTCACTCGCCGATGAGACCCGGCAGTCGCGTTCGAAAGAGGTGCCTTGCCCAAATGCCTCTGGTGAGTGGCGTTTCCGCGCTGGCTGGGCGACAGTAATACTTTTTGCGAGAGCGAGTCGCCCTGGAGGCCACGCTTCCTCTTCTTTGGTCGTTCTTCCTCTTCGTCGGAACCGGAATGCGGACGTCTTGTACGCGACGGGGATGGCGGTCTCTGAGGGGCTTTTTGAAGTATATGCAGCTGAAGTGAACCACGAATGGGAGGTCCAGACGTACCTGAACTAGACGGCTGTGTCCCGTAATTCCCGCTAGGTCTCTCACCCCCGCGATTACGAACCGAACTTGGTCCTGGTACCGGAGGCGGAGGCATGCGACGCGAGGGCGGTGCGGGTTGGGGAGGAGGGGTGTGGTCGAGTTCGTCCGCTGCGGCTCCCTGTGAGCTTCCCAAAAGTTCGTCGTCGGACAGTGCGCCTGAGCTTGCGGAGGGTTCTGAAAGAAGAAATGGTCAGCCACGGGACCAGTTATACGTCTCATCATGTGGCATAGGGCTTACCTCTCAAGAATGTCCAGGCTGGGATTGACACGCCGCGCATGACATCAAGATAGAACCCACAAGTCGTTCCAGTCCGTTCTCTCGCCGGGGAACTTTGATCGTAGTGGTCAAGCGACAGTGGTCTAGGCGTGAGTAGACATATTTGTGGGTGTAAGGGACAATGTAGGTGACGACAAAGCGGCCAGGCCCGAGCTCCGAGAACGAGCGCAACATTGTCTACGGATCACGTGTTGAACGGGCGCCCCAAGCGCGGACCCTTCTTGGCTGGGCTCTCCGTCTATCCCCTCTGGTTCTTTTCGCAGTCTCCCTCTCACTGTTCGCTTTTCTCAGCTCGTTCTGCCACTCTAAACTTTGCCAAAATGCCCCCAATGTCCTTAATCGGCCAGGTGACAAAGGTCGGGTACATGAACAAGACCGCGACCGTCACCGTTTCCCGGTTCATCTACCATGCTAGGACTGGCAAGGTACGTCAATCGTCCTTATTTATGTCTTTCTCTGCGCCTCTGAAGCCGCTGCTCACTTTTTATGAAATATTTTAGCGGATGGAACGTAGTAAGAAGTACCTCACCCATGACGAGACGAACCGTAGGTTTCTCGTACCTTTTTATGTACCGTGCATTTGCGCATTCAACCAAATACTTATCCATGCGCAGAGCTGAGACTCCATGATACGGTGTCTATCCGGAATTGCCCACCGATCTCCGCACGAAAACGGTTCATGCTGGACAAAGTCCTCAAGTCGCCCGAGCGCGCCCGCGAGGAGCTCCATGCTCGGCAGGCATCCGAAGCTGCTGCACGGTTACAGGTCGAGCAGGTCGACGCGGCAGCGACGGAGAACACTGCATGATACATGATGCATGTTGGATTGGACTCGGCGCTGGATCCCGTACAATACTATTAACGTCCGCCCTACCGCGGTAATCGACGAAACCTCTCAAGCTCAAGATCGCAGGGGAGGAGATAAAAGGGAGCACAAGGAGGGAGTGGCGTTTCATGCGGCTGCAGGTTGCTGTTGTTGGAGCGCGGTTTGGATCCCGACAAGCTGAGGTGGACGGTGAGGCGAGGGCAGGTTAGGTGGCGACGAGACGTACCTCGGTTTTCTTTTGCTCAGACTTTTCGCCCAAATCCTTTAGCTGTCCTTCTACCCGTTTTCTGCGTCGCTGTGTGCCTGTGAACGCTAGATGACGAACGCAACACCACTCACATTTCACCCCGGATGAAGTCTAAGCGAGTGTCGACGTTCTGTTTCGCTTCTGCCTGGTCCTGCTGGACGAGTACGGGACCAACTAATTTGTACACCGTGTTTTCCGCTGTCAGTGCTGCGAATTCCTATGGTATTATGTGATGGGTAAGTCGGCATGGCTCAAGACCATCAGCAGACGGACCTTCTTAACGAGTTCATTTTCGGAGAGCTGAGCTTCGAGCTTCTGGCGAGCATCGACGGCCAGCGAGAGATCATTTTGGATCTTCTGAAAGTCGGTCGACACAACCTGGAACCGTTCTTGGAGTGCTGCTGCCATCGCGTTTACCGTGTCTTCCCTACGGTGCGTCCTCGACCGTCCTTCTCCAAGTCGCGTCCTCAGCCACTTTTCCAAATCAGGCAGTGATGAGCAAACACAGGCAAGCAGCTGCTCCGGCCCGGCCCGAGGAAATCTGCAGGCCCACTCGACTCGGAAACCCCGGCCTTGTCTCCCTTCCCATCCTATTCTTTGCGTCCCGGGCTGTCAGAAGCGATGGAGAACTCTCCCACTGCTCTCTTTGACTCGTATGAATCCGATTTCAAGGACCTCGTTCGCAGCATCCGGGAGAAACTCGAGGCCGATGTCGAGGATGTCCGTGGCGAACAACGCAAGGCCGCATTACGGAGGGTCGAGATGGAGCTTGACGAAGCAGAGGAAATGGTTCGTATCCTACATTCTTGGATTTGTCTGTCGGTCCACAGCCCCATCCCTGAATTCCAGTACTGACCCTTTCCGCCCCTAGGTCTCTCAAATGGAGATAGAGATCCAAGGAATTCCCCAATCCCTCCGACCTTCATATCAGACGCGCATAAGGGCTTGCAAATCCGACCTCACTCGCTATAAGACGCTTTCTAAAGATGTTCGCACTCAATTGTCGCGCTCAGAACTCCTCGCTCGTCCCGGCGTGGCCACATCAACATCGGACGAGCCGTACGGTACGTCAAGCGACCGTACACGCCTCCTCGCAGGCACTGCGCTGCTTGAGGACGGGAGTCGGCGGCTACTCGACAGCCAGCGAATTGCGCTCGAGACAGAGGAACAAGGTGCAGACATCCTACGGAGTCTACGCGGTCAACGAGAGCAGATCCAGAATGCGAGGGACACGGTACGTGCTTCGTTATCACGCTGTCGCCCAATACCTTCGCCCATCTCCGTCCCCTTCCGTTGTCTCTCTTTCTTATTTACAACAAGCCGGCGAGACTATGACTAACCTTCACCTTGTGTCGCCCATCTCCAGCTACAACGGGCCGATACCTCCGTCGACCGCGCCTCCGGGACGCTCAAGAAGATGATTCAGCGGTACGTCTTCCCCCTTCCCCAGTAGCACCCCTGCCTTGTTCATCGACCACGACAGATGGATCTAACGCTAATCGTTACACGTTTGGATCCTTTGACCCATTCGCCCGGCGCATTTTCTAGGATGTACCGGCAACGTGTCGCCACTGCTGCCATCATCGTCGTCCTAGTCGTCCTCATACTCGTCGTCCTATACTTCAAGCTCGTCCGCTGAAAGACCGTCCGACTTCAACTCGGTATTATTATAGAACTCTTCAGGCTTCCTATGCGCATACTAGACCCAGGCCCTCGATGGCATGCAAGGTGCACCAGAGATTCCCGTTTGGACAAGGGGCGCCCTCAAATTCGTGGCTGGTGCGAGGCTGCCAGAGGAACAAGCATACTTTTTCTCTGGTAAAGGTTTCCCAGAGTGATACAGCTAATAAGGGGACTTGGCTCTCGTTCATCATGGAGCTCGAGCCTTCCACCCTTGGAGACAGGACGATTAGATTTGCTTTTGAGCAAACTTGAGGGTTTTCTGGGTCGGGACGACACGGGAGTTCACCCAGCCATAGCCCGTTAACGCTACATAAGCAGTTATACGATAGCCAATCTGTTCTGAGATGTGTTAACATACACATCGCGCAAGCCGTATATATGCCTTGTTTGGTCCTTGTCTAGATGGATCCAAAAAATCATGGAGAAAACGAAAACAAAATAACGTGCATTCTCGAGGTACTACATATCAAAGGCATATGGGCAGTATTTGTACACATCTCGTGGATTCTATCAAACCCACGCCTCCATACTGCAAAGCCTCACCCTTGCCAGACAGCGGGCCCTGTAAGCAGCGAACGTGAGCATGCACTGGGCTTTCATACATTCAATACTAACGTACCGGGGATGGTGTAGTTGGTGACGCCCTGCATGTACGCGTATAAGGCAACGGGAACTGATGATCGGAGGAGATACGCACAGGCTGAGAGTAGACGTCGATGCCAACGCCCGGGTCGGACATGCTGTATGCACCGGGGAACTTGACGAGGTACGAACCCGAGGGCTGAGCAGTGCCAGAGCCCTAGGTTCGGAGGGATAGTGAGACATTGTAACTTGCATTCGAGCCACCGAAAGGGAACTCACGGTAATTATCAGCTGCGCGCACTCAGGGTAGAACTGCGGCTGGTCCGACGTGTGGATTGCGAGGAGCTGTTGAGACTGTTAGCAGGAGATTCTTGACGAGGATTCAGGAAATCCTGGATCACGATACCTCGTGGCGGATGAAGTACTCGCCGGGCGCGAGAGAAGCGGGGATGGTGGTGGTCCAGCTATAAACGGTCCGTATGACTAGGCAACATATTGTGGTTAACAAGGAGGTACAGACCTGCTGTTGTCCGCAACGAGCTCGCCCTGGCCCCATAGGCCAGTGGGGAGGTCACCGGAGATTAGACCAGCCTCGTCGATCTTAAACTGAATACGATCGGGATGTTGAGGAATGTGGTCGCTTTACGGTAGAATGGATGTCCGACACTTACCCACTCAAGGGCAGAAGTGGTGGCCGACGTGCATGCACCGTTGCAGTTCGCCATGTAGACCATGACCGGACCGATGGTGTGGGGCCATTGGCTGTTTCATCGCATAGCGCCGTCAACAAACTAGCTGTTCGTTGGCGTTGCATTTGCGAATACTCACTTCCAGTAGGCGACGACCTCCGAGCCAGCAGGGACGGTGGCAGAAAGTTGGCCGGAGCCCAGGTTGGCGCCGTTGGTGTTGCAGGAGAGGAATGAGTCGGTCGGGTCCGTGAGCGGGTTGTAGGTGTCCCACTCGCGTTGGATGCTAGTCTGGCCGGTCGGCGAGTTGTACGCCTTGAAGCTGTAGCAAGCACGATCCGGTAAATAATGGTTGGTTGGAAATTGGAGCAAACTCACCCCTCATAGGTCTGGCCGTTGATGGAGTAGCTGAGGACCCCACCGTGCGCAGCGGCCTGGGTTGCACCAAGGGCGAGAGCAGCGAGCGCGGCAGCGGCAAACATGTCAAGAGCCGGATGGTTGTCGGTGTGGGCAATCGAGTGCACGGAGGCGTTGCGACCATCGAGGTGGGTTTATATGCGCGAGAAAAATATTAGAAACATCTGTCTGCCGGTTGGTGACCTCGCCTTAGTTTATGCATATGTGCGACGTTGTTCCGTCGCGCAGTCTCTGGAAGATATATGGGACCTACTTCGGATTCAACGAAGGTGCTTCTGTAGCGCATGGCAACAGCGTAGCATCACGAGCAGGCAAGATTCTCAAGACAGACGAGGTAGGTTAGTCAGCTAGCCCATTATTCCAATGTACTATGTAAACTTACAAGGCCAGAAAAGAGTTGGGGAAGCAGGGCTGTCGTTATCACGGTCGGCGAAGCATGATGCTACTGGGAAATCCAGCTGGGCAAGTGAATGCGGAAGCTCGAGCTAAAAACGGGCTTGAAGGATGTCTTGCCCTGCCGTGGAGCGTGGATCGGGTGTCGCTCGGATATTTGTTGCGGAAAGACAGTAGTCACTGAACCAATGCGACATTGAGCACAAGTCGAACGTACATCATCCATCCACACACCCTCGAGCACACATGACCGCCATCTGTGTATGTCACGTACGTATTCTCGTGGGCAGAGAGCCAAACAGGCGAGGTACGACACTAGTCGTCTTCGATGATGGTTATTCGCGGCGCACCCACGACCGGTAGTGAGGCCGCATCGGGGTCGGCAGAGGCGAACGTCGACGCTGCGGGCATCGGACCGACGTCGTCTTCATCCTCTTCGTCGCTGCCCTCCTCGCCTGGGCGCCGGAACACGAGCTCCTTCCCGCTGACAAGTCGCCGTTTCTTGAGCGGTGCCGACGGCTGGTCTCCACTTGTCCCCGAACCTGCACCGGCCGCGGAGTCTTTCACTCCTCCATTCTCCGCACCTTTCCCTTTCGCGCGCTCTTTCTTCTTCTGCCGCTTTGCCCTGTTCTTCGCCGTCTTCGCCTCCGCTGCGTCCTCCCACTCCCGCTTTTTCTTCTCGAACTCGGCAATCTCGGTCTCCTGAGGGATAGGGAAGAAAAGGAGCCGTCAGCCGGTTCAGCACCCGCCACAGTGTTGGGAGGGAGGGGGGTACCTTCTGCGCCTGGTCCTCCATGATCTTCAGCCTCTCATACTCCCTGCGTCTGCTTGCTTTGTAGACATGGAACTCCCCACTTCCCGCGCCTGCGCTTGAACCCTGGACATTCTTCATCATCTCGCGTGCAGGTCTGATGGTCTTGTCCTTCGGCGCGGTGGGGATGTGAGCAGGTTTCGAGGGATCCTTGAGCAGCTTCTCAAGCTGCGCCCTCTGTCTTTCAAGGGGTGTAGAGGCATGTCGGCTATTTGATCCGCTCGGCGCAGGAGAGGGTGAATGTGCAGGTGAGGCAGACATGACTAGACGAAGGACGAAGCTAAGTTGTGGTAAAATGGTACAACTTGAACGTTTGAACGCCGAGCGGCGTGGTTTCACCGGCGCTACAGTACATAGTCTAGCGCTCCAGCGGCCCGCTGTCAAGTATGCAACCGTTCCAACGCTTTGTGGTCAGTGATCATCGTGCTGGACCAATCCTCCTCTAGTCAAAAGGTTGAGAGACAAGAGACAGTTGCAGGCCAACGAAGCACAGCATGATAGGCATCGCCCCACGTTTGGCGAAATCCGTGAATAGCTGCATAATACAAGGAGCATAGGACGCAACATGCGACTGGAGAGCTACCGTAATGAGACTGGGGCAAGGGAAAATGTCATGTGGGGCGATCGCTACACAACTGAAATTACATGCGGTCAGAGTATGGATGAGAAGATGGAGGAAGAAGGACATACGTAGGACAGCATTTATGCAGCCGTCATTCTCGGGGTTATTGGTAATCTGCGCATACTTTCCAAACACGACTTTCCCGCCCGCGGTGACCATGCCCAGTTCGGAGACGTTGACCTCGATGATGGTACCTTTGGTGAGTACACCCAGTTGTGTATACATTGGCGATTGAGGGTTTTTCCTGACGCCAAGGATTTGCAACTGGAACGTTGCTTTGAGGTCGGCTGAAGGATAGCGGATTTAGGAGGTTCACGTAGGACTACAAGAGCTGACATACGATGTGTAACATTGGCCTTTTTGTACCGCAATGCCATCGGGCGAACGAACCTCTCCATCTTCACCGGTTTCCGGGTGAACCCCTCCCCAACGAATGTCGCCTTCGTCACCATCCGCTTCCACGCCTTCTTCTTGCTCTTCCCCGTGCGCATCACCTTGAATGCCTCATCTTCTGCAATACCTCTGACCTTGGGTAGTGGTACAGCGTATTTGGCCGCCTTGTCCTTCCGCTTCTCCTTGATTGCGGTAGACAATGCCTTCGCATCCTTCTGTCCTTCACGATCGAGCAGGTATGTCGGGAGAGCACCTTCAGGCGCAGATGATGAGTCCTTTTGTTTAACATTGCGTTCATCGTGTGCCTTGAGGGTCTTCTTCATCTGCACCTTCTCGGCATGACGCTTAGCATGGAGGAGTTTCGCTTTCAGACCGAAGGCTTTTTGAGCGGTTGCAGATGCGCGGTGGACAGCACGGGCCTCGCGTTTCCGCCTGAAGTAGCACCGTGAGTACTGAATGACAGGGGGTAAGGAACATAACGACCCACTTCCGCTCGAAATAATCTAACCGGCGACCATGTCGCTTGATGTGTTCCTCGATGTACTCGTTCTATTGGAAGGGTAAGGAGAGGTCTTCAACATGTCCACGAGGCAACATCACCTGAGGCTATATATGGGCGATAAGCATTAGCACAGACTGGATGGCCCACCAGATCAGTAGACATACCATCGCGAATTGGGTGAGGGAGGAGGAAAACCTGGCGGTAAGTTAGAGAGCAGAACTGGGCGCTTGGACGAACACGCTGAAAAGTCTGCGCACGTGACGACAGGTGGCTACTCTGGTCCACGTCTCGCGCAGTCAAACACACAAACGTGGACTCTGGACTGGCCATTCTTACCTCGTACTCTCCTTACACCCGCCTAATCCTCCAACTCATTACCTTCCCTACGTACGAAGGCGTTCGCGACGATGTGGCAAGACAACAACGCGGCGGCATACGGCGCATCGTCCTCTCAGTACTACCCCCAACAGCATGTCGCACCTCAGCCAGGCGTACCACTCCAGTTCTATGCTCCCAGTCCAGTCGGCAGCACCTTCTACTCAGGCTCGCGGTCTAGTTTGGAGGGACACATGAATGCGCAGGGGTCAATACAGCAGGGTGGCGGCGCATACACAGGGAACATTCAGCCGGCGGGAGGATGGTGGACGGCGTTTGGAACTGGAGGCTTTGAGGGAGAGCCACCGCTATTAGAAGGTGCGTGTGCCGGATGCCTTAAACCTTGCGGCGTGTTCAATATTGCAATATAGAACTTGGCATCAACTTCTCCCACATACGAGCCAAGTCGCTCGCTGTGTTAAATCCGCTACGACTTGTGGATGAGCACATTATGGACGATGCAGATCTCGCAGGACCGCTGCTGTTCGTCTTCTGCTTCGGCACCTTCTTGCTATTCGTACGTTATGCCTTCGAATGCTTGTGCGTATATGCTCACGTGCGACATGCTGTATTCAGTCCGGAAAGCCACAGTTTGGATACATCTACGGCGTCGGCGTCCTTGGCTCACTATCCATCTATACCCTCCTTAATCTCATGTCAGAAAAGGGCATCGATGCCTACCGCGTTGTCTCTGTCCTCGGCTATTGTCTCCTCCCCATGGTTGCCGTCGGAGCTCTCAGTGTCATCGTTACGCTCGAGTAAGTCTTCTTCACGGATTCTTCACATTAACAACCCCTCAGCTATTTTCTCATAGCGGAATGGTGGGCTATATGCTCTCGACACTATCCATTCTGTGGTGCACATATGCGGCGTCGGGCATATTCACTGCTGTCCTCCGCATGTCGGATCAACGTTTCCTTCTCGCATACCCTATCGGCTTGCTGTATGGCTGCTTCGCCCTACTCAGTGTATTTAACGTCGGCAGCGGCAGCGGCTCAGCCAAGTAACCTGTTATTATATAGCCATTCGATTCATTTCTTGAACGGGCAATCATTCACATTGTCTCTGCTCGTCCGAATGTCCCAGAAGGAACGATGGTATTACAGCGCTATATAACAGCCATTATAGTAGGTAAGATACAAATGTAATGTGCTTCCAGTCGATCGTAAGTATGCAGGAACGATGAGGCCACACAAATACCGGGTATCCAGATTCTAGTCCTCTAATACATCAAGGCGTATCCACCGTGCTCCTCGTCAGCTGCTTGCTGTAAAGCTTGAGCAACGCCTTCATGATCTCCTCGGTCGGCAGCGTCGCATACTCATGCACGTATTGTGGCAAAGATTCTTCCAAATTGAACCCCGCCTTCTTCATGAAGAATGGATGCATGACGTCCGGTGTCGCCTCACCCAATTGCCGCATAGTTAAGCGTTCGATCTTGCGCGTACGCACCACATAGACAAGTCCAGTGGCCTTCTTCCCGTTCAGCACAGACGACAGTGCGGCAGATGGTACAGCGGTGGTAAGCGCAGGTGAATCGGCGGCGGCAAACGTGGTAGATGTCGGCGTCAGGGTCCTTGAAAGAGGCGAGGGACCTGCAGGCAATTTGGCACTGGCATCCAAAGTCTGAATAGACAGGGGAGACAACCTGGCTGACACCGAACCTCGCTTTCGTTGGCGGGTTTGGGTCCCTGCGATTGCCTCTTGAGCGAGACTATCCTCACGATCGGCGGGGAGCGATAGCGACCCGCTCGCGTCGTGCTTCTTCCGAAGAGACATGGCCGCCTGCACCGCGCCGCCTGCGGTTATGCCACGCGGCTCTGCAGAGAGCTGCACCTGCACCATCTCGCGCGTGAAGGTCTTGCGGAGGATAGTCAACCATGCGTAGAGGGACATGTTCAACGAGATGTAGATATCCTCTGCGTCCTTGACCCCCGCCTTGGAGAAACTCGAGCTGAAGTCGTAACTTAGGACGCGGCGCATCGTCTCCCCTGCTTGCTCTTCACATGTTTCCTCGGAGTGCATCTGCATGTCCATGGATGGTAGACCGAAGATGATCGCTTCGGGAGACTGGGAAACGACTGTGGAGAGCCAGTCGCGACTGTCAAGTGGCTGTTCCTTTGGCAATAGTGCGTGGTGCAGTTGGGTGATTTTCGAGATGGTGATACCGGAGAAGAAGAGCTGAAGATCGCGTTGGGCGGGTTCGTTCTCAAGCTGGATGAGTCGGTATAGACGGGCATGTATGTCTTCGCCGATAAATTGTGCCAGCTCGGTGTCTCGCATCGACCGGGGTAAGACGATTAGTCTAAGCAACTTTAACTTGAGGCTCATGCGCTGTCCAACCACATACGAAAGACCGCTTTCGTTCTCCTTCAGGCGGGACCGTGCAGACTGGATCATTGCATTGGCGACCGCCGAAAGGGGATTGTCAGGCTTGGGAGCACTCGCTACTCGGAACGCCCGCGACTCGCGAGCTGCGCCTTCTCTTTGAGCCTCCAAGTTCATCCGGAACTTGTTGACGTAGGAGACAAGCTTGGGCACCGTCCCAACGGTCATGATGGCAAGGACATCTGTTCCAGTGACCATGAAGTCGAGGGTGACACGCCGATCTGCTGTGGGAATATCAGAAGATATCCGAGACCAATCGTCGTATATGTAGACGGATATCGGTTCAGCCCTAGAGAGTCGATCAGTTGCTTGAAGACAATATTCATGCGGTTACGGACGTACCGGTACTGGATGAGCTCGTGATAGTCCGAATCAAGCTTCACAGTAAACAAGCCACTTGTCATCGTGAGGTCCAGCATTCGCCCACCAGCCTCCTTGGCGTACTCGTGATTGTTCCTTCGCACCGTCTGGAACTGGAAGTCCGGCATCTCCACTTGGCCCGCAAGGTTCCCGGTAGCCACAATGGAGAAATGACCGATACCTAGGGACAGCTCTGACAAGATCTCGGTGATCTTCGTCCGGACGAGCATGTTATCCAAAGAGAGCTTGACAGCACTGATCGATTGTCCAAGGTCAACTTCGAGCTCGACGCGACGGAATCGAATGAGCACGGCTGTTGTAAGCTCCTGCTTGACTGTAGCCGTGGGTGGGTTGTGAATGGGGGAGGCATTGAAAGGAAGCGGTCGCTCTGTGGGAGTCAGACTAGATCCACCGCTGAATGCGGGTATCCTATCCAACCACACCGCCTTGAAACAGAGAACATCTTGGAACCGAGAGAAGCGGAGGCTGCCTGCGAACTCCGTATCAAGGACGACGGATACCGAGCTCATCACGAGACCATCCTCCGGCTCGAGCTTGGCGAACGCCATCGAGAAATTGAGGTTGCGAGCGTCGACTTTGACACAGTCTTCGCTGAGGAAGCCATGTTTCAGAGCTACGGTGAGGCCGCCCACCGTGCCTGTGAAAGAGACACGTTGGGCACCAGGAGCAATGTTGACGACAAATCCTCCGCTGTCCCAATGAAGACCAGCGATCACATTGGCGTCGGGTCGACACGTCAGCAATAATTTCGATTGGTCGATACGAAGGCTGAAACTGATCTTCATGCTGGAGACAGGATCAGGAGCGCGGGCGGAAGGCTCGTCAGGGGTCGGGGCTGTGACAGGGAGCAAACCTTGTACTTTCGAGGCTGGAGAGGCGGGAGGGTTCTGGGGGTTACTTGTGCGCATGTGTTCCTCGATCTTAGCCACGAGCTCTGTGAAGAATGGCAGAAGACCGGGTCGAAGGGTGTTCTCGCTCGAGTGGATGGTGCTCTTGAAGACTAGGGTTGATGGCTCCGCCGACTGTCCCTTGTTGGCCAGTTTCTGCAGAGCGGGAGTAGCTCGGAATTCTCCCCACACCGAGACTTCGGGAAGGTTAAACTCCTCTGCTCCGCCAGAATCCTCAGGGCGACCATAGAGCAACGTGGATAGTGGACGACTGCGAGGGAGATGCCCGCCCGACTCCTTGGAGTGCATCCGAACCTTCCCACTAGCAAAGGTCAAAAATACGAGGATGTTTGAGGTTGGCAGTGCCCCGTAATGTTCTTCGGCTTGAATGGGCTCGAGAACCGGGGCTGATTCGGAGCTGGGCGAAGATCGAGGTGCGCTATTCGTTAACCTCTCAACCCTATCCTTTCCTCGACGATACACTTCCAAGAGCGATGAAACGAAGTCGGGGATGGTGGAGTCAACGTCTAGGATGAAACCACTGACTTCAGCCCCGATGTGTACACGACGAGAATCCGCCACCCGTTCGGACCGTAGATGCGCAGTCATCTCTGGGTATATAAGTTTGTTTTTCGTCTTGTGATTCTCTCCGGAGAAGTCTGACGGATTGCCTTGTCTGAACCTGCAAGACGGAAAGATAAATAGAGTGTCGCAAATTTCTTAGGAAGCCGACCATGTACCTTGAGACAAACTGGAAGGAGAAGCCAGACATCGACGCCTGTCCACTCTCTCCTAACTGTGTTCCAAATTCGATGGTCTTGATAGAAAGGAGGAAGGCGCGAACGGCGCTATCGTCGCGACTTCCTGGACGTGAGAGGTGGAAGTCTCGAGAGAGGGTAAGCGGGAAGGCCACGCCAACGTTCCTGACCACGACGGAGATATTGTACATTTCGAGCAGCAACTTCTCCGACGAAGCCTTCGGTTCTCCGATCTTGACGTCTAGCGACCTCATGAGACTCCTTGTCTTCTCCTTGAATTCCTCGAGTTCGCTGGCGCGTTTTTCCCTGCGGACAAGGATCTCCGCCTATGTACGATCAGGAAAAAGAAACTTGACATAGGTCAACAAACCCACCTGCAGATGGTCCACGAAGTCACCCAACTCGCCAATGGAACTGGGCTGCATGACGGCGTGGATTTTGTTGACCGAGACTTGTAGGTGCTGCACGCCGCTGTTTGCCTTCTTCCCCATACCAACCTCGACGTCCACTCGAACGAACGCTGATCGACGGTCTCTGTGAGAAGGTGCGCCGATCGAACCTTCGGAAGCAAGGGACAACGCTAGATCGGAAAGCCTGACATGCCAGAGGGAACGTCCCAAGTTTCCCAGTCCACCGCTGATATCATCACACTCTAAGAACAACGTGGATGTGATACCTTCGAGACCAATACGGAAACCCTTCATCTTGAATGAACCATTGAACTTGAGCGGTTTCTTGTTGGTTTTGTCGATAGAAGGTGAGATGGAGGATGCGATGAAAGGACCCTTTTGGCGCGTCTGTTCAATGATATGGATGAGATCGGTGAAATCTTGTCCAGACTTTTGTTGAACTGAGAGAAGGGTGTCCCAATCAGAAGGCCGGAGAGTGACGTGGAAGAACTCGACCAATGCCATGCCCTGGAGACCACTGCCGTCGTATTTGCCACGAAGAGTCACAGTGGGGAATTCCAATCGTATTCCGGAACTTTGCGCATGCTGGATCCCACTACGGAACCCCGATATCTCGAAAACATGGGGCCCCATTTGTAGTCCAAAGACGTAGGCACCTTTGCGGCGGCTATCGTTCAGCAAGAATGCTATCGTTTCGCGAAGTTCCCAAGACATCCACGTGCCGTGCATGACCTGTAGCGTCGCTCGAATGGAAGTAACGGACGCTTGAACCTGGAAGGTGAGCAGCTTCGGGGAGTGGGATGCTTGAGAGGGTGACCGGCTGGGGCCCTTCGGGGAGCTGCCGAGTTCCGCCAATAACGCCCGGACGGTTGCCTCGATTCCTGGCAAGTAGTCGGCTCGCCAACCCTCCACAAATCTGTATAGCCGAAGAACGCTGCGGGGGACGTCAAGATGCACCTTCCCTAGGCCGACAAGGACACGAACGACCAGATTGCGGTTAATATCCTGCTGCAGCACAACGTTGGTCCTCCCATCCCCGAATGTCAATGAAGCTAGAACATGTGGTTTCGGTGACGCTGCATTGGCCGCTGAACACGCCTCAAAGGCCACGTGATGGAACATAAGGGAATGATTGGTAGAGATGTCCCAAGCAGAGGGTTCCTGTGAATGGTGGTTGACCAGAAGGGAGGATGCGTAGGCGACGTCGGCGTTCTTGAAGCGTACAATAAGTTGTTCAGCTGCCGCGGTGAACGTGAACGACCGCATCGTCAACGTGCAGTCAATGGCTAGGGAAGGTAGCTGCCTTGCAGGCGCATCGGGAGAAGGAGAAGGGCGGTGGGGGGTTGGATCCGAACTGATGACACCAGTGTTCCTCAATACCGATTGCAAGGCGATGCTGTGTTGCCTGTAGTCCCGCAACGCGATCTGCGTAAATTCGACCAACTGAGGGTGTACCGTAGAGGAGATATGATCCAGGGAGAGCGCTAGAGAAACACGAAGGATGGGACGCCGCTCCCTATCCCTTGTCGATGAGCTGGGGTGAACCTTGCCTGGTATCCACGCGATAGGCTGGACGAGGTCTCCTGGTTGCTGGTGAAGCGCGACGTTAATTGGGCCAGAGATAAAGTTGCTTCCCACGGATTCAACGGGATGTCGCAGAGAAAGGCGAGTACCGGCTAGAGAGAAAATTATCGAATCGTAGGGAGACTCCCAGAAAGCGGCCTTTGGGAGTGCGTCAATCTCGCGGCGACCACCGAGTAGTTCCTGGAGAAGAGCGTGCTGCGAAAGACTCGACGAGTCGTCATCTCCGGCAGGGTTGTACCATTGCGTCTGGAGGACGTCAATAATCTCGTTGACAGAGACGTCCGGCTGTAAAGTGTGGATAGTTTGGCGCTCATTGTCGTCAATGAGCCGGAGACAGTTTCGCAGGTAGACCAGAAACTTGAAGGCCGTGTCTTTGCGGAGCTTGTCCGGGAGACCGTGCTGGACGAGGAACGATGGTTGAATGGTAGATAAGGGATCGATGACTGCTCTCTGGTGCGACAAGATAAGGATACCGTGAACTAGTTGGCGATCCGACACAGAGCAGGATGCTCGAGGTTGCTTCTGTTTGCTTACAATACCAAGCAGGGTTTTTGCAAGGATGACGGATGTTGTCAAAAGATGATCTGGAGCGGAATGCCTGATACTGGAAGAAATAGCGCCAAGGGAGACGGCAATGTTGCGACGGATGGCCGAAGCGAAACTCGATCCAACTTCCACATAGCACTGCTTGCTGGGGTCCTGCCTGTATGAACCTTTGGACGCTGACTTCGACAGCAGTGTGGCAGATAGCGAGGTGAACGCTCCAGATAGGTCGATCCGGGAGGATCGATCCGGCCCTGAAGAAGACTGCCCTCGGACATGCAGCCCTCTTGCAAGAAGCTCGACCACGGTAATGTAAGACTCGCCAGACTGAGAAGGCTTCCTTGCGCCACCCGCATTTGCGACCTCGGGCGAAGTGGGCGCGTGCACTAACTGCAGGGTGCAAATATCTACGGAGGGAATCTGGATATCGAATGTGGTAACAGCGCCCGGAGAGCTCGGGCGGGGTTTGTATGCCTTGATGTATTGTATAGTCAGCCAGTCGACGCGAAGCTCTGGGTTCAGCGGCTGGAAAAGGGGGCTTTAGACAACGTCTTCGTTGGAAACGAGATACGTACAGTATCACTGAGGTCTATCAACAGTCGACAGATCACAGGCAAGATTAATGGAGTTAGCCATAGGTGAACACCATGCTTTGAACGAACACGGAAGGTGGTCCTGTCAACGTCTTCACCATCGTCTTCGGCCGTGGCGTTCCAGATGGTGGAGGGCATAGCCACAGGGACTACATCTGCATGCGATGCCTGATAGGAGAAGCTACGAGCAGATCGAATGGAGTCCTACAAAACGGTTAAGTAGCCTGTTTAGCGGTGTAAAAAGGAAAGACGAATCACCCGTGTACGCGTGAACGGCGACAAAGTCCATCGAGATGGACGGGAAATGAAGTGTCCCTCGTAATGTCGACAATGGCCACTGTACTGATTGAGAGAAAGCCACGGAGCCTCCATGGATCCATCTGTATTCGAAAAAATAAGCCACGTGAATTCGTACGAATGGTGAAGTATACCATCGAACATATCGTCGTAGTCGGTGCTATAGTCCGTCGAGTCGTGTTCGTCCGATTCATCGCCGCTCGTGAAGTCTTGGTCTCCGTCGCTTAATACCTCTACCGCAATATTGGTTGGTCGGAGGTCACTGAATGTGTACTCTAAAAATGTGAAGAAAGAAAGTTGAACACGGTTTCACGTACGCAACACGGGCATCGCGCACAGCCTCAGAAAGAGGCTCTGCGTCCGATTCCGATAAATCTTCCTGAAGAGTTGGCATGGGCACAGGAAGGCGGTCTTGCGCTTCCATCGGATACAACCTTGGAATCCTAATTTGTGGGAGGTAGAAATCGTTGTCGAGGATTCCTCGTCCTGAAACGCATGTCAGTTGCAACCAAGGTGAACGATACAGGTCATACCTGGTCGGAGTCGCTGAAGGGGATCTAATGGGTCTTCAGGTGTAAACAAGACCTTGGCTCGTCCCGTGAGGGCATCTTGGGCGACGACGAACTCTGTTTGCAGTCGAGCCGACTCACGCCATCCAGGGGGAGAAGAATATACGTCGAAATCAGCGTCGACATGAACATCGGCCGTCTCGAGCCACCTCGTTCGGTCTTGTTTGGACGCGAGAAATAACTTCACAGTCGCTTCTGGCAACCGGATGCCTGTGACCTTTCGGAACGTCTTCCCGGCAAGATCGTTGGAGTCAAGCCTCAAACCTTCAGGAAGCGTAAATTCCATCGCAGCACCTTCGACCGACCATAGTGCATTCACGGTGTCCACCTGGATCTTCAGAAACGTCACTGTCGCAATAATTAATTAATTGTGTACCCCAAAAGATGGGCAATTGGACATACCATCGGGATCCACCGGAATCGCATACTCCTTCGCTGGAGAGTTGAGAGGATCCGAGAAGTTGAGTCCAAATGACGATCCAACTGCAGATAAGACTCGGGCCTCGTAGGCACTGAGGGCGGCTTTGACGCCTCCGACATGGATCTCCCAGATACAGACGTAAGTTGAAGTAGCTGGACGATGTCCAAAAAGCCGGTTTGCCGTGATGTCAAGGCCATCGATGACGATCTTCTCCCTTCTCGAGCCAAAATGGTTGGATGTAGAGAACACCGAGGCGTTGTAACAGTGATCACTGAGACGTCCAGTGATGGTATCGATGTTGAGCGACATTTCTGTGACCTAATCAGTCATTCACCATTATTGTACAGCAGAAGAACCATACCCATATAGTAGTCATTCGTCCTCAGGTGCAGCTGCAGAGCGGGAAGGAAGAGCATCAAACACGGACCCAAGTCTTCTGGAGAGTTGGAAACGTATTCGGTAATGCACTTCTCATATCCGGGAAGTCCAGCGGGGACAACAATCAGACCATTGGCCACCTCCAAGCCCATGAGGACCTGCATAGCGTTCGACTACAAAGAATATGAGTGGGGCCATCCCAGGGAATATACGAGCTAACATTCCTTACCTGACCCTCACGATACTGCAAATGGATCGGGTCTCCGAGCGGCTGACCAGTCTTCCGCTTGTTCAAGTATTCCGTGAGCGTCGAGAAGTGAGTGAACGACCCGAAGTAGTTGTCTCGCATGATCATGAAGTGCCGGATGGTCCATCCAAACGCCTTGTACGCGACGTCTCGGCCAACAAACTCGAGCTTCAGCTGGTCCACATTCTCCGGCTTGACGTCAGCGAAGTAACGGTATGAACCGCTCATGTTCAGCATGCCGATACGCCCAACCTGACCACGGTCCGGAGTTGGATAGAGACTGAAGATATTCCATCGCGGAAGTGATAGATCAACGAAGAGGTCGGGAACCTCCAGCCAAAAGGACACTGTCGATGCCTCTGGACGGTAATTGATGAATGGCATCCGGGCGCCATGCGTAAAGCGAGTTCCTCGCAGAGTTAGAAGTGCTGTCAAAGCAATGAGCGAAGCCCTAGAATGTGGATGGGAGCGAGGTATGACTGACCGTTGTCTTCCTTGATGAGAGGTTTGTCGATAATGTTGTGGTCGTTGACGTAGAGGTTGATCGTGTAGTTGTGCATGTCCAGGTCGATGATGTAGATCATGGGAACGAAGAGATCAATGTCGGTAGGTGGTCCTGAACTCCAGTCTTTGGCCAGGTCTGTGAACATATTGATATGGTCGCGCAGCAAGTAGAAAATCGGCTGTCGGAGGGAGATAGCAAACGTCCACTGCCTTAACCCATTCCACTTCAACGGAGATGGAAGGTGGCTACGGACCTGTGCCGTGGATGAGTTTAGCGGGTTATATACGCGTCATCGAGTAACACTTACTCGACAGGACTCCGCAGTGAGTAAACGAATGTCGTTCAAGCTTGACGTGACTGTGACCGTGTCCAAGTGCACCTCAAGCATCGAAAGATAGCCCTTCGAGGACGCAATCATAGGAACAATATAGCTGATCGTTGAGCTATCACCAGCACGGAGATGAATAGAGGCAGCCTCGCGTTTTCTGGGTCTGTCCGCTACACTGACTTTGCCGTCCCATTGCCAGTTCTTCGCGAAAACGTAAGTTAGGTGATGGTCGCATCTCCGCGTACCTCGATACACACCTTGGAAGCTTCGCGAAACGGGATGAAAAGAGAGACGCCATCCCGGAGCTCAATGAAGACTTTCATCCCAGTCCATAGACGCGTATCCCCAGGTTTGAGCCGCGGTGTCGGTGATGCGTTCCCAAATGCTGGCGGAAAAAACGCATGTTGAAGGATCACCCTGACACAAAGGATGTCAGACGTGAGGACCGACAACAAATAAGAGCCCATACCGTTGGCGGTCTGCCCAAGGACCGTACCGAATGAAACCGCCACGGACAACGAGGTCGATACCCCATTCAGGGGGAAGGTCGCCGTTGCCAATATCGAATGGGTCGAGGCTCTCAGCTTGACCAGCCTGTTCGTCTGTGGGAGGAGGTACAACTCCAACAACGTCGGCGTAGTACAGCAGCTCGAGAGCCGACGCCTCCAAAACCTTCCGCTCGATCGCATACTCGAGCGTCGCGAAGTCGGCACCCAGAGGCGTCTCTTCGTCAACACGCTTCTGGGGTTTGCGTTTCGCCCACGGCGTCGTATGCGAGGCCGATACGTTGTGGTGCGAGGCCTTGGATGAGCGATCGGACGCGAGCAACCATTTCCACAGCCCAAGGTCCTGCCAGATCTTCTTGAAACTGTCGAAAGAAAGGATGCGTCGGAGGTTTGCCTTGCGAGACTGGTTGATGTGTCCATGCGTCATGCGTCCAATTTCAAGCATAGGCCTTGTGTACCAGTCGTTCTCCACGTAGGACACAGAGGGATTCTGCAGCTTAATGTTGAGGACTTGCTTGTAGAGGTCGTGTTTGGAGCGCGCCTCCACGATACCGTACGTGCCCTCTGCCCGCCCGAACTCCGCAACGAGCAGATTGGGTGTCGATACGTTCCCGATGGTAATCGCGCCTTTCGTCACCTCGACGCTGATGGGGAGGAGGTTCTTGGGGTCGAGGCTGGGTAGCTGACCCTGTACCCAAGCAGCTGATCGCTTAATGAACGTGGGAGTGTGCTTATAGAGGGAAGACGCCAAAGACCTTGGAGCACCGAGTATGTATGCTGTGGGGAACGTTGAACGTAGGCATATCATCCAATATGACAAGAGACGTACATTCATGGAACACGGACGTCCGACTAAACACCTTCCGAACAGATGCGGTACTACCAGGCATGGGCGTGGCAGTGGGTGTGGGAGGTACGCCGGGGTCCAGCTGCGACACAATGTTGTCGAATGATGCGGTCCTGTTGTATATGTGCCATTCGAGACCCTGCATGGAGACGTGCACTCGACATGCGAGGGGCGAGCTGCCTTTGCCGTTCGTCTCTCCGATAACACGAGCATGGCTCAGGTCTTCTTCTTCTGCAGGTCGGCGAATCCAGTACCTCCAAGAGAGTTGAAGCTTGACGATGCGGAACGTCTGGTTGCTTGAGTGGTAGCGGAGGTCCTTGATGAGAATGCGTCCCGCAAGGGCAGAGAAATGGATTGCCCCTGGAACCCGTGCATCTTAACACTTAAAGCATTCATAAAACATAGGTATACGACGCACCAACTCCAACCCATATACTAGACTCTCCCTGATTCCATAGCGGAAGCCGGAGAATTAAGCTGAAGACGAAGGCGAAGAAACGGTTCCAGTAGAACAGATAAAATATGATGCACAGCAGTATGCAGACGCATACAATGAGCAATACAGCATTCAGCATGCTGGACCAAAGACCTGCAGATTTTCCGAGACGTGTTCACTAAGCCTGGGGGTGGATTTGAGACGGGCAACAGGGTAGCAGTCGCGCTCGGCACCAGTCCTCAATGCTCTCTCCGGACGCGGTGGGGACAGGCCGCTGGCAAGAAAGCTGGATAGCTGGCAGTAAATCCAGTACAAGAACCCCAGTGACAGAGAACGAAGCACCAGGAGCGGCCAGAAGGCAGCTCGTTCTGGCCGAGTGACACTGACCGAGTGGAGAAGTGCGGATGGCAAGCGCCCGTCAACGCGTTTCGTCAGTCGCGACGTGCCGAGGTATGACGCCTGTTATTGGACTAAAATACCCTTGGCCGAGTGTTTTGCGCGTCTTTGATCTTTGTTGCGCAAATTCCACTGTCTCGGAGCACATTTGCGCAGTTTTGTGCGCGCTTGATTGATTTTGTGCGCGCTTGTGCCTCCTTGTGCTCATTTGACGCACCTCCTCTCATTCCTGGTCGTTTTGGTGCCACGAATCTCGTAACGTCCACCTGATCACTATTGTGCGAGGTTGTTCAGAATTGTTAAATCACAGCCGCGGCGCATTTGCCTCATGATCATGCAAGAATGACTAAGAATGCACAAGGGTAAGTTTCGGCCAAGTTCCTCGTCCGCGTTGTCTTGTCTGTCCTTGAGTGCTTTTGAATTGGTTTTAGCTTCCTCCCTGAAGGGGCATTTGGTGCGCCTGCCGGATGTGTCATGTATTGAATTTACCTGCGAACACCCCGCAATCTGGCATGTGCATGGCTTACTCTCTTTTTCCCCCCACCATCCAGGCTGCAGCGTCTTCTGTGGGAGGAAACGGGGCGCGCGGGAGCGGAGCGAATGGGGGAGAACGAAGTCGCGTTTGAACGCTGATGCAAACGCGTGAGGGACATTGTGCCGCGGGAGTACCTAAATACATGGGGGAACAAGACTCTAAAACATATCGTACGGTATAAGACGGATAAGACGGGTGAGACGCGGGTGCGAGCACAATACGAGCTCGCTTACGCAACACAATCTCCAACACACCCCCTCGAGCGAAGTACAGTGCGAGCGGAAGGACGGGGACGGAGACGGGGACGGAGACGGATACAATGCAAGAAACAGAAACAGAAACATACGAAACGAAGTGGCCATGGGTGCGTCGTAATACACCCCCTGAAGCGTGCAAGCTACGGGCTAATCATTGGCGTGCGCGATCTGGGTAGGCGTGGAGACATCGCGGGAACAGCAGTGGCGTGGCGGGGTTCGTCGTCGAAGGGACAGGGGACAATGCACGGATACGAAGGGAAGGGAAGGGGGACGGTTACGTTGGCCAGCGGCGGGCCGGGGGACACGGCGGGGTAGTACGCGGGTCGTCGAGTTCGTCGGGGGATCAGCGTGGACAGCGGAGACGTGCGGGTACGCGGCACGGGGTCGTCGCGGTCGTCGTTAACGGTTCGCGCTGGCGGAGGTCATCGCGGCAGCGGTCATTGTCGGGGTCGATCGTCGGGATCGTCGGGTGGCTCCAGCCCCACCAGGCACGTCGTCGTCGCAGCGGCCTCGTACGCCACCGCTCGGGTTCGTCGTCGTAGTGGCCTCGTACGCCACCAGTTCGTCGTGCGGAGGCCTCGAACGCCTTCGGCTCAGGTTCGTCGTGCGGCAGCCTCGTACGCTACCGGCTCGGGTTCGTCGCGGGATGGCCTCGTGCGCCACCTGTCATCGTCGCCGCGGGGCAGCCTCGAATGCTACCAGGTCATCGTCGTCGCGGGGTAGCCTCATGCGCTACCGGATCGTCGTCGTCGTCTTCGTCGTGATGGCTTCGCTGCCACCGGTCGTGCACGAATTAACCTTCGGCGGAGGTGACGCGTTTGTGTGGGAGGAAACGGGGCGCGCGGGAGCGGAGCGAATGGGGGAGAACGAAGTCGCATTTGAACGCTGATGCAAACGCGTGAGGGACATCGCGCCGCGGGAGTACCTAAATACATGGGGGAACAAGACTCTAAAACATATCGTACGGTATAAGACGGATAAGACGGGTGAGACGCGGGTGCGAGCACAATACGAGCTCGCTTACGCAACACAATCTCCAACATCTTCTGCCAGCATCGTCGTCTCCAACCATGGCTTCTCAGGAATCTACCCAACTCAACAACATTCGAGCATCATACTCTGAGCTCCTCCAGCAGGTCAATGTTGCTCTTCACACTCAGGTGGGCGATGCCACCCGCCTTCGGGAAGTTCGATCGCGTGTGCTTGCACTCGCGCGTGCAGCCAGCCAGGTATGTGCTTTAACTTCAGTTTCTTTCATACTCCACACTTTACATACGCCCTCTCTATAGCACCAACGGGTTTTTCCACCATCAGAATATACCACTCTGCAAGATAGTCTTACGCGTATGGTTGCGGATTTGGACCAGGCCTGCCACCAATCCATAGACCCCCCCGATGCAGACCCACTTCAGGTCGTCCAAATTGTCCGCACCGGCCGGAGAGGTCGTCCTCCAAAGAAGATTCAGCGACAGTTCTTGCAGTTCGCCCTTGAGATGCGCGGTCCTGCCGCCATCGCACGACTACTCAACTGTTCATCCCGTCACGTCCGGCATGAGGCGCTCCGCTTGGGTCTTGCAATGCCTGGCGATCCCGTCTTCTCCTCCACCACGGACGCTGAAGGCAATCACATCCGGCAGCATACGATGAGCACAGCCCCTGTCTCCACTCTCACCGACGATGAACTTGATCAAGCTCTCATCGCTATGCTGGCCTCCTTCCCGCATTTTGGCCGCAAGCTCATTGCCAGCAATCTTCGTTCACAAGGACACCGCGTCCCAGATGCACGGATCCGAAGCTCATACTTGCGCGTTCGAGGTGTTCCTGCCGCTTTCGGGCAACGAATCATTGTGCGGAAGAAGTATCAGGTTCCAGGCCCAAACTCCCTTGTCCATCACGATGGCCAGCATGGTATGGAGGCCTCCATCTTCAATTCACATGGGCCGTACTAACATTTATCTTCATAGGACTTATCAGATGGAAGCTCGTCATCCATTGTTTTATCGATGGCTACTCGCGCTTCATCACCGGCCTCCGAGTGCACACCAACAATCACGCAGAAACTGTTCTCACCCTGTTTCTTGAGACTGCGACTTGCCACGGTGTCCCGAGTCGCGTACGAGGGGACCATGGGACGGAGAACATCCGGGTTGCTGAGTGGATGGAAGAACATCGTGGATTGAACCGAGGGTCTTACATATGGGGGCAGTGCGTGTCATAGGCTCACCTCTTTCCACAGAATAATCTCCCTTACATTCCACCAGGAGCGTCCACAACACCCGCATCGAACGTCTTTGGTACGACGTCACACGCGGGTTTGGGCTCAAGTGGAAGAATTTCTTCCTGGAACTTGAACGCTGTTGTGGACTCGATGCCGACAATCCCGCACACATCTGGCTTGTGCACTACCTGTTCCTCGATGCCATCAACCACGACGCGCATGAGTGGGCAGAGACATGGAATGCTCACGTCCTCCACATCAAAGGCGAGCGAGCAGCGAGCCCTCGCGAGTTGTTCATGTTTGGGATGGTCCGGCATGGACCATGGGGCATCACCCATATTGTCGAGCCTCCCCATGAGGACGTCGCTGATGTTGCAGCATTTGGCATTGACTGGGCTGTTATCGACGATCCGGTCCTAATGGCTCACCACGATGCTCACAACCCCGTCCCTCCCAGTCAGAATTCAGCAAACCCCTTTTCACCTGCCCATAGTCCAGAGCATTTTTCCGAGGTTGCCTGTGATCCCCCTACCTCGCCTCTCTCACCAGCACAGATTCATTCTCTCAACGAATATCTTACTCGGACTTGCGATGTTCACTCACGAGATATGCTTGTACATTGCGAAACTTGGGTTCTGGCACTGCAGTTCGTTTGCCAGCTTTTTGCGACTGTATAGCCTTTAGAGAGGTTCTCTAGCGTTCTCTGTAAATAAATTTGTCTGACCGAGAGTCTCCTACTCCTATAATACACTCCATCCATCCACCTTCCCTCTTGTATATATGTTACATATGTACCCCGGGCCGCGGCATGCCAGCAATATAAGCATCGTTGTCTGATGCTGTTTCAATCCCCATCTCCCGCGCCTTTTTTATGGTATGTCCAACCTCTGCAAGCTGAAATATAGATGCTTGATTAAAGAGCACAATTGACCCCCTACCCTTCACTCCATGCATGCGCGTTCCTGGATTCTCTGGAGTAGGAACCTCACCAGTCTTGGTTGTGACGATGTAGCGATCAAAATCTATTAAAACCAATAAATTGCTGCATGCATTGAGATACAAAATCTACTCGCCAGCGATATCAATGTTAAAATGGATAAATAGAGTGGAGGGATAGAAAAACAAAACACCTATGGGAAGTTCCACAACTAGTTTGGCTTCCCATAGGGCGAGCCAAGCCTTCTCCTTCCAGTCAAAGTTGCCTACATATGATGAGTTATTTTTGCATGTATATAATAAAGCTACACACACCATATATATAGAGGCAGCACATCATGAGGGCCAGGTTTTGACTGTCCGTGTGAGGCTGACAACTGACCCCTTGGACGGGGCCAGTGGGTCGTGCACCATTAATGCAGTAGTTGTACCACAACCCAAAGAGAGGTTTCGCAACGTTGGGATTAACCCCTTGTGCCACAAGAGACTTCTGACAGGTGAGCACTCGAGCCGCCATTAGGGGAACCCTGATAGCAAGGGTCTGTGCAGCGTGACGTCTGACAATACAGGATCAGCCACGCCCAATTGAAAGTGTTACGTAGAGCATTTCACTCACATAAGCCTCTATGTCGCTGATTCAGTGCGTCCAGCCCCCAACAGCCACAGGGTCTTCTGCCGATGCTTTCTGTGCCATGCAGTCCAGTTTGGTAGCTGTCGTTGCTATCCAATAAGCCGTCTATGGTGATAATTAAGGCATCTGTTGTCCCATACCTTTTTAATCTGTCTGTCAGCCCCATCAATGTCGTACCAATGGTCTCCGCGGTTGTTGTCCTTTTGAGCATCATCAGAAATATCACCACAATGCTGTATATAGGTCGCGCACTCCCAGTCAAATAGCTCCTGTAGCGATAACCTTCCAGGCTGTGGCTCCAATATGAACGCCAACCATTCGGTCCGAAATCCCCAGCCAATGCCTTGCATATCTACAAGCCAGGTAGGCTTGCTTAGCTGGTGGTGAGACTAGGTAGTAGAAAATGTATAGAACAAGCGACTGACCCGGTGTATGGCACTTTGACAAAGTTCTTAGCTGCCATCTCCTGTCCAATAATTCCTTTGCGCCATGCCTGCCTCAAGTGTTCTTGCTTACGATTGCCATAATCAAGACCTTTCCAGCCACCTTTGGTCATGGGAAGATCAGCTAGAGTGACAATCGTAGAAATGGCATTGGCTGAATGTTTCTGTCCTGCTTCAATTTTGCGGATGAGGGCTCTGCGGCTTCGTTCCTTTTCCTACATGCCTCCGATTGCTTAGATACTTGGGCTGAAAATTTATACCCAGGCTGCAGGAACAGGTACTTACCCGGGCGAGCCTGCGGTTTGCAGATTGAGATATTTCTGGCTGAGTAGACCGGTCAGTCTCCATGTCCGCTTTCTGAATGCCAGTTGTGAGCTCCCGACGTGTTTGAGTTGTCAAATAGAGGCGTGTTGCAGTACCTCGGTGATGGACACTTGTTCGAGATGTGGCTCGAGAATGCTGTAGATATCAAAATTAGTGGCTTGCTGAACATGGTCTGTGCACTCCGGCAAGGTGGTGATTCTAAAAGACATTAATGATTGTGTGCTCGAGGTTGGGTAGAACTCACTTGGGAAACGGAAGCATTCGTTTGTTATGTGGTGGCGGTGTCATTGGTTGCTCCGAGACCTGGTTGTATTCTGGATAATTGACCGAGGGGTACTAGTCTTGAGCAATGACGTGCAAGCCTAGCATGAGAACTTACGATTAATATCCGTGAACATCACCTGGTCTCGCATGGCAACGACGACGTTCAAATTGTCTCCATCGAGGTCCGCGCCCCCTTGTCCAAAGTCAAGAGGGTTCAGGATTGGAATTCCATCGTTATCGAGGTCCACGTCACATGCATCACCTGGTGCAATCCATACATCAGTACGACTATTATAACAGACCTGTCTGTGTCAGTGCGCTCACTCGAGAACGAGACCTCGGGGGACAGTGGTCCTGAAAGAAGATCCTCAACCATCTTCTCATCGTTGTCCTGCTCGTAGTTGGGAATGAGGGCGTTCGAAGAGTGCATGTTGTGAGCAGGTGGTGGTGCTGTTCAGTGAGGATCAACAAAGATGAGAATTGATAACGAAGAAGCATGCATGTCACTCGGGTGGGAAACCGCGAGGATCGTCAACTATGAACATATGCATTTGATTGTCATGCCTTATAGCAGTACAGGAGAACTCGACCTAACCCTCCCATGCGCACAGCGTCACTCGATATGACTTGTAACATCAGAGTTCTCATTCCTGCAGGCGATACAGAGGCACAGGACGACGCGAGTGTCCTCGCAGCCAAACTGCCCACCGAAAACAAGAATTACAGATTGTAAATACACAGCGTCGAAAACGCTGCTCACAAACCGGCCCTCGCAGAGTTCAAAGGCCGCCGCCGCCCCTCGCTCTGTAGTGCGCTTAACCCACTGCTTTGTCTCTGGCTCCCTCTGGCTCCTGCCGCCGCCACCGCTCCCATTCCGCTCTCTCTCTTGCCTCCCAGACGCAACAGTCCGTCCCCGTTCCATCTCGACCTCCTCTCGCCCCCTCTTCTTCACGTCTACCGCGAGCTACGAGGTCGAGCTTCCGAGAACGCATCTCCGCCCCAACCACAAGCACGGACACACACGAGAGCAGGGGCTGGGGGCATGGGATGAACCGAGGAGCGGGGGAGCAGGGACTCAGAGGTAGAACTCGCGGCATGAGCGCGAGGACTGCGAGGACACAAGGACGAGGTGAGTTCTTTTCGATCCCCTTTTGCTTTGATTGTGAGCCCAATGGCTCCGGCTTCTGGATCTCGGGTGGCGCAGATGAGGGCCTTCTCATCTCAGGCTCGCATGGGCTCTCGCTTGCGTCGCCTTCCGCTCTCGAAAATCTGTGCCACACGTCCATCGACACAAGACCCATCACCCCGGACTGCAAGTTCCCGCTCGAGGACATCGGGTCTCGCAGCGCCCTCGTACGACCGCCTTGCATCATCGAGCACCCCCCCACTTTGTGCATACCGCCCTCCTCGCGCTGTTTCACCGCTTCTCTCGCCGTTTTCTCTTCCTCATCCCGTTCCGCTGTTCCTTAATGATCGTGTCGCCACCCCACACCCTGCGTTGCCGAAAGCACCTCCAAATCTGGACTCGCCTGCCTCGTAAGTCCTGCCCGCCTTGTCCCAACCCTCCGCTCCTCTTAACCAGCTCACTAGCCTTCGTAGAGCATGGCTCATCCAGTCCATCCCATGTTGGCCATCCCGCCACCCTATACCAACCAGTACCTCTCCCCCAACAACAGCCACCCTCTCATCGGCCCCACTAATCCTCCTGCATGGACGTCACATCTCAAACATGTCAGACAAGCACGCCCGTGACGAACTCGACCAGGCTGCCGTCCCCGGTGACAACAGCTTTGTCCACGACCCCCACATTTCTGAGAGCAGCCAGGACGCTGACGACGAGGATGAGAAGCCGATGTTGGTTGAGCCGTCTCCTGCGCGCAGGGCTCATGCCTGTGGAACGTCGCCCCAGTCCTCTACTCCTCTGCTCCTCTCCGTCTACTCTGCTGCCCCATTTGCATGCCCTGACGAGTGCACCTTTCAGCAGCCCCACTTGTCTCAGTACAAGTCCAGACGTCATATCACCTTTGCGCCCTATCGTAGCTTGTACATTTCTATAGCGCTAGTCCAATGTATATCCATATAATCCATTCATGTCTCATAATCTGTGTTCGAGTGTGCAATATACATTGAAGCGGTCTGCACCTCCCTGAAGAGTCCACAGTGCCCTCAGGCTCCTTGAGAAGCCTTGAGGAGCCTCAAGGCGCCTGCAGAAAGTGGCGGTAGGAGGAGGACGGGGTAGGGGATCGTGACGCAATCGTCCGTGAGCAAGACATGTGCACGGGGAATGGCGAAACCACATGAGGAGTGGCGAAAGAGCGCAAGGAGGTCAGGGGAACAGACGACGGCGCCACGAGATGAACCAACGCTTGGCTAGGAGTTTCGAGCGCAGAAGGTGATACAAACAGCGGCGCAGGCAGTATGCGAACCTGAGTTGAAGCTGCTCTCATCAGAACCACTTACGATCCAGACCCTGGAGCCATTGGGCTCGCAATCAAGGCAAAAGGCTGTCGAAATCAGCTTACCTCCTTGCATCCTCACGACCCTTCTGTCATCCCACTAATTCAACCCGTGCCTTGACCCCCTTCTCTTGCGTGTGTGCGTGCTTGTGGTTCAGGCGGGGATCAAGCGTTATCAGAGGTCTACAGATGCAGCGCACGGCAGATGTTGAAAGAGGGAGCAAGAGGAGGCCGAGACGGAATGGAGACGGAGGCGGACTAGACAGACACAAGGGGCCCCAGCGCCAGATGGCTTTTTCCTGATGTACCGGGAGCGAGGAGGGGAGGACGTAGAACAGATCGCGGACAGGACGGCAGAGAGGGGACGAACAGGGTTGCAAACGAGTGAGGACGAGGCCTTACGAGATGGTGAGAACAACACCGCGAGGCGGTCGAAAGGAAGAAGGACCGGGGCACAAGCACAACGCCGAGAATGGCGCCGTGATTTAATCACGTGATACATGTCAATGCTTATTGTTCGACGCAACGTGGCGTCCAGCGCGTCATATCATATCTCCTCTCTGGACTGCTGTACACCATGTGAGTTACGTTCGTTCTCGCAGGCGTCGTGGTCTGGTCTGGTGCACGGGGCGCGAATGCCATCCACCCGGGCCGAAGGCTGGGCCACCCAGCGAAGGAATGAATATTGACTCACATGGCAGGCCAAAGTCCGCCATCGACCTCGTGCCCTCCGCCAACGCGTCCTTCTTGCCGCTCCTGTCTTCCTTGCTGCATCACAATTGGTAAGTTCCACTCCTTCAGATCTCTCTCTCATACTCAGCTGGTGCTCACTAAACCCATCGGCGTGGGCTCAACATTCAATCTCAGGCTCTTCTGGGGCACTAACTCCTGTTACTGCATCTGCCCGTGCTGCCGACTTGGACCTAGAAGTTTGAGCCCCTTCTCCTATCCCATAACTCGACGGTCTCCTCTGCCCTCACATCGGAACACCTGTGTCTGCTTTTCCCTGGTGCTGCTGAACATCTCATAGCGACGACTGCCTAGCTGGTGCTTGACCCCTGCATTCACCTCGTTGTCCCATTGTGAACGCGATGGTGCTGGGACTCATACGTGTTCAATACTACCCACCTCAAGCACCCAATTCTGCCGCTGAGAACATACGACGCCGGTATGGGGCTCATGCTAGACACTCCCTCAGTCAGTGCAGTCTGGGACAGCCGGGAGGCTTCGCGCCTCCCCAGCAAGTCAGCTTGTACGAACCCTTCCAACCCAGCTTTCCACAACCGCATTTGCCTCCTCTCCATCCCGGCTCTCCTCCTCTCCGCCCGGGTTCACCTCCAATAAGCGATTATCTGTCGTCGAACGCTCAGAGTCTTAGGGATACCTTGGTGCAGCCAACCCCCTACAGTAGCCAGGCTAACAGGTTCCAGCTGCATGACGACGGAGTGGTGGACGACTTTGGCGACACGGGCGACATACCTCTGCTGCGCCACGACGGGCCCATGGGCAGATCAATGCCCATCCCGGGCGAGTATGACCCAGTGATCGACGACGATCGGTCAGAGAGCAACATCCGGTACGGGCGGATCCCACAGCGGGTGCCGCGGCGGTACAAGGCAATCAAGAAGGTAGAGCTGTTCCACGGGAACTTCGTGCTGGACTCTGCGGTGCCGACGAAGCTTCTGGACATGTGCGCGCAGCGGAACGAGCGGGAGTTCATGCACATGCAGTACTCGGCGGCGACGTGTGACCCGAATGAGTTCAAGGACTCGGGGTTCACGCTGCGGCAGGTGCACTACGACCTGCCGCGGAAGACGGAGCTGTTCATTGTGATGACGATGTACCACGAGGACGAGGAGCAGTTCTGCTGGACGATGCATGGGGTGATGAAGAACATCGTGCACCTGTGCAAGCGGGACCGGAGCAAGACGTGGGGGAAGGAGGGCTGGAAGAAGGTGGTGGTATGCATTGTGTCTGATGGGCGGCAGAAGATCAACTCGCGCACGCTGAGTGTTATTGCCATGATGGGCGCGTACCAGGATGGGGTCACGAAGGTACGTGGTCTCTATGCGCGAGTTGCGCTTTGGCACGCGGGTTTATGGTCCGGCAGAACATCGTCCACGGGAAACCCATGACTGCGCACATCTACGAGTACACAACGCACAGTATGTTCTGTCTGTATGCTGGGGGGATGCGACACTGACAGTTCGGGGCAGTCTCGGTGACGCACGGCGCGGTGGCGGAGACAGGGCGGGCTCGGACGCGGTTGGGTGCGGCTGGTGGCGGCTTGCATTGTTTGGCTGCGGGGCCGGGCGACGCGAGTGGTCTTCAGCCAAAGAAACAAACGCGGACACTCTCTGGGCAATGGTTCTCAGTGTGGGAACGACGGGTTTTGGTGCGGGAGCAGGGAAGGGGGCCTTGCACGGGGGGCATTTTACGGAGAGGTTCGAACGGCACACATGTACATTACAGATACCCCACAATATATTTTATTTCCTCGCGCACATGCCCGCTGCAATTTTGTATGTGGGATCTGGATGCCTATGCTCTGAAATACAGAAGACCGCTCTCCCGTTCGCCACCGCCGGACACTCTCAACACGGTGCACATCCCTCCCCGGGGCCTGCACATCGACGGACCGCGTCCCGCTGCTGTTCACTCGATGTTACAGCAGGTAGAGGAGCTGTTGCACTGTCAGCGACACTTGCACGAAATGCGGTGTTTACTTACAGGGCTCGTCCGGCTTCACGTCGAGAAAGTGCCCGACGCGGTGGTAACCAGTCAACGAACCTGTCATCAGTAACAAAAATTAGTGCATGCCGTCCGGACACCTACATTGAAGTTCCTACAGCGCAGTGAGCGCACGATGCACTGGTAAGAGGCCACACCTTCAAGAGGACCGGCCGCACTGAGATCCGGCAGGCTGCGACAACCTCAGAGACCTTGAAGGCCGCGTCCTCAAGCCGGACACCGTCTTCGCGCGGCTGGGCACTCCGTTTTCTGTGGCTATCGGGCCTCGGAGATGTTGGACGTGCAGCCGGGTCTTGGGGGTACGCTACTCAGGCCTCAACAAGATGAGCTGGGCAGATCTTCGGGATGGAAAGGACAGGTGCAAAAGCAGCGATCTTCACGGCACGGTGAAACGGAAACAGTTTGAACGCCGACTCAGACAGCTGAAACGTCGACGCTTCACAGCTCAAGGTTGCTGAGGGGAACCATGGTGCTGGCCGCGCACATCGCACCGAGGCTCAGTAAGCTCACTGTCCCGTCGCCCTCACCCATCTTCACGCCGTTCATTGCGCGCGGGTTGACCGTCTCGTCCGTGTACTCGGAGTCGATATACGTCCGTGTACTCGGAGCTCCCGGCGATGCTGGATTGCCATCCCTGGAGGCCAGGCGTAAAATCCGGAGGGCGGTCTTCGAGTCGACCGCACCAGATGCCCGCCCTCAGGACTTGAATACGTGATGAAGCACTCGGTTCCGGCCGGGTGCGCTCAGCGGTTGAGATGGTGGTAGAGGGATGTCAGGAGCTCCCGGCGACGCTGCGATGTCAGCTCGGGAGGCCCGGAGAAGAGTGCAGCGGGCCATCCTGAGGGTGGCCAAGCCAGACGCCCGCCCTCTGGACTTGAATGTGCAGCGAAGGGCAGGGTTAAGGCCCAGTGCACTCGCAGTTCAACATTGTGGTTGATGGAGGGCAGAGGCTCCCGGCGATGCCTGTTTCCCGCCCCTGGAGGCCTGGCAAAAAGTGCGGATGGCGATATTGAGGAGGGTGGACCCAGACGCCCGCCCTCGAGACTTGAATGCACGGTGACGGGTCTCTGAGGGCCCCGCGGCGCTCGACTGTTGAGATGGTGGTATAAGGAAGCCAGGGGCTAGTGGCGACGCTGTGACGCGAGGTCTCGAGTCCCGGTGAAAAGTTTTGGGGGGAATCTTGAGGGGGATGGACCCAGATGCCCGCCCTCAAGACTTGAACGTGCAGCGACAGGTCTGCGAGAGTGCCGTTCTGCTCGACGGTTGACATGTTGGTAGAGGGAGATCAGGAGCTCCCGGCGACGCTGCGATGTCAGCTCGGGAGGTTCGGGGAAAAGTGTGGCGGGCGATCCTGAACACGGCCGAGCCAGATGCCCGCCCTCTGGACTTGAATGCGCAATGAAGGGGACGGGTCTCGCAGGGCGTCGTTCAGCTCGTAATTCAGGTTCCTGGTGGAAGGAGGCCCTGGGCATTCGGTTATGCTGCGATACGAGGTCTGGAGGCCTTGCAAAAAAGCGCGGCGGGTGATCTTCGAGGGCAGCCGAGATGGCAATGAGTCTCGCAAGACGCTGTTCTGCTCCTAATTTGAGATCGTGGTGCAATGAGACCTGGGCAATCGTAGACATTCTGACGCAAGGTCTGGAGGGCCGGTAAAAAGTTAGAGGGGGCGATGAAGGGCTGCCGTGCTAGACGACCAGCAATGGGTCAGGAACCCGCAAATCAATGAAAAGGGGGAAATACGACACATATAAAGTGCGAGCCGGAACGGCATGGGCAGGTGTAGTAGGGCGTCGAGGCTGACCTAGCACGCCTGCTTTCCTCCTCGTCGAACAGCGGGAGCTCTTGCGCTCTCGGAAATGCAAGAGAAACAATGATTGTGTTTTCACACCTTGGATACCAATTAACCCCACGTAGACCTTTATGCTCAAGTAGATGGCCGGCCGTGCGAGACAAGTATGAGCTCGGTCCCCTGCAGCAGTCAAATGTGAGCTTCATCTGCCTAGCTCGAGAAGCTGGTTATCGTCTGTAGCTAACGTTGTGTGAATAGACTGAAACGCCTACCTGGAAGATGTGTAGTAGTTGTACGACACCGCGTAAAGGCCAATCGGAGTTGTGCCTGGTCATGAATTGCGAGTGAGTATGACAGTCAACAGTTTTGATGACATCGCACTCACCACATCGCGCAGAACATAGCCATGGGAAGCGGGACAGCAGAAGCGGTTCTCGGCGACGGACGATGTGGGCGAGGTCGAGATTTTGAGGGAGTGCAGAGCACGACGGCCGAGCTCGCCCCTGTGCTCTGATCTGCGAATTTGTGCCACAAGTGAAGAAAGGAAGACATAGAAGAGGGTGGTCGGGATGGCAGAGAGGGGACGAACGGGACAGAAGGACCAGCACGCAAGCATAACGCCGAGGTTGCCGCTATCTAACCACGTGATTCATGTCAAAGCTTGTTGAACAACGCAACGTGGCGTCCGCCATGTCATATCTTCTCTGGACTGCTGTACGCCATGTGAGCTCCGTTCGTTCTCGCGGGCGTCGTGGTCTGGTCTGGTGCACGGGTGCGAATGCCATCCACCCGGGCCGAGGGCTGGACCACCCAGCGAAGGAATACTCACTTGGCAGGCCAAAGTCCGCCATCGACCTCGTGCCCTCCGCCAACGCGTCCTTCTTGCCACTCCTGTCTCCCTTGCTGCATCACAATTGGTAAGTTCCACTCCTTCAGATCTCTCTCTCATATACAGCCGGTGCTCACTAAACCAGTCGGCGCGGGCTCAACGTTCAACCTCAGGCCCTTCTGGGGTACCAACTCCTGTTACTGCATCTGCCCGTGCTGCCGACTTGGACCTAGAAGTTTGAGCCCCTTCTCCCATCCCATAACTCGACGGTCTCCTCCGCCCTCACATCGGAACACCTGTGTCTGCTTTTCCCCGGTGCTGCTGAACATCTCAGAGCGACGACTGCGTAGCTGGTGCTCGACCCCTGCATTCACCTCGTTGTCCCGTTGCGAACGTGATGGTGCTGGGACTCATGTCTCAATACTACCCACCTCAAGCACCCAATTCTGCCGCTGAGAACATACGACACCGGTACGCAGCTCATGCTAGACACTCCCTCAGTCAGTGCACTCTGCGTTGACATGCGACCAACCAGGTACAGCGCGGAGACGTGTGTCGAGGAGACAGGATTAAGCAACGAAGACCAACGCCTGCGCTGGTTTGGAGATGCTGTGGGGAATTGATATGGCGCCCGTATGTTTGAGGTATGTACAGGACTCTTCGCTGTTATCTTGCGTCCCCGAGCTTGCAAGTGCTCTCTCCCTCCCTTTTTCGCATTCTATGGCCTCTTTGGACACGCACGACCCCGAGGCTGTGAGCCTCCTGTGCCTGGCTTCGCCAACCATGGACTTCCGTGAACTCAAAGTCGGACTTGACTCTAACAGTGGGGTTACTGGTGCATCACTACCCGCTTCAAAACTGCACGTTGACGTGCTAAATCACATCATATCACGCAGGCGCACATATCCACGCATTTGAGCTGTGATTGTCCTGTCGCAGCTTTCTCGAGTTTGCTCATCAGTCGCTTCTCATCGCTTCCTCCCAAGTGAGTTGCAGAGCTTTTCGCTTATAGCGCATAACCCTGCTGATGCTCTCCTCCCATGTTACATCGCTCTGTCCAGCGCGCTGTCAAATTGCCAGTGCAACGGTGCTGAAAGGGTCGCCAAGCGCCTTTTGCCCCCAGCACCCTCTGCAGAAGATTGGGCTGGGGATTAATGATGCCGCGGATGCGCTGCCCCGCTACTCGTGATGTCCTACCACCAGGTTCTCGAGTTGCGAGGAAACTGGGCTCGGACCGCATTGCAGCCTTCTCGAAGTCCGCTCGTCGGGCGCCTCACCTTCTCTGCACCCATATTGGTCACAGAACTTTTCACCAGGGGCCGACGGGCTCACGGATGCGATACTTCGGTGCTCAGGCCCTCCTTCCACCACGTCCCTGAGCTGTGAGCGCAACGGTCTAGGAACGAGCATGTCGCGGCCCATTCCAGTCTGCTCCCCAGGTACTTCTGATTGCTTGCAACCAGATATCCCACCGGGCTTTTTGTCGGGGGTCGACGGGCTCGGGGATGTGATACCTCAGCACTTGGACCCCCTTTCCACCATTCTGTACAGCAGCGAGAGCAACGGCGTGGGAATGAGCCTGTCGCGGCCTATTCGAGTCTGCTTGCTAGGCACCTCCCATCGCCAGCACCGCATTCGGCCACAGAACTTTTCGCTGAGGGTCGACGGGCATGCGGATGCAATATCATGGTGGTCGGGCCCTCTCCCTACCACACTCTCGAGTTGCGAGAGCTACGGCGCTGGAACAGGCTCTTTGCAGCTGTCTCTAAATCGCTCGATGGGTGCCTCTCTACGTCTGCACCCAGATCAGCTGCAGGACTCTTCGCCGAGGGTCGACGGGCCTAAAGATGCGTTAATCCAGAGCTCAGACCCTCATTCCACTACTTCCCCAAGCTGCGAGCGCAACGGCGCAGGAACAAGCCCATCGCGGCCCATTCAAATCGGCATGTCGGGCACCTCCTGTTGCCATGTTCGGCCGCAGAAGTTTTCGCTGAGGGTCGACGTGCTCTCGGATATGATAATTCGGTGCTCAGGCTCTCTGCCTACCACGCTGTCGAGCTGCGAGAGCTATGGCGCAGGAACAGGCTCTTTGCAGCCATCTCTAGATCACTCGCTGGGCGCCTCTCCTCGTCTGCACCCAGATGGGTTGCAGGACTCTTCGCCGAGGGTCGACGGGCCTGAAGATGTGTTAATCCAGAGCTCAGACCTTCTTTCCACCGCGGCTCCGAGATGCGAAAGCAAGAGTACAGAAATGGGCTTGTTGTTGCCGTTTCAAGTTCCCTCGCTAGGTGTATCCCTGCGCCTGCACCCAGATTGGCCACTGGACTTTTCGCTGGGGATCGACGGGCCCGGGAGTGCATTACTCAGTAGCTCGTGTCCACTTTCTACCACGTCCATGAGCTGCAAGCACAATGGTGTAGAGACGAGCTCATCATTGCCCTTTCAAGTTCACAAGCCGGGTGCCTCTCCTCCTGTTGATCCGGATTGGCCACATAACATTTTGCTGGGGGGTGAATACCTGTGCAGATGCGATACTTCAGTGCTCAGTCCCTCTTTCTACCAGGTTTATGAGCTGCAAGCACAACGGTGCAGGAACGCGCCCATCGCTGCCCGTTCAAGTCTGCTCACTGGGCACCTCCTCTCTCCTACACCCAGATCTCCCACCAGGCTTTTCGCCAAGGGTCGACAGGCTGGTGGATGTGATACTTGGGCACTGGGGCCCTCTTCCCACCACATACCTGAGCTGCAAGCACGACGTTCCAGGAACGAGCCCGTCGCTGCCCACTCAAGTCTGCACACCTAGCGCCTCCCTTTGCCAGCGCCGCATTCTGCTGTAGAACTTTCAGCCGGGGGACAACAGCCTCGAGGATACCTCACTCAGGAGGTACTGACCTCTTTCCTCCACACTCTGGAGCTGCGAGAGCCGCGGTGCAAGAATGGTCCCTACACCATCGTCTCTATTTAGCTAGCCGGGAGTCTGCCCTCACCACCCCCTGGAGATCGGCTGGAGAACGTTTTGCAGGGGATCGTCCACCCTGCAGATACTTCACTTCAGTGCTCTGGCCTCGTCCCTACCACACCTTCAAGCTGCGAGACCTGCAGCGCAGGAATGCACTCATCGTTGCAGTCCCAAGTTCGCTTGCTGGGCGCTTCCCTTCACCAGCACCACATTTGGCCACAGAACTTTTCGCCGAGGGTCGACGGGCTCATGGATGTAATAATTTGGTGCTGTGAACCTCTCCCTACAACGTGCTCGAGTCGCGAGAGCTACGGTGCACGAATGGTCCTGTTGCCACCGTCTCTGGTTCGCTTGCCGGGCACCTACTTTCATCTGCACCCGCATTGTCCGCAGATGGTTTTGCTGGGGGTCGACAGCTACGAGGATGCATTGCTTCAGTCCCTGGGCTCTGTATATACCATATTCTTGAGCTGCGAGAGGAAAGGTGCAGGAACAGCCCTGTGGTCAATGTTTTGGGTTTGCTTACCGGGTGCCTCCCTTCGCCTACACCAAGATCTGCCACAGGACTTTTCGCAGTGAGTCCACGGCCCCAAGGATGTGTTGCTTTGGTGCCCAGGCCCTTGTTCCACCGCTTGCTGAGCACCTCTCCTCCCCGGTGTAAATGCAACCTTGCAACGAGGGTCAAGTGGTGAGGGCCATCTGGATGTATGCGACTGTAAGTATTCATATATCACCAGACTAACTTGGCTGGTCGTCATGCTCATGTACTCGCGTAGCGGCATGGTTGACAGGGTTCTATTGAAGATGTTGTAAATGTGTCAAGTTCACGTCAGGTATCATAACTAGCACCTAAATTACGCAGGGTACGATTAATCGAGGGCTGTTGCAATCTGAGTGCATAGCACTCTCAATGAACGCATAGCAACATCTACTGCGTGCTGCTTCCCATGTGTGATATCAGGAGGAAGGGTTTGGTGCGTGGGCAGCACTTCGTTGTCTCGGAAGTAAGCGTCCAATACATCAAAACATAGGGATGCCTTGTCAATACCGTTCCAAGCCTCTCGGTCTCCTGACATCTTCGTCCACACCGTTTTGAACTTTCGAACATAAGACTGGTTTGTATCGAAGGTGGACTTGTTGATGCTCAACCATTTGAATATGTGATTGCATTCAATGGTGACCGGCGTCCCATCCAGTTTTACCGTGTTTGAGTGAGCCTCTGTTTGTCCTGCACCGATCTGCAGCTGCATAAAAATGGCTTGAACGATGTGAACCCGGAGCACCCAGGTGTATGCCGTTCCATGGGGATTCAGAGTCGCCTTGAGGTTGTTCGCATCTTGAAGCGAGGCCGCAAAGTGCCTATCTAGGTACTCCTGCACCAGGTCTGGCAGTGCAAATGGATTGTCCTCGCCCTCGACCGCAGTTTGTAGCTGATCGGAGATGGTCCGAGGCCCTCCAGCATTGAGGCTGTTCTCATCGTCCACCTCTATCTCTTGCGAAATTGGTGTGTCAGGATCATCTAAAGCATTGGAGGTCTGCAGATATATCCCAAGTTAGAGGGTCAAAGCACCAAGGACAGCATCCTCAACTTACCGATGCTCCGCCGCTAATGGCGACATCTTCGGAAGTGACTGATGAGAGCTGCTGCATAGGAGCGACCTAAAAATGCAGATTCATTAAGAGCTGCTCAAAGGTGTGCCTGGGTGGTGGCCTCAGAGACTTACAACAACATTTCTTGCTGCAAACTGTCGAGCAGCGAAGTCAGCTTGTGGGGATCAGAACGACACCAGGGAGAGCATGTGAGCGGGCATGATTTGACGGGGGCTTGGGGGCTCGGCAGCTGTGGTTAGCAATGGGGTATGAGGCGGTGTACCCAGATGTGGTGTTGAAGGTTGCAGGACGAAGTCTTCCATGTGATCCAAGTCTGTGGGCGCAACATATACCGGGACAGATGGCAGCGTTGGACTTGAAGACAACACCGGAAGGCAGATCCCATTGCTTGCGCGCCCTAGCTTTAGAAAATAATCAGACATTGCACCAGCTAGAGATGTAGCAGCCAACAAAGCCATTGCCAAATGTACAGCAAATCCATTGCTCTGCTGAGTCAGATTGGCTACAGCCACTTGTTGTATAGAAGGACTTCCAGACATAAATATAGAGAGGGGCGCAAATGTCTGAGGCAGAGGAGAGAATGAGGGAGTGGGTACTATTCCCTGCCCCAGAAAGGCGGAGAAGCCATCCCTCCCAGAGTCCATTGAAGGACCAGTAGCGGGTGCAAATATTCCTCTAGATAGGCCGCTATGACGAGCATCCCAGACTGAAGACACAAAAGGGTTTTGAGAGACCCCCGACGTCTGCAGGCCCATGGATGGCTCCATAATATTAAAGGAGTCTGGAAGCACAAATGCGCTTTGACTCTCCTATGACTCGGACATGCCCGATGACATTCCTAGACTGCCAGGTGGATTGTCAATTGCAACAGAAGCTGCGGTAGCTTATGATGAGCATCAGTAGTAATGCACTGAAATAACACTTACGACCGCAGGTTCCGTTGTAGAGGCTGCCATTCTGGCCAGATCCAGAGTAAACTCCTATGTCCTGGGATGTCTGAAATAGGTAATATATATTCAGCATTGCACAATGACGACAATGAATACACCAGGGATGGGGAGATATGCACCATAAACGCATCTTCGAAGCCTCCTAGAGCGTGCTCAAAAAATGTTGGTGCGGAGTCACCTCCTTGAATGTGCCCCAGCGATGGCCAGCTGCTTAGAGAGGGAGAGGGCGCTCCAAGTGCTCTGTGATCTAAATTCCATAAGAACGACGAAGATCGGTCTATTTAAAAGGCGTACTTACCTGTCAGGCCTGATTCATAAACTTCACGGGCATTTCCTGATGCCGATGGCAGACTAACACCGGGTGCGGAGCCTGACGGGATGGAACCCTGCCGACATGGAGTGGGTGAAGGATGCACGGAGTTGGACGGTGGAGGGTCAGAAAGTTCACTAGAGGCATCTGGAAGAGACGAAGAGTAAGTGCGAAGGTCTCTAACTCCACTCTGGCCGAGGACATTTAGGCACATACCGCTCATGTATGCACTTTCCTTCTCAGGCTCAGAAGCTACATTGGCCATCTCTGCAGCCTCACGAAGCTGATTCCGTCAGGCAAATCGTTCAGCACGAGATGAGCTCGTAGACGTTGAGGCCAAAATTGGCTGTTCATCTGTTGTTTCGCCTTCCACTTGGGATCCAGCACTGGCCACTGGCAAGCGACGACCACGACCATGACCACGACCACGACCATGACCACGGCCACGGCCACGACCACGACCGCGGCGGGGATTTGACATCTATTCCTTGTCGACGTCTTAAGCAGCTGCTGATCACCAGACACTGATTACCCTTCAGAGAATTGTGAAAGGCCTCAATGAACACAAACCCACCTGCGATGCACAGATCATGCACTTTAAGTGACGTCAGTGTGAACACAGCATGCTTTATAGTGGGCAATGCATTGACGTACCCGAGATGGTGCCCTCGACGTGGTAAGAGTATCGCCAGACTGAAGGGCGGCACTTTGAGCTCTGAATATAAATATTATGGACGTATGGATGCACGGAAAATTTTAGAACAGCATTGGGCCAAGAGCACACAAGTAGGAACACAGAAATGCCATAGAGAGTAATCATTTGATCGGTCGCAAGGGCGTACAGTACAGCAGATGCTATAAATGGCAAGGACAGAATGGGCGCCATCACTGCCATGCATACAGGTAAACGACGATCACATTTTGGCAACAAACAATCTGGTATCCACACAGCCAGGAGAAAAAGTTATTTTATACCATATTAAAGTCCTTGGGGTTCATAACAGTGGCATGGATCCAGTCTGCAAAGTAGATCGGCCGTCGATGCAGAGTTGGCTGCACTAACAAGTTGCGCTGGCCATCATCGATATGCACATCGGCTTGGCCAAAGCAAGCGTGGATATGCATCTGTGAGAGGCTCGTTCAGACTTTGAGATTTCTGTAAGAGATAGGGGCGGAAGCTTACCCTTTCTGGATCAGGAACTGGCACATGGGGAGGCGGTACAAAGTTAACCCGCTCGCCCTTGTGATGGAAAAATATCTGCATCACAGCGGGTTAACTCTAGTATATACTGGTAGAATATTACCACTTACGCTGATTTTCCAGTCGGAGGCTGCAGGAACAAGATCTGAACCCGTCATTGCATGGAGGAAGTAACGTGCACGAAGAAGATGGTCGTGTCGTGCTGCATCGAACTCTGCAGATGGTATTATGTTGCGCATGTCTTGTGTGTTTGGGTGACCTACTCCACGGAGATAGACTTTAAGCCGGGCCTCGAATATGTCCTCATAGACAATGTCCCAGGCCTCATCGCTCAAATCAGCATCAGAGCATTCCTCGGCCTTCGCGATGGCGACACGGTCGAGATTGGAGCGAAACTCGATATGGTCCAAAAGGACGGAGACGTCGGAGAGGCGGCGATTGTACATAGCCGCGAGGTAGTTCCGAGTCTCTCCTCGGAAACTCTAGAGAACGTTATACATCAGCATAGTCGGTAAAATGATTATGGGAAATCTATACCATGACGAGCTTGTTGGCTGGATAGGTAAGCGTCGTGATGAAGTTGATTCCCTTTGTGAACTCCCTGAAGTCGGCGTGCATGAAGATATCGCCATGTCCAAACATGGTTTGGGAGAAGAGATGTCGTTCCATCTGGGACAGAACGTCTGCCGAGGTTGAAACCCAAGCAGGCTGCATCGATGTGAGCACTCAGATTAAACTGGATTAACACGAGATGCACATACATTGATCTCTGATGCCATGAGCAACGTTGCTACTTTTGACGTGATGTCAGCGGCGAGAGGGACTGATCGGTCATGCGTGATCCACGGGAGGAGAGTTTCAAAGTCTTCAGGAGCCAGAAGGCGAAGAAGGGCGGTGTCGATCTGGAGCGCTCCTTCCACCTCCTCGATGGCTGCGCGAAGCAGGAAGGGCGAGATAGGCTCAGGACCGATCTCCAAAGCCACTATATGGAGAACGCAGAGAAAACCACAAGACATGAAATGTAGTATGCGATCTTGTGGCGGGATGTAGGGGAGAAACTGGATTGTAGAGTATCTGCCACGATCCTGCCAGAGATTGGGAATGCGAAGTGCGACCTGGATAGTCTCTCGTAGAAGGTTGCGAGTGACACCTTGCCCAATCGCAGAACCGCTAAAAAGACAGAGAATGAGCATAGAGCGCACAAGTATAACAAGCTTAACTTGACTCACATCGTAAGGTCAAGTCGCTGTGCTGACCTGATCAGAGTCGCAAGCGCGACGAGGTTGCAACTAACAGTGGGATCACAAAAGCGAATCTCGAGCTCTCTCTTGAAAACTCGCGCTTCCTGCGCTCGAAGCTCCGGACTGTTGCTCATGTGCTGGAAATTCCAGTACACCAGAAAGTATAGGACCTGAGCCCCAACCTCAATGGACGGCGCAGTGATCGATGGGATGTTGTTCCGGGTATTATCTGCTGGAACCGAACTCTGAATAGAGGTCGCCCAATCCTTGAGATCATCCTGACTTTTTGAGACAACAGGAATAACCCCAGGGAGGTTGTCGAGCTAGAGCCAAACAATAGCGTTAGCCATGGGATAAATAAAGCATGCAAGACATGGTCTTACCCTATGCCGAGATGGCTCCGCATCATCGCCTGAGTCAAGGCGCGCATGCTTGGAAGGCGGCTCTGACTGGGTATCAGTTGAAGAGAATGAGGATTCAGAGCCACCATCGGTCTACAGTTGCAATAGTAAGCACATAGCATGGCGCATAAATAAGGTGAAAAATATTACAGTAGCTGAGTGTGATGCTCGAGATGCTTGCAGGCTTGCCACCCCTTGGCTTGGACTAACGCACTCAGGTTCCTGAGCGATGTCTGCATGTACGACCGTGGCATTGGAGGGCCCAGCAGTTGGCGGGGAGTTCTGGATCTGTAACGGCATGTTAGGAGATCCAGACTTGCCAGACAAGTTGAGCGATGATAACATACAGCAGTGCGAGGAGGCCCAGACCTCGGTCGCATTCTGCGAGCTCGAGGAGGTGGACAAGGACTGGGTGCAGCAGGCGACGCCATTGTAGGAGGGATACCGGTATCACTGGACGCTTCATTCGCCATAGACGACGAATGGGAGGGGGCTGGCCTTGGACCGACGGGCTCGCGTTCAGCCTCATTATCAGAATCAGGTAGGAAGAGACGTTCTTGCACAAGAGTTGGAGCCTGGACTGAGGGCGCTGCAGTGCGACGAACTAGTGAATGTAAACGAGGAAGCTCAGGGATATGTCCCAAACGTGGTGTGACGAGTCGCTGCGCTAGCCCTGGTGAACTAGTAGTTGGCTGTGGATTACGAGGTGCCTGCTAACAGACAACTACCAAGTTAGCCTGCGGTGTGCTGAATATGTGAGTGGAGTTAAAACCCACCTGTTGAACGCGATCATGGCCCTGAACAGCATGAGCCTCAGCAACAGCCTAGCCTCCGGATGGAAGTGAAGAGCGGGCCTCCCTCTGCCAGTGAATGGGAAAGGGACTGGGAGAACGTGACGAGGAAGAGTCGGTATCGGAGTGAAACCCATCATCCTGAGGACACAGTGGTCCACAACGAGACTTGGCTAGCATGTTGGGTGCTACAATGAACATGATGCGGGCAGCAAGGCAGCGATGCATGGCCAAACGAGCTACCTGGGTTGAGTGATCATCCCAGGCCTCATGCGGGCGAGGCCGGATGAAAGGCAGGATGCTGCGCAAATTTTGTGAACGAGGCGCTGTGTGGTCATACATATTAGCAGCGAATGACTCAGTAGACATGCATTGTGAAACAAGTTACCGATGATGACAACATTCAACGCACTCATCTCGCCGTCCAGAGGCCATCGAATGTTCTTGAAGGGCAGCTCAGAAAATTGGGCGGCCTTCCATTCTGAGGCGGGAAGGTCATCGTAGGCCTTATAGATGCGGGAGCTATCTGGGCGGTTTTTGGTAGTGGTAGCGATGAGACGGAAGCAGATGTTGTGAGGCCCGGTAGGAGACTGGCTGCGTTCGCTGAACTCTGGAATCTCGAGAGCGTTTTGGGAAAGATGTAAGAGCACGGCGTCATGGAAGTCACGCCAGACTGTGCCGTTGGTGGGGAGAGACACCTTGAAGACGAGTTTGAAGTGGAGAAGCTCTTCAACCAGGATGGCAAACTGAGAGCCGTCCCACTTGAAGCCCTCACAAGCACGCCCTTGCTGAAGGTAGGGGTCACTGGGAGGGGCGTGTGCAGGATCCTGTGAGGTGAGACCGATGTTAGAACATGATATTCGCGTGGGTGTACCGCGTAACAACTCACCACATGAGGAATAAGGATGACACAAATATCGACGATGTCTGGGTTCGAAATCGCGGCAACCTGGGTAGGTGCAGGGGCAGAAGCAGTGTTCCTTGGTCGACGAGAAGGAGAGATGGTCGATGATGCCGACAACGAAGTACCAGTGACACAAGAGAGTGCAAAGGGGTTGCTAGTTGCCCCTCCACCAGAGAGTGTCGTCGTACGTGCATGGGGAATGTTTCCAGAAGACGAAGACTGAGGTCTGTGTCGAATATAAGCATCGACGCGCTGGGCATTGGTACTGCCAGACACCTCTGACCTTACGCCCTGGTAAGCAGCGATCGGAGCTTGCTGAGCGATACTGGCAGAGGAAACGAAGGGAGCGGGAGCAGAGCTGCGGCCCTGCCTGACACCGAATGGCGAAGCTATGATGCCAATAGTATGGCTACTACAAATCGTCAGTTGCCTGGAATATCGGGAGCAAGCACAATGGACGACGTACCCAGAATTGGTAAAGGGCCTAAAGGGTGCATGGGTTCGGTGCATACGTCCACAAGCACACAGCGAGGTAAACGTCCACTCCGTCGGACTTTGCGCCTTCAGTTGGGGGTAAATTCCATGCTGGTGCGGAGGCTAGTGCTGGATATGACTTACAGAATAAAATCCACCGCAGTTCGCAGAGTCGCATCCATCTGGCCCGAAGCTCTGATAAACACCACGTTGCTGACCAGGGGCCGGGTGATCAGGCGGCAAGGCCTCCAGCAGGTGAGAGAACCACGGGTGATCGCACGCCGCACACAAATCTGTGGCTGAGTTCGGAACCTGAAGAGGAATGCGTCAGTTAAGCTTGTCATTTTGAATATAAAAATGTACTCACAACATTCTCAGCGCCATTGGACATAACGATGAAATAGCCACAGGGATTGGCATCGTTGAAGCAGCTAACGTGATGACAGCTGCCGCGAGGGCCGAGGAGACTAGGCGAGGACATGGAGTGAGGAGGAAGAGCAGTGGCGAGAGGTTTCGACTTATTGGACAAGCAGGAAGGGAACGTCGATTGCAGACTTCGGGAATCCAGGATCTGTCCCTTTATAAAGGGCTGCCTCACGGTGCCTGGAATAACCACGGGGGGGAGGGAGGGATAAAAACCTGACAAACGTCGACAAGAGCTGCCAATGCTTGAGCCAAGGCCGAAGTCAAGCGTGAATGACATGAGTCTCAAGAATGCACAAAGCTGTACAAAACCCATAAAACTTGATCAGGTGAGTACAAAGCAGTGCGAGCACATGGGAGCGCAAGAATGCTCAAAGTCTCTCAAAAACACTCAACGTCCGTAGAAACAAAATCAGTCAAGCGCCGTCAAGAGACGCCAAGAATGATCATAAGATAGGGCCAGAGCAGAAGTGTCTAGGGTAGGTCACACCGTGACCATCACGTGCATACCGGCGCCTTGACCCCTTATGGTGCCAATACTCCTCGCCTTAACATTCAATTAATATTTGCGCTGCCGGGGCATGCCACTGGCTCGTGTTCTTGTTTCCGGAACATCATCTCAGTCTTATCAAAGCAATATCTCGGGTTGTATGTCACCACCATAGGACACTTTGTGGGGCACCTGGTGGGAGAAACATAAGTCAATACAACCTAGTTCCAGCTTGAATAAATGTTTGCACCTTTGTCATTCTGCAGGGTCTTCAAGCTGAAACTGCTGTGGTGGATGGTACTGGAGGTCTGTGATAAGATTTGCAGTCATTATGCTTCCTCCATCCCATAGAGCTTGGTCGGTGTCAAGAACTGGTGTGTCTTGCTACCAAATATGTACTTATCTCACTGACATAATATGCTGACGGCTCGGAACGGCAGGCTTATTTGAGAAGACAGAGCCAGTTGCTGGAGATTCGGAAACCTGAGAAATGTAGTGCTACTGTATTCAAACCATTCTCAGGTTTTGATTTTGGAAGAGGGAACCCGTGTACATTGATATATCTTTTGCATTTGTCAGGTCCCGCCAATCTGGCCTAAGCGTGACAAGTTTCAATCACGTGACGTAGACACTTCTGCTCTGGCCCTATCTTACATGGTCAAGAGCTGACAAACATGTACAAATACCACCAAATCCTTGCATACATGCACAATGCTCCTCAAGATACCGGGCTGTGGATTATTGTCCAATAAATCCCGTCATAGCCGAGTCTGCCTGCGCAGCTCACGCTCAGTCCTACCACTGCCCACCCTTCTTTCGCGCACCCTTCTTTCGCGCACCCGTCTTTCGCGCACCCCGAAACCTCACCTCTAGGGAGGCGCGTCGGTCTTGAAATGCAACCCGTCTCCAAGGCTGCCTCCACACCCCTCCGCCGTCTCGCGCTGCACTCGACTACCACTTGCTCCGCGGCAGCATCGGCCTATGGCAAGTGCATTCTAGCGACATACATGGATGTCCAGAAGGATACGTGCAAGGAGGAGTTTGAGAAGTTTGGAAAATGCATGCGCGAGACGGTGAGAAACGTTCTTGCTCTTCTAGGAACATGACTCTCATTCATCTTCACGGACACTCTAGATGAAGCGGAAATGGTGATGTCCGGTTCATCCCAGGCGGGCGAGAGTCTACAGTCGTGTTGTATCCGCATGCGAGAAAACATTATGGTCACCACATTGCTCAACGATAAATGCTGGTAGCCCGGGATGCATCGTGCTGGCGTCATGCATCGTCCTCCCCTTCTCCGTCCAACGCTCCAGGAACCCTCCTCTCCTCCCGCACCTCACCTAATCGTCGCTCTCTAGTCCTCTGCGACTCGCCTGCAGATCGGTTGGCCCGCTGGGCCTCTGCGGTTCGGGCGGCGCGCTCGCGCATCCGTGCTTGGGCCCGGACGAGCATGTTTATGCTTTGCGAGAGTTGGAAGGAAGTAGTGTTGGGGAGGGGGAGTAGCTCTTCATTTAGGCTAGTTTGTTGTGGAGGGGGAGGTGTGGGAGGGTGTCTCAGCCGTTGGAGGAGCGGGCGTAGCCGGATGTCAACAATGTACTCAGGTTGGTTCTCGTACGATGTGACTGTCGGAACGAGCGGCTTGATGTCTGGATCGTCGATGGGGAGGGGCGAGACTGTCGTCGGGGGTATTGGATCTGGTTGGAGTGGGTCCGAGGTATCCGGTGGTGACGCGAGCACGAATGACGTCTCATATGCGATGGTGATGAGTATGAACTCGAGGAAGACAATGGATGAATCGAGACAGAGGAGGAAGGCCTTCGATGGTTTGTGGGCTAGGGAACCTGTCTAGCAGAAATACGCCCAATACAGGGTAATTGTTACTCACCAAGACCCACGAAATCGAGGACGATGGACCTCTCCGCCGCCGGACCTCTGAGGACGTGATTATAGAAGCTCTGGAGGTTGACGAGGACGACGAGAATGAACCAGAACCGAAGGGATCGTTGAGGATCGATGTCCCGCGGCCGAGAGAACTGGAATTGGGTTGCGATGCGACATAGTAGTGGCCAGAGTCGAGGAGAGAGGAGGAAGGAGATGGTATGCAACTGGTAGAGGAGTGAATTAAGCTGCGGTAAGGCTAACGATGAGCTATATGGGTTGGATACTAATGAGCTGGAAAGACATACGGAGTGTATGATATGCTTCCGCTGGGCATGGCGCATAGGCATGTCATGTATGTGTACAGTCGTAGCTGGGGGAACAGCGCACTCGCGAGTCGCCAAAACGTCGTGTGCGCTTGCAGCCGGGGAGGCCCACACGCCGACCTTAGACAAACGCCCCTGGTAACGTTCCCGGTGGTCCTGGTCGTAGATGTGACGGTAGGTCACGTTCGCGTTATGGTCACTGAGTCACACCGGCGACATGTCGCGTTAATTGTGGTTGCGCGCTCGTTGCTCTGAACCACCACGACGCTGCAGCTCTGTCCGTCTACGCTATTCCTCCAGAGCTTCTCCAGCCGATTCGCACATCTTACGAAACAGTGTCCACGTCCACCGTTAACCCATCCCCATTTCTCATCTCAGTGATTCGCGGCGGGTGGCACTTCGGCGCTCATGAAGACTCTCAAACAGACCAAGCTATCCTTCATACCTGTACCCAAGACAAGCGACGCATCCTCCCGCTCCTCTCAGCAGTCGCCCTCCACATCCAAGGACACTACCGCGAAGTCTCAGCGATCCGTGAAAACCACATCCACCAAGCTTCCGCCGCGTGCAGGACGCGCTGCCATGGACTGTGTCGAGATCCCTCCGCCTCCCAAAAGGAGTCTGCGGCTAAAAGCATCTTCCAGCACGGCTTCTCCTTCCTATTCATCCTCCTCCAAAACTACAATGTCTACACAAGCTAGGAAGCCTTCGTTGAAGCGCAAGTTCTCCCCACCCCCTGACGCGGACGCGCAGTGTTCCCGGGAGGTAGTGCATATACCCCGTATCGCGGTTGACCCAGCATCATCCCCTGCTACAGGTCAGTCTTCCCGTCAGCAACGTCCCCTCTTACCCATGGACAACAATTACTCAGTCGCGGGCAAAGACACGCGCACCCCCTCCATTAAGAAGCTGCGCCTCTCTTCCCCGGTCTCCGACCTCACCCCGCTCCCATCGAGTTCAGTCCATGACACGGATATGGACGACAATCAGTTCGTCCCCACCAGTCAATCGGAAGAGCAAGAACTCACTTTGCCTAGGACTCCCATCCGGAAAGACCCTGTCTTCGTTCAGGAGAGTGTGGACAAATGGAGAAAGGAGACATTGGCCAACCAGCCCAGCCGCTCGGCATCCCCAGCTGTGTCCATCCTTTCCTCTCCCTTCTCAGAGCTCAGCGAGATCCCCATGGACGTGGACTGCGACCCACCGCAACCCCAAGACGGCGTGCCCGACACGCCTCTTGGTGAGGGACGCGTTGGTGGTCCCACTCTGCGCTATCCCCACTGGCCATGCTCGGTGGACGGCATGGATATCCCCGTGCGTCCAATAGCGTCCACTTCGACAGTACCTTCGTCCACATCCGCTCAAGTCACCCCGGTCTCCCGGCCCGACCACGAGCCGCTGCAGAGAAACTCTTCGGTCCCTGATGCATCTCCTTCGGAGGCATTCCGCTCCTTAACGCCACCTCCTTCGAGCGATTTAGATATGGGCCACGAGCCTGCGCAGGAAACACCTCAGGTGGTCGAGGTACTCGATGAGGCGAGCAAGACCGCAAAGCTCATCGCGGACATCAAAGCGCGCGCGTATGCGTCGGTGCACTCGAGCCCAGAACAACCGACCATCGACTTGGACGCGCTGAATGTCGACGATGACTCTGATAGTAGTAGCGATGAGGATGTCGCTGCCCTCATCAAGCAGACGAAGAGCAGAGGCAAAGCAAAAGCGTAAGTCTGTATATCGTCATGGTGGCTGGAGCGCTCTATTAACGCCCGGCGTTCATAGGCCCGCGAAGGCTGCTCAACTACCTGCTGCACCTCAAGCTACTCAGAAGTACAACCTCAGACGTAACTCGCCCTCGTATAGGCCCAAGACACGACCGACCACTCCACCCCCGGAAGCTCGCAAGCCAAGTAAGAAAGCCCCGATCGAAGCTCTTCTGCGCGAGAAGAAGCGAGAGGAGCGGACTGGCAAGGGTATGGCTCTGGTCCGTGCTGGCGAAGAGATCATCGCACAATCTAGAGCCGGCCTTGATCAGGAGATGCAGGACGACGAGGATGATTCAGACAGCGATTTTAACTGGGAGACAGGCTTGAGGGTGCTGGATGTCAATCGCAGGAGCATGTCGAAGGCCAGTTCATCCGCCGCCGGGCCCTCTAGGTCACAGAAGTCATCCAGGAAAAGTTTCGCTGGAAGCGACGAGGAGAGCGATGACGACGATCAGAAGCCAAACGCTGTCGGCGACATATTGGCCAAAGATATGAAGGAGAACATGGCTCGAGAACTTGCGAAGCAGAAGGAGGTGCCGCTTGGCGTGCCTCTGTGGGTTCCCATGGACGAGGCTGATCGTGAGGCGAGCATGGACGTGGAGTCGACCTTACCAGTCCTGGCGGCGGACGTCAGCGTGTCTGGAACCGCCGCGCTCCGGTTGCTGAAGCGTGCTACTGAGCAGAATGGTGCGCTTTTATTGTCCTCCCCCGACTATATGCTCGTTTATGCTCAATGCTCCTCCGCAGATGTCGCCCAGTTGTCTGCTCTTTTAACATCTGGCCTCGTCACGTTCCTTCACCCTTTGCACTACTCGGTTATTGTGCCTTGGCTCGTCGATCTAGGCACGTTTCTTCAGTTTTGATACCCTCCGATTTCCCTAACGTGTGGTTTACAGCTTTCTCGTACGTCAGCCCATCCTTGACCACCCTAGCATACACACAGCTTGTGCGACTCGCACCGCGAGTGGGCTGTCGTCGATCGGGATTTTCAACCTTGTCTGTCTTGCGCGTCTTGGTCCGCCTAGGGGCATCCGTCAATATTCTCCAGAAGTATAGATGGGCAGCTCCCACTGAAGGGCTACTGAGCGCGTCTTCCGACGCCGAGGATCAGAGGGACATGGTTCACCGTCTCGCTGTTCTCGTGGACGCTTTTGTGCTGTAAGCGTCTGGATTGCTTGTTTCTGGAGTAAATATTGATGACCTGTTTCCAGGTCTTTCCCCACCGAAGAGCTCAGCGACATCCTGCTTGCGATGGTGTTGATCGGTATGGATCCTACGACCTCCGAGGATCTCCGGACAGAGCTTCGGAAGGCCTGCGATAGCGTTGAGCAAGCAATGGGTCTTGCACAGCAGGTGGAGCTCGACGCGTGTAAGAAACTCGTCGCCTTCGGACAGGACCTCTCGCCCCCAAACCAAGCTCTACTCGTATCCTTCATCTCTGGCACGTCCACCTCAACTGTACATATGGCACGATGTGTCGCGCGTTCGCTCCTTCTTGGCAAGGTACCCTCCTCCGCCGAGTACCAGAAGACCCTCCCTGACTTGTGGCCTGTGATCGTCCTGCTCACGCCGGAGTCGGGCTCTTGTGGGCACTTCGACATTCCCGGAAACACGGACAAAGAGGGGTACTACGATGACCTCACATGCTGGCTGTCCGTGCTCAGTCGGGTCCTCTCGGATATCGATGAGTACACCTTGTTGGAGACACGAGGCATGCGGAAGGTGCCGAAGAAATCAGAGTTGGAAGGCGCCGACAAGGAGAATGATGAGGAGAAAGAGAAGGAACTGGAGCTGGAACCGAAGCTAACCTTGCTTCAGCAAGTCTCAAGGTCGCTTGACCTGCTTCATGGCAAAATTGGTATGTCCGTTTGAGTGCGCTGACTGTGCGCCCTGTCTTGACGATTCTTTTGCTACAGTGGACACCCGTGCCGCCCACCTCGACCGGTCGCGAGCGAAGGCTGCCATCCAACGCCTTTCGTTCCGCGTGCACTACCAACGTGCCGCAACGCTGAAGTCTCGCGAGGGCGGCAAGCCCGACCTTCGCAAGTACTTCAAACCTTCCTGATGGTCATTGCTGGTCTCGTTTTCATTTTCCACTCCTACTTGCTTTGTGTCGAGTTGTGCTCCCATTGTAATTTGTGTTTGCAACGTCTTTAGACTACCTACAGTAGTGCTCCTATATCAATACCGCTAGCATATTGTGCGTTAATGCCAACGCCTAATGGCTTCAGCGTATATACCTCGGTTAGTGCTCCAGTTTATAGTTATCCGTATATAGTCGTAGACCCTCGTCGTGTCGTAGTCCATCGGCTTTAACTTCGTTTTTGTGTCTGGCTTGATAACATCGCGGTGAACAAATTTGTGTGCAGTCTGAGTCTTGACCTCGCGATCTAAAAATTTACCGTGAGCACCGCCGACGTGCGAATTTTCTTCCACACTCAATGCCACATCAACTTGGGAGTCCAACCTAGTAAGTACGGTGACGACGGTCCTCTCTGGCCTCCCGCTCCGGTTCTCACCTCCTACCGGGCGTCCTACATAGTGCTGTAGATAGGTTGTGATCCGACCTTGAAGCTAGCAATCGCATCTGGTTCTCAGGTGAGGAAACCAAAGTTTTCCTGAGAACAACACTGACGTCAAGATACTATACGTGTGACCAAAGGGACAGCCTGAACGACAAGCAAGACAGGATACAATCCCCATCGCGTTTCCTGTTGGTTTATTGGGCGGCTTGCTTTCGTAAGCGTCTAGTTGAGCCATGGAAACTGTTGACCGCAAACGAGAGCCAGCTGTGCTGCCGTCCCCGATAGGGCAGCGGCGCGGCGGCATGGTGAAGGGCAACGGTGGAAACTTTCGGAGAAGCACCTTCCTTGGTGTTTTAGTTTTCTTGGCGACTTACACAGCCTTCTACCTATCTTCCGGTCTGTTTGAGCTGGAAACCAGGAGCGTCTCTGTCCCTTTCGACGCAGAGTCGATTCTGGCCAAGTGCCGCTCTTTGCACATCAAACCAGGTCCTGCCGCCAACTTTCACTCGCGTTCTCAATCTGACAGATTCCAACCCGGCACCGAGGCTTTGCTCATTCGCAATGCGACCATCTGGACGGGCGAACGCAACGGCAAGGAGGTCTTCCACGGTGACGCCTTTCTTGATAGTGGCCTCATCAAAGCTATTGGAAATGTTCCTCGCGAGATTTTGGCCGCACGCGACGATATCCTGGTGGTCGAGGCAGATGGGTACGTTTCCGCGGCGTTGAGAGTGTTCAATTCGCTGATCTTTTCGCAGTGCTTGGCTTACTCCTGGGTTTGTCGTTCTTGGATCCTCCATGGTATGTCTAGGCTGACACACAGCAGAATTGTCGACGTGCACTCTCATCTAGGAGGATCATCTCCTAACCTCCGCGGTTCCGATGATGGAAATTCGTGGAAAGGACCGATCACGCCTTGGCTGAGGATTCTCGATGCTCTCAATACTCACGACCTGGGCAAGTTGTGTTCGCTATGGCTTATTTAAGGAAGACGCTGGCTGATAAAGCGTGGTATATAGGCTACGAGAATTCCATGTCTGGTGGAGTTACCACATCCCTTATCATCCCGGGTTCTCTCAATGCCATCGGTAAACGAATTATGAGCGTAGATAGGGGAGATTGTGTTAACTTGGTCTATATAGGTGGACAGGGTTTGGCTATGAAGTTGCGACCGACCAAGGAACGTTCTCCGACCTCTATGCTGCTGGAGCCGTACCTCGGGTTCAACGGCACAGATTATTCCGGAGAGGTTGGGCGACACTGGGGACATATGAAGTCCGTTCACTGACATCTTTTTGTAACCTATCAAGTCGCTGATCTTGAATGCTGTAGGCACGCCTGCGGTGAGAAAATACTTTGACGTTATGCTCAGTGTGGGAAAGCTCAACGTATTTATTACCAAGGTGAAAACCCGAAGAGTTATGGGGACACCCGGATGGATTCGGTCTGGCTTACTCGACAAGCGTATGCTTTCCTCCGCAATCGCACCGAAGCTCTAACGCGACTGATCTGCGACGGTGCTTAGGTACGACTCGGCTCGCACCATCAAGGTTGCTCAAGATGACTACTGTGAGAAGGCACTTTCGGGTGACTGGGGTTCGTTGCGAACCCAGAAGTTCCCGGAAAGCTTGCAATGGCAGTCACTTATTGATGTTTTACGGGGGAAAATCAAGGTTCCCTTTATTATATGCGCAACCGAGAGCAATGCTTAACAATGGCTAGGTCCAAACCCATTGCTATGAAGCCGTCGACCTCGACAACTTCGTCCGCGTAAGTTCGGTACACTGTTTTGCAAATTTGTGGTACTTACATATTGTTCTACAGTTATCTAACGAGTTCCAATTTGAGGTTGCTGCATTTCACCATGCTCATGAGGCATGGTTGGTTCCAGACGTGCTCAAACGGGCCTATGGAAGTGGGTGTGTCCTGTTGCATGTTCTCGAGACCATGAGGTTAACGAGTATACCGTAGAGAAACCCCCTGCACTCGCAATGTTCTCGACGTTCGCAAGGTAGATGCTACATTGAATTAACCTTCGCATGCATGGTACTCACGTTACCTGACAGGTATAAACGTGAAGCATATCTGCACTCTGAGTTCGCTCCCCGGGTCCTCGCAGATGGGGGCTTCGATGTGGTTATGAAGGTAAGCCATGAATTCTCGCCATGGCACACTCTGAATATCTGAAATGCGTGGTATGTAGTCGGATCATTCTGCTATCCCGTCTCGAAACCTTCTCGCTGAAGCGGCCATCGCACACTATTGGGGTCTCGCCGATAATCTTGCTCTCCTATCGGTTACCGGCACTCCAGCAAGAATCCTCGGCCTTGACCATCGTGTTGGCTTTATCAGGGAAGGTCAGCCACCCGGTTGCTTCAGTGTTATCTTGATGCTCAAAGTGCTGGATATACATAGGCTACGACGCAGGTATTGAGCATATTTCTAAATTTTACCAAACAAGTCTGCTGACGAGCCTTACTAGACATCGTTCTTTGGGACAGTCATCCGCTTTCACTCGGAGCAACTCCCCTACAGGTGATTATCGACGGGATTCCCCAGATCGCCGACCCTCACACAGTGCCAAAACCCATTGCTCACCAACGGCCCCCGTCGACGCCAAACTGGGATCGCGAGACTGCTGACGCACTCAAGTACAACGGACTTCCCCCACTGGAGCCGACCAACCACAGAAATCTCGTTGTCTTCACGAACGTCTCCAGCTTCTGGTCCTACAGCAGCGCCGCGGAGAACTTCACCGACCAGTTTGCAGAACATATCCCAGCTGGGTCTGAACAAGGTGGCACGGTGGTCGTGCAGGATGGCGACGTTGTGTGCCTCGCACGTGACCCATCTTGCAACGAGCACTTCGCCCGTCCTGGGGTGGAGATCATCAACCTAAAGGGAGGCGCAATCCAACCGGGACTCATCGCATACGGTACCGGTCTCGGGCTGACGGAGATCTCAATGGAGGCTTCCACATCGGATGGGTTCGTCAACGACCCATTGGAGGGCCAGCCTTCCTTGTTTGGCGCTGGGGGTTACGTCGCGAAGGCGGTCGATGGCCTGCAGTTCGGGACACGGGATGCATTGCTTGCATATCGCGCAGGAGTGACGGTCAGCGTGAGTTCGCCGTCGCACCAGTCCTGGCTCAGCGGCTTGAGCACGGCGTTCTCGTTGGGGTCTGCTCACAAGCTCGAGCGCGGGGCTATCGTTAACGACATCGCTGCTGTCCATATCTCCCTCTCGCACGGTGATTCCACGCTGAGCGTCAGCACGAAGATCGCTGCAATGAGGCGGCTGCTGACTAAAGAGGTCGGAGGCGAAGTGGGCGAATGGTTCAAGAAGGTCGCGAATGTACGTGTTCATGTTTATCGGCCGCGTTCACCTGAAGGATGTACTGATTCTACTGATCTTTCCAGGGAACCCTGCCGTTGGTTGTCAATGTCGGAAGCGCGGATATTATCGCGACTCTTGTTTCCTTAAAGCGGGAGGTTGAAGCGAAGGCAGGCGTTGCACTGAGGCTTACGATCGCGGGAGCCACGGAAGCCCACCTAATTGCAGATGAGCTCGCAAAAGCCAACGTCGGTGTCATTGTCACGCCAACTCGGCCCTACGTTGGTGCTTTTCCCTCTTGCCCCCGTTCTGCTTAATTGACGTGCATATTTCCAGCCGTACACATGGGATGAGAGACGCACGTCAGTTGTCATGATTTCTCCTGACATCTTCATGTGTCTGATGATGTGGTTTAGGCTCCCCGGGCCCCCGTTGAGCGCAGATAGCCTCATCGGTTATCTGATCAAGAGCGGCGTTACCGTGGGTGTTGGTCCTCATGGTGTCATGGCTGTAGGTCATCCAGGGGCGCAAGAAATGGCGAACTCCCGCGCGCGCAATCTGCGCTTTGACGTCGGGGAGGTATGTCTTATCGCTGAATCAAACGTTTTGACCGCTTTCTCATGGAGTTGCTGAAAACGTCAGGCGATGTTGGACGCTGGTCCGGACGCTCTGGGGAAAGGAGGCGCCTTCGCTTTGGCGACCGTCAATCTCGCGAAGCTCCTGGGTTTGGAGTATGATCGCGGGCTACACGATCTGGTCGCGACTGTCGGGGGTGACCTTCTCGACTACGAAGGCAAGGTTATCGCCGTCATCTCTCCCAGGCGTGAAACCGTAGATGTATTCTGAGGCGTCAGGCGTATCTTTGTAGTGGAATGGGTGGTAATACTGTTCAATGAGAATGGGTGTCGATTTGAAATTGCGGACTAGGATATGTATTAGTTTTCAGCTCTCGGAGGCCTTTGGCTGACATGCGTGAACACCCGCGATTGCGGCGGGGTTGTGGGCACCTTCCTGATCGAGACGAGACACCAGATCTGAGATCGATCCCTGTGCAATCTTTGCCGACTCCAAGCCACAAGCGCCCGTTTTATCCTTGACCAAGTCCAGTAGGAGAGCTCCTCACTTGCTGTTTGGCCCCCCTTCTGAACATCCCAGGTTTTCTCTTCGCCATGGCTATGGACCCAAAGGGCAGCGCAGATGCTTCGGACGATGACATGGACGTCGATGCGCTTGTGGAGCAGGGACAGGAGCTTGTAGATGCCATCTTCCGACGAAGACCTCTCGCTGAGATCAAGGCCTTGATTGCAGCCGGAGCACCGGTCTGGTATCAAGACGACGAGGGTACCTCTCCATTGCATGTAGCTGCTTATGCTGAAGATCAGGAGCTCGTTCGCTTCCTGATTGCGGAGGGCGCGTTGTGGAACGCTGGTATGTCAAAATGTTGTCTTTGTGAAGGTGCCTAGAGCTGATATATGCGTGTTATTCTCGTCTTTTGACGGTCGTATTTAAATTTAGTTGATAATCTTCATAACACAGCTGGGGACATCGCCGTATCGTTGAACAATGACGAGTGTTACCAGCTCATCCGAGATGCAGGGATACGCTCAGGTATGTCCACACTGACGGCGGGCATATGCTTGAGGAAATGACATCTTGCGGCAGAGGTCCTGCTTCGACTACTTGCGAAGAAGGCGCCCGAGGCGAGCTCGCCGCTGCATCTTATTCTCAAAGCAACGGATTCAACGCCGGCTGGTTCGACAGATGCATTCCTGAATACGACGCTGGAATACACGAAAGACGAGCATGGTCAAAACGTATGTCTTGTCAGGGTTAACGACAAGGAAAAGGTTGGTGTAATGATGGGATGGGAGCGCGGAATCAGTCAGTTTTCTCCCGCCCGTGTTCCTTGAGATGTGCTTAGTGAGCCAGTGCCAAGTGCAGGAAACTGTCAGCAGGCTGTGCGCTGACCACCCGAACTTCGAGGATGGCCTGAAGGTCCTGAATGTTGGATTCGGGCTTGGTATCGTGAGTATCGCCCCATCCGGCGCAGTCACGCAATGTTTTTGGACGCTCATGAACCTGTCTTCAGATCGACACCCTTTTCCAGGACATGTCAACTAAGCCATCACTCCATGTTATCATTGAGCCTCATCCTGACGTCCTAAACCACATGCGGGAACGGGGATGGTTTGAAAAGGAAGGAGTCAGGATCCTCGAAGGCAAATGGCAAGACTTCACGGACAGCGAAGATCTTCTCGGCGTCGGCGGCTTCGATGTGATCTACACAGACACTTTCTCGGAGGACTATGCAGGTCTGTATCTGTATCTCTTGCGGATGAATGCATGCTCAGTTCCATTCATTACCCAGAGCTACACAGGTTCTTCGGACATCTACCAGACTTACTCGAGGGCCCAGATTCTCGTTTTAGCTTCTTCAATGGACTGGGTGCAACCAGTACGTTTCTTTCCCCCGTTGCGCTCGTTGTCTCCTTCCTCATCGCTGCGCTGCAGATGCCATGTTCTACGACGTGTACAGGCATGTCGCAGGGCTCCATTTAGCGGACGTTGGTATCGACGTCGAATGGAGCGACGTTGATGTTTTCGAAGGCGACGTCGACAGATGGGGCAAGACGCGGGAATACTTCGCGATGCGCACGTATCGCTTACCAATAGGCAGGATGAAGTTACTGTGAAAGCGAAGCAAGTTTGTGGTGTTAGAAGGGGTCTGGACAAACGTCCGAGACTCGGTTTGTTTGCATTAATATACTGTACCTCCACCGCAGCCTATGCTTTACGGATGGATGTCACGCTAAGTATGTCTAGATCTTGTCGTGTACACTAGCCAAGACTAACGTATGGCCAAAAATACAAATTTTCCCATGACACAAACGGGGCGGTGGAGAAGCAGACGGAGTGTGATTTTCTTATTACTGGCGAAGGGAAGGTATTGACACCGTCACCGTCACCATGGCCGCAGATAGAGGGCGGCTCTGCGTAGTAAGTAGTAGCGATCGGGTGAGCAATGGGGCGGTGCCACCACAGCACGCGCAAGCGACTCCGGCATCCCCGGTGAACTCCAGGGTATCATATCGCCCTCGCGCGCCTTTTGCCTCTTGACCTTGCTCCTCTCCATCTCCCTTTACTTCCTCGCTTTCCCGTCGACCGGCTCGACGTCTTGTGCTTCTTCATTGCACCTTCAGCTTCACTGTATTTCTCTAGCCAGCGTCCGCTTGCTCGGCGCACATTCTCCTGCCGCTTCCCGCTTCCCGTTCCCGGAGAACTCGTTCTTTCCAACGCAAAAGCGCAAGCGCAGACAACAGTATGGCAGCGCCAGTGTACAACATCCAGGTGCAGGTCAACCCGACCCAGATCCTCGCGTTGGTACGTCGACGTTCCAGTCAGATTCGCGAACTGGCGCCGGTTATGGACGGACATGGATGCTGAGACGACCGATCCCATGTAGCGGCTCCCGCTCAAGCAGGCTCCCAATGACATGGTCCCGTATGAGCTGCAACAATACGTGAGTGATCCGTTCATACCTCGTTAGCGTAGTCTCAAATGTTTCGCCAGTACTCGAGGGACATCTGGCTCGCAAGGCAGCGCGCCGTCCTCACGAAAGGCTCCCGGTACCTCAAGCCGCGCTTCGAGATCTTCTGGGCCGTCTTCATGGTTCTGTAAGTTCTCGTGTCCACCCGTTCCCTCGCTTCCACCTTCCAACCATCTGAGTTCGTCTTCACATGATGAATCACATCTGCCTCCTGCCTCGGCTCTGTCCCCCTATGCACTTTAACACTAATCACAATCACACTTCCTCTGCAGCGCGATGCTTGCAGTCCCGATCGCTACTTACTACCTCGTCCTCAACGCACTCCCAACCCCAGTAAACCGCCCATTCATCGGGAACATCGAAGGTCAGCCGGTCTTCGTGGACAACCGCCCCTGGCAGGCGCGTGGGGCGAGTCTCGGCGCCCTCGTCGGTCTCATCCTCCTCGGCTGGGTGCCGTTCTACATCTGGAAGGCGCACGTAAGTTGGAAGCACATCCATTGTTTTCGACTGTGGGCGAGCTGACTCGGAATCGGATCCGCGTTCGCAGGGCAAGCGCCAGGTCAACCAGATGCTCCGCAAGTTCAGCGTTGAGGACGCCGCGGTGGCCGGGCCTAATGCCAACGTCCCCCAGTGGTCGATGAAGATGCCGGGCATGGGCAGTAGGGCTCTCGTACGTGTTCCAACGTCCACCGCGCGCCCGCGCCCAAGTGCCGCCGCCGGTGATGGGTTCGTAAGCTGATGCCGATATCCCATAGCACATCCTCATTTCATACCCCCGCCCCATGGTCACGCCATTCCAAGTCGGCCTTCCTCCCGTGAGTTCCCACGTCCGCTCGGGTCTGTACCGACGCCAGATAAGCCTGACACTCTGCGTGCAGTACCTGGTCAACCCGCCGATGGACCCCGCCGCGGGAGGCTACTACATGCAGGCCAACCACACCCAGGGCCAGTCCATTCACCAGCCTATGAGCGCCATGTCCGGCGTACCGCTCTACAACGAGCGCGACGAGAAGGTCCCCGACTACGCCGGCCCTACGCACGAAACGTACCTCCCGCACGAGAAAGAGGCCTTCGAAGACATCAAGGTCTAAGTCATGCTCCCCTCCTTAGTTTCATCCCTTCTTCCGGTGTGACATTGCCCATACGATACGGACCGTCGGTTTTACTAGCTGTTGTACCAGCACCTCGTTCTGGCGTTGCCAGGCTGTTGTTTCCCCCAAACTGTGCCCGCTTTTGATGTGCTCTTGAACTTGTTCGGGCAAGCGGACGCTTTCCATTCTTTTACGTTTCAGTGTAGCCCCCTTTCCCTTAGTGTTTTGTGTGTGTGCAAGACTGTGTCTCAGTGAGTGAAAATAAAGGATTTGGAGCCACATACATAGCCAGTCTGATGTGACGTATGAGACCAAGCGAACGGAGCCATCTGGAGTGCCCCTGGAACTGGCGGTTGATCCGTCTCTGAGGCGATGCAGCACAAACATGTAGGGGAGGTCTGTTGAAACCAACGGGTTTGAATGTCGCAGTATGTAGGCGCGCAGTTTGGACGATTCAGATGGTGCAAGAGGGGCTTATCAATGTTATCATTGAAAGACAGTAAGACCCTTGACGAGTCTGTCCGTGCTGAGGCGGAAGTACTCGTTATCAATCCCACGCTCCCGGGAGTCCATATTGACGAGAGGGTTGCGGACGACGTATTCGAGGAAGGGGCCCGCGTAGATCTGGCGGAGGACGAAGCGGAGCGAGTCCGCGGCGGGGTCGGAGAGCATGACAAACTTGAAGCCCGAGAGCGTCTCAAAGAGGTGGAGCTTGTACGTCGACGTCTGATAGTTGACGAACTGCTCGTCCCTGCGCGAGGCGCAGAAACGAAAAGGGAAGCGGTGGGGATGGAGAAGGGGCACAGGAAAGAGGGAGAGGGAATACGCACTTTCCTGAGAGCTTCCTGATCATGTTACGGAGGGAGAGCACGACTCCGTGTACGAGCTTCGCCTCCTCATCGAACGGTAGGGATGCTGTTGGGGGAGGGGGGAGGGGCGCGATCGGGCTGTGGGTTTGTGTGGGGGCAGCCGATGGCTGGGCGTCATCGTCATTCACGGCTACGACGACCCCGGACGACAAGGCGAGAGACCCGCGGTTGCCGTAGAGAGAATCGGGTTTGGCAGAAGGGTATACGGAGGCATAGACGGCGGGAAGCATGCCGCCCTCGACTGCGGTTTTGGGACGGACCGTGCGGTGCCAGTCCTGATAGTACACGCAGGTACAATGCCTGCGGGGTAGAGCGCAGCACGGTCAGCGGATATATCTAGAGCACGCTGTGCATACTAGCGTTCGGAGACATGAAGAGAACCGCGGACCTATCGAAGATGTACAGACTGTAGATGGTCATGGCAATTTCGAGGCCGACGGAGGAGGTGCACGGCCCTGGGACGCGTAAGAGATGTATGAATAGCACGAGTGGATATGAAAGCTAGAGAGGCGAGTGTTGGCCGAGGAATGGTCGAGGAGGGAACCGCGATGGGTTTGGACCTGGCTGGGACGGCTGAGGCAAGGGGACGGATATGTTCTGGGTATGTCGGCTGCGGAGACGCTGGCTAGGGTACACAGCCACAAACGAGGATTGGCCGAGAAGCGCCGGGTTGCCGAGCCGGACGAGAAAAGCACCCGCGGATTTGACTGGCCACTTTTAAATTTAAAATGGCGCTCCCGCTGTCACCGTCTGTCGCCTCGTTCGAACCGTGTTTTCCAGATTGCTCAAGTTCACATACACGCCGTTCACCGCTCATTGGCTCACAGCCTTTGGCCCACCGCCGAAGTCGACCTTTTCAGCAACTCGCTGCATGCCACATCTAACAATCTCGTGGTAAAGTAAAATGCGCCGATCACTCCCTCCACAGCATCAAACATCGAGAGATCGAATAAAGGAGCTATACTCGCGAATAAAACACTGGTAGGAACACTTGGAATATTCCTATCTTCCGTACGTCGGGTCGCAGTACGTATGGACGCCAGCATCGCACACTACCGCACCGCAGCATTATCCAAGTAGCCGCGTTTTGTTCGGGTATGTCAGCCCACCGTGACAGCCAGCAAGTAAGTGCAAGATCGCAGAGCGGTGAGTCGGGTGCTGTGGCCATGCAACGCTCTCTCCCCGGACCCTAATCACGATCGAGATGCGCCTGTCTCCCCTCGTTCCTTGCTCGACGCGCTCATATTAAACCAGATCGCCTCGATGGTGCTCACCCAACGCTGGTCCCCCAGTATCCCTCGCGTCCTGGTTTTCCTCACGTCACCTCCCTCCCCGTCTAAGGATCTTCCTTGCTGGGATGTATCTTGCCTACAAGTACATTAGGGACAAGGGGAGAAAGGCCAAAGCCGCTCAACAGGCCCAGGCAGTCCGCCTTTCTTCTCCTGGCACCGAGACAACACCATCGGAGGACGGCCCGCAAACTACCCACGATACCTCTGACTCTTTCTCGACTCCCCAATCAAGTTCAAAACCCTCATCGTCGGTGCAATGGAAGCTCTTGCTTATGGCAGCGCTGGTAGTGCCGGTCTTCTTCGAGACCTTGGACTACACTGGTGAGCATCGCGTTGCGGATTTTCGCGAGATTAACGACCGAATGACCTAACCCGACTCAGTCGTCGCCACCGCACAAGTACACATTGCAGTTCGTGATTAATCGCTTTGTCACAAAACGCGAGGCTGATCCGTGACCGAAGTCCGTCTTCAACCGACTAGACCTCCAGAGTTATGTTGGAACCATCTATCTCCTTACATCCACCGTCTTCCTTCCATTATTCGCCTCTCTCGCCGACATCTGGGGCCGACATTGGGCCCTACAACTTTCGCTGCTCCTCTTCGGTGTTGGTAGCGCGATCAGTACGGGCGCCCAGAGCATGATAACCATGCTTGCTGGTCGTGGTGTTGCTGGAATTGGTGCCGGTGGGATGATGGCGGTACGAAACTTCCTTGCTTCTCGCTCAGGCCCCGCAGTAATTAAGCCAGCACCTAGATCGTCCGTATAATCTTGTCAGACTCAAATTCCCTCGACGACAACAACTGGCAGCAGTCCATGTTGTTCGCCCTCTTCACAATAGGCTTCTGCGTCGGCCCTGTCATCGGTGGAGCATTGACAACAGTATCCTTCCGATGGATCTTTGCCATTAAGTACGTCTCGCTACTTCCTGTCCCCCGATGTCGATATTAATGAACTCTTCCCCCTCAAAGCTTGCCGTGCTGCGTAACCGCAATGGTTCTTTCGTTCTTCATCCTCCGCGGACGCACCAAGGGCTCTCAGCCGCGCCACAGCCACGGTAGTCCCGACGAAAGTACCTCAGCTGCTCACGAGACTTTCTTCGAGAAGTTCATGCGCATCGACTCGGTCGGGGCCTTTCTCTTCATGGCCGCAGGCATCACCCTCCTCCTCGCGCTCAACTGGGGTTCCGTCGGCGACTGGGACTCTGCACGAGTGATCGCGTGCTTCGTCGTCGCGGGCGTGTCCTACGTCGCGTGGGTCCTCTGGGAATACCTCCTCGAGCGCAAAGCCGCCGCGGGCAAGACGTCCCGCAACCCGCTCATGAACACGGACCCGATGATCCCGATGCAGGTCTTCACGTCGTTCGACGTGTGCGCGGTGCAGTTCGCCGTGTTCACGTCCGGCATGGTCATGCTCGTCATGTTCTACTTCATCTCCATCTTCTTCGCGATCGTCGGCGGGCTCACGGGCACCCGCTCGGGCGCGCAGCTGCTGTTCTTCGCGCCGGGATTGGGGGCGGGCTCGTTGACTTCGATGATTTTGGTCAAGCGCTTGCGCCAGCCGAAGATCCCAATTATAATTGGAGGCCTGATCATTAACGTTTCCCTCGGATTGGTGTCGTGGGCCATGGACCGCAACGTTAAGTCCGAGATCGACGGGTAAGTCTCTTTTCCCCCTTTTCCCTGGGAAGGGCACACCGCCCTATGTATTTATCCATTTTGCAGTTTCCTCGTCGTGGCTGGCGTTGGCGTTGGGATGTCCATCGGTCCCCTCGCCGTCCACTCCCGTTTCTCGCAACCCGAAAGCAGGATCGCGATCATCTCCGGGCTAACCCTATTCGTACGTCTTCTGCCACCCCTCTCTCCGTTTCTTCTTTGTTCACACCCTAATATCGCATCGCAGAGTCGTGCCCTTGGTGGCACGGTCGGCCTTGCACAATGTGGCGCCGTCCTAAATGGCAAGGTCACCAGCTCGCTCCGCGCGCTCCTCACCTCAGGTACCATCTCCGCGCAGGACGCCGCGCTCCTGCAGAACGGGCTGGAGTCGGGCATCACGTCCGTGCAGGGCATCAGCTCGCTCCCGCCCGAGGTGCAGCAGTACGTGCGGAATGCGTTCCAGGAGGGCACGCGCTGGGCGATCATCTCGCTCCTCCCGTGGGCGAGCGTGGCCTTCTTCCTGTCGCTCTTCCTGTCGAACATTCGTGACACGGACAAGGAGGCGCGCTTGGCCTCTTCAAGACCTGGGCAGCGGTCGGAGTCGGAGTCAGAGGTGAAACCCTCCGAGGGCGAACCACAATCAAGCCACGAGCTGCAAAAGAGCGAGGTGTGATGTGGCCCCAATGGCTTTCTTTTGGGCTTTCTTTTGGAGGACTTACCTGTTCGTACATGGGCTATGTACTTGCTTTACTCCTTCTTCGTCGTATTAATGACTAGAGTTTCTGACGATTGTTCACGACTCACTAACATGTCATATATCCATCAATTGTATTGTATTCCTAGTTACCCATAATGTGGTTATTCACGATGATTGACGAGCCCCGTGCGCACGGTTCTGCGTGTCCTCGATATTTAGCGTATATGCGTAAGCCGCATGCAGATGAGCTTGTACAACGCAGTCTGACTCTACTTAATTACTAACGATCCTCGACGCCTTGCTTCGCCCGAAGCTTGTCCAACTCCTCAATGGCCTTGATAGCCATCGCCGTCGCGTATCCTCTGCTCCCGATTTTCATTCCGGATATCCCGTACCGGTAGATGTACCCGATCTCCCACCCGCCATCCTCGCACTGCATCGGCAGAAGGTTCCGCATGTCGATCTCGTTCGGGACCCCAACGCTCGCGCACGCCACAACGCGGAACGCGAGCGCGATCGCGTCCCCGAGGGCACCTATGAGCTCCTTGACGCGTTCGCGGAGGAGATCTTCGAGCGTGTCGTGGAGATGCCTGTCGTCGGACGCCTGGAGGAGGCGCGCGACGAAGAACAGGAAGCACTCCCGGAAGTAGTAGCGCGTGCCGTCGATGTATGCGCGGTTCTCGAGCAGGCTGCGCACGAACGCGAGCGCGCCGGGCAGCTCGTGGCCGCGGCCGTGCGTGTAGAACAGGTGCAGGACGTTGACGGTGACGACGGGGTCCAGACGCGGTATGTCCCGGTCGAAGTACGTCTGCGGCGCGCGCGACGAATGAATGCATGAGTATGAAGGTGCCGCTCAGCAGGCGGCCGTGACTCACGTAGGGAAGGCCGTCTTCCGTAAGGAGCGTGAGCATCTCGTCCATGAGGGAGTCACAGTGTTCCTTTGGGGGCTTTAGGGTGACGAGTCCCAACGAAGTGGTATCGAGGTCATCGGGAAAATTCTCGTGCGTCAAGATACCCTTGCCTGTCTAGATTTTAGCCAAAAATGAGAGGTAAACGCATACGCCAAACAGACCCTGGAAATAATTCCAGTACCGGGGCGGCTCCATCAGTTGTACAAGGGACCTGCGCTAGATGTTAGTGTGTTTGACACGAGGTATTCATTCGGGCCCCGCACACCTGTCGCCTGTGGCCTCGAGGATCAGTAGTTGCCCAAAGTTCTCCATGATGGACACCCCTGGGCGGTCTGCCTCGCAAGCGAGTCTCCCCGCGTTTGCACGCAGGTACTCCCAGCCGCGTTTCACGGGGTCTCCAACAATATTCCGTAGTTCTCGGCGGGCTTCCTTGAAGTCGGCAAGGAGGACTCCGTGCATGCCGAACGAGCGAGCGGTGACCACATCGTCGGAGTCGTGGCCCACGAAAACCGTATCGTGGGGATTGACCTTCCATTCCTCTTTAGCTATGACGCGCTTGAAGAACCCGGGGTTTGGCAGGCGGATATCAAGCTCGTGTGAGGTAAAGACCGCGTCAAAGATCGTCCAGTCGACGTCCAGCCGAGAACGGAAGAACTCGTAATCCGGTTTTGAGACGTTGAACGCCCCCAAGATGCGCGCTGTACCACCGGTCATCTGCCTAATCTCCTTGATCAGAGCGACCATCTCTTCATTCGGACGCAATGCAGCCGCGACCTGTCTCCAAGCGTTGTCAATGCTGCCGGCGTCGTGAGAGAACTTCGTGGCTAGATCCTGGAGACATTGATCCTTCGAGATTTTGCCAGACTCGTACTGGAACCAGGACCGGGTGACGAGGTAGGAACGGAGGGCCTTCCGATCGATGGGGGACGTGAGGTCAGAAGGCCAGGTGATGAGGACGTCCGATACGTCGAACACGAAGTCAGTGTAGCCGCGCTTCAAGAACATCGTTCAAGGGAAGATGGGAGCGATTCGGCAGGTCGTTGGCAGCCATCTCAGGTTTTAAACGAGCTGGGAACATACTCGCGTTCCAGCGAAGATGCACTCGTACCACGGCTGTTGAAGAGTCGTGGACCCACCTCGGTGTGGACGATCCGAGGACGAGAGCTTAGTAGACGACAAATGACTAAAAATGAATGAATTGGAATCAGCGCGACACCGGCGAAAGAGGCATTGAACAGATTCGACTCAGCGTGCCTATGGAAGTAAACCTGGGTCGTGGAGAATGGGATGCCAGGAGTATCGAAGTTGTAGCTAGCGGTTTGCTCACAAGGAACATGGCAGTTTCTAGTTTTCCGTGCATCTAATAAAACCCTACCGGCAAGCAGTGAAGCCAATTAAACCGCCGCTCTAGACCTGGAAGATATCAACGAGTCTATGCGAGGTATCATAAGCATAGAGTTGCATGGGATGCACGAGGCCGGACTGTAGGGCTTACCGGTCGCTCGAGTGTTCCACCAGCCGGTGTGAACTCCGGCCGAAGCATCGGGAGATGTGGGCTGTCAGTTGAGAGAGAATTGGCAAATTCATCTGGCAGATTTGCATATTTGGACAAGGTTCATGGTGGTACGATTCCAAGATATGTGACAACCCCACCCCCGTGGACAGACGCTGGGTGCCATCATGTTAGCGCCCGCTACCGTTCCCATGGATCCCAACCTCGCAGCGCGATTTCCGCCACAAGCTTCCGTGTGCAATGGCAATCGATAGCAAAGCGAACCAAGACAACGTTACAGTACAAGAATAGATACAGCGATGCAGGCCGGGGCAAGTGCAATGCGTAAGTGGTAACCGGTAATGGGGGGATGCAAGGGGGATACTAGTAGAGGTAATGTTGGCATGATCTGGGGGATATTACTACGGGAATTGCAACGTCCGGGTATGCGTACTCTATGTATGATATATGTCGTTAGTCGTTCTTAACGGTTTCTGCCGCCGATTCATTGTCCTTGGCCTCGGGGTCGTCGGCCGCTAGTTTCTTGCGCACTGCGTTCATGAGCGATACCTTCATCTCGCGCTCGACACGTTCTTCCGCCTCTTCACCTGCAACGGCCTCGTCTAATGCAAGCTTCATCTGGCCAAGCGACAACATGTCTTCTTCTATGGAACCTTTCGTGATGAGCTTCACCACATCAACGTCACGCTTCTGGCCGATACGGTATGCACGGTCTTGCGCCTGTTTGTCGTTGTGGGGATTGAAGTCCTGGTCGAACCTACCAAAAATTGTGGTCAATGTCGCGCAACAGGTAGCAATATATGTATACGTATGCTCACATGATGACCACGCTCGCCGCAGTCAAATTGATACCCATCCCGCCGGCTTTGGTCGAAAGCAGGAAGACTGGAATCGACTCATCCTCGTTAAACTCGTCGACGAGAGACTGACGAACGTCCACCGGTGTCGAGCCGGTCAGGACAAGGTACTTGATCTGTTTGAGATCAAGGACTCTTTCAAGTATGTCTAGGATCTGCGTGAACTGCAGCACTATCCACATCAATAACACATGAAGCCCGCCATGGTTCAGCCCACGTACCTGAGAGAAGATCAATATCCGACGACCTTCTCTCTTGTACTGTTCAAGCAAGTTCATCAAGACCTTGATTTTGCCGGCCTCAAGATAACAGTCGTCGTTCAGAAGGAACTTGCGAAGGCACTTGAGGCCGTCGTCAGCGATGATCCGCGCGTCACGAAAGTTGCGGCATACCTTGTAGGTCGCGCAGAACGCCTGAAGCTCCGAATCGGTCATGACCTCCATATCTTCCTTCACCAATTCGAACAACGCTCCGCGCTTCTTGAAGTCTGGCTCCTTTAGGAGGAGCCTTGCCATGGAGCTGAGCGTGTCGTCCGCAAATCGCCTCCTGAACAGCATCGGATGGGACGAGGCCTTGCGCAGGTCCATGAGTACGTTCGAGCTGTTCTCCAGGTACATCTTGTCCTTCGTCCGTGCCGTTGCCCGGGTCTTTTTCTTCGTTGACTTCCCCCGACCGTTGGTGGCCAGCGGGTCGGGCGTCTCGGCACCGTTGGTCTCGAGGTCGAAAATGGTCTTGCGGGAGCGCTGCAGCGCCTCGTTGTAAATCGACTTCTGAAGCGCCGTCATGTTGCACCATTCGATGCGCTCGGTCTTCTTCGGCAGGTCTTGGAGCACCTTGGGCTCATAGTCAGCCTCAATGAGTAATTCCTGGCAGCTGTGATCTTACCTGATCCTTGCGCCGCCGAAGGACGAAGGGCGTCATCATCTTCTTGGCACGGGAGACGCGCTGCTGGGCGAGCAGGGTCACTTTGGAATCGCCCTTCGTCTTAAAGACCGCCCGCAGAGAATCAAGGTCGTCCGCGAAGTGATCCGGGAGAATGAAGTTCATCAACGACTACGGCGAACCGCTCAGCTGCATCCAACATTACACGGGACGAGACATAAGGACATACCACTAGCTCTTGGAGGTTGTTCTGCAACGGTGTCCCAGTAAGGAGCAGCCGCCACCGTGATTTATAGCGCAAGAGCGCTTGATAACGCTGTGACTGGAAGTTCTTGAGGACATGACCCTCATCATAGACGCAGGTCTGACAGCGAGGTGTTGAGTGACAGTCCGGGTATAGAAGGAGCGCATATACTCACATCCCACTCAATTTTGCGGAAAAACTTGCGGTCGTGGTCATCGCCTTGGGCGAGGTTGTAAGTTGTGATTAGGACGTTCCAACCGTCTTGCTTCTTCTTCGACGCGACCGTATTGCTGAGCACATCACGCAACCTAGGACGGTCGTTTTTGTCGGCGTAGTACGTCTCGACATGGATGGTATCCCCGGCGAACTTCTGGAACTCGCGACACCAGTTCTCCAACGTCGATGAACTATCACGAGCTCAGCATCTAACACCGCCATACCTACAATTGTGAGACCACTCACGGCACAACGATAAGGTGTGGTCCATAACGACCTCGTTCCTTCAGATGGGCAAAGAAGCTGATTACTTGTACTGTCTTTCCAAGACCTTGCGCCCGCAACATCAGGACGCATACATGCCTCACGACAAAATACTGCTCACCCATCTCGTCTGCGAGAATGCAGCTGAGCCTCTTCTGGTAGAGAAGGCTCAGCCAGTTGACGCCGATCATCTGGTACTCCTTGAGAATAACGCCGGGCTGAAGCGACGACGGCTGAGCCGACATGTAGTACTTCGGCTTGTGGGAGGGATGCGTGACATGCGTAAGCATGATTGCGCCGTCCTCCGCGGACGCAGAAGAGTCGCGTGAATTCTCCGCTAGCTCGCGCTGCTTGCCCTTTGCGGACTTGCTATGCGTCCAACTAGCGATCTCCTTCCTGAGGTCGGCGCCGATACCCTCGCAGTCCTCCAGGATGCTGTCGACTCGGCCGTAGCCTTCGAAGATGGCGGCGCTATCCTCGAACATGCGAGGACTGATGCCTGCAGGTCCAGCTTTCTTCTTGCCCTGACCAAGCTTAGTGTTGAGGTCTTCCACGGAAGTGAACGGTCGAAGCTCGATAATCTTGGTGGCCTGCGCGGGCGTGCAGCCTAGACGGCTCGTTAGCACCATGCACAGGAAGAAGCGGCGATAGACCTACCTGTCAACTCTTGCAGACCTTCGGCCGACGTCTCGTTGTAGTACTCGAGAGCTCGCTGCTCGTCCGAGCTCATCTTGCGGTCTTGACCGGCATCCTCCTCATCGCTATCTACAAACTCAGGCTCTGAGTCTGATTCGACTACCTTGCGCCGCAGCCTTTTCCTCGGCCGGCCGATCTCGGGACTCGTGGGTGAGTCGGTGACCATGGGAGGGGGAGCTTTGGGGCGTGGCGGGGTAGAGGGGCCGGCGTCGCTCGTCGGTTTGCCATCGTTGAGGCGGTTCTTATAGATCATGGACTTCCGCCCCTTCTCCTTAACCGCAAGCCGCTGCGCTCTGTTTGCCTCCACAACTTCCTTCACCTTTCCGGTCTCCGGCGTAGGTTCATGGTCATTCGGGGGCGGGGTTTTCGGGGCAGGTTTCCAGGACGGGTCGTTGAGGAGCGCAATGGCCTTAGGCTCATCACCACCAGCCTCCGTCCAGGCAGCACGGGCGAAAGCGGTGTCATGCTCGATGTGGGTGAGACGGAAGTGAGTGAAGCGAGTCTCGTCTTCACTGGCCTTAACGGAGGATGTCGAAGGCGGCTTCTCCTCCGGCACGCGCGGGGCACGGATAATCCGAGGCTGAGACGCAGCATTCACGAGGTCCTTCGCATCCGGGAAGGAGTCGTCGGACGACAGAGAGATCGACGATAGTGACGTGTTCGGTCCTGACGGCCGCGGCGCGGCTGTGCGGACCTCAGGCGACGGAGGCGTGAGGAAGTCTATTGGGTCTCGCGAGTTCGTAGGTCCCGTATTCAACCTCTTCGCCGGACGGTCGCCCTCATCCACATCCTCTATCTCGGATATTTTCCTGCTTGTTGCTGACGACGGACGCGTAGATAACGCGCTTGACACGCCATTGGGCATACGAAAGCCGCTCGGCATAGAGAGAGGGTCTGTTGCAAAGGTGGTTGGGCGTACCTGAGCTTCCGAGCGACCCAGACCTGGCACCTCGTCATTGAACAAATCCCACGCGTTGGAGGCCAATTGGGACACATCAGAGGGATCAGGACGTAGTGGACTGGAGCTTGGAACGAGGACTCTTCCTGAAGACGATGGTGGTATGGGGAAGTACCGCGATGTGGCTGTAGCGTCCCGCGACTGTGCAGGTGGAACCGCCAGTGCACTCTCCGTATTGGCTGCCCATGGAGGTGGCGCAGGAGAAGCTGACTGACTTAGAGGAGTGCTCTGTTGCTTTTGCACCTTCTTGAACTTGAGTTGTTCTAGGGCTGCTTTCTGTAACAACGCGAGACAGCGATGGTTGGCCGGTCAGCGTGGTTGGACTACACGCTCTGCAAATGAAGTATACTTGCTCTAGCAGCAGCAGCATCGGGCCCCAGGGACATCCTTTACGATGTCCAATGTATACCAGAACTGTGGAAGGCAGGGGGAGAGGTCGAGGACGACGGGCAAGGGGGAGAGATGGGAAACAAGGTAGGGGGACGGTACTGATGTGGCCCCCGTCGGAGAGTCAAACTGCTGTGGCGGCAGGACGCTCAGCAATTGTCCAACCACCGTGGCTTGACTGTCAGGCATGCATTCAGACTGTCGGTCGACAATCAGTACTCAGTATGTCTACCACTCGCTTCTCGTAGGAACGCTACCGAGACACACTCCAAGATCAGCAACCCTCGTCCGCATAGCACACGTATCACACAAGCACGCAGGCAGACACACGACACACCAACAAGTAGGGGGAAATGGCTAAATTTATTCATGCTCAGCCGCACTATACGGTCTAGTACACAGGACAAGAGCACTGAAGTCTGCAATAACACGACGGTCTGATCACAACTATGTAACGCATCATCGAGCTAGTACCGAAGAGATAACGCTCACGTACACCCCACAGCAGGACGGACACAACCAACTAGGAATGGACCGAGGAAGCCCATTAGAACGAAAGCAAGCCACGCACAGTTGTGTTCCAGTCTATTCGTTTATCATGGGTGCAGGCCGCGGAAATGGAGGGGGCATAGATCTTCTGAGGAAGTGTCTGTCGACATGTTGAGGTTGCATATGCAAGACTAGTAGCGAAGACCTCGGATTCCAGAAGTCGGCGCGTAAGAGAGCAAACTGAGTAGATAATGGGAGACTGCACTAGTCGCTCCGGCATTAGTTCAGTACTGACAAAGGAAAAGCTCACAATGGAGCTACGATGGGCCTAGGTCGACATGTGGATTCGACGTCGATTGGCGTCCTCAGCATGACAGACCACCAGTCTTCACGATGATATAGGTCCCCCCCCGCACCAAGGGAGGAAAATCCCATGGATCATATATCCAAGGATCCCGAGAGACCTAATCGGAGGTTCCCATGTGAGAAGGCGCTTGTTGCTCAATTTTATCGCCGAAACTCGTACCTTGGCCACCACCAGGACATCCTACGCCATCGCAACAAGGCCAACGCCAGGCGAAGCTTTCCACGTTCCATGCAGAGTTAGCACGGTCTCGCTAGACCACTCCATCCAGAGGACAGAAATATAGCGCAAAAACGTTGTGGCCATCGGCTTGCGTTGAGTGCGTTGCCACGTCAGCAAACTGATAAGTTTGGTAAAACACACGTTGGCAAAACCGGTTGAGAACGCATGAGGGAGGCGATATGCAGATCCAGAACAACAAGGAAGCAAGGAGTTGGAGGGCAACAGGTATATGAAAGGGACGGGAGCGCAAAGGGGGAGCAACTGGCTCTTATCGATGGAGGAGATGGTGGTTGGGGGGAAAGAAGCCTGGGAAAGGGGCAGGCGAGTTTGGGTGGGTTTGGGGAGCGATGGCAGTGGCTGTGAGACTGCCAAAATGGGGCAGCTGCGCGGGCGGGGTGAGCCTGCGGCCTGCGTGGCCTTGTACAGCCAAGGACACCTTGACTCTCAACCTCCACCACACTCTCCCCACCATGGCCGGCTTCTTCGAGTCTCTCTTCCTGGCAATAACACTCGCCGTTTCTCTCGTAGTTTCTCTCGGAATTACTGTGCCACTCATAGGCGCACTCGTCCGGTTACGAGGTCAGTATTAGCCCTGAAACGGATGCTTCTCTCCGACAATGCTGACGTGCTCTGCGCGTAGCCAACTACAACCCGAAGGCTCTCCAGCTCGATCCAGAAGGGAATGTAGACGTTCACACCGGACCAATCGTGACCTCGTTCTTTGGAATGCTTCAGAGAGTGTATCGTATTGAGGTACGCACGCCGTCATGGTATCGCGGCGCGCTACGGCGTTCCTCACATTATTGATCCCCATCATAGGGATGGGCAGGACTCTACAAGGGCTTGAGTACGTAACGTTTGTTCCGTATATGCGTGTTCCGCGAGTCCTAAACCTTGAGACAGTGCCTACAGCGACTGCAACCATTGTCATGACTGGCTTCGCCGTTGCAGCTATGGACTCTAGGACACTTGCTACCCATGGCCGTGTAGACCCTCCGGATGTTGGCGTTCTGGCGGCTTTCGTCTATGCCGTGTTTGGCACACTTGTTGCGCTTCCCGCGGCAATCATAACATACCGGTACGCAGTTGTCTTCTGAGAGGGCTAGGTCGCGAATGCTAATTTAGCCCACGACCTAGATCTATAGTAACACCCTACAGACTGCCGTACTTCCGTCCCATCTACTCCCTTCGGATTCTTCTCACTCCGACGGAACGCCGTCGACCATGGATCTTGTACCTCACTCCCGGTTTGGTGGCCGCTCAAGTTCTCCAGATCGCGTACACGGTCGTGGTCCTTCATGGCCTTCGTAGGCTTCTGTTGCCCGCCGACAACATTTCTCCCGTTAAGTTCGGCATTTACGTTGCCATTGAGATGGCTAGCACGACAATCATCTGTCCTCTTGAAGTCATCACGACGAAGCTCGCCATTCAACGCAACCATTCAACCGCCGAGTACAACTCCGTGGAGCAGGAAGTTGAGGATGACGCAGTCGAGGCCCCTGAATACGCCGAGTACTCGGGCCAGGAGGAGGATGTCATTGGGTAAGTTGCCGGTCAGGATTCGTCGCAGCTTTGCTAACTGCTTTGACAGGCTGCGGCACGAGAAGGATCCGTACTACGGTTTCGCAGACTGCGTCAAGCGCATCGTTGACGAAGAGGGATGGCAGACTCTGTACCGGGCCTGGTGGGTCACCGTGTTAGCTGCAATCTTGAGTGCGCTTGCTGCTGGAGCGGCCATCGTACAGTCTATGGATGTGGGACACAACTGATCTCGTATGTATGTCCATGTGACATGTTGCTGTGACTCAGTGGCTAATGTATTTGGAAAGATACTTCGTGATACGCTATTCCCTGTATTATCCGGATGTACGACCAACGTATTTGAAATGACCTTTTTTGGAGCAAGAAGGCCTGTCTCTGGCCCTTGTGAATCCGAACTCCCCACCCGGCGGAAATGCGTTCGCTGAGGTATGGTCAGGGTCCTGTTCTCTTCTGTTGGGGCGTGGCCTCACGCCACGCTTGATACTTATTGGAAGTTTGAAGTCGTAGTTGTGGAAGAATGTTGCGTGGCGAGCGGACAAGGTAACTTATGTCAAATGAGCTGCGACTAAATGGAGACCACTTAATTGAAAGTGCTCAAAAGTGTTTAGCAGGATACCTCAAGACGCCGGTGTATATGCAGAACACGCAGCCGGTAACCTCCCCAATGCCAGACCTCCTGAGGTATCCACTGGCAGCCGACGATGGAATTGGAAGTTGGACGTAGAATGTTCGAAGATGACACAAGCTACTGGAACACGCTGGTCAGGGAGCCATGTTTCGGACTTGGTGCGGGTGGTCGTGAGGCTCACCGATCGATGGGGTCCCTCGAAGCCTCAACTCCGATAGTATATATCGCACATCTATTGTGACCAATGTTTGAGGCACGTTCTAGCCATCATTACGGTCATACTGTCTAAGTTGAACATTCTTGTCCCGCCCCAACAGCCCAACGGTGAGGCTATCGCAACCCGCACAGGCTATGATGCTACAACTGTCCTCGCCTCCGACCATGTCGCACCCTTGGTAAGCAAAGCTTTACAATTACTTCTGCAAGCCTGTTTCGCTGAGTATCGCTGACTTCTTCGTCTGATAGATGTTTATGACGGCCCCAAGGCGCCAAGCCCCCTGCGGGCGTCTGTCTGCCACGCCCAATCCAGCCTGTAGAGTTATGTAAGGACATGGGGCATGTCTCAGTCATTGCTCCCTCTTCGATCCGATGAGGTGCGTATAACGAGCCTGGCAATATTCTTATCTTGTTCAGGTACCCTTCCTCGCGCCGGTACACGGGCATCTCGGAATCGAATGGAGTGGCATACGTCGTCCAGTCGTCCCCGCCGGGATGCCAGCTCGGTTTTTCCGACATGCTCGGGTCGTCGTCAACCCACCTAGGCGTCTACCCGGACCTTCAGCCCACACGCCCCGGTCCTGTATTACACTGCGGTGATGAACACCAGTGGTCGCCGAGACATCGATTTCGAATAATGTCAAGGATTTCCTAGAGAAGGGTCTGCACAGTCGCGATGCTCGGGATCGGGCTCCGGTCTTCACAGCGGTGTCTTAAGCACACTGACTACGACACGACTTGCGTGGGTCTCAGGCAGGATCATGTGCCGAGATCACCTTGCCTCTTGCATACAACAACACCACGTCGCCCACTCGCTCGCTCGATATTGGTTCCCTCATTGACCCGATCACAGGTGCGCGTGGAAGCCCCGAAACCAAAGGCGGAGACTCCAAAACATCGGTTCTTTGCCTTGTCTAGCCGCCTGACCGTTCTCCGGGCAATCCCAAGGGACGTAAGGATCCTTTCCTAATTGAATGTTAAATTGCCAAGACTTTTCCTACTATGCTTCCTCTACGCGGTGCGCCCAGGTGGATTCCCAGGCCATCACCGCCTCGCTCCCACCGTAATCTTTGTTTCTGGCACGGACGCACATTGAGCGGTATCGCGTACTGTAGGAGGAGCAACTGGGCTCCAAGAGGACCGCTATATTGACGAAAGGCCGGTACGGATGTGTCTTGACCGTTGGGTACTGGCGAGCTGCTGACAAGTGTTTTACAAACGTTGGAATCAGAGTTGCATGTTGCTTCGGCAGCGCCCTGTCTAAAGCATGTGCAGCTGGAGCGGCTTACCCCAACGTTGGTAACCACTGCTTCCCTTTAGACGGACGAACGCCCACCGCAGCGTTGATACGGGCCGACAATGCAGTCAGTCCTTTGGTCTGACCTCTCTCCGGCGAAGATCGTCCGTTGGAGTCGGATTGACTGCGATGTTCTAACTATCCCCCACAGTGCATCAACCTGGGGCATTAACCGGTGGACCCTGATAACTCCCCCAATCATACCGCGGGCCGCGTACGACACCTATGGAACTACCCCGTCGTCCAGAAGTTGACAACGCAGACCGTCACGGTCTGAGCTGAGCTGACGCTTCCCTTCTGCCAAGACCGGTGGTTCCCTCTGTTCCCCAGTATCGCACTCCTGGGGCTTACTGAACATCCTTTGTGGAGATCGCGTATCCCCCGGCCGGGCCTGCGATGATCTTGAAATGTCTAGGTTGCCCTTCGATACTCGATTTTTCTAGGGAACTCCTGCGGATTAAGGGGATACAGAACATGCTGCTGCTGCGTGGCGGACTAAGGCGTGTTCATCACATGGTACGATGACCTTGTCGCTTTAGCTTTCTCAAAATTAACCCGCTCCATAGGGCCAGGCGCGAAAATTCAGAGTTAGCGCAGGAAATCTAGGTTCGCGGTGTCCGAGTCGGACCGCAGCTGTCGGACTCTGTCACCCTCCACTAGAACTAGCCTCCTGGACACTACGATGGCGTCGTCGATCCAGAATCCCGTGTCAAGTGTTCTTGGAGGTCCTCGGCCACGTTGCAACAGATGCAATGTTCATGCTCGAGAATTAGCTCCGGCTATAAGATCGCACCAACCCCGGGAGAACCGCAACGGGGATGCATAGTGCCTGACCTGGAGACGATGGCGCTCCTGGGCCGCGGGATACTTGCTGCAAGGTTCGTACATAGCCTCTCCAAATTCTAACAGCTTCGTCTCAATCCTTCTTTGCGAATTTTAGGCTGTCACGACTCGAACGTCATCCAGTCTCATCGTGATTCCCCAACACATATCTGTTCTGGGTGGATGGGAAGGTCGCCAGTAGGCCGCCTGCGGGTCCAGTTAGGGACTCTCATTGATCAGCCAATGTTCCCCGCATCATTAGATGGTTTATATGTAGGCTGCGCAGGGGTGTGAGCCACCTGGATCGGAAGACATCCGGCGCGCCGGCACGGATTGAATATTCAATATTCGAGTCCCGCCACTAGCGTGCGTGCGGCCTGGAGGCGGACTTGGAAGTTGCCATCTTTGAGAACGGAGCCTTCAGTGTTCACGCAACTCACTGTCTTCTGTTCGCAGCGTGGATTACGGACTGTCAATGGGCCCAGCGTTGCGTGCAACATACGCAATTCTGATCACGCATCAGAGGGTCAAGAGCGTCGAGGAATGATGCCGAGGCTGCGCGACATTGCAGTCAACGTTTTCGAGATGTCGCGGTGATGGGCCCGCGCGTCGAACTGCGTTCGATCGGTCGAGGATAGATAGCCGACCATGTCAGCTGGGCCTGCGATTGGAGGCGATTGGGTCCTGATTGGGTCCATGGCCCGTCGGGGCGCGCGTCTTTCCTCCGGTGATTGCCAAGCGCACAGCCTATTCTTGCCCCGTAGGCAGAATGCGGAATGTAAATTAGTGTACATAAGCATCGAGAATCTGATTTTCACCTCTTACGTTGCCATCCAGGCTCCTGGCCCGGCGTCGGGCTGCTGCCCATGCAGCGTTTGATCAGCGACAGCTTGGCAGCCTCGCGCTGGCGCCCACGTACCTGGAAGAAGCGACCATACCCGTCGGCAGTTCTCACCTCGTTCTCACCATGGAAAACACCCATTCTTCGCGCGCCAAGATTTTCACAAGGCTGGCACCTCCCGGCGTTCATGTCCATCGTCGATGGGAGTCGGCGTGCATGCGTAAGTATCTCCGATGTCGATATTACTGCCAATTTCGCACATTTTGATCATGCGCGGTAGTATCTGTCACATTCAATCTCTTCTCAAAGTTCCGCAGCCCTCTCGACCCAGACTGGGGCGCAAGCCTCAGCCAGTGTGGTAATGCGCTCCCATGCATACCTGGGGCTCGTCCGATATCTGCCGCCCTATTCGCCGGTTTGCCAGTTACGTACTGAACTATTCATATTGTCACCTGCTTGCGTCTGACATGTCAACAGCTTGTGCAATAGACCGAACACATTCCGCTATCTATCGAGCGCCATACAAGTCATAGCAGGTACAGAGACCGTATGGTCGAACGCGCAGCCTGGACGTTACCCGGACATGAATGCTTTGAAAGCTTGGCGCTCCCTGTCTCCGGACGGACGAAGATTCGTCTCCCAAGATACGACTCACTGCCAAGGAGCGGGGCGTCTGTGACACGCTGATTGTCGATGGTGTTGCGGCGTTCTCCAAGTCGCACGGCGCATGACCGGACTCACCCTGCATTCCCACTCCGTATCCCTCGGCACGCGCTTAGCGCTTATCGTCCGTCATTCGTTGGATTCTCCTTCTGGAGCCCTTCCGGTTGCCTACCCATGTGTCCGGTTCAAGGCCTTCCAAACCGGGGTTCCAGCGTACCCTGTTCGCCGCTGTCAGCGTGCCAAGAGCATGTAATTAGGCGCACTATAAAGTCCCCGCTGTTATACACGCCGGATTCATTTTCGACCCCCCAGATCCATTTAGCATGTCTGCCGAAACCACTGCTACGAAGAAGAGGGCTTCCGCTACCGCCCCGAACCGCACCTCCGAAGATGATCACCGGCGTGAGTCTCTCTATCGGGTCTCTATCCCTCCTACTCACTGACCGAGGTGCAGGGAAGCGTCGGAACCGACCGACACAGTCCTGTCTTAACTGCCATACATCGAAGCGCATGGTCGGTATCCCGCTCCCGCCAACGTGCATCGTGTATCGCTGATCATCACCCACAGTGCGACCGTCAACGACCATGCGGTCGATGCACCCAACTCGGATTGGTATGTCTGAAGACCCTTGTCTCACCGACCAGTACTCAGACACGTCGACATGCTAGACCGGCCTCTGTGTTTACGAGGTGGACAACCCATCTCACAGGCGTGTTGTAATCTTTATAGGACACGCATCGTAAACCTAACATACCTCATGTAGGGCAAATGCCCAGGACGAAGCAGGACGACTGAAGAAGCGTGTTGCAGAGTTGGAGAGCATCATCCGCGAGGTATGTAGAATGTCCTAGACTGGGTCATTCCTACCTGACCGAAATCAGCTGAAGAATAAACCACACCCCCGCTGGGCTCAACCTGGTTCCGAGGGGAACGATGCCCACCCCTCTGGCCCCGAGGTATCTGACCACTCGAAAAGAACGTCCCCTATTCCCTCCTCGTCCTCCTCAAGACCTTCCTCATCCCATCGCATGTCGTCTCCTCCACCAATGTCCGCATCATTTTCACGCAACACACGCTCTTCGTCATCGTCTGTCAGCAGCCTATCCCCCCTACATACTCCTTCACCGACACCACAGTCCCCGGTTGATCCCTCGCTTCCACCTGGTGCCGACGTGACTGCTCTTTTGAGTAATCCCAATTACGATCTGTCGACTTTCTTGGCATCCTATCAGTTTTCTAACGGACCCGGTATCGACGACGCTCTCTTCGGGGACATGCTGGATCCCATGCTACCTGCGACTCCGGAAGTTTGCATGCACCACCGGTCCGACGAGCACTGTGGGTGCCTGAACGACCATACCAGCTATCATACCGTTCTCGAGCTCTCGCTGCGCCTGCGGAGAGCGACCGAGATTCTTTCGCGCTACGCCAAGCACCACCCGCAGTCAGACTGCAGGGTTCACAAGGAAATTTCAGAGCTCGACCGATTCACTACGTAAGTCGCCCGACAGGCCTAACACGGTTCTAGTCCTGATAAACTTCGCTTTCGTGACACGCAGTTCCGCCTTGGGCAACATCCTCTCACCGCCGGAGGCGGCTTCTCCCCAGGCTCACCCGCGGAATGCCGCCGTGGCTACGAGCGCAGTCTTCAGTCGCCCGCCTTTCGCGGGTGCACGTCCGGGGATGGGAGTACCGCCCCCGCCGCAGTCCACGCATGCCATCCAGTCTCCACGTGCCTGGGACTTCAAGCAGGCGCAACCCGCGTCGTATCCCAGCCCACCTTGGGAAGATTCGTTCATGTCCTGGGAGCCCCTCAGGCACCAGAACGACTGGCCGAAAGGGGGCGCATTGTGACGCACTCGGACAGACTCGGAGATGTAGACTATTAGTCTGGGACGCTCACACTGTTGTATATTATTAGCGACGCGTGGATCTCGCTGTAGCTGCTGTCACGCACTTGGATACTTATTCTTGAACTACCGTGAACGTTCATCGCGGGATTCATTTCCTCGCCCAGATCTCACACAAACGATTCCATCAAATCGCAATCTACAAACAATCTTGCCTCGATCGGGAGATCCTGCCCGTCCTCCGCCCAAGCGCTGGTGCGAGCCATGGCGCAGTGAGGTAAGACATGATCGCAAGCTCAGCAGGATGGGGGTGGATAATGAGCGTCAGCACGTACAGCCTCGTCGGCTTCTCTATTTTGTGGTGATGAGCCCCAGGCGCCGGTGTTTCTGATATGAGGACAGAAGGTGCTCATTTACCGTACGGCGGGATCCGCGAGAGTACCGACACCCGTGCGCGTGTCAATGGAGCAAGTCGTAAACAACGACCGCAATCATCAGTACTATGGCTAATTGGATGGGAGGACGCGGGGCTTGCCCGGTCCCTGGCCGCTGTTCTCTCGGAGCCTGTAAACGTTCTGATATCACCCAATGCCCGCCGCGCTCCGGTTCCAACTAACGGCTGAAAAGCGGACAGACTCCGTATGATGTAATGGGATTTATCGAGGAACAATCGCAGGCCGCCGTGCGCGCGACGTTTGACAGAACCCAAGGAGCGACCCGGGTGCCCACTAGTCCGGCGATGACCTGTTCGTCAAGCGACCAGAGATTTCCAACGGAGGATTTGCAAATGGACAGGATGCACCAACGTGCAGGTGGCTGCTCCGCCGGATAGCAGCATGCGCAGGTCGTGGAGCCAAGCTCCGAGGTTGAGACCAAACCGTAGGATCAGGGCACCAACAGAGCGGGTCTCGGCGATGTTCATCTTGGGCTCGATACTGCCTAACTTTCCTAAGAACGTCTTATGAACGCCGTGAGTACCTTCTCGACATCTGATAACTCACCGTGAGAGGTCAGGCTCATTGTCACTGATTCTTGTCGGCCACGGGCCTTTGGGCCGGCCGGGATAGCGGCTAGATAGAAAAGGCCCTAGCACCGGGTTCAACAGCCTTTAATCCGAGAGGAAGAGGTCAGCACCAGTCTTCGAGGACACCGGACCGCCCGAGGGAAGGGGAGAAGGCGCTTCCATTGGCATTTTGCCTTCCGGTAGCGGCAACCTTCACCAGCGATATTCGCATGCCAAGCGGAAGCCAAGCACACGAGCAACCGCCAAGCCAAAACGCCGACAAAGTCGTCGTATCTTACGACATCGGTCTGGAGCGTTACTACCGCTCATCATTCGCAATGGATATCTCCATGTCTTCGAATGACGAGAGAACCCCCAGAGGCGGTCCCGATATACGGCCCCGACAGCGAGCCTACGCAACGTCAGGGCAGATGCTAGTCGACAAGAAGTGATTCTGGACGGCGTAGGTTCAACGGCGTTCTATTTCTGATTACGCCGCTGGGTGGGGAACATTCTGAAGGATAGAAGTGGTGACCGGACACATCGCCTGTTGAAAGCGAAGATGGTCAGCGATATCCACGATAGGGATACAGAAACAACGTACCATCCTTTTCCCCAGCCCACAGGCTGAGACCTTCCACCACTGGTGTGGATGACCCAACGAAGGCAACGCCAAACCCGCCGATAGGGCAGCGTTCCAGGAAATGGGGTGCGAACCTGTTGTCGTCGATAGACGTCACATCATCCAGGAAGGAGTGCGGCATGAGCAATCCTGATTCCTGGGAGTCAGCCATCATGCATGCATCTTTTGTTCAACACATATAACATGCGTAGACAGTCAGTAGACGTCTCGCGTGAACCCTGCGGTTGCCGGGTGCCGGCGCGGGTCCTGCAGATAACGCAGCGGTCCGAAGGGGCACTAGGAGGCACCAGGCCTTGTGCGATGGGCAACTTGAAGGGCCTCTGACCCTCGCGGAGAAATTCATCATGAGACCGCGCGTCATTGTCCGCTGAACATGACATACGCACGTTACGTGGCCTACAGATGGACCATGAATACGCACACAGGGGATCTTCAGCCGTGTCGCTGGCACCCTTGTGTTCTATGTACTTGTGAGTCGCGGTGTGGGCTCGCAAGTATCCAGTGCTCACGCCTTTTATTCAGAAGTTCGGTGAATGTCATGGCGACGATTTATTCTCAATATGAAGCCATCTGTGGCAAGTGTGAGGTGAGCGTACGGTAAGAATTGGACTCACCGCTGTACCGGGCGTGGCGTTCATTTGGGGGACTGTCCGGGCGACGCTGGGTGAGCTTGGCTGGAAGGACGAGTAACCAACCTGAGATCTGCTTGGCACGATATGTCGCCGTGCCACCGCGTGGAAGGCCCTCGAAAAGGCAGGAAGGTCTTAGTCAGCACGCTCGCGGACAGTATTAAGCGCGCATTCTCACGCTCCACGCACGCAGACGCGGCGCTTGCTGTTCTCTCCGCTCACGCTCACCATGGCTTCCCACTTGGTGCGTTTTCTTGTCCTGATCTCCACAAGGTGTCGCTGCTGACCTTGCTACCAGGCAAACATATTCGGTACTGAGCAGGATCGCGTCAACTGCTCCTTCTACTACAAAGTATGTCCGCCGTCTCAAATCCCTTTTACATCCTGCTCACATACTCTTTCGTCGTCGCGTAGATTGGCGCATGCCGCCACGGAGATCGTTGTTCGCGCAAGCACATCAAGCCTGCCTTTTCCCAAACCATCCTCCTCCCCAACGTCTACCACAACCCCGCGCACGACCCAGTGTGCACCAAGACCGAGAAGGAGCTGCAGGAGGGCTTTGACGCCGTGTACGAGGATCTCTACTGTGAGCTGGCGAAGTTTGGTCACCTTTTGGAGCTCCATGTGAGTACCCTTGAATTTTTATACTCGTTTAAGCGGTGTTGACAGTCATGGGGTTGGAAGGTTTGTGACAATGTGGGGGACCACCTGATTGGAAACGTCTACGCGCGGTACGAGTGGGAGACCGAGGCGCAAGCCGCCGTTGACAACTTGAACGATCGCTGGTATGCAGGTACGTCACGTTTACCCCGCGGCGATACCGAGGCAGTGCGCTGACGTCCTCACAGGTCGCCCGCTGTATGCGGAACTGTCCCCCGTGACCGACTTCCGTGAGGCGTGCTGTCGTCAAAACGAGAACGGTGAATGTAATCGGGGCGGCTTCTGCAACTTCATGCACCTTCGCCTCGCGTCCTCCGACCTTGTCCGTTCCCTTCGCCACGGCCAACGGCTAGAGCGTCGTTTGCACCCTCCAACTACGGCCGGTGGCGGAGGCTGGGAGCCAGGAAAGAGGGAGGGAGGTCGTGGTCGCAGCGCCAGCCCGTCTCGGCGTGGGGGCCGACACGACGGCGAGGACAGGTGGACGCGCAAGTAGAGGGGACATAGCGTTTACTTCCATTCTTCTCTATTCTGTCATTGTGCGGGGCTGTCGTTTATCAATGTATTAAGGCGGTGCACTTTTCATTGCACACGCTGTCTTCAGAAGTACCCAGCTGAGAACTACGTCGATCGTATGCTTTGTGCGAGTCTAAGGGTAGCGACAGTCGCAGGTTGGTCATTCTGGCGAACAAGGAGCGCAATATTCTAGATGAATGGGGTCCACATGATCGAATGCGTTCCGTGGATGGACCCCATAGTTCATACCAGCCAACCCCGACATTCGCCCCTCCTTTTGTCGGACAGTAACTCGGGCCACTGCACAATAAACCTGTGGCACGAATATCGTAGCTGGTCACAACGATTCTTCCAGATCTGCTCACCTATCTACCAACGGGCGAAGGAGCTTCCCGGAGAGGGATAGATGCCGGACCCGAGCGAACGACTCTACATAGATGAGCTTCGGAGATTTCAATCCCAGGAACTTGGTTATTGCGTGGAAGAGAGTCCGTTAATCCCCATCCAGTCCGCGAGGAAACATGTGACCGTACTCTGTTCAGGTATGTTGCTATACAAAGGACAAAACATGTTCCGGGCCCATTCAGAATCAAAACCTCCGGGGAGGGCGGGCCAAGTATGATCGGCGCGGCTGTTATATGCCAGATGCTCGCTGCGAGTGAGAGGGCAGCGGTGAATGGGGTTGTGAGGAGGGACTGGTGGACACGTCGGGCACGGGGTACGACCACGAATGAGTAGGGCGTGCTTGGCTGTGTGATCGGAGTTTGAGATCAATGGTTCGCACAGATAGGACTAGATGAGTAAGTACGGACGGGAGACATGGTTTGGGGGGCATCGGCGGCTTTAGTGGCCTCCAGAACCACGGCCTTCTGCATACTCAGTGTATCGCCCTCGCTTATGATGTAAATCCGTGGGGCATAGCGGTTGAAATCGAGCGCTGAGAGGAGACTGAGAGCCTCGCTCGTATGACCGCCTATGCGCATCAGCATTCTCAGCATTGTGAGCGGTACGCAGGACGGGGGAGACACGGACCTGAGCCGAGGAAGACAGCCAAGCTGCATTTACCGGAGTCTCCGCGGCGCCCGGAAGGCTTGGCATCCGAGGTCGCGGTGAGAACGAAGTAGAGACGAACGAACGTGAAGGCAGTTATCAGAACAATGATGAGAATGGGAAAGCCAAGGACGTCCTGATGAAGGATGTATTGGTAGGGGATGAGCAGCACAACTGAACGTAGCAAATTGGAAGACGCACCATTTGGGCGATATGACTACAGAGGACTCAGAACGGCCGCTGAGCAACGTGGGTGATAAGGTCGACCGTTCAACGAGCCCACGCCGTATTACGTACTGTACTCTGCATGGTCGCCGAGCAGCAGAAGGCAGTGCGGGGAGAGGCGTTGCCGCCCACTGCTGCTGGCTGCGTGGCCGTGACGGGTGCCGTGACGTCGGTGTGGTGCTGTGCCTTGTTTGGTCCAGGGGCCGCAGTGTCGGCCCGGTGGTGGCACGACGCGTTCCCTTGCCTTCTCTCCACGACGTCGGCACGACCGCCAGTGGCTACACCGCTTCCTGCTCCTTTCAAACCGCCTCTGAGGAACATCTGATCTCCCGGGACGCGCGAATTCAGGCAGGCATGGTGGAGGTTCCGTTCAAAGTCGATGGCGAGGTAGTTGTTGCCTTGCGGGACGCAGTCCGCGACTGTTCAGACAGAGGATTGCTATACGCGTCCAAATGGTGCGTGCCGTCACCTTTCGCCTGCCACAACCATCTGACACGTACGGAAGGGCATCGGAGTTGCTCTCCTCACTACCACCTTCAAAACGGCGCCCTGAACCGGCGGTTGTGGCGTCGTCGTTGCCCAACTTCCACACCTCAACCCCTGCGCGATCAAGATCGCCGCGCCCATCCTTATCGTTCGTAGCACAAACGCCAGCTCCTGCTGATGTGTCGGATACAGCCCCGCATTTCCAGGTGCGCCACCCGGACGCCCCACCGCTCCAAGGCCAGTCCTCGGATGTGGTGCAACAAGAGGCCGAGTGGGAAGCGCAAGATGCCGATCACCTGGCCATGGCAAAGACATTTTTAGAGGCGAAGGAATTCCTTAGAGTTATCCACTGGCTGAAACCATGTCGAAGCTCGAAGGCTACCTTTCTCCGCATTTATAGTCAGTACTTGGTAAATATCACCGAGTTAAACCACCGCTATTCATACATTCAATGACGGCCTCTATGCAGGAGAGTGAAAAGAAAGCACAACGGGAATGGTATAAATTTGAAAGTAGGTATGTTTAATGTATGTGTCTGAGCCGCGCCGCTCCAACGGGGTTTTCAGAGACTCGGGAACAACCACCCGAACCGGTCAATACGTCTTTGCATCAGCTACTAGACTCGGTCAGTAATGCTACCGATCCCTGGCTTCTGTTCTTGTAAGTCCATCCATGATATGCCGAAGAATCCCGACTGACTTGACCGCATACAGGAAGGCTGTGTTTCTTTGTCGTCTTTCAAGACGTGAAGAAGCTATCGAGAGCGCGATTCTCTCGATCTCACAGTACCCGTGGAATTGGTCCGCATGGGTAGCGCTGGGAGACTGCCTGTGTGATGGCGACGAGGTGAGGAGATAATCGTATTCCGCCGGTGTATTCATTCCCTGAGGCGTTGCTGTACGTCAACAGTTATCTTCGATGCTGCCCCTGCTTCCGCTTCCAGCAAGCCACCCGCTAGTACTGATGTTCCAGGTGAAGACCCTCAATACCCTGAACAGCCCTACCGACAATGAATTAGCGTTATGTGACCGACTTCTCAGCGAGGACTTCTTTCCCAGGAGCATGTGGATCATGGCGCTGCGGGGAAACGTACTCTACTATCTGCACGGTATCGTACCTCGCCGTCTCCTTATGAAGTAATATTCTGAGCTGAACCGTGGGTCATTGCACCCGCAGACTTTACCAGTGCCGAAGCGCAATTCCGAAAGATCCTTGCCATTGACCCTTACCGTGTTGACGACATTGATATTCTTTCGAACATACTCTACGTCACGGAGAACGGTACCGCGCTTTCGAAGCTCGCACATGATTATCTGGCCATCAACAAGGACCGTCCGGAGATCTGCTGTATTATCGGTGACTGCAGCTGCGTCATATGGCGTTTATTCGTTGCTAAACTTGTCCTTTGGTTCTTCTGGTACAGGAAATTACTACTCGTTGCGGGCTGAGCATGAGAAGGCCGTCAAGTACTTCAAGCGCGCCACTCAGCTCGACCGGACCTACTTAGCGGCATGGACGCTGATGGGTCACGAGTATGTCGAGATGAAGAATTCTCATGCAGCGATTGAAGCCTATCGGAAGGCCGTGGGTATGTATCAACGGGCTGCCAGAAAACCTCGTTCTCTGTTCATTAACTGAATGACCTTTGTGGCGTTATGTCTCAGATGTCAATCGGAAGGATTACCGGGCTTGGTACGGCCTTGCTCAAGCGTACGAACTCCTGAGCATGCACCAATACGCCTTGTACTACTACCAACACGCAACGGCGCTCCGGTGAGGTCTTTGTACGGTTACGCCGTTCACCGGCAACCTCTGCCTTTCTGACATTCCATCCATCAGACCGTATGATGTTCGAATCTGGCAAGCCCAGGGCATGTGCTACGAGGAGATGGGCCGGTATGTGTCTTGGAGCCGACGGAATTCTTTTCCGCGCATTATGTCCGCTGACGGCCTACCTTTTCCCCGTGTTGTGCCATCCGATTATCTCATGCCGGGCCTGGGTGTATCAATCCAGGTTGAGAGACGCGATCGAGTGCCTCAGACGCGCTCTCATCGGCGCGGATCCAGAAGAGACGGTCATTCACTCGAAGCTCGCGAAGCTCCACAACGAGCTTGAGGAATATGCCGAGGCGGCTGCGTACCATCGACGGATAGTCGAAGTCTGTCGTGCGGCACGTACGTACCCTTTTGTTCCTCCTCCACATTTCGCTGTCTCCTCTTGGCTGCCCCACGTCCAACAGCCCACGTCCTCCCGCGGCGTCAACGGAGGCAGACAACATATTCCCCTTCTCGTCGACGGCGTATTAAACTTCTGCTGACACATCGATGCCATGTCTCAGATAAACCGGTTCCTGAGTGGTCGAAGTCCGCTGTTTACATTGCTCGCTATCATATCCAGCATGGCGGCGGAGACTTTGTCTTGGCCCGACAGTACCTCGACTTTGTGGCGACAAGCAATGCTGAAGAAGTCACACAGGCCAATGAAATGCTTCGGCGGTACCAACATGTCTTGCGGCAGCAGCAGAATCCTCAGGTACGCGCCGCGTCTGAAGGTCCCCAAGTTGCCTGAGGTGCAGGATCGTCGCTGCTCCACACTACCCACACTGTACCCCACCCTTGTATGCGGCTATGTAGATGTAGCGACAGGCAAATCTGATGCTCTTATTCATCATGTACTTCTACTTCGCTGTGCCTTTGGCTCGGCGTACTTGGAAGCTTGGGACGGCCGGCTTTCTTGCGACGACCGGACTCAACCACAGTCCGACCAGACGGTGACAGGTGTGACGATGTGACGCCGAGAGCGTGAGTCACGAGTCACAGTTCACGCTGTGCGAAGGCAGGCGTGACGGCGTCAACGAAGCAAAACAAACAAAACCGCTGAGGGCTCCAGATGTCAAGCATCGCAGGCCCGAGCACGCACACGTTCTCCTCCTTCTCTGTGCACCCCAGGCAGCCCCCGGCCATTTCGACGAAGCTCCGCCGCGTACAGGATGCCCCTGACAGCGCCGCCCCGCCCTCCAGCATCGGTACGGGCACACCCGTCCCCGCTACCCCCATCCTGACCACCGCACCGACCACTGCACCCCCGACACCGATTATACGCTCGAGTTCGCAGGCGACGGATCCACGCGAGCCTAGCCAGGATCCCGCCGGAAGCGTCGCTCCTTCCTTTCTACAGAATGGGACGGCAGGGGCGACGGAGTTGGGCCCCCCTTCCGCGCGGACTTCAAGAGCTAGTGTAGCGGTCGATCTGGACGCCGTCAACGCAAGGGCGATTGCACTGAGTAGAGAGCACAAGCGTGGAGTGGACGAAGAGGCCGTCATGGTGCAAACTGCTGCGCGGTGAGTGGTTTGGAGCTTTTTTTCAGCCTGTGGCGGCGGGGGCGTTGTGATTAATTTTTTCTCGCAGGATTGCGTCGAGGCTGGCGGAAGACCATCGTGCTGCACTGTTTCCTGACGTGGACGAGCCTTTCGTCGATGAGCTCGATGTTGTGAGAAGGTTGCTGCCGTACCATGTCTTCCAGCTACCCCGCGAAGATCTCGAAGGACTGCTCCAAAACGGTACCGTTCTCACGTCTCGTAAAGGAAAGCGGAAGGCTACCGAAGAGGATCTTCTGCGCGAGGAAATTGCAGGTGCGTGTTTTCACTCTCGGTAGGTAAATGCGGGTCATGACGTCCGGCCTACAGATACGAAATTTGCGATCGAATGCTGGAAACGGCGGAGAGCATTAGAGCAACGTTTCAAAAAGGCACGGAATGACTCGGGCAAGGTGGGTGACCCTATCTGTTCGCCCGACAATGCCAGAGGTTGATCTGTTATGCGTGTGGCAGAGCGCGTCCCCATCCGACCAGGGGTATGTCATCGCACAGGCCGTTTTGGAGATTGAGCGTGCCGAGAATGCGACGTTGACCGCGGAGCTACGGTCCGCACGAGCAGAGCTAGACAAGCTTGAACGAGAAAAACGTGCAGCCGCAACCCCACCTACCTCAGCTGCCTCTACCCCAGCTCGGCCGACCCCAACTGTACGCACCGCAAGCACATCTAACTATTATTCCTCTTCCACGGCATCGACGCCTACCACGGCAACGTTCATGCCTCCATACCGACCGCCATACTCGTCGTATTCCCAGTATCCAACGACGCAGTATACCTACAACCCGTACGCGTACAGCTCATATACGCCGACCACATCAACCGCCTACAATACTGCCCCCCAGACGCCAGCTAGTGCTACGTCAACCACTGTCTACAATCCTCCTGCCAGTGCGTCCATGACGACGCCTACGTCTACAGCTTCCGCTCAGGTGCAACAAGCCGCTCAAACTGCCGGGGTCAGTAACACGGCGATCCCTGTCCAGCTTCCGGTGAGCTCGCTGCCCGCTTTAGCTGCTCTCGGGATCATCCCCGTCGCAGCAGCCTCGGTCCCGCCTGCAGGCCAGCCACAGCCGCCAGCAGTGATCAAGTCGACAAACGGGACGACGCTGAGCCTTGAGATCAACCTCTCGCTTCTGCAGTCTGCGCAGATGAGCGGGCTGGTGTTGATCCTGAACGCGTTGACGTCGAGAGGCGTGAACGTGGACGGCTCGAGCACCTTTCAAGTTGGGTCTGCATATGCTGCTCCACCGGTCGGGTCGTCGTCCGTGGCGCAAAGTGCTCCTACTAGTGGAGTTGCTACCGCGAGCCTGGCGGGTTCGAAGGGTTCTTCCGCGGCTTCGACAACTTCGAATACCCCCGCGCCTTCGACTTCGACTTCGTCTACAGCAAGCACGCCTGCTCCTTCGGCCGGATCATAGTCGTTCACAGAGCGGACGGGACCGACGACGGGGGATGGCAGAGTAGGAGGGGGTTGATCAGGGACCACGGACACGACCGCTGCACGCTGCTGGCGTCGCACGCTGAGTCTCACTGTCTCGGTATTGTTATTGGTGTATCAATAGATAGGCACCGCAGTTGCTGCCGACAATGTTCTCCAACAAGGCATGCTGTAAGAGCCACACTTCTCGTTGACGGCGGAAAAGGGGGGAATGATTTGGCCATTGTCCATTGACACCGTCGCCTTCCTTTTTGGGCGCGAGGTGCTCGAAAACCAGATGTTCTGCTTAGTCAGCCGAGAGTGATGTCATCTTGGATGATGCGCTCGGACGTCCCCGCTAACACTGACGTCTTGTCTTGTCGCCCAGTGCGGCACGCTTGACTGGTTTGTTTTTTGGTCTCATCATCGTCTGTGAGCTTGCGCCTCCATTCTCGTCCAATATCGAGTCGTTTGTCTTCGTACGAGCGCACCGAGCGCCTCCAGAAGAACTTTATCGCTGAGAAAATGACGACACGCCTTCTGTCCTGCCGAGCACCCCAAAACGACGCGGCCAGCTCCACCACCGCTTGCCACACGATTCACCTACCGAAGAGAACCTTTCATGTCCGGTCATATCGCGCATATATACACAGTCCAGCGGCTTTGGGTGCGTCTTTCCTCTTATCCTCGTGCTGATCACCTCCAAGCACGTTAGGTCCTACCCTCTGGATACCCTACCCTGGTGGTGTCTTATACCCTTGTCATCCATACCAAGACACCCATACAGGACATCCGGATAGCTATCTACCTCCCCACACTGCCTGTGCACGACCTCTCGGACTAACACCATGACCTCGCCACTTATCTTTTCCGATTTGCCCGTAGAGCTCGTCCGGGACATCTTCGAACACGCCGCTCACTCGGACCGTACTATGGCGCGCAGCCTCACCCTCGTATCCTCTGCGGTACGACGATGGACAGATCCCATCCTATACCGCACCGTCATCCTTTCCTCCGCACGCTCCGTCCGCGCCTTCGTGGACGCCATCTCCAACAAGTCCGCGGACTTCGTTCGCGCCCGAGTCCATAATCTCGGCATATTCACGCCCGGACCCGTTCAAAGCATACACCGGATTGTCTTCACATGCTCAGGCGCGCAAAATATCGCCTGTGGCTTCTCCCTCCCTGCCTTCCAGCAAGCGCAGGGCAACTCTGCTCTGCAGGGGCTGACACGTCCCCGCGAGCAGCACTTCCTCGGGGTAGCCTGTCGCGACGGCTGGGACGCATCGTTTGTGAACCCGGCAGTGACCCGCCTGCGCATACACCTATCCTCCTTCGACAGTAGTCGCCCTGACTGTCCCTTCGCCTTCTCCGACGGGGCCGGACAGGACTCGGGCTGGGACCGATTGAAAGCCCTCTCCGCGCTCACGCACCTGGCCATCGTGTACCGACCGACTGGCGCGACATCCCCTGCCGCGATCATCCCACATCTCGCTAGTTTGCTACCGAATGGCGGTTCAGGGGAAGGGCTGCCTTCCCTACAGCTCATCATCGTCCAGGTGGCCGGCGCAAAGAAGGATGCGTCGTTCGCCGAAGAGGCCGTCAAGGCCTTGAACGCCGCGGCCGTGTCTGCCGCTGGGACCGCGCTCCGTATTGTTGCCGAGCACGCACCGTTGTCGGTCGCGCGCCAGTGGGAGGACGCCGTGAAGGGCGGCCAGGGCGTGTGGGAAGGGGCGGAGGCTATTGTTCGGGAACGGATTGTCAGGAAATGAGGTTGCGTGGCGCGGTCAGTAGTAACTATGTCTGTGTCGTTCGTCGTGGTCGGTCCCATCGCCATTGTTGACCTTTGAGAACATGTCCATCATTTACTGCCTCGTCTGTTCTGCAACCTACGTTGCTTGAAACATGCACGCATGCTTTTTCGTCATGTAATATCTCAATATAAGACATTGAATTGTCATGCTCTGTCGATTGTTGTCCGCTTACTTAGACTCGCCTTGGCCTGGGTATGGATCTTCATGACGTCACGAGGATCTGTGGCGTTGTTTGGTGTTGCTGTCCAAGGGCTTCTGATCCTAACAAGTGCAAACAACCGCCCGCGACGCGCAGCCAGACCGTGACCGGCCCAACCTGTTCCGCTTCGAGTTCCTTGCCCAATACCATAGTATCACTGTGCCCATCGGCATTATTGTTTTGTAGGGAACATTGAATCGCACTCATATCATCCTCGGAATATTCAACCTCCCTTTACAAAGCCATTCACAGCATGGACTCAAACTTGTCGAACATGTTTGGATGCTCTCACATCGACAAGGCACACTACTGGAAATGTGACCTTGACATCACTATTTTAAGTGGATTACTCAATTTCATCTTGTGATTTGATATCTTCGTTCAACTAGGTTATTTCCCGCCATCACTGGGTAGCACAGACCCGACCTGATAAGGGCACCATTTTGCCAAAGGGCTGTCTCCATGGTCAGTTGAAGTCGTCCCTCACTGGCTGAGAATAAAAACTTCTGGAGACCCTGAGACCCTATATCGCTTTATCTGACAAGACCGCCAGACGGGATGGTAGGATCCGTAGGGAAATTTGATACCACCCGCGCATGCGGTGACCGAGTGCACTCGTGTGCTCGAGTCCTTCAAGTTTAGTTCGCCATCATCGCAACTTCATGACGAAGGGGTGCCGATTCAGCCCGACTGCTTGGTAACGAGGTTCGCGGCTAGCAGATGCACAGCTGGAATACGTGTGTGAAAGCTACACTACACAGCAAGGGATGTCGGAAAGATACGGGAAATGAAGCACCAAGGGCCCTGCGTTTGCCCTGAGTACGTGTCGGCGATTACGGCTATAATACAACAAGTGTCCTAACCCGATCAGAACAAGATGCAGATGCGTACATATACAGCGAACGATGGGTGCGATTATCTGTGTCGAAGATCCTAAAGTCACATTGCTACTAGTAGGTGGGGCGGTGCAATATTCATCGAAAGCAAGAAGAGCGAAACCGAGCGAGCGGACAGCGACGGTCGGGGTTCATATAACCAAGCGTCAGAGATCGTGGATGAGACCCCGATCAGAAGTCCCAATGGGTGTCTAAAGATACACCACGGCAGAGCAGCACAAACACCCCCGCAAGGCACTCAGCCGGGTCCGAAGAAAAAGAATGTTCGGTCGTCCGACGATCGCGCGTATGCGGACAAGACTCTTTAAAAGTCCGTTCTCAGGCAACGTCATGACCACCTATGAACAGACGATCAGTCGGTGAATTCCAGAGCGAGTAGGCCGTAAGAACGCACCGATACCCACTATTCGCCCATTGGTCCGGCGAATGGTGTAAGGAACCGTACGCTCCGCCAGAACTGCTGCCAGGATTTAGCGGGGGCCCAGGGGGCGATCGACTTCGGTACGCCTCCTCCAGGAGTCTTAGTCGGAGACATTCGTGGTCCCCCAGTGAATCGTCTTCGTGTTTACAGTACGATGAGCGATAATCGCTGGGTAGAGGTCGTGTCGAGCTAGTGTGAGGTCCATAATCGTGCGGGGAGTGCTGGTGATAGCCTTCCTGATAGCCGCGGGAGAAGTTCGTACGGATAGGATGCGGCTGTGGCGGCGGAGGACGAACGGAATGGTAAGGTGCGCCCCGGTGATCAGTACCCGCGACAGATGGAATGGAGCCTTGATGAGGGATAGAGGTGGGGTGGTGCATCGGTTGAGAGGGAATGTAGATCGGCGTCTCGTCGTGGGTCTTAGCTCCTGGAGGAGGGAGAGGAACAAAACGTTGGGATGGTGGATGCGATGGAAAGAAGTTGAAGTCGAGGAGCGGAGGAGGAGACGCAGGCGCTCCATCCATGTCCCAGAGCTGAGGAACGCTGTCTCCGTACCTGAAGGACAAATGTGCTTGGGAGGAGGGACCCTCATACGTGGCCATGGACCGACGAGTCAGGCTAGGCTGTGGTGCGGAGATATATTCTTGGATATACGCGCGACGGTCGTAGGTGTCGGGCGGGGCGAGCGGAGGGGGTTGCGGACGACCGTACCCTCTCAAGGGGACCACGGGCGAGTCGGAAGCCGTAGCCAGATTTGACTCGTAGGATGACCCGACGTGGTCTTCCGGGAAGAAGCGGCCCGGGGATGTCTCTCCTGTCGGGCTGTTCGGTAAGGCGTCCTTGATCTCGTCGCTTTACAAAGACATAGACGCGTAATCAGCACCCATTTAGCCCGATCGGAGTGTGTGCACCTCCGGACACATAACCACTTACAGCATCTCACGAGCTATTTCCCATTTTGGGCTGACCTCCTCCAACCTCGCCATCACGTCTCCAATCTCGTTCATGATGGACGAAATCTCTTGCGCGATTTGGGCACGCCCCTCCCGTGACACTGTACCTCGCGACGTACCATATTGTCTGACCAGATCCCAAAGTCGAACGAGCAAGACGCCGGCGCATACGAACGAGACGTGGATGACGTTCGTGATGTTTAGCATACCACGACGCGTCTGAACGTCCAGGATGTATGCGGCAGCTCTTGCAGAATTCAGACATATAGAAAGCGATTTTTGGGAAAAGGCCGCACGCTGACTTGAATACGGCCGGTTTAGCGAGCGCCCGCGAGGAATGTGGATGAACGGCCGGTAAATGAGGATCTGGACGAGGTGGTACGTTGAGTATAGCGTTGCTGCCTGACTCGCGAATATGCGATCTTCCATGTCAGGTCTCCATCTCACTGGGGAGGCGTTAGAATTGTTTGAGGCTCAGCAATACAACAAGTCGCTTACAATGATCCGGCAGTTCGTCGAGCCACTTCAACAAAGCGTCGTTGAGCTTTTGGACCGTCTCCTCTTTCCAGTCCGCCCCGGTCAAGCCCAACGTTGGTTTCGACTTGCTGGGAGTGTACTTCGTGGTTCGAAGTAGTGCAGTTAGCACACAGCTAAAACCTCGGAGAATTGGAGCATCCGACGAGTAACTAACTCACAAGCGTCTTGAGCGCGTACGCCACAACGTGGCTGAGTTTGATCCAGTGCACGAAGCACGAGACAAGCGCGGGCTTGCCGTCGGGCTGGCGAAAGGCGAGCTCCGGGTCTTCGTTCTCCCAGAACTCATCGTCGACCTCGAGGGGCAGGTCCAGGTCCAGGCTGCAGATCGAAACGGGGAGGCAAGGGCGGCGAATAAGGGACGCGGGAGAAGCCAAGAGTCAGATAAACGCGCATACACCCACGGTGCCGTCCCTGGCAGGGAAAAAGGCCCAGACCGATCAATGAAGTAGCCACTCACTCTTCCTCGCGCGAGCAGCACGGCCTGCCAATGAGCATGCTACCGATGCGGTCGAACGCGACGAGGTGCCAGTACGCGCGCTTCCAGAGCTCCTCTTCGACGGTGGGCTTGCGCCCGTAGATCTTGCGCCGGTGTGCGCCGATGTCCTGCGCCTTGAGTACGCCCACGCTGAGGTAGAACCACGAGCCGTGCTGCGCAACGGTGCCGCGAAAATACAGACCGATGAGCTGGCGGGGCGCCGCGCGGTCAGGTCAGCAGTTTTCGATGTTGGTGTCCGCGAGAAGTGCGGTGTGAAGCATTGCACGGATATGGGGACGGCAGCGTCAGAACTGAATTCGCAAGCTACAAGGACGGCGGCCGCGCGACTTACAGAGAAACTTTGGATCTCGAACAGCTCTGGCGGGAGCATCACGCTCCGCCTGGTTTCGTGTATTTCTATCAAAGATTGACGCGGAGGGAGACAGGCCTCAGAAATACTTTCGCTTTTGGACGGAGAGTAAATGTAGGGCTCACTCATGCCGACCGCGATGTACTGCCATCCCGCGAGTGTCCAAATACCGTTGTCGCTGCCTTCTGTCGCCTTGTCCGCCACCTCATCGGGGAGGACGCGGGGGTCCGAGCTCCACCTGCTCGCGACGCCGAAGATGGCTAGGCAGACACATGCAAACCAGGCGTTTGTAGTGTACAGCTTCTCCTGCCACTGTCGCTCAAACGTCGGCCGATGCAGAAGCTTGGGGGTGGAACCATGCCACAGGAATAAGCGCGTGACGACAGGAAATGAGGTGGAACAGATGGAAGCGCGGAAAGAAAATGAACCTACCGAGAACGTGCTATTGTTAAGGTTGAAATAGTCGCTGATGAGCTTGTCGGCTAGGTCTGGTGGCGGGAACGCGGGCAGGAGCCAATCGGGCAGACGCGTAGGGTCGTCGGCGTTCTCAAACGTCTTCTCCCACTGTCATCGTAATCAGCTAGGGACCATGCCCGCATACCCTTCGATGAGGACGCACCGGCGGCAGCGTCCAGAACTCAGGACGCTTGTTGCTCGTGGACGACGGCAGCTGGATGTCCGCCGGCGAGTTAGACTGGCGGCCGTCGCTCGACGTCTCGACGATATGGCGCTGCATCAGCTCGCGAGTGTGCGATATGAGCTTGAAGGAGCTGCTCTTGCCATGGAAGCGGAGCTGGTTATCGTTCAGATACCGTTCAGGCGAGCCTTCCGCCGGCTCCAGTCCGCGCAATGTCAACCTTTTCATGCCTCGCACGATGCTCAGCTCTCCAAGCTCGTCTACCTCAGACGAATCGGACAGCGAAGAGCTGGAAGCATCGTCCGAGTTGGAGGGAGAGTCGTATCCACTTGGCTGGCGACGCTTGCCTGCGGCTTTAGACGGCTTGGCTGTACCGCTGACCTTCCCAGTATGCGATGTTGGACAGGCTCTGTTGGGCTGGGGTGCCGCGAGAGAGGCGAGAGACTGCTTCCTACTGATCGAGGGCGAAGAGGTGATGACCTTGGGCGAGTCTGAAAGCGCCTTATCGGAAGAAGACGCGGGAGGTGCAGGGTCGGCATTCTTCCAAGAGTCGCGTATGATAGGTGGCCCTAGCTCCGCTGAAAAGTCGCATTCGGGGCGGAGCTGCAAAAAGGAAGAGTTAGCTTGGGCGTCGAGAATGACGGGAACTTTGGGTAAGGACAGGAACGGGGAGCCCGACGACATAGCCGAAAAGCTACTAACTCGTTTGAGGATCGCCTCCATCTTTTCTACACGATCCTCCAGGCCGACAATATAGCTGGAGGGCGGTCAGCTAAGGCGCGCGGCTAAGAGCACGAGCGGGATACTGACGCCTTGGGCGGGCCCCGGGGCTTGGATCCTTCCCTGCAGAGTGTATGCGGGGTGTCAGAGTGGCGGTGGAGGAGAGAGATGGAGGAGAGACGCGTACAGATATGTGCATGTCCGGGCGTTGGTTATGCAATTGCTGCATATGTTGTCGGGCATTTTTGGGCCGTCACATCTTGCCTTTCTCTTCCGACAGAAGTCACAAGCACGTTCCACCTTTCGCTTCTTGGAGCCATTTCCCTCGAGGGACGAGTCGATGGCGTAGTAGGCGGCCGAGAACTGCAAGGCGGCCGTGGAAGCGTTTAACGGATCAGGTGCGAATTCTTCTCCGAGGTCGATAACCGCAGTAGGCTGTCCCGGGGTCCAGCCGGAGAGGCCGGATGGCTGCATGGGAGCTGCGTGGCCGACGGGGACGGTGTGGAGGAGGGCGTGGCGGGGGCGGGGGCTGGCAGCAGGGACCGGAGAGCGGACTGTGGAGAGGGACATTTGTGAAGTTCTTATTCACGCCGTCGCAGGCGGTCTTCCAGGGCGCTGGTCTCCGCGGCAGGAGGCGCAATCACTTTCCCATTCTGCTCCTGTGACTTTCTCGTAAGCCCTCCCTTCTCCTAGCCACTTTCTCACGTGCCCACCCCCGGCAGAACTCCCGTTTCGAGAATCCCCGACATTTCCACTCGTCCACACACCTCGGCCACGTTCCCCTCGCGTGCGCCTCCTCCCCGCACCCGCCCTCCACCACCCAGCCCCGCCCTCGATCCCGCATCCGATCCTCTCTCACCGATCCCGCAAGCCCCCCATCGATCGCCATCCCATCGGACGCGTCCCGCACCACCATTCGAGCAACCAAGGGGACCGGCTCGCACCCTTTCTGTCACTGTTCATCTCCGTTGCGCTCTCCGCCTCCTTGTCGTCCGAGTACCCTGTTGGTTGCTTCGCGCTATCTCTCGCCACTTAGCTTGGCCATCGTCGACGACCGCGTCGCCGCCAAGTTGCCGACCACGTCCATGTACGTCCTCGAACTCGAACGATCTTCTTCTTCCGAATTCTGATATGTTTTTCCCACGTCAGTTCGGACTCAGTAAGTCAACACTACTATCCAACGACACCGGACGAGACTCACCAAATGCCCATCGTATCTTTGTCACTGAATATGCAGGTGCCTTGTTTGCGTCTTCAGCATTCCGCACCTAAATCTTTCCTAGGACGCAGTGTCCGGTCCATGGAGGGTAGAAGAGGCTAAACCAATCTTCTTCGGCGATACCGACGAAGTGCGGCGCGGACATAGCGTTACCAAGTCCGCGCGTCGCCGCATCAATCTCTCCTGAACGCGTTGCGGTACCGCAACGGGGCCCTTCCGGCCCGCGCAAACACATGCGGCTAACATCTGCCATCGATACCGTCGTCCGTCAACCTGCGCCCATAGTTCGATATGGTTTAGCGTGCCGCAGCCCGACTTGAGACCTCTTGAGACAGGCCGACCTGGCGGGGAACGCGGCGGTCCTTGTCGGCCTGGCCACAAACTGTCAGGCCCGCCATCCGCAGTGCGTACTTCGCGCTCCCGACGCTCCTCGCGATGGGCAGGGAAATTTGGCGCGGTGGAAGTAGTAGGGGCTCATCGTTGTGCCGCCCCCATGCGAAAGCTGACGCAGCCCCGAGATTTGGCTTGTATCCCACGTGCGCCACGTGGACGCCTTCCATGGCAGGAAACGAATCGGAGCGTCCTCCGGTTCCGAGTCTCTTGCGTCTGTCCACCATCAACCTCAGCCTTAGTCTGGCACCCGCCGTGCTCCCATAGCGTTTTAACCATTCCTCAGGTGAAGGCGCAGTTGAGACGCAGCCTCGGGACACAGAAAGGCCTCTCCGGTGTCGTTAGCGCGCCGCTTACTTGATCCTGGTACGCCCTCTGAGTCAGTGCATCCATGTGGTAACTTACGTTTCGCTACTGCAACAGAATTCTATCATCTGTAAGGAACCACCTTACTGCGTACGCGAACCGACGGCATCGTCTTATATGCACTAGCTGAAGGCTTCTTGCCAGCCGATTTCCATTTCAGAAACCCCCGAACGTCGTCGCGCGATGATGCACCACGCGGTGATCACATCGACCCTGCGCCCTCGTCCACGGAACCTAACCGTCGTGCGAGCGGCCCTCTGGCTCAGAACAATGTATTCTGCCGGTGGCTCCCTCGTCCGACCGGCGCCGCCGCCGCTCCCTAGGGAGCAGCAGCGCGAGTTCGAGGAGCTCGTGCGCGCAGCACAAGCACCTCTCTCTGGGAAAGCCGAGGCCTTACAGGCGGAGGCGGACATGGCGATGCACCCCGACGCTCGCGCCCCTCTCCAGTCGGAGTTCGAGGGTGATACGAATCCTGTGACAGGCGAACAGGGCGGGCCAAAGCGCGAGCCTGTCAAGCGTTGGGCCGAGGATGGAGGCGATTGGAGCTTCAAGGGGAGGGTTTCCGATTTCTGACCTTCGTTCTAGATTGTACTTTCCGCAACGCAGTCCAGGAGAATGCAGGCTTTTCCACAGTTGAGCGTTGTCCGCGGATATACCTCTCATTCGAGACACTCGACACAAATCAAATCGATACAAATGTTCAGGGGGTGCCAGATGACCGCGCCGCGCCTGGGCCTTTGGCCTGAACTCAGAAACCAGAACCCGGTGTCCGCATGCCACCTCCGCGACTTCCATTCAACTGTCAGGAGACCGCTAACGCGTACCAATGACGATGACTTCCTGTTCGCGAGACCTGACGCCAATTGATTATCATTGGATTGTTCAACAGGAATTGGGGTACGCACATTCCACGCTCAGATCAACCCTCCCTCATATGCATCGGCAGATGACATATCTAGAATGTCCTTTATCCTAAACATCGTACACCGCACGCCGTACCGGTGTACTTCGGGAAAACCCCGGGAACGTACAAATGTGGTTCGGGCGCTTCGGTTGCAGTCAAATTGGGAAGGATGTGTGCACGATCGGGAATCTTGCCAGCGTGTGTCAGCAGCATTACGCGCTTTGATCACAACCACTAATCCCACCGAGCCCGTCTGTCACGGTCCTGCGAGTACGTTATAATTATCAAACCGCAGAAAAAACCACGACTTGATCAGAGGGTTCCTAGGTATTTGTATATGCTCCGGAGCTTGCCCTGGGGGTCTTCAGCTAGAGCACAAGCGGCTTTCTATTCCTTGGGACGAACCTTATTTTACACTACCCGTTATCCAAGGACGTCATCTCGCCATCTTCTCCTCGACACCATGTCGAACGATCGCGAAAAGGCACGCTGGAACCGCGTGAGTGTCATGCCACCTCTTCTCGTGCAAGGAACGCGAAATACATGCTGATCGCTCCGTTGAACGTAGCTGTCTGAGGGCATGTCGTCCTTCCACGACCACTTCAAACACGAATGTACGCACGTTTCCCGCCTATCAGCAAGGTTGTGGTTGCTCACAAAGGACGTACATGGCCGGTGTGCGGACGAAAGTCAACGCACTATACGAGGTGCGAATTACGGCAACATAGGCTGGCGATGGTTGCGCCCCCGAGCTCTCTGATCCAGGGTTCGGAACCTTGCTTATAGATTTGGGGGGTTAGCTTGCAGATGGCTCATTCACGAGGAGGGGGATGTCCCTGCCGATGTACCTTCGGTCCGCATCCCAGTTTTCGAAAGGTACGTGGCGGAGGACTTTGGCGTGTGCTTGGCAGTCCGGTTACCTCTTCGGAGGCAATACTGACCCACCATGGTCTGTCGATGACGTATCGATCGACTTCTAGGTCTGACGGTGCATCATACCATCGAGGAACGCCATATCTTCCCGATTCTAGCCAAGCGCATGGAAGCCTTCCAGGATAATGAAGTTCACCTCAAGTCGCACGAAGCCATTCATCACGGTGAGAGCCCAAGCCATGTTACCGGGCTGTTACGTCTTGATGCAAGCAACCACTGACGTGTTCAACTTACCCATCCAATCGATAGGAATAGAAGAGCTCACGAAGCTCATTCGGAAGTGGATCGATGAGCCATCGACGTATAATCCCGAGGAAATGCGCGCTTGTCTCGACAGTTGGCGGGCAGTGTTGTTCAGCCACTTGGACCAGGAGGTGAGTGGCATCATTCAATTGGCGGTCTTCGTGTGGTGGGAGACGGTATTATTACCCTCCCCGACTTCGCCGCGGAAATGCCCGATGGCCCAACGTTAATCCGTATCACAATGTAGGTGAGGGACCTCTCCGGAGAAAACATGAGGAAATACTGGACCTTGGAGGAACTTGAGAGGATACCGATGTAACGACGGGCTTGCACATGGCTGGTGCACAGTGAGGCTATCGATGGCCTTAGACTACTGGACACCGGCACGGTTTTTTGTAATGTTACGCTATTATCACCATGACAAGTTTGTGCGCAGCATATCACGCCTGGTAGTGTGGACACATGCTCGGTTCCAAGGCCCCTACCGCCTGAATAGAAAGAGTTTGTCGTTTGTGCCCGGCCGTAACCCTCTGTAACCTCGAAATCTTTTCGGAGGCTATATCCTTGTGACCGTCCTAAGCGACTTTGGTGCCGTCCTCCACACGCGGCCGAGTCTGCCGTGCGAGTTGGCCCAAGATCTACCAACGACGCGATCTACAACCCCTGCACCCTCGCGACGCCTCCGACCACCTGGAGCCCGATGTCGGGGCGACTCGCATCCGGGGTGATGTAGGTTATGAGGCAATAGGCTATTTTCGCTATCGTGGATTTCTCTTTGAAGATTCCATGCTGAGTAGTGAACGGGTGCGGTGGCTCGACGACAATTGTCGTGGACACGGGTGCAGAAGCAGCGCGATGGTCGGGGATACTCTAATTTACGCGGCTGGTGTCGTTGCTACGGCGATGTCATTCTCAAGTTGGTCGGACACTCACAACTTTGACTGCACTTCCATTCATATATCTTGTAAATGGCAGCACTCTAAGCCCGGTGCGTCATTGCGGCCTCACATACGCTTCTGCCATGGCCGTGTTTTCCGCACATATGGGGTTTAGTCACTAGCACTCGAAGTTCTCGGGATCACCTTAAGAAGGTCGAAAGCATTCAGAATTCACCATCGCCGAATGTGCCCGGGAGGGCTCGGTCCGCTTCGTTGCGCTCCGCACATCGAGAGCCAATGGACGATACTCGAAACTGACGAAGGTGGTTGATGAGGAGATCGGTAGAGAGACACGACGGGCAAAGCCTGGTGGTTCCCGCCTTTGTTGCCCCCTTTGTTTTTTGGGAAATGCCAGGGACATGTTAAGTGGCGACAACGTTTCCCAGACGGCTGAAAACTCCTGTGCCAAGCTTAAGGCTATGCACGCGATATTATTACGTTACGCCGAGTGCCTGTTCCGAATCGAGCAGCACCGAACCGCCTTGAGCTTGGCGCCGAGGATCACTGCGATCTGAATGGAGGAAGAGAGACGCTGGTGTCCGCTGCAGCTCAATCTCCTGACTCTCCCGGCCTCGCTACTGCCGCACCGCCAACGCCTGTCTCGACCCACTATCCTCCTTTCTTCTCTATTCCGCCCTAGCCTGCTTTCTAACGACAAGTGACACGTCATGAGCTGGACAGGGTGAGAATTCCAACATCGTTTCGAGTGCGACGCCGGAGGCACTGACGCAAGACGGCCGACCGCACGCATCACCCTAGTTTCAAGAAGGGCATCTCGCGCGCAGGCACCTCGGTAACCTCGTCTCCTACGCGATCTGAGTGTGCACTGGGCCTGACACTTGGATGTTTGTCGCGTTGTGCAGCTTCTGCAGAAGACCGGTCAGATTGAGCGCACGGTCGACCGGGAGTTCGCGGATGAGGAGGCCAAGTACAAGTCGTGCGTCTTCCGGTTACCTTGTGAAGCTCCTCCATTGAGTGGCTCAATGTGCTTCTGTCGGGAACAGGTTCGAGAAGGAGTGTCAGGCGTTGCAGAAGGCGGGCAAGGGCTACTCGGACGCGATGCGAGGTGCGTTTGAGCCTATCGGAGTTTTCTCTCCGGCTTCCCCGTCTGACGACCAGCGGCGAAGCCATGACTGCAACACAGGGCCGTCTAGCAGATACCATCGACGTCTTCTACAGCGCCGCGGACAAGGCCTCGGAGGGCGCTATGGCGGCACACTCGTACAAGCGGGCCATCGACGATCTGGACACCGGCATCGGTCGCGAACTTGTGCGTCCACTTCTCTTGCTCTGATATGCAGACCGGATATCCGAATATTCTGTTCCGCAGGAAACACCCTACCGCACAACAGTGATGGAGCCCCTTGGGAAGATGAACGCGATATTCCCCGTCGTGAACGAGCACATTGGCAAGCGGGCGCACAAGGTTCGCTCGCAGCATTCCTCCTTTTTTATTTGGGTCTTAATGACTCATCGTCAATAGCTCCTAGACTACGATGCGGCAAGAAGCAGGATGAACAAGCTCATCCAGAAGCCGAGCGAAGACCCGACTAAGCTTCCAAAAGTGCGTCTTGGACCAACACGTCACTCTTCTAGAGCCGTCGTCTGACCACAGGTTCGGGATTTTTATTGCCACCCAGGCACAACAAGAACACGACGACGCAAAGGAAGTCTTCGACATGATGAACGAGCAGCTCATCTCGGAGCTTCCACAGCTCCTTGACCTCCGCATCCCCTACTTTGACCCTAGCTTCGAAGCTATGATTCGGATGCAGTGCAAGTTTGCGGAAGAGGGCTACGAGAAGCTGGGTGGCGTGCAAAGGTTTGCTTTACTCCCCTCACTCGTGGTCGCCTCGTTGACCTGAGGCACATTGTCTCTTCTCTTCCAGATATTTCGATGACAGCGTACGCGATGATTATGCTGCAGGTCAACTGGACGCACAGGTACACACCCCGTTTTATCGCCCCGTCTGACTCTGACCGCTGATATCGATGTGACCAGGTCGAGAATATACTCCAGGAGATGCGGGAGCTCACCATCTGCGGTGCCAGTTGAATGGATCCTTTCACAAATGTAGCATACGTGATATCACATTGTCTTACTAGGTTCCTTTATTCGCCATTCACTTCGTATTCCATCTACATCGTCGTACTTTTTCCGACTTCCTCACCTACACCAAGGATGCTTATAACATTCTTCTGGATCGTTCATTGTTCATACAGACTACAACAGATGCGATAAGGAGACGGGTATGCGTAATAATATCACCACGACGTGTGTCCTCTGAAGATAAGGAACCAACACCCGATAACGAAAGCCTGGAAACGGAGAAACTTGGGAATAAGACAAGACTAATCGTCGTCGGGCCCAAGAGCGATAGGAAACAAAGGGTATGGTATATCAAGTCATTTTGAGAAACCGCTCGCAAGCCATGCCATTACCTTGGTTGAATCCTGTTCATCAAGTCCCCACCCCCACCACTCTCGGGTTTTCGGTTCGTGGAGAGACGCTCTTCCAACGTCTTCTGCGGACGGTCGGCGGGTGGCCGCTGCGGCTGCGGCTGTCCTCCTCGCCCCCGGCCCCGGCCCCTGCCCGAGCCACGGCCCCTCAACGCAGGCGGGTGTGTCTTCGAATCGCTGAAACGCTCCAACAACGGCACTGATACTGATGTATTCAAGGTGGGCTCCTGGGCCGACGTAGAGGGCGGGGAACGCTTCTGGGAGGGGGAGAGAGATCGCGACGCTCGTCGCTTAGCCTGTCTGCGAGCGGGCGCCGGGCCGCCGTTCGTTCTGGGGGGCCGTGGATCGGAAACGAGCTTGGTCGGGGCCGAGGAGGGCCCCGGTTGGTCGTGTACTGGCGCATCGGGACGGCCCTGGAGTCGCTGGGCCAGCGAGGGCGCCATCTGGGGGTGAGGAGGTTCAGTGTCGGGGACAGGTGCAGCTCGAGCCTCGCGCGCCGGTGCATACCCGGTCGTAGGAACCTCAGGGGAGTACCGTGTTCTCTGCTGTGGGGGACTCGGAGGCGAGTAGTGATCAACACGACGGCGCTGATTCCCGTTTGCGGCGGGGGCGTAGGCGCGTTCATCATCAGAGGGGATACGGTCGTAACGTTGATACTCTTGAGGCGGCGGCTGATAATGAGCGCGATCATCGTTGAGCTGACGCGGGGGAGTCCGGCAAGTGTAATCTTGCGATGTTTGGCGACTGGCAGGGGGAGAGTAATGGTTGTTATCCGGTGCATAGAGATCATGCCCCCGGGTGGGTGTAAGCCTGCGACGTTGAGGAATCGGTTGGCGGATATCCGTGTCATCATCTCGTCTCCGTTTATGCCGGTCCCCACTCTCCTCGGAGTATCGAACCTGTCCACCGCGGGGCTCGTGTTCGCGAGAAGGGCGCCAGCTGTCGGATCCGCGACGGACGGGTGGCGATGACGGCCTCTGGACGGGAAGCTGAACAGGTCGTGCGGGTAGAGCTGCAGAGTCCATTGCCTGGTTGTATGGGGGTGGTCGCCGGATAAGCCTCTTAGGTTGCGCAGACGGTGCAGACTCCAGAGGCGGAGTCACCGGTCCCCGGCGTTCGCCAGTGGGCTGGGAGATCGAACTTCCCAAAGCTTGAAGTTGCTCCAATTGGGCTGGCGGAACATGGGCGTACAGTAGCGGAGACGGCGCCCGTGGTGGTGACGTCGGCTCATACGAAGAGCGTCGGGAGGGATACACTAACTCCGGGCTATGCCTCCCGAGAGATACGACAGGAGATCCTGGACTACGCTCTTCGCTATACGGTGCTATGGAACCGGACAGCATTGTGGAATTCGGTGCGGGGTGTTGCATGGGCGAATTGTGAGGAGGATCTTGGTGGATGGGCGCGTAGTCAAGCGATTGTTCTCGTCGTCGTTCGGGAATAGGTGGACGGGAATGGGGTGCGGATGAGAAAATGGTCGGTGACCCTTCAATAGGCTCAACCTTGGCTTTGACTTCCTCTTGCTCTTCGTCCTTGACGGCGAGCAACGGCTCGCTGGGACGGGCAGTGCTAGGAGAAGAAGGACTTTCGTCGGCGAGGTGCAACAACTTGCCACTCGATCTTTGCTGCGTCGTTCCATCGCCGTTGGTTGTGGGGCGTATGCTCAGGGGCCGGTGGGAAACCGTGGAATGAGACCGGGTAGAAGCAGCCAATGGGAGCGAGGTGGCCAGCGAAGAAGCGGGCAGAGTGTCTGCTGCACGCTGGGGATTGGAGTTCTGCGGCTCGGCGGTAGGCAGATCAGAGGGGTCGCGAGCAGAATTATGGATTTGCTCTTTGTCCTCAGCCATCTCGACAGGTTCACCACCGGCAGTAGACGAGAGCTGGTTGAGTTGTTGGTGAACAGACTTCCGGGAGCGGTCTGGATGCTTGCGTTGGCAGACCTCGTTCTGAATCTGGACCTCCAGCCTGAGCTTATCCTCGACGAGCACCGAAACCTGACGTTTCGCGTCCTCCACATTACGTTTCAACTCTTCTACTTGTGCCAACATCGCCTCTTTGTCCGCGGCGGCGACCCGCTTCTCCGTCGCCAGTTGTTCCTCGAGCTTCTTTTGAACTACGGCCCAACGCGCACGCGCCAACTCCGTCTCCCTGAGGGCGTCTTGGCAGGACTTAAGGGTCTCGTTCAGTCGTACATCGTTATTGCCTGCTTGTATGCGCGCTCGCTCCAACTCTCCCCGGACCTGGTCCAGTTCTCCATGCACTGAATCTAATTCTCCACGCAGCCGATCCAGTTCGCCTCGAAGTCGGTCCCGTTCTCCACGTAGTCGGTCCCGCTCACCGCGTAGCTGGTCCAGTTCTCCACGCAGCCGGTCCATTTGGCCTCGGAGATCCTTATTCTGACCTTCGAGACGTGTGATCGTGTTGTGCGAGTCATGAAGCTTCCTCTCGAGTTCGTCCGCGCGTTGGGTGGCACGAGCGACGCGGCGCTCAGTGTTCGCGTACTTCGAGCGGAACTGCTCAGCAAGTCCCTCGGCGCGCGCGTGCACGTGCGCACCCGTGTCCTGAAAGTTCGCCACAGTGCGGCGCATCTCTGCCTGTATGCGCGCCATTTCAGCGACTGAAGCGTCGAAGCGAGCGATCGCTTGGCGTAAAGAGTCATCCATGTCTGCGTCATCTTGAGGTAAGGATTTGTCGATAGAAGCTGGCGACATAGAGGTAGCGTGTGATGGGCGTGCGAGTGCCACGCCTCCAGAGGGTGGCAAAACAGGGGACTTGTCGGGATTCGCGGATGAGATGGGGCGAAGCGTGGATGAGCCTGAGGAAGGCTGGATAGCCAAGGACGGGGAGGTGCGTAATGGTCGAGCAGCAAGGGGAGCTTTGGATGGCTTGAGATGTTCAGCCTTACCGACGACGGTAGGGGAGGGGCGCGCGGGGAGACCATGGTGAGATGTTGTACCACCGCTAGGATCCGTGGCCCTTGTCGCACTGTGACCCGCGGAAGAACTTTCGCTGGAGACAGCCTCCTCTTGTTGGGTTGCGAGCGCGTTGACAAGCCAAGGGCTAGGCGACGCGGGCGGGCCCTGGGAAACGGTCATCTTTGGAGAAGACAGGGGGGATGAGGGGGGAGAAGCGACGGGGTCTTGATTGTCGTCCGCCCTTGATGTAATACGGCCTAGAAGGGATGGAGGTTTGCCTATAGTGGTGAACTGGAAGCCAGAGAGAGTGTTCGGACTGGTATCGGAAGATGGCCCAAGCATAGCAAGCCCTCGCGCTCAGGGGTCGAAAGTATTGATGCCGCTGGACCGCGCGCAAGACAAGAGAGAAAATCTGGGTAACTTGGGAAGTGGTTGTGGATGAAAATAGTCAGCTGCGTTGCAGACCGCGCTTGCGGAGCGACGATTCTAAGATGACGGGGTGCCGAGGAGCAGTTAAGGCGGTAAACGACCAGTAGAGATCTTGTAAGCGAATCGGATTCTTCGGAGAGTCAGTTTGCTGTAGTGCGCGTTTGTAGCAAGACCTACGTCGCGTGGTTTTCTTGATATTTTATGCCGGCAGTTGGTGGTAGAATCCGAGTGGGATTGGTTCGGGAAAGAGGCAGGGGATGGAGAGGGGGAAGAGAATGAAAGGGACAAAGAACGCGGGCGCCATCAGAGATCATCACCCCGGCTGAACCCGATTGGTCGGTCAACACCGCCACGAAAGTGCCTGAAAATGCGGTCGAGGCCAACTTCAAGTTGCGAGTCGTGGAATACTTACTTACTTATGTATGTTTAGCATGGATGAACACTAATATGAGTCAAGTTCACAGCGACTCAACGGTGTTCGGTAGCAACCATGACACGCGGTTTTGCTGTCGGCGGATTGATGGGCTCCTCAATGGAAGTTCTACCAGGCCCAGCGTTGAAGGGAAGGTTTCTCGATTCCAATGCTGAGCAGTGAGAATACAATCACATACAAATACACCTCGAAACCCTAATACGCGCATTGCTGGTGTTACATTCATCGTGTGATCGAGGTCCTTGTCGCAGAAGTGTCCAAAGAAGACGAGGACAGAAAACATTGGGTAAAAGGTACTAGTAACAGAAGATGTTCGTAACATTGGGTCGTGTCATGGGCATAAAGTGATATCAGGACGAGAGGCAACATACCGAAGATCGCCAACGGAGAAAAGTCTATGCCCTGAGGTATACTGGGCGCTGACCTAGTAGGTCGTGCCGGGAACTTGGAAAACCATGTTCCTGCGCGAGGCGAGTCCGGAGCCGGGGCGCCTCATGTTCCCTCGAATTCCGATACGAGGCTGCAGACTGCCTCGCGACACCTGTTGGACATCGATGAGGAACAGGTCGGATAGGATAAGTTCCCAACCGTGCCAGCGGAGTGGCCGTCCGTATTCGTTCCGCGCCTTGTCCTGTACCCATGAAACCATGAGTCGGAAAGGGGTCGTTCTACCATGCCAGTGGAAAATGCGTACTAGAAATTTTCTCATTTCCCGTGCTACCTTATAGGCTAAGTTTCCTCGGGTGGGCGGCTGGTTATGAGTTCGAAGGAGTGTCACCTGACGTTTGTACATGGGATACCCAGGAAACTATGGTGGACTTGTCAGCAAAAGGACTTATAAGTCCACCAAGGAAAGTCCCACGCAGAAGACTATGGCTAGCTTGGGAGGTAGTGGAATGTTGTCTGCCCAAGCGAGTTGGTCGCTGTCTTGGAGTCCGTCGAAGTCTTCGGCAAACGCGTCGTGCAGGTTGAACCCAGAGTAGTATATAGGCGGCACCGTTCGCAGATAGTCCACTGGCAGACCGGATCGATACGGATGCTGAACGAGGAGCTACAGTTGACAAGTGCATCTGACTCAGACTCATTATGGATTCAACGTCGACGACACACGTACCAGGACATCACTTTGCATCTGAGCGGGGGGTAAACCGAAGCTGGTTTGCGAGTGAGTGGCTGACGGCCCTTGTGTTGCCTGAGAGATAGAAGGCATTGCGCCATGACCGTAGAATGCAGTGTACGACGCCCTCGAGACATGCCTTGGGCCCTCGATGCCGTCAGTATCACGGCGCTGTTGCTCCTAGCGTCTCTCTGTTAGTTTGTGGTCGGTCGAATTGGAGGGAGGCATCCAAAGATACGGTGCACGTACGACGGTATCGCCGCCACTGCAGAGCTCGTCGTTCGGACTGACCAGCTGACCGAAAGAGCACCATTAAGTAGATATACTTCATTACACGAAGCAAACCTACAATGCCTCCTGCAGCAGTGTATGGGCTCTGTTGCAAGTTGCCGTTGCCCAAGGTATAGTAGAAATAGGCCCCCGAAGGGATATCTGAGCTGTCCATGGGATGAGAGTCGCTAATATAGGCAGGGGAATGTGAGTGTAGAGGGCGGGGAATGAGGGTGCATGGGTCTATCGAAGGGTCGCGGTGCGGCCAGATATATATCGTCGAGGGCCCGGGTACACTCGGGGGTCGTCCAGGTAAAAGCGCCATCCTGAGAGGTCAGGGTCAGGGTCCGAATCAAACATGCGCTGATCATAGGATGAGTGAAGCTCTCAAAAAGGACAGTGGTTTTACGAGAAGAAGCTTCGTCACTGTTAATCAGGACCCTAAGGCACGGTGGACCGGTTCTTCAACAACTCGAGGCCAGCCCTTTAGGCAGGATTAATCACCGCAAAGACAGCGCATTTGGTGGGACACCGTATATCGCATACTTGTGGTTAGATATACTAACTATAGTCTTGAGCGAGCTGAATCCTGATGCCCTTGACCCTGCAATACTTGAAGGAATCAATGATGAGTCCGACAAACCCAACCCCAGACAGCAGAACCCACTTACAAGATGAACCGAGGCATGTTGGGGAGCCTTCGAGGCAATGGCATAGTTGGATCGGCTGGCGCAAAGAGCGGCTGAGGGGTGCGCGAAAGCTACGACTGGATCTACGCCACTGATTTCGACAGTCAGTAGAAGTAGAAAGGGCCGAGTTAACGCGTTCTGACGAAAGCGAGGGCTTAGTATTCCGCAGCCCACGTACTCGGCAGCTCCTCGCGTGGTCCTAGGCCACGGCCACATTGATTAGTACGGAAGCGGGTACAGAGATGCAGCCAGTATTGCATCGCGCTCGTGTCTGGGTATGGCATGTGGCCCGCCCTGTACCGCATCACGAGCGATTCATAGCTAAGGCGTGCCAACGCAGCAACGGGGAAAACCGGTGGGAAGCCAGAAAACCAACCTCCAGTGCTACGAACTGGTCGACATTGTAGTCGACAACCTAGGAGCTAATGGAACGATGGTAGATCAGAAAATGAACGGCTACGAGAAGGATGGTACATTTACCGTGCCATGGCAGGGTCAGAGGACTCTGGCTGCGGATCCGATTACAAGTTTGACTCGAGGTGAAGCTCGAACAAATACGCTTGACGGAATAAGTGAAGGCGTTCATGCGATACACGGATAAGATATCCAAACCCAGGGCCACAACTTCCTTGAAAGCCCGCTTTAGTGTAGAGACTTATGCCTGTCATGAGCGCTTTGTGTTGCCGGGAGTACTCATTTCACTGCGGGCCCAGATACGAAGTAAGCACAAGATATCGAATAACTTATCGTCCTAAGCGTGCTATGCGTGGTCCACAATGCTGAACTTGGGAATACTTTGATGTATTGCCTGATACCTGGGCGCCGTGGAGGTGAGCGGCAAAGAAATTCGACCTCGACGATTACACTCACCAGGTAGGGCCAATGCTTGTGGCGGTAGAAGGGCACATGTACAAAATTGGAATGTTGTTGTCGAAGGCTGGGATCGAGCGTACAACGGCCCCCGCACGGCCACTGTGGCCAGTTGCAGTCACCTGAGCGCTTTAACGCCTCGGAGAGTTGTAATCGAGCCCGGTGTCGCGATCTCTGGAACCCTATCACGGATTTGTGCTTTCCATGTATTATCAGGCGATACTTGCAAACGAATCATGGGCATCTCGGACCGCACCTCTCGTCAGGTATGTTCTCCGGCACATCATCTACACGACCAGAGGCTCGTAGAAGGCCCAGAGGAGGTAAGCGGGGCTACCATTGGCCACCGTACACCCCATCTGAGTGTATGTGACACATACATAAGACTGGAAAGGTCAAGTGGATGACGCCGTACCTGTGAAGATCCGAGTTGGTACGATTCAAGGTACTGTACTATCTATCAGTCATCGGGAGCGTTGGGGCCTGAGAGGAAGTCGGCTCTGAATCGCCGGTTGGTTTGGTGAGGGCCAGGGTTTCCAACCATGTCAGGACAACTCCTGGAACCGGTGTCGGGTCACGGTGTGGCTTTCCAAGCTCAGCTGGCCGCACGCAGCCTGACTGCGATATCTGAGGATCGCGGGAGTAGCGCTTGCCACGTGGGGATTACGGAAGTCGCCGCGGCGGTATGCATTGCCACCAAACCATCGTCATGTCCTTCAGCTCGGTTTCTGCAATCATTCTGGAGAGTCGAGTAGCTATCCAACGACTGATGACATTATAGCACGGGCGGAGGCTTAGCTGCAAACGATAGCTTCTAGTTCGCAGCGGACGCCACCCAGAAGACATGATTATATAGCTCCGTCATTTTTACAAGGTCAGCCCTGTCCGGCGTAGCGAATTCTCTCACAGGTCCAAGACAACGACGTAATCTCGACCCCACGGCGCCGCACGGTCGTCCGGATACATGGTGGTTCAGAACAACACCACCTTCGACATGTGTGAACGACTTCCCCGGTGCTAGCGGAACTGCTGTTGCTCAGGTCCCCGACCCATCGGACAGCAGGACATGAGCTTATCCAAGCCCTTGTCTTTGCGTAGCACGTTGGAGACCTCGAATGGAAGTTCTCTTTCGCAATTGAATCGCCGGCCGCCTTAGAGAAGAAATGACGTCAATCGGAGTACCCCTTGCAGGAAGAAGTCCTATTAGATACGCACTATTGTGCCATGTCGGAGCCGGAGGTCTCGAATAGCCACCTATGGGGTCCTCTCATAAGCTGCATCCCCGGGACTTCCACCATCTGCGCCCCCTGCACTCGCCAGCCATGCCACCGAAGCTCGATGGCTTCTAGCGACGGGAGACTGCTCCCGGCGAGCAGTCGCTCCGCGAGCTGCCTGGTCACCGCCTTCCTGAACAACTCGCCGCCCTGCTGGCCGTCAACTGCGGCGGCAACGATGGGCGGGTCCGGTCGGGTGACAATGCTCAACGTCCGCAAGCTCTGCAGGGGCTGCAGATGCGGGCCCAGCTCATTTATCAGGCCCTAGAAGAAGCGTAAACGACGGGAATCAATAAACTGCACGATACGCGCCGACCTGACGAAACCGGGCTGTACCGCCAGCACGCGAAGCACGGAGTGCCCGGTGCCGGGGCCTTCGCTGGCCACCGGGGCCGCCAGATCGGGCGAGAGGACAATTCAAAGCGCAAACAGAGGCGCACCTCGAACTCGTCCCACGAGACAGGCCTCGGACGATCCACGTCGAAGTCGAATCGCAGCGCGAGCGCGCGGAGGGCACCGCCCGCAAGGGTAGAGGCGAGAAATGCGACGCGCGCGACGGCAGCCGCCGTGCTGTCAACGGAGAGCGCGAGCTCAAGCAGCTTGATCTTGTGCGCAGGGCAGGGGCTGGCGCTGCCGCCGGATCCAGATCCAGGGGAGAGGAGGCGGCGAAGGCAAGCGTCATCCATCGGCTCATGCACGCGGAGGGCTTGAACATACTGCCGCGTGTGGGCGAGGGAAACACCGAAAGGGGCTGAGGATGCGTTGAGAGCGACGAGGTTAGGGAGGAAAGAGGGGGAGGTGACTAGCTTTGGGGGGAATTGAATGCCGCCTTGGAGGATATGAAGGGAGTGCATATTGAGCGAGCGGAGGTTGTGCATGCGGCCGAGGATGTCGAGGATGAGTTGTTGGATATCAAGCGAGGCGAAACCGGATAGGGTGAGATGGTGGACGAGGTGCGCGGTGGAAAGGGGAGATGAAATGAGGCGTTTCATGAAGGAGATGGCGACGTCGGGCGAGTTGATAGTGAGGCCGGGCCCCAGACAGAAGACAATGGTATGATGAAGGTTGCGCGCACCGTACATGTACCACCGCTGGTTGACGAGCATGGCGGAGGAGAGGGCGCCGCCTGGGTGGAGGAAATCGAAGACGTAGGAAATGAGCTCCTCCGGAAGGCAGTCCATTGGGATACAGCGGGTTTCGTCGAGAGAACAGGATGGCGGACGAGGACCGCGACAGGTTTGGAAGGGGTGCGCTTTATAGGGGATGCACCCGAGTATCGGGCGCCCTGATTTTTAGACAAGCTACTGGTGAGGTAACAGTGTACCTGGCATGGTAGCAGCCGACCGCGCCTGTGCGAGATACATACCCTGGGGTCCAGCGTCGCTGGCAACGAAGACGCTCCCGAAGGTGGATGGGGCGGTGTGGAAGTGTATGGCGGCCGTTGACGTTGAGACCTGGTTCGGAAGGAGTATGCGTCGAGACCGGGCAGCCGAGCGACACGAATAGGGAAGCCTGTGACGACACAACGCCCACAAATTTACTGCAGAGAACGGCTTCGGGGGGGGCAGACGCGCGAGCCCGCCTGTCGAGTGGGAGCGCCAGGGCCCAGGACTGGAGGAAGACCGGCGGGCGGCGTCGGGACGTCGGAGTCCAGTCTGAGTGCGTTCGAGGTCGTTCGCCGTCCGTTTCACCTCGCCCCAGCGCCTCTCAACCTCCAAACGCGTCTGTGGCTGACAGGCGCTGAGAGCCTGTCACATGTCACACATCCCAAACCCACAGACGCCCGAAACGACGTCTAGACGCCCATGCCACCAAGCCTCGGCGCCTATTCCACTGACAGCCGCGACCGCGGCGCACCCGCTCTGGCTCAGGCTCTCGTTCTCATCCTCAACGTTCTCTCGCGCCGACGACGACGACCTCATTCGCTCACCCGTCTCCGCCCTTTCGCTTGGCCACCTCGGGGGACCCGCCTTGCATCTCTGCTTGACTACAAGTCATGCCTCGCCTTTCGCGCGGGCTCTGCTTCTTTGGCGGCGCGCTTCTCGCCTTGCTCTCGACTGCCGACGCATTCTACCTCCCAGGTGCTGCGCCGCATGACTACAAGAAGGGAGAGCAGGTCGGGCTTCTTGTCAATGCCCTCACACCCATGATTGCAGGGTATGACAATGCGAAGCTTGTACGTCTCCCTTATTTTCCACCGTGAATCGCCATCCAGCACTCACGTGCTGTTCTCGGCGTGCAGAAATCCCTCATAAACTGTATGCAAGACGTCTGTGCCAAACAATGTCTTCATCTCATTTTGCATTCTAGATGACTATTATAACCCCTCCTTCCATTTCTGTCAACCAGAAGGTGGTCCCAAGAAGGAACCAGCATCGCTAGGGTCCACCCTCTTCGGGGATCGTATATTCAATTCCCCATACGACGTAAGTCCGGTTACTGTCCCTTGCGTGCCGCGTGCATTCGTTCATTTGTGCGCCAGATCAAGATGTTGGAAGACAACACAACGTGCAGAGTCCTTTGTACTGCAACCGTTCCCTCACAAGACGCCAAGTTCTACAACGACCGCATACGCGAAGATTACGCCATCAACTGGCTTATTGACGGGCTTCCGGCCGCGGAGATGAAAGAGGACAAGAAGACGGGAGAGCTTTTCTTCGAACAGGGCTTCAATCTCGGCTACGACGAGGGTGAATTCGTCGAGCAGCCGGCTGTGCACAATCATTACGACATAGTTTTAAGGTCAGTCTGCGTACTGTACATGCTCCGCGCGGCAGTAAGTAGACGGTTTCTGGGAATATACACAGGTATCACACTCCGACCCCCGGTGTTGATGTGCACCGCATTGTCGGCGTTCTCGTATGGCCAGTTAGGTATGTTCGGTGCGACACGGCGGCGCATTTCTCCACGGAAACTGACTCAACACCGCTATAGTCGGGGCGGTTCTCAAGAAGTACCTTCGGACGGCATCATGGACTGCGCGCCCGCAAATCCGGCGCCGCTACTTCTTAGCGAGTCCCAAAACACGACGATCACCTATACATATCGTGTCATGTGGAATGTAGGCATCTCGTGGGTAACGGTTTCGGGTCTATATTGACTTCTCGATGACAGCAATCAGACACGCCTTGGGCTACCAGATGGGATAACTACCTGCACATTTTTGATCCGGTGGGGTTCCCAGCCCTACTTGCCTTGATCGTCGAGCTTACATCCTCCTCTGCAGCGCATTCACTGGTTTAGCTTGATAAATTCCATAATTGTGGTCGTATTCCTGTGCCTCATGGTATCCATGATCCTTCTACGCACAGTGTCTCGCGACGTGAGCATGGTCTCGGCGTCCGGAGGTTGTTTTAAAACTGACTGTTATCTAGATTTCCCGGTATAACGCGATAGACCTCAGTGTAAGCCATTCTCATTCCTGCCAAGTGGGTAACGTTGCTCACCGCATGCTCAGGAAGATGTCCAAGAAGATTGGGGCTGGAAGCTGGTTCATGGCGAGGTGTTCCGGACACCGGGCCATCCGATGATTCTTGCGGTTCTCGTTGGAAACGGCTCGCAGCTGTGCGCAATGGTTGGCGTCACTCTAGGCACGATTTTCCACCGTAAATTAATTTGCAACTCCTCATGCTTACGTGATATGCGTAGTTTTTGCTTTGCTCGGTTTCTTGTCACCCTCGAACCGCGGATCCCTGGCCACAGTGATGATGGTCTGTTGGACCTTCTTCGGAGGGTAAGAAATTCCTTTCTGTGGACAACGAACAACGGGACCAAGCGCTTACCCGACGCCATTCAGAATCGCCGGATACATCTCCAGTAGGGTGTATGCCTCCCTTGGAGGAGCGAATAAGAGGAGAAATTCCTTCTTCACCGCCACTATCATGCCCACGTAAGCTGGAGTCTGAGTTTGTCGGCAAGATTCCTCTTAACGATCCTCATACGTCACAGGTTCGTCTTTGCGGTGGTTTTTCTACTTAACCTGTTCCTTATCGCCGCTGGGTCTTCGGGCGCGGTGCCTTTTGGTACGTTACATGCTTCCATGCATTTTTATCCATATCCGACGGCTAACCATTTCGCCGGACTCAATAACCATCCATATAGGCACTCTGGTCCTAATAATCGTGCTTTGGTTTGGTATATCAGCGCCACTGTCTGCGGTGGGATCTTACTATGGTTCGAAACATGGCGTGAGTACCCCGACGCCGCTCTTCTCACGAAATCCGTGTGACGATTATTCAGGCCATTCAACATCCTGTCCGGGTCAATCAAATTCCACGACAAATTCCTCCACAACCCAAATACCTCCGACCATGGGTACGCTCTTTTCCTCCTTGCTGACATCTCCGACACCCTCGAGACCGAGCACTGAATCCCGCTTCCATGTGTAGTCTGCCACCATTCTCGCTGGCATTCTACCCTTCGGTGCGTCTGCGTTGCGATGCCGTTGGCAGTCCCCCAAACTCAGTCGACTGACACCCCCCTTCCCCTTCACCCCTTTGTCAGGCGCAGCGTTCATCGAACTCTACTTCGTTCTCTCGAGCCTGTTCGCGTCTCGCGCATACTACGCGTTCGGCTTCCTCGCCCTGACCGCCGCCGTCGTAGCGCTCACCACCGCGACGGTCACCATCCTGTTCACATACTTCATCCTCTGCGCGGAGGACTACAGGTGCGTACGTTCCCCGAGCCGGCGTCCCCCACCACGTCCACCTTGGCCCCTTCTTTTTCCCTGGGCGGTCGATGCGCGCCGGGTGGATCTGCAGTCTGCAGCCCACGTCCACAGCCGAGGCTGTCCTCGGGCGACCGTGGTTGACTGGTGATTGTTGATTGTGGACGGCGCTGACGGACTGATGCTTGGCGCACACAGGTGGCACTGGCGCGCGTTCCTCACTGGTGGGGGGAGCGCCTTTTGGCTGCTCGCTTACGGCATTGTGTACTGGGCCCTACGCCTCTCCCTCGATTCCCTCACGAGCGCGGTACTCTACTTCGGGTACCTCCTGCTCCTGTGCCTTTTCGACTTCCTCATCACCGGTGCGTCTTCTCCCTCCTCTCATCCACCCCCTTTCCTTGGTCCGCGTCTCCTCCTTGCTTCCTTTTCCTATTCCATCGCCTCCGGCACTGCGCAGGGGTTGAGATGCCATGAGGCTCACGTTGGCCGTTTCGTTCCGCTTGAATCCTTTCCCTCTCATTCTCCCCGGTTGGTTCTTGGCTGTATACTCATGTGTATCTACCCCGTTTGACAGGCACCATAGGCTTCCTCGCAACGTACTGGGCCGTCCGGAGGCTGTACAGCGCTATCCGCGTCGACTAATGGAACGGCCAACGTACGCCTCCGACGGTCGCACGAGCGCGTCTCCCGCCCGTTGTGCTGCTGCAGTATCTGGATCTCGTACACCGGTGGTCGTGACGGGTATCGGTGTCTGCGCCTCTCCCCGGATGCTTTTGGCTGTTAGTTTAGTTTCCACCTTCCCCCAGCGCTGGAAGGGAATCGAACCGCCGGAGCTGCTGCAGGGCAGTGGTTGGTTCCGAAGGCCCGAAGCACCCAGTACCCATTATCGGATAATAATTATTAGAGAGGTCGATCGTCAAGGGCGCCCTAATACCCTCCCTCCCCCCGTGCTGCGACCTTGCCCTAGCACACAGGGTCAAGTCGCCCGTGTAGGTGTGACTCGGTACGAAGGCGGCTGCAGGGAACGCAGGGAAAACTATGCTGCGCCAAGAGGGTCGTGATGTCGCAGCAGGTTACTTCAGAGCGATCACCGCCACCTTTTGGCTGCCAGCGCGGATGAAGGCGAGCCGCCCGTCGATCAAGTCGGCAGCGGTCAGTTTTTGTTGAAAGTTCGCGACGGCAGCGTTGTTGAGATAGAGCCCCTTCGACACGACAAGCTGGCGCGCGGCACCTGCGCACACCGCACGACAGCACTCTGAGTCAGAGCGGGCCAAAAGAAGAGGGAAAAGAATGGCCGAGAACGCGGAAACGCACTGTTTGACGACGTGACGCGGTGTGTTGCGGCTAGCTTGGTGAGCGGGACGTCGATGACCTCTGCAGGGTCGCAGAGGTGCAGGACCGGATTGCCACGGAGCGCTGCGAGGACTTCGTCGGCCTTCGCAGCGGCGATGTCGCGTTCGTACAGGATCCTGGTCGCAAGCTGCGCACGCGCTACGCCATCGCCTGTGCCGCACGGAACCCCGTCGGTCAATATCACCGTTAATTAAGCGGAAGAAACAACAGAGCGCAAGAATGCACGGCGGCTTTCCTCAATGAAGCGAGACCAGACTGTTGTTACTTACGGCCATGAACGAGCTCCGTAACCTCTTCTGCGAGGAGGCGCTGCGCGCCACGCGCCTCACGTGAGTTCTAGGGCGAAGATCATTTGTTGACGAGCCAGGTGTGCGCATGGACCAATGGCACACCGACAAATTGGGGAAATATGAGCGGTGTGGCGGATTGCGGAGACGAAATAGCACTCACATTGTGTCCCTCCAATGCGGCCTCGATCTGTTCCAGGGGGAGCAGAGTGAACATCCTCAAGTACCGGCCGACATCTGCGTCAGACGACCTCAGGAAAAACTGTCGTAATTCGGGTCGTCAGCAATAGACGCGGATGGAAAACAAGATAGGACTCTTCGGACATGTCGCATCCCCGAGCCTGCCGCGGCGCCCAGCAACAGTCATGCTCACCTGGTAAAAGTCGTACACACTCGTGTCGTCCTCGTTGAGCGAGACGGCGTTCCCTGCGCTCTTGCCGAACTTTTGGCCGGACGCTGTGGTGAGTAACGGGGTCGTTATGCCAAAACCCTTCTCAGCGACCGCGCCAGGGTCCTGAGTGCCTGGTAAGGCGTTGGCGTGATTGATGAGTTCTATGCCTGCTATAATATTCCCCCACTGATCTGAGCCGCCTATTTGAATTGTGCAGCCGAGGGTCTTGTGCAGGGTGAGGAAATCGTAGGCTTGGAGAAGTTGATAGGTAAATTCTGTGAAGGATATTCCTTGTTGCGAGAGTAAACGCGCTTGTACACTTAACCGGCCGTTCAGAGCGTGCGGTTGGTTCATCCAAGAAACGTAGACTAACCTCTCACGCGCCAGCATGGTGTTAACCCTGCTATGGAATCCAACCGTTCGAAGGAACTCGAGTAGGTTGAGGTCCTTGAGCCAGTTTAGGTTGTTCTGGACATTGGGCGGGGGTATTCTGGTAGACGACAAGGGGAGCCGCTTCTCCGCATACTCAGTCGCCCGTTCAAAGAATCGGGTGATCCCTGCGGTGAGCTGAGTAACGTTGTGCTCGATCGTTTCCCGTGCGGACAACGGCCGCTCAGTTGAACGCCCGGATGGGTCACCAATGAGCCCAGTCGCACCACCTATCTAGGCGATGTTTCTAATATAAACATCTTACGGCAAGATGTGCACGCACCAGCGGAATGATTTGGTGTCCGCGAAGTTGGAAGTGGAGGAGCGAGAGGAAGGGCACAAGGTGGCCGACATGGAGCGAGCGCGCGGTTGGATCTACTCCGAGGTAGACAGTCTGGGGCTGCTTCTGCAGCTCGCCTGCTAGCTGCTCCGCTCTAAAACAGTAAGAAACGCGCGCAGAAACCGCTACTAAAGCTGACACACCTTGTGATGTCTGCCACAAGTCCGCGAGCCTTCAGGTCCTCCAACACTCCGGTTTGGAAGTGGAAGCTACGGCATTGTCTGCGCAATGGGCTCCAGGTCGCGTTGGCGACAGCGTTGAGTGTATGTAGCGCGCGAGGGGGAAGTAGCATGGGAGGAATGGCTGGAGACGAGGAGGAGAACGACGGAGGCCGCCCTCGCTTGGCAATGGTTCATGACGCGCCTGGGCGCCTGGGCTCGCGATTTCTTCGAGATGGGATCGGGAAGGCAATGGCGCCCACCGAGGCTTGCATCACAGCGTTCCCTGACTGGTGACTCTCACAACTAAGCCCGAGTAAGCCGGCTCTGGCCTAAAACTCGTGCTGCTCCCCATTGAAAACCTCCTTGCTTTATCCATCCATCCAGAACGCTTCAAATTACCATCGCCAAAAATTTGGGTCACAGACTGTCAAACCGAGGCCGATAGCTATGCAGTTTGAGGTCCTTGCCAAATGCCACACAACCCGCGCAAGGGTATCCAGAATGCGCCTTGCGCGTGAGTCCTACTGACCTATGCCGTCGCCTGCTTACTTTCTGACGCATCCGAAGCCAGATGGAGTCACGATGTTGCCGACTTTCATGCCTGTCGCAACGCAGGCGGCCATCAAGGGACTGACACCCCAACAGGTTGAAGCGTTGGGAGTAAACCTGATCCTAAATAACACCTATCATCTCAACCTCAGGCCGGGCATAGAAGTACTCAAGCAGGCTGGTGGAGCACACAAATTCCAAGGATGGAACCACAACCTGCTTACGGTAAATCATCTACGTCAGAATTTCTGCCAGGATGCTAAAGAAGCCAATTAGGATAGCGGGGGCTTTCAACTAGTCTCATTGAGCAAGTTTACCAAGATCACAGAAGAAGGCGCTCTTTTTGCCAGTCCATTTGACGGTGAACCAACCATGCTGACTGTACGGGCCATGGTGCGGTTCATGCACGCTATACGCTCGAATCTAACCGTCCTGGTAGCCCGAAGAAAGTATCTCCATACAGCACGCCATCGGGGCCGATATCATCATGCAACTCGACGACGTAGGTTTGTGGCCCAATACTCGAATTCGAAACGTAAGAGCAATCGTTGACTTGTCCCTCTAGTATCCAGTCTGACTGTTGGTCCTCGAGTAGAAGAGGCAATGTGGAGGACTGTCCGCTGGCTCGACCGATGCATAGAATTCCATCAGAAGTCTGGAAAAGATACCGTACAAAACCTCTTTGCAATCGTGCAAGGCGGCCTTGAGCCCGATCTTCGGGATAAATGTCTAGATGAGATGATCGCCCGGAGAGACAAGGTCGCTGGCTATGCTATCGGTGGACTTAGCGGTGGAGAGGAGAAAGGTAGTGCACAAGTATTTTGGTATGAAAGTCTCTATTCTAATCCGGATTTGATCGATTGTCGCAGATATATTTTGGAGAATGTTAGCACGCCTCGCTCCAGTCCCGTCTCCCTTATCTGACTGGCTTCAGGATCAAACAATGTGCGGATAAGCTCCCAGACGATCGTGAGTTTTTATAAGCCGGAAATTCACATCCTGCTGAAGAGCCTAATAGGGCCTCGCTATTCCATGGGCATCGGTTTCGCAGAAGGTGAGAAGTACCGTTCCGTACCGGATACGTTTTGAACAACACTCCTCAGACCTCCTGGTCTGTGTCGCGCTCGGCGTGGACATGGTCAGTTCCCTCCCACACACAATGATATCCGTAACTGAGAAGGCGACCAGGCCGATTGTGTCTTTCCCACACGGACAGCGCGCTTTGGAGTGGCTTTGACATCGAAGGGTCCTCTCAACCTACGTAAGCCAGTCCACAACCAGTGCTATTCCTTCCGGCTGATATGGAGCGTAGGGTTGGGCAAACACGCAAAGGATATGCGCCCAATCGAAGAAGGCTGCCCCTGCCCGACATGCTCCAGCGGTATGACAAGAGCGCTGTTGAATCATACCGCGACCCTGGAAACCGCGGCTGCACATGGTGAGCGCTCCGTGGAACGGTGGTTGGTGTGGACGAACCCTAATACGATCGATTAGCCATTACACAGCACAACCTGGTCTTCCAAGCGCGAATCATGGGCGGTGCACGGGAGGCAATCATCGACGGAACATTCCCGCAGTACCTGAAGCAGTTCTTCGCAAACTACTTCGGCGATGCTGGCTATCCGGAGTGGTGCGTAAACGCCCTGCGAAGCGTCGGGGTGGATCTCCTGGAGGACCGCCCAGATGCCAAGGTCATTTCCGGCGACGGAGCTAAGTGGGAGTACTCCGATGCAGCGTGATAACCAAAGCCACTGGCATGGAGTGTCATATCGCATCCAATGATGGATGCAGGATGGCAGAGGTACGCAGTAGTACTACGGGTACAACTATAGCTACTGGCTACTAGCGTTTGCCCTTCTTCCGAGGTGCCCGTGCATTCTTCAGTCGCTTCTGCTCCACAACCTTCCGCGACTTCCGAATCTGGTCCACCGTCTTGAGCTCGCTCTTGACCTTCCCCATCGGCTTCCCCCAAACTTGCCCCCCTTCTTCGGCTGCCCCTTCCCCTTGCCGGGTGGGGGCCGGGAGGACGCCCCACGGGGTGTTTCGTCCTCACCGTCCTGCGGCCCCTTCTTGAGTTGCCGTACCTTCCGGTCATAGTCTCCCCGCAGCCTGTCAAGCGGCTTGGCCGTAACAACCTGCTTGTGGCGGTACTTCCTCCCGCCTGCGCCACCTCCCCCACGTCCACTAATGCGTGGGCCATCTGGCTCGGCCTCGCCAACTTTGGGGAGGCTGAGGCGGCTCTTCGCCTTCCACTCGTCGAACCGCCCGCTGCGGTACGTGACGGGGAGCTTGACGCCGCTCTCGGTCCGGACGAGCTTGACATTGTCTGCGCCCTCGCCCGTTCCCTTGACAAAGCGCTTCTTCTTCTTGTCCCACTTGAGCTCGCGCCTCTGGCGCTCCTGCGCTGCGGCCTCGTCGCCGGTGAGATCGAACGCGACGTTGCGCGCCTGCTCGGCGAAGGAGGCGCCGTCGCGGAGCGAGTACCTAAGCGGGAGAGCCGCGAGAGGCAACAAATCGTCAGCACAAATATAGAACGAAGCGAAAAGAGACGAAACAGCATGGCGTGAGCGAGAGAAGACCTGCGTCTGCGAGATGGTGAAGATGAGACGGAGGTGGAGATGGGACGCACCCTTTCTCGGTGTCGGCGTCTTTCTGGTAGTGCGACATGTAGAACTCCTCGTCCCGGAAGCCGCCTTTTCCGGATTTTGACTTCTTTCCTGACACGTCGAACACGGCCTGGGCAACAGAAAAAAGATATAAGCACGCCGCACGGGAACGGGTTGGAAAACAAGGGATGGTCACCGCAATGTCGTCCTCGTTTGCCATTTCCGGCTCTTCGCCGCTCTCATCGCCATCCCGTCCATGCCCGTCTCCCTCCTCGTCATCTGCCACAAGGGCGGCGGCGGAGGTCGACGCCAAAGAAGCACGCTGCGCCGCTTTGGACAACGCCTTGCGCCTCTGCTTCATCAGCGCTGCTGTTTCCGCGTTCCCGCGCGCCCCCACCTCGATGATGGTCTCAGCCGGACGGAACGCATCGACGAGCTTCAAGAGCGCACGCCGTTTCGCTTCCTCTGCGAGCTTCGCCGCGGCGTCTGGGCTCCGCCGCAGGAACACCGGGTGGACGCCGGACTCCGTGCCGGCGTAGCCCCAGCGGCCGTCCTTGAGCATCTCCCTGGTCTTGTGGTAGCTGGCAGGGCTCGCTTTGCCCTTGCTACGCTCGTACATGCCCTGCCCCTTGCGCATGACGTCACGGAGTGTGGACAGGTTGTGGTGCTCTTCATCGAGCTTCCGGATGTACGCGACCTCCTCGTCGAGCTTGTCGCGTTCGAACGGTCCCAATATCAGAGACTCGGTGTATACCTGGTCCCCTGTCCCACTAACTTCGTTCCTCACCGGGCGCGAAAGGAAGAGCTGCAGGTCGAGGAGGTACGGGAGCTCGGAGGCCGTGACGAAGGACCACGCCCATCCCTGGCGCCCAGCACGGGCCGTGCGTCCGACACGGTGGACGAACACGCGCGAGCCCTGCGGGAAGTCGTAGTTGACGACATTTTCCAAGACGGGGATGTCGATGCCGCGCGCGGCGACGTCCGTGACGACGAGGACGTTCGTGCGACCACGGCGGAACGCGTCCATCTGCTGAGTGCGCGCGGCCTGGTCGAGCGAGCCGTAGATGTGCGACACAGCGTAGCCCGCGGCGCTCAGGAGATTCGTGAGATATTCGACATGGTGTTTCGTCGCGGCGAAGATCAGGGTCTGGTGAGGGGCTGCGGCGTGCTCCGAGGAGTGCTTAGCCTTCCCCTTGCCTTTGCCCTTCTTGTCTGTTGATTCGTCCGGCTCGGTCGGGGTGCTGCCCAAGGGGACGCCAATGACGTCCCTGAGGAGGACGAGGAGACATGCGTCTTTTTCGGCCTGTTTCACGGAGAAGAAGGCCATCTTCAGGTCGGCGCTGATTTTTGTCTCAGCATCAAGGCGCACGAGTTTCGGGTTTTGCAGACCGGCCTTCGCGAACTCGACGAGAGATTTAGGGAGGGTAGCGGAAAACAGGAGGGTCTGTCGAGCTGCTGGAAGGCGATGTAAGATTTCGGTCAAGGCCGTCTGGAATCCCATCTCGAACAGACGGTCAGCTTCGTCGAAAACGACGTATTGGACCGACTTGAGGTCCAGGTTCATCTCGATAATCAGGTGGAGGAGACGACCTGGAGTAGCAATGATCCTGATTACGCTGTGAGCAATAATCGCATATTGTGAGGAGATGTACATACACGTCCGGGTTGTTCGAGATCATCTCGAACTGTTCGTCCATGCTCTCACCGCCGACAACCAGGCCCCACCGCAAGCTTTGGCCCTTCTTGCTCTCATCCGCATCTTGCGCGTCACCCGCATGATCACCCTCGCCTGCGTGCCATCCACGTGCGAGCTCCTTCCCGACTTTGAGAATCTGGAGAGCAAGCTCGCGGGCTGGAAGAAGAATGAGAGCCCTGGCACCAAAAGTAGCCGAATGTCTTCCTCCTAGTCGTTGCACGAGGGGGACCATGTAAGCCAGCGACTTTCCTGAACCAGTTCGAGCCATCCCGACAAGGTCGCGTGGTGGATTGTTGAGTAGGGCCGGTATTGAAAGACGCTGGATGGGAGTGGGGATACGGAACCCCTGCAGTGTTAGAGACCGCAAGATCCACGGGTATAGGCCTGGATAGTCTTAAGAATACGGTGAGAAATACACGACGGAATGGATACGCACCCATGCTTTGAAAGCTTCCTCCACCAACTTCGCCCTTGACGATCTTCGTCCTCCCCTTGGTCTTTTTCAGCAGCTCTGTACCCTCCTTGACATCTCGTTTCGCAATAGACTCGCGGATGAATTCTTGCAGATCTTCGTCATCATCAGCCTCCAACTTCTTGGATTTTGCTGCCACCCTTGGCCGCTTTCCGGTAAGAGCAGAAGAAATGTCGATTTCGTCCTCTGAGCCGAGCGAAACCTCTGAGTACTCAGCCTCTGAATCTGATTGAGGAGGCTCGGCGCGCTTTCTCTTGGCAGCAACCATAATAATCCGAAGGGAGTCGACAAGTTAGGTGGAGAGCACAAGCAGCAGAAGAGTGCACCGTGCACTGCGACCTTGAATAGCTTCCGGGGGCTCGTGCACAACTGATCGAGAAACCAAAAAATGGATCACGTAAGCAGTCATTCCAAAGCAGGAAGGCGGCCTTTCGGGCCGGAAAAGTTTGCTGGTGGTCACACGCTGACGTTCGAACGGTTCAACTTTAATTTCCACTCCTTCTCTGCCTCTTCTCGCATCGGGTTTGGATGACCATCCAAATGTTCACCATCGCTGAACGAAGTCTATCTTTTGCCGTATTCTCACAGAAAAGCCTCTTCAACAACTGTGCAGAGCTTGAAATTCGTCTGTATGTGACTTCTGAACCACCTTCAAGTTTCTTGAGACTCTAGGTTTTGCGATAGTCTATCACAATGGCTCACGAGCATCGTCAGGTTCGAGCTATGTCCCTCACGGCCACACGCGGGTGACATTGCGCGGTGTTCAAGTGAGGCATGCTTCAAATTGGTCGCGGTGTGGGAGAAAAGCGCAAAGAAGCCAGAGCACTTGTGACTACAGGGCCGATTTAGCTCGTCTCATATGACCAGCAACGTCCCAATCTTCTCCTCTAGTACTAGGTTCCTGGCCGCCATAATTAATCGTGAGCCCCTCCATGGTTTATAGATAAGTTGCTAATAGTGGAGGGACAGGTGAGCGATCTCTCCTCCGGCTCCCACTCCTCATGTCCTCGATGGCAGCCAGCACAGAAGCCCCTCGCGTCGAAAGTGATCTCAAAGCCTGCTTGTCTGCCAATGAGAAGGATGAGAAGCAGGCTCCTACCCTTCACTGTGAAGATGTCATGGACGTCCCTGATCTAGCACGCGTGGTGGACACCGAGGCAGAGCGAAGGTCGGTACCAACCCCCATTGCACGGTGGTTATCACCCATATCCACTGTATAGGCTCGTCAGGCGGATTGATTTGAGGATGATCACGTTGTCAACAGTGATGTACATGCTTTGCTTCATCGACAGATTCAACATCGTAAGTTGATGTCTTGAGAGCGCTGCGCACTCAATCACTTCTTTCCCCAGGGCAATGCAAAGATCCTGAACAGCGACAGCGGGAACTCCTTGCAACAGTCCTTGCGGCTTACAGAGAACCAATATCTCATCGCGCTCATGGTGTTCTTCATCGCCTACACCGTATTCGAGGTACCGTCAAACTACCTGTTGAAGAAATACAAACCCAGTCGATGGTTCGCCTTCCTTATGCTCGTGTGGGGTACGATGACTATGCTCATTGCAGCCACACGGAATTATGGAGGCCTTATCACGACACGGTTCCTCCTCGGGACATTCGAGGCCGGTCTCTTTCCAGGGCTTGTCTACTGCCTGACGTTCTGGTACAAGCCGAATGAACGCGCTATCCGCGTTGGAATCATCATCGCAGGAGCAACCCTAGGCGGTGCTTTTGGTAGCGCGATAGCCTTCGGCATCGGTACGATTGACGGGGCACGCGGCCTGGAAGGCTGGCGTTGGCTTTTCCTGATCGAAGGAGCCGCATCCTGTCTTTTTGCTCCCTTCATCTTTCTCTTCTACCCCGACTACCCCGAGACCGTCTCCTGGCTATCTCCGGAAGAACGCAAGCTTGCTATCGAGCGCATCAAAGGTGTAGCATCGCTGGGGCACGAGGCGATCACCTGGAAGGATGCATGGGAGACTCTGGTAGATTGGCGGCTGTACCTCCACCATCTGGTCTGGGTCGCATACTCCGTGGGCTTCTCCAGCATCTCCCTTTTTGCGCCAACCATTGTGGAAGGCCTCGGCTTTGAAGGGCTCCGCGCCCAGCTCTTCACAGTACCCCCATATGCGATCGCGTTCTGCGTCGTGATCACTGTCGCATGGATAGCGGACCGGAACGAGATGCGTTCCTGGTGCATGGCCGCCTCGTTCGCGATATGTGGGGTCGCGTTCGTGATCGAAGGTCTGTGCAGTCCCATCTCCACGGCGCTACCTCGAGCTGATTTTGACTGCGTGGTGTGGCGTGCATGCGTTTAGGGTCGCTTCCGCCCACTGCGTTCACAGCCCGCTATGCGGTCCTGTGCGTCGCCGTCCCCTTCGCTTTCTCCATCTCCGGGCCCACGCTCAGCTGGCTCACCGCGAACCTCCGAGGCACCGGGGCGTCGACGCTCGCCGTCCCGCTGAACGGGTCCGTCGCGACGTTTGGACAGATCATCGGTGCGTGGAGCCGCCCATCTTCCTTCTAATGCCCCTTTACGTTCGAACGCTGCCAAGTGCGTTCCCGGGACTACAGCGTCCCGCACCCGCGCGCTGTCCGAGCCATGGCTGTTTTGTTTCCAAGCTCGTGCATGCCGGTGTTCCTACCAACGAACTCATCCCGCGCGCACTCTCATCTAACAATCACTGATGCTGCCGCGCTCCGCAGGGATATTCATTTACAAGTCGTCGGAGTCGCCGGGGTTTCCCACCGGTCACTATACGAACGCCGGGTTTATGTTCTCCGGGGCCCTCCTCGGGCTGGGGTTACGGTATGTCTACACGCGACGCAACCGCAAGCTCGAGCCGGGCGAGCCGAGATGGAGGCTGTAGATCGAAGTCGTAGCGCGGACTGTTCGCTGGCGGCGGGGGGAGATGGTGGGAGACACGAACAGTTGTGTGGTTGTATTACGCTGCTCTCCTGATCCGAGTGAGATACTCGTGAAAGAAATTGCTATGGGTTGCTCATAAACACGCGACATCTGCCCGAGCGTTACGGCAACTGCTGTGTGAACCACGCCAGCTGGAAGCCCTTCGTTGGCTCAGACAATGTCCTGTTGTTGTTCTCAATATGGAAGCCGATAACCACATCAACACCATCAGCCGCGCTCGGGACGCCTTATGGCCCAACCGCCCCCTTCGCAGTGTTTAAATTGATGGTTTATGAGTAGGTTCGATGTCTCTGTGATAAGTAATCATGATCTTGGGTAAGCCCGAAACCCGGTGTTCACTACGGACCAGCGTGCACCGTGACCGTGATTTTTGTGGGACTCCGGTAGGTTCGGCTGAGTCATGCTGCAGGCCGTAGTACTTACAGTAAGTACTCACTCTTTACACCTCGTGCATTCTCCGCAGCCCCTGCGGACCCGACAGAAAAATGGCTTGGACTCAGCAACGATCGCAGAGAGCTAGAACTCGGCTGGGCAGCTGGCGGCGTCCATGAGGTCAACGTAAATAAGTAAGGAATCTTATTCAGAACATGCTCACCCCACATTAAGGGGCCAAGCACGGAAAGGCACGGAAGCATCCGCAAGGAATTACGTGAGTTTGCTGCTGTCAGCGCGAGGAGAGACGCCGCGGCCTTTGGTCGAGTTGTCAGGACTCCACTGGGTGCAAATCAGGATATTTTGCCTGAAATACCGTAAAGAATACGGTAAAGATAGCTTGAATAACTTCACAATCCTTTGCTGCAACGACCGTATAACCTCATTGTAGTGGATTACAGTCCTATCACAGGATGCGCCACTCTTTAAGGTTGGGCTACAAAGGGCTTTACGATAGCCATGACAAAGGATTGTAAAGATATAAAGACTATTTTCACAGTATTCTTTACCGTATATATTACCTTGATATGTACCCCGTGCTCAGTGTAGGAAGCGAAGTGTTCCGAATTGGAAGTGTTCCGCCTCGGAGTTGAAACCGGTCTTTGCGCTTTTCCGCAGAAACTATTGTATTGTGACATGTCAGGCTTCAGGTACTAGGCAACGGTGCAAAAATTTCACAGAGGGGCCATGGCCGCCTCCATTGCAGACGAAACTGTTGAGCACTCACCAAACATTAATTGCCGCGATCACGAGAGCGTTGCTGAGGGACTACACAAGGTCGTCACAGTCAACAGGAACTTGCTGACAGAAAAAGCCGATGACAAACAGGCCTCGGTCCCCGAGCCCGTCAGCTTACAAGGCTCCAGAAAGACTGAAACCAATGCGCGACCTTGGGCCGAACTGATGGGCGAGGCAAGTAAAAAGTCTTAGGAGCGTGTTCACCGGCAAAGGGACCCGGATGGAGAGTAGCTGAAATCATCAATGTTATCGTTCAGTCCTAGTAGCTAGTTGCCATTAAGTACAGGCAGATGCGATGTTAACCCAGTGTTAACCTCTGAAATCCTTATGTAGGCCTGAGAGCTGCTTGCGGGCCGCTCGGGGCGAGCTGCAACAAACTTTTGTGGCAGACTGAAAGCTGGGTAATCCGTTTCAGTAAGATCGTACCTACGAGAAAATCGGTGAGACATGATGCATGAGCCACCAAGAAAAATTGCGGGACGCTATGCCGGATTGAAAGTTTACGCACATGGCCGGGTATACAACTGGCGTCCGAGCCTCCGAGCACGTTTCGGAGTGATAGGCTTTCATGTCAGACAGTCCGTCCGTCGTGGCTGTGTCTTGTTTACAAAAAGTCGGCCCAGTCAGCTTCAGTCAGGTAAGACGTCTCGTGGCATCGGACACAAGTTTGCAGACAGGAGGCGGCAGAAGGGGCGGTTGTCGCCGGTTAAAAACGTTGCCAACACGATCACAGCGTACGCGTTGAGCTGCAGCTGATCGACGTTGGTGGCGTCGTGCACATGTGAATGCTATTACTTCCGTGGGGCAAGGGCAAAACCTGATTTTGGCTCGATCGGTGCGGGCTCGGGTGGGGGCGGAGGTGGACAGGACATGGTTTGCGGCGGGAAGGGTGAACGTTTGAACGGACAGCGGGGGCGGCTACGGATGGTAGATGCGCATGATGAGACGACTCGGAGATCGGTGGAGACAACATCGCGAGGCGGGTTGGGCGCTGGGAGATGGTGGTCGTGTGGGATGGCGGGTGCCTCCATGGTGTTGGGAGACGATCTCGGGGGAACACGGTGCGGCTGGACGTGGGCCTGTGGTGGCGGCGGGGACTGGAGGCGAGGAAAAAGGAATAAAACGAGGCCGAGTGGGCAAGTGAAACGCGTCTAATTGCGGCGAATCGACCAAAACGGGGACAAGAGCGGCCGGCCACGTGGGAAGGCTTGCCTCACAGGCCCATTGTCCTCCTCCTCCTCCTCCATCTCCTCCTTCCCCTCGAATGTCTTCCTCATAACATACCTGGCTCCCCCGGGCTCCCCCATCTGCCCTCATCTCCCCGTCCTCCTTTTCCATGTTTCACTTCAGACGCAGCGACGCCCCTCCCGATCAGCCCGAAAAACCCACTGCACGACCCAGAAGTTTCTCCAGTCAAACTCCGTCCACATCCTCCACCACATCCTCAGACGACGCCCCCCTTCTTCCCCGCCGTGCTCCTCTCGCCCCGCTTCAGTCCACCAACGCCCCCCTCCCTGCTGACGATCCAATGTCCTCGTCGTCCTCGTTCCTAGGTTACAGTCCTGACGACAACTCTCAGGAATCCGACCCTCCACGCTTTGGCATTGGGAGACCCATCGTCCCACGTACGGCACCGGATAACCTTAATGGAAGTCCCGCATCTTCTTCCAGACGTAGATCTATCCCCAACCAGTACGTGCACTCGATCATTGGAATCACTCGTCTCATAACACGCACACCCTCTCAGAGCCCAAAGTAGCTCCACTGTATCTCGTCCCCCTGCCCTGCAATCTTTACGGCCCCTTCCTCGACGACCAAACCATACGCCGTCTCCTTCTACCTCCTCGCGACGAGGTTCTCTCCCTAACGTCCTCCATCAACCCACCGCCAAAGCCGCTTCCTCACAGCCTCCACTTCCTCCACCCATCGGCAATGCCAACCACCTCACGCCTTCTGACGACATTTATTCTAATCTTTCCACGTTTACTTTCGGTGCTGCGCGATCACCCCCTGCTCGACGCACAGACCAGCTGATCAGCCCCTTCACCCTACCGGCTTCGAACAGCGCCGATCGCACCCCACGACCGTCTGTCTCGTCTGGCCGCCGTCGCAGCACACCGAGGATCATCACTAATGACACGGAGAGTCGGTCTAGGTCAGACGATGACGAGGAGGAGGCAACGAGGCAGAACAGAGCAAAGATGCGTGCTATTGACGATGGGACCCGCAGACCCTCTCTTCCTACCAACGAAGGTCCATCGGGGTCGGTTTCCCCACCTCGTCCCGACACAGACTCTGAAGTTGATCCTGACTCGGCCACGGTGTACGACGATAGCGAAGACCTTGACACGGACGTCGAGTTCGATTACCGGAATGTCTCCCGTGAAGACGTCTCAGACGCGGCATCTCTCCACACGTTCGGCGGCGGCGACAAGAGTTACTACGCGCCAGGTCCTGCCCGCGCTCGGGAGGACCGATATAGCAGGCTGAGCTTCGCGACGAGCATCATGACACAGGATCAGGACGAGGACGAAGAAGAAGAGGAGGATGTTGATCAGATCTTTCCCGGTGCGTCTTCTCCTGTCACCTTCGCCCGGATACGCGACAGTGGTGGCGAGGAGAGCGCGCCGAGCTCGGTCGGGTCCCCTCAATCTCGCCGTGGAAGCACACCATGGGCCATCCCCAACTCGGCGAGCTCCGTTCCCCGCGACCGCGAAGACAGCGAGGTCACGATCCTCGCTGGACGGCGCATGAGCCGGAGTCTTGACGACGACCTCGGGCAGCAACATCCTCCACTCCCTTCTCCCCTCGTGCAGGCGACGAGCCAACCGACGACCGTCGCGGACTGGCGGACAATAGAGGCCCAGGTACAGGCGCAGATGGAGGCACACGTCGATCCGCGAGTCGAGGTGCAGATGGAGGACCAAGTGCCGATTATGCCCGATGAGCATATCCGTGTAGATGATGCCCCACCAGATGCGGACGCGGTGATTCCGGACACCTACGAAGGTTTCAACCTGCAGTATATTCTTGGAGACGGATCTCGACGGTCATGGTCCTCTGGTGCACCTTCATACATTGCTCCGGGAGGCTTGGAGTCACGCCGTACGTCCATTGCGCCATGGGAGTATTCGCAATCGATATCGAGTGGTCGGCGCTCGAGTACGACGACGATGAGCGACGACGCGTTTACTTCGCAGCTGCGCAAGCTTGACAAGGGGTATCTCAGGCGACGCGAGGAGTGGAGCTTCAGAAAGGAGACAGCGGATGGCTCAACTAATGTCCCTGCTCCCCCTCGTCCGGGCCGGCCGGCTATTCACGAGCTTTGGCGGCACCAGTACGTTGGCAGGTTCAAAGTAGACAAGCAATGGACAGAGCGTAAGCACCGAGTTTTCACGCGCAGAAGTTACACATTTTTATTGATGAATTGCGATTAGATCCGTCAAAGGCCCCCACGCAGCGCATCAACGTCCGCCATATCACCGACCCCTTCTCCCGAGGGAACACAAAGGGCGGCCCTCATTCTATCATCCACAGACACTCGCGGGCCGTCGCGTTCAGCATCTTCCGCAAGTACGGCCTTTTCGGACGCTCCCACAAGCCAGGTGGCACGTCATTCCATGTGCACACGAGCGGCACGATCTTGCTTGCAACGATGGATGTGCAGGCGCAGTTCACAAGCACGCGGACGACGAGCCAGCTAAACGCTCACGGGCTCCTTACCGACGGACAGTCCCGGCCAGTCGACCGCGAGTCGAACGGGCGTGACCGGTCGAAGGACAAGGAGCGCGACCGCGAAAGGGTGAAGGAGAAAGCTAAGTCAAAGGAGAAGGGCAAGGCGGGCCAGAGGGTCGGCGTAGTGTCGGACACGTCCAGCCAGACCACGAGCTCTGGCAGCGTCGCGTCGGCCGGCGCGATACGCCCCTCAACCCCTATGGCGATTAAGACATCGGACGGTACGCTGCGACGACGGCAGTACGGGTCTTCGCCGCCTTCCGTGCCCACCTCCCCGACCATCTCTGTGCCCTCCGCTCCTTCCACCTCCTATGCACCCTCCATCAGCGCTGCGACCATGTCTTCCCAAACTGTCGACACTCGGTCCCCTGCTCCGTCCGTTGACATCACGACTCCCCCTCGTGGACAGGTCTCAGTCACGCGGACTAGGCGTGGAGAGCAAGGCATGGAGCTCGACGATGACGAAACCTTGGTTTACCCCAAGACGTCGCATGCTGAGGCGTTCGCCACTCTAGACTCGGGCAGTATCGAGTATATCCGCGGCCGATCTGACCACCACGTTGAGCACGAGCACTCTGGTGGCGGAGGTCTCATGGAGAGACTTGCACGACGTATTCGAGGAAACAATGTCCGTATCGCCGGGAAGCAGTCGACGCCTTCTCCAGACGTTCCATTCACCCCGACGCTTCCACCATGGGTCACCCTTGCACCGCGGTCGAAACAAGAGGAACGCGAGCGGGTCATTCAGAACCTCAATGAGTCTTTCAAGGATGTGGGCCTCCTCCCGACCTTCCGTAACAACCGCACCGAGCGCGCGAAGGGCAAGCAGCCTATGAAGAACACAGCTGGCGTTAATGTTTTCGAAGAGGTCCCCCCAGATGCGCTGCACATGTTGCTTCCACTTTGGCCGTGCAACACGGACGAATCGTCGACGGTCCTAGGCGAGGATGAGACGAAGTACATTCTTCCTGTCGAGCAACGTCAGTACCTGATCGTCTATTACGTCCCCTTCGACGAGCGCAAAGACAAGAAGAAGAAAGGTGAAGCGAACAAGAAACGAACCCGATCCGACTCGCTCTCCGCAACCTCGACCGTGTCGCCGAAGACGAAGGGCATACCCAAGTCTGCGTTCCGCGTCTGCGCACGCCTGGTGTGCTACCAAGACTTTCTCGGAACCGGCGTTCGTCTCCCCAGCGAGGGACTCGCGATCACGGGCCAAATGGCGGCAGCTATGGCGGACCTCCCTCCCGCATCCATTCGTGAGAAGCACCCTGGCGACGTCGTCATCGGCGTGTGCTCTGGGAAAGAGAAGGACATCGAGTTCATCCCGGAGGGTCTTGCTTGCGTCGGCCTCGCTATCGGCGTGGAGGAAAACCCGCCACCGCAGCCACCTTCTCCAGTACATGAAGAAGAGATGATGGACGACTTCGACCCCGTTTACACGCTTACGCCCATCGGACGCGCTGCGGTTGAGATGGCGTGGTTGGGCTGTCTTGCCATCACGTTCTCGGATGTTCTTCCCCCTGCGACGAAACCATGAACGCAATGCATGCATGCCACGACGGACTCCCCACACGGTGTATCATAGTCAATTATCCCCCCGACGGTCGGGTGTACATTCTCATCGGGCTCTGAACCGCACTGCCGCTCGTTTCAGTTTGGCACTGCGCGTGCGGATGCCAAGACAATGCTCAATGCTCATCTACCCCATGTACCCATCCCCATCTGGTCCCGTATGCATATGGTTCGATCTTTACTCAGAGTACTGATACTATTGCTCACGAATAGTTCCTCCCCATCTCTCTTCCCCACTCTTCGCTTCCCACAATATCGTGTCCGAGTTCGATACCCATGCTTAGCTGCTAGTATTACCATCTGTATACATCTCTTCCCCTTGGTCGCACGCACGCAACGGTTTGTCCCCGGTGTCTTTCATACGTAGGAATCTCCCGCCAAGCACAATGTCTCCGGGGATCGGAATAGATTTTGTATGTATAATCGCATTGGCGCCCAATGCGCTCGCTTCTAATGTTAGCGCTGATATTCCTGAGCTCCGCGCGAGCCTGGAGTGGAGCGGGAAAAGGGTGGAAGGTGAGTGTCTTGTTTTGCTCCCCGGTTTAGTCGGCCTTGATGACGTGCAAGGACAGTTGTACGGAGTTGTACGGTCTACTGACCTCGGGGCGATCCACGGAACCGCAGGCTATCGGCTCCAGCGTCTTACGGCAAATATCTGGGGTGCGTCCTTTTGGCTGCAATCAGTGCAATGGGCCGCGCCAAGAACGGCGGCCCGACTGTCGCGCCTCACGTTCAACTTTGAGCGTGGTTCTAGCCGCGCTGGTTAACGACGATGCGTTTGTTCGACTGCCCCGCGAAAGAATTGGGGGTTGAACGTGACCGTCGACTCCGTCTGGCCATTCGTGAACGAACTCAGCGGCGCAATTACGATTTGCTTCGTGTGGAGGTTTTACTCCCGGTTGACTCTGGCGTGCTGACCACCACGTATTCCAGGCGTTTCAACTTCATCTTTGGCAATTTGGTTAAGGCGGGGTGATCCGTATGAACGGTATCGAGACGGTATGCAGTACTTGTCCTAGTACTTGTTTTTCGCTTAAGGACCACCGCAGTTATATACCGTTCAGGGACTACCCCACTTTGTCGTACCCTGCGGTTCGACGGTCGACCGGGAAACGCATGCATTGGAGTTGAGAGTAGAGTGCGACGACTAAACTGACCATGTAAGTACAAACTCGGTGTCTGCCACGCTTGCGTCATTTGACTCATGGAGACACGGTTAGGACGAGCAGGTGAACATGAAGTTACGTTGAACCTAGAGCCCTTGGTGTTATCTTCTTCGAATGTTGTCCGATCATGGAGCGATCACGGGCCACCCGGACGGCGCGTCTTGCGCACTAATCGCTGCCTAAGAGGGTGTCTGTATCAATTTTGTGCATATACGCCTTGTCTACTCCGTGATGTTCGTGTGAGGACTATTGCGCAGCGTATTGGCGGGTGACCCATGGTATCAGAATGCAGGGCTGATTCCGCTTGTTGTCAAGGGCCAGGTATGTGCAACACTTGCGCTGGAGGTATGCTGTGGGGGAGGCGGGGCGACATAAAAGCCTCAAATCGACAGCACAATTTGCTCGTCGAGCCTCTCCGTTCTACCCTCCCCATCCTTACTAAGGTCACCTCATACCTGACCACCATGCGTTGGATCCAGCTTGCTTCTTCCCTTACCTTCGCTCTGAGCCTCCTGGCCCCTAAGGCTGGAGCGGCTGAGTGCACGAACCCTTCTGTCAGGAAGGAATGGCGTACGCTGTCCACCGACGAGAAGGCTGCGTGGATCGCCGCCGTAAACGTCAGTCCTGTCTCTCACCTCTACTCCCACCTCTACTCCCATTCTTGGTTGCTCATAATGGTCTTGCTTATCTCTGATAGTGTCTGGCGTCGCTTCCGCACGACCCCAGCCTCACGCCTACAGTTGACAGGTCAATCTCCAACATCCCAGCCGTCAACGAGTCAAGTAGCTACTGGGACGACCTCGTGTACATCCACATGGACTTGAATGTTAAGGTGAGCTTGAAAATTGTTCCTAGTATCCACCGTCTGCTAAGAGATGGTCACCAGATCCATAGCACCGGCCTCTTCCTCCCCTGGCATCGTTGGTATGTCGCAGCGGTAGAGAGCGCTATGAAGACCAAGTGCGGCTTCACCGGCGCCGCCCCCTACTGGGATTGGTCCCTCGGTAAAACATCCCCTCAGCTGCATCTCTCCCGCTAACTTCTCCTTGCCCCCACAGACTCCGCCGACGTGGAGAATAGCCCGCTCTTCCTCGACTCAGACCCCGTCAGCGGCCTCGGCGGGTGGGGGGACCTCACGAACGACATCGAGGTTCCCGACGGCGGCTTCCGCAACCTGGAGCTCGCATACCCCGCGCCGCACACGCTCCGGCGCAACTTCACGCTGCAGCCGTGGCTCGCTTTCGCAGACAACGTGATCATGACGAACCCCGGCTTGCTGGCGAACGAGTCGTTCACGCCCGCTGAGGTCCAGAAGATTGTGAACTGGACCCCGGGCGACTTCCCTGGCATGCAGTTCTCCATGGAGCACCCCGAGGGCCCGCACGGGAGCGTGCACGAGATCTTGGGAGGGTGCGTTGACGCCTATCTTTGTTTGGAATCGATTGGTGTTGAATATTGATCGTCTATGTCATCATGTGGTTCAGTGACCTGGCCGGCTATTGCCCCGCGGACGCTCCCGCAAACTGTGCCCGTGGCCAGCCGACCTTCTCTGCCAACGGTCAGTTATGGTTCACATATGTGTATTTGTGGCTGGACAGCTCACATGGTCCTGGTCTTCCAGAGCCCATCTTCCAGATGCATCATGCGGTAGACATCCTATCTGTTTCCGTTTCAAAACACCCGCTGAACTCTGTATCACATAGATGGTTGACAAGGTGTGGTACGACTGGCAGAACGCCAACGCCTCCAACTTCTGGGCGTACAAGGGCGGGTCGGTGCAGAACCTCACGTCACTACAAGCCCTCGCCGACTACCCCAATGGCATGCCGCCCAGTCTCCACGTACGTTTCCCCCAGTCTCCAGGCTAGTCCGTATGCTGACGTGTGTTCGTAGCTCAACTCGACTATGCCGGTGGATGGTCTGTTCGACGAGGTGACCATCTACGATGTGATGAACACCACCGGCGGGTTCCTCTGCTACGTTTACGAATAATTGCGCAAATGCTCAAAGTAGCAGGAACATGAGAGGCTTTGACATTGGACTTGAATAAACATATCGTCGTTCTTTGTGTTGCTTGTCTTTCTGCACTGGGCATATATATCCTCTTTTATTATGGACCAAACTTCTCCCTCGCTTACTGGTTGAATACATGGTATTACTCCCTAGTATTGAATCTCAGATGAATCTTCTGCCTTTTCAGGGGGCACAAACGCAACGATAACCACATTTGGGTCCTTCAGAAGGAAGTATACGCAATGCGAATGCGAATTAAATACTAAGCAAGTTCTACGTCTACCCGGTGTAATTTCTACGAGGTTTTGAGTAGGCTCTTAAAGCAGGAAAAGAGAATCCAAGGTGTGTGTAAAGAAACACAACGGAATCGTAAATACGGTATACACGATTAACTAGACGCATCAAGGACCGACTCTAGCATTTACTGGTACTACAGGTAACGTAAGCGTGAAAATCGTTTCTCCATCCACCCACCGACATGCTGGCCGTTTGCCTTCCATCAGCAAACACGTCAATTATAGCAGTACAACACCTCACGTAACGCGCGCTCGTCAAAAAGCAAAAGCAGGAAAAAGTCATACCAGTCGTGCCGCACATTAACCACGCCCTCCTCCTTGGCCTCCTCCCCCCCTACCGCTCCGCCTTGCTCGCCAGCGCCCACAGCGTCAACAGCAGCAAGCACAAGCAGAACACAAGCAGCCGCGCCTCCTCCCCCGCAGGGCTCCGCTCTACCAGGAGCTCCCCCACGCCCTTCTGCGCCACGTCCGGGTGTCCGCTCGGCCTCAAGTCGCACACCCACCGCCGCACGCTCGCCCTCGGCCTCCCCAACTTCAGCCCCCATCCCATCCCTATCCCGTTACCGAGCCCCCCGAGGCCGAGCCACAAACTGCTTGCGAAGTCGAGCCCGGATCCGAGACCGAGCGCGAAGCGGCTTGCGACCCCAACGCCGTTCTCAAGCAGCATCAGCGGCGCCTCGACGCCGAGCGCGCCTGCGACCGCCGCGCACCACTCCGCGATGGCGGCGCCCGAGCACGCGCCCGGGTGGCGCTGCCACGGCCAGCGCGGGGCAGCGCGCTGGTGGACGTGCAGGCACACGGGGATGCCGTGCGGGTCCGACACGAGCTCGAACGCGCCATGCTCGAACGGCGCAGGAGGGCACCCGTCAGCGCCCGAGGTGTGCGGGGGGATGAAGGCGATGCAGAAGGATTTGAGACGCGGGTTCGCGAGCGCGATGCGGGCCGCGCCGACGTGCATGGGCTCTTCGCCGGCCATGCGCACGAGCGAGAGCGAGAGTGTGCGGAGGCGGGAGAGGCCGCGGAGCGAGTTCGCGAATGCGTCCTTCAGCACGGGATATAAATGATAAGTAAACAGCAAAAGAGTGGAAATATGCTCCTATACTCACTAGGAAAAACGACGGGCGGTTGGTGCAGGTGATGTCGAGGTCGAGTATATGCGGGCAGGACGCGACGATGGTGCGGAAAATCTCGTTGCTGTCGTACCCGCCCTGGATGGCGAACGTCACCTTGACCGACTTGAGCGAGCGTAGTCCCTGCAACACGCGAGAGATCACGAGTGGTGTCAGGTCGCGGAGGTGCATTGCGTGTGGGAAACATATCCGCTGGAGCGTCTTGGACAGAGACGTATGCACAATGGGGGGCAGCTGCTGATTAGGGTTGACGGGGATTGGGGCTGGAGCACCGTCTAATGGATGAGAGCGCTCCACCAACGTCCGCAGGAGGCCAAAGGAACCGCTAAACTCTTTGAGGTTGGGCAAGGCTTCTGGGGATAGGGTGGAAAGGTCGATCTGGGTGGCGGTGGGACGGCCGAGAAGGTGCAGGCTCTCGAGGGTGGGATGGCGCTCCAGGAACTCGACAAAGTCCCGCACCGCCTGGGCATGCCCAGGTGTCTCGGCATCCCATACAATGGAGCCAAACGCAAGATGTCGAAGGTTGGGCCATGACGCGGTATATAGCCGCGCAGCATCGGATGGCTCCGTCGAGTTTCCTACGACCCTAAGGGACTGGAGGTCCGGACAACGGAGAGTGAGCATGTCCCATAGGCGGGTAAATACAGGCTCGCTCTCTGACTCGGGGTCAGCGAAGCCGAGGTGATGTTTGTCGGCATCGGACTGACCTCTAGAGGGCAGATGCAGCGAATGGGCATAAAAGCCGTCTTTGAGGGAGAGCGAGAAGCCCGTAAGCCCCGAGAACTGGAGCAGCTGTGAGACACAAGGCTCAGTACATGATCGCAACAGCAACAAGGCCAAGCGTCGACTCGGTGGCTGTGACGCCCGCGAGCCCGACGCGATGATGTCATAGCGCACTTACCGAACTCGTCGGGCGGGGCAGGAAACAACCCAAGGTCGTGCCTATATGTCGAAGCCGCGGACATCTAACAATGACAAAACTAAGTTTAGCATCGCTCGACAATACCAGATCCGAGATGGCGCTCTCTCGCAAACCATAACTTGTCGTCGGGCCCCAGCCACAGCACCTGCCTCATACGGCCTGACAAGTGTCTCACAACCTCCTTCCCCCCAGCCATAAGAGCGAGACACATGAAAAAATCGGACTCACTTGGACCGGAGCTCCGCCCACATCCTGTCGTCCGGCAGCATGTCCTCCCCCTCCCAGTCGAAGCGCGCCAGCGCGTCGAGGTAGCGCGCGGCCTTCAAGACACAGCGCGAGACGATGCCGGCGTTGTCCCACGCCCGGACGCGGTCGCGCGGGCGAGTAGGTTCGTCCTCGGGGAAGACCGCGAGGCGCTGGGTGTGTCGCGCTACGTCCGGGCAGCGCTCGAGCATGCCGAGCGTGCGCTCGCACTGTTCCACGCCGTGCAGCTCGACATCTGCGTAGAGCGCGGGGATGACCTTCGCGTAGATCACGGACGACTGTGCGGGCGCATGAACGGCGGATCAGAAGGCAACGTCCGGTGGGGGACGGGGTCGCACGACTGGGAACGTACCACTCGGCTGAGCTGCAGGATGTCCGTGCGGGGGGAGAGGTAGGTTGCGACCTCGAGCAGGATCTCCGCCGGGAGGCGGTCGAGCTTTGGGTGGAAGGTTTGCGTCATCATGGTCGTGTGGGTTCGTGCTTGCATCATGAAATCGGTTTGAGGGGTCGAAGTGGACGGGCCAGTGGTGCGGTGGGGCAGTTAGACTGGGAAGGCGAATTGGGCCAGCAAAGCGAGACAGACGCAGCGAGGCGGGGCGAGTAGGTTGGAGTGGAGGGAGATGTGACGGGAGGAGCGAAGGAAAGAGGGCGGAAGGCGGGGGAGGAGGGGGAGGATATAAGTATGAGCTCGGAGAGAGTCTGCAGGGAAGCGAGCGAACGCCTGTGCGAATATTGCTCATCTCAGGCCAACAAGCCGCGCTCCGTGTCACTGGGACCGTGCACGGCCACTGCCGCTCCAGCGTCGCCTCCGAAACCGCAACGCGATTCGGATGAGATCTCAGCCAATATGTAAGTGCCTCTCCCAAATCTTGCGCCTGTCGCGGCTGCCGGCGGCATCCCCAGGGTCACTGGGCCCGGCTCTCGACCTCCGCGCCCAAATGCAGCCATTCCGCCATTCCAGCTGCGTGCCCATACCGGCGGGATCGTGCGCTCCTCGCTCGCTGAGTACTCGACCCTCGCCGCTTGCCGTTCGCGCTCCCACATCCTGCCACGCCCCTCGCGGCCGCCCTCTCAACCTAATCAGTTCCATTGCTTCCATCATCGCAGATCGAATCCCAATCCGGCGGCAACTTGCAAGTATCTTCCCCGCCCAGCCTGAACGCGCGTGCACCCTCGATCGCGCCTTCAGTTTGGCTCGCGACGCTGGGAGGTTCACGAAGCATCGACCCATTGGGCCTCTTACGTGGATCATGTCTTCGCGTCCCCACTAGCACGAATGCGCCCCAGAGTAGATCGTCGTCTATGACCACAGCATCCAACGCGAACCCCAGGCTCCAGCGCGGGTCCGAGTCCCGGACAAAGTGCTTACCCCTTGTCGATGTTAGTGTTCCCGTTAGATCTCGCGCTTGAACGTTTGAACGTTGAACATTCCTACCCCGCGAGATCCGTCCGGCCTTGCGAATCGGCGCGGCGGTCGTCATCGTTCCAGTCACCAGTAGTACTTGCTGCTATTCTCTCGCACTGCTGGCACTGGTGAAGGTAAGAGCCCAGGACCCTCGTCCAAGAATACAAAACGCCCGTCATACCCGCCCGCCTTCTCCGATCGGACCTGCAACCTACATACACCTAGCCTCCCGGCCGAACCGCGACTAGACCAGCGATCGCCCCGCGCCCCATGGTATCGGATTTGGCGGCTTCCCCATACGCTCTGAGACACGGCACGCCCACACACGCGCTGCCGACGTTCAGTACTCAGTACCTGCAGGGCCGATCCCGTCCGATCGCAGCCCAACACGATCGATACGCGCATGTGATCGGACGCACGCAGACGCGGGGCAGGGCCAGAATACAATTTGACGAGCGACGAGGCAGGAAGGAAGAACCGGTATGATAGGAGAGGCGAGGGGAGAAGAGGGATGTTAGACGAGGGAGGCGCGCGCATCGAGGGAAAGTGTTCGTGGTTCATCACGACCTGACAGACGGTCAGCGTACGTCCACACATGCATACAACACGATCCGCGGACGGGCGAGCGGAAGTGCAAACGGAAAAGCTGTGGGCGCGCGAGAGTCGGACAACGGGGGGTTCACGGCCAGGGGCAGGAGAAAGAGTGGGAATGTACAAGGAGGAATAGGAAAGAGGCACGCACATCTTGTACTGAACCTCCGTCTCCTCTCCGCTTTCAACCTTGTACGCGATCGCAATGTCCAGATCGCGGTTGTTCCGCGCGTTCGGTGCGCACGACAGCTTGCCCGTGATCTTCTCGCCAGCCGAGACGGTGAGCGTGTCGGGCGTGTAGAACACCGTTTGTCTAGCCACCCAGATGATGGGTCAGCCGTCCATTCATTCTCCTCGGTCTTTCCTAAATAGAGAGGCGGAAAGTTGTTCGGAAAACTCACTTCCAGTGCGTGTATTTCGCGTGAGGCCCGGTCGAGAACTTGACCTTCGTGTGTGTGCAGTCGAAGAGAATGTCGAACCACGCCAGGAATGCGTGAACGTCTAGGCCCCCGTTCCAGATTTAAGGTGAGCACAGTGAATCTGCACGGAGATAGGGCCGGCGATACGTACAGTCGTTCCGGGTGGCGGTTAATGAGAATGTGTGAGCGAACGTGAGTTCCTCCTTTTTGACCGTCCTCAGGTCTATGTGCTACGATGCACATTGCGTTAGATAGACGTGGGAAGGGTGTGACGGATGGGGAAATAGCATACCTTGATCAGGCAGGGGTCTGTCACGACTGCCTTCAGCTCGACCGTATCCACCAGAGGTTCGCGGAGAGCAATCTCCTTGATACATGAGTAGTCAAAGCCGTAGACGTTGTCCCAGACTGTTTGACGTGTGAACGGGGGTGCACAGAACGAGTAATATCGAAGAAAAGAGAATCCCGGTTAGAGCGTGTGCGATACTACGCGGGATCCGAGCAACAAGGCATCACGCACAGTTAATTTTCTCCTCCTTGTACTCATTGTCCTCGATCGCGGCGAGGTAGAGCGTGGCGACGTCAGGGAAGATAAGGCCATCAGGCTTGAGGAATTTATCGCGAGCGAGCAGGACAGTGTCAAGCATAGACTCGTAGAGAAGGAAGTAGCCCATCCATTCGGAGATGATAATGTCAAACTGCTCGAATGGAAGTTGGACCTCCTCGAGCTTCCCCTTCACGAGGGTGATTGCTGTATGTCAAGTCAGCTTAGGTTGAATGATACTACATGAGCAAAGTAATAATGGGGTTCTTCTCGGTCAACGCGTCTCAGAGAACCTGAGTGGGAAACGACAGTCCTCGGGAGGACGCGTTCACTGGAAGGTCATCCCCTCCCACCCACTCGCCTGTATCGCTGTCTGCAAACGATGTCGCCCCTTGTTTCAAGAAATGGCGTAGTTCGGGCTAGAGAAATGGGAGGGATGGTAGGGGCATACTGAGAGGGTACGTACTGTCCTTGAAGCCATTGGCTTCGACAATTTTGACGGCCTGGTCGATGATGTTGGACATGTCGACCTACGAGCGGTGCCGATCAGCTGAACACGCTCTTCCCGCGATACGGGCGAGGATCACGTACGCCGACGACGTGTTTCGCGCCCGCCTTGGCGGCGAACATGCTCAGGATGCCAGTGCCGCAGCCGACATCAAGTACGACCTTGTCCTTGAAGAGATGGGGGTTTTGGATGATAGCATTACGATATGACCCGGTGCGAACGGTGTCTTTCAACATTTCTTCGTGGATGCCTGGAGGGCAGAAGGCGTCGCGCCATGCGCGTCAGTCATACTTTATGGATAGAAGATAACCAAACACTTACCGAAGTGCGCGTACGAGTCCGCGTAGCTGGGTGAAGTTTGTAAAGAGCCTTTCCAAAACTTTGGTATGAAGAAGAAGACGAACTAGTCTCGAGAGGTCATGCCATCAGTGTTGACGGGGTCCTGGTCCATCGGCTCGGGGTTGGAAGACGGTCCCGCGCTTGCCATGATTGAGTTTTGGTGGGGGGAAGAAGATGGTGGAGGGTAGTATTGGGGTATGCTACAGCTGTCGATATCCGAGATGCGCAGAAGTGGTGGATATTAGGGGAGAGCGAGACGCGGTATAGGCAGTGGACCACGAGAGACGAAGGGAGGGGGCAGCGAGGGAGGGAAGAAGAGGGCCAAGGACAGAATTCAACGATAATGGACAACATGCGCCGGCACGAGGAAAGAAAAGAAAATCGTCCTGTTCGATCGCGTCCTGATAAGATTTAGATCTCACCCTTCCTCAACAGGAAGTCACACGGACCGTCGGGTCACTCCCCCGTGCCTGTCACGCCCTGAGCGACGCGGGACACGTGGAAGCCGGAGACAGCGTGCACCGCCTCGGGAGGGGCGCAGTCGGAGAAGCCGCGGCGCAGCAAGTGGGCTACTACTTAGCACCGCGAATGGGTTGCTGTGGCGCACCGACTCGTCTTGCCGCTGTCCTTCACCACCTCGGCCGCAGCCGGCCAGCTCCAGGATTACAAAACCGCTCTCGGATCCAAGCTCCCCGACGAGCCTCTTAAACAGCGCTCCACACCATGATTGTCGACACAACTCCTTCACATCCCGCCATGGTGCGTATTCCCTCGGTGGCTTGTGTTGCAGCGAAACTGGTTGCTGATCTTCAACTCTCCTCTTCGGGATGTTCTACCAGGCCAACTACGACGATTCGGAGGCGCAGCAGCCCCCTTCTTACGACGTTGCGGTAAACGGTGGTCATAACAGTACGTCTCTTCACTCCTCACCTCCTGCGTCTTCGTCTCACACCCTCCTAAGTTTCGGGCCCTTTTATCCCAGAAGGCGAGGCACCTGGAAAGGATGTGAAGGTTCCCAGTCTCCCTAGTCCTGGTGCGAGCTACCCCACAGTAGGACCTCCGCCCCCACATGCTGCCAGCGGGCACCCCGCGACGGTGGTGTACAACTACGTGAACCCAAGGACAGGCGAGCGCGTCGTCTCCCTTCTTCCCCCAGACCACCCCCAGATGGTCTGCTTACAGCAGGGCGGACACGTTACCGCCTCCAAGTTCGGCATCCTCGGTAAGTACCCCACTTGCACCCGTGCGCCGTCTGCCACCTATGGGCAGTGATGGGCTCTGCCCTAACTGTAGCATGACACAACTCTCCTTCATCATTATTCTGATACCTTCTACAGGCATACTCGCTGCTATTGTCTGGTTCCCGCTCGGAATCGGCCTCTGCCTCCTCGACCGGAAGGTATACTGTCAACGCTGCGGCGCCGTTCTGGATGACGGCATGTGCTAGGTGTGGCCCCCCTCGGACCTGTGTCCCGGTATCGTTATGACCCTTTGTCATCGCTGTCACGACACGGACTTCTTTCACATTGCCACCAATTTGTGTATTTGTTTTCTGTATTCCCCCGGTACACCCACTGTTTGCCCGTAAACACGATTATGTTACTGTACTGTATGTGTAAGCACTAGAGACTGCTCCCTCGCGCGCAAGGGCCGACTCTCCGCGCATCAAGCGGCATGAGGCCGGTGCTCCGTACCTCTGCCTGCCCGCCACACATCGACACCCTAAATTTCAGTTTAAGCTTACATCAGTCTCGGCCGATTTTGAGAGTACAAGTACAGGCTTCCCGAGCCACGCACCTTCTGGTTATTCGTGCGCATGTTCTTGACGCGCCGCGTGAACCACTCGAAGGACGTCTCACCGGACTCAAAAAGCTCGCGCAGATGCGCCGGGGCTGCTTCAACAGCGCGTGCGACAATAGAGCTCTGCTCTGCCAGCGCGCGGAGCTGGACAGAGTTGCCAGGGCGGGTGAAGAAGACGAGGGACCAGCGGGTGTGGAAGGCTTGCTCCCCCGGCGGGGGCCTGGCAATGGCAAGAGGTGGTCAGTGTGAGTAAACTGGCAGCGCGCGGCGGAGAGCTTACACGACACGGTGGAGGTTGGATTTAAGGAGGCCGCCACTGAAGATCGTCAGGGCGTCTCCGACGTTACAGATCGCGTGGCCAGGAATGGGCTGCGTACAACATGAACATGAAAAAATCTTCTGCATACTACAGATGCACAGACCTTGACATACTGCCACTTGTCCGTTCCTGGCACCATGACTTGGAGGCCTCCGAGCGTGTTGTGGAGGAACGACTGCCGACAATCGTGTCATTGTCAGAATCATGATCGCGCCAATCGCAGCCATCGACACCCACTAGAGAACCAAAATCGGTGTGCGCAGCGAGCGCCGCCTTAGCCTCGTCGATCCCTCCAGGGCGCGGAGGGCTCTTGATAATCCGTGCTTCGCTTCCGCTGAACTCGCCGAGCCTGTGCTTCTCTGCGAGCGTTCCTTCCGGCAGCCCGAGCAGTTCGCTGAACACCTCAATGAGCATGTCGTTCACTTCAACGGACTTCTTGATGAAGGGGACGACGACGTTGTCCATGCGCGCATTGATCGTGGAGGGATAGGTGCGCCGCGCAACCTCGGGCCAGGCAAAGGCGTCGTCCTTGGCGATGTTGACGAACTCGACCGTATCGGGGGCGCCGGTCTCGTCGGTCACGGTGGCGCCAGCCGCCTTGTATCTGCTTTATGGGTGAGCGGTTGGTAAATTCGAAGGGGGATGGGAGCGCTGACCCGAAGGAAAACCCGTTGTCGCCCTGCTCGAACTTCATTTTCTCCTGGAAGGAGAGGTCCATGGTCTCGGCACCCGTGTCGAACATGCCGCGCACTTCTTCGTCGACACCGTGGTTCTTCAGGCTGAGTCGAGAATTATGTAGTCAATACTGGTAGAAAATGGAAATATCGGAGCCATATACGCACTACCAGAAGCCGAGCTCGGTAGCGGCCTCCCACAGCTTCGCCACCTCGTCTTGATCGCGAGCCTTGACAAGCTCGTAGTCGACGACGAGGAGCGGATGGGTGGGGACGTTCTCGGGGAAAGGCGGGAAAGCGGTGATTCCTGGCATAATGAGATAGATAATACTAGTGCTGCTTGGAGAGGAAGGCTAGGAAGCTGGGGGAAGGGTGCTGGTATTCGGAAGGCCAAAGGTAGCAACATTTATACGGCCAACGAGCCTGCCGCTCTCACAGGTCACCATGAGCGCAACTGCAGGGGGATGCCCATCCGAGTGTTGCTTCCCTGTAGTCCGTACCAGTCTTCCGAGGCACGGTTCTCTCGCTGGGTTGTACGTGTTCCGAGTTCGCCTTGAATGACGTCAGCCCGGAGCCCAGGCGGGCAGAGTGGGGCTCCCTGAAGCTCTCTGGCTGCCTTTTCATGCGCATGCCGTTCAAACCTGGGTTAGGGTGTAGGAAGCCTCTCTCGGAGGCTACCTGAGAGGATCACACCTTCGTCAGATGTACACGTGAGATCTTGAGAACTCGAGAAGCGGATAGGGCCGAAGGCATCGGGCACGCACAGAGAAAGGTTGCTTGAAGACCTGTCACGTTTGTCTTGGCTTGTCTGAACAAAGTTGTTCGTACAGCGCGAGCCCGGGATAGAGAGAGGCTTTCGGCAGCGTGACGGTTATTATCAAGTTGTTGACGTTGGCGAACCGGCGTCCACCAAGCGTCCGCATCACGGTTCCCCGTAGTTTCCCACGCGGTTGCGCAGGGCTGGTGAGTGGCAAAACTAACCTCAGCTTGAACCGGCCCGGGAGCACTCTACCTAAGGCCTGCCCACTGATCTCGACTAAAACCCTGGACAGATTGCGATGAGCAGTAAGCGAACATATTCCGACGCTGAATCATCGACGTCGTCGTCTCGGAAGAGACTGGCCATCTCAAGTCGTTATGCCTATTCTTCAACTCGGATGCCAGTGCCAGCACTCGATTTAGGCAAGATCGTTTTGACCGCGTTCAGATTGAAGTAGCCCTTCTGACATGACTTCACAGAGCGTCTCGAAAAGCCTCTCTCAGACCCCGAAGAGCTCTTGGTGCTGCTTTCCGCGAAACAGCAACAACAACTTCTCAAAACCCTCCTCCTCAACGCCGCAGTGCGCACAGCCGTGGTAGAAGCAATGGACCCCATGCTCGCCTCCATGCCATCCACCTATGCCGCGAGCGTCACCCGGGACCTGCAGGCGAAGGTGAAACGCTTGAACCCGCTCGAGGACAAGCGGAAGAGCCTTATTGGGATAAGTGACCACCCGGGCGCCGTCGCGCCGTTCCTCGCCGATCGCGACGTCCAGAAAATTGCACGCATGCCCGCACTGGGGAGCGCGAAGGTCGCGCTCGACCTGCTCATAGCGGTCGCTCAGGGGAGCGTGCCGGACTGGGAGAACGAGGGGAGCTTCAAGGAGGACCGGGTGCCGTTCGACGAGGCCGTGGACAACCTGTATGTCGCGCTCGCGACGAGGAGGAGGAGGAGGGAGGAAGAGGGCGAGGCGTTCGAGGTTGAGCGCGCATTGGAGGATTTGGGGAGCTTCGTGGACAATATAGAGGAGTTTGGGATCTCGGGGTGTTTCGAAAAGTCTATTGAGCTTTTAGAGTCCTGGACAGTCCGAGAATAGGACAATACCATACATATGCTACACAAGGAGAAACGGAAGAAGGAATGATGTCGTATTGTCCTTGAGTGCGTCGGCCACCCGGGCCCGCTTCCGAGTCCAGATATATGAAGCTGCAACCACGACTAGATCGCGGCATGCATCCTAGTCCCAAGTGTCAACTCTATACTTGCACTGATCCCGTGTTGGACCTTCGTCCTGTACGGTCAGACGCAGTCCTCTTCCTCGTCGGGATGGCAAGTCTCTGTCTTTGTGCCAGTCTCGTCCCACAAAGGCGACAACCCAGAATCAAAGGAATACCTGTTGCTAATCGCCCTCCTCGCGAACACGACGCTGCATTCGGGAGGGGTCGAACTGAGGGCCAACGCTGATTGAGAATTGTCTAGCTGGTGATTCGCCTCGTGTAAATCCAGAAGGAACCTCGAGGTGAGGACCGCCGTGAGACTGCAAGACGCCACAGGTCAGTTGGACTCCGAACGGGGTGGCAGCTATTGCCGTTAGGCATGCAACGCACGGCTCGTAAAGTTGGACCACGAAGCTCACGTGGGAAGAGTGGCTGATTTGGTCCTGACAACGGTGATGAACGAAAGACACTCTTGTGGGCTTGGTTGAGAAGACTTACAGGGAACATGGTGAGGGTAAGATAGACGACGTTCATGATGACTAAAACACTATAGAACAGATGAATATGGTGGTGTAGAGGGCTGCCAGATGTAACAAGCTTAAGCCCTCACACGAAGTAGACTATGCCTTTGGGTCAAAAGTGTCGGTCTGCCGCCTGCGAACTGAGCAAGAATTGCATGCTCACCATCGCGAAGAAGGATATTGGAGAAGGTATCCTTCTTGTTCGCTATTCCACAGATGCTATTGCGCGTGAGCCGAGGGAGTTTGTAGGACGTCGCTTGCCAAGTGACGCAGAGGACTATGGTGTCAGCAGCAATGAGGCATGCTCGAGCGCCGAGATTGACTACATCAAAGGGATTGGGTCTGCAACTTTAGAGGGTTGGGAATTGTAGAGCTAGAAAGTCTCACAGCTTCGTCGAGTTAGCGAGAGGACGAGGGATCCGATTCATCAGATACTCACTATGCCTCAATGTCCGAAGGAACCTGAACCTCGTACAGAATACACTCCTCGCCTTCAAACATTGTCTGCACTGGACTGATCCAGTAGAACCTCACCTGTCGTGCACTGTGAGCTAATTCCGGACGACCTCGGTGAAAGGAGATGAACGAACAAAGTTGGCTATGATTGAAACGCATGATAAAATGAAAACCAGGGCTGCTACGGGCCAGTTGTATGGTCTCTTGCACAATGCGAATGCGCGTAGAGCAGAGAAAGCTATTCGGAAGGCATAAGCGTCTTTGAACACCAGATGGCATGATCAGCCTTTATCTCGTACCTGCCCATGGAAGGTACTGCGCGAATGTCAGCGTTTGTGAGGCCAGTTGCATGATGGAATTGCTACCAGGCTGATAAGGAATGGGTGGTATTCAATGCAATTCGTTCGACGTACCTCTACAAAAACCGTGAGCGAATTGTTGGACATCGTATAAACAATCTTCACTCACGAAGCATGACATCGGAAGCATTTTAGCGGGCCGTATGATGTAGGCTATGATAGGGAGGTATCTGTTCATTAGGAACAGGAGCGACGCTCCGGTAACCTTGCGCTTCCAGAATAGATCGATTTCCTTGCTGAGCAAAAGGGCATAGTCGTACACAAGTAATGCTAATGGGGGAATGTTAGTGCGTGAGCTCAGGGCACGGCGAAGTAACCCAACCTAGCGCCGATGTATTGCAATAGTTGCCTATAATTCTGTGGGATTGAGCGGTCAGTCGGAGGAGGCCCGGGTACTACTAGTGGAGGCCCTCGGACAAAAGAATGACTGACAAATTTGTTTGAAAGGATATAGCTTGTGCCGGAGTGAGGGTGGATTGAGGGTCCATGAAGTGTAGTCGCGCTACGGTACGGTTCTCTTGTGGAAGGCTGTAAGGGGTGAAGTCGCTCCTTGTGAGTTCTTTATACTTTGTGAGAGCAACGAAGTGCAGCGCAGCATCATACCATTACGCTTCCGCAACAGAACAGGCACTATAACACGCGCCCATACGACGGATTCGAAGGTAATTCTTGTCTGAGAACGCGACGACCGAGAAGCAGCGTCCTATGAATGAGACCAGTTAGTTAATGAACTGTGGATTCGGGTATCCTGATCCAATGTAACATGTGGTATGTTCGAAGCACACTTGCCAGTACCGGGGTACGCCGGTTGCATTGCTCTGAGATGAGTGTGAAAAAGAAGGTTGATCCTGTACCGCAGATGGGGGGGCCCGGCGGATGCAATGACACTTCGAACTTCAGTACTCGAGTAAGCAGCTGATGGTCGCATTATCGAAAGACCCGAAGTAGAGACACGGAAATATACACTGACAGGTGCTCGAGTAGATTCGATGTAAGCGTTGAGCAACAGCAAGGAGGTACAGGGACCTTTATTGGTCTGAATATGATATGTCCATAAGTGACTGGTTCTTCAAATGAATTAGACCACTTCTTGTAGGGTCAACGAGGTCTGTGATGTGGCCCAAAAACGGCTATCGAGCTCGGTGCTCAAGTGCTCAGTACTCAGCCATAGGCGGGACTGTCAGGTTTGGGATGCATAGCAACAGGGAGAAGCCTTGGACGATGTGCTCACATGTTGCTCACATGTTCCTATCCTTATGTCATGTCCCTTCTAGTGCTCTCGCGACTAGGCTGGTGTTGATATTCTTCGGTTTGACTGCACAGCGTTGTAGTCGATATCAATCCTCCGTGTGGATGCGTCGTGACCGGAAGACGCGGTGAAGAACGCAGTGGCAGGCCCGGCGTCCAAGGGTGGCAACCGGCGCTCTGCACGATCGGAGGAGGTAGGCTATGTGGTGTGCAGGCGTCCTAACTTTGGAACGACGATGAGGTTGGTTGTGAAAGTTGAAAGAGTGCTGGCGATGGGTCCAGAAACAGGTCCAGCTCTTCCGCTGGGACGCACGGGCAAGAGACGGGCCGGATCCCCCCGAGACTAACGCACACCAGCATGCGAGCGCCGAGTAGCAAAGCAAGCCAAAGTCAAGTGCTCCGAACCGCGACCACACCACTTGAACTTGGGCTTCGATTTCCACTTTTCCTGTTACAAACGGGCCTTGGTACATCAGTCGAACGGACGCATCACCTCGTTCCCCCGCACGTCTGTTGCAAAGTTGCTCCGCACCCCCTCCTTCCAATTCGGCACTTCAAACGTGCTAGTGTGGCACCATGGCTTCAGCGCAAGCTCCTTCTCGATGACCCGCGCGAAGTGCTCCGACCAGCCCTTGCGTGGAAACTTCCCCGTCGTTGTCTCGATTAGCTGCGGATGGATGAGGTTTGCACGACTACAGTAATGCACGTGCAATGCGATTGCGTGCCAGTGGGGTTAGCGAGATCACCCGTGTGCGGCTCTCTTGAGCTCACGTATCTGGTGCGAGACTTACAGTCCGACGTTGTCTGCAACATCACGCTGATGAGTTTGAAAGGGCACGATGCTAACTGGAACAGATACTCGCCTAGGATTGTTGAGAGCTGCAGGATCTGCCCGACCATGGTGATGTTTCCCCTATATGCGTCGCCTCAGCTCAGCTCAGCAACATGCATGTAGCAAACCCCGCGCCCGCAGACGATCCTCGTACCCCTTCACAAAGATATCTTGATGCCTTATGATAGCATCGCACACGCTATCCGCCTCGGGCTCAGGGCCACCCAGCCCTAAGATGAGGTCGCGCGCAACGATTGCTCCCTTGAACTCGAACGACATGTGCGTCGTCGCGAGGAACTTCTCCGCCGTGCCAATGTCATGTAGCAGGCACGACAGCGCATAGGTCTCCACCGCCATCGCGTTTTCATTGAACTTCCACTGCGGGAAATGGGTTTTCACCAGTGCTGACCCATAGACGAAGACGCGGTTGCTGTGGTTGAACGTTTGTTCGTCCAGCTCTTTCTGCACCAGCCCGTCATTATCTCCAATCACGAGAGATGGAAGTGCCGCGAGGTTGGAATCTTAGACGCACCTGGGCGAATGCGCGGACCTCCTGAACGAGGGCAGTGGCTGGGAGCGGGAAATCCTCCGCAGTGAAGAGATCCTGCCTAGGGTTTGGCCCCGACGCAGTCGGGTGGTCCCTGAAGAGGACTTCGGGATCACGGGCAACGGAGGCAAACCCGTATTTTTCCCAATCGGTGGACATGGCTACAGGATGTAGGTGGATGGTCAGAGTTCAGCCGCGATGAGAAGGTTACTGCTCATCTTTCGCAGCTCTGTCCCTCTTATAGCTGAACGCTTGGCGTCTGGCTGAAGAGACGGAAACTCACGGGACTCGCGATGAGATAATTATACAGACAGAAAGCGCCGGGTGAAATCGTGAGGTGTGCTCACAACCCTCGGGCTAGACTCGGGGATCCAAGGCGGTGGTCAGTACCTTACAAAGATTCGCGCTTCGCACACCTATCACACCCCTCTATCCAATCGGGCTATAAGTAGTGGGGCGGCAGACGTCATCCTCGTAAGACCTATTGATGAACCTTAAATTATAGTACAGCGTAGCAAGGTTGAGGTTGTGAACGAGGATATCACTGAGAAGTTCCCTCCTCTTCTTCTGGTTTATGATCATCGTCCTCCGATTCATAATCGTCGAACAGATCAGACGAGAGCGAGGAACCCATTGGTCCGATGATGCGACTGGCAAAGGCTGGGATCTCTGGTCTGGATAACGACCACTTCCCGGTCGTCACCTCGAAACTATTGCCTAGGTCCTGGAGGTTTAGGAGGAACCGAGCGACGAGAATTGTTGTGAAACTGTTTGAAAGCAAAGGCTTATAGGTAAATTGATATCATCTACGAGAACGGTTCACGCACGGCTCAGAAAATTCCACGACATAGCTAACTTGCGTAAGAGCATCAACTTCAGTCTAACCGCATGGTCAGCGTTCCATGCACTTGATCGTAAGGGGCGAGGTACAAACCGGATACATGGTGAGTGAGAGTGATGATATTCATGACGAGCATGAGTCTATTGAAGGAGGACGGTCAATATGACACGGTCGCACACGAGCATACATGGGATATTTACCCGAAATACACCGTTCCTGTGCGCAACCACAGCGGCGGTCAGCGACACTTCGAAGGGCTTCAGCGATCACGCACCGTCCCGAAGAAGAGTTGACGCTAGGGTTCGCCTACTCGTAAGACCGATACGGGACACGCCGTTGGACCAGTATACCGCGTGCCAAGTCGCCAGAATGACGATCACATCAGAGGCGATCAGGGAGGCTCGCGGGAGGATCGTGACTTGGAACACACATCAGGAGGACGAAGAAACGCGATGCAGAGTGGACGTACACCTTTGCCATGTATTTAGGTGAGCGACGACGAAACGGTAGAAACGCAAAGAGGGTAGTCTACTCACAAACGGTTGGCTTTCTCGGTGGGAAGACGACTCGCGAACGCAACGCAACTTGTTCCGAGGACCATGTTACCGAGGCTGACTATCCAATGTAGTCGAGACTAGTGGGTGAGTTCCGCTATTAGATTGGTTTTGTTGGTAGGGAAACATCAACCCACGAAGTTCATCACGACGATTACGGAGGAGAGCGCGAGGACAGTCATTGAGACGGGCCATTTGTAGGGTCGCTCGCACAAGGCAAAAACGCGCAGTGCAGAGAACGCTGCAAGGGCTACACTCAGTCCTAGTTCCTGCTTAAGGCGGCCATGTCACTTTCGTCGACATACCTGCCCATGGTATGTACTGGGAGTAGGCCAAGGCTTGAGCCACGATCGCCAAAACGGAGAAACTGCGGGGCCGTCAATCGGACGAGACTCATTTGTTCTCAAGGTTCATGTCATACCTCTGCCATTCATCAGTCAAACACCCCGATAAATCTGCAGAAAGCACCCACCCAGCATGACCAGTGGCCCAAGAACATCGTTCGGACGACGTAGGTCACCAGGGAGATGTACCGCGTGAGCATGAAGAGAACGGATGCCCCGGACGCCCTGCGCTTCCAGAACAGGGCCACCTCACGGTCGAACGTGATCGCGTACTCGAAAACGAGCAGCGCTGGGAAACGGCGCTCGTGAGAAGCTCTATGCCGGGGTTCGTGGGGTACTGTGGCAAGCCAACGACTCACTTAGGGCAGCGAGACTGCAGTAGTAGTCAGCTATGCTGCGAATGAGGGTAGTGGTCAGGGATTCGTGGATACTTGGAAGTGCATATATTGCTCAACGTACAAGCTCTGCTGCGTAGCCACGAATTGGGCTTCGCTGGAGCCGTTATCGTTGTCCATGCGAGAGCTCTGTGTGGAGGTAAGGGGTTGGAAGGAGGTATTGACCCTCCCAGAAGGCATGGGGAGCCTTAAATAGAGGAGGAATGTATGACAGTCGCGATCCAGGCACTGACGTACATGCCGGAGTGGTTTCGAGCATGTCCCTAGCTCGCGTCCCCTTGAGAAATTTGGACGCTATCTCAAGCTATCCCAAAACAAGACCCTTGTCAGACCAATTGAAAAATGGTGACATCAATTCATGCGTTTCAAATGGGTGATTGGATCCAGCCGCAATCCGCCGCGTTAACGTTAATAGCCAGATCCTGTCAGCCAGCTTGAGCGGCCCGTTAGGAGACTTACACCCGCCAGCGAGAACGCAGGGCCGGCGAAGACACCGGGACAGGTGAGGGGATTGTCGAGCACTGCGCCGATCAGGAAAGGTCCTGTAGGTGTGTATGTATCAGCCACTGCTTCATGACGATTGTCGCGCTTGATGTACGAATAGATAACAAGTTACAAGACGCCCTACAAGTCACAGAAAACACCCTTGCGATTCCCACCTCGGCATCGTGGTGAGAAGGTCTCTACCAATCTCTCTCCACAGCGTCGTGCTTGCCGTAACTTACGCGATGGCGACCTGGAACTGAAACCCCTGGCGGTCCGTTCGAACCGCACGACCAGGGTATGGAGCGCCGGTCTGCGGTTTGTGGCAAACATGGTGGACGAATTATTGGCCGAGAATTAACGCCTCAGCTGTCTGAGAGCGCGGTTTGATGACGCATGTGAAGCCGGAGGGATACCTAACCGAGACAGATGAAGTTTGACGTGTTTGTCCGAATATGTTGCGCAATGTACTTACGAGAGAAACCCAGTCGACATCTTGACGTCCACTTTCTGAGGCTGTCCATCGTCGTCAAGGGGAACGGATATGTTGAAAGTGTGCAATATTGAGGCGACATTGATGAACAAAGACGCATCCGCCAGATTTTTGCCCAGACAAATTCTGCCCAGAAGGGATGAAGATTTAGACTGTGTTTGATGAGAAGAGCAAGCTTACCTGCGTCCGAAACCAAAAACTACACTTGAAGGGTTTGGTGAGTCGGGGTTCAATGCACCATCTTTGATATACCGTTCGGGCTCGAAAACCTCGGGATTAGGATACACTTCAGGATTGTGCAGCATTCCCCTGGACAGGCATTCAATATTTCTCACGGCTGTATGGGGAGCGATGGACCTACCAAATATTCGGCAAGACAAGTGTGCCTTCAGGAAGAAAGTGACCCCTGTACTCGTCGTCCGCCATCAAGCGATGAATAACGCCAAGTGGAACGACGTTCTGCCATCGCAGGGCTTCCTTAACGACGGCGTTGATATAAGGGAGAGCGTCACGATCGCTGTGCTCAGGGAGCCTATCAAGACCGACGACGGCGTCCAGTTCGGCTTGCGCTTTCGCCTGCACCTCTGGATGCATGGCCATCGCCATAAAGAACGACAGGAGCGTGGAGAACGTCTTTCGTACGTTCAGAACATGGAGTGGCTCAGACTGGTATGGTAGACTCACCGTATCAGACCCGGCTAAATGAGCAAGGCCTAAGTAGCGATGCTCAAGTTAACGGATACATGCCAACTCACCCGCGTAAACGTTTGCAGCGCCTATCTTTGCGACGCGCTCTTCGTCAGCAGCAGCAGCCGGACTGAGTTGTGCTTGGGAGATGGCTTCCAGCATCTCGTGCGAAGCCGAGTGGTACCCTTCGCCGCTAGTCTTGGTTGTATACTAGAGTGAGCAAAGGAGTCTGGTGTGTATAGATCACCTTAGGAACTTACCCAGGAGCGCTTTGCTTCAGCAAACGGCTTCTCAAGCAGCTCGGCCGCAAGTCGCCTCCATCGAGCAAACTTCTTCTGGAACCCTGCGCCAGGAACCCATGCTGGGACGAATCGCAGGAGGGGGATATGCTCTACCAGGAAGCTTCCTTGCATAAAAGCTTCCGTCGGGCCCTCCAGGGCGGCGTGTAGCAGAGGCACGAAGCGCTGGTCTCCTGGGGCTATGTCAATCCCGTACATGGTCTTCAAAGTTGTTGCAGCAAATGAACTAAGGCGATGCTGAGTAGTTGTGCACGCAAAAGGATCTTAAAACTACTCACAACCCTAGTAGCTCTCGAAGGCGATCCGGCTCGGCGTGGAGCAGACGAAGGAAGCGGCGGGACTCCTGAAGAAGGGTAGGGTGATGCTTGGGCATTGCCTTGGATGTAAAGTGTTGCCAGGAGGCCCGCCGTGTTCGCCTCCACTCTTCGCCATAGGGTACAAGAGGCGTGTTCCAGCTCCATCCGATCCTGAAAGCAAACCAACGTATTATTTTCATGCGTCAGTGTGATGGCAACCCTAGGTACGTACAGGTCGACGATTGGTGACCTAGGGCGATCCGAGTAGATAGCAGCTCGTTTGTCTAGTAAATCTGCTGCCGCCTCGACTGAGTTCAAAATAAGGAGGGTTTGCTTGCCGGGAAGTTGCAGACCGACGAGATCGCCTAAATACGTCGTCGTTACTTTCTCGGAGTAGCGCATATGGCAACGCGACTCACCATACTGAAGTGACCAATCTCGATAAACCTTCCAAGGGAGCTCTCGCGGGATATGGAAGAGGTTGCCGAAAAATGGCAGGGGCTTTGGTCCAGGGAGAGGTGCTCCGCGTTTGGGCTTCGGGAGAAGGAAATGAAAGAGACCGAAAACGCCAGCAGCGACGACTAGAGCAGTGAGAATGGGAAGTAGTGGCGACATCCCTTCCAACGGGGAGATCAGCGACGAGGTCTTCGTATATTTGCCGTATTTATGGCCTAGTTTCGACGGGGCGTTAGACCAACACGACCTTGACCCATGCCAAATCTCAACGTTGGAGATAGCTGGCTCATGTGCAGCCGGGTCAGAACCCGGTAGACGACTAAGTTTAATCTCTCCGGACAATCTTCCCTATTGAAGTCGAACATGCCCATGGACCCCCGCTAATACGCGGCTATCCTGCGAACCAGGCGCACTTGGACCGCTGATGAAGATGAAGCCTGTGCGTTGATTGGACGACCTACTGAGTGTTAGCGGTGGGACTTTGACCCGGAGCGGTAAGGAAGAGTAATTCCATTGGATTGAATCTTGATATCCGTTCAGAAGAAGAAATGCATCCGTCACTTACATAGAGGGCGTCACGCCCGCCAGTTGCCCGCCAGTACCACTTGAAAGTCAGGACGAGACCGATAATCTAGCTTTAGCTGTAGCTACCGCGACGTCCTCAGCTAAACATTCCTCGTCCGAACCTGTAGCCCCTTCGAGGAGCAATCGCATGGATCGAGCGAGCGTTGAAAATGGACGTATGATAACTCGTCGGATAAGGCATGCAGTGGAGAAGGGTGTAAACTAGGTAGATTTACCTTTTGGAAGCACTCAAGCTGCGACCCTTGGACACACTTGGATGGGTCAAGGATTCGGTCGGATATGTGAGAACCATACGCATAGTCGCAGATAACGTGGCAAGACCGTGGTTTGCAGGGGTGGCCAGGTAGCCACGCTATACGGAAACGAATTGCTCGAAATTTCAGTCGCCTATTAAAGGCAGAAGCAGGGCGCTGCTGGAGTGCATTTGTCGATATGAAAGAGGGTTGAAAGGGTCAGTAGGAAGGAAGTCGGGGAAGGACGAGGAGCGGTGGGAGGCTGAGGTGGACTGGAATCGACGAACAAGGACAAGGGACGGGCGCTTACGTCAGAGGACAAACACGTTCGGAGTTCGAAAAGGGCGAGCGTCCCTTGGTCGTCCGCTCCTTCTCGAGCTCGCTGTGGCTGCTGTCGTCGTCTCTGACCTCTCCCCATCCACCTCTTCTCCTATGGAATCCAAGAAGAGACCACATGCTGAAGATGCAGAGCACTCGCGAGCAAAGAAGCGGGCTGTCTCGGACGACCGCTCCTCGCCCAGTCACCCTAACGGAACGACTGCATCCCATGGTGACGAGCCAAGGGATGGTGACAATATTGAGGTGCCTTTTTTGCAATGGAATGTTGTCTGCGACTAGCTGACGTGGAAGCGTGTAGTTGTTCCGAAAGGAGGCCATTTTCAGACGCATGAAGCACTATTCACGCGAGGCGGAGAGGAGTCAGGCACGAGTCGCAGAGCTGGAGCGACGCTTTAGTACGTGTCAAGCGGGACTGGCCGCCTTGGAGGCGTGTTGGACACAGGTGAGCGGCAATGACATGCGTTTGATTTCGTTCCTCATGTCGTGCGCAGTTGATTGGCACAATCCGTTCCCTCGTTAAGCCGGAGGACCTCCCTTCTATCCCGATTGAGTCCGAAGGCGAGTTGTTCTCCGGCGTCGCGCTTACCTGTCACCGACACTAAAATTTCTGCTCGTCATAGGCAATGAAGACTTCATTCGTCACCTGCCCCCGGAAACGGAGCCAGAGTATGTCAAGTCGCTACAAGACAAGATGAACTCTACAACGGGGATTGTTCAAGCCTTCGTGACCTTGAGTACCCAAAGTCAAGGAGGCCCTTCTAATGAGGATATCTTAAGGAGGTGCCAGGAAGCAGAATCGGAGGTGAGTGGTAAGTATCTGTGAGCGGTGTTCTTTTGGCTGAAACACAGTGTAGCGGGCTATCCTCCGCGCTGAACTGTCTCTCATGCGCTTACGCTGTCGCGATGCTGAGACACAAAATCAGAGGTATCATGAACAACTGCTCGCAGCAGAGAAGCGCGCAGATAGGCTGCAGAGTCGAAGCCTGGTCCCAAATCACGCTACCGTCAACGAGGAGCCCGCGCGAAGCCCTTCTGTAGAGAACGGAGCATCATCTCCCCCAGTGAGTAGTGTTTGCATATCATGCCGTCACTTAGGCTTACCCTTCACTAACTATGCCCCCTTGCGAACATCTGCAGCAGCAGCCTTTGGTCAATGGTAACCACCTTCCGGAATCAGACGAATGGCATGACCTCGCCAACCTCCGAGAATCCAAGATTGAAGAGTTGATGCGCGAAAACGGGGAGTTGCGTGACCAGCTGCAAGAGGCACAATTACAAGTGAAACCTCAACCCTTTCGTGAAAGATAGTAGGTAGAAGCTAACTGCGCTCAATAGGTTAAAACCCCCTCAGAAGATTTCGTCACGCAGACTCTATATTACAAGATTCTCCTAGAACGCGCATCGAGGCTAGAACACGCATGTCAGGAGTCGCAAACCGAAGCAACTAAATTTAAGGAGCAATTAGACAGCTTGAACGCGTCTCGTTCAGAGTTCGAGGTTGATATGAAGGTACACACGTCCTTAGGCGTGTGCGAGCGTTTGTTGTTACTAATGCCTTGACACAGGCCACCCAAGACGCCACTATCTCCGAGCTTAAACAGATGCTCACCAAGCGGGACGCTGAGAGCTCAAGGCTTCGCGAACTTCGAGATCAGTGTCAGGCCGAGATCAACGAGCGCAAGATGAAAGAGCAAACGAGGCTAGCATCAGTGCTGGAGTTCAAAGCTTTGGCTGAGAATCGTGCAGTATGTACGGCAATTTGAGAGTGAGTGTCTGTAGCTGACGGTCTTTGCAGGAACGCATAGTCGCTCTTGAATCGGAGAATAAGAGGCTGAAGACTCGTCTTGCCGCTAACGCCGGCGACGGAGATCTCTTGAAATTCTTGTGGCAGAGTACTTCGGATAGTCCATCGTTTGTCGATGACCTGAAGCAGAGATTATCGTACGTAGCGTTCAAACAACTGACGAGAAGCACAGGCTCACATATTGTCCCAATTCCAGTGCTGCAGAAGAACGTACTGTGGCGCTCGAGAAGACCCTTGGTTCGGTACAAAGTGGCGGTCGGGGCGAGGCGGACGTTCGACGTCAGCTCGCCCAAGTACAGAAACAGCTGCAGAAGTACCAAGCCGTCTACGGTGATGCGTCTTCGATGTCGTCTGATGCTGCGCGGCTGTCCGAGCAACTGCAGCACAAGCAGGTGGAGCTAGAGAAGCTCAAGCTCCAGGATCAGCAGCGGGAACAGGTGGGCTTTTCGTGTCTATATGCGCTTTGTCGTGAGTTCTCACCGCACAGGTCAGGCCGAGTCCGCGTTGTATGGTGAGATCGAGAAGCTGTCGTCAGCATGGGAGCTTCTCGACCGCCAAGTCAAGAAGAAGGTCTTCGATTTGTCCGCCTTTGAAGACCGTATGAGTAAGCTCAATACGGAGGCAAGTTTTCGCTCCACTTAACCACCGTGATGAGACGTCTCAACAACCTTGTATAGAGGGCAAAGTCGGAGAATAGGTTCTACCAGTGTATGCGCGATAAAGACGCGGTCGACGCCGAGCGCAAGAAGCTTTCTCTCAATCTCGAGAAGGCAGCAAAGGCTATCGAGAAGCTCACTGAGAGCGAGAAGACCCTCACGACCCGAGTGGCAAGTGGATTGGTTGCCACCTTGGTCGGAGCTAACCTGGGCTACTTGTAGACCGATCTCGAGAAGGAGCTTGTCCTCTGGAAGAAAGTGGGCGAGAAGCACCGTGAACGAGGAACAACCCTGGAGGGTGAACTTACCGAGTGGCGAGCGCGAGCCCTCGGAGAGCACAAGAATGTGGAAGAGGTGAGGGTCAAGTCTATTCCTCCTGATAACTTTCGTTAACGAGACGGGTTTGTGACCTTAGCTACGCGCTTCGTTTGCAGAACATTCCAAGACCGTTGACAAGAAACGTGACGAGTTACGGAAGCTTGAGGAAAGCCTACTCAAGACTAAGAAAGATGCCGAGAAGCAAGCGAAGCTCAACTCCTCCATCGTCGCCGTAGATCCAAGTACCAGGGAGGCTTCGCTGCAGAAGGAGTGCGACAAGCTCATGGTGAGAACACTGATAGTCTCGCTGTCATTAACGCTCAAACTAACGATGAACTTCGGGCAGAGCGTACTGAAATGTTCAACGTGTCAGCTCAACTTCCGCAATACGATCCTCACGAAGTGCATGCATAGTAAGTACCATCATTGTTCCTGATGTAAGCGTCAGTTTACAACGTTCCACAGCTTTCTGCAAGTCATGCGTGGATGCTCGCATATCGACGCGGCAGCGCAAATGCCCGGCGTGCAATCTCGCTTTTTCTGCGGGCGAAGTCAGTCAAGTCTATTTCCAATGACCATCGTTTACACATCTGCATGTGGTACAGGACGTTAGTTGCCTTTCGGTGGATCCTCTGCGTTTAGTGTACCTTATTACTTTCATTGCTATCGCTTCACGCTTACTTCATGACCAATTGACGCATAATTGTAGCTCGAATATATCCCTTCTCTGATCCAAGTGACAGGCTCGCGGCAACTTCTGTTTCCTTCGGTGTTACTCCGGATCCTGTCGAACTGGCGAGGACCTTTGGCCCTTAGAATGGAATGTCATATGGTACTCTGCAACGTTGATATCGACGCTGGGTAATGACTGCAAGGGATTGACTTACGTTGCTGATCCTGAAATTGATAAAGCAATGGCAAGTATGTAATGTTCTATGGCCGTGGTATTGCGGAAAACTAGCAACTAGTCATGATCAGGTGTAGCTACGTTGCCTGAGCACGGAGCCGGCATACATTGCGTAGCTTTTTCGCCGAAACACTGTTGTCTTGAGCCCTGGATGAAACGGCCATCATACGATGTGGTTGTGGCCTTATTCCAGCACATAATGAGCACTCGTAGGACATGTTGTAGTTTCCTATACCAACTTTCTTAGCCGACATCCTGTACTATGTACTTTAAGAACTGAACCACAAGCTGGACCACGTACTTATCTGAAACTTCCTCGATCCAATTGCCCTGGTGAAACTTCGAAGGCAACTAATCATTTCATCAACACTTCAGATTCATGTTCAAGTCTATCCCATGACTATCCAGGTCTCAGCTCACAAGCTCTCTAAGCGTGCTGGTCGCCGGTAGGAAGCACGTCGTCGTCAATGGTTATTACAGCAGTTGGTGCTTGCAACAGAGACTGGGGTCCACTCCAAACAAGACTGCAGGGCATGCCCACTGCCCAATGCGAAGAGGAGTTCCATATTCAACACATCGGGCCCTTCAGATTTTCGTGTTTGCAGTCATACGAAGGCAAATCTTGCACGTGGTGTCTGAAAAAGATTTTAGAGCGGGATGTGTCCATTACGACAGTAGGCGGTGCTATTATACGACTGTAGCAGAAAGCTTCTAAGGTGTACGTGCAGGTTATGGTATCACCGCTTGACCCAAGTGTACTGGAAGGTGAGGTTGGTCAGCATGCCAACATACCAAGCAAATCAAATGATGGACATACCGCCTTGCGAGCCTTGGCACGTCCGGTCTTCTTACGCTCAACCATACGAGGATCGCGCTTGAGGAGTTTCGCTGAGAAAAAAATAAAGAGTAAGTCAGAGGGCTGCACCCTAATCTCTCCAAACATACCTTTGCGGAGCAAAGGCTCAGCATCGGGAGCATGTGCTACTAGTGCCTTAGCAATAGCGAGGGTAAGGGCACCACTCTGGCCAGTACTACCCCCACCTCGGACAATGGCAAAGACGTTGTATGCACCGAGGAGACCAGCAACGCGGAATGGACGCACAACACGTTCACGGTCCGAGACGTGAGGGCTATGCATAGGGTGAGGACGATGAAGCGGGGAAACGAGAGAGCACTCACAAATACTCGGCAAGAGGGATGTTGTTGATCAGAATGTTTGTTGTAGGCACCTTGATCGGGGGAGCAGGGTTCATGAAACCTTGGACACCGGGATCCAAGGTCGCGATGGGAGACAACAATTCTGGCGTGGCTAATGGATCCAACGAAGGAGCCTCCACATGGGATGCAAAGGCCGACTCGTCTCCTGGCGAAGGCTGAGTAGCGATGACCCAACAACGCGCGGTGCTCTCCTTTCTCCGCCCAATCGTGTATGACCGCCCGAACTCGTCAAACTTGACCGGCTTCCTCTTCCCTCGAGCCAAAATCGCGTCCTTGTTGTCCCTTTCGAACATGCCGAGCAGGCGCTGTATCCGCTCCGCCAGCTCGACATGCCCAGCCAACTCTGCCAGCCGCCGGTACTCGTTAAGCTGGTTAAGCTGAGCGAGGAATCGACGGTAACGCGACGTGGTGAGCTTCGCAGTCATGAGTTCGCCGAGGTCGACCTTGTTCTTCCACACACCATAGAGAGGAGGAAGGTTTTCTCGAGCAAACCGCGGGAGAGGGAGTAGCTGGAGCTCCTGGAGGGCTGAACGAGTGTGTTTTGTGGCACTCTCTAGTGCGAGGAGCTGGTCATAGTAGTTGGAGCGACCAGTGTAGAAGGTGGGAGACTCGGGCTTCGATTTGGGAGGAGGAGCCCTGCCCCTCTGGAGGGTTTCGAGGGAGGCCGGAGGAACATAAGCAGCGGTAGCGTACGTCCTGAGGCGAAGAACGCTGCCAGCGACGCGCCTAGCGATGTTCATGGCGGAAAGGACGAGCTGGGAGGGAGAAGGGACCCAGCAACGCGCGGGTTCGCGTTCTCGTCGCAGACTGAGACAGCGTGGAGCGCGCCTTCACAGCACCTTTCATTTCTGTGGGAACCTCCTTCCTTTTGAAGCAGCCCCCTGCGGGCAGCGGCAAACAGCGCGAACGCGCTCTCGACGAGAAACCGCAACGTCCTCGACGTGTATCCCCCTTTTCTCGCTGCTCATATACCGGAGCGGGTCTCTTGGCTCAACTGGCCTCTCTTTGCACCCTTATACTTGACAATAGACTCAGGAATCTCCTCTAACCTTCCGCGAACGGCTCGTCATGGCTGCCCCGGAGCAGAACTTCTCTGGTGCTCTGGCAACATGGAAGGGTATGCGTCACGCGCCGACACGTGTGCGTTGGGAACTCAGATTTGCACAGATATCAACCTTTCCGAGCTCCAGAAGACCCTTGACGCGCAGGGTATTGAAGTCGTGGAGAACCAGAAGGAGAGCGTGGTGGGACGCAAGGCCTTAGCGGACCGGACGAAGGGTGAGCCGTCTGCGTCCCGTATATCATGTATGCTGCAGCTACCTTTCCCACAGAGTTCAAGAAGATCCCGGATGAGCAGAAGCTGACTGCGATTAAGGGCTTGCTGAAAGGTGCGTGCTACTCCAAGTTCATCCGTTTACCTGCATTGTTGACGGCCCGTTCGGCTTGTAATAGCCTACCAGACCGCGATTGATAACTTGACGAAGCGCTCCAAGACCGCTGAGAATTCCTTTCTCAGTGTTTACAAGGTCTTGGCGGAGGCACCAGATCCTTACCCTCTTCTGGAGGCTGCTGTGGTATGTTCGTCCCTACCATGTCCATCCGCATCCCGTCACTCACCGGAGATTTCAGGACCAGACAGTGAAGGCGGCGGAGGCACGCGACCTGGAAGCCGAGTTGCAGCGTACTCGCGAGGAGAATGCCGAACTACGGAAGCGGCTGAACGAGAGCTCCTCGCTCGAGAACGCGAAGCGGAAGGCAGATGCGCGTGTGGAACAGCTAGAACAAAAGGTGTGTGCAGGAGGTCTGCCGTCCGACTCATGCGTCTCCTGACCGTGAAGAACAGATGGACGAATTGATTCGAGAAAAGGTCACGCAAAAGGAGAATGAGCTCAACGCAACGTATGACGAGAAGATGCGGAACTACGAAGAGCGGTGCGTCTTCAGGGTGTTGGTCGTGTACGGTAGCTTATGCATATAGTCAGTGAGCAGGATCTTCAACGCCAGCTTGCCTTGACGAAGAACCAGCTCCGCGACCTCCGAACGTCTAACGAGTCGAATCAGGCTAAACTTCTTGATCATACTCAGCGACAAGGTACCTGTCTTCAAATCATCTAGAAGTCCAGATTCTCTGACTCTGGGATAGACCATGAAGTTGTATCTAAACTTGCAGAGCTAGATATGATGGTCGCGGACCTCGAACACGCGAACAGCCGAGTGGCCACAGTTGAACGTCGCAATGTGCGTGGCTTTCGACAGGATCTATCTACAGCGAATGTCTCATTCGCCGTTGTGCTATAGGAGCTCCTCCGTGCGGAGATCGAGGCAATGAAGAGTGGACACGAGGGCACGGCGAGGTGAGTAATTTACACATTTGTGTTATTTCATGGCATCTCTAAACATCTCCATTAGGATCACGGAGTATGAAAACAAGATTGCAGACCTTGAGACCGAGACCGACCGCTTGTCTCGGGCGTTGGAATCGCATAAGACCGCCGCAGAAGAGTCTCGAGCTGTAGCATCCAAGAAGGTCGATGAGCTCGCACGGGAAGTCCAGAAAAGGGTACATAGCACTGTCTGGTCTCCACACAGAGTATTTAACATTGTGTTGCACAGGCTACCGAGGTCGATCAGCTGAAGGCGAAAGTCAAACAGTATGGAGACTACGATGAGATCAAGCGCGAACTTGAGATCATGAAGGTTCGTTCGTTACCTCATGTGGAGGTGTCCCTCGAAGCTGACGCCATAGATCTTAGTACGTTGAATTCGCTGGCTTGGAGGGTGACGACGATGCAGAAGATGATGTGACGCTCAATGGCGACGCCCTTGGACTACATTTACCTGATCCTAATGCAGAGAAGGCTAATGCTCAGCGGGGCAAGTCACTAGAGGTCCTATTGGCGACGAAGAACAAGCGCATGCTGGAAGAACTCACCAAGTTCCGAGTAAGTTGCTCCCATGGTGCCAGTGACCGATGAATCTAACGGGCATCTTTGAGATCCTCCACGCGGAACTTGAGGCTGCATTGCATTCTGTGCAATCTCAGCTTGAGGCGACAGAATTAGAGCTAGACAAACAGCGGGCTTTGAATGAGAAGCTTGAGACCGACTTGCTCCAGATGGACCAGCGAAAAGGCGATACCGGCGCTACATCCCCTGCTAACGGAACATCCACGCCCGTGGACGTCCTGGCAGGTTTGGACCTGGGCAAGAAGCCTGGTGTAAGTCCAGCACCTGAGCTTTGTCCACAGACGGCTCACCCTTCGCGTTAACAGGAATCTCCTGCGAGAAACACACCCATACCGTTTGCCCCTTCAGCTGACACTTCCATCCTGCCGATCGTGACCAGCCAGCGAGACCGCTTCAGACAACGTAACGCTGAGCTTGAGGATGAGTTGCGGAGGCAGTTCAACATCATCTCGGAGCTCAGAGCCGAGATTAAGGGTTTGCAAGCGGACAATCTCAAGCTATACGAGAAGGTCCGATACATGCAAAGCTACCGCGAGGATACGTCCACCCGACCATCCACTCTTGACCCACTACCCTCCAATGCTGCTGGTCGCCCAGACGACATGAGCAAGTACCGAGCAAGATAGTATGTGGTTGTCTTCTACAAGGTTTGTTCCCACCTGTACTGATGCCGTGGACAGCGAGGAGGCGATGAACCCTTTCCAAGCCTTCCGCGGCAGGGTACGTGCCTCCGCGTCCCATCTCACACGTCCATATATCTAACGTCCACGATTCTTAACAGGAAGCAACTCGAGCATACGAGTCTCTAAACGTCTTAGAACGAGGCGTGCTTGTATTGACCCGTGCAATACTAGGCAACCGACGGACTCGGACTGCATTCATCTTGTATTCACTGGCACTGCACCTTTTGGTCGTATTTACACTGTACGAGTGTAGCGCCTCTTCGGGATCGTCGGTGCAACGCCCCAAAGCCCCTTCCATATATTAGTTCCGTCGATGCATTGTGTCATTTGCTTTCGGACGTTGTCGCTAGCTGATTATAATATACCTCCACATATTTTTCCTACCCCTCACCCCCCAATGAGTTTGGAAAATCGCGATGGAATCAGACAAGGTGACAAGTTAGATAGATCCCCACCATGACAACATCATCTACGGCCGAAAGTCTTCCAGAAAATCCATACAGCGAGCCTTGCTGGTACAATCGGGCTCTGAGACCCGGCTGTCCCTTCCTCGGTCCTTCTCCAGGTTGCTCCCAGTTCCAGCGGGGAATGTCGCGCTCAGAATTTCGGAACAGGAAGATAGCGGTCATAGAGATAGACTAGAAGGCGAAGAAATGTCAGCGCGAACTTGAACATTGCCATCTCCGCCAAATTTCCCCGACAATCATATGCGCTCACACAGAGGGTCAGGAGAGCAAGGCACGGCAGAAGGCCAACGAAGTCCGGCGGGATAACTGGCGCATCAACAGCGGCTCCCCTTACGTGAGTTGTCATGAGACGGGCTCAGCGATGACCGCGCCTGCGCAATGAGGATCGGATAGAAGAGAAGGGGAGCAAGAGGCGGAATCAGTCTCGTATCGAGCAGAGAAGCGTGAAGGCTGCTGGAAGCGTAGAGCGGAGTTGGGTGAAGGCGAGGAGGGTTCCCGTAGGCAGCACGAGGACTCCAGCGGATCGGATGCCGTTCCCAAAGAAGACGTTCATGACGCAGGTAGCTATGAAGCTCAGAGTCACAGGCTCTGCAGCGTAAAACACAACTGTAAGCTCAGAAGTAGTGACCGGACATTAACGTTATCCTGCTCACAAATGACGAGGACAATGAATATCGCGTAAAGACGAACGACTGGCCCACGGGTGATCTCCACGTTCTTGATCACGGTCCCGAAATTATCGAGGATGTCAGACGTATTTTGGAGTTGAACGTTGAAACCGCTGCCAGGGTGATGAGCTTGAGACCCATCACACCGGGTTGGAGTAACGAGGACTTACACAGCGATGCCCGTCGTTTTGACAATAGCGATGCTGACCGACTCGTTTGTCTGTGCTTGCTCCGCGAAGAAAAAAAGCTAAGCGTAGTACCTGCAACATTCTCAGTCAAGGGGATAGACAACGTGAGGACAAATCTCACTTATTGTAAGGGTACGACTGAAGTGTGCAACGACAAAGACGGTAGCACATACCACTTCCAACAGGCCGCACAGTTTTACGACACCCTTGGCTCCGCTGCTAGTAAGGGTCTATGATGATGAGCCCACCGGCGCACGCCGAGTATTTGAACCACACAGCTTACTATATCTGGTAGTCATTTCCATCTTCCGCCCCCCATCTCCCCCCTTCTTTGTAGTTACCACAAAAAAGGTGGTTCGAAGGCGTTAATTGTGGTCGATCTCCGTGATTATCAGTCGGACGACCACAAATTCTCCACTGTTTCGAATGGGGCTAAGAAGCGCAGCTCACTCTCGTCGGACGTGGACTGGCGATATCAGTGCTGCCAGGCTGAAAACTTTCGACGGTTAGAGACACAAATCATACAATCTGTCAACGCAGAATGACCACGGATATAACAAAGTTAGAAGCGCGGAAAAGCGTGGTGAAGGTTGGAGGGCACCCGTGCGACTAGCGGATTTACTTTGTCGAATAGCCGGAACGCTGCTGAAGGGAGCGAGGATTGTAACAAACAAACAATCGTCGCCGCCGGGAATGGCGTAATCGATCCGGTGGTAAGAAGCGTATGCTCGAATTAATGCTGTAAATGGCACAGTGGGCTATCGATACCATAATCGCGAGTACTGTATGCAAGAGTCCGTGAGCCTTATACCATGCCATCGACCAGCCTCGGCCCGACACTCCCCTCGCAGGTCGCTGGCCATTCATCTCGCACCGGGTGTCTTGACGTTCTTCGTCTGCCAGAACCCCAGGGCCTTATCGACGGCATCAAGAATAGGTTTCATCGCCTGTAGAACAAGAAAAAAAACCACATTAGTCAACCAACCGGAGCGTCGTCTGAGCGATGCCGCCACTAACCACACGAACACGGGCAGGGTCTACTTGCTCTCTCTGCGCTTCCACAACCAGTGCATCGACCTTCTCGTGCGTTTTCTTTAGATACCCGATCATCTTCGATGCTTTCGCCGCCTTCTGCGCCGGAGTGGCAACAGACAGTTGCTGAGACTCGTTCGCCGGAGGGTAAATTGCCAGCCAAAACTGTCTCAGGAACTCATTCGCAGCCGTCTGGCATGTGGTCATCTGACGGAACAGCGCCTCGGGTATATCATCTAGAGACGAACGCGTACGGCGGCCAAAAACACACTAAGTCAGGACTATGGGGGGAGGTGAAGACGAATCACGCACGCTTCCGCTGTTTGACGTCCAGCCTGCTCTGGACATTCTGTGTCATGCTGATGAGCGCCGAGTCTCCAGCCTTCTTCTCTATTTTGAGCTGCAGCCAGATGTTGGTTATCGCAAAAACGGTAAGTCGGAACCACGTGAGCGCACCTGAGCGAGATTAGCAGACCATCCCAGCGTGCTAACTTTCGCTTGCTGCATCGCTTCTCGAAAGTCGACGCGCTGTGCCATTCGTCACGTCGACAACTTGGTCAGATTGCCTGTATGAGATCACATACCGGCTCGTCAGACCCCGGTTGCCCTGTCCCATTTGCTCGCCCGTCAAAGTACCGTTGCCTGTTCTGCATGTCCAAGATAATTCCAGCAGATGACTCGTCGTCGTGGAGATCTTCTAGGTCTATTTGCGCATAACGCTGAATGTACGTCAGCGTGCTGAGCACCATTCCAAAGGTCGAATCGGCTCACCTCGTCGTCAGTGTCTAATCGTCGCCGTTTGACCGAGGGGCCACCCCTGGACGTAGAGGTCAGTCGATGGATATGGAGAGAGATATGTATCGTACAATGCGGTGTCAAGCAGCCTGGTGGAATGTTCATTGAACTTCCTGATGAGTGGCAAGACGGCTCGCTGTTTTCCAGCTTGCATCGTGACGTCTTTCTCGTTGCCGGTCTACAAGTAGATGAGAACTACATCGCGACTGCAAGATGCAATGAAATGCACCTCTTCATGGTCCACAAAGGTTGCACCCAAGTCAATAAAGGTATCAACCCTCTCTTCCCGCAGTTTCCGAGGCTCGAGCTCTGTGTGAAGGGATGTAGTGTTGCGTTATGACGTCACCGGGCTGCTCACCATCATCATCCTTCTCCAGATATTTGTCAAATATCGGATCGTCCTTCACGACATGCTGCACTGCAGAAGAACGGATAGAGGCTCGGTGGGCGTTGAAAAGCTTCGACTGGAAGTAGCGGCTCCAGAACTCTGCTTCAGATAGCTTCACGCGGGATTAGGTTCGTGAAGGGCGCACAGCAAGGTTAGAAGCACAGTACCTTCTCGGGCACGTTGTCGCTGTACGCCTTGGCGACGATAGGGAACTCCTCGAAGATATCATGGACGAGCTGGGGTGTGATGACGATCTTGACATCTCCGTCCACCGCCTGCGGGCGCGGGTCAACAAGCTGGCCGGGCTTGCCGCGTTTCTGGCTCTCCGCGGCCGCTTGGGCCAACAGCAGATGCTTGAGACGGCCACATCGCGTGTCAGACCATAGCACGCAACGATAGGACGGAAATAATAGTCACTTCTCGCCCTTCCCAGAACTCGTTCTCCGTGATATGCCCTCCCATGACGAGCTCCCGATGGAGCTGCGCCAGCTCCGGCGTGCTCAACAGCACCTTCTTCCGCAACCTGAAGTCATTCGTCGGATGGTCGCTCAGCGGCGTCCCGGAAGCCCTCGAGTCGCTCGCCACAGACTGCGCCCTCGACTGCGATGGTCGGGCAAGTGGTGGTGGCGGCCGCAGAGGTGTTGCTGCCGCACTTCCATTGGCGCCTGGCACGGGGGTACCCGCTAACCTAGCTTTCGGGGTCGTGGCCGCAGTCGTTGGACCTGGCACGGGAGGTGCACGGTTGCGTGCAATGATGCCCGTGAGCTCGGCCTCGAACTTGTCGCGTTCGGCTAGCGCGACGGCTTGTGGCGACGTGAAGGTAAAGTTGTGGCCGGCCTCATTGCTCACCAGTCCGATCTTCAGTCGCACTTGCTCTGCCCCCACCTTGCTTCGTGAGAGGGCTTCGACGAGTGGAATTCGGGGAGAAGAGGGGGGTAGGAGTGGCAGTTGAGGTCAGCGACCGTGTCGCGCCTGTCAGACGTGTTTGCGCCACTTACACGCAGCCTCTGAGTAGGGGAACTTCACAACGGGTGCGTTGTCACCTGTTCTCGTCCATTGCAAGTGCGAATCGGTGAGCTCGAGGAGACCAGGGAGCTTTTTGTAGGACGCCTGAGCGGAGCAGACGAGGGAAGGCATGCCGGCGTCCTCTCTCTGCTCCCCCGCGTATACGTTAGGTAAGCGTCAGGGCGCTTAGCTTCCCTTGTCCGAGTACCCCACCGGCACCGGCTGCTTCGAGTCAGTCGTGGAGAGCTCTTCACGGTCCCTCCAATGTGGGCAAGGAGATTCGGTCGCAGCCTAAATCCAAAATAACTGTAGGACCCCCCACTTTCCGGCGCAATACGTTTGTTGAAACATGAAACACGTCATATATTTGGATATACCAACACAAACAGTAATCCAAAAACCAGAACTAAATCCGCAAACCAGACAGGGAACCTCCGTCGTCCGGGAACGATCCGGGGGTCAACAGATTCACTCGTTGGTTGCCTCTGTCATCTTGACCCAAAGCCCATCCTAGTTCCCGAGGGTGTCAGGATTACTGGGAGACGTTAGCCAAACGGTGAGCACATACCTTAGCATACATGGTCAGATGGTTACCCATCCAGACCCTGTCGGTGCCGTCCGACCCAGGAGAGTCGGTATACTCGGGGGGAACTACGGACTTCGGAGCGACCTCCGGCACGAACTCGATAGCGGAGACTTGCTGAAGCAGCCGCACCAGCATGAAGGAGACTTCGTTGTATGCGAACTGTGTGGGGTCATGAGCACTCTGATAGATCAGCAGTCGTGTTGTAGAGAGTCACACCTGTTGTCCAAGACAGATACGTGGACCCGCATTAAATGGAAGGAAGATGAATGGGTTGGGGGTGAGGTACTTCTGAAGGCGCTCGTCGAGGAAACGATCGGGATCGAACTTGAGAGCTGTAGATGAGAGACTGGTCAGCATGTTTCACAGCTAGGAATCAAATGGTCCGGGATTACCATCTGGGCCCCACAGATCCTTCCTCCTGTGCATAACGAAGACAGAGTAGATACACCTGAGCCGGACGTAAGTACGGAAGCTGGAAAAGATCAGCATCGGATTGCTCACTTCATTCCGGCGGGTACGAAGATCGGTTGCTGAGTGGTCGTCGCTGGAAGAACCGTGTCCTTGACAGAGTTCCTAAACATGAAATGGTCAGCTTCTGCATGCGCTGACGGTGTAGTGCTACGTGTCGGGCTGACCTGATGTTGACGGGACTGGACACCATAGAAAGCAGTCAATACCGCGCATGATAAGACCGAAGGACGGGAAACCGGGATACTCACACAGGCGGATACAGACGTAGAGTTTCGTTGATCACAGCTCGCAAGAACTTCATATTGCGAATATCGTCGTAAGATGGCCGACGCGATGGGCCCACAACGTTCAAAATTTCTTCACGGAGGCGTTGGAGAATGTCCGGACGTTCCGCCAGGCGATACACGGCAAACGTCAATGTGGAGGCCGTGGTATCACGTCCTGCAAGGAGAATGTTGGAGATCTCGTCGAGAATAAGTTGGCGATCTGTAGTCGAAGCAGCAAATGTTAATGTTAATGTCCTTCGTCCTTTCATCGACAACCATGATCGGTCCGGATAGCAGACGAAGACGAACCATCCGTGACTTTCAACAGTGAGCTCAGAAGCGTATCGTCATCTGAGATATCCTTCGACTCCACGAAGCCCACCGCCGCCTTCTCCGCCTTCCTCTGGAGCGCATCCTCGAGAATAGGGATAATGATCTTGTCGACGCTGGCCTTGTGGGGGAGCACCTGATCCTTCCAGAACTCGCCCAGCCCCCAAGCCTCCTGAAGACGTCCCCGAGCGGCCGACACAGTTTGCGCCTTCAGGAATGCTGCGGCGAAGTCGTACTCGTCCGCTGGGATAAAACGTCCCTCTGCGGTGGGCGGATACGGAAGGCCTTTGGCGAGCGAACGGACATCCTTGCCGAACAAGAACTCGGTGGCCGAGTCGAGTGTGAAGCGCGCCACAAGGTCCTTTGCCAGAGACGTAAGCCGTAATGTTCATACAGCACATGTATGCGCTCTGTCCATGGCACGTACCTGCCAGTCAACGGCATATCCCTCCCGCATCCGAGCCTTCATTTGCTCCAATGCATCTGCTGCATGCCTATCGAAGTTGTCGAAGTGGCTGATCCTATCTTTGCTGAAGAACGGCCTTGTCATAGAACGATGGAACTTCCATAGTTCATCTAAGCGGTTGTTCTTAAGCTCCAGCATGACTCTGTCGCCGCTGGGGTTGTCAGCTCACCGTCGGCATTGAAGACGCCTACGCCCAGGAGACTGTGCATCTGATCGCGGAATTGTGCGCCTGACCTGCGTTGAATACGGACTGCGACAACTGCGATACGCTGAACGTGCTCACCCTTCTCAAAACTGGTAAAGTCCGTGGCCAAAATCGCCTAATGGAGCCCACGGCCTCCTGAGTAAGTAGAGCACAGATGAAGTAAGTTCTCGTTCCAACCTTAATGTGTTCAGGTTCTACGGTGAAAATCTACAAGGGCGAAAGTCCTATTAGCATTAAACACCTTTGGCGATATTGAAGTGTAGACCTACCCTCTTGAGATAGTAAATTTCGAGAATGAAGGAGTTGCCCCAGACTTCACAAAGCCTGAAGAGAAAATCGCCTGACATCCCAGAAGTTCAATGTTCTTATACGTGTACGACGATCAAAAAGGGAGCAACATACGGGGATAACCATTTTCTCCTTTGATTTGTATACTTTCCAACTTGGCCATCGGAGCCATGGCCGCACCAAGTGAGGCCGCAGCCCTCTTCATCGAGATGTTCTTCCATGCACGGTAACCAAGCAGGAAAAGCGGGAAGCTGAGAGCGTAGGCGAGGATAACCGCTGCCGTGGGGAGTTGGACGCCGCCAAGGGTTCGGGCGAGAGTGGTTCCTAGCAAGACGCAGACGGGCGGGGTGGAGATGTAGTGGATCCGCCGCACCAAGAACCTTGGCCCAGGAGGTAAGTTCTGAAGCATGTTGGTCCAGAGGGAGGGCAGCAGAGTTCTAAGGAAAGCAACTCCCCACCCTCTGTTTAATAGCTATCTTTTATCAGACTGCCTCGGCGCCGAAGGGAGTTCGTCGTGACAGGGATGAGATTACGAAAACCAGTGCTTGGAAGCGCAAGTCAATGGACTGCGGCCTCCGGCTTCCCCCAAACCAACAAGGCACGACCGGATGATGTAGCCTATTACAAGCTGTGTGGGCGCCTACCCAGTGCGATCGGACTGCAATCGGAGCCTAGATTCCATCGAATGCGGTCAATTGCGACCCGAGCACGTACTTCCCTCTGGCACAGGTGGCGAGATGCGTCGCCATCCAGACCACGTTTGTGCCATCCGACCCAGGAGAATACACGTACGGCGAAACCATAGACTCGGGGGCGACCTGCTGGCCCGGGAGCAGGCGCACGAGCATGAAGGACGCCTCGTTGTACGCGAAGTGCACTAGAAACCGCCAGCGGTCAGTTTACGACTATCAGAAGAAGGTGGGAGGCGAACCTACTGCCCGAGACAGATACGGGACCGGCATTGAACGGGCGATGAACGACTCGGAGTTCGGCGTGAGGCACTTCAGAACGCGCTCATCGAGGAAGCGGTGCTGAGAGCGTGTGAACACAAGGGCTATGGTCGGTCCTTCGTAGGTGGCACATAACACTCAATGGGCGGACGTCGCTGGAAGAACTGTATCCTTCGTAGCATGCTTGAGGTTGGCATGATGAGCTGCCTTTTCGCCTGGAGGGGTGAACTCACCTGACGTTCAGATAACTTAGTTTTCAAGGAACCCCGATTGGATACGATGCTGTTCGAGAGCGCTCCTGTACTTGCCCAAGAACGACTCCCTAGTCATGGAACGGCGAAATTCCACGGTTCGCCAAGGCATTAGTAGTCCGCAAGGGTTAATGAGATGATTTTGGTCGAGAGGTATCGATATCTGCTCATTGTCGGCGTTGAAGACCCGCCACGCCGAGTAGACTGTGCGGAATTGTTCGCCTGACTTGGGATTGAATATGGGCTGCGAAGACTGCACCGTGGTTAACACGCTCACCTTTCTCGACGCTTGCGAAATCTATGGCTAGGATTGCCTAATGGATTCTACGTGAGAAATGGGCTCGCTTAGGGGTCTCAATCCTGACCTTGACGTGCTCGGGTTCCACGGTGAAAAGCTGTGTACAGACAAGCAACGGATCAGCATAAGGCACGATATATACAATGTTGGAGCGTACACGCACCCATTTGGAGAAGGTGGTCTTGAGCGGGAAGGGATAACCATAGGTCTCACAGAGCCTGAAAAGGAAACCACTTAATGCCTCCCCCAGTGTTAGCGTCCGTGCGCGAAAACAAGGCCAACAACGTATGAGGATAGCTTTTCTCCCTCCCCGGCCTAGTAGTTCCCTGTTTGACTGGCGGGGCTAAGGTTGCTCCGTGTGACGCTGCATCTCTCTTCGTCAAAACATCGTTTCATGCTTGACTGAATAGGAAGAACGGGTAGCTCGGCGTCGAGGGAGGCTTTGACTCACTAGGAATTACAAACTCTCGCAGTGGTTCGGCGAGAGATGCCGGGGCCTCGCAGTGTCCCATAAGGTCTTCATACTTAATTCAAGCTAAACTCATGCTTGATGTGCCAAGTGAGTAGTGGGAGTCGGACGGTCTTGCTGAAGGGTTTTAAAGGAGTGTATAAGATCAGTCTAGGGTGTCCACAGGTATGAGAAAGGGGCAATGAGGACCACAGAGAGTCGAGTACTAGTGCTGGAAGAGGAGAGCGATTCGGCCAGGTCGCTCCGTGTACTCAGGCTAATCGGGTTTCGTCTTCGGACCGGATCATGGGAATCTTTGGAAAGTAAGCGCCGAGCACAGTTAGCGCGCTTCTGTTACTAAAAGCGGAGAGCGGCGGATGGCTGTGCACAACGTCTCGGACTGTTTGCCGCCCAGTCTCCTTGATGTAGTGTTACTCGTAGCATACAGGCGTAAGAAACTAGTGGATAAACGTAGCTTCAATACCATAACTTTTCTTGGACCAATGTGACGGACGTATTTTCGGAGTAGCAGCATCGCAACCAACACGCCGCAGTACTGTACTAAGCTCTAAGTTTGCTTCCCACTGTCGTATCGCTATGGTGACGGCCGGATTGTAAAGCGTCGAGCGACCTTTCTGGAGCCAATGGGTCTGGGTCACGATTGCATACCTGACGAGTGCATCAAGTTCGTTTCTCCGTCACCTCCGATTGCAGTCCTGGGCCAGTGGCACATGGGCCACGAGCACGACCAAAATAACGCATCCAAGAATAACATGTTGAAGAATGTACAGAACCCTTATGAAATTGCAAGTCGAACAAACGCCAATTGAAAAAATCCGTTACAGTCCCGGTCCTCGGTACATCAAAAAGCAACGCGTGCATCCAATCGAGTTCATCCCAAGGTTGATCCGCCGTCCAACGTTGTACGACGTCGGGCGCGATCTCCTCCGGCTGGTGGGAGTCCTCACGGGCAGAAGGTGATGGTATAGTCGGCGGCGAGGCCGGAGTCGCAGGTGAAGAGCGCGGTGCCGCTCGACTCGTCGTACGCGTACGCGTATGAGTTCGGGCAGTTGCTCTTGAAGTACGAGTAATAGTCGACGCCGGACGAAGGGCACGTTGCCGGCGTGCTGTGCGAGCCCGTGCAGCAGTCGTAGTTGTCCGCTGTCATGGTCAACATGTCGTCAGATGCGGCACTTCACCTACAGAACACCGAGTGGAGTGGGACTTACAGATGGGGCCACCGAGGCCAGCTATACACGCGGACTTGCAACCCACGGGAAAGCCAGTGGAGTCATAAGGGCCTTTGAGGGCAGCAGGGCCTATATTCGGGAACGGCGTTCATTGGCAGGCGCAAGTTCGGTGAGACAAGTCAGCCCTCAGGAACGATACCGCGAGCTGATCTAAGACTCACAGTTGGGGCCAAGGTCGACCGGGCAGTCAGCAACATGGCAGCCCTTGTTGTTGCTGATCCTGAGCGGCAGGTTGTAACCGTCAACGAGGGAGACTGCGGAGCGAAACTTTCAACAACCATCTTAGGAAGGAAGCGAGGATATGCGCATACCATCATAGTTGTCGGGCGTTCCATTCGTTCCAAGCGTGAACTCAGCAACGGTCGCGGGGGGGACACCCTATGGATATTTGAAGGTGAGCACGTGTCTTCGGAAAGATGAAATAACCTACAGTGCCGGTGTGGGGGTCGCAGACAAGACCACCGTTGCAGCCACCATCCAAGCAGGAGTTGGGGCCCGGGTTGGTGCTGAAGTCGCAATCGCGACGAGCCTATACGGAGCATGTAACAGTTAGTGGCGGGTTGTCATGTTGAATGTTGTTGTGCAAGGTCTGGCACGAACCCAGATACGGCCGGCCCTCCAGTTGTTGGGCACGCTGAAGGACACCGTCTGGTATGCACCTTGTGCCCATCTGTGAAGAACGTAAGCCCTGCTGTCAGGCATCCGACATAAAACCGAATCCTCACCCCGTCGTGTAGTCCGGGACGGCAGAGCCGACGTTGAGGTCGGTGAATATCTACGGAAGAATTAAATGTCAGGTGGACAGACGGCAAGACGGCATGACCCGAAGACGTACAGCAGGCCTACAAGATATGGGTGAGCCGACTCAGGTCAAGTCCAGTGGGACGGCAGGAAAACATACCAGATAGTGAAAGGGCACTGGTTGTACACCGTGAATGTACGAGCTGAAGCGGTGGCCGCGATGGCGAGGGTGACAACAGAGGAGAGGATCTTCATATCTGTCTGGAGAGCTATGAGAGACGGGCAACCCTGAGGGAGAGCGGTGTCTGCTGGTCTGTGTGGACGATATGTCGCTGGCTTTTGTAGTTTTGTCGGGCCCCTCGGTTAGTGTTGGACGCTGGGGCTGCGCGCAGCCATGTGTTTCGGAACATTTCTGAACAAGCGAGGGGGTCAGAAGCTTGGGCGCCTAGCGGGGCCATATGGAGCGTTGGTCAGTCGACGATAACACAAGACAACGCATGACGGCGCACTTGTCTGCAATTAAGGCGTTCGGATTAGGATCCACGGACAAGTAAGGATGCGTTGGAAGCCGAAGCTGATCGGACGGGGTGTGGCATGAGGTCGATGCGTCTTGGTTGCCATAAAGAGCAGCACCAGCGCCGTTTCGGTGAGAGCCTCGACGTCACGAGCAGGGTGGCTGTGCCCCCAGTGTCCCTCTCAGAAACGAAGCTGGCCTCGGATGCTCATCCACCTACATCCACCCGACATCCACCTCTCCCCCATCCTCTCATCCCACCAACCGCTCCACCTTATCGGTCCCTATCTACTATGTCACCGTCCAAGGAGCTCAAACCCTTTCCTCCAGTCCGCCGTCAACTGATCGTTTTCGACTTCGACTGGTCCGTCCCGCTGCTAATTCTGATGTCACTCTCGCCCTGACCGACATCATGCAGGTCGCTTGCGGACCAAGACTCGGACAGATGGGTCCTAGAGGTCCTCGCCCCAAAACTCCGTCAGAAGATGAAAGACCTCAAGAAGGACGTCCAGTGGACCGATCTTGTGTGAGATGATTTTTTTGCAAATGTCGGCGGTGGCCTGACAATCCAAGTGCAATGACCCTCAAAGATCTGCATGAACTCGGGGGCACCCGGGAGCAGATCGAGGAGGCTCTTCGTATCATGCCTTTCGTCAGTGCCAAATCTACGAACGAGGCCGCCACGCGGTGCTCACTGTTGCCTATAGCATCCAGCGATGGTTCGTAGTGTTTCAGCGCTTAAGGCCAGGGGAAAGACAGCTTTCTTCTGCCTCTCGAACGCAAACATCATCTACATCACCACAATTCTAAAAGTTAGTCCTCTTGCCGGCTCGCCAAGCCTCGCCCGTCCACCCGCTCACCGCCGCCCCTTACTACCTATTCATCCACAGGCGAAGGGCCTCGACGATCTCTTCGACGAGATCGTCACTAACCCAGCGGAATGGGACGCGTCCGGCCTCCTGAAGCTGCGCCGCAGGATAGATCCCTCCGGCCCGCAGCACGCTTGCCAGGTGGGATGCAGCCCGAACATGTGCAAAGGTCAGTGCGTGTGGGTAGACGTGGGTGTGTGGCCGGGCGATCCCAACGTAATGCCTGGCCCCCCATCACCGGCATTTGCATTCGAACTGCTGCTGACTGGTCGATGTGTTTTCTCGGCACGGCCGTCATACAGGTGACGAGCTCGACGCGTTCCTGAAGAAGCACCAGCCCGACTTCGACCGTGTCATTTACGTGGGCGACGGGGCCAATGACTTTTGTCCTGTCCTCAGGATGCGCAAGTAAGCTCGGCGAATGTACACGGCCATGCGGTGTCGCACTAACGGCCATGATGGCTATCATTGCAGACAAGATGTTGTGTTTTGCCGTCGCTACCGCGGGTTGTATAACCTCATCAAGGAATACGAGGAGGAAGGCCGGCTCCATCCAAGAGTTGAGTATTGGACGGGGGCCTGGGAGGTCGAGGCACTTCTGGATCAACTCTAAGACAAGATGGGGTCACGAAGTGCCACACGAGGACATATGAAGCAAAGCAAGATCAATCTAGACCGTGTAGTGTATTGTAGCCAAACTCGCTCAACCGAGATGGAGCACTGCCCACCCGTATCCGTCATATGTACCACTCAAATGCATCCATCTATCTTTATCCCTTCACCTGGACACTGGCTGGAAGAGAGGAGAACACAAGGAGAATATCGGAATTCGCGAGACGACTTCCGTGACATATCATTTGAAAGCTGGATTGAAAGAATTTCCGAGTGTTCGCGAAGTCCATGGATATCGACATCGATCAGACAAGGCCGCGTACGGGCATTGGCGGCCGAGCGTTGTCGACGACGACGGACAGAAGAAAAAAGATATCATTGATCAAGCGGCGAGAAAGTGCAAGCGATGTATAAATCGTTGGGAGGATGGTGGCGTGAGTCGGAACGTGCGGAGACACGTGTGCGCATTTATAGACATTGAGCTGTAGACGGCGAGCGACCTTGCGGCGTGATATCAAATAGACATGGGCATCGGGAACGGAACGGGGTGAAGCGGAGGCGTTGCAAGGACATCGGAACGGTGAGAGTGACGGAGCGATGGAGAACGTGGAGGACGTGTGTAGACCAGCAAGCAATTGTGAGTGTATGCGCGTAAACGCGAACCATAGCGTGGGGGCGAGAAGAGAAAGCGAAATGCCAAGTGCAAACAAAGTACATGGGGCGCGGAAATAGAAACGGAAATGTTTGGAAGTGGAAGTGCATGTGGAGGGGAGGGGCGTGTGCGTACCGAGCAGCCGATACACAAACCCCTGGCCATGCCACACGGAGAACCAATAGTCCTTCGGCCGTCAAACCCGCCGGCTCGGAAAGGAGTCATCGACAGAATGCAAACGCAGACTGTCAGGCGTCCAGATCGACAAAAAACCTGGCTCAGGAGCCGTTCACTGAGTCCATAACTCCATCCCGCTCTTCCTCCGTTGGTCCTTCGCGGTTGGCTGCGGTTGCCCGTCCGTGCCTGTGAACGGGTTCCTCTGCTGAGTATTGCCGAGTGCATGCCCAGCAGGCACGACTCCCGCCCCGTAGAACGATGTCGGAACTGCCTGCTGTGGCGGAACGACCTGTCTTGGGGCAGTTCCGGCACCGGCGCCCGAAGCCGGGTTGTACGGGCCGTATTGGTCGGGCTGCAGAGGAACGTACATCACCCCCAGGTCGCTACGCCGGTCCATAGTGCCATCAAATGGTGAGTTGGTTGCGGCGGCGGCGGCGGCGACAGCCTGCTGATTCTGCTGAGGGTACGTTGCAGCGTAACGGTTGCCGGTCGTCGTGGAGTTGCTGGCGTAGGCCTGAGGCGGGCTCGGGATGATGTTCGCTGATGATGACGTAAACAGGTTGCTCGCGGGATCCGCACCACCCGTCCCGTGTGCGGCATTCCGAGCATTCGAGAGGATGACGTCTCTGCGGTCCTCGTCGACAAGCATGGCGTTGGGCTGGTACGAGTGCGCGAGCCCGGAGGGAGGGAGATATCGCCCAGAGCCGTGGCCCCAGTTCGTCAAGCCCTGTGCAGCCGCGAGCTCCGCTTGCTGCTGCAGTTGTTCTAGATGTGGGTATGACTGTGCAGCGGCGGCGGCCTTCCCCTGTTGTCTCCGCTCCCACTCCTTCATCGCATCGTCACGCTTGAGCACGGGTGTCAGCGCCTTGCGACCGCCAATCACGTCTTGGTTCATATGTTGCAAACGCGCAAGTGCAGGAGGGATGTTGTCTGCCATATTGTGGATGGTGTTGGACCGCGTGCGGGCACTCGAGTAATACGACTGCCCTGGCGCAGTGGGATTCATATGAGGAGCCACAGCGAAGCCTCCGGGTCCTGGTCCCGGACCTGGCCCAGCTGTCGACTGGCCCGGATAGAACGGGGCGGCGTTGCTAGAGACGTTCAAATGGCCATGAGAGCTCTGGTGGGTCAACGTACGATGCGACGAAGTCTGGGATGGAGCGGGAGGGAATTGTTGCGGCGCTGGGAAGTTAGGCCCTGTACTATCCTGCGAACCAGAGCTGTACGAGGCCGACTGTGACTGCGAGGTCTGGGGCTGCAGATAGGGGTTCCTGTACACGTTTTGCGCCGCTTGCGAAGCTGCTTGTGCTTGCGCGGTGTACGCCTGATGCTGGGCCAAGTGCTGGTTGTACGCTGCGGCATCCTGGTATGCACGTGTACCCTTCGGCTGAGAAGGAACTAGGCCCCCATATGGTCGCTTAGGGTCGACAGCGGAGCCCCCCGAACCTCCAGACGACGACTGCCCTGAGGGCGAGGAAGACTGAGATGAGCCAGCACCAGTTGGCTGCCACAGGTTTCAGCGGCCAGACGATAGCCAAGGATGTTAAAGCACTCACTGTCCACGGTTTTGTCCATTTCTCGCCAGTGATGAATGGATGCAAGCGCGCTTGTTGCGGAGACCATCGCTCAATCGGGTTCATATTCAGCAGGCCTTGGCAGAAGTCAATGAACGCCATGCGGTTGTTCATTTCTACCCGCGCTTGTTAGCTATGCCAAGAATAGAGGAATGTGGCGCGACGGACCCTTCTCAATCTCATTCTGCTGCTTTTGTGACGCCTTGAAGTTCGGCATGGGTGCCTGTTTGATGATCTCCGGCAGTGAGGTCGCCTTGAAGTACTGCTTTCCGGGCTGCTCGTTCGTGTTGTGTTCCCTCGAATACTGCTCGATGCTCTTCAAACGGTACTTCTTATGCCCGTGGTGATCAGGATAAGTGTCGAAGAACTGGTTCGTCTGCTTGCCCATGTCTAGCATGTACTGTGGAGGCATTCTTTACGGAACGGTAAGGTCAATCGCCGCTTCGTGTTACACCACACGAATGAAACGCACCCTAGCATCTCCACTATTCGCGTGATCTGGTTGTACTCGCTCGTGCCTGGGAACAGCGGTAGACCGAGGAACAGCTCGACTGCAATGCATCCCAGCGACCACATGTCAATCGCCGCAGTGTATGGGATACCAAGCAGGACCTCCGGAGAACGGTAGAACCGAGATTGGATGTATGTGTAGACAGTCTGGCGTTCATGGCATGCCGAACCGAAGTCGATCACCTTGATTTGGGGCGATTGCAGCCTACGTGAAACCGGATACAATCGGATTCAGGGGCCGGGTTGATTTTTACGTGAAGCATGACGGCACTTACGACTTCAGAAGAATGTTCTCCGGCTTCAGATCACAATGAATGAGACGGGCTTCCTTGAGCACCGTGAGTGCGTCTAGGAGCTGTGCCGTGAAAACCTTTACGAGCTGCGTGCTGAGGCCTTGGAACTGGTTTTGCTTGATGAGCTCGTAAAGGTTGGACGACAGCAGCTCGAAGACGAGACATAGATGGTTTTTGTGGATGAACGAGTCCCGGAGTCGCAGAATGTGGTGCTCGTCGTGCGGGTCGCATTGTTGGTTGAGCTAGGGGGTACGATGGAAAATAAGCGGATGAACGCGCGCATGGCGAGGACTGCGACGCACTAGCTCGAGTATCGTCACCTCCATCATACTCTGGTTGAAGTACGCGGGCTTGTTCTTCACAACTTTCACCGCAACTACCTCATGGGTCTTCATGTTCTGACATTTCACCACTTGTCCGAACGTTCCCTGCCCAAGGATATCAAGAATCAAATACCTGAGCGCGACAAATTATCGTCAGACCATTACTCAATGGTTGCACCGCGATAAGAAAAGGCGGTACAAAACGGCAGATTGACGCACTTGTGACCATCATCCTGTCCCAACCAGTCGTTGACATAGAGAATATAGTCGTAGTCCTCATTGTCGTAACCTTCATTGTGCATCGGCTTGCTCGGCTTCGTGAGGACGCGCCGCGGGTTGTGGGTCGACTCATACTTGAACTGGGGATTGCAGATGTGGTACGTCTCGACGATGTTTGTCGTGAGTTGTCTCAGAGGCTATATCCGGTCAATGAACGGAGGTGAAAAAATAGTGCGCCCGGTCAACTTCCCCGAACGCCCGCCTTTATCAATGGCAACACACGTACCGATATCGGCGCACCACTGGAATCCACCCTCCGTCCTGCAGGCGACGGGTTGACGAACGGCCGCAGGTCCCGGAGGTCACGCACGCGTCTGAGGCCCGATGGACGGCGCTTCGGCGGTGGCGGTTCCACGGCCATTGGCTGGTGCTCTTGCGCGAAGTATTGCGTGGAGCCCGGCACCGGAGGGGCGTGGGTGAAAGACAATGGGGTCGTTGGCTGAGAAATCGACTGTTGACGAGGATGCCGCTGGGCGGAGAGATTATTTGACGAAGGCGCCGGGCTGGTCGTATCCATCGGGTACGGACCGGAATACAATGACGGGTTTGCGGTGGATTGTGGCGAGTAGGCAGATGGGGGCAGTGATGGCGACATGGGCTCCGGTTTGGTTTGAGACTGCGAGCGAGAGTGAGACTGAGACTGATAACCTGTCCCCTGGAACGATCTCTGCTCCGTCGTCGGAGAGTACGGGTAGTTGTTGGACGAAGCAGAGTTGTACTGTGGTGGCGAGTAGGGGTCAAGGAAACTGGTGCTTTGAGGCTGCCGCTGAGGCGATCTTGGAGCTCGAGAAGAGCTCGGCTCGTGCTGCGTTTGACTCCTCTTTGGAGTGTGGAGGTTGGGACCGTTAGGGCTAGTGTAATAGGCGTCCTGATAGGGATCGGCGGCGCTGGCACTGCCCGCTCCTTGCTGAGCTGCGTGGTACGCAACACTGGGAGGGTACAAGGATGCGGGAGTTTGTCTTTGGCTGGTATCGCCGTCCACATGAAATGCTCCCTCCAAGTCGTCTTGCAGGTGGTGACGACGTCCTCTCGAAGATGCAGGGGATGACCCACCCAAAGAAAGGCTCCGTGCCAGGTTGCCGGTAGCGTACGGCGACGAATTTACCCCGAATTGGTGGTCTTCATCAAGAAGCTGGTTAATGCGAGGCTGTCTTGAGGAGCCGGAAGGCGGCTGGTGGATAGGCGGAAGACGGTTCGCAGCTTGAGGAGGAGGACCCTGGGAGTAGAGATACGAGGCCTGTGCAGCAGTCTGAGCAGCCTGGGCGGAGGAAGAGAGAGAGTCGTGGATGGACTGGGTGTGCCAACGGGGGAGATCGAAGTCTTCGTTCGTGCCGGTCATGTAGGCAAGCTCAGGTTCAGACATGTAAAGCGGGGGAGCTTGGGCTACAGAAGAGAACGACTCCGGTATGGAGAGGCAGGTGGTGGTCGCGGACGAGGGTTGGCCGGTGAGTGCGGTGTGGACGAGGAGGTCGAAGATGGATGATGAGCAAAGGGCAACGAGGACCCGATCATGCGAGCGCCGAGCGCAGCGGGCCAAGATCCAACTCAGATGACTTGTTCCCCGACCAACATATCACATCGATTTCTTATCGACTTCAGAGCATTCCCCCCCTCATACACTGCCATCTTTCTCCTGTTACATCCTACACTACAGCTCTCGTCCGAGCATACCCAGTGCCGCCGGTGGCCTCACCCCGACTCGTCCGCGTCAGATTCCGCCTTCAAAACTTCCACTGCCGCCCGCTCGATCGCGAGCAGCAACCTGCCCTCCTGCCCCATCGACCCCAGCGACGGCGGGACATCAATTGAGAGGAAAATCTGTTTCTTGAAACGACGTGCTGCCAGCCCCGGAATTACCGACCATTGCAACATGTGCCAGTGGGCGGTAACGTAGTTACAACAGCCACGGTCAGTGCGGGTTCGCGTGCATGACAGAAAAGACGGGGAATATCACCGAGACGCTGTGCCATCGCCAATGAGGCATCTGACCCCGAAGAACGATACAGCGAAGTCGCCGCGGCGGGCGTGCCTGACTAGAGGAGCAAGGCGTGCGGTGCAAAGACGGCGGCATGTGTGAGTGTGCATTCAGCCAACGCCAATCAAGAGAACGGTAGACCGGTGGATGCGAGCAAACCAGCGACGTAACTGCACTCACAGGATCTCGTGCGGGCATCGCGCAAGACCAATCCTTTGCGAGAGAGCCCTGTAAAGGTGCTTTCTGAACGTCTTCGGCCTCCACCTCGGTTGTGCCCACCCAGAGCATGCATGTGTCCACTAGACGTGTGATTTGAACGGCAAGAGGAGGAAGAGCGGGTTCGGCGGGCGGGAAGTATCGGGTGTCGACACGAATGCGAGGCTGCATGGTCGTCAAGGGCGGGCTGAGGCGGGGGTCGGGACGGACGTATGTGGTCAAGCCTTAGCCTGGCAGTGGAGGCCACCATTCCATTTCGGTGGCGCCCGTCCCCCTGACGCGTGGAGGCTTCGATGACTTGGTAGCCGAGCGTTGCTGCGTTGACACGGACAGGGCAACCACCTCTCTCTCCACCCACCAGCCTATGTCCCAAGACTCCGACAAACCTGTACACGCCTTTTGTAGAGATATCGCACCTGTCAATTCCCAAGGAGAAGTTATCTGCTATCACGACGAGCGAGCCCGGTTGCGCACCAGTCACACTGACCGAAATCCCGACCGGTGAGTAGTTAACCAGCCGAGCATTGTTCCTCGCTTACAGTTAAATCAAAAGAGATTTCTTTGTTTGCGACAAGGCGAAAGACGACCCGGAGAAGTGTAGTTTCTTTGGTCAGTGCTCTCGTACTGTGACCGCTTGACCCACGTCCTTTTGAACCGCGCGCATACACCCTGTCCGGAATGCGTGGTGAAACAGCTTCATCTTTGCTTTGTCTCTCCTCCGTGGAGCTCCTCCTTGACCGTCCTGACAGACGACTCTGCTCACGAAAGCTGTGCAATTCCCGGCACTGCGCCGTGAATGAGCAGATCGTGTTCGGATGGAGGTATTGAGACTTACCCTAAACTTTCACCTGAATGTTCATGCAGGACAAGTATTTCTGCATCTACAGATTGTGCAGAAGGTCGACTTAGGTGGGAGAGGTGGCTGCTTGAGAGAGACATCGCATCGATGCATGCGTGGACGTGGATCGAGCAGGAAAGTGATCACGAACTAACGCCGCTTCCTTCGATCACAGTCTGGGCAGACGATCACGGTGTCTGTTCAGCCAGAGAATCGAGACGGAGACACATGAACACCACCGCGAATACGCAGATAGCCACACCTCGGCGGCCCTCCCAAGCTCAACGGGCCCAAATGGCGCGTTCGCCAGACACACCCATCTCCCCTCAAAAGCGACGGAGAAGCGTCAGCCCTCCACCCCCTTTCCATCCTTCTGCTGGAAATCCTTCGACTCCGAAGCAAAGACGCTTGAACGGCTTCAAAAGTACTCCGCAGAGCCTTGCGGCACGGAAGGCCGCTATTACAGCAGCGCTGAAGCCGCCGTCCCAAGGTTCTGTGGCACGGATAAAGAGCATTGAGGATGAACTTGCTGCCGTCGCTCGTGAACAACAGATAGCGCACTCAGGAGACCGACAGCTCCATCAGATGCCGACTCCCCCCAGCGCATCCTCCCGGAAGGACGTCCAAGGATCCCAAAGCCAGCGGCATTCTGATGGTAGCTCTACGGCCGCTCCAACCCCACCTTCGCCCTCGCCCTCTTCCGTGAAGCAAATAGGGAGTCCTGTGCGCAGGTTAGCGGTGCCAGTGCTACCTGCTTCCCTCCGGAGGGCGCCATCTTCCCCTGGCATTCAATCAGAGGCGGCGTACTCCATCACGGACGAAGTCCGCCAGGCAGACATGGAAGACGACGAGATAGAAGACGCAGTGTGGGTCGACCCCGAGCCCGACCTAGAAGACAAGCAGATCCAGACCGACCCGATCGAGGACGACGAGGAGTTCGACGAAAACGGGATGTGGAGCTCGCAGCCCTCGCGAGCCGCAATGAGCTCCCCGTTCTCCTCCATTCCTTTCACCCTCCCGGCAACGGGGATGAACACCGATGACGACGACGACGACGTCTACTTCGGCTCCGGCGCGTCGGCCTCAGGTCTCTCGCAGTTGCGGGAGCCTGGGCGTGCGTCCGGGTCCTCACCGGCTAGTCGCCCGCCTCAGACTCCGAGCTCCCGGCGGGCGGGTTCCTCGCGTGCTTATGCTTCCGGTGGGAACGCGACCGAGTTCGACAGTGGGGCACGCAGCATGACCAGCTCGCTTCTCACTCCGCCCGGGAGCGTGCTGAGGGACCACCAGCATGCAGAAGATAGGGCACCTTCTCCGACGAGTCGACGCGGCCGAGACACCAGCATAGGCGGCCCCCTTCTTCGAGGGAGTCAAAGACAGGGCCGCGGCCTAGACGGGTCCCCCTCCCCGCCGCACTCGCGCTCGTCCGCGAGCGGCCGGGAGCGCTCGCAGTGGCAGATGATCCAGGACGACCCGGTGCGCGTGCAGTGTATTCCATGTCGAGTGTGTGCAGAAGTTCTGACGGAATGCCTGTTTGCTTCTTTGGCTGTTTTGCTATTTCGCGTTTGCCTCCGTGCTGTCTGTCCATCTGCATCTGCGGTGGGGTGTGCATGTGCGCGTGCAGGAGAACCCCTTCCACGAACGCGCTGCTGCGCTTCGCGCGGGTTCGCAAGCGCAGGCGTCGCCTGCGGTTGATGCGGCTCCTGAGGCTGAGAGTGCAAAGGGCCTGTCGGGCCCGCTCTCCGCTGACCGCGTTGAACAGCAAATCGCTTCTCTGGCGAACCTGCCGGAATACATCCGAAAGCTTGAGAGAAGGGAGCGGGCAGCGCAGAAGAGTGCGGAGGTGAAGGCCAAGAAGATTGCACAACTCGAGGAAGAAGTGCAGCGGTGCGTGTTGGGTTGCATGTGGGAGGGAGTCACCTGTTTGCTGACGACCACCCCTGGATGTTGTTCATGCTAGGCTGAGGAACACCAATCGCACGCTGGAGGCAACAGTCGCTGCATTGGAAGCCCGAAGATGATGGTGTTTACCGTCAAATGCTTCGCGGCAACTTCCACCCTACGATTCGACCACCTCTTGTAAAACATCCCGAGTCCACTGCCGTGCCATTATTCGTACTCGTCGTCCTGAAGCTTTGCGATACCAAGTATTTCTTGGCTCTCTGTGTACCTCATCTGCTCTGTTGCTTTCCTCGTCGTCCCCGTTTTCTCGGTCGCATTCCACGTTCTATATTAATGAAGGAACGGATAGTCGCTGTCTTTGCTTGTTCGCTGTTTCCTCTCTCTCGGGTCTCGAATGCGGGGTATTTGGCTTCCCCGGCGGCTTTCTCGCCCTCCCCGTCGGGTTTCCCCACAATTCCAATACCGCTCTCCAGATCCCTGGAATCGGTAATTGTCCGTGTGGAGGAGAGAGGCGGGGTTGCGGGCGCCGCTTGTCGTTATTTGGATGGAGGGTCTCTTAGTTATTCTTGCTATGTGCTTCTTGTGTGCTCGCTCTGCTCATGTGCTCGTCGGTCTCGGAATCGATCCTCATTCGACAACATTCTGTGCGGTTGCTGCCGTCGAACATTGCCCGAGCGGACTGGATGCATGATCTGCGCTCCCATTTCCCCTCCAATCCTAACCTGAGCCCAAGCGACAACAGATACCGCTCGACCGAGACGAACCCATGCAAACACTACGCCCGCAAAGAACCCAACGGCTACGATCAGGATCCTGTGCGACGATAGGACGGGCTTTTTCAGGTACCGTTGACCAGCTGAGATCATCATACGAAGGCAAAATGTCGCATCGCTCGCGCATATAGCCACCGCGAATTTGCCGCAACGAGCCTGGTCAGTCATAAATGCCGGAATTGAATGCGTCGGCGACCCGCAGGCAACGTTACCGGTGAACCTACGGGCGCGACGGGGTGCACAGATGGATACCTCAACAAGTTCCTAGCAAGTGGCTATGTCCCCCGCGTCTCCGAGCTATCCGTAAGGCGCAGCAAACTCTACAATCCTGCAAGCGGCTCAACAGACGAAGCCTGCAATTACTGAGTGCGAGCCGGATCGTACCGCATACGTATCCTAGATCCGACGCACAGGAATCTCTCGAGTGCACCCACCGAGGCGTCATGTGTGGGGGTTGAACGTTGAGGACACATTAGGGGAGCGCTCCGCACGGGGTTCCGTGCTCGGATTCGAGGAAAGGCACCGAGCCGGCGGCCACTCGTCACAGAGTGTTCAGGCCCTTTCAGTTGGCCTGCCAAGTCGCAGGTGATAGTGAATGGGACGTAGACAGGGAGAGACCCCGCGGAGAGGTGTCATTCTAACATTGCAAACAATCATGGAAACTTGGGCGCGCCTCGAGGCCAACGAGACATTTAGAGCAATAGAGCTGGTCTAGGTCGTCCAATGACGCTCGGGAAACAGGGTGGACAAGGTTAAAGTTCCAGTGCCTGTATACGGACAGGTCTGGCCGTAACCTACAACATCCATTGAAGTCGAAGTGCGGCTCGCGTGTAGTGAAGTTAACCTCGTCGCTCGAGTCGTAAACCTTCGTTGGACAAAAAACATGGACTCGGAGGTGAGGGGTGCCGAGCCGGGTCCTTGTACCTCGACCCCTTTGAGGAACCAGGTCCGTACCACTTGAGGACCCCCAAACGCAATTGAGCTTTACATAGATATCTCGAAGGCGGACGGCGTCCGAGGTTCCCGCCCCGACGCTACGTCATCCGGTAAGGGCAACCGCCCTCGCAAGTTAGCGGACGGTTCTCCGTGACAGTTGGACACAGGATACACGCGGTCGAGGAGGGGCGGCTGGAAGATCGATGGACAGCTGGGCGATGCTTGACACCTTGAGCCTATGATCATCTCAGGGCCTTCACCGGCTTCCCTCGACTCAGATTTCGGCCGTGAGGCAAACTGACAGGCCACTAAGATCAAACTCTGAGACTGAGCGAGTTCGACGCAGTCGACAGTCGACAGGGGGGCTCACCGTTGTCAGACGTGTGTCCAGACGTGACGGCGAAGTACCCCGGATTGCGGCCGTTCCTTTAGGAAATGGGGGTGAGGACCACGGCGACGTTCCGAAAACTGAAGTTATTCTTCAGCTTCTCCCGTCTGTCAATGCAGTGTGCGAACGCACGCCCGTAATTCCGAGTTCGAGATGACGTTGGTAGGCGTATTCAGGTAGAAGGACAATGAGCACTTGTACGTTAGCCCCTGATTCTCTATCGACTTCTAGCGTCTGCTCACCTTGACAATGAGGGGGCTTGAAAAATGACCTCATGTACTAGCTGACCAGGAGACGGCGTCCAATCGTTGAACTCGCCGCTCGAGGGCTCTTGTCACCACTCTGCGTTCAAGCTGAATGTCGGAGGAGAAGAGACCTACAGATCATATCAGAATACATTTCTAGACGTCATCTTCAATGCAGTAGCAGATGCTTCTGGGTTCCTGGTTCAATACCGATAACAGACGTCTTCATAGTGAAATATGAACGGACCGGTACCGTCTACTTGCCTATCACGAAGACGGCGTACGGCGTGTAGAAGAGGTTTTCCCGGATTCAACTGCGGGCCTTCTCCCAAGCCGCAACCATATGGGCCAGTGAACATCGAGAGGTGAGGCGCTCGATAAACGTCTAGTGCAGCCAAGCTCCACCCGAATTTCCAGGTTCGCAGTTCTTCTCCAGGCACACCGATGCGCCACGACCAACCAATAGCACGTACTCTCACCCCAGCCACTGACAACGCGCTTTGTCAGGCCCCCAGCGATGCCGGGTAAGTCGGGGGGAGTAGGCGTGGGGACCACCGGAGGGCGAGCGGGACAAAGGGAGGCCGTACGGTCTACCAGGCGTGGGCGTCGAAGATGACGACGTCATTGGCCGGGGCCGGAGTTGCTGCAAGCGGGAAGGCTCGCTCGACCCGGCAACTCTACGCCGTTCCTACGTCAAGTCTAAATAGCGGTGAAAGCCGGACGCGGCGCGCTGCAGGAGGACTTACCCACACCCCTTCGGGAGCGACGCCTGGGAGCAGCGGGCTGGTGGGAACACAGAGATATGCGTGAGATGTGGGCCAGAAGACGCATATGACCCCAGGGTCGCGAGACGATCTCCTGGCCGCACGAGCAGATCACGACATCGACATCGCGGTTGTTCGGTGACAGTAAGATTCTCTACGCACCATTCTGTCGCTTGCCCCTTGGGTCTTCTGACGGTGCGCTGACCGGAGAACGGCTCGCGGGTTCTCATGGATGTGTTTGACGAAGCCGAACAATGCGGTGACGGGATTGGAGGATTGACCTGCGGCAGCCGAGGGTGTGAGCGGGCAACGATGAACACATAACGAGCAGTACGGCTGCCCCGTTCGTCTGCAAGGCAGCGACTTCGCAAACTCTATTCCGACCTTGATGTATTGGCGAATGCGGGGTGGGAGCGCACTACCTGCGATTGAATCCTGGCAAAATTCGTGATATGAGCGGATACTACCGAGCGAATCCCTCATGTCCAGGGCACGAAGGAAGGAAGAAGAAACACAGGGCATATCGAGCACATAACCATAACAAATAATATCAACACAATGATCGTACAGAGTATGTACCCGACGGAAACGCTGTCCGCCCTGCCCGAGGCTGTTCCATATACAGCACGTGGGAGAGAGGTGGGATGAGAGTGATGCGCGAGGTTCGACAGCACAGCGTAGTGTAGAAACTAACTGACGCTCAAACTGCCTGAACCGCAGAAGGGATGCAGAGTAACGGGGTTTCGAAGCTGGATGCGTTCGGTGCAATCGTCCAAACGCTCCAGGCGGGCGAATAATGAAAGAGCAGAAACGTGATTCGTGGGCCAGGAAAGAAGTGAGCGACGGCATGCGAGGCGAAGCAACGCAATGTCTAGCAGAACACTCTAGCCAACCAGAGTTTGAATCTTGTCCACCAGCCGCCCTGGTAGCCGTCAACGCGACGCTTAGGACCAAGCCACATGGACCCAGTGCCAACCCTAATTTCTTTCCGTCCGTCCTCACCCTGCCCTTCCTCTTCGTCCACTAGCCGGCGGGACGCAGCGGAGACGGGGAACCGTGGGGCCGCGGTTTGTGCGATGAACGGAGGGAAGAGGCTGAGTAGGCTCAAGAACTCAGGATTCGGGAGGTCTGGCGCCGTCCACGTTCGTAGGTAGCCGCCATCAGCTTCTGCGAAGTCGTGGTTCGCAGGCGCCGGAGAGAAGAGATCGTCGACCTCTGCTAATGGGGTAGTTGGTGTGATTGGTTCGTCTGCCGCCGATGAGCCGGAAGTAGAGAGGCCACTGCCGGCCGTCTTCGCTGACGAGTAAGAGGTCGAGAGAGCGGGTGTATCCAAGAATGGGTCGCTGGGCGCCCGCGGACGCTTGGTCTGGGTCGTGGAGGCTATTGGTGGATGCTTATGAGGACGCGTGGTGGGCGAGCGTTCCCCGGAAGAAAGGGGCTGGGACTGAGACCGGGAATGTATGGGCGACAAAGGTGTGAATGCGGGGTGCTGTGCGGGGTGCTGTGCGGGGCTATTTGTCGAGGGAGTGCGGCTGAGGGAGGTAGTCTCATCGAATGCGAGGACCTAGCACAAAACATTATTCAAGTGTCAGGAGATGGAGAACATTGCGGAATCCCTGCGGCCACTCACCCCCTTGAGGACGTCGATGGCCTCGAGCATGAAATCTTTCCCGCTGAGGGACGGAGTTTGCCGGTATCGACTCAATGCAAGCTTAAACTGCGGGTGTAATGCGAGCACTCACCCAGACTCCTTGAACACGGCGTCATCGATTTCCCACTCAATCCTATATGGACCCGCACCACCGAGTTCTTGCGGCACTACTTGGAGTCTCATGACCGCCCAGAGGCCTTGGAAGAATGGCTTCGTGCCAGGCATGCCCATCGTACACCAAGTCCGAATGAACCGGTCCAGCCGTTCGCATCGTTCCTTCTTCGCGAGCTGTCCATTCGGGTCCGCGCGTGAATGCGGCATCAGCGAACCGCCGGGCTTGGTGGCATTCAGATGCGCCTTGAATTCCACATCCCTGCGCGCGGTCACGCTAGCGTGATAGGCCGAACGAATGGAAGCTTGTAAACGTGCAAACGGGGCCCGCTGCGAGGGAGGAAGGGTAGCAAGCGTCTGCGTCATACGTCTGCCGGCATCATCATCTTGTTGAAAATACCTATAGCATTCTAAGCTACTACATTTGCATCCGAGGATGCAGGAACAGACGCACCATGATCGGCAGTGCTCCGCAAACTCTTCTAGCTCACTCTGCATGGGACGGGAAGGGTTCTTCGGAGACATCATCTTGCTGGCACGGCGGGTGCTGGGCGAGCGGGGGCTGTAGGGGGAGGTTGGGGAGGTGGGTGAAGTTATACGTGTTGGAGAGACCGGAGTCGGGGAGGGGAGGTCATAAAGGAGTGTGTCCGAAGCATCTTTTTGACCAAGTATCTGTGAATTCCTGATTGGCAGTTTGGTCCTAATGGGCAACGGCGGAGGGCGCGGGCGAGTGGTCTCCAGCCGATAGGCCGGCGCAGACATAGCAGACAAAGGAGAACGTCGCGTACGCCAGGAGCCAGCGGCACCGACGACAAAGGACTCCTAGCGAGGGCGGGAAGTTCGGAGATCGCCTGGAGGGAGTCGGGGCGGAGAGATAAGACGAGGTGGTCGGCTAGATGTGAGCCTGTTATTGGGAGAAGAAGACGGGGTGGTCCATGCGACGCGGAAGGATGCGTGTGTGTGCGTCGGCGATGGAGAGGTGGGGGGCGGAGGAGAGGGGATAGGGACCGCCAACGTCGGCCTCGTTGCTGAGGAGCCCCCAACGCGGCGATGGCGCCGTGCTGCGCGCTGCCGACCCGAGCGGGGACACGTGCCCGAGAATGGGCGTTTGTGGACCCATCTGTGGCCGCCGATCCAGCCCGGGTCTGAGACTTTCTAACACCCACCATCATCTCCTCGTACACTCCTCAAGGGCCCAGTTAGCCACAGCCGTTGCTCACCTTCGCATGCTCCAAGGTGAACCACGTCGCACAAGCGCACTATTGCACCCGCCACGCGCGTCCTTGCAAGCACCAGCCTGCCTCTGTCTGCTTCCTGTCGAAATTCGAATCCCGGACTGCCGCCTTGTCAGACTTTCAAACGTTCACAAGCAGCCACGTACGTACCTGGCGCACTGGAGTCCGACATGGCGCGTCGACGATGACTAGGTCTCGTTCCAGATGTCCGTTTGCTGTGAGAAAAACGCAAACACTTAGAGTCCGGGACACAGCACTCGGTCTCACACTTAAGGTCACGTCGGTGAGCAGTTCACCGCGAGTCCACGCTTATGTCGTTAGGCTAGCACGTTTGCTGCGTTCCACCCGCGAAGTCGAGTTGATTCCCGAGCGGTCTGTTTGTTTGTTTGTTTGTGCGTTTCTCGTGCCCCTGCTTCCACCGTCCTCCGCTGTGGCACCGCCATGGAGCTTCTCTGTCCCCAGACCTAAAGCGGTCCGAGCAGTGAGGCATGGTCGGTTGCCAGGTACGTCTGTACGTCTCCGTTGCCTCGTTGCATGCATGCACAGCGCGCAAGCGGAGCTCGACTCTACTCTTCGCTTCGTTTGCGCCTGGTCAAGAGATGGAGCCTCGTTGTGACACCGGCGCGCGGTATTGGCCACCCATACCCGCAACTTTGGACGTGTAATGACCCAGCGCAGTGATGCGCCGCACCTGAGTGCATAACTCCCAACTGATTTCTCCAATCGGACCCTGCAGACATTTCGCTCCATCCGAGGACAGCATCTTCGCTCAAGGCCTAGAACCTTGTGGCCGAAATGCCCTTAACGGGGACCTCCCCCCCTTCTTGCTGTGGTCAACCACAATACGGTGTACGAAAGCCTCCGATGATCGGCTGGAAGCCAAAATGTTCCTCCTTCGGCAAGACCTTTACAGCCGTAGGGCCCGTCATGGCCGTGCCCTTCTTTTCTCGGTAAGCCTCCAGAATCTGTTGGGCATTTACCGCGGTGATATGCTTAGGCCTTGCCTGCCTAACGCAAGTCGGCCCAGCTCTCGACGAGTGGTGAAGGCTCTCAGAACGATTCTATGAATTCTGTCCTGCGTCATTCCGCGCGCACTGGCGCCGCGCAAGGGACGCACAACACAAACGACATCACATCTCCTGCCTCGCGACGGCCTTCTGCGGGGGCTTCCCGCCTTCCCTGGGCCGCCCGGCGACCTGCTGCTGGATTAGCTATCCACGAGGCCCGCGCATCCCGTAAGCCGGCGTTTCCCTGGGATCCGCCCCTGCTTCTGTGACGTACTACGCCTGCGTCTGCGCGGCTTCTGGAAATGCCCGGGGATGGCCCTGCCCCGCCGTGGCCTCTCGCGTAGGGTGCGCGTCGCGCAACGCTCGCCTCAAGCCGTCTGCGGGCGGGTGCGGTGTGTCCAGGCGTACCCGGTGTTCATCCATGTCAGCTTCCGCGACACACTCGTGATCGCTCGCCCGAGAATTAGGCTCGACGTGAACGCCACGCGAACCACCCTCCTTGCGTCAGTGTCAGTGTCAGCTCAGTGTCAAGGCCAGTGTCGGGCCCCTTCGCCCAGGTGCTGGATCCGCAGAATAAGGAAGCAATGTGGCGTCCGGCACGCCCATGGCGTTTGGCTGCCTTGGGACAAATCGATACACATCTCGACGGCGATTCAGCGCGGCTTCGCGTGCAATACGGCAATCCAAGTGCAGCCTCTGGGGCCTGCGGGCGACGCTGGGGGGAATGAGGTTCCGCCGCGCCGCAACGGTTGGCATCTGACATACGCATGCTCCGGCCTGAACATTAAATGCTGCTGCGAACAGCACGCGACCTGGTGCGAGCTCCACTCCACCTTCCTCAGACTTCTTCCTCGGCCAAAGTAATGTTGGGTTAGGGCAGAGCAGGTCCAGTCAGGTACGTGTACGGGCCATCATCACCCCCCCGCGTTTGTTTTCCGTCCCCGACATTGTCTTGGAGCGCAGGCGGAGATACATGCTCTTGCCGTCCTGCATCTACAATCTGTACCATTGTGCTCTGTCGGGAGGGAAGCAGAGGTCCGTGCCCTGATGGCTGATGGATGATGCACGTAACTTGCACACCCGCCGGAAGTCCAGTCAAGTGCCCGTCATAATCGAACCTCGGAAAAATTCAGTTCGTTTTCCGTGATTCGATTCCCTTTTCGGACGCTGATGCTGCTCCTCCATATCTCCACCAGATCTGCGCATACGCTAGCACAACGATACCCTAAGCCAGAGTCCCCCCCATTGATTTGTTTTTTAACTTCATTCCGGCATCGGCGGGCTGACCATAATCACCCGTAGTGCTGGCACTGTACGTAGCGGCGGCCGGCCAGCGGTCGACGATCGAGCGGGCTTGGGACGGTCTGCGCATCCATCGCCGAATGCGACCATGGCGGCGGGCCGCAGGCGGAGGCTGCGACGTGCGCCGGTCGCGGGGCGCGCTAGAAGCCCTCCTCTGGGCCCTGCATGCGCAGCGCACCGCAGATCTCTGTGCATACCGGTCGGGACGCTGCTAGGGCCCGCCATTGGATGGATTGGGCAGTGCGAGTGCCTGCAATGGAGGTGAAGGCAAGCCGGCCGTGCCGCCTGGGCGATGGTTACCCTCTGCGCGCTCAGTGCACAACGGCATCCTAGTATGCATCTGTCGATTTCGAATCGAGGATTGATATGTCATGCACGTCGTGACTCATGGACTTGGACATCCAATATCGAATAGGTTTGGCACCTCTGTACATTTCTGGCCCTTTGTATTGGGCCGAGTTGCCCGCCGCGGGGCCCGACGGATTAAAGTTGAGGTTGTGTTGACAGACTCTAGGCTCTAGACAGACACTCTATTGCGGCGAATGTGGACGGCGGGTGGTCAGTGGGGCTGATATTTTGTCCTCAACCATACGTAGTTTGCGAAGCCCATCTATCGGCGGGCGGCAGACCGCAAGTGCATCTGTCACTCTATCACGAGTATGTCTATCAAGGACAAATGGCCATCTGTCGCTGAGCCGCCCGGGTCGCAGCTGCCAGAACATAAGTTTGTTGTAAAATGCAGACGGCGAAGGCACAGTGCCGATAACGCTAGTGCTGATATCTGGGACGCATCTCGCGCTGAGGACTTCATTTTCAATTGGCAAGGATGGCATCGGCATCTGGAATCACTGCTGGGCGGCGGAGTGCAAGCGCATTGCAGCGGGTAAGGTAGCCGACACCCCGATAGTGGGCAGCGAGCCCAGCTCCATTGTTCATCACTGGACCCGCCGCCGTCATTGTCGAGCGCGCGGTCGCTATGTACGTATGGGCTCCGTTTCCACTGCTCCGAAAGGGGACTAGTGCGCGCGCGTCGTCGCGTCGTGCGCAGAGGAAGGAACGGCGAGGAGGACACGTGCCTGGATGTTGCGTCGAAGAGCAACCGTGACCCGTGAGCAAACGGCGGGCGTCAGCCTTTCATTTACGGGTGAGCGCAAGGTTCGCGCTTGGCACCCCCGCGAGCCGAGGCTCGGCAGAAGGACGACAAGTCTGGTCCGGCGGCGCCCTCAGCATCACTTGACGAGGCCGTGCACGGTGCAGACTCGAGGCGTCTCCAAGGTCGAGCGGGTGGCGCGAGGCATGGCACCGTCAAGCGCGCTCACATCTCGGCGCAGAATATACATGGTAGTGTATTGTGTGCGTGGAGAGAGTAGCAACCCGTCATGGTCAACGTGGCCGAAGCGAGCGACGAGCTCCCCGTGGGCCTGGGCGGTGGGGTGGCATCGCGCATCTGGTCCGCGGAAGAGGGGAAGGAGGCTAATCGCGGCCCACAGCCCCGGGCGTGGTAGGTTCGCCGTTCTCGGGAGCCGAGTGAAGCGGACACGTCGAAGCGGGGCTGGAGATGACGGTGGCGAGAGGGCGAGCTGGAACGGCGGCTCGGGACGGAGGACGTTCGGGAGCAGGATCCCTGGCCCCGTTCGCTGTGGGCTGCGTATACCGAGGGCCCGCCGTGCAGAGTCCGAGTCCTGGGCCAGGGAGTCGTTGCGTTGGGCAGCAGCCCGGCTGGTGGCCGGACCGCTGGGCGCCGAGGAGGTGCGGTTTGATACATTGGCAGGCGCCACAAGCCCAAGCGGCACATTATCAGATTCTTCCGCGATAGCTCGCGATGAGGGTCGCGGAAGCAAATGTACGCCTACAAATCACGATGACCACGCTCGATCAATCTTACACGAGCCCTATTCTCTCGGCTAACCGAGCCAGATCATCGTTCCGCCCTGTCACCCCACCACAGTTCGCAACCCAACTGCCATAGTCGTCCCCCAGGCCTCCAAGCGGGCCCGCGACGCCATCTGCGCCAACGCATGTACGTGATTCTGCATTGATGATGAACGGGGTCCATATCCGATAACGGGTAACAAACAACGGGGCGCCCCGCAGATCCACAAGCATCCCCACCGCTTCACAGTTCGCTACCTATCACAACCGCACTCCAGCTTTCTCAGACACAGCGGAGGGGCGCATGTGCTCTCGTCCACCGAGGGAGCCACGCAGCTGCGCGAACCGAGCCCGTCCACTCCCCTCTCTCTGCGCTGACAGTGACAGCGAGGTGAGGGGCCCTGCCGTGGGCGTGGGCGAGGGCAGGCCGATCTCTGAACCGATCGGCGGGGCCGCGTTGATAGACACGGCCGTGCTCATAACCATCCTTCTCATTCCCTCGGCCTCTCCGCTCTCTTTCCTGGGCCGTGGCCCGTGTCCGCCACAGCGGTCGCCGCGCAATAGCCTATCGGGATCTCCTTCGACTTCCAGCGCGAGGCACACGAGCTCTCACCCTCCGGCCTCGCTCGTCCCCCTCACGTCCTTCAGGTCCCGCGGGCCCCCATACGGCGCGGCCTCTCTAGTGTGGGCACGGGGAATGCGTCGCCCGCGATTTGCCAGCACGCCCGACCAATGAATGACGAGCTTGCATCGCGCGGGGACTGGGCGCGGGCAGCAAATTCAGAAGACACTGCGTCCTTCCGCCCAGAACCTTCGGGCCCGGTTGGGCAATACGCCAGCGCGGCTGCAGTGGCGTGCTTCTGCGCATTGCAGACGCACGGCCGCCAGGTCGCAAGTGAATGCGACGCCTGTGCGTCAGCCCGACATGTGCTTGCTTCCGGAACATGAGCGCGAAGCGGACTTGAAGCTAGTGTACGGCGTCGACGTCGGCGAAGCGGCTTCGGCACGCAGAAGAGCCCACTCTCTTTGAGCGAACGAGGCACCGGGTGGGTGCAGTGCTTCGCAGCCGCTCGTCTCACTCGAAGGTCTAGGGCTTACCACCATCCGCGGCTGCGCCAATCTGCCAGACAAGGGTGTATGTCATTGCGACTGTGCTGTCGTAACGCGAAGGTGCTCGCGGGAGGGGTTCGCGTCCACAGAGCGCCGCCCTGCAGTGGCCGTTGTCATTACTCATCTCCGCAGCAGGCCAGGGCGAGAGGGAGAAGCGGATGGTATAGAAGCCGGAGGGACCGAAGCAGGTGGACCGCATGGACGACAGATACCGATGGTCTGAATGGGCTCTTTGCACGGGCACCCGGGCAACCCCGTGTGGATGGCCGGGAGAGGTTCTGCTGGGGAGCATCATGAGCGGAACTAAGATAAAAACATTGCTTCGCAGAATACTAGACTTGTTGGAAGGCGCATGTGATGGGAGGATCCGAGCGGGCGGGCCCAGATAGAGGATAACGGACATCGTCGATCATGCCAGGGCGAGAGGGATGACGCTGGAAGGATGCGATCCCGCCTGTCGAAAGGGAGAAACGCTTTAGACGAGATCTTCTGCCGAAGGCAAGAACGGGAGTACTGTGTTCTGGGGTTGCAGTGGGGCGGACGAGGATCTGGAGCGGCGGTGGCTATCTTGTGGCGACTGAAGCAGGGAAGGGCCTGGAGACGAGGACGGGCGCGGCTTGCGAAGGGGGTGCGTTGTGGGCGGGGTGGCGGGCGCAAGATGCCGGGGGCGATTCAGAGCGGGGGAAAAAGGGAAGAAATAAAATGAATACCGGAAAGGCGACTGAGGCAGGGTCGGGTGGTCTCGAGGGGGAGATGGAGATTTGGCGAGATTGCGAGAAAGCCAAAAGGAGGAGGCTCGACAGAAAAAAAGTCCGCCGACAGGAATAACGTCAGCGGCCCGTTCCAACGGTTCCTCAGAAGACAAAACGGTCAATCAGAGTGTGTGGGCCAATCGGGAGTCGCGGCGTCAAAATCGGAACGGAGAGTCGAGAGAACGCAGAGGCGAGCCCGACTTCCACGGTATCGAACAGGCCACGAGCGAGGGCTTGTTTCGAGGCGGGCGCACCCACGAAGCCAGATCTCGCGAGGTGTGTACTGGGTGGGAGCGGAGAACGAGACGAGGGGTGAGATGGAATCGACGGGGGTGACAGCGATGATTGATGTTACTTAGCGTGAGCGTGAGTGAGAGTGGAAAGAGTGAGTATTTTGTCGGACACTGAACCCTAGCGAGATTGGGAGTGGGGAACAACGTGTTCCTGGCGAGTATCCAGAAGATAAGTAGAGTCCCATCAGGACCTGCGCAGACGCGTATATAACGCACAGACGGGTGAGCTGGGGCTGCTGTGTCTGTCCGCGTCTGCGCCTGGTGCTTCTTGCGTACGCGCCCACGAGCCCGCCCCTGCGTTGCGCAGAGCACGATCAGCAGCGGAGATCAGGCTCCTGCACGGGAGTACTGGGCGGAACACGGTGAGTGTGATTAATGGGCGGCGGGGTGTTGCAGCGACTGAGGACGGAGACAGGAGTAAGCTCGGGCAACAAGCTTGCGCGCAGGACATAGACTCTGGAGAGTGGCGATGGCCCAAGCAGCCTGGCTCCCGCTGTCGGCAAGCGCCGAACGCCGATCAGAATTTGGTATGTAATGGCTGATCGTCTCGTCCCGACTGCACTTCTCCCCTGCCCGGCCCTGCTCCCTTTGCCAACGCCAACGCCTCCGCCCGCGCTCCTGTCGCTCACTCTCCCTCCACAGACATCCTCAAGTCCGCATCCCTCCACAGATCACGCGACAGGAGCATGTCTCTCGACTTTCCTCCCGCGCCCCCCCAGCACTCCCTCTACCCGCAGCAAGACCTCGACCACCCCTTCAGCTCCCTCCCCAACCCCGACATCTCCAACGGCCCCCATCAGCACCCGCCCTCCCATCTCCCCCTCAATGGCCACGTCCTCGACCGCTCAGACCCCATGGACGTCTCCGATCACGGTAGCTACGACATCTTCTCTAACTCTGCCCAGTCGTCCTCTCTCCCCAGCCAGCGCTACCGCGGAAGCAGCATCTCCAGCTCTTCCATGCCCTCCTCCTACGGACTCGGCAGCGATTCCATGTACTCCCAGAGTCCCTTCTCTGAGTCTCTGCCCCAGTTCCATAATCCCAGCCCCGACCCCTACGGCTTGATGGGCAACGGATTGCCCTCATCTTACAGCAGCGGTAGGCCCTCCCCGCTGACGCCCAACGATACCGTAGGCTCCCTCCAGCACTCTTCTGGCTTCCCGCTCAGCAACGGCCAGAGCAAGGACTTCCACAACGGTCATGACTTCCCCAACGTTCTCGATCGCCGTATGTCCTATCCTTCAGACTACAACGACGATTACAACAACATGAACTCTGGCATGGGTCTCGGATCGTTCCCCACCTCGCTTCCGCCCTTCCAGGACCGTCGTATACAGCCCGAATCACGTTATCCCCCTTCTGTCATACCCCCGCTCTCCCTCCCACATCTCCAAAACCACTCTCCGGATCTCGTCCATGGCGTGAATCCGCTCGACTTTGCGAGAGGCGGTGACATCCCTTTCATGGCCAACTCTCATATGGACTACCCTAGGCTGTCCGGCATCGACGAGTCCATCTCTCGAGTTCGTCTTAATGGCTCGGGTGCCGCGACTGACCTCCAGACGTTTATCCGGTACGTTCTGACCGCTGTATGCTAACGAGCACACTCATTGAGCGGCTCGGGGACGCAGCCCGTACTTGGATCAGTACGTCCGCACGCCGAATCGCCTCGCGTTCGGCGAGCGTACAGTCATTGTCATGTCTAGCAAAGTTGCCCAAAAGTCATATGGCACTGAAAAGCGGTATGTGCTTCTGTGGTTTGTATTCCCCAAGGGGAATACCCCATCGTGTGTATACTGACATTGAAACCCAGGTTCCTTTGCCCACCGCCGACTGCGATCATGATTGGCAACTCATGGTGGTCGGACGTCACGCGTCGGGGCGAGGAACCTAAACTCTGCCCGCCGCGCGTCGTGGTGTCCATCTCCGGTGAGCCTGCGCCGCAAGAGGGCTCGATCGAGTGGACGAGCGCAACCGGCAAGGCGTTTGACGTCTCTGACCCTCCGACCGGAACGACTTACATTGGTCGTTGTGTCGGCAAGCAACTCTTCATCTCGGACGTGGACGAGAAGAAGAAAAAGGTCGAGGCCCTCGTCAAGATCATGGCCCCGTCTTCCGACGATGAGCCGGAGCGTGTCATTGGCACGTTCCCCAGTCGCCCTATCAAGGTCATCAGCAAGCCGAGCAAGAAGCGACAGAGCGCGAAGAACCTTGAACGTGAGTTGCATCGTGCTTCTTCATACCGGCGCTGCCGCTCTGTCGGGGTGGCTGTGGCGCGTTCCCCGTCATACGGCACAAGCTGACCCTTTGTGGCACCCTTCAGTGTGCATCAATCACGGTTCAACCATTTCCCTCTTCCACCGTCTGCGATCACAAACCGTCTCGACCAAATACCTCTGCGTCTCTGGTTCTGGGTCTTCTTTCAAGGGTTCAGACGGGGCTCCCCTCATGGGCCTTGATCAGCGCTCGCGTACGCAGACGCCATCCTTTATCGCTCGTACCGCGAGTTGGGGTGAGTCTCATGTGTTGCTACTGCCTTCTGTTTCACTCTGACAGCATGGCTTTAGACCCGTTCATCATGTACATCGTGGACGTCAACAAGCCTGCCGGCGGCGTCGACTCTCCTCCGCCCCCTCCGCCGCAGCCGGAATACCCTTCTCCGCCCCCCAATGCGATTCCCTTCACAAACAACGGCTCGCAGATTCCGGTCTACTATAACCAGACCGTGGTCTTGCAATGCTTGACCTCAGGGGTGGTTAGTCCCGTGCTGATCATCCGCAAGGTCGACCACCAGACGACCGTCGTCGGCGGCGGTTTGCAAGAAGGCGCTAAAGGCATTGCCGACCACTACTGTGCGCCGGGCGAAGTGTGTGGAGACCCCGTCTCACAGCTGCACAAGATTGCGTTTGAGGTTTACGACCCCGCTAAGGGCGCCCCCGAACCGGGAACGACTGGCTTGAGCGGCGCGTTCCTGTCATGCCAGGGCGAGAAGGTCAACACGTTCCGCCCGCTGGAAGGCCGCCAGTGGCGCAGCCCACAGGGGTCGCGTGAGAGCGACTCTCCCGACGCGGTCCCCGCCTCTCCTATGGCGACGACGCCGACGTCGAGCACAGGCACGGGCGACTACTTCGGCGGTTCGAGCGCCAACGGCAGCAGCGCGCCGACGTCGCCAGACCCGTCCGACTTCCCGTCCAACGACGGCGGCCGTGTCAAGAAGAGCAAGCGCGGATCCGGATCGTCGAGTGGGAGCAGTCTGTCGATGTCGAAGCCCGTCTCTCAGAAGGGCCGCAGACGTCCGACGTCGGCCGGCTCTGCTGGATCGGGCAGCAGGCGCGGGTCTGGAAGCGACTCCGGCGCGTCCTCGGGCGCGCTGTGGCAGGTCGACATAGGAGAGACGAGCGTGTGGACGATCGTTGGCACTGGTGAGTGCCCCGTGTGTCGTGTGTGTCCTTATCTGTCGAGCGCGATCGTTGACGGTGTTGGCGTTTTGCGTGTCTTTCTCCGTGCAGACCAAGTGCGGTACAACTTCTATGTGCCACCGGTGCTGTACGACAGCCAGAACTCGCAGAGCGGATCGTTCCCCATTCCGTCGAAGCCGGTGACGCCGTTCCCGGGCGTCGTCAAGTACTTGCCTCCTGATCGGGCGTCCGAGGCCCCCAAGGCTAACTGCGCAGCGTCGCGCGCAGTGCTCGCGAAGCCGAACCCTCATGCATCGAAGATGCTGACGCTCTACGGCGAGAACTTCTCCAAGACGGAGCAGGTCACGGTTTTCTTCGGGTCCGAGCCGTCGCCATATGTCGAGGTGCGGTGCACGGAGGTGCTCGGTTGCCTCCCGCCCGACACGGCGAGCACGAAGCGCCGGCCGATCATCCTCGTCCGCCCGGATGGCATCGTGTTCCCGTCGACCACGTACTATCCATGACGCGGATGCTGGTGAGATGGGCGTGCTCGTGCTCGCGCCGCTGTTGCTGCCATTGCCATAGTCGTTCGTCGCGCTGGCTGGGTCGGTGTGGTCGTACACTGGTGGTTGTGATTGGTTTAGTGGCGGTCCGTCGTCGCCGTCGTCGATCTAGTGGTGCCGCTTGGTTAGTGCCTCGGTTCATCCCGTTCCATCCATGTCTTCATCTACCTCTCCCACATACGTACATACACGCATACATACATGCGCTTACCTGGTGCTCCCTCCGCTCACCGTCTGCTACCCATTTAATTCCCTACACCAGTCCCCACCCCCCGAATCGCTCGCATTCGCATCTGTTGATGTCTGTCCATTCGTCCGTCGTGCTTTTTACCTCTCCTGCTTTCCTCTGCTCGCTACCGCACCACTAGACTTTGTTGCATGTTATCTATGTCTGTCATCTCTCAGGAGTCATAGGCTAAACGGACTTGTGGTATGTACTTGTACAGTAGACTCTGACTTTTGGCTTTTGCGAATCCATTAATGTCCCCATCGCAATGCCTCCACCATGTGCACATGCAGGCCTATGTGCGGCTATGGAAGACAAATATTTTTGCAGTCACTTGTGCCCACCGAATGGTTCGAGCACCCACCGGCCCGCGACTGCACAGGGCGCTTATGATACATTTCACAAGCTTGAGCACAGCGCGTTTGACTCTGCGCACTTGTCTGGACGCTGCACACCCTCCACCACCTCCCATCTCGACCTCGTCTCGAGCCCGTCTTCAGGTCCACAGGCGTCGACATCCAGCGCGAACCGCACTGGCGGAGGGACGAGCGATAAATCGCACGACAACACCATACAATTACCTTACATCCAATCGTCAATTCCGTTCATGCCACTCGTTTTATCATGAGTCTTGCATCTCTCCCGCTCACCATCTGGCACCTCTACGTCGACAACCTCGTCTTCTACAATGGGGGCTCCTGGGTCCATAGCATTGCGTCCACCTTTCGCTTTCTAGCGTTCGCCACCATCGTCCCTTTCATCCTCTTGACACTCCTGGTGCGCCCACGCATATATCCTGCTTAACTCACGCTTCTCTAACATTCCACGTCCCCTTTCCTTTCCCACCATTATCGTCTATTCAGGATGTTGCGTCGTACATCATCGCGCGCACGCTCGGCGTCATCGACGAGACCAAGGCGTCCACGAGCGGCGAGCACGTCGCGGGCCTCCACGCGCACCCAAACAATCCCAATCGGGACGTCCGCCCCCCGGCGATCGTCGTCCACGACTCTGCGGAGGATGCGGACATGACGGCCCTCGCCGCTGCGACGCCCCTCCCCGATGATGGCGAGCACGGAAACCTGAAGCTCTCAGGTGTTGACACTTTCTCCCCCGCACCGTCTCAGCCGGGCTCCCCCACGCTCCAGCGCCACGAGTTCGCACAGCTCCAGACCGCCCACTGGGAGCCGGACTCGGTGACGTCGTCTGCCAGTCTATCGATGTCCTCGCTCTACGGCCGCGACAGCATCAGGGGCCGCGGGACCCGCGGCGGGGGGCGTGACGGGGAAGAAGAAGGTCATTACGGTTCAGAGAAGCTTCGCCGCGCCGCCGGGGACGGGGACGGAGATGGGGTCGATGGGACTGGGGAAGGGGCGCTCGTTGGTGGACCTGGGGAGCACGAGCATGAGCACGAACACGGCGCGGCTTCGCCGAGGGGGCTGTCCGGACATGTTTCGGCGGGCTCGAGCAGCGGGGACGAGTCGTATGCGATCCTGGACCGGGACTCTGGCTCGGGTACGGAGGATGCGGGCTTGGTGCTGCGCAAGAGGACTCGGCAGGGGGGAACAGGGGCCGATGCGGAGTAGGCACGAGCGACGCTATCCTCCAGTTCGGTTATGTGGCCTATTAATGCGTGGCTTGGCTTGTCATGATGAACGGGAGGTTGTGTCTCGCGCATCCATGTGCGACTGCTTCCGTGGCTCGTTCCCCCCGTCAGACGATGAGGGGAGGCTGCTCGTTGCGGTAGCGAGTTCAGGGAGTATGGGATTATACAGCTGTATTTTTATCATTCGTACACGATCCGTAAAATACATCGTCCGCCATGTGGCCTGCAAAGTGCGCCCTGACCCCGTAAGTGTCCGACTCTCCCACTCGTGCACGCTCCCACCCCGCACGAAACCAGCACAGCGTCACCCAGGCGTCACCAGCCGAATCTCAGTTGATCTCGAGAGAACACGGGGGGCTTCCATATGAGACACTCGGAGTGGATCCGACGTTTGCGCTTCTCCTTGGCCTTCCTGTACCGCTCCTGGACGGCTTCGGGAAGGCTGATAACGTGCTGCCCTTTGTAATGCTTGAACAGCTGCAGCGTTGTGCATCTGTCGGTGACCGCCACCGGACAGATTGTCATCCGGGGAGCTTGTTAGCAATCCGCAGTTTCCAAAGCCCCGGGCAAGAAAGGACGTACGTGTTCATCACGTCCGCGTGTGTGATTGAGGTTTTCTGTGCAATATCATCGATGCTGATATCCTCGGTCGTGTTCATGAGCAGGTCGATGATCGTCTCCGCCCAATACGCGCGATAGCCCAGGAGTCCGAGGTCTGACAGCGGCTTCTCCGGGCTTCCCAGCTTGCCCTCTCGCTTAGAGAGTTCGTACGAGAATTCGATCAGCAGCTTGCCGTAACCGTGGCGCTGATGTTGGGGGAGTGTGAGGATACAGGCGACGTTGTAGTTGTCCGCGGACTCTTTCTCCTTCGAGAAGTATCCCACCATGTGGCAGCCCGTCGAATCCCTTCGACACTATTCAGCGCTGATAAGTATGCGATATCGGGCAAGGCGGTTAGGAAAGGAACGAACGTACCATGACATAGTACAAGAAGGGGGTTACATCGTAGTACAGAGTTTTGCTGCGGAGGACGAAGGATGTCAGAAGGTGCGGGTGCAAACGGCGACGGACGGGCACGCACTGGTCGAGAAAGCACTTGGATAGCAAACTCAGGTTGCGGCAGTATGCGAGCTGTCGCTTCCCGTCGAGTTCGAAGAACGAGATGTCCTCGTGCCGGTAGATCTCGTTCCCCGGCGGATGCAGTAGATTGCAACGTTTGCGATGCCGGGTGAGCATAAACTGCGAGCCGAAGTATGACAGGCAGTATTCGCAGATGTAGAGCACGGGCAGATGCGCGAACTCCTGGGGGTACGGGCTAAAGTACCACGCGTCCACTTCGTGCTTGCCGATCTGCAGCCGGTTCAGGTTCTTCACGCGCGCAATCTCGGATATCGACTGGGTCATGGAACCTGACGTGCGCAGTTTCTCGATCTCCTGCTCCTTGCTGAACGAGGCGACCGGGGCGGGAGGCGGGAGAGGCTCGGTTGCGTCGAGATCGAGCACTTCGCCCTCAGCATCGACGTCCATTTCGCCTTCCGCATCCGCATCGAGGTCTTCTTCTTCCTCCTCGTCTTCATCATGTAACGTCTTTCGCTTCTGTCCTGCGACAGACGGCGCCGGTGACGGACTCGCACGCGCAGAAGGCGGGGCCGAGGGACCAGGGGTGCCAGGAGCGGGGGTGCCAATATCCTGCGAAGCCTTGCCGATCGCGAGCGCACTCGCGGTGGCCGCTCTCTTGAGCAACGACTGCTGGCTCTTCTTCGCGGGAACCTTCTTAGGAGTGGCGGCCTTCTTGGGCGGCGGGGGCGCCTTGGGGCGCGGCCACTCGAGGTCGCGAGTGAGGACGAGGCGGGACCCCGCGACCCAGTCATCCAGGCGCTTGTTGAACTGGTCCCAGTGGACAAAGAACTCGAGGCGGTCCTCGGGTCGCTGCGCGTCCTCCTCCTTCTTCACCTGGCGCGCCGCGTAGGGGTTGACGGGCTTGTCGCGGATGGATAGGATCTCGGCCAGGCGCTCCTCCTCCTGGCCGTCGGGGCCGGGGCGGCGGATGTAGAGCTTGCAGCCCACCGAGACTGTCTGGTTGGTCGTCGTGAGATGTCAGCCATGCGCTGGCGGGCGCTAAACATCGGTCGCCGCTGTGGCTCGCGGCGACGACTCACCTGAATCGTGTACTCTCCTCCTTTCGTAATGGGCGGCGGCGGCTGTGAGCCTTCGTCCTTGGGTGTATGCGGCGCCATCGTCGAAAACAGTGAACTCAACTGTGAGTATGAGGGGCTTATTGAGGATGACTCTGTAAATGGGAGGGTTATTATGTAAGCTGCTGAGTAGTGGTACTTAGATAAGAGTAGATAGACGCTTGTCGAGGGAGTCCTAGAGACGCCCGAGATAACAAGGCGGACCGGTGCGCAGATAATTTGCTTCGGCGAGTTCTGGACGTCCTAAGCGGAATCCTCTCCTTGTCCTTTTCCCGCTTTACTGTCTCACTATGGATGATGGGCTCATTCTTAACTTCGACCTTGGCGACGTTGTACCTGCAAAAGTAGGACAAGGAAAGAAGGGTGGACGATGGACTGACAGGTGAGTTATTGACAACTATGTCTTGAATGCGTCCTCATGGCACATAGGCTGAAAGCTAAACGCGTAGCGAAACGCAAAACACGCGCAGAGGCCCCCGCGCCAAGTAGGAGCGATGCCACCGTCAGTGTAGTTGATGTGCGACCCGCAAAACGACCCCGTAAAGAACGTAGGCTGGAGGAGCATGACCAAGAACATTTGGGACTAGCGACCACAGCTTCCTCCACTCGTGCCCCGCACCAGATCATCTCTTCCCTCTTCACTTCCAACCCGAAGATAGAGAAACCTCTTTCGCGTTCAGCGCCGTCTATACTCGCTAAGCCAAGCAATGCACCCCTCGATTCTTCCACGTTCACGGGCTCAGGTCTAGATCCTCTCATAGTGGCCCACCTATCCTCCAAGATGAACATCTCCAGGCCAACATCCATCCAGAGAGCAGTATTACCTGCGCTCCTACCAACTCTTCAAGATACTGCCGCTCGTGATGTCTTCATTCAGTCCCAGACTGGTTCCGGAAAGACGCTCTCCTTCCTGCTACCCATCCTCCAAGACCTCCTTCCCCTTAGCTCACACTCCTATATTGACCGGTCAATCGGAACCCTGGCTATCATCATTGCTCCCACTCGCGAATTGGCTAAGCAGATCTCGGACGTTGTGGAAGCACTACTCAAGCTCCGCCTCCGCGCTCAAGATGAAACGGCAGAGGAGTCGTCTGCTCCACGCCTAACACGCTGGCTCGTATCCGGGTTGCTTACCGGTGGGGAGAATAGGTCTCACGAGAAGGCGCGTCTTCGGAAGGGTGTACCGATCCTTGTCTCCACCCCTGGTCGTCTGCTCGATCATCTCCAAAACACCTCTTCCTTCGATGTCGGCAAGTGTCGTTGGCTAGTCCTGGACGAGGCGGATCGTCTTATGGAGCTGGGGTTCGAGGAGACGATCCAGGGCATCCTCAAGGGTCTCGATGGCAGGCGGAATCTCGCCATGACGGCTGTGGAGGAAGGAAAGAGCATGGACGTCGGCGGATGGGACTGGGGCCGGAGGCGGAGGACGATCCTGTGTTCTGCGACGATCCGTGAAGATGTGCAGAAACTTGCCGGCCAGACCCTCACCAACCCCATGATGATCAAGGCCGTGCACGCCGACGACCCGCTTCAGGAGGCTCAGGGGGACGCATCCGAGGCGTCGTCGCAGAAGTTTACCCCGCCGTCACAGCTGTCGCAGAAGTACGTGGTCGTTCCGCTGAAGCTTCGCCTCGTGACCCTGGTCGCGCTTCTGCGATCGCTCTTGGCCCAGTCGCAGAGCAAGAAGGGGACCAAGATCATTGTGTTCTTGAGCTGTACGGATTCGGTCGACTTCCATTGGCACCTCCTTGGTGGGACCACAATGGACGAAGAAGGATCAGCGCCTTCGTCATCTGAGCCGGAGAATGAGGGAGAAGATGAAGACCACAAAGACTCCGGTTCCGAGTCACCCAAACGGCCAAAGAAGAAGTCTTCCAGGGAGCGAGTCGAAGTCAAGTCTACTCTGCTCCCAGATGCTTCTATCTACCGGTTGCACGGCTCCCTACCTCTTCAAACCCGTCTCGCTTCGCTGAAGGGATTTTCTGCCGTCCCAAATACCAAGTCACCAAACGCCCCCTCCTCCTCTATTCTTCTGTGCACGTCGGTCGCTTCGCGTGGTCTGGATCTACCTCTAGTCAGGGCAGTTATCCAGTACGACCTGCCAACCGAGTCCGGCGCAACAGAGTACGTCCACCGCGTTGGACGTACTGCACGTGCAGGTAAAGGTGGTGAAGCATGGAGCTTCGTCGCCCCCAGCGAGTCGGAGTGGGTGAAGTGGGTGCAGACGAAGATGCAGGGAGATGCTAAGGGGCAGGAGAAGAAGGAAGAGGGGAGTGTCGCTTTGGATGGCGTATCGACGGAGACTGTCTTGCGGAAGGGCTTCGGTGGCAAGGGGAGTGAGTACGAGGAACGGGCGACGGAGGTCCAGTTGTCGTTTGAGCGGTGGGTTCTGCGAGATAAGGAGGTATGTTGTATGCGAACTGCCCAGCCGTGGAACCAGTCACTGATGGTTGTTTTAGAACGCTGAGGTCGCTCGCAAGGCGTTCTCGTCGCATATGCGGGCATACGCAACCCATCCTTCGGATGAGAAGCACATGTTCCACATTCGACACCTTCACCTTGGCCATCTCGCCAAAGCGTTTGCGTTGCGCGAAGCACCAACTGCGCTCAAGTCGAACAAGGGCTCTAAGGCCAAAACAAAGCAAAAAGCAACACCTAGTCACCCGTCCTCTGACCGCAAGTCGAGGAGGAAGCACACACGAGCCACTGACGGTAGTGATGATGATGAGGAGGTTGCTGATGCGGAGAAACGGATGGAGAAGGTTGTGCGTGCACAGGGTAGGCTCACGAAGAAGGGCGGGAAGATGGTTAGCTCGGGAACGGACGAGTTCCAGCTTGCTGGAGGATACGACTTGGAAAAGCTTATTGGACCTTGATACCTGTGTATCTGCAGTGTGGCTTTCTACTACCTCCACTACGCCCTGCATGTTTGTATACGGCACATGCACATACTACACGCATATTTTGTTCTCGAGGACGAGCGTCGACGGTCGAGGACATGATGGGGATGCTATGCAACCGGGAGCGCGCGTGATTGATTCTGAGACTCGCCAGACTCGCCCACGTCTGCAAAAGGACCCATCCACGAGCGCCTACACACCCACCTTTTCCCCTTCTTCCACCATGATCTTCAGTAGGCTCACCTTGGGTTTCTTGCTCGTCACCATCGCGGCCTTCTTCTGCGCCCAGTCGGTCGAGGCTGCCAAGGGTCCCCGCATCAGCCACAAGGTCTACTTTGACATCAAGCACGGTGACAAGGACCTTGGTCGTAGTACGTACTCTTATCTGCGTATTCATAGACTTGGCGGGACTTTTTTGTCTGAAATGGTTTGGCAGTTGTCCTTGGTCTCTACGGCGGCGTACGTGTTTGAATTATGGGGGTGACATGGGCAGGCATTAACTGCCGACACCTACAGACCGTCCCTAAGACTGCGGAGAACTTCCGCGCCCTTTCGACCGGTGTCAAGAAGGATGGTACGAAACTCCCTGACAACTTCGGTTACAAGGGCTCCAAGTTCCACCGTGTCATCAAGAACTTCATGATCCAGGGTGGTGACTTCAGTACGCGTCCCTTCTCGTGCGTCCTGCAACTGCCCAGTCTTACACTCTACTTTCCCAGCTCGCGGCGACGGCACCGGCGGAAAATCTATCTACGGTGACCGCTTCGCGGACGAGAACTTGTGAGTTGAGTTTTGTCAATCTAGCACGTGCCACATACTGAGGGTAATCCAGCAAGCTCAAGCACACTCGCCCCGGTCTTCTCTCCATGGCTAACGCTGGCAAGGACACTAACGGTATGGTGCATTGCATTCTCTTCTCTTCCCTGTATGCTGACCACTGCTCAATCTGCAGGCTCACAATTCGTGAGGCAATTTGGCGTCGCCTATACGTTCATGAAACTGACCTACATGCTGCTATAGTTCATTACAACTGTTGTCACGAGCTGGTTGGATGGCAAGCACGTTAGTCCTTCAATCTCTTCTCCATGTCGTTTGTTCATGTCTTTTGCAGGTCGTCTTCGGCGAGGTTCTTGAGGGTATGGACATCGTGCATGCTATCGGTACGTCTTCTCCTTGCTGCAGTGAAGGGACCTCGCCCCTGACCTCGTAATACAGAGGACGTTGCGAAGGGCAGGAACGACCGCCCCGAGGAGGACGTCATCGTCGCCGATTGCGGGGAGATCGAGGTCAAGTCTGAGACCACTGCTACGGAGCAAGAGGTGCCTACTCACGCTGAGCTCTAAAAAGCTGGCGTCTCTCCTGGTATTTAGGCGTCGTACGAATGAAACTTCGCTTTGGTTCTTCACAGGATGACTATGCAGGAATCCACACCACCGTTCAAACGACCACCAAGCAGACAGAGGGCACACAGGCCGCCGCGGCGACCTCCTCGCCCGCCACGACCGTCGCCGTCGTCCCCGCTTCGGATGTGACTGACAAGAAGGAGGCCGCTGCAACGTCAGTCAAGCCCATCGACGAGATCTCGGAGGCGACGGGTGCTGCGTCGTCCGAGTCTGCGATTAAGATTGAGAAGGGCTGGTCGTTCTCCTCTATCTTCTTCCTGCTTGTCCTCGTTGGGGCTGCCTTCGCCTTCTGGAGGTACAACGGTGTCCACCACGTGAAACTAATGCTCAGTGGACGCGAGCGTGCTGCCTACCGTCGCGTGAGCGACGTCGAGACTGCTAGGTACTAGAGTAGACCTAGGAAACGGTGAAGTAGATGTAAATATACAATATCTATAAGTAGCGGTAGTTTTCAGGGCTTTCGGTTGATCGTCGTTCTTTCCTATTGACATTCCTTTCATTTCGCTTTAGACGAATGCTCGTGCGCCAAAGATCCATTGTCAATAACAATAAAGATACAGCATAGTAAGTGTGTGAAGCGAAGGTCATGCTACAATAACAGAAGGCGATGGTGGTCCAGGATCGCATCCAAACCCATTTCCAAGATAGTACATACTGCACACAGCGCCAGCCGTCCCTCCTAAAACCCAAGACCTGTATAATACAGTACCTGCGAGGGACTCCTAGTCGTGTTCGCGCTTTACCTTGGAGCTTCGCACGATCCCGTACTCCTTCATGCGCTCGCGCATATACCTCTCGAGCTTGACCGCGCATTTGTGGTACACGGTGTCCTCGGGATTGTACTGCCGACAGTTGTCAATTATGAGCTGCAAGTCGTCGAGGAACGCGTCCATGTCGCGGTACTGGTTGGTGTCCAGCTTATGTTCCATCGTACCAAGATCTGCAGCAGCGTGAGGGTGGGGACAAGGTCAGCTCACAGGAACATAAAAATCCACAACGGAGACGAAGAGGGAAGGGAGAGGGAGACAGGGGAAAGAGACGCACCCATGGGATGTGTGATGTGGAGGTAGTAGTCCGCGACATCCTTCTCGTTGACAGGCTCCAGGAACGGCCACGCCGAGGAGTGGCCCTTGAGGTCGGACAGGAGCTTCTCCATCGACGTGTGCTCCGCGCCGCGTCCTGTCGGGCGTATTGGCCTACAAGCATCCACGTCCACGAACATCAAAATCAAATAAATGCCGCAGTGAGTCCAGCGAAAACGAAAAGGAAACGGGTACATGCACGCACATGGTCTGCATGGACGGTGTCCAGCCGCTCTCACGCAAGCCTGGTACGTCCTTGGGGTCGATGGTCGTGCCGGGGGGCATGCCGTCCTGGAACTGGGGCAGGCCAGTGTACACGACGTGGCTCCTGCTCTTCTCGCGGATCTTGTTGAGGACGGCCTCGCGCTGCTGCGCGGTGGTCTCGCGCCAGGCGAGGTAGTCGACGCGGGGGAGCATGCGGCACTGCATAATCGTGCCGCCCTCGTAGTCCTTGATGTAACCCGCCCAGACGGCGCGGTCGAGCGTGATCTCCTTAGAGAAACCCTGCTTGCGGAAGTAGCCCACCGCGTAGTTGTCCGCGTATGTGAGGAAGTAGGACATCTCAGGATACGTTTTGCGGATGTGCGCCTTGAAGTGGTCCATGAGCATCCCACCATAACCCTAAAAAGGAATCCGTGGTGGTGAGTTGGATATATGCGCCCGAAGGTCTGGAGGAGACCGACGAACCTTAACTTGGTCTATGGAGGCAGTCGCGAAAAAGACGATCTCAGCGAATTCACGATGAGGAAATGGGCGGTAGCAGATTCCCCCGACCACCTTGTAACCGCGTTTGATGATGGCTAAGCATTTGGAATTTGAATCGTAGACCAGCCGCGCAATATATTCTCGCGGCATCTTGGGTAGTTGTTTTTGGAATAATGTCTTTAGGCCGGTCAAGAGGACTGATGACCGTGGTTCTCGGTCGTTCTCGACCGCGACGACCTGGATGATTCCCTTCCGCAGCTCAACATAGGCAGCTTTCTCTTGCTTCCCTGTGGGCTAACGATGAAGTGAGGATAGGGCGTCAGCTATGTCAAGTAGCAAAACAAGCATCATGGCGTACTGCTGCAGATGCAGGACCGGCCGCATCGACCGTGACTCCAGTCGCTAACCGCGACAACTGCCCTTCATCCATCTTGTCCTCCACCTTGACCCTGGCATCGCGACCGTTTAGGCCGTTTACATGCCGCATCTCTTCGCGCTCTTCGTCAGTGGGTGGTGGAAGGTTCGCAGGGGCGGTTGACGCCTTGGCCTTCTTGCTCGTCTTGTGCTTGCCGCTCCTTTGTCCAGCCAACGGCTTTCCACTATTGAATTTTTTCCGTTTATCGGCTGTCCGCGCCAGCGTAGCGAGCGGCCGCTCCTCTTCTTCATCATCGTCATCCTCCGCTTCACTTAGGGAGGAGTAATCGACTGAGACGCGACGCTTCTTGGTTGGCCGTTCTATGATATCACTGAGGAATGACGAAGCGGGTGATAAGGAGTGTTTCTCTGGGGACGAGGGGACTAGGAATGGTGATGAGATGGTGTCCGCGTGAGCAGAAGCGGGATAAGATACACACCCAGCGCGCCCAATTCATCTGACAAGGAACTAGCGGGAGAGGGCGGGTCTTGACCTGGGAGGACCATCTGCTTACGCAGGGAGTCTATGTCCTCGTCCGAGTAGTCGAAGTCGAGGAGGCGTCCAGAGTCCTGGGAGGCGCGACGGAGGGCTCAGGGCATGGAGGGAACTGACATGCGCGCAACGGACATACCTACGGATAGAAATACGGCGTCACAGCGCGTAGATAACGGAAAACGGATGCGGGTGCTCACCTCGAGTAGTTCATCTAACCGGACTGCGACGCGTCCTCTCCGAGCAAACTCTTCGTGACCAATGGACGACATGTCCGCGCCGTGGTGGAGGACGCCGTGGCCGCACTCGCAGCGGTCTAAGTACTTGGATGGTGGTTCGCCATCGTCGTCTGAGTCACTTCCGTCCGATGCGTCTGAGAAGACCCGCCACCCTGGCGGTGGGTGGAGGCCGAGACATGTGGAGCAGGCGGAGCAGCGGGAATGGCGGGAGATTTTAAGGGAAAGGTGAGAGTCGGGTAAACTGGGTATATCGTGTGAGGCGGGGTATAGGACCTTCATCGCGCTGCGAGCTCAAGGGCGGAGAGATCAGAGGCCAAGCAAGTCCGAAGACAAGGTGGAAAGCAACGATGACAACAGCCCGAGCCTCTCCTCCCAAGAAAGCAAGTCCCAGGTGGCTGTGCTTCAGACTCCTCCCGGCCCGGCGTCCCGCCTCGCGCGAATATTTGCCAGTGACTCTGACTCTGACTCTGAGTGCCAGGCACTGCCAGCTGCAGTCCATCTTGAACTCGAACGCGTCTTCGCCAACTCGGACCCGTCGCGTGAGTCGTGAGCCGGACCCCACGGACAAATGGCGGCTTGGTCTGGTAGGGGTGCATTCATGCAAAACGGTACCGTCATAGTATCTCCTTGCACCGTCCCGATGATATCCAACTGGCAGAAAACAGGCGCAGTAAGGACAATGCACTTGCGTACCCCGGCACAGCGTCATCCACGAATCAGGGACAGCTTTGTCTTGCTATCTGACTGGCCTGTGGCTATCGCCAGACGGTTCTTGACAACGCTGTCGCGATCGCCCCATTGGACCAGGTGTCCTTGGAGCTCCTTGTGGATACGTGCACAGTTTGCGCCTTCTGGTATCGTTGATACATATCAGCGCACTGTCGTGACTCTCCTGTAATATATATGAGTTCCAGCCCCATTCACCTGGGCGGTCGTCAGACGAGTTCCAAGGCCCTTCAAGCGCCCATGGCTCCGAGTCAACCCCGCACGGATTGCAGTAAGTTAAACTGTCCTCAAACCCGCATCTTATCTTCCTCTCCCTTTCTTGTTGACTAGGTCGTGCATTCATCTGCCTTCTCTACGGTCCACGGTCATAATGGTAAACGAGCTGCAGGCACCTTTTCCCCATGCGCGGCTGGTTTGATGAGATCTTTTCGGTGCCCACTCTCCCGCGCCCTGCCAGTGCTCGCCGTGAAAGCTATCTATAACTCTGCCTCGCTCCATGACGGCGTTCGCAGCCAGCTCTGCAACACTACTTCTCCATCTCTCGGGTCTCTATGTGTAAACCAGGTCTACCATCATGATACCCGTGCCACTCCTTGTCCATACCCTGCACTTCTGGCTCGTCTGTCTCTTGTCTGTCTCTACTCCCACCCTCGCGACTGAATGGATCGACTACCCCGACGACGGCACCGCAACTCTCACCCATTACACCCTCCCCGATGGCTACATCGCCGCCTGCGGCTGCACGGGTGCAAGCACCCAATACCCCACCGCGGCCATGAGCCAGTACGCGTACGGCAGTAGCACAGGATACGGGCCTTCCTGTGGCCGTTGCTTCAAGATCACACTCCTCGACTCGTACACCGGCACGCCACCTTTCTTCCCCAATGTCACCAAGAGCGTAGTTGTCAAGGTCACGGACTTGTGTCCTGCAGGAGGGGCAGGTTGGTGCTCGGCTACCCCGAGCAAGCCTAATCAGTAAGTCCATTCATACGTACTGAGAGAGCCAGCCGTTACTGGGACAAAAATGCTAAGGGGCTCGATGAAGGTCTGGCAAGTACATCAACTTTGATCTTGCGTGGCCGTCTGCTGCCATTCCGAACGACTTCTTTCCATCGGACCAGGCTTTGTATGGTGAGTTCCGATTCTTTTCTCGGCCTCAATCAAGTTTTCACGGAATACCACATTTGAAGGTTACACGGTCGGCACAATTCATATGCCTTGCTGGGGAACCTAAAATCCATATGACTTCAATTAGGACTTCGGTGTCTGGAACGTCAGCTACCAGTCCGTGGACTGTCTCACCGACTGGGCTGGGGCCAAGCACGCGGCCGCACTCGGCAGCGTCGACGACGGCTCCAGTGCATGCTGTCCCGCCAACCCTACCGTATGCACCCCAAGCTTCCCTTGCTCACGTCAGTCAGGCCGATCTCATATGTCCACATCCTCGTATCACAGGGCTCTGCAAACGACACATGTCCGTCCTTCTCAGATGACAACGGAATCCCGTACGTGCCTATCCACCTTCTTGCACAATGGCCGCCGTTTGCTCACAAACTCCCTCAGCCCGGACACTGCGACCTCCGCTAGCGATGTCCCCAAGCTCACAATCCCAACTCTCAGCCACATCCTGCTCCCGCTATACTCGCTCTTTGTATTGTCGTTCTTTTGCTCTGGATACTTGCTTGCGTGAACAATGCTACGTCTATTGTGCTGATAGAGCTTGTGGGGACCTTGTGCTTCGACATTGAGTAGCACGCACACGCTACCGGCGCCCGCCTCCTTCCCTGAAACTCAAGGGGTGTTCGTAAGCGTCTCGTGGCCAAGGTTCCTTCCAATCGACGGGCAGCCGACGGTTTAGACATTGAGCCGTTTTGCATGCGCGTTCCAAAGTCGACGTCCGGGACGAACTCAACCTCCCATATAGCCTCCTTCGATCCAGGAGACTAAAACAGTTCCAAGCTGAGAGAACCGGGAATGTATGCAGATGATCCCTGTTTTCAATGATAATAGTACAAGGCCTACTGGTACAAAGTAGTACACATGCTCCGACACGATGCATCAGCGTTGTCCAGCCCCAAATCTGCACGCCTCAACGTTGGCCGTAAGCCTTGGTCTCGTAGCCCTCTGCAAAGCGTCCGGTCAGGCACAACGAAGCAACCCCAAGACGCAAGCAATAGACTCACTCCTGCCAATGATCACGTTCTGCGGCTCCTGGTCCGTCCCCTTGAGGTAGTTCTCGAGGATGCTCCTTGTCCCCGCCGCGTAGCGTGCCTGCGCGTCGAGCGTCGTGCCCGAGTAGTGCGGCACCATGCCGTTGCCGCCCCCGAGCGGGTTCTTCGCCGTGCGCCACACGTGGTCCTTCGGCGCGGGCTGCACGTCCCACACGTCCCCAGAGTAACCGGAGAGCTGCCCGCTCTTGAGCGCGGCGGCGACGGCGTCCTTGTCGCAGATGGCGCCCCGCGCGGTGTTCACGAGCCACGCGCCCTTCTTGAAGCTCTTGAGCAGCTCCGCGTTCACGAGCCCGCGCGTGCCCTCGTGCAACGGGCAGTTGACCGTCACGACGTCGCACTGCGCGACGAACTCCTTGAGGTCCGCGACACGGCGCGCGCCCACCGCCTTCGCCGCGGCGTCGGGGAGCGGTGCGTAGTCGTAGTAGATGAGCTCCTTGCAGTCGAAGGGCCGGAGGCGCTGCAGGACGCGGTAGCCGATGCGGCCGGCGCCGATGGTGCCGACGACCTTTCCCTCGAGGTCGAACGCGTTGCGCGCGATGTCGGAGACCTGCCAGTCGCCACGCTCGATCATCTCGTGCGCGGGCACGAAGTTGCGCACGAGCAGAAGGATGCTCATCACGACGTGCTCCGCGACGGAGACGACGTTCGAGCCGGACACCTCGAGCACCTCGATGCCCGCGTCGACGGCCGCGTTCAGGTCGACGTGGTCGGATCCCACGCCCGCCGTGATGCAGATCTTGAGATTCTTCGCCTGGGGATGGGCAAGTTATCAGTAACGACTTGTTGCGTTGTCTTGGGCTCGTACCTTCGAGACGAGATCACGGGTAAGATATCCGGGGTGGAAAGGTGTCGTAATGAGCACCTCGGCCTATGATACGGATGAGCAGTCATTGCAGCGCCATAGCCCCATTGGCACGTACGTCGACGATGTTCTTTTGGAAAACAGAATCCGGACCCTCCTTATCGTCACTGACCTACAAAGAACGAGGGTTCATCCTCAGTCGTCCCCGTTCGACGCTCTGACTCACAATGAACTCATGACCCTCGCTCTCGAGCCATTCACGGAGGCCGAGCTGGATTGCGTTTATAAACCCTCCTTCTCCGAAAATGCAGGGGGACAAACGCACCTGGTTTTCAATAGTACCGAGGAGACGGGGCTCCTGTTGCGCAGCCTCACCACCCTTGTAGAGAATAGCAAGAACCTAGCGCATGGAGGGTATGACGTCATCGATAGCCCCGCTGGTAGTGTTGAACAGCACGCACCTTCATGTTGACTGGTTGACGTTGTTGGTGAAAGTGATATTAGAGGACGCAACAGTGCGAGTGCTAAGGAGCTGGGAAGGCGTGGGGACCTGCTTAGCTTGCTCAAAAAGACCCCGTCTTATATAGGAGAGCCCGTTCCTCTGGTCATGGGTTGGCATACAGGTTATCTTAGAAAGCCTGGGACCGACCCTGTGAACGGATCATGGCGACTCCGTAACTACGGCTAGGTAGAAGTTCGTCCTATCCCGACCGATGCGGTCCTGGAGTAAGACGCATAAGCAAGAACATCTTAACAGTCACTGAGCTGAATACCGTGCCCACGCGACAGACTGCAGCCCCCTCCGACGCACGCCCCGCTGTTATTGATCTCTCTCACCTTGGTCAGCAGACCCCCACCCGCCACAACTTTGAGTCTCAGGTTTGAGACGACTTACGCACATTCCGCCCAGAGCCGTTCGAAGACGGAATGCTTCTGAACTCAGTACGAGAATAGCCGCACGGGGAAGCTCGTAGCCCGGACCGTGACGAGTATTTGGATTGACCCGGCTTCTTCCCATCGTCCTGCTTCGGCGCCCGTCGGGTAACCGGTGTCTCGGAGTCGTATGAACCTCTTGAAGGCCGTTCTGTTGTGAGGAGTACAGATTTTCCGGGTCATCTGAGGCTGCGAACCTCTGCGTCGGGCGGAGCCGTCAACTTCTCGACCCTCCTTGGCCACCGCCCTGGCCGTCGCATGACGGGACCAAACGGCTGCGTGAGTTCGAGTTTGCGGCGAGTGCCTGGAAGTCGTTCAAAGCTTCTGTCAGTTCTCCATACTGCGCGAACGAATTTGGATAACAGAGCTCACATGGCGAGAACACGCGACGTCGCCACTGAACACTACTGACTTCCATCACTGTAGGATCTCCTAAAAAATCTCCACGAGCGAAACGCGCAAGATCCCAACGAATCCCAACGCTTGCAGCTGCCCTCCTATGAACGCGTCCTTGCGAAAACCATTATGCCGGCATCCCAAGCGCCTACTGAAACCGGCTTCCGGAAGACCCAACATCTATGTGCCTCCATAATGGCGTGGTAGAAATAATACATTAGTAGTCTAGTAGAAGTCCCTGCGGAAGGTCTGACGTGAGCGCTGCTTCGAGTCCCGACCCCACTGGTACTCACTGGTCTGCCAAGCTCATGCCGCAACCAATCCGTCCAAACCTTCCCATCTCACCCGGTGCGCCGTTGGTTCGTCTCCGCGATCCGTCCCCCCTCACGTCTCATGCCTGACACCTGTTATCTTGCCCTAGTCCTCCCCCGCAATCACCCCGAGTCGGACTCACGACCACTGATATCGGAGGCGACCATCTCAAAATCGTCGTGGTCGAATATTGGTTGCCGGGGCGAGTGCGAGGGGTCCATGCGTTCCATCGCGATCGCGTCCGCACCCGCACCCACACCCGATGCTAGTCCTGCACTGTGGCTCGTGCTATGGGTTGCGCTAACGAGCCCCGAGGACCCCAGCGGTGGAGGCGGGGGCGACCGGGACCGGGTGGCGTTACGGTCACGCGCGTCCTTGACGATCTCCCACTCGACGCGGAGGAACACCCACATCCAGCGCCGGACGACCTCAGCGAGCTCGATCCAGAAGATGATCAGGTCGCCCTCACCGTACGCATGTAGGTGAGTCGAAAGCTTCGCGGACCACGTCAGGCGCAGGACAAGGTCCATGAGGATCGCGAACGGGTAGACAGGCAGGGGTAGGAGAAGCGTCTGGCGCAGGCCGTACGGGTGTGGCCGGTGTTCTTGCTGATGAACGAGCGCGTGTGAGATGTCATCGGACGCGTCGTCTGAGAGCTCGTCCGAGGAAGTCGTCGGGTGTTTCAGGGACGCCGAGCGGGTGTGCAGGCGAGGGAGGAGAAGTGGGCGCGGCGGGTTCGCCGTACGGGCCGGGCCGTTCGCATGTTTCGGTGCTAGCAGGTCAAGACCCCAATCATTGGTCACATCCCACCAGAAGGAGTACAGGGAATTTATAGCCGCCGCTAAGAGCCTGATTTATGTATCAGACACGAACATCTTTAAGCAAGGTGGTATGTTCACAGACCAAAGTCTGAATAGTTGGTGTTCACCGTGCCAAGGCTGCTCCGCGGCGTTCTTGCCGTTGACGGCAGCGACATCTGACACGACAATACGTTGAGCGGCCGACAGGAATATCACCGGGAAGGAAGAGGCATATTTGAGAGCATTGAAGAGAGGCCGCCGACTATTGTTGTTGGGAGAGTTGTACTCAACCAGACATTGGCGTAAACGGATGCCGTAGGGTATACTGTACAGGTAAGGAAGTAAGTATGCGACCTTGAGAGTACATACGCACAATGAGGACCAGGAAAACTACTGGCAAAGCTGGCGAGCTAGTATAGAGGCACAACCATATTCGAGCGCCAGATGTGACGATCACTTAGGAGCGCAAGACAACCAATGAGGGGGGAGAGGATTGGGCGGTAGCCGGAAGCGGGCATTACAAGGGCCATGCACAATACGCTCTATTTTATAGAGCCAATTCATGCCAACCACCTTCGCTGACCTCCACGACCGAAGGTTGAGGAAAGGTCAAAGGATGGAACTCACCTCATTATAGTAGGCAAAATCCACCGTGTCAACCCGTCTTGGACGGGTTGGGCGAGTAGACTTCCACTTGGAAGTAGCATGTAAATGCACAACCAGACATCCCCGAGGACCTTCGCGAAGGATGTGAGGATATCCGCAAATACCACGTCCGAAAAATAGACACGGTGTGGCGAAGGGAAGAAGCATCTATGGATGGCGCTTCATGGTCGGTCAGTGGCTGCGTGTCGACGGTCCACCCGAAGCCTCTAGTGGCACCACCAGAGCAAGGAGCGCGTAACACGGATAGATTAATGACAATGACTCACGCAATGAACTTGTCTCGCTCTTGTTGGTAGCAAATAGGAAACGGGCACACGAGCACCGTCAGAGCGCACAGCGCCGCGACAGCAGGCACGAACTTCCACGCATCGACCTTCGTAATATCTCCACTTGTCGCGTACCGGAAGAGCGTCCAGGACATAAAGCTCCACCCCGAGAATACGGCGAATACCCTGTAGACGGGACGGGAAGTCTTCGAAGGCCGTTGGGCTTGTTTCCATCCTGCGCTCCTGCGGTCTGTCGGAAGTGGAGAAGAGAGGCGGTATCCTTCATAGCTGTTCAGTTCCAGTGCGCTAGCCGCGTCGATGTTCCAGAGATGCAGTCCATGGAGATTTGTTGCCCAACCGAGGATTCCAAGGGCGACCAGACACAGTACGCGAAAGGGGAGCGGAAAAGCGGCAGAGAAATAGAGCTCGTTAAGGAAATAGCTCTTCATCTACGCGGCGGGGGGGACGAGGAAGACAACGACGAGCACATATGGAGTGACGGGTTGTGAGAGTTACGCAGCACGAGTGAACGAGTCTCCCTCCTGCGCAGCCCCAGCCACGCCTCATTTGGGCGGCTACCATCGACATCATACACAGTAGGTGACGCTCGTCCGGGATCATGAAAACGCACGCATTCATAATTCACGTTCTACACGTTCGTAGACGGCATAAATGAGTAAGGCTAGTCATCATATTGTGGTCGAGGCGTGCTAGTGTAAACAGCTACAGCATCCTGAAACCGTATAAGAACCAAATATGTGTCGATGATAGTATCCGTTCAAGTTCACGGATTCAAGTTGCCCGTAGTCCTGTTGGTTATGTAACCAATATTCACGCATGCAGCAACAGCGGGATTCGACACGTGGACATGAAGATTTGGGTAGCCGGTTGAACTAGGACAAGCAGTCGTTGTCGATGAAGGACTGCTGTTTGGGGAAGAAACGGGGGAACCAGGTGCGCCATCAGAGTTCGAGTTGCCACCAGTCCCGTTCCGCTGGACACCAACAGCAAACTTGCCATCATCATCAGGCGTCGAAGAGCCGCCCGAGGCGGAGGGAGAGTCGCCATTTGAGGTAGATGGAGAAACACTCGAGCCGGGGAGAGAGCCACCTGACGAAGGTCCAGTCCCCCCGGCGGCCACCGCGTTTCGAGAGTCTCCAGTGCCAGAACTGAGATCGTCTAGTCCCGTCTGCGAGACAGCATTTCCTCCTGAGATGTTACCAGGTTGTCCGTCGCCAGTAGGACCGGACCCTGGGCTGAAAACGCCGGATGTGCCTATAGGGGCCCCGCTAGTCCCTTGAGTACCGGAGGTTCCATCGGCCGAACCTCTGCTACCCGAGGAAAGGGTAGACTCGCTCGCATTGGGCTCCACAGTGCTACCGGTGTCTGCTGACGAAGAGTCGCCTGAGCCTGTGGAAAGGGCAGCAGAGGGAGAAGAAGAACCACCGATGGCAGAGGAATCGCCGTCGGAGAAGGGGGGTGATCCACCAAGAGGGGGTGATCCAGTGGAGAAGGAGGGAGAGTTAAAACCGAGACTGTCAGACGCGTTGTCCGTAGCCACGTTGTTGCCCAAGTTCTCAGTACCGCTAGCAGTGGTAGTGTCCCCCGAGCCGCCAATAAACCCAGAGTTGGCTCCAGATCCGGCGTTGACGTCGGGTGCTTGATCCCCACCTACTCTGATGGTGGGAAACCCGCCAACAGAGGGGACGTTGGAGCTGGCGCAGGTTGAGCCTGAACAACCACTCGGCGAATCAAGATTGGTACCGTCACTGGAGGCGTCGTTCGTGGAGGACGCATTACTACTGGGGCCGCCAGAACCGGATGTCGACGCACCACTTGGCGAGGTGGCGTCATCATTGGCTAAGGGAGGTTTGACGAAAGCAAAGTCTCCAGTGTCGCCAAAGTTGAGGCTACCTAAGTCCCCGGAATTGGTTCCACCGCCGTTGTCTCCGAGCAAACCGAGTTCATCCGCCGTACAGCCGTCGTCGAAACCAGACCTGACACCGCCGAAGCTGTCATCTGGACCAAAGTCACCTAGCTGGGCCTGGAATGGGTCAGATTGGTCGTTGGAGGGCCCTGCGTCCGACGGGTCTGGTGGTATGGTGGATGCAGTTTGACTGCTGGCGTCACAGGACGATGGCACAACCATGCTCAGCAACGCAATTAGGTCGGTGACGATGTTCTGAACGAGGGCATTGATCTGAGTCGGATCCCCCAAACATGTCCTCCTCTTTGGTGTGAAACATAATGTTATGGTGAGTGAGCGAATGTACGACGGAGTAGATAGGAAGTAGGAGACGCACGTCGCGGAGCGCCTCAAAATCCTGCGCCAATCGCGAGGGTACATCACTCGTTGTTGTAGTTATTGCGGGCGGGATCAGTTGTGAGACGTTCCCATCGGATTGCCGGCGCTCTAGCCGTCTGAACGACGAGGCTACGGGTGCGGCATCCAAGGAAACGGCCAGGATCGTGAGCTGAGTGAAATGGAGTAGGAACCGCATAAGATAAGTGAGAGAAAAGAGATTGAACTAAGGAATGTGGCTGGATCGTAGGCTGGTCGTAAAGGTCGTAAAGATCGTGGTCGTGGATAGAGAACGGGAACATGGCGAGGGCGGCGGGCAGATGTTGAACATCCTCTGCCAGCCGCCGCCACCTTATGTAACTTGAAGAGTGACCTCGCAGTTGTCACCCGAACAGACTGGACGCAGCCCAGCTTCGTTGTGCGCGACATGCAGCGGACGATCGGCTGCGTGTTGGGTCAGAAATAGCACCTGTAGAACTACATGTCATGATGAGATTATTCACACTGGACACCAGTGGAAGAAACTCGATACTTTCCTTGTTTGTTGGACTTCACACCACGATAGAACTTACGATCGCCATGATACAACATGGGAATGATATTGTTGAGATCGGGTCCTGTCTACATCCTCTTCCAGGAAAGCCTCTCCGAAACATTTTGGCCCGGTCAGTACATGCATCCAGTCAACCACCATGGGACACACCAAACTCTCCAAGTCCCCACGAAGACTGCGGTCGACCACACGGCGCTGTAAACAACTCGTGAAATAGACCTCTGGTTACTAGTTGATGATGTTGGGAACAGAAGCAAAGAACGTACGTCCTTCCCAAACGAAACACAACTCTTCCGAGCCTTCGTGCATCAATATCAGCCTTTCGTGTCATTAACGATGTGAGCGCGTCGATATGATGGTAGACCGATTACTCACTGATATGCGAACCACGTCGTCGGTCCCACGAGCAACGGATATCCATGCTCTCGTGCGCACCGGCAAATAAAATATATGAACCTGAACTGAAGCGGGCTGTAAACCAACTGCCGAGACAACGCTTACTGACCTGAGACCCGAGACCCGCGGCGCTGCCGGCGATCTGAATTCGGTGGAAGAGATGCCGGGGATGCGCCTCTGAGACCGTTGCTAGCTCTGCGGAGTTCCTGAGGGCCGCCGCGGGCTCGATGTGGAAGTGGAAACTTGGAAGCCGAAATATCTTCGCGAACCACGGGTGTCGCTGGGTGTCGTCGCAGCTCAGATGGCATGGCATTGGAGACGGAGTGGTCTGCGGACACAAAGAGGGCAAGGAGGGTGACGAACCTAGCCGGCGGTACCTTCGCGAAGACCCAGCATTTGCCCAGCATCGCGGCGGGCGCATCATGCGCAGCGAGGCCAGCCTGGTCGCAGCTGTTAGTGAGATCTCACGGCGCACAATTCGACTGATCGTTACTACTTGCCGTTGAATAATGAATTCGCGAGGGCTCGTCGGGTGTCACCGCTCCCTAATGGCGTTGGCAGCTCAGCTACCCCATATCGCGTGGGCAATGGGCGCCCCTGTCTTGAGCACGTCTATATAACGCTGATCCCAACAAGGATAGACTCTCGCTTCATTGTCCGGTTATTCAAATGAGACCTTGGGGAACACCGACGCAGCGTGAGAATGTTAGAGACATAATTACACATGTATAGGGCTGAATAGCACATGCCTCTTGCCGTGGTAGCCATACTCAGCACCCTAAGTAAGTATGTTGATGCTGAATCTACTGTAGGGTAGATAGAAGCCTAGAACCGACCACGCTTCCTTCAAGATATCGGCGAGGTGCCGGCAATCCGATTTCTGAGCTTTCGCGTTCAGGGTGCGCGCGGTCTCCATAGATGCCAAGTACTTACTAGAGCCGTGAGGTTCTTCGGACTAAAACGATTAGCAAAGCGAGCGCGTCGGAATACACGGATGCTTACTCGCAGCAACGTGCGACAAGGACGATACGTGGGGACCTCGGTCCACCACCACTCTTCCTGTTCGGTCCGGCTTGGGGCCGGCCAAACACGAGTATTCAATTGTGTCGACAATTCCGTGACAGCGATGAGGTAACCGGAATGAATTTGTCTGCGGCGAACCCAGTGGGTCGTTGTGGCCTGCCCGGCCCTGCCTCTCAAGACCGTCGTCCTGCCATTTTTAGGACTTAGAATATTAGCAACGAGGCCTGGGGTCACGATGTCCCAGCGCCGAGAAAGCACGGGGTTCCAGAAGAATGCGGTAGGGACTGACACTATCCCCGTCCTAAGTTCGCCGCAGACGGAGCAGTAAGATGTGGTGCTAATGTGAGAGGCTGACGAGAACTCACATGGGGCGGAGCGAAACTGCAATGCTGTCGGCCCGAACATGGAACCGTGCCCGCCGGGAGCGTGAATTCAGAATCGCAAGGGAAAACCGTTCTCTGTATCGGGGCGGCGCACGGCAGGTCAGGGCGTCGATCGGACGTGTGTGAAAGAAAGTTGTGGATGCACTTACAACCGGTGGCCGAAATCCTAATCCTTCGTCGGCTCGTCCATCCAGGCCCACATTCGCAAAAGAAGACGTCCAATTGGGACGTTTTCCTAGGACCAGGGCGCTGTATATGAGTGATAATGGAGTCGGTAGCGCCTCAGGTAAGCGGTAGGCGAATTGGCTGTTGTATGCGGAACGGTGCCGGCAGACCGTTTTCCCCTGGGACTAATGGACATTCCTAGTTACGCGCCTGGTTCCCGAATTCGATGCTGGGTTCGTCAGCGTACCGAACTGAGGCGCAGTCGGGCATGACGTACGTACACAGGCCGACAATGTTGCGCGAAGGTGGAACAGCCTGAGGCAAACTTGGAGACGCGACGTCGCGACGGGCGAGTGGCTCCTTGGAAGCCCGTCCACGTTCCGGCCACACGCTTGGGCGCGACCGTGGTCGTTCGGTACAGGCAGACCGTGAACTGTGCAGCTTGAAACTCGACGGCGCAGCCGGCGCTGGGATGTGCTTGAAATTATGTGGACTACGAGTCATGACGGCGACCGGAAGCTGTCAGCCGGATGGATGTCTCGCGCCGTGCAGAAGACCCAGGTACGTGTTGTTACGAAATGGCTCTATTCCACCTAGGCCAAATGGTGCCGGATAGCTGGAAATTGGGATGCTTCGCAAAATCGCAGCTGCGCGGGACGGTGCTAGGAAGTCAGGGCAGATGAGATGGCTGCGCAACGAGGATGAGGCGATACCAGTAGGTCACGGACGATTGTATCAGACGGCCGCTCAGAACGATTAATGAAGGGCCTTGGGACGAGCGGTACGATGCCCGGAGGTTAATCCGGAGGTTTCTGGAAGAGCTGAAAGAGTCACGTTCAGCCGCTACCAGACACCCACATATCCGTACTTATTCTGGCGCTGACATCAGTGGCATATGACGCTGACTGGGCAGTGGCTATGTCAACGGCGCTGCGGAGTAACATAGACATACCCGCATATACCCTGACATCCACTGCCTCGACCAATCGCTGGCAGGGTGCGACGAAGTCAACGAGATACCCCTACCAATGGAGCAAACACACCGTCATTTGTGGTCTTGGAGTGGCCGCGGCAGACCAAGCCATCCTTGGATGGTGGAGATAGCATAAGGAGATGTGAGCGGGGCGCCGTTATGGCGAGTATTGCTATGTAGGGTCCTGAAGCGGGTCTAGAAGCAATTTGAATACGTTGCCCGAGATGTGTCAGCAGTCAAATGGAAAATCCCATGACGTGAGGATATGGATATTAGACTTTCAGAAACTGGCTAGGATAATATAAGTCCTGAAGCGCGAGGTTTGTGGGCGGCAGCCGGGGCCCGGGAGTGAGTCAGTGGCGGCCCAAAGGCGCACCAGATGATGGCTCCAATGATGGCCTGGATGAATGGGAGGAGGACCAGGGAGGACCACTGGCAGTGGAGGACCATCTGAAGACGGCGACGCCACGATTCGCAAACGATCAAGGTCATGGCCTTGGTCGTGACACGAGGCCGTCCAAGGCGGTCAAGGATGATGCGAGTTGGGTCTGTCAAATTCGGGATCCGGGCTGCTCATGTTGGTCGGTCTGTGCGCGTAGCGATCAGTAGTATTTCACGTTCATCTGACATCGAATTGAAGATGAAATGATGTGTTGTGCTGGATTCCGACGGCCAAGCGGCATCCAATGAACCACGGCGCTGTGCCGAAGACTTGCACGACGTACCAAGTGCGTGAGAAAGGTAAATTCTGGAACGAAGATGCTGCCTTTCCACATGGCAAAAGGTTGAGTTCTTTGCAGCGTGTCGAAGAGGTATCGTGCGAGGGAAGGAGGCGTCAAACCGGCATCCGACCGGAGATAGGAGATATTAAAGTCATGGTCGGGCAAGAGGGGGCGATCGCACGAGCATCACCGAGCGCCGCGGGTGCAGAGAATTAGAAGAAGAGCATAGGAAAGCTTGAAACTGATGGCATCGGCGAGGAGGATTTGGGAGGAATTCTGCCCCCCGACGGGCGATGATAAGGCTGCAGGCTCACAAGCTCGGGGTGCACTGTGCCTGTCCAGTGTCCAGCCGCCGGTGCACTACATAGGGTGCGCTCTGGGACAACGTCCGTGAAAGTCGCGCGGTAATTCGCCGGTTGGGGGCGGAAGTTGCGTCCAATCCGTGTCCAATTTGACCAGCGTGATCAAATCCGCCGGCGATATTTGAGATCGAGGCCAAGTTCGCGACCACCGGTGGCGCGCTGGCCGCCATCTGCCACGGACAGCTCAGACGCTTGGCCACAACCCGTCCATCGCATTTGTGCACTGCATGGCTGGTGGGATGGGCTGTTTGGGCGACCTCTGGCGGTGCCTCGCAGGGGGGACGGGAGCTGCGGGCGCTGGAGCGTGAGACCGGGAGTGCAGATCGCGACGTCAAATTCAAGGTTGGCGAGATTGGCGCAATGGCGGGGAGGGGGAGTAATCTTGGTGACGAAGAGGCGCGAGGGCTGGGACCGAGACGGTGATCATGAGTCGGGTCGGAAAGGGAGTCGGAGGCACAGCAATCAAAGGAGAGGAGACGATGCGTGTCTCGTCCGAGGACGCTCGAAAACGGCGCCCGTGGCCGGGCGAGTGATGCAGGCTGATGGCAAATGGCAAGCCTTGAACTGCGCTCGCGACAGCCCACGAGCACGGAATCAAACATTTCCATTGACCACTCGGCGCCACAAGTCAAATACAGTTCCCCCGGCCCCTTCAAAGCCCCAAGCCTCCCTCCCCAAGCCCCTCCACTCCCCCGCATACCCCGTCCCGCTGCCCCTACCATTCCCGTCCGCCCCCACACGACCATGACTCGTGGCCGCAGAAAGGACATGACCATCCCCCCCTCCCGCGCTCTCCTCCAGCAGCGCGACTACCGCGCGCGCAAGGCACAATACCTCGCAGACCTCGAGCTCCGCGTAAAGAAAGCCGAGGAGGAGAACCTCGTCCTCCGCAAAGAGGTTGAGTCCCTCCAGGCCAAACTCAAGGCCGCGGTACCCCCACAGGCCCAGTCGCCATACGGCCCCGAAGTGGTACGTCCGTCCACCAGCCACATCGCCGGCTTCTCATCGTGCCGCATCCGGGTTCGCTAACGCTCCACTGAACCCCTACAGGCTGCCGCGTCCTCCGACCTTATGCACCACCTCACCATCGCCGCCGCCTCCATCACACGCTTCCAGCAGCTCGCGTTCTACCCGGGCCCCGCGGGCGCAGGGCCGGGCTCGGGGCCCGCGCCCCATGTGAACCGCACGCCAATTACCCTCGCGACGCCGACATACACTCCTTCGCCCGGCGCGCCGCCGCACACGCACAACCTCAGCGTCTCCCCGCGCATCGAGCTTCCTCCACTCGCTCTTTCGCCGCCCTCCCGCCACCGTTCCGCGGAGCGCGAACACGAACGCGAACGAGACCGGGAGCGGCAACGGGAGCGACCCTATCCGAGCCGCGAGCAGGCGCAGCCGCTCCCATCGGTGTACCCGCACCGCTCACTTCCCAGCACCGTCATGGGCCCCGCGCCAACACAGACCCAACACACGCACCAGCATCAACACCAGCGATCGTTATCAGCACCGCGCTTCCCGGGACCCAACGACCCCGACTGCTGCGGTGGTTACGTGGACTGCCGAGGGCTGGTAGATGACGAAGACGAGGACGAGTCGATGGACGAGGACGAAGACAGCGATGGCCGGTCGCAATCGCGGGTGACGCAGCGGATGTCTGACGTGAGATCCACGACGTCTTCGTCCTCGGGGCCGGAAGACAGCGGGTCGTCGCACTCGGCCGGTGCACGATGACTCAGTTGGTGTCCTGACGCTCGCGCCCACGAACCCTTGATGCCAATGTTATGATGGTACGTGCCCGCACCCAGGATGGACACGAGGCGGCGTCCAGTAGCTGACGCATGTTTCTGCTTTGCATGGCGTCTGCCACTTGTAGGGTGTGTTGTATGCATATGGCCTTTCTCGCCGGACTAGGTTACCCACACTTCGCTATCATGAATGTGCTACATATTACTTTATTTCGTTTCCGTCTACCACGATGTATCACCTAATCATCCACTGTACAACATACTCACTTACGATTAGGCTATTGCCGGCACGATGCCATCCCTCACCATGCTATCTTCTTGCTCTCGAGCTCCCTTCGCTGTCAATGTCATCTCTCAAGCGTGTCTGGCAGGAGCACCGCGAATGATACGACAATCCAATGATTGTTGGTCAGGTCTTCCAAAGATCTTCTCGTAATGCCGCGTCAGAACTTCCAGCAAGGAGCAATCAACGGTGGTGCATCGAGCACCGGCTCCCGACCGCCCCTTCTCACCGTCGGTGCCAGTTCGCCTGGTGAGCGAAGGTTTGAATTCTCCTGGTCTATATACTTACACGCCTGTTCCTAGTATAGCGGCGGGGCGGCCGACTTTAGCTCGCCGCTTCTTCCGAGTTCCGAGCCCGCTCCACGTAGTCCCACCGATCCAGCCCGCCAAAATCAATGGTCAGCGCGCCCGTCGCCAAATTCGCTTGCAGCTCGCAAATGTGGCTGACGCGTGCCCGCCAACTGTCCCCACTGCATCGCGCGGCGTGTGTGTGAACACATTGCAATGCATTCCCATGAAAATCGACAGCAGGGATGTATATGGATATGGATATGAAAATCAGACAAGAAATTTCGATGCGGGAGATGAGAAAGAAGTGCGACCACTGACGTTGCCGTGCCGTACATCGGGGTGCCCCGCTGACTGACGAGCCGGACAGACTGGTCCTGGTTGGACTTCTCGTCGTACACCCACACCATCTTGCCTGCGTACACCTCCTGCCACCCGTCGTGGTCGACGAGACGGTTCGGGGGCCGGATGCGCTTCGTCCCACGTGGAGGCGCGGGGGCCCGCCGAACGTCGACATCGTTGAGCAGCCGGAGCGCGGTTAGGTTGGAGATCCCCGTCAACTTCGTGCGTTCGTCCGGCGACACGGGGTTGACGACAAAGAATACGGGGGCCGCCAAGTCTCCGTCGCCGTCTTCTGCGCCCTCGTCTTCGTCAGCTTCGTTCATCGCCGAGTCTCCCTCAGCATCGGTTGAGGATGCTGATGCTGTCGCTGGTGCGGCCGACGCGGAAGCGGATTGGCCCTCGCTCGCTTCTGCTGTGCCCATACTGACGTTGTCGCCTTCGCCCGGGGAGAGATCCGCCGGGGTCTCAGACGCGAGCTCGGCTTCGGCGTCCTGGAGGCGAGCATAGAAGACCTGCCAAGCATCCTCGTTCGTGTAATCCGTGCGCAGGAGGATCCCGAGGCCAGGGGCGTTGTCCGAGACGTCGTCAAATGGATCGTCATCCGTGCTGAACTCGGCGTCTTCTATGTCCTCCAGAGAGGGAGGATTTTGACTGATCTGGGTAGGGCATGTGAGATTGAGATGGCCCCCGCCCTGATCTCAGCTGAGCATGGATGGGAACGAGGCCGCTCACCGACGCAAGGTATGACGTCTTCTCCTCGGAGGAGAGGCTCCAGAAGGCGTTTGCCACTCTGAGCCTCCATTTTCGTCTGCCTTCGCCGGGGAAGCGTGCTTTGACGGTGTTGTAGTGCTCCTGGATGGGCGTAGACTCTATCAGTTGGCTAGATGGTTGTGGCGGCGGTTTGGAGACAAGGTTGGGTGGCTGCTGACCGCTAGAAAACGTGCAAGGCTAGGTTCTCCAGCCCCTGTCTGTGGCGTGTCCATGTGTGTCCTTTTAGCTGCTCTGTGCGACAAGGCAGAGCAGGTACGATTCCAAGGCAAGACGAAAGCGAGGATAAACCGGCGGCTAATTCATTTTGCCAGTGCCGGCGCCAAGAGGCATGGTCATGCGTCCACTCCTCGCCCAAATTGGGCATTTAAGAACGATGTTGGACGCTCTCCGCGTCCCGGTCTCCAGCACCTCCTCCGCCCATTCATATTGCCGGAAGTCCGCTCGGGTGGCGGAGGTCTTGTGCTACACCCACCGTAAACCTCATCTTTTCAATTTGGTCGCTATCAGAGCCAAGACGCTGACACTCGTCCGTCAGATCGCATCCTTGCGGCTGGTAGAAAACATATTGAGCCGAACACTGGCTGACGTCCGATGCCCACGACAGCGTGGGTTTTTCGCCCGTGGCCAGCGAAGAGCTGCTGTACGATCACCGCAAGCCCCAGGTAGGTCCCAAGAATGCGGGGAATTTGGCGTGCGCTGATCTGCTACCATAACCGGGCCGCCAGTCTCAAGCGTTTTCGATCACGAGGGAGAGCGAGTACCTACGAGTACCTACTTCTCCATCATTGCGCAGATGGGGCCCCGCACCCGAGGCGAGTCTGGGGTAGCCGCTGCTCGTGTATATAGTTCGGCGTCCGTGACCGTGGCTTATCGTGCGTGCGTCGTGCCTTGCCCGTTGTCTCCCATCCTCGTCTCCCTGCGATGGCACCATCCACCGGGCTGACCGGTAAGTAGACAATCTGCCAGCAGTTTGACAGTGTTCGCTGAAGTCCCTGTTCCTCCTCAGGCAATGACCTCTCGCGCAAGCAGTGGGCGTACGCTCTCGCGTTGGTGACGTCCTTGTTCTTCACTTGGGGCTTTGCATACGGTGTACGGCCTCCTCGCTCTCACTCCGTGGAGTGTGCGCCTCAGGCTGACGCTGATGGGGTATCTTAGCTCCTCGACGTCCTCAATTCCCACTTCCAGCAGGTGTTCGGGATCGACCGGACACAAAGCACCCTCCTCCAACTGGCATATTTCGTGCGTGTTCACCTCATTTCCTTGCCGTGTCAATGCTCATTTGACTGACTGCGCCGGCCTTTGCATCTGTCCGTGTGAATGCAGGGCGCGTACCTCGTCTTCGCGCCCTTCGCCAGTATTTTCGTGAGTGTCGCGATTTTGTCTGTTGTGATGCCAGAGAACTGACAGCTGTGTGAAAGATGGAAAGGTACGGGTACAAGGTGAGCAGCGTTCCATCCAAGAGATATGTTACCCCCGGCGATTCTCAACGTAGCCGACGTCATCGTCACTAGAAAGGGATCCATTTGGGCCTCAGTTTGTACTCGATTGGTACGGCACATCGCTCACTCCGCACACGGCGTCAGCATTAACGTTAAAGTTCCATCACACATATTACTACCATGAACAATGTGACTCCGGCCCCGGCCCTCCGTAGGCGCGATCTTCTTCTGGCCGTCAGCAAAGTTTGCGAAGTACGGAGGATTTGTCGGCTGCACGTTCGTGATTGGTGAGTGTCAATGCAAGGCGGCCGAATGTTCTTGCGCGCGTCCTGGGGCTAACGACCCGGTCAAACAACCGAACAGGCTGCGGCCTCTGCACGCTTGAGGTCGCCGCCAACTCGTACATCTCTATTCTGGGAAGCCCGAAATACGCCGCAGCACGGCTCAACTTCAGCCAGGGTTTCCAAGGCGTCGCGTCGTTTGCGGGCCCCATGATCGCTTCGCGTTGGTTCTTCCAGGGGAAGAACGCTAACAGCCTGGACACCGTCCAGTGGTGAGCTTATTCGCGTTGCATCGGCTGTTTAGACGGCCCTAGCCTGCTATGGTGCTCAGTTTCTGATGCCAGGGTGTACCTTGCGGTCGCGGGACTCGGCCTCGTCCTGAACATTTTGTTCTAGTAAGTTCCCGACCACTCCTTCGAATAAAGCCGTTCTAACGCCGTATTGACTCGTCCGACAGCTTCTGCACACTGCCTGAGATCACGGGGGATGCACTGGCCCAGGAGATGCACGAATCCGGTCTCACGACCGACGAAGAACCGTTCTCTAAGCAGTACCACTGTATTTTCGGATGGGTAGCACAGACGGCCTACGTCGGCGCGCAGGTCGCCGTGGCGGCACTCGCCGTCAACTTCCTCTCGGAACAGGGCGTCGGCATCGACAAGCCATTTGCGAGCCAGCTCTTCTCGTACTGTCAGATAACGTTCACCGTTGGCCGGTATGTCTATTCCCGTTCTAACAACCACAACCACAACCACAACCATCCATCCCGTATTGAAGTTTCAAGTACACCCGAAACTGAATAGCCATTTGCAGATTCGTCGGAGTGGTCCTCCTCAATTTTATGGACCCAGCACTGTTGTTGTCAATCTACTCTGTCGCTTGCATGGCGTTTTCCCTGGGAGTTACATTTGGTTCCGGCAAGTCCGGTGTGGGCTGCTTGTTCGTCCTGTTCTTCTTCGAGTCGATCTGCTATCCGGTACGTCCGTCACCTGTAATGCTTCGTGTCAAACCCGGCCCTGATATATCGGCGCGCACGGCGTATTAGGTTATCTTCACCCTCGGCACAAAGAACCTGGGTAGACACACGAAGCGCGGCTCCGGTCTGATTGTCATGGTACGCTCGCTTTCATATCGGTGGCTTCCACACACAAGGTTCCCTGGTTGACAATATCCGTGTGTCTGTCCATCAGGGTGTCGGAGGAGGTGCCTGGTGGCCCCCGATGGCCGCGGCCATCGGCGATCACATATCCACTGCCCGGGGGTACGGCATCCCCTTCGCGGGCTACACGATTATGGCCATGTATGCGTTGTACGTGTTGCAGCCTTCTCTTCTGTTCCCGTTTTGGGGATGTTTTCGAGCTTCAGGGACTGACCGCGAGTTCTTCCGTTTGACAGTGGCATGGTCATCGACCAAGCACGGAATGGTGGCTTCCGGCTCCGCACAATCGATGAGATTGCGGATAGTCGGGAGCACGACCGGCCCACTGGGGACAAGAAGGAGACGGACTCCGACCTCGACAAGAAGGTCAGCCAGGAGTTTGTCGAGGCCGTTTAGTCATTCGAAACTGCGTACAGCTCCTGATATCATGTCAATGCTGTCCTCTACTCAAATCACTCTTGTATGTGTTACATACGGTTGTAAACTTGTATCATATTATTTCCTGGTTGGGTACGACAGTTCACCTTTACGATTCGGTATGGAATGTATTACGACGAAAATACGACTCTTATGTACTGGCTTTCCTGTAGATATTTCTCACACACTCCGAGTCAGATGTGGGTTACGTATACAGAGCGCACACATTCAGCGCATGTTTTGAGTTGGGACCTTCGCGCCTTCCTAAGCGTGTTATCCCTGCGATTGAGCACCGCCCACGCACTCACTAATAGGTGGACGACCGTAGCACCGGGCTTCTGCTCGTCATTTTGATCTCTGCGCTCACAATGCAATTCAAACGGAACCCAAATACAACAGCACCTCCGATCTCGTCGGCACAAAACACCTAGCCCTTCCCTCGCCGCCCGCTGATTACGGCCTGACACCCCATACCCGCTCGAGAAGCAGCGCGACAAGCGCCGCGGGGCCAGGTGTTTTCGTAATGCAAGGAACCCCGCCCGCAACCGCAATTCCGTGCACCTGTCCGCCGCCCAGCGGCATGCTCGCGGCGGCGTGCTGTCCTTGCTTCGTGCCCATGAATGCTGGGGCTCCCTCGATCTCGACCTGCGCGGGGACGGCCGTCGACTCGTATGCGCCAGCGTGTGGGTAATGGTGCCGCTCGAGCTCTGCCTGCACCGCTGCCCGGTTCGCGCCTGGGGCGTAGGCGCCGACGTCGTCTCGCCGGTCGACGACGAGCATACCGCGCGTTAACTCTCCTGTGCTGTGGTCGGGTTGGAGAAGATCCAGGACAATGTTATGTGGCGTGCGGGGGCCGGCGGCGATTGGAGCGGAGGCGGAAATGCGAAGGTTCAGTTCGTGGCGGCGACGGTTAGAGGCGAATCGTGAAGGGTGGGTCCGAATTACAATTGCGATTCGGGGTTCATGCAACACGTCGACGGCGGCGGGGATCCAGCCACGGAAGATAGAGCGCAGCCCGAGAAGAAGGAGGGTGGAGTCAGCTCCGTTTGAACAACACCGTCACGACCTATGGCCCACGTGTATCAGCAGCTCTGCGCCTTCCAACACTCACCGTTCGACCTCGAACTTTCTGCGGACAGCAGCCCATCCCTCGCCCAGGACAGGCAGTGCGGTCGGATCTTGGTCCTGCGCCTTGATAGGGGGGTTCTTAATAGCGCACCACACGGCGGCGATGTCGTGCAGCTCCATTGCGTCTTTTCCAAACTCGACCATCACTTCTCGGGTCCTTTCTAGGAACGAGCTGGTAAAGTGCACGAGTGGCGGCTTCCCTTCAGGCCGTGACGGAGCTGCCGTGGACTCGAATGCGCCGTCAACCACGTCCTTGTAGTAAGGGAAGCTCAGCTCGTGAGGGGTCGTTATGTCGAGCGGGAGCAAGAGGAAGCGGTCCAGTGGCACGCCGCACTCGGGCTCCGTCGGCGTGAGGAGTTCTTTGACGGCGAACGGGTCCGCAAAGAAATTGACTGTGACCGGAGTTAGGTCTATTAGGAGATGTCGCTGGGACAAAGGTGGATATACTTACATTCGGCGACAGGACTAGTGTTCCCCGGGACGTCCAGCGCACCGCCCATGCATATAACGCGTCCAATGCGGTCCCGGACGGCTTCCCGGTCGAGCAGCATCATCTTAGCTAGGTTCGTGAGGGGACCAAGGGCGATGTATGATATTGTTCGCTCGGGTTCTGATTTGATGAGGTCGAGCGCGACCTCGACACCGGACTTGCTGCTCAGTTCCAACTGCGGGTGCAGTACCGGACGCTCATCCTCGACGTTGAGATCGGGATGCCGTTGAGTGATATCACCCAAACCATCTCTAACAATATCAGGTCGGATGAGCGACGGTGGGCAAGTGAATTTGAGAAACGAACCTTCCGTGGAAGTATTGGGCGCTGTGGAGCTCCCCTTCTAACGGGCGATCTTCCCCCACAGCCAAAATCGGACTCCTCTTCTGGGAAAAGTTAACAAAGCGCGACGTATCCTGCGGGAATTGTTCCAATTGTCTCGAAATAGCTTGGTATATCTTGAAAATATTGACGCTGGCAAAGGTCTTAGGGTTGGGTTCAGCTATATGGCAGTCCTACTCACTAGGACGACCTTGCATCGGTATTACCTGAAGAACAGCCATGGCAATGTGATTCAACTGGCATGCGTCGAATTACGCACCAAAAGATATGATGATAGCCAGGACATCTAGCTCGGGGCTGGCCAGTGCGAGCAACCTACAGCACAGACGCCGTCACGTTGAGAATGTGACAAGGGTAGAATACGAACAAGGCCAAAGTATCGTCGACGCCAGGGTCCGTGTCAACTGTAGTCGCTCAATGTCATCTCGAAGTTCATTTAAGTCCGTTTCATATGATACATACTGATAACAGGAATCTTCGCTGACGACATGCTTGAGTGTTGCAGATGGCGTGATGATCTCTCCAAGGCGGGTTTGTCCTGAGGCCTGAGGCTTCAGCCGCAATTCCAGTCGATCGTCGTTTATAGGAAGCCGGCTGCCTACTGATCACGAATCATTATCATGATAGCAACTGTATGGGCACACGTGATAGGTACGGAGAGCAACATCCTCAAGAAGGAAAGGATCTTCGTGGGGACGGGAGGAGGAAAGGCATTCGTACGTATCAAAGGTAGCAAGTACGGTGCCAAAGATCTTGGATAGTCTTGGATGCTTCTAGGTCACGACGAGGAGACTGATGCTCATCGTACCGGGCTTGATTATCTTCATCGTCAGTCTTGAGGTATGTGATTACGTAACTTACTAGGAAGATAGCACAATACGTCAGCACTTTCAAGCACGGATGAAACACAAGAGCAAGTCAGAGATCTTGGTGGAAAAATAGTCTCATGGAGCTAGGCCCTCTGAAGTAGCAAATATATAGAAAGAACATCCTATCAAGGTGAGTTGGACATGGACACTGACCTCACTTGAGCCTCGTCCTGCACTGCCTCCAGAAAACGCCGAACTGCACGATCTCGCTGGATGGATGACTTGCAAACCTGCAGTCACAAGAGCATCCTCAGACTGTATGATGCGAATAAATACGAAGAGCAATAAGATAATGGTCCAAGGTAAGTAGGATGACGCCGTCCGGCCAGCGGCTTTAAACTCGGGCGTTGCCGGTACTATACAGTACCAGTCACGGTGGCTGTCACGCTCGTTCTGGGACGCGCACTGAGGGAACGCAAGAGGCCAAAATAGCGACGAGCTCGATACCGACGCCGACGACTGCACACTAGTCCACCACCACCATGGAATCCCTCCGTTACCTCGGCTCGATGGCCGGCCACAAGGGCTGGGTCACTGCTATCGCCACCTCCTCCGAAAACCCCGACATGATCCTCACTGCGTCCCGTGGTATGTCTCCCATTTACTTCGCGTCATCGCATCGGAACAGACGACTAGTGCGCGATACATCCATACGAAGTGACCTGACTCTTCACCTAGACAAGACCATCATCGTCTGGCAGCTCACTCGCGGCGACGAGGTTCAGTACGGGTACCCGAAGCGGATCCTCCACGGGCACAACCACTTTGTATCGGACGTCGTCATCTCCTCTGACGGCCAGTTTGCCCTCTCTTCCTCGTGGGACCACACGCTGCGCCTGTGGGACCTCAACACTGGCAACACCACCCGCCGCTTTGTCGGCCACACCTCCGACGTTCTCTCCGTCAGCTTCTCCGCCGACAACCGTCAAATTGTCTCTGGCTCGCGCGACAGGACAATCAAGTTGTGGAACACCCTTGGCGAGTGCAAATATGATATCAAGGACGACGGCCACACCGAGTGGTGAGTGCCCGTGTAGCTGCTTGATGCGCGGAAGGATCGGACCGTGAACCCGCTTCCATTAGGGTGTCATGCGTGCGCTTCAGCCCCAACGTTATGAACCCGGTCATTGTCTCTTGCGGTTGGGACAAGGTTGTCAAGGTACATGTTTCTGCATTTTTATACCCGCCTCCTTCCTTTTCTCCGGTATGATGTTAGAAACAATATTTGCTACTTCAGAGGGCTCACGCCCTATGAGACCATTTTAATCACCAAGATCTCTGACCGCTCTCTGTTCTAATTTCATACATGGTATCCATGTTTTCTTGTATGCTAACTTCTTATGTCAGGTCTGGGAGCTCTCGAAGTTCAAGCTCAAGACCAACCACTACGGTCACACTGGCTACATCAACACCGTCTCTGTCTCCCCCGATGGCTCCCTTGCGGCGTCTGGTGGTAAGGATGGTATCACGATGCTTTGGGATCTCAACGAGGGCAAGCACCTCTACTCGCTCGAGGCCGGCGACGTCGTCAATGCCCTTGTCTTCTCACCCAACCGCTACTGGCTCTGCGCGGCCACCGCATCTTGCATCAAGATCTTCGACCTTGAGAGCAAGTATGTACTCAATACCCATCAACTTTTCCACAGTATCCTTATGCCTTGTCTTTCCTCAGATCCATCGTCGACGAGCTCAAGCCCGATTTTGCCCAGAGCCCCAACGCCCGCGAGCCCGAGTGTGTGTCAATCGCCTGGTCCGCCGACGGCCAGACGCTCTTCGGTGGCTTCACCGACGATCTCGTCCGGGTGTGGACCGTCGTCTCATAATGCACTCCTCACGCCGCACCGTCATGATGATTTACACGTCGTACCTTATTTCGTTCACGAGAAAAGTGCATGGAGGCACTGCTGGGTAGTGGGCCGCATCGGCAGCTGGCGGGACGATAAGCGGTTGTATGTACGTTCAGCGGATTGTGTGTGTTTTTCGCGCTTTACTGCATGTAGCCTCAAAATCCAAGCTTTGCTTTGCACATCCACACTCGAATTTGCACGCTTATGTAGCTGTGTCCTTGTTTGATCGTGGTGGTGGTGGTGGTGGTGGTGGTGGTGGATGAGGGGCCCAGTAGTCATGCCCAGTTGAGGAGCATCATCCGGTTTCCTATAAGTACTATTCGCAGATCTTTGCCACATCCGCTGTACCCAATGAACAAACGCGGTACCGGTTTCACACTTGTCCGACATTCAGTATTGTTCTATCATTGCAATGAACGTTCTAGAACCGATGCCACTTGATCTGTACCTGAGCAAGAGGCACTTGCACCTACGCGCGTTCTATGTAACATATTTGTCCAACATAATGGGATACAGAGTTTAAACAAAGTACTAGTGCTGGTTGTCCGCCTGTCCCTCGGGACGGCTAACCGATGAAGGTCAGAAGGCTCGCAGTACTAGTGACACTCCCACACTGGAATGACCATAATGTAGGGACAGGAGTGTCCTGCCTAGCGTGGTCGTGTGCACGTCAGGTCACAGCTCCGCAGGCTCTAGTGAAGGAGGCAATTTCACATACAAACCGACCATGTTTGGTATGCGGCATGGCTAGACCTCTTAGCCCTTCAAGACCGCTGCCAGTAGACTATCTAGGTCGCCCTTCAAGGAAGGAAACATGCTCACAGCCATATTCAGGTTACGGAGGGTGCCAACCGCCGGGGTACGACTTCCAGAGCCCACGTAGTCATCACATCTCGAGGCTCCGGAGGTTGTTTCCCGCAGAGTCCTGTCAAACGTAAACATAAGCACTGCTATTAGCTCAGTCCGATGCTCTCGAAACGATGCGCCGGACTCGGAAACTACTCACCTGAGGAGCCATCCACCCCCAGAAGCCCCATCCAATGCAGGGCGAAGAAGCCTTGCTCTTTGAGGTGCCTCAGCACGGGCCACCTCTTCTTCTCTTCCCGAGGCAGGTGGAGGACAACAGTAAATAACTCTAATCGCGCGTGGTCGTGGAGGACGCGCTTCAGCTGCATGCACCGAGCGTCGTCGTGGAGAAATCGGAGGGCACGCGAGACGACAGTGCCAAGCTGGGACGGCTTGGGCGATCGCCGGCGGGGGGCATGCGTGACAGCGCCGAAGCGAAGATGGATGGCGAAGGTAGTCAGTGTTGGCGTGCATTTGAACTCGTGCAGCGTGCGGCATGCTTCGTAGAGTAGCGAGAGCCAGTCGAATGGATTGAGGTGGACGTTCGTGTCATGCCGCGTGTGCAAAGTCAGGGTTCGGAGCTGGGTCAGGGCTGGCCTGGAGGGCGAAGGCGGGAGTGCTGTGAGGTAAAGAATAGATGTTTAGCGACGTTGGGCCTGGAGAACTTAAAACGGCACACCCCTTACCTGAGGCAAAATCCGTGTCCTTCGGCTGACGGAGGGTTAGGTGTTGGAGAGTGGGATGGGTTACTTCCAAGATGACATGCATCACAGGGACAATGTCCACTCCGACGCTGAGCTGCCGACAGTGTGATGAATGAATATCCTTCGAAAATCGCAGTCAAAGAGGCCAGCAACGACTCACGTCCATAGTGGTTAAACCCGGCAAATGATTGCGAGCAAACAGTGCGTCTCCTGCATGTAGATTGCTGCGCTTGAGATTAAACCCGATGTTGTCCCACACTAAGCAACGGAGTTTCGGAAAACTTCCAAGGAGGCGCACAAGTTCCGCGGCGGACGTCAAACGGAGTGCCTTGAGACTCAGCTCCTCGATGCTGGCCGACGAATATAGGAGCTGGATGAGAGTGGCTTTGTTGAAAGTGAGGCTCCATTCGTGCGAAGATATGCGGGTTGTGCCGTCGCGGATCTCCCATCGGCGAAGGTTAGGAAGCCGGGGGGATAATAGAGGGATAGGGAAGATTCCGCAGAGCCACAACACCTCTTCTTCGACAGCAGGCGCCATGGACACAGAGCGGATCCATGTTTGGCAGAGTGGGTTGCGATCGAGGAAACGACGGAGGTCCGTTAGCACTGCTCTCGACTTGATACAGACGGCGCTGAGGAGATGGAAGCGACTGCGGGGCAACCATCCACGGCAAGTGAGAGCACAGCTGAAAAGCGTTGCGGTTTTGCCAGACAGATGATCGATGATGTTTTCTTCGATTTCGATGGGAAAGGCTCTAGTAAAGGGAATCATACTGGTGAGCTCTGGGAGGAGTTCGTAGTGTGAGTACGGAGCGAGGAATGCGTGTGGAAGGTTTGGGGGAGGGGGTCGATCACTGTCCCCAACGCTGGATAGTGAAGGCCGCCCTGCTACGAGTCCTATTACGACACATTGTCTCGGGGATAGAAGAGAAGGTGATTGGTGTCCACAGGCTATGTTCGAGAAGGCTTCTGCAATTAACGTAGGGAATATTTTCATGCAAAATGGGTAGAGATAACCCACGAACGCACCGAGTTACGCGCCGTCGATGCATCCATGAACTAGCATTGGCTGACAGAATACCGAGACCCGCTTATGAGCCTGGCTCGATGCCACGGTTGCCAAACTTAACTTTAACATGAACGATTCCAAAAGTCAAATGTGGAGACAGGCATGCCCCTCGCGGGTTACTCACCTGTCTCCTCATGTCGGCCGTAATATAGCGTCCACAATCAGAAACCGGGTATGAGACTAGGCATACATCCCTGAGCCACAGTCCTAAAACAGAGGGACGTATGCTGTTGTGGGAGTACTAAGTACGGGGTTCTCCGTCAGCATTCGGTTGCCTCGAGGGAGTCGGCGATCAAAGAGACACTCACCGCTGTCACGATAAGTAACCGCCCGGCGAATTTCTAGCGAACAGCATGCGGAGTCGGTACTTCTCCCTTGCGGTTCCGATGACACGGAATCGCTGAGCAGGGAGTGGATTGCGACGAATTAGCACTGGGCAGGTCAGGCACTCAAAACGATCTCTGAATTAGCTTGGTACATGAAGATAATAATGAAAGACGCAATCCAAACAATGTCCAGTCCACACCATCACTCGGTCCACGGCCGCAACGCGTCGTTGCCTAACCTTCGCTTCGCAAGGTCCTCGCTCATTTTCCACAGTTGCGCCTCGCGCCCCTCGTCCCTCGCCATCTCGCTCTCCCCACCCACGACTCCAACTGCAGAAACGTACGCGCCTTGCCACCTCTCCCACACCTCCTCCCCATGCTCGACCCGCAACCCCGTTGCCGCCCACAGCGCTGTCAAAGACGCCCCGCTCACTGAGCGCTCGAAGGGGCCCGTCAACGCGCGGAGTGCGCTCCCCCACAGTGGGCCGTACGCTTTGAGGAGCTGGTTAGACTGGTCAGGGTGCACCGCCCCAGGGTCAACGGCGACGGCAAGAACGTCCTGGCCAAGATGCCGCGCGAGCGCCCTGACGAAGAGGACCGTGGCGAGCTTCGCACGGGCGTAGAGGGCGAGCGGGGACTGGGCAGAGCCAGACTCAAACGAGAGCTCGGCGTTTGAGATGAACTGGACGGAGCGGGAAGACACGGAATGAAGGTTGGAGGTGAGGCAGATTATTCGTGGGGCACGCGGAGCGCGGGAGCGGGTGGATGTTCGGGAGGGGGTGGGTGACGTTGGTGGTGAGCGATGGGGAGGGAGTGTTGAGGCGGTGCGACGGAGGAGAGGGAGCAGGCGGTTGATGAGGAGGAAGTGCGCGAGGTGGGTGATGGCGAAGTGACGATCTATGCCATCTGCAGAGACGTCGAAAGCTTGTATACCGACCCCGGCATCGCAAACCACCTGTAAAGGTGAATGATGTCAGGTACATGAGGGAATGTGGGGACTGAAGGGCTGCGCACCACATCTAGACGGCTTTCCAGTTCACACAGCTCATCTCCAACCCGCTTCACGTCCGATAGATTTGCTAGGTCGCACTGGATAAATCTCACGTCTGGGACAAACTTCTCGTGTACTCTGCAATGGCGCTTGATCTGCAGGAGCGCGATGTCCGGCCTGTCTTCGTCGCGTGCCAGGATGAGCACTCGTGCCTTGGCGTATGCTAACGTCTTCGCGATCTCAAAGCCCTTCCCTTGTGTTCCGCCTGTGATTAATGCTACCTAGAGGCAAGACTGAGTATGATGGCTGTGCTCATTTTGACGGACAGAGAGGTGCTCACCTTTCCCGAGAGATTGGGTATGTCTGACGTATGCCACGGTATCCTGTCGGGAGGGGAAGACAATATGTGGGGGCTACAAAGAGCGTATATCAGGCTGAGAGCGGTGGACATCGTTACGGCGATGCAAGCGAACGGTCCCGGCCAAGACAAGGCGAGTGGATGGGATAAGTTGAGTGTGCCGAAAAGGTCATGACAGCGGTATATAAAGGTCGCTCTGTGAGGACGTCACTCCGCGAGCGGAGGAGAGGAGAGATTATATCTGGTACACTCTCCAACCATGGGACGGCCGCGCGATCACACACAGAGCCTCGGCGATAGGGATGACCGCATCGGGCTCCATGAGGGTTGCCGCTTTCATCCACCCGCTCAATGGGTGCCGTGCAGGGTAGCACATTGGGAAGATCTGCGTGTATATGGGCGTGCACAGTACGAGAGGGTAGCAAGGGATGAAGAGGAGCTGATTCCGGCTGGCAGTCGTCGTCACTAAGCGAATACCGCCGTCGACGCGAGACTGGCGTACACAGGCGTCTATTACAGAGCATCGAGGTGGACGTCGCTCGCTAGAAAAGGAAGGACTATGATTGCAGCCGAATTTGACGACGAAATTCAAAATCGGCGCTTACTACAAAGTAAAAGTACTCGACGTATGCAAGTCGCCTTGCTTTCTCCCTCCCACCAGACACTCGTAAATATGGCCAGCATAGAAAACGATGTTAAACATACAATTCCTACCACAAGGCATGTCGAACCTGGGGATGCCGAGGCTGCTGATCCCAGAAACGGGGCATCATTCAATCCTCCTGCAGGTACTTGACTCCAAACCTACTACTACTCATACATGAATGTGTGCCGCTCACAGACGTTCTGCCCAGCTCTCATGAGAAAACTCGGGATTCTAGACCGACTCCTCACCCCAGCCATACTCGTATGCATGGTGGTTGGTGTGCTCATCGGCAACTACGTCCCCGGCGTCCAAGCCGCCTTTGACACCGCACGCTTCCAGTCCGTTTCCGCCCGTGAGTGCCATCTGCTCTACACAAGTACCATAGACCTCTGACACAACCGAAACAACCCAAGCTATCGCAATAGGCCTCATCGTCATGATGTGGCCTATCCTCACCAAGGTCCACTACGAGGCCCTCCCGACCCTCCTCCCAACCCGGCACACCCTCACACACGTCCTCCTCTCGCTCCTCCTCAACTGGGTCTTCGCGCCGTTCCTTATGCTCGCGCTCGCGTGGGCGGCGCTCCCTGATCTGCCCACGTACCGCACCGGCGTGATCATGGTCGGCCTTGCGCGGTGCATCGCAATGGTTATGGTCTGGAACGCGCTCGCCCGAGGCGACGGCGAGTACTGCGCCATCCTTGTCGTGCTCAACAGCCTACTGCAAATCGTGCTGTACGCGCCTCTTGCGTTGCTCTTCGTGAACGTCCTGGGGGGAGGTGGCGGGACAGAGGAGACGCTCCACGTCTCTTATGGAGACGTCGCAATTTCCGTGCTCATAGTATGTCCTCGTCCATATAAGTCCCGGGCCGAACGTATTGACGTTGACATCGGTGCAGTACCTCGGCATACCCCTCGCAGCGGGCATAGCGACACGTTTCGCCATGCTCCGCCTCACGTCGCGTCGATTCTTCGAGGAGAAGTTCCTCCCGTATTTCGGCCCGCTGGCGCTCCTCGGCCTCCTCTACACGATCGTTGTCATGTTCGCGTACCAGGGGCACCACATCGTCCATAACCTTGGCCCCGTCTTCCGCGTCTTCGTCCCGCTTGTGCTGTACTTCGTCATTATGTGGTCCGCCGCGTTCGCGCTGGTGTGGTGGTGCGCGCGGCGTGCTGGACGTGCACGCGACAAGGAAAACACGAGTGAGCTAGAGCCAAGGACGGAGCAGGACGTCGAGGGAGGAAGGGTGACACGGCATAGCAGTTTCCCAGAGGGGGCGCGGAAGGCAGAGTGGTCGTACGAAATGGCCGTCGTCCAGAGTTTCACGGCAGCCTCCAATAACTTCGTAAGCACGTTTCCTTGGCTATGTGCCGGTGCTGCATGTGTATTGTTTGTGTTCCCAGGAGCTTGCGATAGCGGTCACGATCGCAGTCTATGGAGTCGGGTCCGACCAGGCCCTCGCCGCGACTATTGGACCACTCGTGGAGGTTCCTGTCCTACTTGGTCTCACATGGGTCGCCCTCTGGTTGCATCAGCGGTTGAAATGGACGTCAGTTACCGGGGTGGAGGCGGGGAACACGGTAGGCACGGAGATCAGGCCACGAGGAGCGCTAACGGCGGACACGGCGTCGATTGGTGTGGGAGAGGCCGCATCGTGGGCGATGAATGCAGAGAATGATGGAGACAGAGCGGAGGACGAGAAGGAGGAGGAAGGGAGTCGGGTAGAAACCAGGAGCGAGGAATGAATGGATTGTGGTGTGGTTTGCTTTCGTGAGGCATGCACATGTGGTTTGACCGTCGGGAGACGACACCGACAGGAGAAAGACACCGACAGGAGAAAGGGACGGAGAAAGAGCGGAAGCTAAGATGGTGTCGGAAGAGAGGGGTACAGAGAATTAGAATGAGATGAAGCAGAGATTGAGGACCAGAAGTGAGCGAATGGTGGTGTGGTTTGCTTTGTGATGCATGCACGTGTACCCTAACCACTGGGAGGATCATGGGCGGATGAATACGATGGAGAAAGAGCGGAGGTTGAGAAGTTGTCGGCAGCCACTAAAGTTGAGGCCAAGAACTGGAGAGATTCAGTAGACGGAGGTGTGGTTTAGTGAGCATGCACGTGACGGCCTTCGCTTCTTCTAACATCTACCGGTACGCTCGATAGTTTGGGGTGGTACCACTCCGTCTTCCATTCCCAGTCGCTACGTGCGCGCAACAACCACCCGTCGCTTCCCCCAAGGGTCCATCCATATGTCGATTTTGTCCACGAGCGCCCCAAAATTATTTTCTATGATTCGAGTGACGCCGTCAGCCTGCCCGTCGCCAACCTCGAGTACGAGTGTACCCCCGGAGCGCTGAAGCAAGCCGTGCCGCGAAGCAAGGGACGCGATCCGGTGGTAGAACACAAGGCCCTTCGCGCGATCGGTGTCCGGCAACTCAGCGTCAGGGACATTGCGGCGAGGCGTCTCGCCAAGGAGCGCGCGGACGTCTTCGAAGTCCTTGACGGACGCCGGAAGCTTGTTGTACTCGGCCCTGGGGATGTACGGAGGGTTTGACGTGATGAGATCGTAGGGCGGCTGGAGGCGGGCATTCTGGATGAAGGTGGGATGCATCAAGTCGCCGAGGACGGGAATAAACGTGTTTTCGGTCTGGGCTTGGGTCGCCGGAGATGCGGGGACAGGAATCCCACACAAGGTTGCGTTCTCCGCAGCGAGCTTGATCGCATCCGTCGAAATGTCGACGCCAGTCGCATGCGCAGACCCTGGCCGCCAGAGGTGGCAGAGCAGGAGCGGGATGCAGCCGGTGCCTGTGCAGAGGTCTAGGACTTTCAGAGGCCGAGCGGGGGATGGAGAGAGGGATTCTGCAAGACGGACCGTCCAGTCTTCTGTCTCTGGACGGGGGATGAGAACTGGACGACGAACAGCTAGGTTGAGCGGACCAAAAGGCTGAGAGCCTGGCAGGTCATAGCATGTTAGCGCAAACAGCAAGACGCAAGGCGACAAAAGAGCAGTATATGCATGGCTACTGAGTACATAACCCTTGCGCCCTCCTTGTTGTTGACCGTAGGTGTCAAGTTTGTGACGCCTATGGCTAACGCGACGGAAAATGGTTCTCGCATGCCTCGAATTTCATCATTCAAATGCGTTTGGCATGATCGTTGGACCAGCGGGAAATTTCCCACATGCCAAACGTATGTAACAGGCAGGGGTCTCTTTTCGCGTCATTCCTTTGATGAATGGCGACTGTATAACCTAGATGAGAGATACACACGCATGGCACAGGATGAGGTGTGTGCGCGCTGTGTTCGTGGAACGTTCAACGCTCAAGTGACTCGGTTCAAAGAGCCAAGACGAGAGGTCAGGATCCGTGGAGCGGCTCCGAAAAACATACGCGGCGTTAATACGGGGCAAGAGATGAAGAAGACCAAGGAATGAGGATGCTGGACGAATGCAGATTTCTGAGCAAGCATGCACGTGACGGGTGGTAGCGAGGATGTGACTGGATGATTCATATTGCGACTGACCGAGGATGTATTGGAGAGGTTCTCCGGAGAGCCGTCTTGCGACCATGTCCTCGAGATTGTTTCGGGGGGCGGAATGCCGGGTGGTGGGCTGCTTAGAGTTTGTTGCATCCATCTGAATTCAGCGTGAGCGGATTGACGACCAATGGCACGTGTGAGCTGGGACAGAAGACGAGAGGTGGCACGAGGGAGGGTGGGGGACGTCATGGCAGGCGATGATACGAGCGGTTGAGGTGGTGGTCAGGAGAGGAAGACGACGATCAAGAAAGCATGGCTGGGCCTGGCCGCAACGTCGGGTGGGCGAATGGGAAGGCAGGGATGAGCGGCGTTCATTGACGGGAGAAATATGAATGGGATGGCTACGTACGAGCACACCTAGAGGCAAGCCGAGACAAGCACAAGGCTGCCGCACTGCTGCTGTCTGGCTGAGTCTGAGAGTGCGGGTGCGGGTGCGGGGCCAAGCTGTGCCGCGAGTTGCGGCCGATGCATCCGGGACTGTGGACCGTCGACCGTGACACACCGCAGACAGGGAGGCGCGTGACGTAACAGCCAATGAGCCACATCTGATTACGTGTACCGGCGTCTGCCATAAGCGGACGCCGGAAATAGCAAGGGAAGAGGGGAAAGAGGCGCTGGGAGGAGAGAGGACAACTTGAAGGAGACGCGGGAAGTTGGGCTGTAATTCCGAATGGGGAGTCCGGTCCTCGACCGACGGCTCTCTTCTCACTCGTCCTCGCTCGCCCATGCTCTGGCTGCATTTATACGCTAGCCTTGCCACCCATGCACCCAGCCCCGTCCACCCGCCATCCACCCCTCGCCCCCGCCATGACTCCCCTTCCACCTGGCACCCACCACCCCTCCCTCCCCTCCTCTTCATCAAACTCTGAGAACACCACCCCCGTCCCCTCCGCCTCCCCCTCAGATCCCAAGAAAAAACCTCCCGCCAAACGCAAGCGCACAGCCGACAGTGCCAACGATAACGCCGACTCCGCCGCCCAGCCGAGGACACGCGACGGTCCGAAGAAGAAAAAGGCTAACCGCGCCTGCTTCCACTGCCAGAAGGCCCATCTTACTTGCGACGACTGTGAGTCCTTCCATCTCCTCCTTTTAACCCCCATCTTCTACCGCCCTCTTGCGCGCGTGCCGGCGCGCTGCATTTTGGGTATGGGGCGGGATGCGCGCGAACCCTCTCGTGCCGTACCCCTTGGACGCCCTCTGTTGCCCATGGCGTCATACCTTCGGGCCCATAGCCCACTCATTCAAATAATGGCACAGGATATTCTCGTCCCATCTATCCCCATCCTTCCCATATGACGCCTGAGTCGTGCTGCAGATGCCCCAGGTAGGTTCAGCAATCCTTCTGCAGAACAACTCTTCACTCCCACTCTCCCATCAACGCGTCCACGCCGCATGCCCCCCCCATATATCAGTGCCGTCCATCGGGAATTGTTAACGTTGTCCTTGTACGACATTGGCGGCGACGTTCAGTCTTCCTGCTGCGCCTCTGATTTCTCTCCATCCCTATTCACTCACACGACCGTCCTATCCCGTAAATCCGAATACTGATATCAAACTTCTCTACCCACTCCCAGCGCGGCCATGTCAGCGATGCGTCAAACGCGGCATGGCAGATAACTGCACCGAAGGTCACCGCAAGAAGGCAAAGTACCTTCTCGATGAGGAGGAGCTAGGCAAGTGCCACATGATCCCCTCGCTTGACCAAGAACTGCAACTTAGCCTTCATCCCAGAGGCTCTCAAGCGCGCGAAATCCGGCGAAGGTTCCTCGAAGAGCGCAGAGCCCACCACACAATGTGCGTCCTTTTCTTCGTTTGCCCACCCCCGCTTCCCCACCTATCGTCATGCATAGTTATTCACGTACATATTCTCACACTACCCGCATCGCAGCGAAACCGCCAGACCCAGCCCCTCCTCAACCGCCCCCCCAACCTGGGGCCCCACATCCACCCCAGCCCCAGCAGCAATACATCTCGCCCGATGCCATGTTCCCCGTGTACAATGTCAACCCCTCCGTTGCAGCCTCTTTTGGCATCCCCGCTGAAGCCGCGAACCTCGAATACTCCATCCTCTCTGCTATCCTAGGTGGCTCGCCCGACTCTGGCTCTGGCGGTTCGCCCGGGATTGCCCATGCTGCCGTACCTCAGCCTGGCCCAGGCTCCGTTTCAAGCGCGGGCCCTTCGTCGTACGCTCCCGCCCAGTCATCTGGTCTTTCCGCCGCCTCATGGCCCGCGGAGCCTATCTCTGGGCAGTACGTCCCAGGACAACCAGACGCGTCCCCCGGATATGCCCCAACGGGCGCGCCGCCGTATGGGGAGCAGCCACAGGTGCCAATCCAAGCGACGCCGGTGGCGGGAGGAGTTCCGCCGGAATACATCGCACCTGGGGCCCCAGGATACCCCACAGCTTACTCCGCACAGCCCAGTCAAGGGGGACCCTCCCAGTACGGGGAATATGACCAGCCGCAGGCGCCTGCTTTACAAGGCCAGGTTCAGCCACAACATGTCGCGGGCGGGGTTCCGGGAGCGCCCCCATACTCGCCTTCCCCGCAGTCGTTTCTGGTCCGGCCGAGGCGGCAGATGTCAGTCGCGTCACCTACCGGGAGCAAGTGGAACGGGACATCGTTCAGCGCCGTTGGCGGGAGTGGGAACGAGGGCGCGGTGCAGAGCGTGTACCGAAACGTGACGAAGGGGTACGACTACACGGAGGGGTACCATTTCCTCATGAAGCACATGACCCGGAGGTGCGTCTTTGCTTCGCGTTCGTGTCGGAGTGGCAAGACATTGACTTGCGCTTTGCCTTTCTTGTTCATCTGGTTTCGGCTCGATCTCCTGCGCGAACGCGTTCACGATGGCGATTCGGGTTTCTCATGGAACTGTCGGCTTGCTTGTGTGGGCGTATGCTGTGCTGCCCGTTCCTCTCTGCGTGGTGGCATCCGGACTCTCGCCCACCCTATCACGTCTTCCGCCCTCCCTCGTGCAATCTCTCGGACAATCGACGGCTTCTCTACCCCCGCACTGGCTGATCGTGACCCCGCCCATCCCCACTCGGCAACGACACGGCCGCGGCTCTTGCCACATCCGTCTGCCGCACATCCCCTAATGCGCCGCACCTGACCCGCTCGGCGACGCCCCGGATGTGGACGTGGACGGCACCAGGTTCGAAAAGAACGACATCTTGCGGATCGTGCGCGCGCTGGCGATAGTGCGGCCGTCGTTCATCGCGCTGCAGATGCCGATGACGGAGGAGGACGACGTGTTCGTGGAGAAGTGCTTCCAGCGCTCGCTCATCGAGCTCGACAAGCTCGTCTCGTTCTCGGGCACCCCCACGGTCGCATGGCGCCGTACAGGCGAGATATGCCTCGTCGGCCCGGAGTTCTGTATGCTCACCGGCTGGGAGCGCGAGGAGCTCGTTGGGCCCAGTAAGCGCAAGTACATCTATGAGGTGCGCACGCTCTCCTACGATGAGAATGCGTGCTTATCGTCGCCGTCTCTATCGCTGCCGTGACAATGGTGCCACGTGCGTGCGCAACAGTTGTTCGAGAACCAGTCGGTCGTCGAGTACTGGGAGAACTTTGCGAACCACGCGTTCGAGAACACGACACAGTCCGTGTACTCGCACTGCGTGCTCCTCAAGCCGAGCGGCGCGCCCGTGCCGTGCACGTTCTGCTTTTCGATACGGAGGGACATTATGGACCTCCCCAGTTTAGTCATTGGTGCGTCTTCTGCTTGTCATTATCGTGTTCCCGACAAATGGCTGACTGAAGATCTTGTGAGCAGGACAATGGCTGCCATTATTATAGCAGGATGGCGTGAGAGCGTTTTGCTCGTGTGGACGATAATCCTACTGCCATCCCATGCTCTTCGCCCTGTGTCTCCTGTCCCTGAGTTAAGTTTCTCTAGATCCATCCAGTTTTCTGTATTACTTCGCGCTTTCATCGCTATCGCTCATCCACGATCTGCCCTCGATATATTTGCGGTCCTGCGCTAACACTCCAGGACGTTGTACATTTATTAGTCACTGTATAAAACCGACTGACCTTTTCCCTCGCCCTTCACTCGTTCCCCTCCAATTGATTGGAGGGGCAAGAGCTTATTTCATGATGCTTCCCCCTGCGTATTTGCTGTACGGTTGACTAGATGACGAATGAAATGGAGGAACGAGAGTAGGATGGGTGTCCCGGGTCGAAGAAGACGAAGGAATAAGTAAGACAACTGGATGTCCAAAAGATTCTACCTAACAGCCCACAGCTTGGATTTGCACTTCCACAACTAACCTCCCCCTGCCCTGCTCTAACTCCCAAACGAGCCTGCCCATCCTGAGCATTTCCCTTCTACCCCACATCGCCCACCACTCCGACCATCACCCAACATAGCGTGTCCGTAGCCCCGATAACGTCTTTTCCGCACTGGGCCTGCAAGGCAGCAGCGAAGGACTAGACAGAGTCCTGGACCTGGGCGTACTCGCTCTCAATGCCGGGCTCCATGATCATGGCGTGGCCGAGGATGAGGATGGCGGAGGCGCCGACGAGCCAGAAGAAGGTGCTGAAGGGGGATGAGATCCAGAGGAGGGGGATGCCGATCACGAAGAGGCCAGTGTAGAGAGACTTCTGGGTGATAACGTGGTCGCCAACTTGTATTGGGTCGGGCGCTGTTGTGTGCATAATCCGAATTCATATATTGATTTGTTGTAGGGAAGCGGCCATAGTGGGAAGTGGGTTGAGGGCGGCGGGATAGGGTTTATTGGGGTTTGGGTGGGCGCAGAGGGACGAACGAGCGCGGGGATGAGAGTCGTTGGAAGGCCGCAAATGAGGGGGGAGGGTCCGGACAATAGACCACGCAAGAGCAAGGCACAATGAGGTGGGAGGGAAGGGAACATTAGAGTGGGTGGAGGGGGAAAGGAGGCGACTATACGACGCACCAAAACGGTTGATCGCGGCGAAGCCACCAACAAGGAAGAGGACGGCGAAGATGAGGAGGACGTTGGTGAGGCTACATGGATGTCAGAACCGAAGGGTTTTCGCAGGAACGGCGGTCGGCTTGGGCGGACATACAGTGCGTAGACAGCCAAGGAGGCCACAATAAGGCCATAGTTTCCTACCATGCGAGTCAGCATCCGTGACTTAAGGCATCCTAACGGTTGTACACACCTGAGAAGTAGCGAGTGTTGTATGATATGCGCTGAAAGGTAGACGTATGAGCTTCGGAAGGATCACAGTTAGGAGGGCGTCGTGTGCGCACATGTGTTGCCTGGTTGAGGTCGGCGGGTCTTGAGACACGGTTGAAGTCAAAGAACTCAGTCGGTGCCCGGAGCGCGCTGAAGCGGGTCTCCTATGGAATCGAAAGCGAGAAAGTGTGAGCCTCGGGGACAGATTCGCGGCAAATGGGCGAGGCGGACCCGAAGGGACTTGATAGTGTCGGTGACGCGAAGCACGGTCTCCATAGTGACTTGTTTGCGAGCGGATGAGAGGTCTTATACAGTATTTGCAGAGCGCGAGGGGCGGAGTAATGTAAGCGAGTGGAGGGGTGAGAGTACGATATGCGGACAGACGGCGGGAGACAAGTGTTTTATTCAACGCTGCAGGACAGTGGACGCGCGGGCGCCTGACGGGCGCCTGCGCCGCAGCCGGCTGTCGTGTCGTGTATTTGTGCCCTTTGCCCGCAGTGCCACAGGCCGCCCATTGTTCCCGGACCACGTCTTGACCACGTCTCCTCCTCCTCTCGCAGTCAATACCCTGCCCAATCCTCATTGGGGGTGCACGTATTAGGCCACATTTCACCCCTTGGCTCCCGCAGACATGATTCGGAGGCCTCCAACGATGATCCCCATGACGGAAATGGACGTCCAGCAAGTCCGTGACCACATCATGCGCAAGAAGATCGCCAAGATTACCGGGAAACCACCTGGGACCACGTCTACACAATCAAAGGCACCGGGCACCCCGGCACAGCCTTATCATCATGCGGAGGAGGCAAAAAAGAAGCGGGAGGCTATGACGCGGGAGGAACGACTCGGGCTGCGGTGAAAGAGGTGAGTATTTGTGGCGTTCTGGTTGTGTGCCTTCTGACGTACTACGTCCAGAACCTCAGGTGTCACACCTCATATCTATGTCACTGTATCATAAGAGAACGTCCGCGACGCGTGTATCGAATGTAATGTGCTGTCTTTTGACCCTTTCTTCACCCCATCACCGCCTAGGTTTCGAAGTTCTTTCTGGCCGCGTTTGTGTCGGGGCCAGTCATGAGGTGAGTCGGATGATGAAAGAATGGCACATTATTCTTCACTGCTTCCGGAAATGGTGTGGCCGGAACTGTGCACCCTACAAAACTGCATCCCTCCAGTTCACCATCGGGTGCAAGAGAACATCGTTCACCCCCTCCCCCCGACTCGATCTTCCTCGAACCTCATCCTTCGCCCCACTCTCTCACCCCGAACGTTATCCCTCGGCATGCCCCCCTTCGCCACCATGAATGACCTTCCCGGGGAGCTTCATGATTCGATCCTCGACTTCCTCATCGGCGATCCAATGGCGCTGAAGGCTTGTTGTACGACATGCAAGCTTTGGCTTCCTAGAGCCCAGCGCAATCTCCATCTTCGAGTCGTCATTAACCAAAAGAACATTAATTTGATCCACGCCACTCTTTGCGGTCAACCCTACCTCGCCACGGTGATCCGAGAGCTGACGCTGAACAGCATCGACGGGAACGCAAGCCTCCGAAGGATCTACGCTTACTGGCTCTCCGACGGTTGCGACTCGTGGATATCGACTTGTCCAATTCCTGGGTCAGCGCAGCGGTGTCCACAACCACGTCATCCCTAACGGAGTTCAGTTTACGGGCCTGCCATGCCGAAGAACCCACGACCTTCCTCACCGTCATCGGAGCATTGCCTCACCTTTTGCATCTCGATATCGAACATTGCTGGTCAAAATCCTTTAGCCCATCTCCGATCCCGGACATTAACGCCCCCAAGCTACGATCGCTATCCCTCGTCAACTACGCGTCACTCAACACCGCCACCGCTACGGTCTTCGAGGCCTGTCTGGAGTACCCGGCGGCCTTCAGCAAGCTCCGTATACTCGACATTCGCCTCCCCGCAGGCTATGCCGATCCTTTCGACCGCTTCCTCCAAACTGTTGGACCAAGTCTCCGCGAACTGACGATCGGGGTTCGACCCGAGGCGGTATTAATGCGTGAATAATGTTCTCCACGCAAGCCCTCCAATGTACTCACCTTTTTGGATGAAACAGGTCCATTGACACTCGCCAACTGCTGTGGCTTGCGCCTGCTCAATTTCGAGCTGAAGCTGAAGCGCCCTACTGGAGACGAAGACCATCTCCGTTGGCTTGCCCCTGTCCTTGACTCCGTCCGAGCACCCAAGCTCCGGCGAGTGAAGTTCGTCGTCAGGGCCCAGAATGTCACCCTGAAGGACTTCGAGGCGTTCGACTGGGATAATGTTTCGCGGACCCTCGCTGATGTTCGCTTCACCTCGGTTTGTGAGGTGCTATTCTACGTCACTCACTGCGACCTTCCGGAGAATATGGTGGCGTCGTTCATCCACAAGCGGATGGGTGCGCTCTACCGCCATGGCCTGAGGGTCACGCAGCGAACGTAGTCATGGAGTTGAATCTCTGAAGTAGCCATTTAATGCCTCTATATTTGGCCTTCGCGAGTTACTGTGGTTCTTCTCTTGAATCACCAATGACGCTATATTTACAGTGCGAACTGTAATGTTTGTAGTCCCGACTAATACATATTGGGAGATGCGCATGGAGAATTAAGGATGACCCTAACCCGAAAGCGGCTGTAAGGGGCAATTCACGTGCTGGCAGTGGCATTGAAGATGCGTTGCCGGAGATCGACGCAGTGCGGGGTCCAACTCGCCACCTCGTTGCTTTCTGCGCCCACCTCCTCTTCAGTCCAAGCAATGTCTCTTCCTCTACTTGTGAATGGCGCGGAATGTGGTCCATCTAATCCTCTACAAGGCCTCTCCAAGCGTTTCGATCAAGACCGGGGCATTCAGCAGGTACGCCCGCGTGATCTTTGGTCCTGCGACAGACATTGACTTGCTTTTCGATACTGCAGGACCAGTTCGGGGCTGGTAGAGCAGGTTCTTCCAGAGATGTGAGTTTAACAAAGATTTGTGGCTGCACCCGAGTATCTCAAGAAGCGTAGACTTTCCGTAGCCAGTACTCCGCCGCACCCGGAGTGAACCAAGATGCTACAAGGTTCTTCGGAGCTACTCCCTCCCCTGTCCCTGCTTTGCAGACACCCTCTGCTTTTGACCTCTCGTCTCTCCATCGCGACCTCCCAGCCTCCCACTCCCAGGTGATCCAAGTCCAGTCACCCATACACTCTCCCCCTCTCCAGGTAGGACCGGCCGCATGGGCAGCCGACTTTCTCCAGAAAGCTCCCGGTCCCTCCGCATCTGCGATGGCCGGAAAAAGTGTACAACGCCAGGAAACGCCGATATCCATTGAACAGGACTCGTCAGTTCTACCCAACGGGGCGTCTAGCACATTCATGTCCAGTAAGTATCCTACACATTCGTTGGGTTCATCCCCCTGCTAGTCATGGCACATCATCCACCGGTCAGGTGTGGGGTCCACCTTATACTGTTGCGGCGTTCTGTCATGTGAACGACGCCATCCCGCTTTACTTCCATGACGGCATGCAGTCCGCGTGGATTCAGGACGGTCATTACCAAACCAACTGTTTTAGGTCGATCCCCTTCATTATTGATATCCCTATCTACCGGTGTGCAAGTAAACACACTAGACAATTTCTTCTGGAGTCATGCGTTTGCCTACGCATGGCTGCGGTAACCTGGTTCCAAGTGCAGCGGCATGGTTGGGTAACAACTTGGATCAAAGGGGTTCAGCACAACGAGGACTCGTGGTGTGCCATGCGGACTTGCAAGGACTTGGATCCTGTGCATTGATACGACGCCATGGATCGTGGCAGTTTTGGACGCCATTTATGAGAGGCTTGCCATGGTGTTCTCGGGCAGATTGTTATACTCTCAGATATAACGTCTCGGTGTTCCAGGGGTCTTCCAATACATAGGCCGTTCTTCGAATGCCCTATTTTGTCATAGAAGACAGTTGTGTTCGTATGCTCATACCGAGATTACAGGTATGTCGTGGAGACCCTCGATGGCAATCGGTGCGCCGCCGCAGTTCGCCCCGATGTCCGGAATGCAAGCTGGCTTCTCCCAAGCGCAGCCCCAGATTGACGGTAAGTGTAAGGCATCCTGATATGTAATCCCGCACGCCAACCGCAAAGACCGTCGATAGCTGCCAAATGGGACCAAGAATTCCGGTCGCAAGAATTGTCCCTTACTTCCACCGCCAAGATTCCTTTGCGAGCCGAGACTGTAACCGAGGAGCCTGTGCGAGCGCAGGCTCACGATCCGGATGAGCTCGCGCGCACCGCGGGGCTTCTATTGGACACGGTGCAGGGCGAGACGAACGCTAAGTTCAAGAACAGCGCATTCATGGCGCTCATGCGCCAATTACGTGACGGAGAAATGATCGTGGACGGTAACGACATGGTCCAGCGGTCTGAAGCCGTCGGCGGTACCCAATCATCCACCGACGTGAAGGGCAAGGGGCGCGCCGTGGATATCCCCGAGCCGAGCGCGAACAGAATGCAGATGCCCCACCTCCAACAGCCCGTCACCGCCGTGCCCGCTGAACGAATAGCGACGAGGGAACAAACCTCCGATGAGGTCGGCGGATTGCGTTCGGAGGACCCCAACGACGCTTATTTCCGTCAGGAAAACGAAGAGTATATCGCAATGCACGCCGGGAAGACGAGCGCAGGGCAAATTCCCTCGTCCCAGTTTCTTCCTCAACAAGCGGAGTGGAACAGTTTGCAGAGTGATTGGGAAACATTTGAAGCAACAGCGCACGGCCTCCGGCCGATGAGCAGCTACCAATTTCAGGCGAATAACCCTTATGTCAGCGGGGAAGGCTCTCGCACGCGGCACCATGCCGCTCATGGGGGCATGCCACAGTCGCTGTACGAGGTATGATACGTCCGAGTTGCGGTTACATGTTCTGACCGTCTTTGCTGATGGGTTACAAAATTATCTCGTTAGAGCGTTCTGGAGATGGAGGCCGCCGTCCAACGTGACCCATCTGTTGCATCACTCTGGTACGAACTCGGCGTGAAGCAGCAAGAAAACGAGCGCGAGCAGAAGGCCGTGCAGGCCCTGCGCCGCGCACTCGAGCTCGACCCCACGCTCCTATCCGCCTGGCTCGCGCTCGCAGTCTCGTGCACGAACGACGGTGACCGCATGGGGGCGTACAACGCCATCCGCGAGTGGATCGAGCGCAACCCGCGGTACGCCGCCGCGGTGAAGCAGTTCCGCGCGCTGAACCCCGAGGAACCTGACGCGCGCCCGGGCGAGAGGCTCACACACCTCATGCAGTGCCTCATGAGCATTGTGCGCGAGAACGCGGGCGGCGAGATAGATGCGGATATCCAGATTGCCCTTGCGGTGTTGTTGAATACCAATGAGGTGCGTGCGTCATCTATTCTGCATCTTTGCGCGCCGGGTTGAGTTTGCTCACCGACCTGTCGGGCATACCGATGCAATGGAGGGCTAACCTGCTTTACCCGGTGGATTGTTCTAGGATTACGACAAGGCGCGAGATTGTTTTATTACGGCACTCGCCGTGCGGCCTGACGTGAGTGTTTTGCGCCGCTGGAGCTCTGGGGTGGCGTTGTGGAGCTCTACTGACACACGTCTATATGCCATTTGCAGGACTGGCTATTGTATAACCGCGTCGGCGCAACGCTTGCGAATAGCGGACATCCTGACGAGGCGCTACAATACTACTACGCCGCCCTTGACCTCAATCCGGGCTACATCCGAGCGAGGTGCGTCGCCTGTTGATTTACCCGCTGGCGTGTCTGCATGGGGGTGCGAATGACGTGAAGCTGACTTCGCCGCGCGCGATCTCCGGTGCTCTTACCGACGGCAGATTCAACTTGGGAATATCCTGCACCAACCTCCGCGTGAGCTCTATCTTTGTTCGTCAAAACCCGCCCAGGGTGCCTTGCTCACCCACCTGTGCTTCTCCGACAGCGCTACGACGAGGCTGCGCAACACATCCTCGATGCGCTCTCCCTGCAGGATAGCGATAGCGTGCGCGATCTAGGCGGGAACGAATCTGGCCGGGGCGTCACCTCGACTGCCCTGTGGGAGAGTTTGAAGACGTGTTCGCTTCACATGCAGAGGCTTGACCTCGCGACGCTATGCGATCAGCGTGACTTGGAGGGTATGTGACGTGTTACTCAATCCCTTCTTGATGTTTGGGACGAGAGCTCACGCGCGTTTATATTTTGGTAGCGTTCCGTTTGAACTTCCAGATGGGAGCGTGAATGCGTTGTGCAGCATCCGGACTTTTTTTTTGATTTTGGACTTCCAATGCACTATTTCGATCCGCTCTATCTCTACTATTATGTGTTATCAGGCATCTTGCCTCGTCCGCTGCAAGGTTGCGGAAGTTGTTTCGACACGTTCGTCGACGGTCTAGCGTCGACCGCCATCTGTTCGGAGGCACGGTCCGAGGGGAGAGTGCCCCAGGCATCGGTTCTAGCCACCTTATCTCCTCACAGGCATGGCCCAGCCACGGACGCTTTTAACCTCAACTTCCGCTTATTCTCACCGAGGCCGCTCTGAGCCTGGGCGGCTCTAAGGTCGCATCGGTATGCCTGGATTTCAACGACATTCATCCTCGCTACTGACTTCCTGGCTCTAGATAGCTAATCTTAACTTCGACCTCGCCTAGTCTACTCAGGCTTGCGACTGGCTGTGCCTACACCTCGCAGCTCAGTCAGCCGCGAAAACCAGCACGATTATTGAAATGCATATAAGGCCGATAGCGACGGGCTGCCAGTTCGCTGTCCCCCCTCACTCTAACCACTTACCATATCTTTTCCTTACACTACTAGGCTGTGCTGTCTTCTAAACCTCTCAAGTACAGTCACTGCCACCCCCGCTTTTGCACAGCCTCAGAATATGGTTATGTCACGTTCGCCGACTCTCCGTCTCCGAGATGGGAGCGAGATGCCCCAAATAGGTATGGGTACCTGGAAGCACTACGGCACAAAGGCGGCCGACGCCGTATACGCTGGGCTGCAGAACGGATACCGTCTGGTCGATGGCGCATGCGGTGAGTGCCCTTCCTCAAAATGCAAAATCTATAAAAACCTTCATCGAGGCTGATAAGGATGACGCCTGGCAGATTATGGAAATGAGAAGGAATGTGGAGATGGGCTGCAGCGGGCCATCGGCGAAGGGATCGTGGAAAGAGCTGACGTCTGGGTCGTGTCGAAGTTGTGGAACACGTTCCACCGCAAGGAACATGTTGCAGAGGCCGTCAAGCGGTCCCTCGCGGACTGGGGAGTATCGTACTTTGATATCTACTACGTCCACTTCCGTAAGTGATGATTGAATGACCAACCAGCGACCCCAATAGAACTCACCTAACATCTCTATCCTAGCGATTTCCTTGGCATACGTGTCACCGGAGGTGCACTACCCGCCCGGCTGGTACTTCGACGGAAAGAGCGAAGTGAAGCACGACTCTGTTCCCCTCCGAGAGACCTGGGAGGCCCTCGAAGAGCTCGTCGACGCGGGCCTCATCCGCCACCTTGGCGTTTCGAACGTGTGCAGTGCGCTGCTGATGGACCTCTTCAAATACGCCCGGATCAAACCCTCGGTCCTACAGATCGGTAAGCGTGCTAGTCCCGGTCTGTGCGCCACAGCTGATGAGGCCATGCTTGTTGCGTATTAATAGAGATCCACCCTTACAACACCCAGGCTCGAGCCGTCGAATACGCACAGTCTCAAGGTCTGGCTGTCACCGCTTACTCGTCATTCGGGCCGCTCGGCTTCCGGGAACTGAGCTCACCTAAGGCGTTACGCACCCCTCCCCTCTTTACTCACCCAGCGGTCATTTCCGTCGCCCAGAAGCATGATGCCACCCCTGCGCAGATCATCCTCCGGTGGGCGACCCAGCGGGACCTGGCGGTCATCCCAAAGAGCAACACGCCTGAAATGATGCGTGAGAACCTGCAGAGTGCGAGTTTCAACCTTACGGAGGAGGAAATGGGCGTGATATCTGGCTTGGACGTAGGTTTACGATTTAATGACCCTGCGGATGTGAGTTTCTTGACGGATCTTTGGCGCCGACAAAGAACTAATGGTTGTGCACTGCTTGTAGGACTTCGCGGGCTGCTACATATTCTCTTGAACCAGAATCCCGCAGGACAAGTAGCACCACCATGCCTGGCGGGACGCTTTATTATTCTGCCTCTCTGCACCATCACCCACTCCACACCAACCGGAACTCCCCTGAATTCCATATTTTCTACAGCAGTTATAGTGTGCACCTGAGACATCGATATTGTAGTACTCATAATTTGAACTGATGCAATCACGAGAAATTATGGGAATAGTCTGTGGAGTGGAGCCTCCACGCTGTCAAGAGCATGACCCCACAGATAGGTTACTGTTGAAGATTGATGGTTCAACTGGGGGCCTAACTGGCATCCACAACGGTTGCCAAATTGGGGACTACACTTTGATGTGGTGCATCATATTCAGCCAGCGTTATTCGTCCGCAGCCACCAATCCCCAAGTCGAATGTCTGTCTATCGTGATGGGTAGAAGCCCTCGTACACCGCCAACAAGCGCTACGTCCTTCAACTGTGGGCTGTAGGCTTGCTATTTGCGTCGAGAATTCACGTTGCCAGAACGGTCAACGGTGCCAGCGGTCCCTGCAGCTGGAGTCTAGTGTCTCGATGTTATTAATGTCGATGTTCCAATCATGGCTGACGGTAACTGCCACGCAGCCACACCCCGCGGTACACTCCTCGAGCCCGTGTTAGACGCCGACAAACGGGTACAGACATCCAATAGTCTGCAACACATACATCTACGCAGCCGTTCTAGCTGGGTAATGGCGGGGTGCGTTCAGGAAAGACTCCATAGGTCCGGTCCGGAGAATCAGGAGCTTTCGAGATAAGTAGGACGCAGGGTGGCATCGTGCTTGGTGCTTGGTGCAGTCTGTAGACACATCCGTCCGTGATGATGCACTGGGACGACGGGTGGATTCCGCTTCATTTGCCATCGTATGTTGCGCGTGAGACCGACGGGTGCTTGGGGACCTGCACGGCCGGTGGGAAACACGATCCTGTCAAGTCGGACAGAGTGTAATTTCAAGTTGCCGTAAGGACCGAAGGGGTACTACTTAGTCTCGTTCCTATCTCTCGCAAAGGGGGCGCTGTTAGGCTCCGGAGACCGGCCACAGCCCGACGATGCGGGACAGGCGGGGATAGCATCGTGAGGTCGAAGAACCAAGTCCACGACTCCTCTCTGTTCGTCACAAGATTCCATCTGCCAAATGGACTATCGATGGGCCAGCTGACAGGGTCGTGCATCCACCATCTCCTTCTCCCTCAAGGCCTGTGCAGGAACATCGGGACAGACACTGACACAAGAACCGGCGCAATCGCAGACCCCACCTGCCAAGTGAGAAGCACCTATGCAAGTTAGCACGCCCACCGAGGCACTCGAGCACAGGGAAGGGCAGGGGAATGTCCATGCCAGCGCGCGCATGTGGTCGGATTCCCTTCCTCGCACGTCGAGGCAGGGCACGGGGCAGCCTTCTAGCGGGAAGGGGGGTGGGCAGAACCGTAACCCTGCCCCTGCATATAGCAGCGCTGCCGAGCGTGTAACCCGAATTCAGACTATGATTGCGGTCCTCCGGGAACACCAGCCCCGAGGTGCCGAGATAGCACGACCCCATGCTCGGGTTGTGCGCCCACAAAGGCATTACGGTGATGGGGTTCCTCAGATACGCGACGTCGCGCTGGGCAGGGTCTAGGGTCGGATATGCAAGACGGGAAATCTCCCAACCTTTAACACCCGATCCGAGCCCTGATTATTTCGCCTGGCTACCGTGTAGAATACCGGAGTTGGCCACCGCGGCGATGAGCCCAGCACTACGGATGCAGACAGGGTCGACCCATGGTCGAGGGTTGGCTGAGGGAGGGGCGACAGGGCGACTTTGCCACAGTTCAACAGCTGCTCGCACAGGCAAGCTGGCGCGTTGCTTCCTCCGTCCTGGACGGAGCGAGAGCTGTATCTCTTCTCATCGAGCCATCGACAAAGGACACGCCGGCGGCAAACCGAACGCATCCTGAAGTGTGGGTGCGTGTACGTGTGGCAAGCTCACGTCAAGCCGCCGAGAACCTGAATGCTCGACGTCGCCCCTCATAGCCCCCTTCTGAGCCCCTTGGTACCCGCTGTTCACACTCCCGAAGCCTTAGGAGATGCGCCCGCCGCGGGGCGCTGAGACAAAAGGTTTCGAGCGACAACCCTATGCGACATCGCTCGCTGCTGGCCGCCGCTCGCCGGGCACTGCTCGAGCGGGCGACGAACTCAGAAGCAAACCGCGTACGTATCGGTATTGGCATCGGAGATGAGGCACCCGAGGTGACGAAAGCAGCGCCGCAAGCAGTTGCAATCATTGAATATCCCGAAGCCATTTCGACTGGGGTGGCGGTAAAGGAGCCAAGAGGGACGCACCGCCTCTTCCGTATTTCTCCTCCACGTCCTCGGACCCTATTCGAGATGTCAAGGGGCTTCTCGCGCGCAGCGCGTCCGCCCGGCCGTTCTCTCTCGCTTGAGCCGGTGCCATCATATGTGGTTGGGGCGACGAGTGCTGTGGACAGGCAGACGCCGCGCGGGCGTGCGGCTGCAGTTGGGCGACCGTCGCCGTGGTCGCTCCGTCCGTGGGCGTACATCGTCCGGTTTGCAAAACATGTGGAGATCGGCATGAGCCCGCGTTGCCCCATCGTCACCGACGGTGGCCGGTCGGGACACAGGGACGGCGGTTGCGCTTGTATGCCGTGAAACCGCCGCAAAGGCCGAGCAATTCGCGAAGCGCCAGCGTTGTATTCCGAACGCCCGCCCTGTGTGGGTGTGGGTGCGAAGAGAAAGGAGGACGGTCTTCTACCGCCGCCGGCCATGGGAGATGTAATGTGCCCGCGTCCGAATGTTCTCGAGCGGGGCGGCTAGAATGATCAGGGGAACAAACGATGCGTACAAATGCGTTCGTCCTTTCTTTATCCATTGCATCTGGCGGATTGCCGCGCGCGAAAGACGGGGAAAAAACAACAGGAAGGATTCAGAACAAAGCCGGACGAAATTGTGCGATCTCCAGACATGACCGCCATCCAACCACGCGTCCGATCAGGGCACATCCTAAGCGCCCTCGGCTCCAGATTTGGCTGCCCTCGCTCAGCACGTCAGAGCATCGGCGCCTAAGTGATCGGCCCGCAAGGACCCCGGGACGCGCGCCTCGGGCCTCGCACGCATTCTCTGACGGGATCAGTGCACCGTCGGTGCGGACGGGAGGACCGATGTATATTCCGGGAACTGGTACGTCAGTGCCTGTTGCCGTCCGGGCAGGGTGTCCGAAAGCCAGAGAGGGGCGGGAAGAGGGAGTGCGGGGGAGAAGACGTCGAAGCTCGGGGAGAGGAACCAGAGGATGAAATGAAGCACAGCTCGTGCGTCGGGGCGCGCAGCAGGCTGCGCTTGGCACGCACGACACCGCAATGGCGGGGTGCTGTGCACGAGATCTGCCGTCGCGCTAGCCCGGTCGGGCAACTATGAACTCTCGCTTACGCCCCGGATGCAGACGATCCAGCCGCACCTCAGTCGTGACTGCTCCGTCGGCCTTGGCCTCACGCTAGGCCCACGTTCCTGCCACCTCCATGTCATACGTGGCAGCCGCGTGCTCCATAATGCTGCCCTCAAAGGCTCAAATGTCGCGCGAGCCTCCCCCAGTCATTGCACGGCCTTGAGCTTTAATGGTGTTCCTGGCGTGCTCTCGACTCGGGGCGCGGAACTTATAAGTAACTACTCTTCACCTTCGCCCAGTCCGAAATGCGAATATTAATGTTAATGATGATCAAGTCTTATGTAAGTGCGCCACACGCCCACACGACGTTCGCGCGACCCCATCGAGCATCGAGGGGCGTCCAAGGTGTTCTAATGGCGCCTGGACGGCTGCGGGCTCCGACGCCACGCCTGCGCGGGCAAAACCAACACCTCCGCGAGAGACCACTGGTCAACTCTACTTACTTACCAGCAGCACCAGCTCGCACGCGGGCGCGCGCCCAGAATAGCGAGAGATGAGGCGAGGCGTGGCGATCACCAATGACATGACGCAGAACATCTCAACATACGCGCGACGCACGATAGGGGCCGAGCGCGGCCGCGCCGACGTGTGCGATCCCCTCTCGTCGACATGCTCATTGCTCATCGCGCATTACTCATTCGTCCATCGCTCGCCCTCGCCTCCCAGCCGCCGCGCCAGCACTAAGGGCCACCAAGCACGTAGGAGCGAGCACGTTTGAGCCATGGCTATCACGACGCGGCGCGTGGCTCGCCCAGTTATGCGCGACAGCGTCGGCCGCGTGACGCAGCCCCAAGAGCGACGAGCCACTCGCGACTGCGGGGGCAACCGGTAGTCGGGTACCGGGAAATATTAGTTCGACGCAGCAGCCCCGCCACTTGCCATCCAGCACTGCGATCGCCCGCCGCAATCAAAGGCGTGAAGGTTCCAGCCGCATTGACCAAGCACTGCAGGGCCCACAGACCCACAAGGTGGATGCACGCTGAGACCTGAATCAGAGTCGCGAGCCACATCCGGCGGCGTAGTTTGATCATCGTCCGAACTAGTCGCACTGAGGTCACATGGAGGTGGACTCGTAGCTAGGTGTGTGTGGTACAGTCATACAAAGAGAGACATCGATAAGCATGCAGAGAAGGACAACACGACAAACATTAGCGACATTAATTTAGGGGAGCGGAGCCCGGCAATACTACATGTACACGATAGTTGCAAAGCGACCCCGGTGTGCGGGTATCATGGCATGGCATGCTGCGAACGCGAACGCGACCAGCGGAGGGAGAGAATCAAGTAACTCATAACAGGGACTGACAGCAGAACAACCACACAACAGCGAAGTGCCGCCAGGATGACGCATCCAGGCGGCTCGACCCACGCACTCGACCCCGAGCTTCCCCACAACATTCCATCCGACCGCCAAACGTTAACCCACATATCCTGTGCTGACACAATCTTAACGCGTCCCAGTCGCGGCTTGGTGACCCGATTGCTGCTTCCCAACCACTTTAGTGGCAGGAAGGACAAGTCGAGGAAACGGATGTTGTGCGGGGGAGAGAAGAGAAGAACTATGGTCCTTGCGGAGGGTGCTGATGAAGATGGATGATACGGATACGGATGCGGTTGGACGCCAGGAATGCCATTGGAAACGACGAAGAGCATGGCAGCGAAGGATCACCTCGTCGTGCTCCGTTGCGGAGACCGGCGCGAGCCCCCGCGGTCTGAACGCTCTGTCGAATTGCTTGCGTTCTCCCACTCGTCGTCTGGCGGGCTCAGTCGGTTCGCGACATTCGCGGCCTCCGCCGCCTGGCGGCAGTCCGCGCCTCCGTCTGAACGCACTGTGTGTTATGAGGAGTAGGAGTTCAAAAGTCAGCCGGGGATCATGGTTCTCAGACTTCGTTTGTGAACGTACGATGCCTCTGTGGGAGGAAACGGTGTCAGTTGCTGCGCGCAGGCAGACGGATGAGCCAACAGGACTTACGTTAAGCGCGTCTAGACGACTGAACGTCTTCCCACATCCCTGGCATACGTTTGATTGGGACCGCGACGTATGCAGCGCCTGGTGTCGCCTGAGATAAACGAGACGCGCAGCGGATGCGCAACACGCAAGGGAACGATTAGCTAACTGAAAGCGATGTCAGGGTCTCCCATGGGGAAAGCACTCACTTGCAATCATGCTGGCGCGCGAATCCCTTGTTGCATCCGGGCCACTCGCATAGGAAGGGACGTTCGGCCGTGTGGGAGCGGAGGTGGCCTACATGTCAACGGAGACGGAAGGGAGGAGGCAGAACGTCGCGGCAGGCGCACGAGGCGAGAAAAGAGACAGGTTGAATGACCGGTACGGACACGGGCGTCGAAAGTGACGCGGAGAGTAGGGGACATACCTCTCAGGTTGAAGCGCCGAGTAAACGTGCTCCCGCAGCCGGGGACCGGGCATACGAAGTTGGCCTCGTTGCGCCGCCGACTCGCGCTCGCAGCTTGGGTCGCGCTCGTTGTCACTTGTTGCTTTTCCACTTGCATGATTGGCGGGAGCCGCGGCACGTTCGCGCCTTGTGTAAACGAGGACGCGGCAGCGATCACGGAGGATGAGCGTCCACGGGTGGCGGGCGCGATGCCTCCTTGGTTTGCTTGGATTGGGGGTAGCTGTTGGGATTGCGCGTAGAGCATCGCTGCTTGGGGCGCGCGCTGAGCATCGTCGTTCGAGCGACGACTTGCGGTTGGTGGAGGAGGGAACTGCGCAGGAGCCATCGAAGAGCCTGCTAGTTGAGATGGGGGTGGGAGTTGCTGCTGTTGCTGCTGCTGCTGCTGGTTGGAGGCGATCGGGGGCAGGCCCCAGTTGACAGCATGAGTGCGGAATTGGGGACTTGGAGGAGATTGGTAATGGGTACGGCTGGAGGAGGCGTGAGCAGGAGCGGGAGGAGGATGGGAGTAGTAGGTGTGGGGAGAATGATTCCGATCGTGGGGCTCAGAGGGGCCACTGTGTTCGGAACGGGCTGGAGGTGGATGAGGTGCAGCGTTTGGGGGGTGGTCTGGCGAAGGCATGAGAGGATTGTATTCGGCAGGGGCGAACTGGTAGGGGTGGAGAGCACGGAAAGGAGCTCCTGAAGGTGGGGGCATTGCTGGAAGACGGAAAGAGGAATCTACTTCCATGTCAGTCTTGTAGCGCTGGTAATCACTGGTGCTGATGTCGGGGTGCGATAGGCCAGAGGGGGGAGATCTGTGCGCGGAAAGGCGGGATGTGGAGAGGATGGATGGGGGGAGAAAGGGGGGACGTCGAGGACAGCGAGAAGGGCAAGCGTCGGGGCGTCGTGGAGGACGAGGCGGGCGGCGGGGGAAAAGGGCAAAAAGGGAGGCTTTATAGAATATAACGATAGGAGGGACGGGGGCAAGCGCGATGTGTCATGGCCAATCTCGATGGACATCCTTTGATCCCTCACCGTACCGCCACCCCACCACTCTGTTTCGCATCCATTTTCCTCTCCGCGCCAATCACACTCCCCGGGGTCCTCCCTCCTCCTCTCCATCTCGTCATCCCGACTCTCTTCCCTTCCCAGCCATCGCCGCCCTCCTCATCCCGCCCTCGTGCCAGCATCTCCCCGTTTCCCGCCAACTATGAGCCAGCCTTTCTCACACTTTTCTTCACCTCAGTCCACGCCAGTGCCAAATCTGCAGTCTGTATCCGACGCCTCGGTTGGACCCCACGCCTGTCTCAATGCCACTACAGCATTCCCGCATCAGCCAGCCGCGACGCGCCGCCCCCATTCACACGACAAAGTTAGGAAGAAAACGAGGAAGGATTAATATTGCGCTTCCACCTCGGTCTCCGGCCTGCCCTTCTTGCCGGACCCCCTCCGCCGTCGCGCCAATGTCGGAAATGGTCTTCCTCCGGCGCCCCCTTCTCACAGTTCACTCCAAGTATTTCCCTACCGAGCACCGAACCTTCCAACCTTCCAACCCAGCAACACCAGGCACGCAACCCATCCCCGTCCATGTCGCGGCACAGCATCCTCAAGGCCTAATAATGCACGAAGCCGCGGCACCGCATGGCACTTACGATATCGACAGCCCGATCGCCTTTTGCACGCGACACAGCTGAGCGACCCTCTTCGCCCTTCCAGTCCCGCTGCGCCTTTCCATTGTCGATCGGCTTCCGCATACTATAAATTCTTACCGCACGGCCCCGTACGCGTGCGCGACACCCGGTCGTCGCTGGCTCTCGGTCGCGTCTCCAGCCCTCACCCGATCTCAGGCTGTGGGCTATCACAAGAAACCCAGTGTCCGCAGACCGCCGGCCTAATGGAGATAGCTGGACGCTACATTTTGCGTAGACATTCAATTCTGACATGTACGATCCGGACTAAGACACACGGTCTTGTTCAATCTCATCCGTGACACCGACCATGGCCGATCGTTCTCCTGTCCTCATGACAAATGCACGCCTCCTGCAAGGCGGAATGATATGGTCTGGTCACAGTGTACACTGTATGAGATGCGACTGAGCTGTAACATGTTGTTCTCCGAAGTTGCCGCCGGCTGTGGTGCACGACCCACTTTCGACTCGGGTGTCCGACCCTGAGACGCATAGCTGTCCCGAATGCCCGACCAAAACCAATTCATTGACAAATCATCCTCTCAGTTACCCTCACCGCTTCGAAACCATTTGAGCAGCCTCGAGGGCACAGTGCATAAACCAAAAATGACAATAAGTAAATCCATGGCCAACTATACAGCATTCACTTAGACTACATGATTCCGTGCACATGTACATACGTGCTACGGTCCTCACACCTACAGTACTTACACGAGTTCGAGGCTTCCCTCCAGCCCCGCGACACCGCCGCCCCACGTCTCCAAGAATGTTCCCCGATGCCACGCCGGCGCTGAGGTGCTGTGCCGACTAGGTGCTAGCGGCTCTCGGGTCTCACGGCGGCCCATCCACTGCTCCTCCTAATCCCTGATATCGAATACTAACATAGGTACCATAACTTATAAGCAGGGTTCCGCACCAGCCGGACTGCGCCCGCCAACCGCACCCGCAGCGCGTCCCGCGTCCGCCGTCTCGTCTCCACGAGTGCCGAGACCCCACGCATGCACCTCCACACGTTACAGTACTGTACTATCTCAGGACCGAGTCCTGGCTCTGCTGTGCTGAGATGAGGTGTGCGTCGAGCAGCCGTCGTCTCCTCATCAGCTCCACCTCCGATATCCTCTGGCCGCCCTTCGTGGGCGTCGGCGACGTCCCCGGCGTCAGCGACCCGGGCCGTTTCGTGTTCGGCGCTGTCGGCGGGGGTGAGCTGCACGTCGACGACGCCCCCGATGGCGTCGCCGCCAGGTTATCATGCGCAATTGCAGCACGGCGCAGGTCACCGTGTCCGTTCGCGTGACCGTTGACCAGTGCGGGCGTGGGTGGGATGCCCGAGCTCCGCCCGTCCGACCCAAGGCGTGCCGTCCATGTGGACGGGCTGGACGACTCGTGTCGCGAGTTCGCGAAGGACGAGGGTGGAGAACGCCGCTTCGGCGCAAATGTGAGCACTTCGTCCGTGTCGAGCTCCGTCTCCGATGCCGTGGCCGACGAGAGGCCCGTGTCGCGCACCGCCTTCGAAACTCTCCTGGCCGACGGCCTCCGTCCCGCCCGCGGCGGACTCCTCGTCGGGCTGGTGCAGCTCATACGGTCCTGAGCGTCGTCCGTAAGTCCGAGCCCCAAACCAACCGTCGGCGGGATGCCGGCACGCTGCCCACGGTCCGCCACCCACTCGTGCCTGGCGAATATTTCGTCCATCCAGTCTGCGAGGTCGTCGAGCACGCCGCGCACCTCGCGCATGAGCATTGGCATCTGCAAGTACCCATGACTCCACTCTGAGAAGATGTGCATTCGCACCCAGTCCTCCTCAGACTCGCCTGCGAGACGCTCCCGTTCTCGCTTCAGCGCGCGGAGTGACTGGTCCCCGCCGCCGCCGTCGTAGTTGCTCATACGGAGGCCCTCGCCAAACTGCGATGACTTGCCGGCGATGATGCGCTCGAGCTCGGCGCGGCGGGCGCGCTTCGCCTCGCGCACGCGCCCGGCGAAGACGAGCGTGTCGTCCACGAACGGGTCCTTCTCCCCGCACGACATGAGCAGCGGTGGAAACTGCGCGAGGACGCGGTCGGGCGCGAGGATAGGCGAGAGCTGGTAGTCCGATTGGAAATCGGGGTTACGATGTGGCCCAATGTACAGAATTGCCATTGCGCGCATCTGAAAATTAAAGTTTGATCCACATCAGCCATATTCACCACACACGAGGCCAGAGAAGCGAAGCGAGGGGCCACTATTGTGGGGGTAAGAGTGCTCACCATGCTGGGAGGGATTATTCGGTCCTGGAAGTACCCCGTTCGGCTAGTCATGGTGAGCCGTGTCCCAATGGGTGGTCCGTTCGCCATCGGAGCTTTCTCAGCCACGACTTCCCCAAGTTCGCTGGCGGAAGTGGGCTCGTCGTCGACTGTCAACTCAAATTCCTTGCGTTCGATTTCAGGGCTGAACCGGATCCGAGCGCGGAGCGGCTTCTGTTCGTCCCCAGGACGATCTGACGACTCGTCCTCTGCATCCCCCATTGCCGCTGCCTCTTCGGAATTAGGGCTCTCGTGGTTATAGCGCCTCATGTCAGACGTCGTGGCCCGACTGTGCAAAGGAGGGACCGACTTAGCCGATGGAGGGGTTGTTAGTTCACGAAAGGCGTCACGAATACTTCTCCGCCGACGTGGTCGCCGGTCCCCAACCATAGATAACGGGCTGATGTGGCGAAGGTGGTCCTTCTGATCGGGTAACAGGGAGAGATGACCGGATGACTGCTCGGTTTGCAGGACTCGTAGGTTCTGTGGCGTCATCCACGAAGTGAAGTTGAAATCGAGGGCGGCGTAGTTCAGCACCAGCGCGAGCGGGCTCGGTAGGTTCATCTGCGTCTCCAGGATCTTGAACATGACACATACGGCAATATGGGCGCCGCTGCAGGGCGGTCAGTACAGGAAGTTACTTGTAGAAGCAAAAGGAGTGACATACGCTGAATCACCGGTGCAGATGATGTTGAGCGCCTGCCCAGACATTCCGATGACCAGTCCGGTAGTCTCGACGAGTACACGGTAGAGGTCAAAGCATTCGTCAATACTAAATGGGTAAGGATCTGCAAGCCGCCGATGTAAGGGCTCTTCGGTGAGTCAAGAATAACGGCGAATGACGAAGTGTTCTCACATTCCGGAGCTTTTCCATAATCAACTGAGAGGACAGGCTTGCCGGTTCGAATCGCCCACATCCGGAGGCGCTCTTCGTGATGTTCTGGGTTCATAGACACGAATCCGCCGCCCGGGAAGTCCAAAATGAGATCGGTGGCCTGTGCGAGCTCCCCTGCCGGCGGTGCAAAAAACAACCATGTCGTGATAGGGCGGCGTTGAGTCGAATCTTTCGGACGCGCGAGTAGGATCTTTCGGCGGATGCTGACCCGGGGATGGATCGTCAACATGCGTAACTTATGAAGCGTAAGCATTGCTCTTTGCGTGATACACCTTAATAAAGAAAAACCCACATAAGGATTCGTGGTCTTCTCCCACGTTGTACGCAGCATCTCCACAGTAGGCACAGCGCGGAACTTACGAAGCTAGAGGAGGGAATGAGCGGTGCCGCCACAGGAAGAAAGGGCGCAGGAGAGTCCGAACCTTCTCATCAGCCTCGTTGGCATATATGATGTAATATACAGAAAATAGGATAGAACAGATGTCTCTCAACCATCGTGGCCTTATTTGCATGGCGGTGGCAAACCCAGCATCGAGTCCCGTGGCAATCCATGTCGCCCGGTAGTAGGAAGGAGAGTACTAAACATTCAAGTCAATGGGCCGTCCAAGGGAACCCAATCTGGAATATTACGTACCAAGTTTGCGAGTGGCTCCGGCGCTTTGAGAAGATAAGGAATGTGGTACGACAGAGAGGCTCAGAGAAGGACAGACCTTGTAGCCCCAGAATCTTGTCCAAGTTCCGGATGGCATAGACGCCAGTTAGTGTGCTAACGATAAGCTGCCACGGCGTGAAGCACTCTTCACTGAATGTGAGTCTCCGTCCGTGGGAGAGTCGCCGGATGAATACGCACTCAATGCTCGGTTGGCCCGCCTAATCCAGAGAAACCTTGGTCCCTTGGGGTCTCCTTTCAAGATCCTCCAGAACCAAAAGATGATTACGAGAATGACCTGAAATGTGACATGAGCACGCGGCTGAGAGCTCTGGAGGGACCCGGCTCACCTGAGTCCGTTTCCAGCTTAAGTTGGGCCGGCCCAGCAGATGGTCTATCATGAGCAGGTCGTGGCGAGGGAGAGAGGTATGGAGGGCGAGCAGGAGGCACGATGGACGCCATTTGTGCTGTGGCTTGCCCCAGGTTCAGCATGTGATTCTCCAAGCTGTGCGATCGCTCCATTTAGGTTGCGTCGGCATCTCCCGAATGCCCTCGTCGCTAACCCATCCACACAGGCCCTGGCCAACGCTCTCCTCACCGCGCACCCTGGCCGCCTCGGTCTCAGTGGCGTCATAGCTGCCGGCATCGTTGGAGTCGTGGTCGTGGAATAATCTAGGCGTGGTCGTGAACCGGCGGCCGAAGGCTCCCGGAGCCAGCCGATTGTATTCCGGGAAAAAAGCGCAACATTGCGGTCGCTTATCTGGTTCTATCGACGATCGGGATCTTATTGCAGCCAGCTCAAAGGGCGTTGCAGGACGGTCGAGGCAGCCCGCGTGAGGTGGCGCTGCAGTCGACGTAGCTCTCGCGTGCCCATCCATCTCCTCGGCCTTGGTCGACAGCCATCATGAGCTACAAACGTATTCCCCTCCATGATTTCAAAGACGCATTCTCCACGACGATTGGTAAGTGCGACGCCCGCTACTTACCATCCCCATCTGTCGCTGAAACCTGTCCGATTTCGTCGCATTATATACAGAACTCTCTAGCGTCGCGCTAGGGGGCCAGGTCCTCTCGGTCTCTGACGAGTTCTTCGCGGAGGCCTTCCATCTACTTCTTGTCGAGGTTTGGACTATTCTGGCTTCCCAATCGCACATCTGATCATAACACAAATGTTTCATAGCCCGCGCCTAGCCTAAAGGGTCAGTTTGGTCCGAAAGGTGCCCTATTCAGTGGATGGGAATCCAGAAGACACAACCCCAACTACGATTGGTACGATCCCCCTTTGACTGTTCTTTCGACGTCATAATAGACCTGCGTATAGGTGTATTATCAAGTTAGTAACAGCGGGCTCGATCAGCGGCTTTGATATCGACACCAGTCATTTCAATGGTGGAGTCCGCAGAATTCCATTTTGCGTACTAGTTCTAACCCCTGCTGCGGTGCATCAGGGAATGAGGCACCAGAAGCGTCGGTTGACATCCTTTACTCACCGGATGGCACAGCTCCGGAGGTCTACGACCCCAGAGTAAGCTTTGTCTGTCTTCAGTTTCCTGGAAGGCCGCTCATCGGACCGTGTCGAATTTGTAGTGGGAGGAGTTACTACCAAAAGTGACACTGGGCCCGAGTTCAAGACATCTTTTTGGCGTACAACCGTCAAAGGGTATCAACTATGTCAAGCTGAATATGTATCCAGACGGCGGGATTGTGAGTGTATTTTACTATATGCACCGCGTCGCCTAAGTTTCTTGCCGGAATGTTATCAGGCGCGATTCCGTGTCTACGGGTTAGTAACACCCGTCTTCCCTCCTGACACTTCTGCCATTTTCGACCTTGCGCATGTATTTGCCGGGGGCCGTGTGGTGTATACGTCTGACCAACACTTCGGCGTGGGCTCAAACTTAATTCTCCCTGGGAGGGGTAAGTGCGTTCCTTCTATCCAGTGTTCCGCAGTCTTCGCATTTGCCATAATCCCGGTACTTACCATTGGCGCTATCCACACTTCAGGCAAGGACATGGGTGATGGCTGGGAAACGAAGCGCAGTCGTGCTCCCGGACATAAAGATTGGGCGATCATCCGACTGTAAGGACCTGTCTCTATCGTCATTTTCCGTCCTTTCCGTGGGTACGCTAACCATCTTCTTGTGTCCGCCGATGCGACCCCGCAAACGGTCGTCGCCCTGCATGCCATATATCAACTGCAATGCGCCACCCATCAACGTGCTTCTTGAATTTACTGCCTTCTACGAACCTTGTGAACCCTTCACCTGGCTACGATCCATCTAGGGGAGACGTCGGCTATCTCTCGCAAGTCGAGATTGACACCGCGCACTTCAAGGGCAATTTCCCCGAGTCCTGCGAGCTGCACGCTGTGAACCGCCCTGATAATTTGGTCCCCACGGACTTGCCGGCGGACGAGTGGACGCCCATCTTACCTCGCACGAAGCTCGGACCGCACCGCCAGCACTTCTTCCAGCTCGAGCGCCACGCCGTAGAAGGCAAATCCTACACCCACGTGAAGATCACTATCTACCCCGATGGCGGTATCAAGCGTGTGCGCCTGCTAGGCCAGAGGGCTACAGGCGCGACCGCTCAGGCTGCAGACGCAGTGAATGGCCCTTCGGAACTGGCGGAGGAGGTCCCTCCAACCTCCGGCCGGCCAGTCCAGACCGTCAAAGGCCCCGCGATCCCTGCGCTTCCGCTCACAGCCGAGGCATTTGCGCCGTTCGGGAAGGTCGTCCAGGCGTACGCGGACGTGAACGCGGTGCCCGACCCGCGCCACACCCGCATCACTGGCGCGAACCAGCGCACTGCGACCAAGTTCCACAAGCTCGCGCTGCTCGCATCCTCGTACCCGGAGCACGCCCGTGCAGACGCCACGGCGGGGTTGTCCGTGTACCGGTGCCGGCCGATCGATGTGCGGCCCGGGGGCGAGTGGGAGGTGAAGCTGTTGGAGCGGCACCCGTACACGAACCAAGCGTTCATCCCCATGGGCGGCGGCAGCGGTGTTGCTGCGGACGTGGACGCACTAGAAGACCCGGGCACCCGATACCTGGTCATCGTCGCGAAGAATGGGCCGGACGACAGGCCGGCGTTAGCGAGCATGCGTGCTTTCACCGCTTCCGCCGGGCAGGGCATCGTGTATGACACGGGGGTTTGGCGTGAGTACAACGTTTGCGAGCGATGTCGCGATTTCCAACGTGAATACTGATCCACGTCTATCCTTTTGACGGGGTGTGGACCCTTCACTGTTCGCTCTTCTTGGCACCGGAACCCTCGCAAATTTATATTAACAGATCACCCCATGGCTGCTTTACATAAGGTAGGGTCTCGATCACTGAGCGTGATTCTGTGTCGGAGGTAGGACTTATCTTCTCTCTACTCAGAATATGGACTTCACTTGTGTGGAGACGCAGATCGGTAACGGTGACAGGCTCGACTGCGAGATTGTTGACCTCGACGGAACGGCAGGCTACTACAGAGTGCAGATACCCATCGCCTAATAGATACATCTGTTGTGTACAAGAACAGTCGAGAACAAGTTGACACTATTCATTGCATTCTAGTAGATTCTAGCTTCTCATCCTTCTCCCGATTCTCCGTCTCTTCGCAGTGCCTAAAATACCCGTGTCCCCGGCCTACTCGCTTGAATGCGCGCTGCGGCGTGACATATGCTCTGAATACATCGAAGCCGTGCACATCACACAATCGTGGGGCCCGTCTCGAACATCTGGCTGAAGGTCCGTGATGTGGCCCCCCGCTTGCCGCGAATTTGACGAGGCGGGGGTGGTCCGGGGTCCTGGTGCACGAAAACGGAAGATGCAATTGAATATCGACGGTTCGAATCTTCCGATTCTTCGCTGCGGGACACGGCACAGCTTTGGCTCCTCTCTGGAGTAATTGCGGTGCGCTGATTGACGTGCGCGAGCCTGTACACCTTTGATTCCGAGGAGGCGAGTTGCCGAGTAGTGCAATGATCCAGGTCTCGGAGAGAGGAGTTTTGACATCGACCCGTTTGCCATTTCGAAAATGGTGACCTGAAACACGGACTACGTATCAGTAATTAAGGAAACTTACTGCGAGCCTTCTGCGCGACTCTCTGTAATCCTCCGACCATACGCCGATTCAACTACGGGCCGATCGAGTCGGACGCATGCTGACTTGCAACACTCTATTCTTCAGTCTGCGCATAAGGATTAGCGTGTCCTGCGGACAGTGCATGTCCACGAACGGGTGCAGTAGCCTCGGAAATACTTATAAACGACGTGAGCAGCCCTCCTCACATGATGCATAACCCTGTCCGAACAGGCACTTAGTCCTAGCAGCGTCTATGCATGGAGGGATAACGACTGGAAAACGTCAAGCTGGGTGTAACCGCCTGGAACTTCCCATCAATCGGTAGCGTTGAGCTGCAAGGGCCCATCTCCATTTCGCATGCAGACACCCAGACATTCGCGATCGGGCTTGACGGTGTCATCCCGAGGATCCGGGTATGTACCTCATAGTACCTATCGGCACCGGAAGTTCGTAGACATGGCCGGTGAACGAGTGTAGTCTAATCACGTTATCACGCAGCGTCATAACTCGGCACATCACTACTTGGCACTGCAACGTCCGAGATCAAAGTTGAGTTAATTATCGACTGCACAGCGGTGTTCGTCCTTCTTTGTTTCCAACCGCTATGTTAGTATGTAGACATCAGTAAAGATTCAATAAATCCTGATTTGGCCTGTCGAACGGGTTTCACGGTCTGACCTTCAGCCTGTAGACTCTGGGGAATTGTTGAGCCTGAGGTGACGGTGCTGGGCATTCGACGTTGCAGGTTGCACGTACGCAGTGCGCAGGGTATCCCGCCGCCCGGCGGCGAGGATGTGGGGATACGTTCGGAGACGCACGTGGCTGTCCGAATGACGATCGCAGATCGCAAGATTGGGTGATCAGTCCAAAAAGGAAGTTTGTCAAATTGTTCGAAGGCCACTCCAAGGTTCAAACGTCCTTTTGATTCCTATCATATCTCTCAGGCCGCGAGGGCAGTCTGTATTTTCAGTCCTCATCTGTCTCAGAAGACTGACGATCAGTATGCAGATTCACTATCATCACATTTCAATGTTGGACTTTTCGTCGATCCGTACAAGTGAAGGGAAGCTGGAGATCGTCAACCAGCTCCTTCTCCCGCACACAACCGAGTACATTGAGATCAAGTCCATCGATGACGCGTTCGACGGCATCAAATCTATGAAGGTGGGCGGGTGTACATGCAGAAGACTCGCGAATTAGGGCACTGCTGACCAGACGCTCTCTTCATCCTTCACAGATCCGCGGTGCACCCGCTATCGCATCTCTGGCATCACTAGCTGTTGCAGATTACCTTGCACGTGCCTTGGCTACTTCACCATCGCCTGATTGGCTCGAGACTACCGACGCTTTCAAGCAGCACCTCGAGGCCATCCTCGCGCATTTGTTCACTGCCCGCCCAACCGCAGTGAACCTCGGCGCTGCCACCCGTCGGCTTTCCAACAAACTCCAAACGTTGATCGATGCTGGCAAGAATGCCGACACAATCGCGCGAGAGCTAATCTCTGAGGCGAAGAACATCGATGCTGAAGACGTGGGCAGGAACAAGCTGATGTCCAAATGGGGCGGTGAATGGCTCGTCGAGCGTGTCAAGACCCAAGGAGGTAGCGATACGGATCTCAATGTGATGACCGTCTGCAACACGGGGTCACTCGCAACTTCGGTCTGTCGACGAAATGCCGTACTCTTACACCCCTTTTTTTCTGACGTGCAAATTGTCCGGTGATGCAGGGTTATGGGACAGCGCTTGGCTTGATTACATACCTTCATGAAACTGGGAAGCTGCAACGGGCATTCTTCACACAGTCTACGCCATACCACCAGGGTTCACGGTTAGTTTTGGATTTATTGGGCGGCGAATGGCACTTACCTGTCCTGCTCGAATTTGGTAGGCTAACCGCTTTCGAGCTCAAGTCGCTGAACATTCCGTCAACGATGTTATGCGACAGCATGGTTGGATCGCTGTTCCAGCACCACAACATCCACGCGATCGGTGGGTCACCGACTACAGACATTTCGTCGATTTTCCAATTCATCCACTCATACGGCCGAGACATTTCATAGCCGTCGGTGCAGACCGAGTCGCTCGGAATGGGGACACTGCCAACAAGGTGAGGCAGCGGGTACCTGGAACTTGGAACCATCGCAATCAGAGACCCTGACAGATATGGCGCCGCAGATTGGGACATACAATGCAGCTGTGCTGGCGGCACGTCACAACATCCCGTTCATCGTCGTGGCGCCGGTGAGCACGGTCGACCTGGAGGTTCCAGATGGTAGCGGGTGCGTGAACCGAGGTCCCTTGGCAAAAGTGTGGGTGAGAATGCTGAGCAAATTTTGGGAACCGCGACAACAGGATTCCCATTGAACATCGGCCCGCAATCGAGGCGTGCCTCGTCCGGGGAGCGCTATATCCGACGACGCTGAACGGAGAGGGGGCGAAGGAGCAGGCGACGGTGATGGTGACACCGGAGGGCCTGGAAGGAGTTTACAACCCAAGCTTTGACGTTACGCCGGCGAGCTTGATCACAGCCATTGTGACTGAGAAGGGTGTTGCGGTGAAGAAAAGCGGGGAGGAGGTGTTTGACTTGACGCCCATAGTCTGATGGGGGTAACGTCTGGTAACGTGTGGAGTAGACAGATATGTGATCGGACCGATGTCTGCAATATGAAGTAGATGATCCGTGAAGGACACGAACCAAGCTCTGCCGCCTTACCACTAACATTAATATTCCAATGCGCTTGGGAGGTGTATTCCGACGCGGTTCTAAACTGGGCGTGCTTAGTTCTCCTGATAGACGTTCGTCTGCAAGGCGGGAGCATGGAATATTGGAAGGTCTATTGAGGGAGCCGGGCCGCCTGGGGCACAGGAATGCATGATGCCTTGGCGCCGGCGCTGATCAAAACCCAGCCGGGAGACCAAGTCAACGCAAGGTCAGTTGACAGCGACCACAGTCTGACCGGTGACCGGTTGACCGCTCGCCACAGATCCAACATCTCTGCAGTTCTATCATGGCCTATGGATGGGCCATATAACCCGCCCTCACTGCCGTTTCGCGGGCAGTCTGAGCCGTTCTGTGACCGGATGCAGAGAACGGCAGGGCGAGTCCGCTTCCAAGCACACTGGGGGCTGAATCCAAATCAATAGCAACTCGGCTCTGGGCGCACGTCGCGATTGGCTGTGCGGAGGCGGGACGCGAAAGCGTGGGCCTCGCATCGCATGCGCAGGGCGACTGTGGCTTAGCCCAATTCCTCCGACTGATTTGGCATTTCCCAAGTCTCCCTCAAGTCCTCCTGCCGCCGCCTTGTCGCCCGCCCTCCCTCCTTCGTTTTCCCCACCACCATCTCTATCTCTCCAGACCCTACGTCGCACGCTACCAGCTCGCTGCCATGAAGCTGTCCGCTCCTTTCCTTCTTCTTGCTGCCGCAATCGGCGTCGTCGAGGCCTCCGGCCATGACGGCCTGTCGCGCATGGGGGCGCACCATCACAACGTCGCCCACCATGACCTTAACGATGCCCATGCCAAGCGTGCCAAATCCGGCCGTTGCAAGACTCGTGCTACCAGCACTGTGAGTCGCTCTCCTACCGTCTTGAGGGGTTGTTTGAGCAGCGAATGACATCCCAATTAGCTCGTTTCAACCACGACTTCCACTTCGCATCACTCCACGTCCACCCCGGCCAAGGCCACTTCCACCAAGAAGAGCTCCCCTACTGGATTGACATCTAGCAACAACGCGAATAGTGGGACCACCTCCGTCAACCTCTCAGGTCTGGTTCGCATCACCGACTGGTCTTGCGGCAACTCCGGGGCTACTGGTGCGTATGATAACTATCAAGTCGAAGCTGCGCATTCAGTCTTAGACTTCGTGTTCAGAGGACCTCACGGCTACACACGGCCCCAACGGGAACATCGATTGGATGAACTGCGGTCTTACGGAAGGCGGTTGGAACCCGCCTCACGTCACCGTCAACGACGTTGTCACTGTCAACTTGTACGACGCGCTCAAAGACCCGAACACTCCCTTCAAGGCGTGCAGCAAGTATATTGACACTTTTGTCAACTATGCCAACCAGCATGGAAGTGAGTGCATTACGCCGTCTTCTATCGCCGTCCGATCCCCAACTTGATGCACAATGCCATGCAGTTCCCCCGATCATTATCGCTTCCATTGCCATGCAGGAGTCCTCTTGCGACCCCCACACCGTCGGCGGCGGAGGCGAGCAAGGCTTGATGCAGATTTCGAAGGACAAGTGTGGCGGTGCTCCGGATGGTAACTGCCAAGACACAGACTTCAACATCAGGACTGGGACCAAGTTCTTCGCGGACACTCTCAGCGCGAACGGCGGGAACCTGTTGTTGACTCTTGGAAACTACAACGGTTGGCCGAAGGACATGACGGTCGTAAGTACCCATTGTCCACAATGGTCGTGTGAAGGGGGGTTTAACATGGAAACTTGTAGGAATCGGCGACCGCGGCCAGGTGGTCGAGCTGCTGCTTGTGCCAGAACAACATGGACTAGTGAGTGTGCTCGTAGCGAATATGATCTGACACGTACTGAAATGTCGCCTATAGCCTCGTCCAGAACCTCAACGGCTGGTACCTCAACAAGGACCCCTACACTGGGAGCCCCCGCATCGGGAAGTACTTCAACCTCGATGACTGTCACTAGTCGTATTATACACGACAATGGTGGTTCGAAGAGTTCCTGGTCTGCAGTGTGGTCCCCTCTCGTTTTGTCGGTCGCTTGACATTGGATTTTCATGATGCGCCGTGCTCCAACGCTTAAGTTATGATGATGATATACCCTCTCCACGCCCAGTGGGCTTTCTCTAATGTCATTAATACTACCGCATTTACTACCCCTTTAAGGGAGAGTGACATGTACGAGTATAGTCCTGTTGACTGGGAATACACAGTACATACTTGCTGTGCCTTACCATACCCATTTCTAGTACCCTCACAGGATGTGAATGAACTGGTTATTTGAAAGACATGATCCGTTAGCATCAGTAAGATGAGCCGGAACATGTCCCTGTAGAGGATGCTCCGCATTCAAGACCATAAACCCCAACTGTGCTATGGCCATAATCGACCTCTATCATACATGAGCGTCTATTGAGACTGTGGCTTCGGACGACAAGGAAGCAAATCTTTGATCAGCCTGAGCCTCTTTCTGTTGTTGCTCGCCTTCTCTCCCACTCTCCGTCCAAGCTTTCTTGGCTTACCTCTACCCTCGGTCCCCTCAGCAGGAAGGGTGACTCACCTGAACCTCCGGAAGCTTTGCGTCTAGCCTGTCCGAGCCTGCTCTGGTGCCCCAGCCTCTAGATCTCCCGGCATCTAATCTGACAGCCCCCGCTTGCTCGTACACGCCCTTCGAGAATCAAAAGCACCACATATCGAGCATGTCGAGCGACTCGGGCTCCAGCGACGTCTCCCAGCCGACCACACCGGCAACCTCACAGCCGCCGTCGCCGGCGCTGTCGAAGCTCAGCCTGCAGGACATTACAGACGAGGCGAAGATGGAGGCCGCGTCGTTCAAGGCGGAAGCTAACAAGGCGTTTATATGTGCGTGATCTATGTGTTCCGTGTTATCCGGGTGTCGACTGTAATGACGTCGTTGATTTGCGGTGTATGCGTGTCTGGTGCTGTTCTTGAACTTTGTATGGGGGGTTGTTTGCGGCCTGTGGTCGACTGGTGATGCAGCACACGACTTCAACAAGGCGGCGGAATTGTACACGAAGGCTATCGAGAAGAACCCGGGTGACGCCACCCTTTGGTGCAATCGAGCATATACCAGGATCAAGCTCGAGGAACACGGCTACGGACTACACGATGCCGGTGCGTATAGATCTTGCGCATGCCGGACGATGTTGGTCCCTTAAAATGAATGCGCCGTTTCCCGAAGGTGTGGCTATCGAGCTCGACCCGAAATATGCGAAGGCGTATTATCGGTGCGTGGACAACCTTCTGCTCTGTGCCCTTCCGTGTGTCTGATAATAGCTCAAGACGAGCAACATGTTACCTCCAAACGTTGAGATACAAACAAGCAATTGCGGACTTCAAGAAGCTCCTTACCTTGGAGCCCCAGAACCAACTCGTCCGGATGCAGTTAGATAGCACTCAGAAGATCCTCCGCAAGGTGGAGTTCGAGAAGGTACATTTTCATTAGATGATCGTGTCGTAGCCGCCCAGTTAACTAATTCCGGATGTCCTTTAGGCAATTGAGATGGAGGAAGAGAAGAGCGCCGTCCTACGTTGTTACGAAATCATTGCTGAAGGTATGTCTGGACCCGCGGACATGTCGTCTTGCGCAATAACACCAACTGGGATTTGCAACACCGATCCCGGTCGCAAGGCGGATGCGACGTGGAGAAGGGCTATGCCGGTCCCATCCTCCCGACGAATGACGATGGGAAGTTCACAATCAACGTTCAATTTATGCGGGACATGATCCAGTGGTTTAAGGATGGCAAGTCAATACCCAGAAGGTACTGTCTTCTACTGTTCTTCCCCTTTGAATAGGACTATCAACTTAGAATCTATAAGGTACGCGTGGGAGATCCTTCTTGGCGCGTATTCGTATTTCGAGAAGGAAGAGAGTTTGGTCGATGTCGTTATCCTGGATGGCCAGACACTTGATGTCATTGGCGATGTCCATGGTACGTTCTGCATTAAATCCATGGGTGTATATGTTATTAAGGGGCAATTCATTAGGCCAATTCTACGACTATCTCCATTTGTTGTCCCTCACGGGGGAGCCCAGCGAGACGCACAGCTTGCTCATGAATGGTGACCTCGTCGACCGAGGGTCATGGTCAATTGAGGTCATTTTGACCGCCCTCGCATTCAAGTGTGAGTGCACCCATGACCACATTCGCATGTCAAATTGAGGTAGAATTTGGGACACAGGGCTTTACCCCAAGAACATGTACATCAACCGCGGAAATCACGAGGCGAAGGAGATGAACCGCACATATGGCTTTGAGGGCGAGGCTAAGCACAAATTTGGCGAGCAAACGTACAAGGTACACGCTCTCGCCCGTTCATTGTTCGTCCATCGACTAAGTTTCTCTAACTCCGGATCACCTCAATATGATGCTACCCGACAGCTGTTCGCTCATGTCTTCACTGCGAGTACGTTTGGCTTCGCCGCGCGATCCCTGAATGGTTTTTGTGACACTGAAAACATTGTTCTTGCAGTGCCCCTTGCGACTCTCGTTAGCGCTGCGAAGCCACCACCACTTCAGTCATCAAAGGGTGCGATCTTGTCACCCGAAGGCAAGAAACGTTACTTTGTCGTCCATGGCGGTTTGTTCAGTAAAGACGGCGTGACTCTTGACGACGTTCGCAAAGTTCAGCGGATAGGTCATCAACCGGGACAAGAAGGTCTCATGTGTGCGTTCTCATTCATCCTGCAGCTCCTTGTGCCTGCGGCATATTTGCTGAACCTCATGTCTATTCTATGTCACACCTCATCTAGGCGAGGTACGTTATGCCGATATCGGAGTTAGCTCCTCACTGGTAACTTACTGGTATTCGTTTCTCGCTGCCTTTCGGAAATAGCTGCTGTGGACGGACCCCCAGGAACTCCCAGGTCGCGGACCGAGCAAACGCGTGAGTAATTTGTTTCCCGTGTGCAATTTGCTATCTTCCCTGGGAAGGTTCGGGAACTCACGACGATAACCGGATAGGGAGTTGGAATTGCATTTGGACCTGACGTGACGCGACGGTGGTGCCAGGCTAACGGGGTCACGGGTGTCGTTCGCAGCCATGAAGTCCGCCAAGGTCGGCTTCTCACGCGACATTCTGCCCGAGGTTACTGATCTAAGCCATAACAGATGGTTACTCCGTGGAGCACGACGGCCTTTGCACGACGGTAGGAGTGCCCCACTGCGTTTCCGGTGCTGTGCACTCACGACGATCTTTCTTCCCCCCCTCGCCGTATACCGCTCTACGGCCTCTCTCTCGTCCACGTTTACGATCTATCCCCGCACAGGTGTTCTCGGCGCCAAATTACGTCGACCAGGCAGGCAACAAGGGAGCTTTCGTAAGGAACCCTTCGGACCACATTCCCGCGTGTGTATGTGGCGCTGATGAACCTTCTTTTTATTTCATCCGTGCGCATATGCGATGGGCTGCACTCGCAGATTCGAATCGATGCCGAGGGCACGCAGGAATACACCCAGTTCGATGCACAACCACACCCACCGATGAAGCCTATGGCTTACGCGTCAAGCGGCCTGGCGAATTTGCTTATGTAGATGAGAAGTCGCTGCGGACGCGGCTGTCGGGTGTATAGCGGACGCCGTTCGAAGGCGCGCTGTATGATAGAGTTGGTCAGGGCCAGCTTGCAGGGCTGTAGAGGCTATATTAGGACGTGTATGCGCGTGTTTGTTGTGAGAGAGCATGGTGACTATCTAAACGTAGCGTACTTACCGACCCGAACCTCTAGTCGGGAGATGCGGTAAGGCCGCCGATACGGGGGCCTGCCCGAAGATGAGAGTTTGACTCAAATTGACTCAAATTTGAATGCTTTTCTTCGCAGGGCAGAGCGCTCTTGCATAGAGGAGAAGGCCAAGGCGTGCCACCGCGAGACCGACATGCTATATCAGAACATCCGAAATACTGCTGCTGGGAAGGCCACGGTTTCGTTATCGCTGGTAATAAGTTCTCGGGTGCATCGCACCGACACAGCGCTGTGTCCTGCTGTCAAAGGGTCCAATTCTACATCATGTTCTGTTTGTCTTCTTCGACTTCCCCAGCGGGGTCCGACGAATCGGACATTCATATTGGGAAGAACTGGAATGCGAGGAAGCGCGAGGAAGATGTTCAATTGGCTGCGGTCTGGAGCGATGACTGATCATTAGGAACGCTGAAGATAGGACGATATTCATATAATGTTAATTGCCAAATGACAACATCGTTTGGCGGGAGGCCGAGCTCCCGAGACATCTGACACTGGTGAACTCGGGGAATGTGGGCGACTCAGTTCTGACATGTATTTGACTCCTCGGATCTTGCGATGTTTCGGGCGGTCATTGTGCGGTTGAGGAGGTACACACATCAGCTTCTTTCACTATGCGGTGTGCCCGGATGTCGCGCATAAAATGTTTCGGCCGATCTACCAAGGAGAGTGATGGTTTTGACGAACGTACTGCCAGAATTACCATACAGGGAGCATGGTCCACGCTCGGCACAGCTGTGGCGCTAGCGCCCAGCGAAGCGACCAACACCGCGCCCAACCATCGTACACGCCTTGACTGCCTGCCTCTCTTTCCTGCGTCCTTTCCGTAACCTTCTGCTCGCAGCCTTTGATCTGGTTCTAGGGACCTAATGGACAAAACAAAATCGCGTCTAGCGGCGTTCTTCGACAATGACGATGAAGAAACCTCGTTCCCAGTGCGACGGACTCAAGCTTCTTCTCCACACATGCACGCTCACCCATCGTTCTTCTCTACATGATTAGCAAAGGGAAGTAGACGATCACAAGAAGAACGTCTATACACAGGGCACTCAGCGCAAGTCCAAGCGGGAAAAGGAGAAGGAGGCTGCAGAGGCGAAGCGCAAGGAGGAAGAGGAGAACGCGGCGAAGGCATACGCGGAGTTCTTGGACGCGTTCCAGGGGGAGGGATCAGACAGGAAGAAGGGCGCGTCGACCTTTGTGAAGGCAGGACACGATTCGGGTTTGGCATATGTGCCCTCCGTGAAGCCCAAGCCGGCGGAGACGTCTCGTGCGTTTGAGGAGCCATCCATGGTACGTCTCCTCCTTCCAATCTATTGCGCATTGTGGCCTTCAGGTCAAACCGCCACGCATATAGCGGCCACCTTCTCCCCCTCTTGCTCCTCCGAAGCCAAAGGGGAAGCGGGCTATGGATTCTTTCTTGGAGGAGATAAAAAGGTGAGTTACACGGCTATGCTCCTTCGCGCTCAGGAGCCTGATACCTTGAATCAGAGATCAGGCAGATAGGGAAGCCCGTCTGTCTCGGCATGGTATGCTATATCCAGGTAGATGGGCAAGTGGACTTTGAATGCTCATGGTGACCTTTAGCCACTCATGGAAGGTCTGTCACTTCCATTGCCGGTGAGTGCCATTGTTAAGGGGGCTTGCTGTTTATCCTAATGCACTGTCAGCGTATGAGGGCCAAAGTGGTAGCAAGGATAGAGGGGACCCCGAGGTCAGGAAGCCGCCCATTCCTGTATATATTCAACTTCTGAACTATTGTCTGCCCCCAGACGTCGAACGTGTTCGTCGCCAATCTCCCTGCCCATGTCAATGAGCAATCACTGGGCACCTTTTTCGCTAGAGCGGGACCTGTCGGCTCGGTAAGAAGTTCAATTCGGTGTTGTCGCCCCGTTCTCACTCAGGGTATATGCACGTTTTAGGTCAAGATTATGTGGCCGCGGAGTGATGCCTCCCATGGTCCGGGAGCTGACATGACGGCCACTAGGAGAAATAAGAACGCTGGCTTGAGCGGATTCGTCTCATTCATGAAACGTCGGGATGCCGAAGCCGCCCTTCGGGAATTCGACGGCTATGACTGGGGCGGTTCAATCCTCCGGGTTGGGTGGAGTAAAGCCGTTCCTATCGCTGCGAAGCCGATGTATGGTGAGCCGTCTGTCAATTTCTGATGTTTGGAAGTAAGGACCTTACAGGGCCCCGCAGTCGCAAAGCGGTCGAGGTCAAGATCAGCATCACGGTCCCGGTCGCCCGTTCGGCGAGACAGGGACAGGGACCGGGACCGGGGTCGTGACCACCGCAGATCTCCTTCACGCTCGCTATCTCATGGACGGGAACGGCATCGCTCGCGCGATTATCGACCCTCGCGGAGTCGTTCGTATTCGCCAAGCCGTTCTCGTTCTCGTTCCCCTTCCCGTCATCGGCGCTCTAACCACTACGATGATAGTCGTAGCCGTTCACCGCGGAGACGAAGGTCACGGAGCCCACCTTCCCAAGTGCTGGGTGATGATGAAGTCACGGAACAATTTATCCGAACTGTCGCGTCGGAAGTCAGAGGGCATGACGAGGAATATGAAAGGACCCTGCAAGAGCGGGAGAAGTCGAACCCAAAGTATGCATTTTTGAATAAGGAGGTACGTGAAATATCAAGTCCGGCAAGTCGTTAGCGTACTCACGGTAGGTACAAAGCACCGACGCCATCGTTACTACCGCTCGTTACTGGAACGACGAGATTCGCTTGAACCTGAATTCGATGATGAGGTATGTCCAATAGTGCCTAGTGTCTTCTTTCCATGGCCGAGATGCCGACATCATTATAGGGTTACGATTCGATCTATTCTACCGACTCGGCAGAGGAATCGGAGCGTGAGCGAGGCCGTAAGCATGAATTGGGTAAGCTCGCTCGCCGGAGGTTTGAGGCCATGCTGCGTGCACTGTCCGGGCGACGGGGCGAGATGGCGCGCTGCATGGCGTTCAGTTTGGAGCACGCTGAGGCAGCTGCGGAGGTACGTCGCTCCTCTGACTCATCCTCCCCGGGCTCACGTCAGTCTAATGGGACTTTCCGTAGGTTGCAGATATCATCGTCTCGTCCCTCGTGGTCGACGGTACGGCCGTCCCGCGCAAGGTCGCGCGTCTGCACCTAATCTGCGACATCTTGCACAACTCCGCTGCACCGCTGCCCATGGCGTGGAAGTTCCGGCAGGAGTTCCAGTCGCGCCTCGGCCTCGTCTTCGACCACCTTTCGACGATCTATCACTCCTTCCCCGGCCGAATCACCGCGGAAACGTTCAAGAAGCAGATCACTGCCGTCGTGGACATCTGGGAGGACTGGATCGTCTTCCCGCCCGAGTACACGGCTGAACTCCGTGCCCGCCTCGAGGGTGCGACTCTGAAAGCCGACAACGGAAGTGCGACGGAGCTGCCAACCACCGACACTGCCCAGGAAGCCGCGCCTGCTTTTACATCGAAGTTCAAGACGAGTGCCTTCAAACCAGCTGATATGGCTGAAGCTGCAGAAACTGCTGCTGCTGCTCTGTCCGACGATGGGGAGCCAATGGATGAGGGCAGTGATGTTGATGGGAAGCCGGTGGACGACGTGGATGGCGAACCCCTTGACGTGGACGTGGATGGCATGCCGCTGGAGAATGTCGATGGAGAGCCGATGGAGGACGTTGATGGTGCGCTGATGGAAGACGTTGACGGCGAACCTTTCGGTGATGACGTTGACGCTGCACCGATAGATTCAGTTGACGTCGATGGCGAACCAATGGACGACATCGATGGAGAACCTGTCTAACCATGGTATCTACTGCCCCCTGCTTTGCCTTGCGTCATCTCCCTGGCTATGCCGACTTGTGGCATACTTTGGCTGTTATCGTCTTCGCTATGCTCGTTGTGATCCGAGGGTCTTGTTATATATCAATCTGAATGTTCGAACGTGAATCCGTAGTGTATTCCGCCATAAACCATCCTATGCGACCGATTTGACAAATTATCCTTAGATGGTACTACCTATAAGATACTAAGCTAGAGCTTTAGTCGCCCCTCCGCCCACCGCGCCTCGGGCCACTGCTGGTTGTCATCTTCAGGATGGCATCCTTTGCCGCAATGATCGCGGTCTCAGAACCTGCAACGAAGGATGGTTCAATAAAGCAGGTCCCGTTCCACAAATAACACAGGTACACGCACCAACTATGACGATAGTACTATCCTCGTGGCTGACAGTGATGTCCGCGCCGCTCTCGTTACGAAGACGGGCAACGTTTGAGCCCTTTGAACCGACGATGCGAGGGAACATCGAGCGGTCGGGGAGAGTGAGGAACCCAACGTGTGTCATTTTCTCGGCGTGCGCGAGACCCTCGCCGATCAGCTTCAACGCACGGTCAAGACCCGCCTGGTCGCGGGCCTTGAGGGTCCACTCAGACTCGCCCTCCTCCGCATCCTGGTAATTGGAGACGACTTGCCACTCCTCGTTCGTAGTGACGTCCTCAGCATCGGGGTCATCGATGCGAGCAGTTGCACCGACGCCCTGGGAAGTGGGCTGAGGCGGCACCGCCGGCTTGGACGGGAGCACAGACTGCTCGACGTGCACGCCAGAGGAGCGAAGCTGGCGAAAGAGATTGCCCTGTTGGGAAACAGCGTAATGGTACTTCAGGGGGACAGTGACGGTGCCGGTCACGCCCTCAGGAGCAGGAGGCTTGATTTGAGCCTGTAAGTAGGCCAATCGTGAGTACCCGGGCCCAAAAAACACTAGATTGTACCATATATGCATTACCTTAAGCTCCGCAATGGCCTTCTCGCAAGCTGTACGAGGACCAGAGACCTTGACGAGGTTACCAGGGTCGACGCCCACGAGGTCCGCAGAGTTCTCGGGCTCGCTGACCTGAGCATACGAACGCGAGCCAGGGAACTGGATTTGTGCCCCCGTACGGCTCTGGAGGTCATTAAGGTGCTGGCCGCCACGACCAATGAGGGCACGGTGCTGGGCGACAGGGACGTCGACACCAAGGACAACGCGGTCCTTGAGGTCGGCGGTGACCTTCTCGAGTTCCGCCCTAAGTTTCGCGACGAGCTTTGGCTCGCCGCGGAGACGGACTTCGTCGCCAGGTTCGCCCTGGCGGGGGCTACACGCCAGACAGCATAAACGTCATCATCTCATACAAGCGCACACCATGCAAAACACGCACAATCGGATCAGCCCAGCCTGAGCCTTTGGGTCGGTCGGACCACCACAGCGAGCGATAAGGTCCTTGAGGCCCTGACCGCCAGCACCAATAATGGTGCGATGGAACTTGCTGGGCACGTCGACCGTTGCGGTCGTCTCCTCAGCAACCTGTTCCGAGATGGCGAGGATGGCAGCCTTCGCGTCGGCGATGGCCTTCTTGGTACCCCGAATGGTGATGGTCGCGTTGTCCTTATCGTCGGGCGACTTGTCGACGTCAATCTGGACGTTCGAAGTGTCCTTGATCTCGTTAATGGTCGAACCAGCCTTGCCGAGAATGCGCGCAACGGAGCGAACAGGCACGGTGAACTTGACGACGTTGTTCGACTCCTTCTCGAACTCGACGGCATCGAGCAGCTCCTGCTTTGCCTGCGCAACACCCTTCTTACCACCCTTGACAAGCACCTCATCGGGCTTGAGTGCCTCACGCGTCTTGCCTTCGCCGTCGGCAGACGACTCGCGAGGGAAAGTGATCTTGACGCCATACTTCTCCTCGAGCCGGATGACATACTTGCCGCTCTGCCCGATGAGCGACGAGTGGTACTGGTGCTGGATCTTGAGCACTTCGGAGGTCTCGTCGGCGAGGCGCTCCGCCTGGGCCTGGATGCGGCGCTTGGCCTCCTCGACGTTCTCCTTGCGGCCGACGATCTTGACCTTGCTCTTGAGGTGTGCCGCCTTCTTCTTCTTGCCGCCCTCCTTCTCCTTCTCCTCGCCCTCGTCCGAGAAGTCGATCTTGACCCCGAGCGTGTCGCGGAGCTTGTTCACGCCCGCGCCGCCGGCCCCGACGATGCGCCCGACGAACTCGCGCTCGATCTCGAACTCAGTTGAGTAGCTGCTAACGATCGCCTCGTTCTTTGCGTCCTCGACAATCTTGCGGATCTCCGTGACGGCACGGTCGACGTCAGCGCTGATCCCGCGGACGAGAATGTAGTCCTCGGAATCCTTGCCCGCCTCTGCGCCGAGCTTGATCGAGAGCGTCTTGTCCTCGCCGATAATCGCGTTCAGCGTCGTGCCGTTGCGTCCGATGACTGCCTCGTGCCACTTCTTCTCGACCTCAATCGCCTCAGTCTTCACATCCGCCGCGTCACGGGCGAGCTTGAGGAGCTCCTTCTCGACGTCGTCGACGCTCTTGGACTTCTCGACGGGCGACGGAGACGCGTTCGGAGAAGTGGGGTCGTAAACTAAGAGCACGGTGGACTGTTCCGCAGACTCCGGAGGGAAGAAAACGAGCACGTTGTGAACCTCGTGGAAGGCCTTGATCTTCTTCGCGTTCTTGTGCGAGTTGATGATGCGGTGCAAGAGCCAGTCGATCTGGACGTCCTTCGTCGCACCATAGAGCTTGCCAATAAGCGCAGACAGCTGGCTGACAGCCGAGTCGACGCTGGGCTTATCACCCACGATGTCCACGTTGATGGTGGTAGCACGATCTATGGTCGAGAGCGGAGGAGTGAAGACCTGCACGCCGGGGTTCGCCGCAGAAAGCGTCTTCGCATAGTTGACGCGCACCATGTACGTGAGGAACTGCCGGGAGACAGAGATGGGACCCGGGAGGGGGAACTCGTGGATGTATGCCGAGTTGGCCTTCTCCATGACGGTCTGCACACCCAATCCGACATCGCTACTCTTCGCCCAAATAATAATTTCCTCGCTGGCTTCTTCTGGCTTGGGAAGGATGACTGCACAACGAGCCTTAGCCATAATCTCCTCCGCATTCTTGCCAGTGAGCAGGCGGTGCTGACGCTTGGGCAGAGACAGCTTGAGCGAGATGGTCTCGGCCGTGAAGTAGTCAACCGCGGACTTAATGGACTCCACGACGCGTGTGACGGCCTCCCGGTCTCCGGAGACGGTGATCTCGCGAGCAGCGGCATTCAAGGTCAGGTTAATTTCGCCACCATTAGCCGCTTCCTCGAACGTCTTGCGGCGCGGGAGGATGAACGGCAAGACATGCTCGGGGATGTCACGGACGCGCTGAGTAGTACGAGAACGCTTGGTGGCGATGATATCGTTGAGTAGAGCCTGAGCCTCGTACACAAGAGGCTGAGGGCCGGAAATCGTGATGGGGACCGTGGGCTCCTCCTCTTCATCCCCGTTGACCGGGGTGCCAGGAAGAGGCGTAGCCGTACGCGAGGGGTCGACAGAGGCATTACCGTTGGCGGGGGTGAGCGTGTCACGGCGGGGAATATCGATTTTGACATTGGTCTGGTCACGGACCTGCTTCAAAGTGACACCCTTGGGGCCGATGATGGTGGGGATGGTGGAAGCCGGGGCATTTAAAACCAAAGAGACCTGTGGGCATCCGTCGTCAATATGAGTCCCAGGAAAAGCACTAAGCGAGTAACCGGACGCAAATGACCCCTTTAACACGTCTTACGGCCTGTAACCCCGCTCAGCATTATAAACTACAACTACTGTGATCATTGCGGTAGTCTTAATCAGTCCGGAACAAGGGCCTCCAGCGTCGAACCTGTTTTTGCCGATGTGTTCTTGAGGCGCGTGACGGTTCATGCCAGATCAGGGACCTGCAGCTCGGGGGCGTTCTGGCTAAGCTCGGCCTTTTAAAGCGACGTCTGAACGCAACACAGCACAACAGCAAAGAAGGGCGAGCTGTGAAGCTCTTCCGACGCCGCTGTCGGGCAGAGTTCCGTGACATCTTGACTTCATGACGTAGGATCCGTACACACGGGTTGCTGCAAACAACTTTGAACACGGACATTGTCCGCGTGGTATGATGTGTGCGGAATGACACCAGTGAACGGAACGCCCACACGAAGTTGTGGGGAAGCACCTCGTTGCTCGGTCATGAGTCTAAGCGGGCCCTTCGCGCTAGCGCATGCTGATGGATATCGTAACGTGTTACATTATCGCATACGCATCTCCAGGCCCAACCCCCAAAGGCCGCAACCGAGCGCAGACGTGGGACGATACGAGACCGAGGGGGAGGAGAGGGTAGGAAAAGGTGGAAGGAGACGTACGACGGGGCTGAGGAGCGCGAGCAAGCTGCGCTTGGCCTTGTCCAGCTCCTTCTTGGAGTCCGCCTTGAGGAAGAACGTGGTCTGGCGCGACTTCTGGTTCGTGGACGCGTCGAGCCGGACCTTGTACTGCGCCTGGACCTGCTTGATGACCTCGCCGAGCGACATGGGCTTGCCGTCCTTGCCGGCGGTGGAGAGGTCGATCGACGAGAGCACGAACGTGTCCGAGACGACCGGCTGCTTGGACGCCGCAGGCTTGATGCGCGGACCAGCGTTCGCAGACCATGCGGAGGCGACAGGCTTGTTGCCGGCCTGGGCAGCGGGGGCGAGGGACGGAAAGGCCTCATGCGACTCGGTGTCGACGTTGCCATTACCGTGGCCGTTGGACGCGGCGGCGCGGGCTTTGACAGGGGAGTCTTCAACGAGGCTAGGAAACGGGTCCGGAGCACCTTCGAGTTCGTGCCTCCTCTGGAAGGCGGGTAAACATGCGGCGGTGGCGGTAGGCAAAAGGCAAGAGGATTACCTGGAGGTCAGCGGCGGAGAGGGCCATGGCGGGGGGTGATTACGGGTGTCCGAAGAGCGCGAGGCCTGAGACGGGGGAATCCAAGCGACAAGCCGACGACGAATGTCGCGATATGAGAAAAGAGATGGGGGTCCGGTTCAGAACTGAGTCCCTCCAATATACGTGGGCAATCCTGTGCCTCCCCGCCCAGGCCCGCGCCTCCCCCAAGCGTGCGACCCGACTGCCTCTTCCAGCCCACACACGCTAGTACGTCGTCCACGACGTGTACACTATCTCAATCTGCCTCATGACAATCACCAATACACTTCGCAACTAGGCACATGCGTTTCATTATAGCTGTACAATGGCATAATCTCCATAAATAAATATCTTCCCTGCGCCCCAACTATAGATCGCTGCGACCAGGTCCCTGGTCCTTCCCAGACAGCTTGAACACGCTCATCGCCGCGTCCAATACCACCGTAACACCGTCGATAAGCCCACGGAAACACCCCACGGTGCCGTCGCGGCACGCGCGCACCCAACATGCAACCCGGTCGAGAACGTCGACCAGGAAGTTTTGGGGTGGCGACGGCGCGTTCGCGTAGGGGGAGTGGTGTGCCTTGGGTGCGGTCTCCGCTTCGGACTCGGCTACCTTGATGAGGCGCGCTTCTTCCTCAACGCCAGTCTCCGCCCACATACGGCGGAAGTGCTGGACCATGTGCAGCGACTCGACCAGTCGGTGGAGGACGTTGATCAACGCCACAACCTCAGAGCGCTGGAGAAGGTTAGCGTTCGACTTCGGGCTACAAAGAAGCAGAAGCATAAGTGACACCAAGCTCGGGCGCGGAAGAAGCGAGGTACGTACTCGAGCGCCACGGTATCGAGCTCGAACAGAACTTTCAACGCGGTCGCGATACCAGTCGTCTGTACCTTGCCCCACAGCCTACACCTGTCGCATCCCACACAGTCCATGATGCGCGTGACATTCCTGAAGTGTTCTTTGAACTCGGCCTTGAGCACATTCGCATTCTCCCCACGGAAGAGGACTGTCTCATCGAAGCGGCCGACCCTGGACGCGAGGTCGATGACCTTCGAGAGACGGGCGTGGGTCTCGCTGTCATCGTCATGTGTACCTGTTGCACAGTAGTCGTATGCCGAGAGGTAGGGCCCGAGACGCGCGACGGCGCGAAGCACGAGGACTGCATCGAAATAGATGTACTGGAGACGTTCAGGGTAGGCAGCGACACGCGAAATGAAGCATTGCAAGTTCGGTCCCTATATGCGTGGTAAAGGTAAGAGACACTTGCTTCCACGGTAGTTAAAGACGGTGAGAACATACCCATTCACCAGTAGTCTGGTTCAATTCTTCGTAGCATAGATGTGTCGAAATGCTGGCGTGGAGACCCGAGATGACCTTGTAGTACACCCTCCGCTCCAAACACTCCTTCGAGCTCTCCGTGCCGTCTGCTCTCAATGCACCTGTCATGCTATCAGGCAGGCTGACCAATCCAGGGTTTGGTGAGCTTGAGGATAACAGGCCGAGCTCCGACATGCCGAAACAGTTCTCCTCGTAGATAGCCTTCCATACGCGATGCGCGGAAGGTCCAGCGTACCCGGTAAAACGTTCGGGGTTCAACGAGAGGTCGATGTAGTCTCCTTCTGTCAGGTCATCCAGGAAGCAGTAGTCCGAATCACGATAGTAACAGCCAGGGAGGGCTGTCCTCTACCGTGGAATGAGACTCCACGTGTGTGGTTAGCAACCGGGAGGACGCACCTGGTCACCTTCTGGCATTTCTACCTTACTGAGTTCGGCTGCACGCCATCTCTTGGGTATCTCGCTCTGTGAGGGTAAAGGTGAGCTCATGCACAAACAGAGGGGCGTTGAGATGCGCACCTCATCTACTGTTGTGATGCCACACTCCCGGTTCATACAGAGGCCATTATCTGGCCAGAACGGACAATCACGGTATAAATCAACCTGGGGCGAACGAGATAAGCTACTCTTATTACATGATACTTAAGACAAGCAACGCCACATACCCGGAAGAACTTAAAGAACGGCGTGTCCACCAGCGAGTGCAGTTCATTGTAGAGCGTCTCCGTTACGCTCTCTATAGTTTCGAAATCACATTCCGTGGTCTCTATCGGACCAGTAGGCTGTATGCATTGAACCAAATAAGGACTGCAAGAAAGACCAAGGCAGCGAAGGGAACTCACGAACTGCTTGCATGCCGGCACCTTCACGGGCTCCCTCTCTAGCACCGACTTCACCTGCCCGCTCTTAAGGGGAGAGGTCCCGAGGAAAGATTGTTGCTGCGCGCCGAATGCATACGACGTCGGAGCCTCGACGAGGAACGCGAACAGCAGCGCGTAGAGGTGACGCGGGAACATCTGTGGCCAAACACCGGCAGGATGGTATCTCGTCTTCTATGCAAGTCCACCGAAGATCGGCAAGGGTATGGCGTGGGTGGCTGAAGGCGTCTGCGCACTTGAGAGATGTGGAGGCGGGGGCGGCCACGTCGACTTCAGAAGCAATAAGATAAGTTAGCGTGCAGGAGCCCAAGACCTTAAAAGCAAGCGGTCGCGAGGAGAAAGGCAAATGGGTGGGGAAGATCTCGATGTGTAAGACCTCGGATGGAACGCACACGTTGGGCCACGTCGGCGCGAGAACGACGGCGCCTCTCTCCCTTTGGTTCTGCGCGCTCACCTGTTGCTGTTGGCCACCGCTCCAGTCGGTTCTAGACATCATCCTCGGCGACCCTCGCCCATTCTGGTCTTGCCATCTTGTCTCTTCATCACGCTGGGGCCATCCTCCTGTGGCCTCGGCGCACATGGCCCATCGTTATAGTCCGTTGATGCCGCCTGACCGCGGTAGCAGCCTCGGTACCGCCTCAGAGCTGGACAAGCTCGAGTTATGCCGAGAATCGGAAGACCAGACGGGACGTCCACAAAGACTGAGGCTTGACACGGACTTGGTACTTACAGAAAGGATGGAACTGGACAGGAACAGGCTGAGCATTATCGATTTGCGTTCAAAATACGGCGTGGTAGCCTCATGTTTTATGATCCGTAGAACGCCGCGGTTTATTTATCTGTTTGTTTTTCCTGCGGAATTATAACTATACATGATGGATTGCAAGCGAGTGTGTGAGGTGAGGTATGTATGCTACGTAGAACGACAGCTGGAAAGCGTAAGTATATGTACGCGTACGAGGATAACACTATGTAAGGAAGACGCGCTTGTGGCAATAAGATACTGTGAAAGTGAGAAACAAACTATAACAAGCAGCTGAGCAGAAAGATTCCAGAGGATCGCGGGTAACAGGGAAAGTGCACGGAAAAAGTCAGGTCCTACGTAAAGTACAATGCTCAACGCCAAAAACCTCGTACGGAGCAGCAATCCATCCGCAGGCTACGCCTGTAAGTACTATGTACGTATCTGTGCATGGTCCGTGGGCGCCGACACAAAGTCACAAGCAACACAACCCGCCATGCACCTAGGGACGCTCTATGGCTGCAAGATAAGCTGTGCGCCGTTGAGCGAGGACACGATGTCGACATGGCTCTGGTTGTCAAACGGCCGCCCATGGAACAACTGTGGCGATGGTCGTGGGGGAACGCCGACCCACCCACGAATTTCCGAGGGCGAAATGAGGTCATACTCAAGGCATCTCCCCGCCGGCTGGGCGGCCGCCGACGATGTTGAATCACCGCTCGCTGACGTCGTGGTTGGCAACGAGGGAAGGAACATCCGAATCTTCGCGTCGTTGTTTACGTCCGGGTCGCTGCTCGATGTCGACGTGGGCGGAGATGATGATGTTGACGATGTGGCCTGAGAACCGCCGTCGGAGTCGTTGTCGCCGTCGGAGTCGTAGTTGTCATCGAACTGCGTTCCATCCCAAGTCAAGACGTCTGCCTGCGCGAACATCGTGTTGACGTCGAATGTACCCTCGTATTTCGAATCGAGCGAAACGCGAGTGTTACCGAGGTTGTTAACGGCTCGTAGCTTAAAGTTCGCCTTGGGAGAGTCGTCTGCGTGGGCAACGGCGACGTTCAGCGGTGCGTTGAACGTCTCCACATAGGTATAAAACTGTGCGCCGGGAGGAGGAGGAGGAGGAGGACCATCCTCATCGCCGTCACCGTCATCGTAGGTTGAGTTTGTTGTATGGGGTGCATGCAATGTGACATTCGCATTGATGACGCTGTAGCGCGCTACAAGTCAGAACACTAGGCTAGAAAGAAAACACATGGACACCAACCTATTGCCAGTGGTGAGGTGCATAAATGTAGGGCCCTCCCCATCATTGTACAGGTCGATCTGAGCATTGATGGGTCTAGATAGAGAGACTGAGATGGATATGACATGCGCAAGGAATGACGTCGAACGTACGCGGACACTGTCTCCAGATCAATCTGGGTTGTCACCTTGAACTTGCCTCGAATCTCAGCTGAAGACGCCTTGACTGTGGCTGATTGCGCTTGCAAGGACTGCGAGAAGAATTAGATTTGTCAACTAATGTGACCACGGATAATGAGGCTTACCTCAACGAAGACGCCAGCCATAGCTCCACCGAAAACTACGCTATTGAATGTCACTTGTGGATCGAGTTGTTGGTACGTGTGTTGGAAATGTGGAAGGTGGCAGGTGAGGGAAGGAATATTTCGTGGGGAAGTGTGATTCTGAGGAAGAAGGAGAGTGATGTTGAAAATCAAGCCGTCGGATGTGCTGAGATTTTTGGGGGCCTAGCAGAAGTCATGAGCGACACCCCTCCGGTGAGCGCCTCTCGTGTGACAAAACGTACGAAAAGATACAATCCCCCGCCAGTACCAGTCTCCATGAGACAGACGTTAGTAGCATGTCCGAGGTGTTTGCTTGTGTGATGCATTGTCACATGTACGACACCGTCGGGAACGGTGACGTCGTCATTCACGGCAACAAGCAATGAGCCTGCGAACTGGTTGAGGTAACTGGCGTTGGTTGCATATGTGATGTTGGTGTTGAGGAAAACAGAGCCATTGACAGGAACATGGTATTCCAATCTAAGAACGTACCGCGTTGGGAGGGTCAAGGGACGGGAAAAACGATTAGAAAAAGGATACGTACTCCGACACAAACATCGCCCCATCCGGTCTATCCTTCACATTCCAGGCATTACATGACTTGGCTGCAGATATCCGCAAGGGTGCGTCGCCTAGTTGAATGGTCTTGGGTGGTAAAGGGTCATTGTCCCCCCATGGTTGATAGGGACTCGAAGTGACGACAGATTTCCGCTTTGTCTTCTACAAAGGTCAGAGAGAGAGAAGGTAAAGCTTGGTTGGTTCGAGGAAAGACCGTGAGAGGGGTCAGACGTACCATGACAATGACGGGCACACCGATCACGACAGTCAGGACAAAATATGCAGCAAGTACGTATATCGAATATTTCCTGCATCTCCGCCTGCGGGTACGCTTCTTCTGGATATCGGAATAAGATTGTGTTGTAGGTCTTAGCTGGGCCTGGGAGGCTTCGTAGTCGGGAAGGGAGGGGGTCGGAGTGTGGGCCCGAGCTACAGGGACGGAGGAGGAAGAGGCTTCAGCCACGAGCTTTGGCGGATGCTGCTCGTCGTCGTTCTTGTCGATTCCATCGAGCAGGATCATGGCCAGGAGGACTATGAGCTGAGTGGCATGGAGATCTCTGGGAGAGGGACCTGGCGGGAGGAGAGGGGCGCTGGTGAGAGTGGGAGAGCTCGCAACGGCCAGAGCCGCTCTCTCGGCGTCTCCCGAGCCGTGCGCTCCCATTCGCCGCTGCCCACATCGCCATCATCCCCCTCCGTTGATCCCGTGTGCCCGTCGCTCTCTTCCCTTTCTCACTCTACTGCCTCCTCCCTCTCCGGCCCGTTGCTCGCAATCCAGAACACACTCTCTACACAGTTCCCACGCAGAAAGCACAATTTCTCCCCATCTTTGTCCCAATCCACGGGTCTCACCTTCGACTTTTCACGCGTCCCGACGTCCGCATCATCCAACCGTTCACAGCCTCCCGCACTCGACGCTAGAAGTTTCAATGCCGGGGAATACCCTCCCTCATAAATGCGCTTGTGGACGCATTTCGGACTCTTCCATGCCGTTATCTGGTCCATATCTGGGAACCTGTCGGCATAATTGTCGTACCGGCAAAGTGCTCGTCCTCTTCGTGTTGCAGTATGTAAGTCATCAGTATGTCACATGCATCACTCTGTTCTCAGAGCAACAAGGGCCGGTCGTCCCAACTTGAAGCTTGACGCGTGACGACTCGACCTCCTTGACTACTATATTTCCATGTGACTCGTAATGGCTAGACTCTAAGGAGATCTAAGCCATTGCACATCGCGGGGCCACACGTGGAGAATATTGTTGGATCCCACATGTACAAATACCGAAGAGCGAAACGACTCGCTTCCATCTTCCAACTGCAAGGTCTAGGTGTGGTGGTCCACTGGAAAGGTACAATAATGTTCATTGATTATTCAATTGGGAACAAAAGTCAGGCAAAGCGAGCATCAGGACAAACTGTTCCTCAATGTTTTTAGTGCTAGTACATATGGGTGAGGACAATGAGGGGAACGTTCCGTCACCTTGGTCTAACAGGACAAAGGTTTACTAGGTTTACCCAACCTCCAACGCAGAAGTCTCAGCTAAAGAAATGCCATGTCGTAAGAGTAGTTGTACCGAACGGAGCCTCGAGGCCAGCCGACAAAGACCAGATCCCAAAATCTGGGGGACACTTTGCAGAAGTTTGCAGACTGACCGGTGCTTGTGCGCTCGAGAGGTGCGCAGCACGTACTCTCGGAAGGCGGTGCTTCCGGCGGACAACCGAAGGGACTCGGAGCAGTGCTGCAGCCGCTGGCCCGCACATATGGTACCAACGCAAACATTCGTGTGCCTGAACGCAGTTTGAAGTTGAACTGTGCATGAATTACGGTAGGTAAGTATCATCAAATAACTAGGATCAATGTGAATGAAACCGTACCCCCGATATGCTACTCAGTCTCTCATCCATCCCAACTTCTCCCGACTCGCCGGACCCGGTTATCTTCTTCCTGAGTGGGCTGAAGGGCGAGCTCATCCACAACCACCATATGTGCCCTAAGTTCAGATTTTTTAAATTTAGGTCTAGCATCGCTAGTGACACCAAGCCCGGGGATCTCAAAGGTGTTGAGAAGTGGCGGGGGAGGTTTGTCGCGGGGAAACCGTCAATAAATAGCGTTCCAGTGGAGAGGTCTCCACGTACTGCGACGATCCACACATGAGGATGAGAACGGAACTGAGGTCGGCTAGGGGAGTGATAACTGCAATGAGTACGACGAGAGGGCGGAAATCATGTGGGGTAATGAGGACGTTGATTAATGTCGTTGCGGATGGCATCGCGAGCGTTGACGAACGAAAGAGCGTCAGACCTCTGTCGTCGCCTCGCATGCTGGGTTGTTCATGAAAATCGGATGAATCATCCACAAATGTTTGCATGAGTGGAGTGATGGCTTGCTACCTGTAGAATGCGAGAGAGACGAAGTTCACCGTTAGAGAGCCGATGAGAGAGCTTTTACCTGTGTCCTCCAACCACTGCAACTCCAAGGATACGAGTAAGTGAGGTGACCCGGATACTAGACGTGTTTCCTAACGGTTGTAGAACAAGCGTTTCCTGAATTCGAAGGTTTGATGATCTCAACTGTGTGGCACAGTGATGTGTCGATTGAGACTCATAATGGGGGAAGTATGATAGCAGCCACATAGGTGCGCTCAAAACAGCTCTGGCACACTTGCGAGTCAGGATGGAGAAACTGGGAGAGACAGATGGACTCACGGCGAACAGCCAACAGACCGTCTGGCTCACAGAAAGATGACCAACAAAGGGGAAAGTTCGCGACCTTTAGAACAATCACCTACGTGTCCCAGAAATGTGAAGTCAACGATTTGGTAAGTCCGTGGCAGACGAAACTTGATTGATTGGACAGGGACAAGGAAGGCTACGATAGAGTCATTAGAAATCTATGAATCATACGACTGACCAAGAAACCCCTCGCCGACCCTTCCCTCCCGCGCTCCCGTGTCCAGGTCTCCTTCCCATGACCGACGTCCAGCCGAGTCCGGAAGAGCGAGAGTGTCATGAATAGTGCTGAGAGCGCGACTTGTTGGCACAGGAAAGTGAACGATTCTGGCTGGGAATGCGAGTTTGGGTTGGGGTGTCTCGGAAACTTGCTGGGTAGTCGACCAACGTCGGTCGCATAGATAATGAGCCCGCGGTCCGCGGTCTGCTGTCTAGTGTTGCGGTCCTGGTGTCCAGAATGGGGGCCAATGGGGGCCAATGGGGGAAGTAGGTAAGGAAAACAGGGTCGGATGGATGCACGGCAAGCCGTTGTCGAACAAGCATCGGCAGGCCTAAACCGGGCGATCCGTAAGCAGTGTCGTAAGAAGCCAATGAGCGAGGCGGTAATCGAGAAGGAGAAGCGTGCAGCGGGGCCAAGACCAGCGTAATTCCAGATTCAAGCACATGTCGCAGGGAGGAATTCCAGATACCGTGGCGACAACGCCCGCAATTCCAGATAGAGGAGAGGCGGGGCGATGTGCGAAAGCCACTGAGGCCGGCCGAGGTCCAATGAGGAGAAGAACATAATGCGGCTCCGGACTCCTCTCGCCGGCGCCTTTGTATCTTGCCCGATGCGATTGGTCTGTGGTCCGCTTGCGCACCGCCAATTTCCCGCCGTGCACGTCCTCCGCGACAGCCTGCGCGACATGCAATCAGTGGTGCGTGTGTCTTTCGAGAGTATCGTAGTCGCTGAGGGCGACGGATGACTGTGCACATTCCGCGGCAACAAGTCAGAACGTGTCGATTGCGTGATCTCCTGCTCACTCTTCCTCATCCTATATAATCTACGGCCAGTCCGCAACAAGATGCCTCACCCACCACCACATATCCCGCTCCCGTTCTCGGACATACCCTCCTAGAGCACCCAGCCACCCTTCTTGTTCACCCGTTTAATTTCAGTAAAAAAAATGGCCAACGCTCCCCACGGTGGTGTTCTTAAGGTACGTGCTCACAAGTTTCAGGGTATCAAACACGCCATTTAACATCAAATGACAGGACCTTATCGCGAGGGATGAGCACCTTCGCGAGACCCTCAGGGCTGAGGCTCACACTATTCCAAACATCGTCCTCACCGAGGTATGTTTTGAATCTTATCGACGTTCTCGGGTCTGTTTCCTGATGATGTCATAGCGTCAACTATGCGATCTCGAGTTGATCATGAACGGTGGCTTCAGTCCTCTCGAGGGCTTCATGAACGAGGCGGATTACAAGGGGTACGCATCACAACCTTAGTCAACCTGGAGCAAAATGTTCATATTTCTTGTAGCGTGGTGGACTCTAACCGTCTGGCTGAGGGTGCCCTCTTCCCTATCCCTATCACTCTTGATGTCTCGCGCGAGGACATCGACCGTCTCTCCATTGCGTCCGGCTTGCGCATTGCTCTCCGGGATCCCCGTGACGATGAAGCTCTTGCCATCATCACCGGTATGTATCTCAGGTCCTGCACTGTACTTCAGTAGCTCATTGTCGTCGCTACAGTGGACGATGTCTACCGTCCTGACCAGGTGAAGGAGGCTATCGAGGTCTTCGGCGCTGACGACCCCGCACACCCCGCTGTTGCCTACCTTCGCAACAAGGTCAAGGAGTACTACGTTGGTGGAAAGGTTCAGGCCATCCAGCCCCCAACTCACTTCGACTACGTCGCTCTCCGCTGTGAGTGTTTTGACACCGTTTACGTCATGGATACTGAACGCTTCTATAGACTCCCCCGCTGAACTCCGCGCGCACTTCAAGAAGCTCGCATGGCGCAAGGTCGTCGCCTTCCAGACCCGCAACCCTATGCACCGCGCTCATCGTGAGCTCACCGTCCGCGCCGCCCGCCAGCGTCAGGCCAACGTCCTGATCCACCCCGTCGTCGGTCTCACCAAGCCCGGTGACGTCGACCACTATACTCGCGTGCGTGTGTACGAGGCGATCATGGCCAAGTACCCGAATGGCATGGGTCACCTCGCTCTTCTGCCACTTGCCATGCGCATGGCTGGTCCCCGCGAGGCGCTCTGGCACGCGATCATCCGCAAGAACTTCGGTGCAACACACTTCATCGTCGGGCGTGACCACGCTGGCCCCGGCAAGAACTCGCAGGGCAAGGACTTCTACGGCCCGTACGACGCACAGGACCTCGTCATGAAGTACCACGACGAGCTTCAGATCGAGATGGTGCCCTTCCAGCAGATGACATACCTACCGTCCTCGGACGAGTATCAGCCCGTCGACGAGGTCCCCAAGGGTGTCCAGACGCTGGATATCTCGGGCACGGAACTCCGCCGCCGCCTCAAGACTGGCGCTGCGATCCCCGACTGGTTCAGCTACGAGTGCGTCACGCTAGAATCATGACTGCGCTCGAAGTTGTATGCTTAAGTTTGGAACGTTCTATGTAGCGCTGTCGTCAAGACCCTCCGGGAGAGCTACCCCCCACGCCTCAAGCAGGGCTTCGTCGTCTTCGTCACGGGTCTCCACAACTCGGGCAAGGATACGATCGCGAAGGCCCTCCAGGTGACCCTCAACCAGCAGGGCGGCCGCAGCGTCTCGCTCCTGCTCGGCGATACCATCCTCCCCGAACTCGATTCCCGTACGTACTGCGGAACTCTATACCTATATTCAGCACAATTCACTAACATGACCGAACTATCTCCAGCCTTCTCTGCCACCCCAGAGGAGCGCTCCAAGAACCTCCAACGCCTTTCCTTCGTCGCTGCGGAGCTGGCCCGCGCGGGTGCCGCAGTCATCCTTGCCCCCACTGTGCACAGCGAGGCGGCCCGTGACACTGTCAAGAGCACGATCCTTTCGCAGGCGGGCTCCGGCGCGAACTTCTTCGCGATAGACGTCGCGACACCCCTCGCTCACTGCGAGGAGAATGACCGCAAGAACATCTATGCACGCGCACGCGCTGGCGATATCACCGGTGTTCCAGGCGTCGATGTCGAGTTCGAGCCTTTCGAGCGGGCACAGCTCACTGTCGACGTCACGAAGCAAAACATCCCCGAGATCGTGCACAGTACGTCGCTCCTTCCCATACTTCGGCTTGTGTCTAGAATTGACTTGTCTTCTTCTTTTAGGCGTTGTCCTACTGCTGGAGACCGAGTCGCTGTTGTAGATTGGTAGTTGAAGATGCGCGCGGGGAATCTCGGATGTGGTCCTAGGGGTATCACTCGAGGTTTGAACTTCCTTCGATGGGCTGGCCGCCCACCTCATCTCTTTAGATCATCTCATCGTGTTTTGGGCTGTGGTGTATGTTTGTAGGATCAGGATAAGTAGACCATGTATATATGATAGAGATCACACACCATAATTTATCTCCAACGCATTCAAACATTCATGGTGCGTGTACAGGTTGCATCCGTGTTAAGTATCATGCAGCATAATGACAGTTATCGATGACCGATTATTGCCTCGACTTCCTTGATAGTACTGACCTCGACAGTCATGCAACCTAACCCAACGTTAACCCCACGTTTCCGCTGGTTTGGCAACTTCTTGCTCTTTGTACAATAGTGATTCGCAAATCGCCCATCTCTGCGGGTGGTCTGTAATTTAATAGCTGTACTAAATGTGGATACGGCATTCCAAGTCGCGGCCGGCCCACGAGGCCGAGATCAAGCAGCGAGATCAACTCAGCGCTCAGCGCTCAGGCCTCAGGTTGCGCTCCCTCCGTGACCACGCTCGTTTTGCCCCTTCCGCACCTTGTGTTTCTGACTGTGGTTCACTAGAAGTCTTCGATTCGAAGTATGGCATTTTTTCCCACCAGACATACCGGGGCAAGTCCAGGATTTCTGGACTATATGCCGATCCCCGACCATGTGAATTGTGACAGCCATAAGGGACCAGGGCAACCAGTGTACGAATGTCAAATGCCACCACCGAGGGTGCGTCGATAGATCGTCTCAGAGCTGCATGGGTATCATAGCCAGGAGCTGATGAAGATGACGCTTTAGACCACCCGCCTTGGCTGTGGCGCTGCGCGCATCAAGATTCAGCAGCTCTCCTGTTCTGATTTGTACAGCGACACAGCCGGACCACCAACCCGCACCACGCTGGGCCTCGGCGAGACGATGTGGGATGTAGATGAGGAGATGCCAGATGTATGTATTGGTAAATTCAGGCGGGCCACCGCCCGACGTGGGTGCGGTCGACCCCCTCTCTCCCGTCTGCCTGTCCCTTCCCGTGTCTCTCCTTTCTGTGTCCTCTCGGGCTTCGTGCGGCGGCTCCTTCGGCCCAGCTTGTTGTCGCTAGAGTAGTTGGAGGTGTTCCGACTACCTCTATACTCATGACGCACCTATCTTGCTTTCTTTTGTCGCTCTTTCTGCTCTTCCTTTCTCTTGCAAATGTGTTATTCGCGAACGCGGCAACCATCACCTTGGAGGGCGTGCGGAAGGGCTCGGGGACCACGGCAAACGGATTGTCGAAGAGGGCGGGCGTTGTGGATTTGCAGAACAGTGGAGACCTGGAGTATTACACGAACGTGACGCTCGGTGGGCGGTCATATCGCGTGTTAGTGGACGGTGGGAGGTATGTTTGTTCGGCTTTTGGACTTCTGGAAGCTTGAATGTGATGCCATATCTCATCGCAGCGCCGACCTGTGGGTTGTAGGAAAGGTTCCCAAATCTGCTTCAACGCACCATATGGCGACCATCCATTACGGGGATTCGTATGTTTTGGGTACGTGTACATTGCACTTTTATCGACGGTATTCGAGCGCATTGACAATTTTTCAGGGCAGGTGAATACCGCAGCCCTCCAATTTGCAGGTGTTACCATTGTCAACCAATCATACGGTGAGCTGAATATAATATCCAAAGGATTAGACGCAGTCACTGACGAGAAGACTAGTCGAGCAAGCAGTCGATTCATCACATCCTGACGGCCAGGGAATCCTCGGGATCGGTGCATCACGGTTATCCACTATCCTCTCAACCCTTTCCGCTCCTGCTGGGAATACGGTGATCGACAACCTCATCGAGGTGGAGGGTACGGGATCGAACTTCGTCACCTCCTTCGTTAGCCGCCCTGTCGACGGCTCGGGCGCCGTGTCCACCCAGCTGACAATTGGCGAGGTTGTGTCTGACCATATCGACGTGCAGACTGCGACCCAGTTGCCAATCTCCAAGAATGGCTGGGACTCGCATTGGCTAGTGTCTTTAGACGATAGTGGGGTCATTGGGCCCGACAACCTGGTGGTTAGGGCATCTAAAGGTACTCAGTTGAAGGTTGTCTTCGATGCGGGTTACACCATGTCCCAGGTACCAGAGTAAGCATCTCCCACTGCATGCACACATTTCGTGCCTGATGTCGTGGGGTAACAGAGCGATTGCATCGGCCATCTATTCTCGTGTACCCGGTGCGAAGTTGGCTACGATCGATGCTTCTCCTTCTCCGATCTGGATGGTGCCCTGCGATTTCGAGCTGAACATCACGTTCAGGTTTGGTGGTGTAGCTTATCCCGTTCACCCCCTCGATACAGTCATGCGGGATATCACGAGGCCCACCGACGACCAAGGTTCTACGTCCTGTATTGGAGCGTTCCAGCCATCAAATGCCACCAACCCTTATGACCTTCTGTTTGGCATGACTTTTCGTGAGTATTGGTTATGGGGTATCATAACACTTCGAACTGACAGTTAACCTTTTTTCCAGTACGGAACGCGTACATCCTCATGAATCTTGGCGACCAACCCTACGTCCAGCTCCATTCCCTCACTGATCCCGCGCAAGCCCATCAGGACTTCGTCCAGCAACGCTTGGGGGGTGTCGACACGACTGGCTCTCAGCAGCTGCTCCGGGATGCTGCCGGGCTCAATGACTCGACGCCTAAGTCAGCGGCGGATAGGAACAAGGTTTTCATCATCGTAGGAACCATCATCGGCACATTCGTCCTTCTCTGTGCGATCGGCATTCTGGGTGTCTGGTACCGGAAGCGGAGATATCACCTTCTCCACGCTGTGACCCTCGAGGCCTCCCTGCCTTCCGACTCCACACAGACTTCCCCTGCGTCGAAGGAGTTCAAGGACTCCCAGCCTAGGTCTCCCCTCAGAATCTTTTCGCTCCCCTTTTCTGTCCACTCGAAGCATAAGTCGGCTGCAACTGTGTCAGGACAAGTTCCTCAAGGGGCAGACGATCTCCTGCCGAACCGGGAGTTGTCGGCTAAGAGGCAGAGCATTCTGGTCGCAGCTCGACGCTCGTCCCCTGGTGTCCCGCGGCCGCCAGGGGTCGAGAAAGCGTCACTTCTGGACAACGCCGCTGCTCATGGCGTCAATCCCCCTGCCGTCCCAGACTCGCCATACGCCCGGGAGGATGGCCCGATTCTCGTCATCGGGGAGAAACCGCTGCCAGTTCCGGGAAGCGACGATGAGGAAGATGTGCACCCTCCGCCAAAAGATGAGTCGGACGACGGTGACCTCTCTTCGGGCTCGTCCGAGGACCGCAAGCGGCTCACCACATCGTATGGCGTGACGATGCCCCCGACCCCCGCCACCCTCAAACAACCGGCTCGGGCAGACACACCAAACCCGTACGACCTCCCACCCCTTCCGCCTCCGGCGCTGCTAGCGGATTCTCCTCGCTCGCCGGGCTCGACCCTCTCTCGTCCTCTCCCCAACCCGCACACGATGCCTGGAAACCGCCGGCATTCACGGGTGACGATTAGTGCGTTCGAGTCTCTGTTCGGCCGGTCGGCTGCCAGGCGATCCAGACCAAGTATGCCACCCGCCATCGACACCTCGGCGGTGACGCTCGGAAAGGGAAAGCCCGCCTCGGAGTCGAGAAAATCGTCTAGGACGCTTAGCTTCCGGCACTCACGCGGTCGGTCATAGCACTGGCGCAGGGCGGTGTCGCCGCCGTCTGCGTTCGCTATCCCCTTCGCATCCGTTGACGTTCACGCCAACGTCCATGTTTACCCCCAGACGTTTGTGTTCACGTTCTTGTCCGGGCAGGGTTCACATACGGTTTTAATCCTCCTTCATGACGCTTTAATCCGCTTTGCTGTCTCGAAATGGGACGTCCACTCATTCCGCCATACACGCTCGTTTGGACACTTCTGGGTACAACAACATGGACTAATTTATAATGCATTGTATATCGTTACACCCGGCTCAGGTTAGATGTTATATTATCGCGAGGATACGCTTCTGCCTATAACTATCTCTTTCGCGCTTGATGACCTCGGTTAGGTGAACCTGGTGCTAATAAGGCATATATGCCTGACGAGAATTGAGGGCTATTCGGAAGCGCTGTCTACAAGTAACTGGTGATGTTTGATGTTGTCTCGGCCCGAAAGGTATTCACTCGTCATCGAGCAGGAAGGCACGTTTCGAGTTCTCAAGGCTGCGACTTGACATTGCTATAAATACTATGGTTCGAACCGAGACCGAGGGCTCTTTTACTGTGGGATACAAATTGATAGCTCTCTTTTATGTTCCGGCGCTGAGGAGCAGAAAGTAGCATGGGTGCTGCCAAGGGAAGGAGAAGAGGGTACAGGAGGGAAGCCAAGGTGGCCGCGGATGCGGCAACTGTAGTAGGCGATGGCTATGACCGAAAAGGGCAGCGCTCGGGTGGGGTCAAGGAACGGCGTCACAGCCCCGCTGCGTGCGCGAATACATAGAGACCCGTGGCGGGTGCGTGTGCCCTGCAATCTTCTTTTCTAATTATTCTTCTCCTTCCTCGCTCTCGCTCTCCTGGTCCGCTGGTCCACGTCCCCGACCCCGTCTGGTTGCCATGAAGTTCCTCGCGCCATCCCTACTCCTCTACCTTTCATGCCTCCTAGATGAGTTCCCGATCGCGCAAGCAATCCGGCTACCCCTGAGGGCGCGTATGGGGGGGTTTGGGGACGGCGGACTGGCACGGAGGGCGAGTCTCACGGGTACGCCGGATTTGACGAACCAGGGCAACATGCAATACCAGACGAATATCACTCTGAACGGCCAGGCGTTCCAAGTGCTCGTGGACACCGGAAGGTTCGTACCACCTCACATGCCCCTGCCATTCCCATTTATCGGAGGATGCTCGCAGTTCGGATTTGTACGTGGTAGGAAGCGTGAATGGTGCGAAGGACACTGGCAAGACCGGCTCGGTCACCTACGCGATCGGTTCCACGAAAGGTCTGTGCTCCCGTGTCCTTCGATGTGCGTATCTTCGGATGCTTATGACGTCGGCGTAGGCCCGATCAAAACCGCTACTGTGGAGTTTGAGGGATTCAAGGTCGCTGATCAAGTGTTCAGTGAGTACACTGGTGCGACTATGCATGGGCGATTCTGATGAAAATGACACTGAGTATAGTTGAGCAGCCGGCAGACAGCACACATTCAGCAGGGGCCGGTATCGTTGGCCTCGGTCCCGGTGGCGCATCCAATATTCAGGAGATCATTGCGTCCAGTGCAGGCGACCCGATTCTCGATCGCATATTCAGGCAGAATACCTCCACTCCCAACTACATCACCATCCTTCTCGGTCGTGCTGATGACCCTACAGACACCTTCCCCGGAGACCTCACTATCGGGGAGGTCGTTTCCCCATTCAACAACATCACCAGCCAGCCAAAGCTTCCCGTGACGCAGATGTCTAACCGAAATGGACAGCACTGGACAGCAATGCTCGACAAGAACGGAATCATTGGTCCTGACGGAAACCGCATGAACACGACGAAGCACGCTACTGGCAACAAGCTCACCGTGATGTTTGACTCCGGCTTCACTTTCCCTCAGGTTTCTAAGTGAGTGCTACACCAGTTTCTTTGTTCTAAGACCGTATACCTAACCTGCGCACAGGAACATCGCAAACCAGATTTACGGCCGAGTGCCCGGTGCCATCTTCACAAATGTCACCGGAGGTACCGCTCCGATGTGGACCCTGCCATGTTCGACCGAGCTGAACGTTACCTTCATTTTCGCGAATGTTTCCATTCCCATCCACCCACTTGACACCGTCACGAGTGCGTTGGAGGGTCCCCCGGATGACACTGGTGCGCCTACCTGCGTCGGTGCTTTCCAGCCCATCACTACCGATATCGAGGGTTTCGACATCATACTGGGCATGTCCTTCCTGCGCAACGCGTACATGCTCATCAACTTCGGCGACTTCGTCGACGGCGCGCTCACCAAGGTCGGCGACCCGTACATCCAGCTCCTTCCCCTCACGGACCCCCAAGAGGGGCATTCGGACTTCGTCAAGATCCGCATGGACGGCATCGACAAGAGCGCTGACCTCCATCTCCTTCCCGCTCTTCCGAACAATGGGGAGGATGGCAAGAACGACAAGACCCAGGAGGATACCCTGCACAAGTACCTCCCGTACATCATCGCCGGGAGCATAGCGGCGGGCGTGGTCATCCTGGCCCTAATCGTCGTCGCCTCATACCGTAGCTCCGCAAAGAGGAGGTACCGCCGCCTGCACGACCCCGCGCCGGCGGGATTGCCCTCTCACGCCACAAACGGCGCACCGTCCCAGGACTATCAACCTACTCGTCGTTACTGATCGCAGTGAGCCCGAGGTTCTGCTTCATCTTTCCTACCTCATCGCGAAGCATATTTGTTTTGATCTTTGCTTTCATCCATGGACAATAGCAGTGACAATGTATCTGGATATTGGTATCTGCATGAATACATATATCGTAATTATCTCTTCATTATTAGATACTCCCAAGGCGATGCGACCTCTGCTCTTCTGACAAGATTGAAGCGTACCTTCGTTGACCTTGGCCAAGGGCTCGGTCTCTCAAGATCATTACGGCAACTCACCTATTCCACATCCACCAAGTAGGGCCCACCACTTGTACAGGGGCTTGCGATTCTCCCGACCATGACTGCTTCTGAAGTCCTTCACGACCGTTCTAGGCGGACCGCCTTGGCCACGGGGGCCGGAGGCATCGGAAGATGACGACGGGGAAGCATGCGCGACCCGCGGGTAGTTGCGCGCCGGGACCGGGAGAAAGTGGACTCACCGCATGGAGGGACCACGGCCGGAGGCCTGCTGCAACGGGCGATGGGCTGGGCGGCAAGGATCGCGATATCGAGCCATTGTGCCCCGGCGTCACGCACGACGGCGAGGCCCCGGCACGACGGACGGGGGACAAAGCGCAGTGGACAAGGTTCAGGAGGCGATGATGCGGGGCAGACAGAGATTGGTCTGGGCTTGCGTTGCGGAGAGCTCGGATGGCGGCGCCCTTGTGCCCCAATGCGGCGAGGAGCACGGCGCCACTCACCGTTGGGCGTGACGAGCATCACGGCCCGCCCAGAGAGGGGGTGACGGAGAGAGTGACATGGAGCTTGGAAGGCCGGATGGAGAGGACAATGGGGGGAGCGGCGACAGCGAGGGACGCTCTCAGCCGGGACCGCGCACGTTGCCGGCCGCACCGTCGGCGAGGATGGGGACGGCGCCGTGGATGGATGGGCAGCTGATGGAGACACGGGTGACTCCCACGGTGTCGAGAACGGGGTGGGTGGTGATGTAGCGCTGATCGCATGGGCGCCGCCACCAGAGGCCCGGGGGACGTCACCGCAGACGGTTGTGAGCGGGCATGGGAAGGGGGAAAAGAGGCAGGACACGGAGGCGGCAGGAGGGTTGGAGATGGAGAGAAGGACGCAGAAGGGGGGCCCATGGTCGGAGATAAGCTGATGAGGGCGACTGGTCGGAGTTCGCCATGGGCAGTGACGAGCAGGCCGCGCTGTGGGCCCGGCGCACGCGTGCGAACCGAGTCCGAGCTGGGCTGTCGGCTCTGGCGCTCGTCCTTCCCCTTCTCAACGCCCCCAGCAGCAGCTTCCTCCCTCTCCCCATCATCCCCCTCCCCGTCGTCGTCCCATCCCTCCGCCCCTCCGTCCCCGCAAGCGCTCACCCTGGATTCCGACGTCGACTACATGCTCAACGGCCACGACGACGACCCCATGGCGTCGGGCGCCCTCTCCCCCGCCCCCCTCAGCAATAGCGAGGACAGCGACAATACCATGCAGGTCGACTCCGATGTCGACGTGACCCGAAATCCTGACGCCGATGCCGACGGAGAGTACGACGACGACGAGCCTGACGGCATCCCCCAGGCCAGTGGTGCATCGTCCTCCTACCACAACAAGCGCGTTGTACGTGGTTATGCTTCCTGGTGGTGTGGTTCAGCGTCGTTGACGGTATAGGAATCATGGCAGGTGAAGGATGAAGACGAGTCGGTACGCGCGTCTGATATCCATGCTACTGGCTCCGCTCATAGCCACTTCCCCCAGGGCTATGAGGACGACCCAGAAGAAGCAAACGACGACGACGAGGATGCTTCGTATGCGGACGAGGAGTATGGCGCACCGAAGAAGAAGGCACCAAAGAAGAAGAAAGCACCCTCTAAGCCGAAAGGTACGTCCCATTGTAATCCCAGCCACCGCTCTGGCGAACAAAGTTCCTGCGCGCAGTCACCCCTCGACAAGCCGTCCCCGATTCCGACTCTGATTCCGATTATGGCGCGCGGTCGAAGAAGAAGAAGAAAACGCGCAACGCGGGCGACGAACTTCGCGTTTCGAGTCGGGGAGTGAAGATCCCAAATTACGTAGACGACGTGCACGACTTCGATGACGATGAGGCGGACGCGATCACATATACCGAAACTGCCGCGCCGATGAAGGAGGAGGACGAGATAGAGAACGTGCTAGGACACTGTAGGGACGAAGGGCACGAGAACGACCTCGAGGATGATTGGTACACAAACATCGTGCGTCATACCCTCTATATATGCGCGTATTCCCCTTCATTTCGCGAGGAAATAGCGCTTCCACATCAAATGGAAGAACTTCTCGCACTTGCACAACACGGACGAGGTATACGAGTTCCTTAAACGGTTCAAGGGCTTAAAACGCGTCGACAACTACATCAAGGCGTTCAAGGCAGACCAGGAGATACTCGCGGCTAGCAGCATCTCGCCAGAAGATAGAGAAACTATCTTGCTCCGGCGAGAGCGCGACAAGGAGGAACTTGAGCTCCACAAGACAGTTGAGCGGATCATTGCTCAACGCGAGAGCGAGACAGGGCAAGTTGAGTATTTCTGCAAATGGAATGGCCTCAACTACGACCACTGCACTTGGGAAACCCAGGAGGAAATTCGGCCGATTGGGAAGGAGCAGATTGACGCGTTCCGACAGCGAGAGGCTGTAGCCAGTTTCCCGTTCAAGAGTACAGTATACCCGCGGCACGCGCGTCCCTCCTTTGAGAAGATTAAGGAGGACCCACAGTATATCACCGACACCGGTGGGGAGCTCAAAGACTTCCAGCTTACTGGGTTGAACTGGCTAGCGTACCTTTGGAGCAGAGGCGAGAACGGCATCTTGGCAGACGAGATGGGTCTCGGGAAGGTGAGCTGCTTCTGCGGTTCTAGTTTATACAGGTTATCGGTGCTAAGCACTGTACGTTCTCGCAGACCGTACAGTCTGTCTCTTTCCTATCATACCTCTTCCATGAACGGCGACAGTTTGGTCCGTTCCTCGTTATCGTCCCCTTGTCTACGATCACCGCCTGGCAGTCACAGTTTGCGACGTGGGCGCCCGATCTGCATGTGGTCACATACATTGGAAGTGCCACCGCCCGCGCAGTGGCTCGACAATATGAATTTGGGTCGTCGGTTAAGAAGCTCAAGATGAACGTCTTGTTGACGACGTACGAGATCACGCTTCGAGACGTAAAGGAGCTCGGCGAGATCAAGTGGCAGATGCTCATGGTAGACGAGGTACGTGTATAGCAGCAGAGCTTCGCCGGAAATGAACAATCACTCAGCCCTAAACCAGGCACATCGTCTCAAGAACTCTGAGAGTCAGCTCTACGAGGCTCTTCGTGGGTTCTCGGCAGCATCCAAGGTGCTTATTACAGGAACTCCGCTCCAGAACAACGTCAAGGGTAAGTCCACATCCGTCTTTGCCACTGGCTTGCTTGCTTGCTTATCGGATTCGACAGAGCTCCTTTCATTAATGCACTTCCTCATGCCTGAGAAGTGTAAGCGTTCTGCTTCTCGTGTGATCGAGATTCGCAACTAATGGCGGCGAAACTTACAGTCCAACTGACGAACGAGTTCGATCTCGCCGATGCGGATCATGAAGTGAAGATCAAAGAATTGCACGACCAGCTCAGGTCTCTCATGCTGCGTCGCCTGAAGCGCGATGTCTTGACTTCACTGCCGACGAAGAGCGAGCGAATCCTTCGTGTGGAAATGAGTGCGATGCAGACCCATTTCTACAAGAACATTCTCACGAAGGTACGTGGTCTTCTTCCGTGACTGTGACTCCCATGACATGCTCATCCCGGAAAGAACTTCCAAGCTCTGGTCAAGAGCGCCAACGGCAACAACAACATTAGTTTGTTGAATATTGGTATGTGCATGAACTTCATGGTGGCGAAACGTACCGACGGACCATATCCTCAGCGATGGAACTCAAGAAGGCGGCAAATCACCCTTTCCTTTTCGAAGGAGCTGAGACTCGGTCTACAAATGACGAGGAAGTTCTCAAAGGCCTCGTGATGAGTAGCGGAAAGATGGTTCTCCTCGACAAGCTACTTGCTCGACTACGTGCCGACGGTCATCGCGTCCTCATCTTCAGCCAGATGGTTCGGATGCTTGACATCATGAGCGACTACATGACCCTGCGCGGGTATCTTCACCAGCGGCTTGACGGGACCGTGACATCCGAGCAGCGGAAGAAGTCCATTCACCACTTTAACCAGGCCGGCTCGCCCGACTTCGCATTCCTTCTCTCGACGCGTGCTGGTGGACTGGGGATCAACCTTGAGACCGCTGATACGGTTATTATCTTCGACGTGAGTATTTCGTCCACAAGCGTTCAGCTCTGCCACGGTGCTGTATCCCTTGCGTTCCTAACACGTTGCTGACGTGCCCTTTCCGCCTCTCTGTTGACAGAGTGACTGGAACCCTCAGAACGACCTGCAGGCGATGGCACGTGCCCACCGTATCGGCCAGAAATCGCATGTCAGCGTCTACCGGTTTGTGAGCAAGGACACCATGGAAGAGGACGTTCTAGAGCGGGCCAAGAAGAAAATGGTCCTGGAGTACGCAAGTAAGTGATTTGCCTCGTCTGGCCTCCGACCACCACCATGACGATCATTGCGCAGTCATCAACCAGATGGACACGTCGCAGGCACACCTCAGCTCAAAGGGTGGCGCGTCTAAGGACCCCTCGAAGCCCGATGCGCTTAGCAAGGACGAGCTCCACGCAGTCCTCAAATACGGGGCGCAGAAGATGTGTGTTGCCCCTGCCTGCACTTTGCCTCATTGCGCCGACTAACTTGTCGTCTCTGCCCCTCAGCTTTGACAAAGATGACACCCAGCAAAGCAAGAAACTTGATGAGATGGACCTCGATGATATCCTGAACCGTGCTGAGCAGCATGAGACGGTTGCGGCGCAGAACGAGGGCGCGTCGCTTGGTGGCGAGGGCTTTCTGGAGCAGTTCGCCAACATCTCCGACGTTAAGAACGACATGAACTGGGAGGATATCATCCCCGTCGAGGAACGGCAGCGGTTCGAGGAAGAAGAGGACCAGCGCAGGGCCGAGGAGATTGCTGCGGCGGAGACCAAGGACAGGAAACGGTCCCACGCACCAGTATCCTATGAAGGCATGGACGTCGAGCACACCTCTTCGGCACCCCCCGCGAAGAAGCCTCGCCATCCTGCACCTCAGCGGAAGACACCAAGCCAGAAGGCTATGGAGCTCAAGGAGCGCGACGTCCGTGTACTTGTCCGGAGTCTGCAGAAGTGGGGCGATATCAGGCAACGATATGACACCATCGTGCGTCATCGTTATTGTTGTTCTGGCCGTCGCTGACCTGGTTCTAATCTTGCAGGTCACCGAGGCCAAGCTCACCGAGAAGAACCGTGGCATGATCCAAGATGTTGCGGACGACATCATCGAGCTCTGTGCGCGCGCTGTCGAGGAGAACAACACTGAGAAGCGAGCTCGTATCGAGGCCGGCGAGACTCTTACCAATGCGCAAAAGAGCAAGGCAGTTCTGGTCACTTACAGGAACGTCAATAACATCAACGCCGAGACTGTGCTCTCTCGGCATCGGGACTTGCAAATCCTGTTCAAGTACCTGGAGACACTCAATGACGAGGAACAGTACTCCTGGGCGATCCCTATCGAGAACATTCGCCCAACGCTCAACTGGTCTGGACGGTGGGGCCCCCAAGAGGACGCGATGCTTCTTGTCGGCGCGTACAAGTATGGCTTCGGCAACTGGGAGGCCATGGCAAAGGATGCCCGCCTGGGACTCGAAGGCAAGTTCTTCCTTGAGGAGGGCAAGAAAGGCGAGGATGCAGCCAGCAAGCCCATCCCGAACGCGATCCATCTGGTGCGAAGAGGAGACTACCTTCTCGGTATTCTTCGAGAGCACGACGAGAAGATCCGCGCGATAGAGTCCACGCTGTCAAGACGGGGACAGAAGGCGTCGTTATCGCCCCCGCCGCCTGTTGCATCCACATCATCGTATGCGCCTGCAGTGAGGAAGCGTGCTGAGAGCGAGGCCGTTGCTTCGGTGGACGAGGGTGCAAGCAAGAAGCGGAAGCGAAGGCCAACACCCACATTCACCGACTCCTCTTCATCTGACGAGTGGTACGTGTGCTTTAGCTCTGTTTCCCCTCGATATATGCTGACTTGTCAACAAGCCCGTCGATGGACGAGGCGGCTACGAAGGAGGAGTTGCGACCAGTGAAGAAGCAGCTGGTACGTCTCGCTACTTATTCTTGTTCGGATGGCGCGTTGACCTTGCTTTCAGAAAAACCTCAAGCTTTCTGGTGGCGACATGCCTCGAGAAGACAAGGTTGCCATTCTCAAGGAGTCGTTAGCTGCTATTGGCAAGCGCATAGAGTCGGTACTGCAGCAGAAGGCTGCCGCAGGCGAGGATCGTGACCGATGGCGACGGCACCTGTGGACGTGAGTGCATTCTTATTCCTTCCAGTCCAATATACCGATTCCTCGGCTAGTTTCGTCACGCTCTTTTGGCCCAAGAAAGTCAAGGCGGGGAAACTGGAGGAGATCCACGCGAAGATGGTCATGAAGGAAGGTGCACCGAGGGCGTCATCGAGCGACGGTACTTCTGCTGCGAAGAAACCGCGGCTTAGTGCTGGTGCATCTAGTCGAGCAGGTGCACCCGCAGCCCCTTCCGCATCCACGACTTCCTCGCACACAAACGGGAAGTACCGGTGACCACTGGCCTTATAGCTGAGCTTGGGCCGCTGCTTCCTAGACGATCTCTTCCTCAATTACGACGTTCTCCTCACCCACTGTATCGTTGTACGACCCTCGTCCTCCTGTTATTGCTGTACTATTGTCACGACGTCCATACCTCTGCATGCCAACGCTACCCTCCGCTTAGTCCGTCTTGTTTATCCCTCAGTGTTCTCGTACCATACATGCTCAAGCTTGATTCCCAAGTCGTCTTATTGCTCCCGGTCAAAGGATCCACCTGTCTTCGCAGCACTTACAACACGCAATCATCAGAATCACTCCAGTGTAACACCGTGTGCAATCATAATCATAGTAATACAACAGTATATCACAACGCAGCCAACTACTGTATGTCTACTTCGTCTCCAATGTCTATGGCAAGAAGGCAGTCAGCCGAAGGAAGACATGGACAGTCGTAACGATCCCAGGGAAGGTGGTGGTGACGGTGGGTCGTCTTATATTGGTGCGGAGATGAAGCCAGCTGCAAATGGGTGAATGTACATGGAGTTCCTCTGCTCGCACGTTGCTCGAAGTCGCCGTATCCGCAAGTCGCCGTATCCGTGCTGCGCAATGGTTTCCTCGGCCGCGATGGAAGGGACCACCCTAGGCAACGATCGTGTTCTACTTTACACCTACGGAGATGCTGTGAACGTTCAGCAGCATGACCCGCACGAACGCAAGAAGCCAGTGGGTGGCGTGATGAAAACCAGAATCTGAGACCAAGCATCATGCACAGCACTCACTCTCGGCCCTGGACGAAGATGGCCGGCTTGAGCGTGGAGGTGCCCCCGCTACGCTTGCGGGAGCGGGGGCTCGCGCCGATGCTGACGCTGACAAGCGGTTGACCGTTCACGGTCGACCCGCCGCCGGTCAGGCTGGACTTGCGCTGCCGAGAATGCGATCGACGCCTCGACGAGCTGCTCGCCCCGGGGACCTGGGGTGCCGCTGCGACCCTTGCAGCTGCTCGCCACAGCGATGTCTCGGCGTTAGCATCACACTTGCTATAGCATAACACAGCGAGTGGCACAGCGTACCTTCGACGACTTTGGCGTCGGCTTCGCGGTGAAAGCTCTCCATGAGAGCCGTGTACCGCTTCACCTGCCATGCGAGCTGGCTCGCGCGTGCGACGTTCCCCTGGCTCATCGCCCACTTGCGCTCCTCCTTGAACCGCCGCCGCTCCGAGTCTGCCAGGCTCGCGCGTGCGCGCAGTACTGCGACCTCACGCTCCTTCGGCGTGAGCTTGCCTTCAGGGTCGATGGAAGAAGGTACCGAGTCCAGGGAGATCGAGGGTGCAGTGCTGCAGTAGGTGAGGGTTGGCGTGATAGGACGGATGTCGCTAGAGCGGCCGTGGCGGTCTTCGATCCCGTGCCCGTCATGGGCATGGGCGTGCTCCCGCTCTCGCTCTCGTTCCCGGTCGCGTTGTTCGCGTTCGCGGTGTCGATGAGAGCGCGAGCGGTCACGCCCAAAGGAGACAAGGCGGATGCGTTTTGGCGGCTCCGGGGGTGGCCCTCGGGAGACGGGCACGACCGGGGAGCGGCCGATGACGGACTCGGTGCCGATGCCGATTCCTGGCGCACCGTCAACGAACTGGGCAAGGATGTCGGTGAAGAGGACGCCAAGCGCGACGCCGAGGAGGGTACATGCCGTCTGGACAACGTCGCCGAGGCGGACGAAGTCGATGACTACCTTGGCGAGAACGCCAACAACGACTACGACGACCGCCTGCGGGACTTGGGTGAGGGTATTGTGGATGAGGACGCCCTGGAATAGGCCGTTGAGGACGTAGTCGGAGGTGGAAGGAGGGGTTGTAGAAGTGGATGGGACGAGTGCGTTGATAAAGACGCGCGCGCCGAGGGCGAGAAGGAGAGGAAGTCCGGTCGTGAGTTGCATACAGGTTCAAGGTGTCACGAGCATGAAGGGGTATCCGCTGGAGGCGACGGCCCCGCAAGAAGCGAGCAGAGCGAGGACCACGACGGACAAGACGTAAAGAGCAGCTCTCCCCGGCGAGCACAAAGTTCAACTCGCTCACATCGCACACGTGGGAACATTCGGCTAGACCCTCGCGCGTGTCCGGGGTGCAAACATTCCGCCCATTACACAAACAACGCAGTAAAGTACAGCAGCAGTATATCCATGCAATGTCCCTCTCACGCCTCCGTGTCCACATAGTTCGCCATCGGATCGTCCATCATCCGTCGGTTCATCCGGTATGCCTCTGGGAACCATTCTCAGCAAGAAGCACGGACATAACGGCCAAGGGAACCTACCGAGCTCTTCCTCCGACACTTCATAGCTCTGACCAGCACCGCCCCGTTGCTTCTTTCCAAAGCGGTCATCGTCATCGTCTCCCCTTGCCTTTCGTTTCCGCTCATCACTGAGGGCCTTGGCAAGTTTGTCCTTGTCAAGCGCGAGATCTCCCTCGCCCAGCCGCTTCTTTGAGAATAGTTCTTCTGCCTTCTTCTTGCGTTCATCTGCGTCACCCGACGGCACGGGAGGTGGTGGCATAGAGGCTGATGATGACGACTCCAGAAGATGCTTCGCGCTTGATGCATGGGCAGCATCAATACCGGCCTCACCAGTACAGTAGGACATGTGCACAGAGGAGTGACAGCACGCGTAGCCCCACGTTCCTGAAGCAAGGTCGTACCATGAACCCCACACCGCCGTGTGATTGTTCACAAAGACTAGAAGATCTGATAAGCATACGACAAGGACACTCGAAAACAGTGAACTTACCATCCTCCGGGTACTTCGACCTCGTCTTCGTCCGCTCCTTGCCTTTAATGACCTGACCTGTCCGCGAGTATTCCACGTACTCCTCTGTCTGCCCCTGCAACAGCTCCTTCGGGGCCTTCTCCAAGTATTCCTCTCCCCCATATTTGGCGAGGATGCTGACTTTAGTAGTATCCTTGAGCTCTTCCTTCTTTTGGAGATATTGCGAGTGAAGGAGCTGGCCCTGCGTCGGGTTCGCATTCACATGGACATCATTGCCTCGAGCCGCTGCATTCCACGCGAAGAGCTGGAGCTTTTGCACCTCCGGTGCCTCTCCGGAGAACCGCAAGAAGTTCTCTCCAGCGAATTTTGACTGAACTGGCATGAGGAACACGGATACAAAGAGCATACCAACCACGTACCTCCTCCGGTGCAACACCCAGATTGGGGTTGTCACGCATGGAACGAGTCTTGGGGTCGTAGTACGCACTCGACGGGTCCAGGTTGATGAGGTACTTCGCCGTGTCCTCACGAATACGCAGGTTCCGCACCGTGATCCGCGTCTTCGTGTCCAGCTTCTGCCCCACCGCGTCCGCACTCTCCGCATACTTGTCCTGATCCTCGTCCTCCTCGTCGCTGCTCCCGAAGTCATCGTCCCGCCCCTCGCCCTTCTCCTTCCCCGTGCCCGCCTTCGCGACCTTGCGCACGGCCGCGAGGTCCGTCGTCGTACGCTTGTCGATTTCTTCCTCCCTCAGCTTCTGCCGCGCTGCCTCGACCGCCGCGTACTCCTCGTACACGTGCTTGTGCTCCGCAGGGTCGTACCCATTCCACCGGTCGCGCTTCGCGTCGTACCCTGTCGCCACCTCCTGCACGACCTCGTCCGGCGCGATGTCCTTGTTCGTGAACTTCGCGCCCTTCTTCCGCGGCCGCTCGAGGCAGTCCTGTTTCTTGTGTGACATAGCCCCACAGTTCTCGCACGCGCCCTTGCGGTACTTCTTCGCCGCCGGGCCCGCCTTCGCACCACGGTCATACCAGTTGTCAAGCTTGTCCGCCGAGCGGTCGTACTCGGGAATGCGCTGATGGCTCAGAGACGGTGCGCCGGTATCAAGGTACCATGGTGCTTGTGCGATGTATTCTGAAGGCGAAGAGTAAGACTCCAAATGTCTTCTCACAAAACAGTGTTTACTTACGAGGAATATGGGGGTTGATGGCTTTCCCTTCCTCATCTAGTGCAGCAGGGGCCGTACCAGCTTTACGAGCGGCATCGAGGTCTTTCTGCCGACGGAACTCCTCGCGAGATAACTTTCCCGTGGCTATAATACCCAAGTCGCGTGAGGAACAGCATAAGGTGGAAAACACAGTTGTAAGACGCACCTGAAGCTGAGGCCATGATGGGGATGGTCAGGGACTGGTCAGGGAATGTCGTCAAACGCCAGGTCCAAGCCACTTCCTCAAGTAAGCCGATAGACGCCAGAGGGTACAGTACCAAAAAGCAAACTTGACAGTGACGAGATTCGAACTCGCGCGGGAAACCCATCACGGTTTGGAACAAGGCCTAAACGTGACGCCGTAACCACTTGGCTACACTGCCATGCCGGAAGCCCGCTTTGTACTATCATGTGCTGTTAAGGATTATTTTCCATCATAACACAACCAAATGATATTGCAGTCTATGGTTACAGATAGGTTGTTTTGCGTAGGTCAAGAGCCAGAAAATGGTATTATGGGTGCCAGGTCGCAGAGCATGGAGGAGAATGGGCAAGCACGAAACGAAGGGAGACATGAGGAGGGAAGAAGCTTGGAGACAGAAGACAGAATACGGACGGAGCAGACGGGAAGAAGCAAAAACACAATCAGAAGGGGAGATCTGATGGAAGATGCCACTATATCGAACAGCGATGGGAGGGATACACGACAGTGGATACAGCACGCGCGCCGAACTTTACATCGTCCGAGACGACAGGTTTAGGGAGGGATGAGCGAGATAGGACAGTGAGACAGCAGTCTAAGCCTCGGACCCCGAGTCGTTGATAGATAGACTGGCGATCGATGCATCCAATGAAGGACGATCGCTGCGGCTGGAGCTTGGACGCGACGGTGAAGCTTGGCTGGTACTGTGGAGGCGTTGATAAGTATAGCACACGGGTCCCTTCAGATGGAAGTGGCTGACCTTTCGTTCTTTCGCCACTTCCAGACCTTGCGCATCCAATATGCCATATCAAGCTTGTGCTGCATGACGTTGACGATCCACGGATGTTCCAGCATCTCTTTTGGTGAGGGACGCGCGGTGGGGTCTCGTGTCAGCCTTCGGAAGATTCAAAATTAGCATGACGAGCGAGCAGATTTGTTTAGTTGAGGAGGACTGACGTCTTCTTGATGAAATCCTTCATCTCAGCGCTGTAGACGATGTCTTCTTCATCCTCCAATTCAGGTGGCTAAACGTGGGAAGCACACCCAACGCGGGAGAAGGGCATCGAGCAGAAGAAGCTCAGCGCGCGGCACAGCAAAACCTGTTTTTAAAATCAAGCACACACCTCGTTCTGGACGATGTACATCATAAGTTCGATCGCCGCGAGATCGGTGGGGAATGGGAACCGGTTCGTCACGAGCTCGAGGAGCGAAATACCAGTCGACCAGACGTCTGATCGGATGGTATAATCATTCCCGGACAGGCGTTCCGGCTGTGTATGACACAACGCGGTCACGAAGACAAACGGAAGAAGTGATATGTGTCAGCGAAGGCGTCCCCGCGCAGCCTCTTTGTAGATAGGACACGTACGGCCATATACAGACTGGTGCCAGTGAACGTCCCAGCAACGGAGTTTATCAACTCGCCCGAGACACCAAAGTCGCAGAGCTTGACGACACCCTCGCGCGTGAGGAGGATGTTCGGCGGCTTGATATCACGGTGGATTGTCTTGCGCGAGTGCAGGTACGCGAGCCCCTGCAGTATCTGCAACACCAATCCAGCCCGGAGCCGTCGGTCAGCCAGTCAATTCCCAATCGTCCCTCCCACACAAGACGCCGCACGCAGCAAACGCAGCGGCGTGAACGTCCGAGCGGATATGGCGCCCCGCAACGAGGAGTCACCAGACGACGGATGCAAGTCCGGCATACTGAATTGGAACTCTCCCTCCCCCGCAACGAGACGAGGTGAACAGACACTCACCCCCTCCGCAAGCCGCCCGGCGACCTTCTCGCCGACCCTGGCGCCGATCTCCCGCATGCGCTTCCCGACGGACTCGAGCGAGCCGCCCTCAGCGTACTCCATGAGCACCTTGACCTCGCTGCTGCTCGGGCTGATGTACGCCCCGTAGAAGTGGACAATGTTGACGTGCTCGGTGCTCGACGTGATCTTGATCTCGCGCAGAAGCTGCTTCATCGGGGCCTCGTGCGTCGTGATCGCCTTGCGCGCCATCACGACCCCCGTCCGCCGGTCGCGCACCTTGTAAACCGCGCCGCCAGCACCCTCACCCAGCCGCCCGACCTCCTCGAGCATGTCGTCAGACCATTGCTCGAACTCCTTGACCTGCGTCTCGAGGACCGCCATCGACATCATATGCGGAGGGGGGTGTTGCGGAGAGATGGTGTGGTCCGCAGGGCGAATCGTGGGCTCGCTCTCGTTGGTCAGGTTTGAGCGCAGAGGTTGCTGTGGTGAGTCCTGCGGCTGAGGCCCGCCTATCCCTGAAAAAGCTGAGCCACCGCCCAGGTTGAGGGTATTGAGTTCAATCTTGGGGAATGCAGGTTTTCGTCGCGGCGAAGGACCTGGCATGAGACTCGGTGGTGTCGGGAGGGATGGGGTGGGTGTGGTAGAGCGCGACGAAGGACTGGTGCTAGCAGGCGGGGAGAGCAATGAGGAACCATTGGGCTGGTCCCTGGAAGGCTTGCGGACGTTGAGGGGGGCGACATCGGGGAGCTGAAAGGGATGTGGAGATGCTGAGCGGAGGGAGCGAGGCCCGATTGGCCTGGCGGGGCTGGGATGGAGGGACTGCATTGTACGAGACGGTGAGGAGGACGACGGTCGTCTTCTTGAGCTCGCAACGGCTTAAGGACATGGGGGCGCCTAGGCGAACAGCGCAGCCACGTGGCCGCAACTCTCGGTCGAGTCTCATGTCGCCGCCCGCCCAGCTCGAGCAGATCCAGTATGTAGGCACATGCCCCCCATGTCATATCGCCAGCCTCCACACAACGCACGCATCCAAATAAACACCGATGCCCTCGATTCCATCCCCGACCTCCCCGCTCTCGCCTCTAGACATCGATACACGACATGCAGATCACATGCGGTCGCTATACAGTCCTTGCCAGAACCAACTCCACCGAATCGATCGAACCTCTACCAGACACGCGCGCTCAGATGGGACGAATCCCGAGACATTCCAGACCAAGAGAAAACAGACGACGACGATGCTCACAGCTGCTCATTCACAGCTGCGGAACCTGTGTGGGAAGACGCTATTTCGTCAACGCAGCTCCCGGCTCCGAAAGGCGATTCGACTCACGAACCAAATTTACCTTCAAGCTCGGGGCCTTAGGCCTCACGACTTCACAACCAATCCGCCATCGACGCGTTCCGTTCCGTGAATCCCATGTGCGTTCCCGCCCCCGCGACCTTTCCTGCCCCGCCCACCACGCTTATGACCCCTGCCCCGCCCACCGTCTCCGCGTTTCCCGCCGTCATTGTTTATGTTGCCGGTGCCCTGGCGACGCGATGCTTCTTTGACGAACTGAGCTTCCCTGCCAGCGACCGGCCCGGAGCCTTTGCCATGAACAGCGCCCGGCAGCTTCACTCCGTATGGGATGGTGAGCGTTGCGTCTGCAGAAACTCCCATGTCACCCGCGCTATAGCGCGCTCCGACATGCTCGCCCAACATATCCAAGTGTGCGGCGTTGACATTTGCCCGACCGGACGGTGATAGGAACAAATGTAGTCCAGAGGCATTGGTCGTGGGACCTTGTGCAATCCCGCGCCCAGAGGCAGACGCAGTCCGACCAGTGTCTGCGCTCGAGGTATAGTCTTCTTCGGGGACGGTCGAGAGCCGACGTTGAACAAGTCTGCTGAGAGGGACTGAGCGGATGTGCTGGGGTAGGCAGATATTTTGCAGTTCTCGCGCAGCGATGGGTGAAGGGGGCACAGCTAAGAACGACGGTTGGCTGATAACCGCAACATCGGGATGTTGAGGACCGTACGACGAAACGCTAGCAAGAGGGGTGTTCGGTGGCGCCTTCGGCATACCCGGAGAATGGTTGGCTTCCCGCATAGGCGATAAATATTGAAAAGCTAGTTCGTTCTGCAGCTGAATGCCTTCGGGGAAGATGTCTGGCATTGTACGACGCCGAGCATATTCGGCAGCGAGACGAGGTGGAAGCTTCTGGCCATTGCCATTGATGAGAGCAGCCGGAGATAGTGATCCCAACGTAGCCTTCCGAGCAATGCCAAAAGCAGAATTGCCGAAGCCACTCGGTACCGGCCTCAACTGGTGCTGAGAAGACTCCAGACGAGGTGGGACAACTTGAGAAGACAGGTAGCTAGACTTCATCTGAGATAATCCCGCAGCCGCCAGAAGGTCAGGAGATAACATGCCGCCTTGGTACGGAGAGAACGTAGAGGACCAGATCGGCGAGGTGGAGTCTGGAGGTGTGGGCAAAATACTTTGAAGGTGTTGCTGCCGATATTTCTGAGCGATATCTAGCGCCGACGTCCGAGGCAATGAGCCCTGAGGATAAGCCAAGTGCTGAGGCGCAAGATCTTCCAAGAGAATTGGTGACCGGGAAGACTTCAGAGACTCCAGTGGGGAACCAGAATGCGTCGTTGTCGAAATTGATGCGTTCGATAGCCCGTGTATGTCGCCAGCGGAGCCAGAGGGAATCGTCAGACTATGAATCTTGAACCGGTCCTGAGCAAACACCATCTCAGGGCTGAGATCATGTACGAGTTCCGGAGTTGGAAGACCACTGGAATAGGAAGCCTGCCATCCCATGCCCGATACAGCGCCATCGGGCACTACTTCTAGATGGGTTTTGTCAATAGAACTTCCTAGAAGTCGTCCAAGGTCTATGGGTTCTGAATGTTTCAGTATAAATTCAGGAGGACGCGGCGGTTCTCGGACACCACCGGGAGCCGTCACGTTCTGCTGTTTCTGGGTTGAGTGGCCGGACGGGACCACGTTCCGTGGTTGAACAGTTTGGGCGGGGGGAGGCTGGTGGCCCTCCTTGTTCCTCGTCTTCGCAGGTGCACGTCCCTTTTCGCCTGCGGTCTCAGTTGGAAGTTTGCCGGCGGAGGACTGCGTGTTGGTAACCTTCAGTTGGGTTCGACCGTTCATGTCGTCGCTATCCAAGCCCCATATGACACGAGGAAGGCTGTCGGGTTCCTCGATGATCGTGCCCTCAGCACCCCTACGTGTAATGGTATCAGGCATAGCTCGGGTAGAGTAAGGAGATTACCTACGAGGGGCAACGGGCGTACGGCAACGACAGCGGTCCGTGCAATGCGGGGATCGGGCGTGGAGGAGACTGCGTCCAAGTGATCCAACCTACGAGGGCAATGAGCAATTGACATCTTAACATCGCAACGGCTCACCTTCTTCACCCGACTCTGCAGCTGTCTCCTCGTCGATTCTGGCCTTGAGGAATTCGTTCGAAAGTTGGTTGCTGGTGTTCGCGATGATGACCACCGAATCCGGGGACGACGGGGTAGACGGGGTATGCGGAACATCTGTCGCGTGCGACCGAACGCGAACACGCGTGTGATGTTCGTCCTCCGATACAAATGGGTCGCCTACGATGCTTTGGGCATCTAAGCCGTCTGACAGCGGATCGCGGAACACCGACATAGGCATGGATACGACGCGGGCGGTTTTCTTCTCTAGAACAGTCTTCATGCGGAATTTAGGTGTGGCTTCTGGAAGGGATACGGTGCGGAACGATGGTTGCCTGTTGAAGAGCGTTGTCGGTCTGTTGGACGGGATTGATTCCATCTTGAAGGCTCGGGTGGTGGTAGTCATGGACCGGTCAACGGTGGAGCTCGTCGAATCGAAGGACATATCCGTTTGACACTGGCTATATGCGCCCTCATCTTGCGTGGACGTCCTAGCTCGGCCGGGGGTTGGTGGAGACGGGGATGATACGCAGGTGTCGACCCGTTGCGAGTTAGAAGGGGAATTCATGTTGTAGGAGGTTGGTAGCTCGACGGGTTGGGTCTTGAGAGGGACGAGGTCGGTTTGAACGCCGCGTTCAATGTACTGCTTGGCGAGATGGCGAGTTGTCGATAGCATAACGATTAGAAAGGGAGAAGAGGTGGGGGACCTCGGGCTGGGGGCAAGTTGAACATGGACGCTCTTGTCAAGACGCGAGTCTCAGCGGAGCTCGAATCACCTCTCCACCAGGACCCACTCGTCACATTGTGAAGAGGTGATGCCTTCTCGTCTAGAGTGATCGAGCTGCCAGCATAATATGAATAACAAAGGGACAAACGACTGTACGACACCATAGATGAATACAGTATATGGGCATACCAAGACAACCTCGCCAGCATACATACTCATTTCTTCTGCTGAAAGAAGGTCGATAGCTTAGCCATACCTTTCGTGTTGGCCTTCTTGAGTTTTTCGACGCCTGCGGAATTTCGAGGCTTGCGCTTCTTGTCATTGGTTTGGTCATTCGTCTCCTTGCTATCTCCGCTCTCCTTTGCTTCGATGGCGTTCATCTTCGCCGCCGCAACCGCCATGGCTTCATCCTTAAGGATCTTCATGTGAATGTCCAACGCCGCAAAGCTATAGCGATAATGATTAGCTACGTTTTAACGCAGGCAATCACGGATAGCGCACTCGTATGAAGAGAGAAGACTCTCATAGATATCACGGGCGAGATAATGGGAGACGAGGTCACACGCGGCACGCAAACGAGCCGCTAGATGTAAGAGATTGTTAGATTATTGGGACACTCGTCATTAGCTGACCTACCATTCAATATATCTTCTCTGCCGTCCTCCATTAAACCATCTTTCGCGAAACCCCGGGTCAACGTGCGAGAGAGCTCCGATACATCCTTCTGAGACAAGCGCGCGGCTTTGGTCCGCAAGTATGTCTGGACGCGCTCGGCAGAGTACCTATAGACCACAACCTCGGCCGTGATCTCTGCGCAGGCGTCAGTCACGCATGTAGTGGTAGGTATCTGCGGAAGCTGACCTTTGTAGTCGCACACGTGGCGCATGGCAGCCTGGACGCAACGTAACGACGAAAGGTGCTGGACATCGTCGGGAGATAATATGGGCTGAGAATTTCCAGAGAGTAGCTTGCTTGCAGCGTCCTCGATGAGATCTTCTGGAGGAAGGAAGTTGCCAGAGCCGGTTGTCTGCTCAAGGAACTCAGCGCAGGGCGTGTGCACAAGCAACGAGAGAATGACCGGCTGAGTGACTCGCAACAATGGTATGAGGAGAAAGACCGGGTCCACCGGCGTCATCATGAGAAGTTTGCCATCTACTAAGGGGTTGACGATAAAAGAGACCGCCAGCATGAACCAGTTTCGGACTCGCCTTCTACAACTTCTTCGTCGATGAACCATGATCTTGGATTTGGTGGGGCCACCGCTTGTACCTCCAGTATTAAGCTTTTTGGACCGTCGAGTTGTTCGTATGGCAAAAACAATGAGGGGATGCCTGAACTAGGCGCTTCGTCATGCGCTCTGAATTCAAGTGAGACTGCGGGAACACACCTGTCCGCGGGTGCGGAAATCTCAGAAAACGCAGCCCACCGCCTCCAACCTCAGTTGATTCAGAACCACGCCGCGCCCTATCTTCCAACTGGCGGGACGGCGCCTGGAGCAAATCTGACGAAAATGGTGTTCAGCCACTCGACGGTCGTATGAGGAGCCATACTAACCTGCTGGAAGAACACCGACGTGGGACGCCATATGACGCTGTTCTTGTTAATGGATTAAGTTTGTGGTGTTGGGATTGCAGAGAAGAAGGGAAGGGACGGTAGTAACGGAGGAGCAGACGGGGGTGAGAGGAGGGAGGACTAAGACGCGCCTGTGGCTACGCGATCGCGTTGTGTGCGAGTATTTGTTCGGGGTCCTGAGGGTGGCGGGCCCGGGTACGACTGCTCAAGCTCTCTTTGGGCTCTCTTCTCGCTTACCCACCCTGCATACTAACAGTCTTGTATGGTGCGTCGATGGACAGGAAGTCCTGAACAATAAAGATAGCTCTTCCACGCCAGGTAGCCCCCGAACGCAGCAACAAGGAAGCTGCTTCCCTAGGCTGATCAATGGCGGACTGTCCTCCGACCCTCGAGCTCCAGATCATTGCCGTTCACGGAGGTGCTGGCTTTCATCCCAAGTCAACTGACCCAGATGTCAAGCGTGCGCTGCGCTTGTGAGTATCCTGGGACATACCGACGAACCAGATGCTCAACTACGGGACTCTAGAGCGTGCACCAACGCCGGCCCCTCGAGCTCGTTAGAACACGATGATGAGGCTGCATTACTGATGACCTGCATAGCGATATCCACTTTAGAAGACGATGGCTGTCTGAATGCCGGTTCGTGTCTTTTTTCAGAGCTAAACCACTGATTTTATTCACAGGCCTTGTCTCTCCCGTCCAGGATACGGGTCAAACCTAACTCTGAGTGGCACCACTGAATGTGATGCATCCGTTATGGATGGCAACACCGGCGACTTCGGTGCTGTCGGCAGCGTGTCCGGTGAGCAGCTTGGGTGACAGTAACGCAATGGTCGTTCATCGCTTGCGGCTCTAGGTGTCAAGAACCCAATCAGACTGGCGCATGAAGTTTTTCGCTATTCACGCAAACCTGATGCTCTGGGTCGTATCCCCCCTCTGTGCGATTCATTCGACCTTTATGCGCGGGTGTATCATTCATACCTACTAGCCTTTTGGTGTCCTCTGGCGCGTTGGAATTCGCCAAGTCGACTGGGCTGCAATGCCCGCCCGAATCCCTGATTTCACCACGGGCGCAAAATGAATGGGCTGATTGGAAGAGCAAACTCGACGCTGCAAGGTCGTGTGCTCCATCAGGCAGCCCTCCAGACTCGACAAGACAGCCTGCTCCTCTAATACAGACCGACGGCCTCCATGATAGACAAGATACTGTAGGCGCTGTGGCATGGGACGTACAGGGCCACTTAGCGGCTGGCGTGTCAAGGTGACCCACCTTTAGCCCCCTCCTCGTCATGGAAACTTACTGACATGTGCACAGCGGTGGGTTGCTACTCAAGCTCCCGGGGCGAATCGGCGAAGTATATTCTTATTTTCTCTAATAATTTCCGCACCCGTGTTCAATTTGGCTCCGCCTGCTCCCCAACCAGGCAGCGACCTATGGCGCAGGCTGCTGGGCCACGCCCACGACGGCATGCAGCGTGTCAGGTTAGTACTAGCTTCGCGGACCCTGTCTCCCAGCGCCGCACTTATCACCAGGCTGACTGTGCGGCGTTTTATGCCCCAACTGCCCAGGCGCCGGCGAGCATATCACCAGAATGTCCCTCGCACGAATGATCTGCGAGGCCATTGAGGTGGCCGGGAGAGATGAAGACACCCATGACGTCCTCCAGCGCGTACTTGGCAGGGACTTCCTACGTACGTCGACCGCATAAACCAGTACCCTAGCCTCGCTCGCAGTTTGTGGGTGGTTCGCCCAGCTTACGTGCCCTCTCCCACCCTATCGCCGATGCGGCGTATTGGCAGGATTATGCTCGGAAAGGGGTGAGCGGACACCCCAGGCGGGCGTGTTGCTCTTGGTCAAGGAAGTCCGGCTCCGCGACGACTCCGATAGCAGTTCAGACAGTGGCATGTGCAGCGACAGGGAAGGCGGTAAGGAGAGTAACAACCACGAAGTTGTCTGCAATACTAATAATGGCGGCGGAGAGCCGCCGACGACATTCAAACGTGAGTTCGCGTCCCGACCCACGTCTGCCCACCCCCGAGCCTCCTTAACTCAACTTCAATTTCGTTCATGTGCGCGGCGGATGCCCTTGTGGGATGTACGCCCATGCACCTGCCGCGGGTAGCTCGGCTTTGGTGCGCATTCACGACGGAGAGTATGGCGGTCGGGTACGCAACGTCCCTATGCCCGAAACCCAGCGTACGTCCCGCGAGCACACGCGAGCTCGCCCGCGCCCGCATCTGAATTGCTTCGCTGACTCGTCTCTCATGTACGACATCACACAGGCCGCCGTTCTGCGCCGCCCGCCGCGGGATCCGGGGACTGGTCAGGGTCCATCCGTGTACATTACCGCGCTGCCCTTGGACTGCTGACGTTTCAGTAAAGATGATCGGACAGGACGAGGGTGGATACTCAGGCTGGCATGGGACAGGGCTGGGGTGGCCTGAGGACGAGGAAAATTGGAATGCGCCCGGCCGACAGCCCACACCCTTACGGGCTAGCATGTATACCTCGGGCAAGGTTCCGTATCCACGATGTTGGATAATACGTCATATGTCTTGCGCTAGAACTTTTTGTCCTTACACATCCTGAGTCTGGGTCTTGTAAGGCGCTGATTTCTCTCATAATTGTGAACTTAACTCAATGGTGCGACTGAGTCCGCAGTGTCGTCATCATGGCCAGCGCCCGCCTCTGTCCACAGGTGGCAAAAACAAGGGGGCCGCAGCGATCACCGCCGGTTCTGCGGGAGACGAAGTACGGTAAACGCCGTACGTATATTCCCAAGCATTCCAAGGCAACCGTCGTTGACAATGAGTGAGAACCAAAAACCACACTCCACCGCCATATCCAACGCCTGACCTCCGAATCACCGACACCAACCGGACTACGTGTATTGCGATTCCATGCACCGGCCTTAGCCGGCCAAGGGCCTGCGTAGTGTCTGCTTCCGAACCTCGAGGAACGTGGTTGAAGAGAAGTCCGGACAGGGGTCTAGAATACAATTGATTTGGCCACGATGCTCCCGGTCACCTTCACGGGAACTCGTGATTGGGCTTCAATTGAGGCAGTACAGAACAACCAGCAATGCATGAGAAGTGGACGTGGGTGAGGAGTACCGACTATCCGGGCCGTAGGGGCGCGCCCCCGTTCTTCTGTGCCAACGGCCGAGGAGTTGCTGGTATTGAGGGTGCCGCGGAAATCGGACGCGAGGCGTTGAGTCGTTGCAAAGTCTTGATCGGAAACTTTGTGCTGAGAATAGATTGTCATGGGATCAGCACCAGATTTTCGGTGGCAAGAAGCAAGGGGGGAGGCGCAGGCAGGGTGGGACGAGAAGCGACCAGAGCCCGGCCGCGCCGGGTCGAGCCTCGGGAGGGAAGGCGGGGGAAGTAGGCGGCAACACATCGCAGTAACTCACCGGCATGTCGAGCACACTGGTACGGGTTGGCAGAAAACTGTCAGGAACAGTGGGTTAGTGAATGGCAGGGTGCCTTGGGAGACTAGCATAGAGCTTACTTGACAGACATACGGAACAGACGAAACCGATTTCCACTATGCGTTTGTGGCAAAAACAGGCCGCGCGGAAGTCAACTCTATCTTGGGTAGGCACAGAGATAAGCTGACGTATGGAGGGAGGGGGAAGAAACGACATCTTTGAATTGCAATCAGCGAGACAGCTTTGTGGCGCGCGAATGTGAGCGCATACCATCATGTATTGCAACAATGCATCCATCCTCTCAATTTGTACGTACGCGCCGCCAGTCAAATGCGCGGCCTGCTGCAGGAACACGTTCTCCGCGCCGAAGATCTTACAGACGTCTATTGTGACTTTCTAAGGGTAGCTTACAGTCAGCAAAGCTGTCATCACAGGGTCCATCGAAATCAGAAGACACGCACGAGCTTCTGAGCTGAAAATATGGAGTTCATTATAGGGATATACGTTGAAGACTGATCCGGGGAGACCGAAAGCACCAAAATTCGTGGATCGATAGATGTGGCTACTCCTTCCGCTCCCTGGGCCGACGCCGTTGGAGCGGAGATAGTCCTGTTGATATCTACGGGGGTATTGGCGCATGTTCACGGGAGATGTGCACAAGTACAGATGAAGACTCACAGCACAGTGCTTTGGTGAGACACCCAACCAGGCCTATCGGCGCTGCAGTGGGACCACGTTCACCACGAGGCTTGAGCGGAAGCGGCAAAGTACATTTGCTCACCTTCTTCCTCGGCACTATCATAAGAGTCCAAACGCTCCGCTATTGATGCCATGACAGTCGAGTCCAGCGTCCGGAACGGGCGATATGTGTTGGAGTCTGTGACCTCGGTGGTTGTGGTCATGACCTCTCCGGTGGAAGAGTACAGCATCACACTACACGTTATGAGCGATTGGTCCTCACGCAGGGATGGGAGCGGCCCGGCCTTACAGAATACCAGAACAGAACGTACCTCTGCCCAGGAAATGCCCCGAAGACTGCCAACGTGTTTTCATCCTGGCATGCGATGTGCGCGTTCAAGAATGCCATGAGTTGCGACAAGAACGTCTGGAGGGAAAGACCAGGTGGGTTTGTGGACTGTGCGCATAGAGCCCATTGTGTTGGTGATAGGTCCACGATCACACTGAGATGAGAAGGCTTGTCCATGGCGCTCCAAACGTGGTCCAGAGTTTGGAAGGCAATTGTGATAGACGGCTGGAGGATGATATTTGGTGATCAGACACGGATGCAAGGGAGCGTCATCGCATGGTTAAGGCAGGGGTCATGACAGAGGTTGGTCAAGGCCACCGCGACGCCACAGGCGCGTGTCCCAAGGTGTGGGCGCTTACGCTATCCAACGGTCAGAACCAGTCGCACACCAAACGACTCGAAATGCACGCTGATGTTGCTCTTAGGCAGTCCAGAATCAATAGAACACGAACGAGGTCGCAGAACAACGCCGATCAACTTGTATTGCTGACCCAACCTGACTCGTACTTTGGGAGGGGAACTACAAGAACATCCGAACCATCCTGGGGCTCGCCCATCCATCTCCAACACGGCCCGCATATCTGGAACGGACTCTCGCCTAAACGGATGTCCCCAATGACAGAATATACCGCCGGAACCTTCGCACAGACACGGCAATTGTCGCACAAAGGCGGAGTGATCTGAGTGGTAAGTGGGTACCCAGACGGCGGATCCGATGGATGACGAAGTCTTCGACGAAATCAGAACTTGTGAGAAACACCAATGGCATGGAAAGTGCTTACCTGACCGTTGTGATGGAGAAGAAATGTTCACAGCTACCAGCGTGCCATATCCAGTAGGGTTCATGGAGCCGCACAGTCAAGGAGGACAGCCTCGTATCACGCATTGCTCCCCCCTTGCTTAGAATCGGTCGTTTGCCTTCGGGTATTGATTGCAATTGTCTTAATATCCCTCTATTGGATAGTCAGCCGATATCTTGAGAGGAAAAGAGATATTCGAGACATACTCGGCATAATCGACCGCATCTGCATACAAAACCCCTTCTATGCAAAAAGCCGCGCCAAAACCACCGTCGAGCGCCATGCTATCTTCACTCCCCGGAACCTTGTATCCGATGAACACACTGGCTTCATCCAGAGTTTCGTCAGGTATCTCTTTCGAGGTACAGGGGATCGCGTCGAAAAGCTCGCCAAGCGACTGCGACGACAGTAGGACGTGTTGGGAAGCGCGCAGGAGAAACTTCTGGCCCCACGAAAGTCGATTGTATACCGTAATGAAAAGTAATGCGTCGTTGTCTTTCGCTTGAGAAGCGCTCAATTTCTTCTGCGGAAGAGCTATTAGGAAAAGGAGCGGGGAATATGTGTGAGGGTGTGAAGGCATTGCTTACTACATCAATAAGTGTGTTGTGGTCCGGCTGCCTTGGGGGCCGGATGAACGACGCCGCAACAATCGTTAACCTAGCACTGGGGGTTAATCCTCCCGGAATAAGCGGACTCGATCCGGCAGGGAACTCACGGCCAACATTTAAGCCTGATTGCTTCGTGCTTCAGGCGCAAAGCGGTGGTTTCGGGAACCTCCGACTCTGGGTCAGCTACGGTGGTTCTCTTCCGCTTTTTCCGAGTGGTTTCAGCGGTCTCGTATATTGCATGAACTGCCGCATCGTGCACCCTCTTGGTGTATGCCATCAGCTGGGGGTTACATATCGTGTCCTCGAGTTCATTTCGGAGGTTGTCGACTCTGTCCTATGATAAGCGCATCAATTACACCTTTACGCCTGAGAAGAGTGGGGGTAATGCGGCTGGTGCTCTGGGTGTGGAGTAGGTTAAGTGAAGAGACGCACCGACACTCCAACTGAATCTTCTCCCTCTCAGCCTCAGGAAGCGATGTCCATAACGTCCTAATGTCTGCAGAAAGCGCGGCAGAGGACTGGGCGAATACAGGAATCGGAGAGCCTTCGGATCCTTCCTCCAACTCCTGTGCTGTATCAAGGAAGTCGGACACCTTGATTGGCTCGGAAGGTGGACCAATGTACGCTTCGTGGGACTGTCCGGGAGTGAGGTTCATCTGAATGCCGGTGAGGCTTGGAGGGTGGGAGGTTTGGGGGTGCAAGTCGGCCGAAGGTGCAGGCAGAACGGGACACGTCGGACGGGCGAAGATATCGTGTGTGAACACCAGTTCAAGTAACGACGAGGACGGCCTGCGGAACACAGGTTCCGTCGCGTACGTCGAGGTGAGGCTGGGGCTCGACGTACCCCACAGAGAGGATCGTCACCAGTGCGACGTTGCGGGGGAGGAAGCCAAGTTCCGTGCGGGGAGGCGCCCTGCGGGAGCTAACATATAGCCGAGCTGGTGTCTCAGACGCAGGTTCGTCCTCCTCCACCTCGTCCTCGATGCTCTCCACTGTTCGTCGCTCGCTGCCTCAGACACTGCGCTCGAGGGCCCCGGTGTCTCGCGTCCAGACTGCGGCTATCTCCTCAATCAGCAGATCGACAACTCCGCTTTCCCAGCTGAGGTCACTTCGTCCATCGGCCCCTGTTCCTTTCCAGCCCGCAACCTCCTTTGTTCGCACCATGTCCGCTGCCGCGGAGTCAGCTGTGCGCCCCGACCCGGACCAGGTCCTTCAGGAAATTGCCGACTACGTGCACAACTTCAAGATCGAGAGCCCTCTCGCCTTTGAGACAGCGCGTCTCTGCCTGATTGACACCATTGGATGTGGCCTGGAGGCGCTCAGGTTCCCTGCCTGCTCGAACTTGCTAGGACCAGTTGTCGAGGGAACTGTAGTTCCAAATGGTACGTGCACGCTTTCTACACGTTCTACTTGTCATCCAACCTTCCCTTCCACAGGCACGAAGGTTCCGGGGACGAACTACCAGCTCGATCCCATCCGGGGCGCATTCAACATCGGCACCCAGATCCGGTGGCTGGACTACAACGATTGCTTCCTTGCTGCTGAGTGGGGTCACCCATCGGACAACCTCGGTGCCATCCTTGCCGTCGCCGACCACCTTGCGCGTAAGGGTGAGCCCTTGACCGTACACGATGTCCTCGAGGGCATGATCAAGGCGCACGAGATCCAGGGTGGTCTTGCCCTCTTGAACTCGTTCAACCGCGTCGGATTGGACCACGTCGTCCTGGTCAAGGTCGCCAGTACCGCCGTTATCTCCAAATTGCTGTCAGTCCTGTTTTATTTACGGCATGTTCTCCCCTGGAGCTGACAGCTTCTCTTCCATGCAGTGGCCTGAACCGCTCGCAGACCATTGACGCTATCTCCCACGCGTGGGCCGATGGCCAGTCTTTGCGTACGTACCGTCATGCGCCCAACACTGGCTCCCGCAAGTCGTGGGCGGCCGGTGACGCCTGCTCTCGTGCGGTCAACATCGCTCTTCTCGTCAAGCGCGGCGAGATTGGTATGCCCTCCGTCCTCACCGCGAAGACTTGGGGCTTCTACGACGTTTTGTTCAAGGTGCGTGTCTGGTTTATAGCCTCCTGATTGCCATTCTGACTCTCTGGTGCAGGGCAAGCCCTTCAAATTCCAAATGCCGTTCAGCCAGTACATCATGGAGAACGTGCTCTTTAAGATCTCGTACCCCGCCGAGTTCCACGCGCAGACTGCGGTTGAGGCGGCACATATCCTCCACAATAAGCTCAAGGCTCTCGGCAAGAGTGCTGAGGACATCAAAAGCATCCGCATCCGGACCCAGGAGGCGGCCATGCGCATCATCAACAAGAAGGGCCCGCTCCACAACTTTGCGGACCGAGAGTGAGCTGGTCTGCTTCAGTCACATGATCGCGTAAACCTAACGAACGTGTTCTGTCTCCCGCAGCCATGACATCAATTACATGGTCGCTTACCCGCTAATCTTCGGCGAGCTCACCTCGGAGTCGTACACGGACGCGGCTGCGAAGGACCCTCGAATTGACGCCCTCCGCGCCAAGATCACTTGCGTTGAGGACAAGAGGTTCAGTGTCGAGTACCACGAGCCTTCCAAGCGTTCCATCGGCAACGCGATCGTTGTCGAGCTCAACGACAGTACAGTGCTAGACGAGGTGGAGATCGAGTATCCCGTCGGCCACAAGCGCCGCCGTGAGGAGGGTACCCCACTCCTGCTCCAGAAGTTCGAGCGCCACATTGCTCCCCACTTCAACCAGCTGCAGCAGGCGAAGTAAGTGTCTTTCGCAAGCTCAGATAGTCGATGAACGTTAACGCGAGCTCTGGCGTCTAGGATTATCCAGACAGTCAGCGATGCCGGGGCCCTCAACAAGCTTCCGGTCCACCAGTTCACTGACCTGTTCGTCAAGGCATGAGTTTGGGGAGGCGCGACGTCATCAGCGTGGAGGACTATCTACATCCCTGCACGCTTGTACTATCTCACCAAGGGTCACTGGTTCGGTTTTCAGGAGAGACAATGAGTGTTAGGTTTGTTTGACCACAGCCCGCGCGCATGGTTCCACCCCGGATGGTAGCATGCGATCCCCGAGCCATCGGTAGTCGTTCCTACTTTCCTCACTGGGGTTCTTGCAGGGCTGATCGTCGTGTATGACGACGGCTATCATGCCATGGAATTCTGACGGGGAAGCCGCGAATTCGCGCCAGAAGCCGACAGAGCCTTGTCTGCGCAACGTGCTGCCCACGCGCTGTCATCGAGGACACCGCAGTGACGGTCACTGACGGAGTGACCAGTGACGCAGCTTTGGTGACAGTCCTGCGACTGGCTTCGGACGAGCGCGTTCGGACCCGTCCTGTTGGAGCGAACATTGCGTTAGGTAGAATAAGAGAACGGTGACGTATAAATCAGGTTTGACGGCCCTGTCAGACGTTGCGCGGAAGGCCAATGCTGGAACGGCGACGTGGAACTTGCTTGGTTCGTGGTCTGCGCAAATTCGATCGTATGCACCGGAAGCGCGCCCATGTGGCCCTGATGTGCTCCTCCGCGGAAGTAAACAGAACTACTCTCAGCTGATGAGCCTCGTCCTTAGATCTTCCCTCCCTACTTAGTTTGAGACTGGTGCTCTCTCAGGCCGATGTGCAAACAGGCAAGCATCGCGCGGATGGAACCATCCAGGGCCAGAGAGTGCATTAGCAGACCAGGCCCATGACAGGCATCAAGGCTGAAACGTACGTACATGTTATGCCACGCTCCCTCGTGTGTTCTTGCGTTACTTGTGCCCATGGACATGGAAGCCTGCCGATGCTGTAAGTCCACATTGCATGGCGCCTCGTTTCGAGGCTCTGATCCAAACTTGAACGTTTGAACCTCCAGCTTCGTCATCGCAGTTCCTCTCCGCTCTTTCGCCCTCGCCCGCAGGCCAGACTGGGGCGCGGCACCCCCTCTATCCAGGAAAATTTCTCGCGGATCAACTACGTACGACGTGCCGTCATGCCCCGACCTCATGTATCGTGACTCAAACCGTGCAAGTACGTCGTCCATTCGAGCCTAGGACGTCCCTTGGACCTTTGGAGCCTGCTGTGGCTTCCACGTCAATTTGTGTGGATAGTAAGCAAATTCGATGTCCGCGTCGTGGGGTCCTCTTCACCACACACGGTATGGGCTGACGAGCATCGGTCAGCCTCGAAACCAAATGTCTCTCCTCCCCTGCAGGGCTGGTGGGGCTGCGCGACCACCGTGCTCGCCACCAGTTCGCCGCCCGGCATTCCGTGGCGAGTGCCTGGGGCGAACCCGAAATCGGCCCATTGCGCATACAATAACCCCCGTCTTCGTGGGAAGCGTCCATGATATCGCGCTGTTAGGACTGGCTTCCAGGGGCGCGGACACCTGCTGGCCCACCCTGGGGTCAGTGATGTGCTGTGTAGTACAGTGGACCCGCAGGTGCGCAACGTGGCGTTCAAGATCACAGCGCCGTGGCTACTGCCGGACAAGTTTTGCTGAACACAGATTATGATTCCCGACGCCCGACGCCCAACGCGCCATAGTTGGCGGGGTTTCCGTTTTGAGTAAGAACAGCCACAATCTTTCGAGGGGCGGGATTCAGAAGCACGGTGGGGCCGATCATCATTCTGTTCCCGCGCAGCGAGAAGTGCCCGAAATCATCGTCACCGGAGCAGTGATCGTGATGGCAACAACTTGCTGTTGAAAAGTCTTCAGTCTTCAGCGTTTCGACCTTGCCAAGTACTTACTGCACATCTCCTGACGCCCTTCTGACAGCGTGCAGGGATACCATGCAGGGGATGCTCCGTGTGAGACGATGCCTATGTTGTCGGTGCGGCACGGGTGCAAAGTTCCGGTTCGAGCAGTGACACAGGCCGTTTACGCTTACATCCGACGAATGCTGCCGGCCCAATCGCAAGATTGGCGGGGAGGGACTTCCCGAGATGAATCACTGACGTATTCGTAGGCTGAAGCGGGCTTCGCGGCGCTCGCGACATAGTCCAGTGAAAGGCATACGACCTCAGCTGGCCTCAGCTGGCCTCAGCACGTTGAGTCTGAAGGTACACTCGTGGCTATTGTCTGCGGTCAATGTTTGCATGACTCTGGCAACCTGTTTGTCAGACACTACGTATCTTTTTCGTTTCCGGTCAGATGCTGGTGGCCCATGCCGGCATTCATCTTCACTCAAGGATACCGACCCAGTCTAGTGGGAAAAACCTTGAGGCGGAAACTCCCGCCGGTAGTTGAACGGCGTAACTGGAAACGTGCACAGGTTTCTTTCCCACTTTCCTACCAGTGAGACTTGTGATCGTGAGCGGCGGTGCCGGGTCTCAATATTCTTGATTGGGATGAGGATCGCAGCATGGCTCTGTAGATCCCGCAGTTACTGTGGTAGCTTTGACCGTCAACCACTAATATCATTCTAGAGAGACCGGAGCGACTCACCGAGTTGAGCCCTCAGCATTGTGTCGACATTTGGCTTGATATTTGTTGCACGTGAGTAACCATCAAGTACTAGTCCGATGATGGCTCCCCTGAATGGCTACGGTGATAGGTCTCTCTTAACGTATTTGTTCCCGACATTATGTGCTGACATCAGGCTATTCTTCGTTGTCGGATTGGGGCAGAAGCCAGACACAGACTTTGTGCGATCACGAGGTCCTGGGCAGTTTGGTTTTTGACCGACCAAGCTCATAGACGATGATAGGTTTCGGGGAAGGAATCGTGATCGGATGAGAGATGAAAACTGCGAGGCTCTTTGTGGTGTCGGATAAGTGTACAGTTACCGACCTTACCGGGGATATGCGGCGCGTGGATGTAAATGATCAGGTTCTCCTCTTCCAATTGTCTTCCAATCTCGCGAAGGATAAGCTTCCCTTACAATAGAAAGGGCTGCGTATGTATGTATTGACCTCCAACTCCGCTAAACCAGGGATGCTCTGTGCGTTTTATGAAAACGTCCGAACGTTCATCCATAGTTCGAAGGCCGCTCAGCACTTCTGTCACCACCGGCCTCCGGTAGGTACCTTCCCCGCCGACCCTGTGAATATGCACGGGTCTTTCGCCATCTCTGGGCCGTCAGTTAAGGCGGCCTGCACGAAGACGCAGTGCGGCCGCCTTTCGTCCGACAGCCGGCCTTGCGGACAGCAATTCGGAGTGATCAGCAACCCCCGCGCAGAACCGATGTGGCACTGGAAGTCGAACGGTTCACGGCCAGCGAATGCCCAGACTGCGCCGGCAAGCGGACACACCGCGAAATTGGAACTCAGAAGACCCGCCTGCCCCCAGCAGCGCCTGCTCGCCGATCTCCCACATGTTCCTCGTCCCGCGAAACTTCACGAGGACGCCTGCCCTCCGCCTCCGCATTCTTTCGTTAACCGTCCTATAGTACCCGGCCCCGACGCGCCGTCTCGCCTTGTGAAGCGCGAAGGTTCCGGGCGGGCCCATCTTGACATCGTCGAGCCGGTCCTGGACGTCCATCCGTAGGATATACTCACCCCCTGGCCTGGTGGGATTGCGTCAGAGTTCGGGGACCAATTCACCCTCCAAGTTCACTTGCAAACTCAGATAATCCTGGTGGTCCCTGGCCTCGACGCAAGGCACCGTGAGTCGGCGGCCGTCTCCGCAAGCAGTGAGCCACGGGCGACGAGTGCCAGCCCCCCGACGTGCCAAGTCGTCTTGCTGGCAAGTGTCCGGTCATCGCTTGATCAGGCGGGCGCATGAGGCGCACCTGCTTCGCGCCCTTACGGAATATCATGCTCCTAGATTGAGGTGGCCACGGTTCGCCACAGCCGCTCCTGATCTCATTCAGTGACGCAACTTCGCGGCCTGGAGGAATTGCTCTCACCATATGCAGCAGTCCACGGTCAGGACTTGTAGTGCCATGATTACGTTTAGGACGAATTGAGCATCCTCTTGTCGACTGGCAAGGTCAGCAACAGAGACTAGGTGCACGCCCTGGCAACTCATTTTCGAAGGTACTGACCTTCCATAGCTGCGGTATAGCCAGACCTGACGCGAACGTCCGGCGACCCTCGCACGGATACCGCCATCCCACATATGCCGCATCACGTTTCACCCACCCCCACCTTCCCAGCCTCGGAACCCCCGTGGCTACGGCATGGATTCCTATCGCGGGAAGCTTCGGAGGGACAGCGTTGTCTTCGTTGACTCAAGAGTGCGCACTTGTTCCCATACACAATTGTTCATGTGAACGCGCATGTCGTACCGTACGTCGCCCGTCTGGCTGATCGTGCATGTGCACGACAATAACAGTTGAGTAACTCAGGCAGCGTCGCCCGGCAGGTTCCGCATCCGCGAAGCACTGGCCCCGCACGTAAACGCGATCGAGGGTCGCGTAGCGGCGTACGCGGCGCGCGTGGTGGCCTCCCACTGTAGGATGTCGTACTGGGTCAGCTTCTCCGGGGAACGCCAGCTATATGCGTGTGGGCGTGTTCCCAAGCGCCACGGCCTGGGGCCACACTGGCACTCAGCGGCCATACAATCCAGAATGCAAACCATAGGGCGGGGTTCTGATTGCCAGCGGGCGGATGGATAGACAGGGAAGCAGCGATTTACGTTACGCGTCCGAGGGCCATCGCCCGTCGGCTGACGGCGACAGGTGCAAGAGAACGTCGTTCCCCCGCGCAGCGTCCTGCTGGCGTGTGCATGTCGAGGGCGCTGTCGTAATATCCGTTATTCCAATGCCGCACCGTGTTGGAAAGGGGTTGACGGAACCATCGCCCGCATTAAAACACCGGTGTTTGGACCTCTTTGGCCGGTACGGAAGCACGGGTGTGTGGGTAATGCCGCCGGGCTTGCGCACACTGCGTATCGCCGCACGTGCTCTTTGCCGTGGCTGGTGAGGAACAAGGGCGTTGTTTGCGAGCAGTGGAGGAGGGGCGCAAGGGAAACATGGGCTGATGGATAAGCTGTATGCCATGGCCACGTTGGAAGCCTCCCCGAAGGTCGAAGGTCGTTTGGATAGTCTGAGCCTAGGGAGATGCCGAGGGAACGGATGAGGTGAGAAGATTGAGTGTTGGGAATTGCCGGATGTGGCAAGTTGGTGACGCCGCTGGACTAAGGATGATGACCCTGCATGGTATGAGGTACTGGGCGAAAGGTTCTGGTCGAGTGTCAACTCCTCGGCCCATCAGAAAATAGGCCATGCCTTTCGCACAAGTCCCATTGAGATGCAAGGCGGACGGCTTCGAAATGCTTCGCGGGGCTTCCACCCTGAGGGTACACAAAGCATGTGCTCGGGTAGTCGGAACGAGGTACGATGAATTGGCTTAGGTAGTGTACGACGTCTTGCGGGGTGTGCGAAGACGTCACTGGGCGGGGACACGAAGCCGGGTATGGATGGACCTACATCCTGATATGATAAGTGAACATTATGAAATCAATCGTGAGCAGAACGCGTGCGGCGTGGACGGGCGGCATGGAGCTCGGAGTGAGCAGACGATGATGGTGTTTCGCTCGTGAGAACGGAGGGGAGCGGTGGAGATAGTCCAGTTTGCCTTGAGACACCTTGAGACACATGGCTGAGGCTCAGGAAGCTAAGAAGCACCGCGCCGGGATCTCTGGGAGAGTCCGAGCGGCTTCTGGGGAGACGATACGTTATGAATTTAGCTATCAAAGGTAATTGAAGCACAGATAGAGTGAGCTTGGATCGCTGGCGTGCACGAGCATGGTGAAAGGAGACATTGAATGGGTACCACAGGGTTTGGGACGGAAGGAGCAAGTACATGGGAACGGCTAGGATGGGAGGAGAGGGCGGCTATGGAGAAGAGAGGGCGAAATTCAGCGGGAGGGGCATGATCTGAATCGCCTGTGCTCGCTGGGGGAGAGTCACAGTCAGAGAGAGGAAGAGCGTGGGGAGATCATGTGCACAGTAACCCTAAATTAGGCTTCACGAACCAATTATCCGCCGACGGACGCTAGTCTCTTGCTGTGTTTCGCCTTGATTCACAGCCCAGTCTCTTGGGCCAGTCGCCGCCTCGCCGCAGATCAGCATCCCATCACTAGACCCTGACCCTTGTCACCCACCCTCCCTTCACCGTTTTGTCGTGCGCTTTGGGTCTTGGCCCACAGTTGGTCGCTTCGTCGCCTTTATGCGCAATTTTCGTCCTGTGCCGGACGCTCGCCACGGGGCGCGCGGGGAGCATGTCGTCGAGGGAGGGAGAGACGAGAATGGGCAGCAATGGCCGTTGGGACCGTGGCCAACGGAGCGGCCCCCGATAGAAGCGTCCGGAGAAAAGAGGAGAAAAAGGGAGAAAATAGAGGGATTTATTCAACAGCCGAGGGGTTCTTCCGTGACGGCGTAAGTAGGCATGCGACTCAACGACTGCACGACCAGATCTCGCATCGGGGATTTCGTGCCCGATATGCCATGATCCGCAACAACAATCAACATTGAGAGTCCTTTTCTCGACGCTCCCATGCACCGTCCTCCCATTTCGTTTTTAAACCATGGAGCCCCATCATGGCTCCCATCCTTACCACTCCCCTCCTCAATCATACCCCCTAATGGCCGACAGTCTTCACTAGTGAGTTCCCCGTCTCCCCCTCAACGCCCTCTCCCGTCTCACCGTCCCGCCCAGCACCACCACCCCTACCCACCACTACGTCCCTAATGCCTACTACGCTTCCCAAATGCATGCCGGCACCGCCCACATGCACGTAGTCGCGCCCTCCACTATGCGCCAAGACCCTGCGGCCCAGCGCAAACGTCCAAAGTACACCCGGAGCAAGACCGGATGTCTCACTTGTCGCGCCAAGAAGATCAAGGTGAGCCCCATGTGCTGGCGCGCGCAGCCAACTCCCCGACTCACACCGACGTGTAGTGCGACGAGACCAAGCCCACCTGCGTCCGCTGCAGTCATGGCCAGCGAGAGGTACGTGTTTCATCGCGTCTGACGCGTCGGACTCGAGTGTGACGTCGGGACGGCCACCCAGTGTACCTGGCCGGAGGGTGTGCCGACCCGCAAAAAGCCCACTCCCCGTCGAGAGCCCCCTTCCCCCATCGATGGCATGGAGACACGGCCTTCGACAGCGGGTTCGTCAGGGGTGTCAGACACCCCTCCGACCCGTGGTCCGACGCCCCCACGACGTGGCGAGCCCGTGGAGATGGGTATTCCTCCCATGGTGTCTCGTCGTCACAGGTGTGTGCTCTCTATCCAGTCGCATTGTTCTCTATCCTCACGCGCACGCCTGCAGTGACCCCAATGTCAACCTTTCTGTCGCCGTTAATGATGGCCGTCGCTCTGCGTACGTTATCTCTTTACTGTAATTCGTGGCGTTTGGCATTAACGTCTATTTAGCGTGGCCCCAATTTCTACTTCATCTCATGGATACCCTATGCACTCTAATAATACCCACGCTCTCCCTGCTATTCCTGAAATTGCTGCATCTTATACCAGTCAACCCCAATACCTCCACAGCTACCCGTCTCATCACTATTCTCAGTCGCATTCTGCTCTTCCTCGCATCACGGCTCACAACGACCCTCACTCTCGCGGCACGGACAGTGCATCCCCGGACTCGCAATGGTCGTCCCCCCAACTCCTGACCCCCGTCGACCCGATCGAACCCTACGTAAGTCCCTCGGTCGAACCCTACTGGCTACCGATTGACCGCCATTACCCATCCCAGTTCCCGACGCCTCAGGAGAGAAACCTGGTGGGGTCTTCTTCGCACGCTACGCATCCCGTTAGATATCAATGAACGAGTGTTTTGTTTTTGCTTTCCAAAGATCCGTCATTACTGCGACAACGCGCTAAGCATAATCATGGCCTACCCATATGAGAACCCTGTACTCGCCGCTAACTTTCAATTCCTATTCGACGGAGTACGAGGTACGGACTCGGCTGTTGAATCGCTGCGCGCGGCCCTGCTCGGCGTGGCGGCCGTGCATCAATCGTTCCTGCTCTCCCGGAGCGGAGTGTCGTCTCTCGCGGCCGACGAAGCAATGCGCGTGGCGGACTCGTTCCGCGCCAAGTCGAACCACCTACTCGTGTCGGCATGTGCGACGCCCGAGGGAGCCCACAACGATGCCGCGCTGGCGGCGACGGTCGCGATTGCTCTCATCGACGTGAGTGCTGCAGTCCGCTTCCTGCGCGAGTGTGAGCTGCTGTTGAGTAAGCCAACCTGCACGTACACGCAGATCTTCTCGGGCGGCCGCAACTGGGCCAAGAATGTGGACTTCGCGAAGAACCTGGTGAAATCGCGCGGCGGGCCCGGGCTGCTGCTGGCACGGAGCAAGGGATACAAGGCGAACTCCGTGATCGGCGTGTCGCGCGCAAGGCTGCTGCTCGAAATTATTGCTGTATACGAACTCTTCGGTGACTACTCTCTCTCGCTCACATTCGCTGCTGCTCTACTTGGACGCTTCCGCTCACACGTGTGCTCCATGCAGGGTGCCTCGCGCGGGGCAAAGTGCCCAACCTGCTGAACATCGACTGCTGGTGGTCCGTCCTTCCCCCGCGTCGGCTGCTGACACACAGCTTGACATTGTGCGTCTACAGGTTGACCAAGACGAACCCCCACGACAACGTGTCGTACATTGACAAGGTGTTCGGTATGTCAAGGGAGTTCATCGTGATCCTCGCCCGGGTAAGGCGGCTGTTCCCTACTTCATGAGCTTTGTTCACGCCAGGCTTGATAGGCTGCTACTTTGGTCGCGCGGGCACTTCGCCCGTCTACCTCCAAGATTACCGAAGTCTCGGAGGATGGCGAACCGGAACCACGGAACGGCGACGGTACCGACGCTCAAACACGAGAAGCGGAGGTACTCTATAAGTCCCTCGAAAATTGGCGTAGCGGGGCGAGCAATCTCCACGAACGCGTCCAGGTGGGCAATTGCGTCTATCAGCACGCTGCGCAGGTCCGTGCTTCGTGGAAAGGATCGTCTGGTTTGACTTTTGGTCTGAACGTTGATGCGCGCGCCGCGCGGCGGTGTATAGATTCTCCTGCTCCGAGACGTGTTGAAGGCGCCCCCTACAGACGCGCTGGTTCAAGAACACGCGAACACGATTCTGACGCTTTGCATGGATTGCGGTCAGAGCAGGATGGGAGTAGAGTGAGTCCTGTGTCCCTGATATGCTGGTCTTCTGTCTTGGTCGCTGACTCTGTTGGGCTCACTAGCCTCACATGGCCTGTCATTATTGCAGGGTCACAGCTATACGGCGCGGACCGCGCGAGGGTTTTGTCCATCTTTGAACTATTCAGGTGTGAAACAAGGTTTTTATTTTCATCATTCCATTGAACCTGATCTATGGGCTCGTGCCGGCGGTCTGGACGCCCATCTCCACAGGACACAATGTGAGAGCGCCCGCACGACGCCGCTGCACCGGCTTAGGAACTAACAGGCATCGATTTTTCCACAGGCTGCTACGAAATTGAGACGTCCGAATTCATTGTGCGACAGGTGAGGCCCTTGCATGTTCTGCAACGTTGGTGTTGTGACGTACCATTGACGTGTTCGAACCACCGCAGGTGTGGCAACGACTGGACACGAATCATCCTAAGGCGGACTGGCGCTCGGTGATGCAGGATAACGACCTCGATGTTCTCATTCTCTAGCTCTCCTCTCCCGCATTGTTGTTCCGTATCGATTTGTCTGTATAGAGCGGGGTTTGTAAGTTAGACCTGGCCCGTCAAGGCATTAACTGTACGTTTAGGATCTAGATCGCTTCTCCCTCCATAGTACTCCGCCGACTAGGGCAATATTAATGGAAGACCACTAGTAGACCCCCCATTCCCATAGTACGGCCCTCCTGTGGACGTAACAAGGCCCGTCCCACGACGCTCGACTGCATGCGGTTGCAATGAGGTACGTTACAGTACGTTCCACGAGGAAATTTCTCAGGACGCTCACCTACATACCGGATCATTTACGCTGCGCGCGTCCAGAGGTCTTAACCAATCTTGCGCAGTACACTCGCGCCCGCGGTCGCCCTCCGAAGGCCACTTGATTAAGGTTCTCCGACGACGGGTTCTCCGGACGTGGCCTCGACGGCTTCTTCTCACCACGCCGCGACCCTTGGCATTTCCGTCTGCCTGCAGGCCGCCGGGACGTGCGCGCAACATACGGTCGAAGACGACAGGGGCCGTGCCAACGCCGCGCGGCTGACATTCTGGGTAGACTTTTTGGACGTTCTGATCAGAGTTCCTATCAGCTAAGGAATAAACTTTAGAATCGTGGCCTGGGGTGTCCAACTCCCCTTCAAAACGGCTTTAGGGCTCACAATTTTGCACGGGCTTACTCGATAGGGCGAATTAGGCAGAGGGGCCGCTGTGAGTGCCAATATCCCACCCCGTCGCCGTCGGAGCTTTCGCCTTGTGCATAGCGGTCCGATCTCGAGGCCGCGACCACTGCTGTGGAAAGCTTCGCTGGATTGCAACCAGACGTCTGGGGCGTTGCTTTGCGCTGGGAGCGAGAAGCCGGCCTTCCTTGCCCTTCCCTGCTAGATCCAGGAGGAGCAGTGGGTTTTTCCGAACCGTGCATATATCGCCTGGCAGTTCGGTTCAACGCTCGGATTGCTCGATTGAAGGAATTACAAGGTTACTACTAACAACAGCGTCGTCCGCTCCCACCCTCCGCAGGGATTAGTACCAGACAACGCCTGGTACCTGCCGCCAGACTTAGTCCCATGACTTGCCCATGACCGATACGAGTGAAGGACGGTCACGACCTAGAAGTTCGATATCCTTGATTGCGAAGGCCCAAGAAGGAAGGTCTCCAAAGCAGGCACGGACGTCGGTATCAATAAGTAAGTTACGAGGTCCCGACAAATATCTCTCCCGGACTTGAACTATTGCCCCACGAGACGCCTGGCTGCCACTGCGGGGGTAATATACATTCAATTGAAACGCACCGCCGGGCCATGACGTCTGTTGGGCCGGGCCGTTCAGGAGGCACTCGCGGGAAGCAATACGACCACGTACACTGAGGAAGCACGGTCTGCATGTGCTATCTGTGATCTTCCTTGAAGTAAACAGGGAAGATCTCCGAGGGCATACGTTGGCGTGGGGATGCTTAAGGCAAAGGAGTCTGTTTTAGTCGTTCTCGAACGTGCGCTATAAGCGGCGTTTATAAGCAGGGGATCACAGGGGACCGCACGCCGACGTCGACATCGCACTTGGGTGTGAGGGGCCGTGGGACCGCCGTTCCGTCGGTTACGGCAATGCGAACCTTGGATCATTGAGTCATAGGGTGTGTCTTGGAAGACCGGAAACCCTGCGCCCCCAACGTGTTGGTCTCGTAAGATGAAGGAATACACGGTGCGGAAATGGAGGTAAGCAGCGTGGGCAGTGGTGACTACGCCCTGGGCAAGAGGCGTGGAGGGGTGTATTGATTCTAACGTAAGGAAGAAGTACTGTAAGATTAGTCCATGCTGTTTCTGAACTGCGCCAGCCTGTACCCAGTGCGTAAACGACAAAACTTCCGTGCTCCGCCGGTCCAGGCCATGGAGAACGTGACTCCAGGTGAACGGAGGGTTTGTATTTACTCAGTACAAGTGTCTGATGTTGTAGAGTGCTTCCTGACAACACGACGACGCCCAGGTTCCAGACTACAGCGTTTCGTTTCCCCGTGAATAATGATAATGACAGCAAAGAAGCGACTAGCGTGAAAAGCAACACAAGACTGTAAGTACCTAAGGCGGTTTTCTTTCAATTTCTGCCATCGGTGGAGAACACGGTCAACGGGCACGCCACAAAGGATTCCACGTTCAGGGAAGGAATGCATGAACTCACCAAGGAAACATGTTTGAGACCTTGGCGGAACGTTGAACGTGAACTGCCGCGAGCGAATGTCAAGAGAGGGTCGAAGATGCATAGTTACCATCGCGACGATAGAGCGTGGTTCGTATCCACTCGAAGAGTCCTTGACGGGTGGTTGAACAAAAGATCGATGTCGCACACTCTGCCTGGGATGGGAGCACTAGGCTAGGCTCATCTTCAATCACCTCTGCTGCATCGCCTCGACAGCCCAGGTGGAAGAGCGGCATGCACGGTGCATCACTGCGTTGACCGATGATATCCGGTCCTCGAGGTGAGCCTGAATCGCTCCAAGCAACACGAGACATATGGAGGTACGCTGAGGTACGGCATGGTACGGAATGGCGCGCGCCTGTGCTGGATCCTTTCCCAAACTCAACGAAGTAAGTACGTCGATAAATCAAACCATCTACTTACTTATCCAATGCAACTTAAGCTTGTCATACGTTTTCCAACCCTCTTCCACTGACGACCAATCGAGGTGGGGTGGGACCGGTGGACCGCTCACCTTTGAAATCGAAGGGTTCCAACTGTTTCAACGAGTGACATCAGCGTCGGACTTGACGCTTGAAGCTTGAAATTTTGAAAGATTGACATCTTGACGCCAAGCCGCCATCACCATCCGTTGAGGCCACCTTCATTCGATCACCATCAATGCGTGAGGGTCGGCGCGCCTTCCCCAAATAGGACATGACGGGGCGGGCCCGAATATGGTCGATATCCCAGCCTGCCGCGTCTGTCTCGGATGCGAGACGTGGGGCCGTCGAAAAGTTGACTGGTGACTTGGGGGTGACTGGTGGAGTGACTTGATTGCGCTATTTTGATCAGGCCCGCCGAGGGTGTGACGCCGGCCGACGCATGGGTCTTCCGCCTTGTTGTATGGAGCAATTTGCGAGCGTTTTCATGTTGATGGTGAGTGGCTGAATGCATGCTAGGCAACGTATCGCGTCTGAATCAAGGAGGGGTCGGTAAGCACGATACCATAACAGGTACCGCACCCGCCGGCGAAGGACAAACCTACCCGGGTCCCATGCCTTACGCCAGCAAGTGGATAACGGCCTGTCGCTGGTCAATACACCAGAACAGTGCGCAAGGTCGGACCTGTTTTCCGTTGTCAGCGCTCCGTCCAATATGAATGGATAATGCAAAAGATCGGAAGGCGGAGTGGCCTAGCGAAAGCGCTCATACGGGTGGTTCTAGGTGGTTTTCCACACCAAAGCTCCGACGACGAGATCGCATCCGGAGCCAACCTGACGATTGCGAGACAGTGGTTTCGTTCAACACCGCAAGCGGTGTGCGTACCGGACTCTCTTTGCGATCGAGCCACTTGAATCCTTCAGTTAAACTCACAAGTGGACCGCGACAAGGCGCCGCGCAGTCGGCATCGCATTTCGGTCATTCAGCAACTTAAAACCCGGTTGATGACCGCGACGAGACGTCGAAACTGTGACCGCAATAGAAGCACTTTAATATCCGCTAGACACGGAGAGGTGATCGGGTGGACCCTGCGACGGCAGGTGCGTACATCTAGAACGACGTTCAAGGCCCAAGAGGCCTGCGAGATCTGTCATTATAGTGGCCCTATGTCGAGGACTGAGCTACGAACTCACCTCCCATGACAAAACGTTCCGCTGGCGACGTTCTTTTCTCAAGGGAGAAAAGTCCGTTCAGACAAAGTTTTGGCACCCTACAGACGACGGAGATTGAATAACGCGGAAAGGACGGCGGTGAGTGTAGGGCGGAAGACGACTCGTTACTACTCACCTGCTACTTACTGCGCAGATGGGGACACGACCCAAGGTGGCCAGATGCAAGCTCATGCGGGTACACTCGGAAGCCGGATGGTATTATCGCAGCGTATCACTCAGACACCGTCTGACCGCATCTGTCATAGAACGCTGGCCGGGTCAGAGAGCGGCTTTGATACATGTCTCGTAGACGCTTCTCGCGGGACGGGAGGCGGGATGTCGGCAGCTTTCATACGGTCACGTTGTAACATTTCTCAAAAGGCGAGCGAGTGGACGGAAGGGTGATCATTTAGAAGAGTGGAGATCACCAAATAGGTCTTCTGTTAAAGCACTAGAAGCTTTTCAGTGCACTGCGCCAGTGATGCCAAGGAGCGTAAGGGAAACATGATCGATCGAACAGGGCTGCAAGAAGCGAAGAAACATTGCAGAAGGAGCCTGAAGCATCGAACACTCCGCACATCTAGTCAGCTGCGTGTTGGGCTGTGAAGTTTAATTTGTCCGACCATCGTATCCCATACGATCCATTCATTTTAGCCCGCAGCTTGACGGCGAGGAAGCCACTGAGTAGCGAGTTAAAACAAATGGGTATCAGACATGGACCGGTTGAGATTTGGACCGGTTGAGGAAATGACTGCACCACGGGTCCTTTCCCAGCAATCGCCATGCAGCCTGCAGAGGTCCGGCTGCGGACGAATCCCGCGCAGTTTTTAAGCCACTGATAGTGAGTAGCTGAACGCATCCAGTAGCCGTCCAACAACACCCGGTCACCATTCTGCGTCCGGACATCGCTCTGCATAGCCTCCCCCCCGTCTTCTACGTTCCTTTCGCAAGTGCTGCGCGCGGTGCGACGTCGGACGTGCGGCCTTCGATGGCCTACACATTCTATCACGCGCAACACGCGCAGCGGAGGCAGAGGAAGGCTCGTCGGTGGCACTGACCTTCTCTTGGAGCCGATTGGCTAGAATGAACGTAGAGTTCAAACCACCAGTAGCACTGACTCCTGCGGGCCGCTCCCGATCGGCAAACTGGTAGTGTCATCCTAACCACAAGAGATGACTGTTTCTGTGTGACTGAGCGAAAATGGCAGGCTGCGGAGCGGATCTGTTGCTCACCTGAATCGTGCCGAGCAAAAAGGGGATACGTCAGCGGAGGCGGGGCCGTACAGCGTGCGCCAGGCATAGCGTACGCAGGCTCTCTGATTTTGTGTGGCCTTCGTCGCTGACTTAGACTATGCTCAGTCATCGGTCGCGTGCGCGTTTGGGGAGATCGAAGCGCAAGTTCTGAGGATCGAAGAGGTACAGAAGTGATGGAGAGGGTGGGATCCGGTGCCGCTTTGCGTTCTCTGCGACGTAGAAGGGAAGCGGTGCCTGCCGGAAAGGACGCCGTGCGATGAGTAAGCGTGCTACTAGGAACAGAGACGAGATGCTTACGGTGAATTGTTACCATTGCTATACAGTATGCTTCTGACGGAATGAAGCCGCAGACACCGAGGTGTCGCAGGTACAGTAAACGCCCCCTATATGGTCTGTATTTGTAGAGAGAAGGGAAGGCAGGATGGTGAAACGTCGGCTGGAGGATCTCCCCGTCACCCAAGTTGTTCTGCCTTTCCTGACGAGGGACACGTCACGCCTAGAAGTGCGGAGGATCTGCATCCTAGTCATCAGTCTTCAAGGAGCAGCGTGTCTTCCCGGCGTACCTCAACGTCCCTCGGAGTTGACGCGTTGACGCACCGTCGGCGCAGCTCCGGCGTGCGTGCGCATACCGGCATGGCCCTGCCACCATCGACCCCAATGTCGACGCACTTACGAAGCCCTACACGCGTCATTCCACGAGCAAGTCGCGGTCACCGGGATGGATACCGTCCATGCTTCCCATCCATACACGCTCTCCCGCGGTCCTATGTTCCGGAGCACTCGAGCCTGCCACTGGCCAGGGACAGTGTGTGACGCCTACTTCTCGACTGTGCCTCCGCGCGGCGCGGCGGCGGCCCAAAGATAAGTAGCTTGACTTGAAAGCCTGCGGGCCTGGGAATGCCAGAGCGAATACAACTAGCGTCAGAGCACCCCCGAGGAAGAGAGACACAGCAGATTGTCTATGGAAGGTGGCAACAGCAACAAAGTACGTCGTTGCTACCAAGTCGGAGGACAACTCAGACTGCGGTCAACGAGGTATTGGCGCCGCCACACATGGGCGTTTGTCCCGAGCGCTAGATTGCCATTGCAGGATGGCAATGGCTGAGTACGGAATGTGCCTTGAATTGCCCCGCTAATAGACAATGCCGGTCACTCAACATGTCATAATTTAGACGGCGGCTTGGCATGCATTTGTGTTTGTTAGAAGGGCTCCGTGAAAAGAGGATCATGTACTACTTGAAAGCAGGAGAAGAGACCTGCATACTTTTGAAGTAGAATCAAAGAGGTCGGAGCAGTGGGGCCCCGACACCACACCCTGAAAATGTCCTTCACAGCACGCCAGGGACCGCTCCAGCTGGATGCTGCAAGTAAGGAAGACTCGTGGGCGGTCATGGACATTTGGGGCGGATGCTTTAGGTGCGTGGGTAACTCAACCTAGACTCAAGTCACAAGTGGCGTGAGTGGCGGGCAGCGTCAGCACGGAATCCACACACGCCTCTCGTTCTGATGCAGGATGGGGAGGGGCGAGATAGAAGCTGAACGCTTGGCAGATACAGACGGGTGGGACGGCAACCTCGGCGATAGATCAAAGTTCGTATTTGAGTTCAACAGACGGCGATTATAGGACTCGGGAGAAGCAACGCGGGCTATATTAATATTAGAGCATGCACGTTGTGTGCGTGGACAGGGACGAGAACGGTCGAATGGCGTGGTGGAAGCAAGTTGTATTACGAGTCCTACGGTAGTGTGAAGACGAAGCTAGGGCTCAGGGATGGAAGACAAACTGAGGCAGACGAAGATCGCACGGATATGCGTGCACGGCTCGGCATAAAGCAGGGCGAACGCCGAACCGGGCGGGAATGGGAACGTCGACACGCCGATCGTCGTATAACCGACAGATGTGCGCAGTTGCCAAAGAACCCTGAGCGGACGAAACTCGCAGCAAGGAGTCGGCATGCCAGACCGAGGGAGCGAGACAGTGCAGATGAGTCCCAGAGTACGGCGTGCACAGCAGCAGCGGTTGAGGCCTCGATGCTGTGGTCGAAGTTCTCGTCAATGGCCGAAATGTATGGACAAGCTGTCTAGGCCACACAGTCGTCGAACACGGGCCAGGACAGTCGCACGGTAGGATACGGATCACGAGGTGGTGCAGTCAAAGACCTAGATGACTACGCGGCGCAGGACAAGGATATTTGACACTTTGGGCTCTTGAAGGATGCAACGGTTGTTGGATGGAGATTGGCGCGAGATGTGTGGAGGGACGCTGAGAGGGACTTGTTGGATGGCAAGGTGAAAGGGGATATGGAACCGCGGAGAGATGGTTGCCTGGGAGGGACGAGGAAGGTCATGATAGCGAAGATACGGGCAGGAGACTGGCCGAAATGACAGGACAGGCGGGAACAATGCGCAAGAGGGGATAGACGGAGGGGCGGATGAACGGAAGGCTAAGTCAGGATGGAGACACATGGATGGGGGGAGAGCGCGGGGATGGCGTAGGGCCGAGTCATGCGGGAGAAGTGGGAGTGAATGAGACGCGGGCAGGCGATGACATGTTGGGGAGCTTGATATGGGCATGTCACGGATGGGCGCATGGGCGTGTTCCGCAGCGGTACAGAAAGGGCCCCGGAGGAGAGGGCTCGGGGTGGCAAGCCTGGGGTGAGGAAGGACACAGCCTGAGAGGAAGGAGGCGGTCTGTGCGAGAGATCCGGACGGGAGAGCGGCCAGTGGTTGTGCCCGCCAGGCTGAGGCTGAGGCCTGAGGCCGCTGAGCAGGGTGCAGCACGGGCGCTCTCGGGCCAGTGACTCCAGCGATTGTTTGGCGGTGTTTGCGTGTGGCTGAGAGGGATATCCACTTGACTCTTGTCGTCTTCAGCTGACTCTGACAACGCCCCTTATAACTCCCGCCCAACGCCTCCGTCTCTCCGACGCTCCCAGTTCGCTCTGCCCTCGTCTCAACCGCTACTGCTTGCCAACAACCCAGCCCTCTCGCCGAGCCTCTGCTGATCCCAGCAGCGTGCTCCCCTCCGGATCGTCCATAGTCAGTGCTTGACTAGGGTCATCCGAATCTAGCCTCAACTCTCCGAAATGTATCAAATGCGCTTCCTTCGATACCCCAGCCCATCGCCCATCAACGTCGTCTCGGAATCGCTCTCTTCCTCCCTCTCTGCTTCTCCTGTTTCTAGTATCTTTATCAACCAGTCCTCTTCCTCCGCTCATGCTACCGCTACTATCTGAATTTTAATCACGTAATTCCGGTCAACAGTATCTCGAACCTCCACTCTGTCATCTCCAGCTCCAACGACAATGAATTTCCATGCGGTCTCCCATTCCTTTCCCCACCGCGGTCCTGGCGCCTCACGCGCCAGGACCCGCTGGCAGCCCTATGCTTCCAACGTCACGTTATCAGCCATCTCAAGATCTCCCTCAGTCTATCTCCACACTCCTGCCTCTTCTGTTTCCTCCAATTCCCCCCAGACCATCCACCTCCCTCCCATTTCCGATCATGAACGACTCAAGGCCCCTCTCCCGCCAACGCCACTCGCCAATCCCCTCCGGGAGTCCCAGAGGGCAAAATATGCCGCAAAACTTGTCGGTAAGTCTTTGCCCTCATCATTCCAATCCCAACCTTCTCCGTGTCGTTCAGCCGCTCGAGGCACGGTCAGCTCCTCGAGTTTGCAACAATATTCAGCTCGAGGCGCTGATCGTGTCTTGCCACAATCGGATGTCGTGCCCCTTCCCCCATGTATGCGCTTCCTCAGGCTCAAGTATGCGTGTGATTCAGATCAAGCGGTCAAAACGTTGTGCGAAACCTGGCTTCCCGAGGACATCCCGACCGTCTTCACTGCATGTGCCCGCGAAGCCCTCTGTGCCCAGCCCGAACCGTCTACCCCGCTTGCCGAATGCGCTACTCCTCTCCCCTTGATTCCGACCGGGTTTTCGACGCTGTTCGCCAACCGCAACACGCAACTGCCCTCCCCCATCTCCCCCACGAGCTGCCAGACGCCCTCCCCGTCAGGACGTGTACGCGAGTCACACTCACAGGCGCCCGCAGGCGCCGCCGGGAGCAACCTAATCCCGATCAAGGGATTCGTCCATGAAGTCCTCCGCCGGTCCCGGACCTCGACCGGAGTGCTTCAAACCGCCCTGTGTTACCTTGAAGCCGTCCGGTCAAAGGTTCCGGAACTACTCCGAACGGAGAAGACCCGGCCGACGACTGAGTGTACGGAAGCGCCAGAGCCGCGGATTGTTCAAGGCGTCTTCGAGATTGAGGTCAACGACCATTCATCCGACTCCACGACCGCTTCCGACCAAGCCGCCAGCTCGACGATCCAAACGATACGCATCGGCGACACCGTACTGGTAGGCGATATCGATGTTGAAGTCCCTCGGACGGCAGCAGCGAGTCGCGCTCAGGATGAGTCCTCCCTCCCTCCCCTCCCCGCTCTTCCTTCTCCCCTCTGCTGTCCGCGCAGGACCTTCCTCGCTTGCCTCATTCTCGCGTCCAAGTTCATGCAGGATCGTTCCTACTCCAACCGGGCCTGGGCGAAACTGGCCGGACTTCCTCCTCGAGAAATTGGCCGGTGCGAACGCGCTCTCGGCGACGCGTTGGAGTGGCGCCTCTGGGTCGGCAAGCTTCCTGCGTCATCGACGTCGACATCCGGAATGAGCAGTGGAAGGATGGTTACACGGAGCAGGAGCGATGGCGACGTCCTTTTCGCGTCGGCTCGTTCACGTTCTTGTACCACTTCTTCTACTGCGGCGTGGGCGGCCCCTCCAACTGCGGCTGCTGCCTCTTCATCTGCCCACTCCTTCCTCAGTCTTCCACCTCCAGTCCAACCGCCAAGGAGTTGGACGCGTGGTATATCGCGCAGCGCGACCGTACCAGATATTGGGGCCGGGCGCAGTGCCCTTGTTGTGGATCCTTTCTTCGTCCCGAGCTCCGATGGTGCCGGATATGGCTATGAGGGTCGGGAGACACCTGACCTGGGCTACGATGCCACGTCCCAGATGGATGTGGAGCCCCAAGGCGAGGTATCCCCATCGCTTTCTACGCCCTCCCTCTCGTACTCGCCCATGTCGTCTACCTCGTCGTCGTCGGATGGTTCCGAGGATAGGACCATCCAAATGTCGATGTTTTTGGACCTTCCGACGCCTGCCATGTCGGCTTTCGGCAACAATCCTGGGCCTTGGGTCGCAAGTGCATTCACCTACACACCTTCGGATCCGGCAAACCCCTGTGGTTCCTTTGGTCCGATCAACGCGTATCCTTCCTACTTCAATGCCTCGAACCCCACTTATCCGGTCGATATGGAGGCTACCGAGACAGCTATCGGGTCGACGCTCCCGGCGTTCAACCCTACTGGTACGAAGCAGATTTCTCATACGCTACCATCGTTTGCGGAGGTTTTTTCTAATCCTGGCATGTTCGAGAATGGGACTCGATAGCTATATTCCTGTTTCCCTAGTCCCCTGTGGGGAAAGGGGAGAGAGGAAGTCGACTTTATTTTATTGGTTTGGATTTCTCTCTTTCTCTCACCTTTCCTACCCGAACGGTTTACCTGCTGTATCGTTGTTGCCCTTGTTTTCATCTGCAACATATTGTCATTCCTTGCCTTCCGTCGTCTCTTCCTCTGGTGGTTTGGCGTCGTGGATAGCCCTTTGTCGTTGTCGTTGGCTCGTGATACTACTCTCGGTGACCGCCTTTTCTGTCCTTCTCTCTACCACTACGTTTGTGTTTGTGGTGCCCGCAGTGGTACATGTAGTTCCTCCTCTTTGTCTCTATCATGTTCAATTTTCTTCGCTGACATTGTACTCTCACTCCCTGTACATAGATATGGCCTTCTCCCTCTATGCACCATACCTCGTCGTATGCGCCCTCACATCATCCATAGTCTTAGGAGTTTGGGCCTTCCCAGTAGGCTCCTACGGCGGCTCCCGCGCACGCGCGGTATGAGCTGCTGTGTTGGGTTTGGGGATGTGGGAGTGCAGGATTGAGGGATTGACATCAGCTCCCCGAGGCCGGAAATCCGTGGACCATGGACCGATGGCGCGCGCCGAAGGACTTTGGGCAGGACCTCGTCGACCTTCGCGTCGCGTCGGTCCTCCCTCATGGCTCTCGGTGGCTGCTACGGCGCCCGGTCGCGCCGCCTCCGCTTCTTCACGAGGACGAGGAGGAGGGGCGGGGCGCGTCGCCTTGCGCACGGCGGAACCTTGGTGTAGGAGGTGGACGTCGGACATGCGTCCGTAATGCGTCTGTGCGTGCTGGCAAGTACTCGACGAATGCTCTGGTTGCAACTCCAGGCATGAGGGTACCCGCCTATACTGCGCGCGGCAGGGTATATAGGCGAGGGCCTGGACACTGGACAGGCGGAAGCTTGGTGTTTGTACTCGACGGCGGCGGCCGTGTGCGAGCCCGGACGTTCGCACACGAGGATCCCGGACCCGTACGCGCCGTCGCGCGAAGCTCCCCCGCGTTCGCGAAGCTTCAGTAGACGGTCACCGGTCACCAGCCCCCAGCACGGGTCGCCGAGCATAAGATATCGCAACCGTATCGGACGGCCGCGCATTCGGCACGGGACCCCGAGTTGTCCGTTCCCTGGCGTTTTGACTCTGATAAGTAGACTGATACAGATGCTGGCTGGCAGGGACTGCGAAGCGCGACGCGCAAGCGGCGAGGGCGGACTGCAAGTACTGCGAACTGCGAGCCGCGGAAGTTGCAACTTCCTTCCCGGGGTGGGACCGGGATGCTTGGCCTAATGGGATAGGCTTAGCAAGTCCTTTTTCTCTTTCGTTCTGGGGCTGTCGTGTAATGCGGCGAGAGCTGATCATGATGACTGGTAGTTCGTACATTCTATTCGCGCGCCTTCAGTACGCCTTGGGCTTGGGCTCGGTCACGCTGCGCGGCGCGTGGGGTCGGTGGTGCCTGCCGAGGTATGCTCCTTCTGTGCTGGGAAGGATGTGCTGACGGCTGGCTGTGGAATATCTAGCGCAGGGGAAGCTGTCCTCGAAGGCGCCACGGCTGGCAAAGACTCACCGGTCACCTCTGCGCGCAGAGTCATACCTGAGAGGTCCGTTTCGGGTCAAGAATGATTTTGAGCTGATATTTTAGTGCACGACCTCACACAAACGCCCAATGGCACAAGAAGGGTAGTGCGATTGCTGAACGTGTTTATAGGGTCCTTGCTGAACACCAAGTGGACATGTGGTCTTTCAGCGATTTGCCATAGTCATGCGAGTCACAGACTTCTATTATTCGCAACAGAATTTGGCCAGGTCTATCCAGACGGTGCATTCATGTCAAGTTTCTCACATGAACGTCAAAATCTAATATCCACCGCAAGCCCCTAGACCACGTTCATCCACCGCCCTTGAGCCACACACCTTCCATCATTTGCTGCGGTGGTTCTCCGCGACAATGTGGTCTTTTTCCACCCACCCGTCACCCCCGTATTGGCTCGAGAAGACCGAAGCAGTCCTCCTCAAGGCAGCTGCCATCAAACTGGATGCGTTTCCATAGGCCTTTCGCACTAGTACAACCAGCTTCCCCGCCCGAGTCTTGTGTCTCGTTTGGTGCCACCACGACCTCTGTTCACCAATCTCAGCCGACCCACCACTATCAAGTCATCTCCGAACTTCCCTGCCTTTTTGCGTCGATCTGGGGACCTTCCGTCGTACATGGTCTCGGCTCGAAGGCCACTGTGTTTTTCTGGATTTATAGGTGTTTCCGATGGACAGCTGGGGCGTATAATTCGCCATGCTCTAGGACCTATTTTTCCCCACCTACTGCCGCCATAATCAAGTCTCGTCAACTCCATCGAACCTTTCAAGCATCATGAAGTTACTCATGATTTTACCCCTGCCTCACCCGTTCTGCATGTAATCAAGCTATTTTTGTGGACTGGAAACACCAGAGACGATTTATGCTCTGTGTCTTTATGGCTGTCTATCGAATACAATGCCAATGAAAAAAACATTCAACTGTTCGTCCTCCGCATTGAAACAGCGAACTGCCGCACGGCATTCACCTACAAAGTGAATGGCATGGTGAAAGTCGGAGCGAGTTCCGAAGCATATGAGCGAGCTTGTTTGTCCTGAAGCTCATTTCCACGGCATCCTCAACCCAATCGACATGCCAATAATCCTATGCTTGCACGCGAAGGGCTGGTGCACATGCTCATCGGCAAATATCATTGATGCCTCTCGTGGGGGTGGCGACGAGCCCCGAAATTTCCGACTTCTCCTCGGTAATGAGGGAAAGAAGCTCGGAAGAAGTACCGGAAGGTGTGCCGACACAGCGCGTCCTCCGCGAAGCTGTTGTTCTCTTAAAGAGCTTCGTGTTGTTGCCAATACCTATCGATACAAAGCACAGATTACACGATGCTAGAATCCGCGAGCTCAGAATCCTAATGAAGCACAACCCGCAGTCCTCGTCAGCACCAACCAGTACACCTCAACCCGAGTTGAGAATAATATAGACGAGGACGTACCGTTCGGCGCGAAACCCATGCGCTGGTTTCCGACGTCCCACACCGAGTAGTAGTGCTTGAGCACGGATCCGCCGACGAGGTCGAGCCCGTCGAACGCGTTGATGAGCGTCTGGCACGTGCTGGGGTCGCTCTTGAACGGGCCGACGTTGAGTTCCGTGCTGGGGATGGTCAAGTTGAACGGCTCGCCGTCCTGGGACGTGAACGAGATGTCGATGACCGCGGGGAGGTCGCCGATCTTGTCGCAGGGGAGGCCGTACGCGCCGGGCTCGTCGTTGAATGGTGCGATGTCGGACGAGATGAGTGCGTACATGGCCTCGGCGGTCTGCGTGGAGAAGAGGATGTTCGAGGTGCCCGAGTCGAAGATGATGTCGCGCGCCTGGTCGAGGACCTTCGTCGTCTTGCCGTTGACGGAGATCGAGGTCGAGGAGACGACCCAGTCGCCGTTGCCGGACTGGTCCGCGTAGACGAGGTCGCCGGTGAACTTGGAGTTGTCGATGCCACCGATGAGCAGCTCGGCGTTGCCGACCGTGTGTGGGGTCAGGAACATGCTGAACAGGGCTGCAAAAGAGGTCGTATCAGAGATGCTGTTGGGATCGCATCCGTTGAGCAGGATTGGAACTAACCATCGAGACCGTTGTTAATCAGGGCGGCGAAGAAGCCCTCGGCCTGCGAGCCCATGCCCTGGATACCGAGGAAGGGGTCGACATTGAACGCGGCCGTCTGGTCGATAATCGTGAAGAGCGAGACCTTCTTCAAGGTAATGCCGCCAACGGTGACCGAATCCGTCGCGCTCTGGATGGTGAGCACGTAGTCATCGTTCACGACGGGGTCCACGCCGACGCCTGTGGCGAAGGGGAGGGTCTCCTTGCGCGTGCCGCGGATGAAGGTCGAGCTCTTGGACGGGTCGAACTTGCCCGACTGCGTGCACGACTTGCACCCGGTCTCCGCGAACTCGAGAGTCTGCGAGCCAGTGTCGAAGACGACGCTGACCGACTGGGGCGGGGTGCCCACTGTGTTCGTGTTCGAGGAGACGGTTGAGAGACGGGAACATTGGATCAACATCTCGAGGTGGGCGGGAGGATGGCGACAAAAACGCACCGGAAATGTTCCCAAACCACTGCAGATCCGTCCCGAGGAAGAAATCATCCAGGGGTACGCCAATCGCGTCGAGGGCGCGCCTGCGGATGCCGGAGATGTGGCCCTTCTCGGTTTTGCGGGCCTGAAGCTGGACGGGCACCGGCTTGGGGGTCGCGTAGACCACCGAGGAGGCGGAGATGGCGAGGACGCCGAGGGAGAGAGCTGAGCGCATCTTGTGGGATTGAAGGACAGACGCGGACAGGCTCGCACACACGACCTGTGAAGCGGGAGGGAACGAGGAAAGTCCACATCGCCCCATGATGTATAAGAGGCTACAGAAGCCTTGACCACCGATGTCGAGGGAGCGGTTCGCCCATGAGGGAACTGGAAGAGGGCATTGAGGGACAGTTGAGGAAGTTTACTAATGGAGAAGAGACCATTGAGACGAACCATGGTTCGGTGATTCAACTGAGCGTGTGGTCGTAGGTAGCACGTGGAGGCACGGGTTCAGAAGCGTGAGGACCATGCACACAGTATGCACATGCGGTCGAAGCTGCCAAGGAATGGTTCTTCCCTGTTATTGCTTTGGAAAAGGCCGCGAAGGAAATTCCATGCGGTGATGGAGCAACGAGGGACGGGAAGGCGTGTCCGATGTTGGGTGGTCGTCGAGATGGCAAACATGGAAGAGAAACGAGGGGCTGGCGAACTGGTAGAATGTCTGTGTGTGGCCAGACGACGGCTGGCGATGGGGATAGATAAGTAGTGGGCCGTGGAGACAAGATGGGGACGATGGAGGTGATGGTACTTGGGTGATGGTGGTCGACCAGGAAGCGTTCAAGACGCGTCGGGCTCCGAGTGTGCGTGCGCAGCAGCCAATCGTCATCTCCACAGCCACACAACGCGACCGCGTCTCCGAGTCGCTCCCCATACTCACTTGTCGCAAGCCGCCAGTCGTCTCATTCACCTTACTGTCCACGCACCATGGGTCAGCATCGTTCATTTGCCCTAGAACCATGTCCTCGTAACCAAATGTACTAAATGCATGTCTTGACAGCTTCCGCAGAGCAGGTCAACTTGAATGCACCCCACCCTCCCCACGAGAACGCCATCGAGGCCTTTATAGCAGTCGAGCATACTATCAAGACAGAGATCCTCAAGTCTCGCCACCACTGGGAGAAACATGAGCCCCGCATGTGGTCCCGCGCCGAGGGCATCCCCGACCATGATCTCGTCACCTTCACCATCCACAAAGACCTCGTCGAGATTCGCAGCGGAGTGACCTCTTATGGTACAATCATCCTCGGCAAGATTCGCCTTCCCGCAGTGAACGACGCCGAGGGCGAGGGGTATGTCCATGTCCGGTACGCCATCTTCCCTTCTCCTCCTCCATCAATGGCCCTCATTTGTTGTGTAGCATCCACGATCCTCCCAACCGGGTACGTGTCCTGTTTCCTGACGTCTCAACTGTCATTGAACCCATTTGTGTAGGGTGTTGAGGATGTCCTCTTCCACTCTCTCTGGACGGACGAGGGGAACCGCGACGTCGATGGACACCCGACTACTTGGCGCGCAATTCACAACCGCGACACTCCTCTTGAGTTCTTCAACGAGTAATTCCTGGCTTTACGATCTCATGCGCTAATGTACGATATAAGAAGAGAGATCTATTCCGTTGGGTACGGGCGTGTTCAAATCTCAAGTTTGACCATGACATTGATCACCTTTTCTAGAAATGTAAAATACACCTAGCAAATAGCCATCCGCTCCCTGGATCACTGGGGAGAGAAAGTGATGTCACCATCATTGAGAGATCATGTCAGGCGGTAAATTCGTGGGTGGATTCTGAAACATCGAACACTCATGTTTTCTCGTTCTCGCCCGATCTTGCGTGGTTGACGGTTGACTGGGGTTGGATGCAATCATCGATCCGGTCAGCTTTGAATGCTACATGTCAAGCGTTCGTACGATTATTATGGCCCGCAGGTCCCGGTCAGAATTCACCCCAGATATCTCGTCGACCTTTCCGTATAATTGGGGTGATATGTGTTCTCAGTGACAAAGGCCAGGTCTGCACTAGACTTTGATCGGCCAAGAATAGAGAGAGGGCAGCCCGGTCATTCTGTTCTATCCGGTCTATATTCGAAAATGACAGGCTAAATTGACTTGTACGTCTCATCTACACAATCAATGCTGCATAATGCTCCTCCCGAGCCCTGGTGATAAATATCCACAAAGCTCTACAGATCGACCATTCTCTACCATTCTGGGTGACGGTGCCGGCTTGTCTTATGTCCTGCTCATGTCTCAGTCTGACGCAAAGAAGATGTCGTTTTTCGCGATATCCAAACGATCGAGCACTAAGATAGCGCGACTGCCGTGAGATAAAACATGTCTGCGTACAAACGCCGAACCCTGGCCTAAGTACTTAGTACTTAATGATCGACTGCAGATGGACGAGTTGGGTGAAGGGAACACGGACCTTGCGCTAAACCGATCACATAGGTCATTGATGATACTAGAACGCCAACTGCAGGCTAGCGTGTGTTCAAAGGCAAGGAACGAATCAATGGCAGGGAATATCGAACCAACCAAGTTGCAGTCCTGTACTAGTACTGAATACGATTATCACTCAAAGCGATCGCAAATGAGACTTTGACTAAAGCGAGGCTTAGCTTGTGCGCAAACCCAACTCCCCGGACGCTGTGTGGTCGCCGAAGGTCCTGACCACATTTAAAGCGGTGTGACCACCCAACTTCCTCCAACTTCTAGAACCACGGCGGACGCTTCTCAGCTTCTCGCGTCTGCCGTCGGACAGCGCCAGCATTCCGCGGCCGGTGGATTGCATCATACTTGGAGACTTGGAGCGCAAGCAATCTGTTGACCACCCGAGTTAAGCTTGGAGTCTGCCCTCCGAGGTACTAACGACATTGAGACTGCCGGAACCGAGCGCCAACAGGCGCCAACTCGCCCTGGTGCTTCCCAGGTTGCTTCGGACTAAAAATCTGGTCAACTCGATGCCCCGGGCAACGCATCAAGGCAGACAAACCTTACATAAAGTAATAGCCTCCGAAAAGAGAAGACACGAAGTTTTCTTCAGCCTGCACTCGTGGAAAGGAGTGATGCATATTCAAGCCTATTCAAGCATGTCAAGGATCGGGCTCTATGCCATGGGTCACTATAGCGGCCGACTAGGAGGCGGAAGTAGTTATAAGCAACCTGCCCCGGCTAAGTTTAATTAGTCGGTGTGGGTGCCGAGCACGTACCCAGTTATGACTCGGCTGACAGCCTATATACATCGCAGGCCCGGAATCCTGGTCAGTGAAAGTCAGTGAACCGCTTTTCTCGAGCGGATCTCGGGTCCGGTTAGGCTTTTAACTCGCCCGGTTGCACGCGAGATCTCAGGGGAAACTCGGGCACTTCTCGTCACACGGAGCACTGATGATCTTATTAGACAAACAACCGGATATACGAAGAAGGCTGAGTATCAGTGAGATATTCTTGATACCCCCTACGATAGGCACAATACCTGATAGCAATGTTATATATGCTGCTGAGGCCGTACTGGGGGACGGGGGGAAGAGATCGAGCCTGGACGTGAACAATGACCCAGTGAATGGCAAGCCTGGGACGCCGACGTGACGTCACGCAAGGCTTTCTCACCCCGTGACCCGGATACGTAGAGTTAAATACGCGTTTTGTTTATCCATTCTCAATGGTGCAGCCACGTATAGAAGGAAGCAGAACCTTGGCACTCCCCTGTTGACCGTCTTGAACGAGAACTGGCGCTATTGTCCTCGTCGTTGTGGGCGGCGGGCTCGGGGGAACAATGCAGCAGCCGTTCTGGGGGTGTTTGGCTCGGTTTGGCGGTGTGTTTGGGCCTGGGCGTGATGATGGTATCGGACCGCTTCTGTTCTCTTCACTCGCTGTCTCCGCTCTCGTCGTGCTCTCGTCCAGGTGCCCGCCCGCCTTAAGGACTCGAATGCACCCCCGCAGACACTCCCAACAATGTCGTCCTACAGCAGCACCAGTCTGAGCAGCTACGATCCTCCCAGCTCATCCTCCGATTATTACCCCACCACACCCTCGACTTCCCCCAGCTCTTCTCCTCCTTCGCCCTCGCCCTTCCCTCTCAACCACCGCTCCCTGTCATGGAAGACTCGTTCCAAGGACTCGCTCAAGGCCACACATCCTCCGCTGATGGAGCGGCAGACATCGCAACGCAACAGGGCCCTCACTCTTGACGTCCGACCGCGCATCGGTGTCGACCCGCACGCCCTCGTTGGCAAGCAACTCACCCGCGTTCGCCGCTCTCGTACGCATCCCTGCACCACCCTCCAGTTCTCAGACGGTAGTGCGTATCAGATCCTAGTCGTCGGCTACGACCCCCACTACCCCGGCCTTCCCAAAGTGCTGGAGAGCGACTCCCCCATCCTTAACCCCCTCGCCTCAAATGGGACGGCAAATGTCCGCCTGACGGTCTCGCATGCGACGTCCATCACACTCTCCGACAAGGCCTTCCAGGTTCGTGGATCACCGCAGCCGAGTTCGCCCATCTCCCCTTCCCCCACGTCTTCCCCGTCCAAGAACGCCGCACTCGCCCCGCGGGAGGACCGCTGGACGCAGCGACATGCGGCGCTTGCGCTTAAGTTTGAGGAGGAGCCGGGCTGGCACTGCGTGTGGGCGACGATGGCCGAGTACGATGGCAAGGACGGGGAGCGGTGCGTCTTCCGCAACTACGCTGACGTCTACCTCGACGGGCTCCGCTCGGCTACCGCCCACGCGGCCCCGCCGAAGTCCGCCCCGGCGCACGTCACGATCAATCCGCAGCTCCCTGAGCCCTCTCCCGTACACACGCCGTCGAGGCCGACGCATACTCCGGCTTCACCTTCTGGCCAGCAGAAGGGTGGTGAGAAGGGTGAAAAGAACGGCCAGAAGCCGAAGCGGAAAGGCGGAAAGAGGAAGCCAGGTGCGAAGGGCCGCCGTTAGGGCGCTGTGAAGAGGGTGCGTGGACCGGAGCGTGAAGAGCTCTGGGAGGAGAGGAGAGGTCGCCGCATGTGGTCGGTCAATTACAAGTGAGTCCGAGATGCTCCTCATTCTTGCGTCCGAGAGCTAATTTGCTTGGGTGCCTGTTTTAAGGTCTGAAGAAGAAGCATATAGGCATAAAGTTGCAGCATCGCTCGCGCAAGTCTGCATATCATCCGCACGCACGCACACCGCACACTGCTCAATTCACGTCGCAAGTCGCATCGTATTCGATCATCATCATTGCACATAACGCACACGCAAGAGCCCGGACGGACTATCTCAACCACGATATCTGTTGTATCCCCCTCTCTGTATCTGTCCCCATCTGTCTCGATTGCTGTCGTGCTCATCCCGTCTTGTTGTACCTTGCTAGTTATCGTGTACCATCCTACTTACGCTATCCGCCAATCTCGCTACTCTGTCTCGCTCCCGAGTGCTATTATTTTCGTATAGCGTTGAATCATTGATACTTCACGTACAGGTTACAACAGCCCGAGACTGAGACATGTCCGATCCGTGATGCAGCCTCAGAACCCCGCCCCTTCCGCCGTCCTCTTGCCAACGGTCCCCCCTTCTCGTAAGGAAGCGTTACGCACTGGCAGGAGCGGGGCCTCCGATGCCCAGATCGTCCTGGGCCAGTCACCACACAGGCACCGATGAGTGTCGTTGCCGCAAGGGGTCAAGGGACACGGCAGCCTACGTAAACGGAGGGACTCAGGTAGGGTGCGGGCCTGCATAACGCCTCGATAGGGAGGTATGCAGAGTTTGGCCCGTGCCGACGCCCTCGCACCCTGATGGTTGTTCCAGGGGAGTCCACGAAGGATAAGTTTTCGGGGGTTCGGGTTCGGTTTCGGTTTCGTCCCTCGGAGGTGGCGGATTGTCCTGATCTTTTTTGTTTTTGGTTTTTATCGGGAGGCGATTGCAACCAAGGACCATGATCCATCCCAAACCTGCGTCATTTGGACGTCATAATTATGTGAATAGCTGTACATACTTACACACGGGGAGGTTGTATCTGAATCTACACAGCAAAGGGCTCGGTTAGCGAAGAGGTTTGGGATCGGACATCGTGAGGTCAGAGGCGGGACACACGTTGAACACACGCAATGTGCGCCGATCGGATCCCGGCGCACGCCTGCCCTTCCGGGGGGTCTCTCCCGCGATGGTGAGAGCGGTTGGGGTTTGGGAGTTAAGGAGGGTGGGGGTTTGGAGTCCATACCTGGTAGTCGTGGAGCTGTGCCTCCCAAGGTGGCCAGGTGATGCTGGTTATACGTTGGACCGGAAGGGATGCACGCTGACTGCGTGGATCGTCGGGCAAGTACTAGTACTTAATCCACCAGTACGAACCCCCAACACGTGTAATACCTGCGGACCACCGTCGCGGACGTTGGAGGTCAGCAGGCTGCCCCGATTGGGTCTGAAGCCAGAATGGCAATCGTCTGGATGATTCAAAGGTTCCGTATCAGCTTTCTCTGGGCTGGTGCATACTGGGTGCCGAGTAGTTGACCGACATACCTCCACTCGAACGTAGATTGTAGCCAATCGCAGGACTTGGCCTTCATGCCCGTCAGCTGTTTCCAGATCCACCATCGCAACCACGTCCGCGACGATCGATCCGAGATGGCGGTTACTTTCAAACCCGCCGAGATGGCCACATTGAATCTAGTCTATAAAGGCAAGGATATGTGTTCGAATTCACGATAGATGAGAGGGTTAAACGGACCCTTAGCGATCGCGAACGCAAGCGTTGAGAAGAAAGGTTATCGCCGCAGTTGAGATTCTCGGATTTTATTTTACCTCCCATATTGAAGAAGTGCTCGATGATACTAAGAAATCGATAGCGGCGATTCAAGACATTCTTCAGGACACGCTCCCCGACGGTCGCGGCATACCAAGACCATCCGAGTATCACGTGTACGTCATTGTGTCGAACCTGCTGGGTACGGCGAAGAAGCCTCAGGAAGTGAACGATGTTCTAGTAAGGAGGTGACGAGAGAGATCTAGAGAGGAAAGTGTGAGCGCCGGAACTGATGGGGACGGGTCGACTAAAGCGTCGCAAGAACCTTTGGGTCATCGAGTACGCATACGATACGACATTGTGATGTATTCAAAAAACAGGAAAACCTCAGGTCGCCGTCATCTGCATAGTGACGTCTCAACATCAGCAGGCGGAATCAAGCAATGCAGTTGTCTATAAGGTGACCGTAAGAAGGGACGGGACTTTCGCCCAGGTTGGGGGCGAAACGCAGCTAGATGGCTGCGTCTCTGCTGCGTTCTGCAGCCCTCCCTCACTGCGATACTTATGGCAGGCTGATGGCCAAGGGTCGTGCATACACTGGAGAACGATGAATCGATTGCCCGCGGGAATCAGCACTCATCATTGTCTTCATGTGATACGAAAACATTCCACAGAGGGTAGTTCCTGTCCATCGAAAGTTTTGACTATCTGACATTCCCGGGAGAAAAATGACACGCACCGACTTGAATACTTCCCTAGTACGGAAGTGATAGACCCAAGAAACCTGCTTGATTTTCAACCCTTTCCCGCCTGCGAAGATGTTGATATATTTAGTCCGATATTCCACCTTGTGATCAATTCTTGTTGTCAGCAAAACAGCTATCGTGAAAAGGATGACAGAAGAAATGGACGTTAGGGGCAGTAGAGTATCCCACTTCAGACGGAGCACGGTGAACGGCCGCCTTTCGCATCTCCCCTGTTCCGGTGCGAATGCCCCCACACTATAACTGACATCGTTGCGCACGCCCGAACGGTGATTCACGTTTCCGTAACGGTTCCGTAATTGTCTCTGACCTTCAAACCCGACAGGAACGCTAGAACATGGGCGACACCATTCCGTCGCTGTTCGGAATAGGACGTGGTAATGAGCGGGTGGTTAACGCCGGCCAATTCTGGTGACGAACCTCGGGACAAACGGGGTGGACTGAAGCGATGCATATACCTTCAGCTATCTGAGCTCTCTTCGACAGATGCGGATGGTATCTAGTGTCGGCGCGGGGGGGGATAGCCTCCCCCAGTCGCCTCGCCCGATTTCATTGTCCGCAGAGCCCGTCTATTTTCGGGAGTTCCTGCTGAACGAGGAAAGGCTGACACGGTAAGGTGGTTGGCAGGGTCGAAGAGGACATCCAGCGCAGCGCAAGGGGCTTCAGAGGAACACGCCCGTGACGCGGTCATGCACCTCTAACTCTTGGCGGATACCTACTAAACCGCTGTCAGTGTTGGCAAGATGTGAAGCCTGCCAGATGGGACCCACCTGAAGCCATTGTGCTCGGACACCCCTAACAAGGTTTTAGTCAGCACATCCGTGTCCCCGGCTCTCCATTCGTATATCTCACCTTGAAGATCAGGCCCTAGTTTCGAGTGACAACTCATGCCTGCCACGAAGTATGTGGTGGAAGAAGAGTAAGTAAGCCTTTCCGTTGGAAAAGTGGCGAGGGGGAAGTATCGTACAAGGTTGTACGCCCTCTAATCTTCCCCCCCCCCAAACGTTGAGACAACATAATAGACGCACTCCCTGCGTTCGAACCACGCGCTCCGTACTCCGCTGAAGATTTGTAACCTCAAGCTAGACGCTGTCTAAGTCGCAGGCCTGCTGTGGTGTCCGCGTGGTGAGTATCACCGTCCATCGCCCTCTCCGGCTGCGCGGGGGTGGTCCTGGGCGCAAAGGGAATGGAGTCGCGGACGCCCAGCGCATGCAAGGATGATTCGAGACTGAAATCAGGGCGTGAAGGGGGAATGACATAACCTGGCGCCCCATTGTTGCCCAGATCGCCGTCGTGAGGTGGAATGTTCAATGCCTTTGGACAGCGACGCTCCCCGCTGTATACGGGGAGACCGAGACCCGGTACGGAGCCGAGGATGCAAGCTGTCGGGGACAGACCGAGACGTGTTTCACACCTCGGGAGCGGCAGAACCATGAAGGTTTGCTCGGGCAGAGTACCGGCGTTGGTGCAACTTCACGGCGGTTATCAGCGGCTGGAAGGTTTGCAGACACCCCGATGGGACGCCGTGGGGAAGGCGCGCGCTCCTGGAAGAGGATAGGGCCGTGGTGGCGGTAATTCGATGTAGACGGCCCCAGGTAGGGGACCGAGGTGCGGCTGCGCGAGATCGAAGCACTGTCGGCGGACACAGTCGGGGCCCAGAGATGCGGGAATTTCGGAGGGGAGCTGCGCGGAAGGTCCGTTGTAAACCATCATCGGCTGTGACAGTGTATGTCATGGCTATGTTGCCAAGAACATTGGACGTCTTCGTGGCGCAGCAGCCGGGGCAAACTGGTATTACGGACATCGTCAGTAGCGTGGCGTCATCACAACGGCGGGAGGGAATCGGATGCCTACAACAGCGGAGGTCAGAGTCCTGCAACCACGGAGTTCGTACTAGGTTGTGTGAAAGTAGAGACATATCAAGGGATGCGTTGCTCATCGATGATGAACAGAACTCGCCTTAAAGGACACTTTAGGCAGTTGAAAGACGCTCGACGGCCTGGCGGCGGGCGATTGAACGAATCATATCGCCTTAAAAGTTAGGTGGTTGCTAGACTTGGTTCTCGGTGCCGTCCACATACTCGTGCCGTCAGCGTAGAGTTAAATATGTGGATCCTGGAGGGGCGTGGTATGATCAGTGTAAGTGTAAGTATATTACCTTGTAAGTTCTACACCAGGTGACATGGAATCGTATGTTTGTCCACCAAACCCCGATAAGCAGTCAGTGAGATATGACGAATTGCACGGTCAACTGCTTCCATGGCTTGTCATGGAATAAATGCGGCAATAACCTAGGTTGCATATATTCAGGGTGTGGCTTCGTTGCTGCGAGTACTAGTAACGGCGACAGCTACGCACATAGGGCGGAAGCGGGAATGCAAATGCTAACAAGACATCTGCAACTTCCCGCAAGGTGCAAGGGCCCGTATCATGGCTGCGAGACCGGGAAGGTACCTTTGCGTTGAGGCTACCAGAGACGCTCTGCGGCCGTCGTCAGGCCTCAGGTTCGATCAGGCACACCACTTGGTGAGATGTGTGTGGTTTGACAGATTCGAGTGGACAGACTTTCGCAGAAAAGTATGCCCCCTACCGCCGGGGACTGATATAGCAACCCGATGGAGGTGTCGACGATCGATAAGTACCCTTCCGTAACGCAGTGTCCCTTGAAGCTAGGAACTTGGATGTACGGATCCTGTCTTGACCGCTAGGTAGGGCGACGTTGAAGACTGTGATTAAGATTTTTGTGTCAATCGTATATTACAAATCGTGCCTCAAGATCGAAAGGCTGTGAGCAGCCAGCGCAACGGGTCTGGGAATGATAGTTACTCACAGTCTAACACATGCCGCAAACCGCGCTGCCGGCAGAACCCCTCGACTCCACGTTTCGGCGACGATGTCAGCGGACCAAAACAGCTTGCTAGGTCCGGATGAACAGATGCCGAGGAGGGGCGGGAGAGCACCACCAAAGAGGACCCTTCGCTCTCCAAACGGGTAACGCTAGAAGTTTTGAAACTCGCCGCTTGGGAAAGTCTTGCGGAGTTCTCCATACACAGGACGCTCGACATTCACGACGGACTTGGGATAACAGCGGTCATCTCACGACGCCGCGGCGCTACAGATCCTGCGGAGGATTACAGAAAGGCCGAAAGGGCTCAAAAGAGACCAACAACGGGTGAAGAGCGGCATGTCTTCCGCGAAGGAGCGGAGCAAGCAGCCACAAACTCAATTGCACGAGGCGCAATGCCACAAAGTGTATCCAAACAGGCAAGGAGACCAATCCAGGAAATAGAGGGACCCTGGCGTGCCGTTCCGAGTGAGGGACGGGAAATCCAGCATAATTGGCTCCCGTCTACTGGTCCTTACGCAAGGCCCATCGTAGGGGTCGTAATATTGGGGTACCCTGATCGTCCGAGGCTCTAGTTGGGAACGAGTCCCTGCAGACACGGCGCTCCCGGATTGTTGCAGCGGGATAAGTTTGCAAGGAAGTCGCCGTCAAGGCAATTCGGCCTAGTCCAGAGCATCTTACGCGCACAGCTTGTGGAGGAAATGTCAATGCTTTTGCCAAGGCGCGCATTGGGCCAGGGATAGGTGGGACGTACAGCTCTTATTGCAGCGCGGGATCGCGCCGAAATTCCCCGATGGGCGGAGAGAAGACAGGTGGGGTAGCGTTTCGTTCACGGCTGGCAGACAGTGACGGCATAGGGATCGCGAGCGCAGCGCACTAGAATTCAGAAGGCGGCTCAAATGGTTGATTGCTGACGAGACTATCGGGGCCATACCTGACGAGACCATCCTAGTCCAAAGAGGGCGATGGCCTTCCTGGCGTTGGGGAGGCACGGTTTTGGCGAACAAGAACCCTTGTTGAGCTGGGATACTACGAATAGGCCACCGATTTCCAATGTTAGGAGCAGGATGGCCGCAAACTAGGAGCTTCCACAGTTGTAAGTGGGAGGTATCATCTCGTGCTGATTGACCGACTTACATTTTCGTGCTTTTTCACCTTGGCCATGCATAGCATCGCCGTCGTGACCTGGGAGGAAGCTATAGGCGCACCATCGAAGGCCGGGGAAGGTGCGGCAGTAGCTAGCGGATGCTTTACTTGCACGACTGCAGAATGGTTGTTCCGATTATGAGTCATGCACGGAGCGACGGTGAGAAGTGCTATGGGTGGAACGTCGTCGTGGTAGCAGCCGAGTGCGAAGGAGGATCGCGATAGCGATCATAGCGAAGGAAGTGCGGGTACGGGGCAAGCGGTGGTACCTGTCGTTCTGGAAGGGGGGCCGTGGTTCCTTTGGTTGTTCCCCGTGCCTCGTGCCTTCCACGATGCTTCGAGAGGGCAGCGAAGGCGAGCGAGAAGGAGAGGAAGCGTCGGCCGAGGGAGGGACGAGGTGATGGCCAAGGCTGCTTCTCGCCGTGTTCGAGCTCGGAGTCTCTGCACACGAGGCCCCCCAAGACGCCCGCCCGCCATCGGCGCTTTTTCCGTCCAGAGCCTCTGCGAGTCTGTGTCCCCCATGTGCCATGTCCTTGCGCACTCCCTCCTCCCGGGTCTCCTTCGCGGCAGTCACCCCCAACAACCTCGGTCCGTCTCCGCTTCACCACCACGCCCCGATTGTAGCTGATCGTCCCCACAGGCACCGTCCGGAAGCTCAACTCGGTCCTCTTCCCCATAAAATACAGTGAGAAGTTCTATAGCGACATCGTTCAGCCCGATGTAGAAGACTTCTGCCAGCTCAGTGCGTGTCCTTTCGTTCGTCACCCCCGTAAACCCCACTTACGCCCCCTCCGCAGTCTACTACAATGATATCCCGGTAGGCACCATGTGCTGCCGAGTGGAGGAGAAGGACGGGCAGGCAAAACTATACCTCATGACGCTCGCAGTACTTGCAGTAAGCCACTCCCGCATCGAAATCTCGCGTAGTCGATGCCCATCTCTCCCCATCTCGCAGCCGTATCGCTCGAGAGGTATTGGATCTCAGAGTTTGCAACATCTTATCGACGCCGCGGTCGCGCACACGAAGCCGAAGATCACCGCGATCTACCTCCACGTTCAGGTCTCGAACGACGATGCAAAAAAGTTCTACGAACGTCATGGTTTCAAGGAAACTGGCCTGTACGAGAACTACTACAAGAAGATTACGCCACATGATGCTTGGATACTACAGAGAGACATCGAGGCGAAAGCTGTCGAAGTTCAATGATACTAATAGATATCAATATGGTTCCAGGACAATAGTAAGATACACCTTAATGCGAGTCTACGCGCAAACTACAAAGCGAGCTAACCTCCCGAGGCGACAGTATAGTCCGTGTCAGCGATACTTTTACAATGCGTGTACCAATACAGCAGAAACACAAGTGGCGCATAACGTATAAGTCGAGACGCGACGGAATATAGGCTAATTCTTGTGCCCGCGATTAGTGATGGTAAGCTCTGCGGGGTGGACGTCAGCGCGAGCTCCGAACAAGCACCAATGACGACGTACAAGATGAGTCAACCGGAAGACACCTATGAACTGTTGTCGTCGATGCCGCACCGCTTCACGAGCTAGGTAGACGGTCAGCGGGTGGACTAGAAGCGCGGAGCGCGAGACTCGTACCTGGTGCCTCTTTAGTGCGTCCTTCCTCGTGAACGTCTTCCCACATCCACCGTTGCAGAAGAATGGCTTCTCGCCCGTGTGCGTGTCCCGATGGCGCTTGAGGTCGTGCTGTCGGTTGAACGACAGCGCGCACATGTCGCACGCGAACGGGCGCGGGGGAGAAGCCGGATACGAGCTGACCTGCTGAGCGTACGCAGCCTGGGACGCGTACTGTGCGGTTGCCATGTTGGACATCGACGGCGACTGCGGAGATGACGACAGTGGCGTGGCGTATGCGTTCGCCGTCATCGTCTGCGTCTGTGAGTACCCGAGCGAGGGCGAGTGCGGGATCGTGGCGTGCGAGGAGGAGTGCGGGTACGAGTGCGAGTGTGAGTGTGAGTGCGCGCGCCCCGCCACTTGGGACCCGGGACTGCCGTAGTGGCTCTCCACGGCGTGCGCACCGTACTGCGACACGGACATAGAGGAGCGTCGGTCGGACGTGGGGATGTGGGAGTAATGGATCTGTCCGTCGTTGAGCTGGTATTGGGCCGCGATCGCTTGCGCTTGCGCAGACATGGCGTCGTACCCGGGAACGGAATGCGGGGAGTGGCTCGCGCCACGGAGTGAGGGGTGGTGGTTCTGGTACGCGGATGAGTATTGGTCTTGCGACGCGTAGCTGGTTTGGTACTGTCCGCTACCGGACCATTGAGAGGCTAGGGCGACGTGCGCACTTGGAGGGTACTGCTGAGCGCGTCGGTCCGACATTGGAGGGAGCCGTAGGCGAGGCTAATGCAAGGATAGGAGGCCATGATGGTCATTCATATGTAGTCTCGGAAGGCGCTCACCCCGCAAGCTCAAGGGCGGCATACTCAGGCACAATCTTCACTGCCACAAAGACGACAGACTCGGAGTTGGAGGAGCGCAAGGCGCGAGTGTTGCAACCAGAAACCTGCAAAATTATAAAAGGCAAAACGAGTAAGGTCCAATAGTACTGATCTGTCATAGACTGAATGATGCCAGTCTATCGGGGAGTCCCTTAAAAGGTTTGGTGCGGGAATTGAATCTGGATAATTACACAAGGGCCTTTTGCGCGAGCGAGACGCAGAAATTACGGTTGCTGGCCGTGCAAATACCCTCAATCTAGCCAATATCGGTGTACGCTGCGCCCGATCATCTTTGGCACCAGTCGACAATGGCGAGGAACGCGCGGTCTGAATGACCCGGAACCCCGAAGACTCCGCCGCTCCCGCCCCGAGAGAAGGCCATGTCTGGCGGCCCAGCGCCGTCCTCAACCGGCATCGCCAATCGAGACCACGGCCACCGTGTCTACTCAACTCCAGGCTTCTGCTTCGCAATTATGATTATCAACCCCGTGAGGTTCGACGCGTTCGAGAATGGCAGCGCTCAATCCGCAGTCGGCTTCGTGACGGTTCCTGCCTTTTCCTCTCATCATCCTCGAAACCCTGGCAGGGTAGTATGTCACGATGATGGATCCGGAGAGGGCGCACATGTCCCCGAGTGCCGAAGCGCTAGCGCTTGTATAGCAGCCGCCAAGATTAGCGCGGTTGGGCACTCGAGTCCCTACTTACTTAGTGGAATATGCAGAGATGCCCAAGTGAGCGGGAGCCTAGATCGCAGGGAGGGTGCATCATGATGTGAGACACTGGACAGCACCGCGGACCATGCCAGAAAGTACACAATGGAGTCCGATCCCTGCCTCTCAGACTCCAAGCATTCGACGCGGTCATCAACGGAATGCATCGCAGCGTCGCGCTAAGCAGTGTCCGGTCCAGTGGTCTCAGAACTCCGGTCGAGAAATGTAAGCGTCTATTGGGAGTACACTTTCCCGCCATGGTCATTTTGTCGCGACTAATGCCACCGGTACCCCGCCGCCACGAAGGCTCCGTGGCGTCGGGCTGCGAGACTGGGCGCCACCATGGACGTCGACGCCACAACGCCGAGGGTCTCGAGAGCTGAGCCGTGATAGAAAGACTCACCGAGTTGTCTGGGGATCTTCGCTTCCGTTCAGCAGCTGACATCACGGTCCGCGGAATCGCTTGGAGGCGGCCAGGACGACCCGGCTTGCGTGATTGACGGATGAATGTAGTCGTTCGCTGGCATGTGCCCTTGCCCCACCATACGGTGTAGATTGTGAATGTTGCTACGTATCCGTCGCGTCATGTTAGGTTGTCCAGTGTTTTGTGGATGCACTTACATTGAGATGAAGCCTCACAAAGGACGTAGTCGACAGGACACATAACTCGTCATGGTGAAGTCAGCTTGATTACAGGCAAGAATGTTCCGGGCTCGATGGGGGATGGTGAGACCGACATAGACGGCGATTCGGAGACATATCGGAGAGATGATCGCGAGTACGACAATTTTTCTGGTTTCAAGGCGTGACAAAGAGGCCTAGGCTGCTCATTGTATGTCCGAAAGTGCGTGAGACCGATGGAGCCCTGTGATTGTAATTTTAGGGGGGATAAGTATTAAGCTCCATGGAGACGGAGACTTTCCTGCAGAGGCGAACGCCAACTGGCTGGGGGGGGGAACGAGAAGATGGCCTTGGCGATAGCAGATGTGGGAGAGGCTGGATTGGGGCGGGGGGCACTACTACTGCGGCTGGAGTGGTTGAGTGGACCCTGCGTGCACAGCTCCCGCGTGCACAGCTCCGTGGCCCTCCCAATCGAGCAGGAGCGCCGAGACAGAGGCGCCGGGGGAGTTGGAATTCGTCAGCCCGGTCGTTGGCCTCTTTTGCTCGCTTTCTCCCAAGGACCCCCACGCGCACGCGCTCAACGTTCAACCCCGTCCTTACGTACCCCGCTCAGATCTGAAACGGATACACAACCTGACATATGTCGCCCAGATCGCTCGTTTCCCAGCCTACCCATTATTTTATCCCTTGACCTCTTCGCGATCGGGTTCTCTCCGCAACATGCCCAAACGCTCCCTAGCGTCCTCCGCGTCACCAGCCCGCAACAGCAAGAAGGCAAAGGCATCATCCGGGGCCAGCCAATCTAGACTCGAATCTTTCTTCGGTACCCCCAAATATCGCTCCCCCAGCGCAGACACTCTCTCGCAAACCACCGGCGCAGGAGCCGCTGGCTCCAAGTCGCCGGCACAGAATCGCAGTCTCGAGAAAGGAAAGAAGGCAGATCGTCCTTTGACGGACGAAGAGCTGGCCTGGTCCCTTGCTTCTGCCGACGGCCTTGACCTGGAGACGCTGAGGAAGCTGGAGTCTGACAGGAGCAGCGACATTCATCTATCAGGAGCTACTAACAGCGAGAGCACAAACCCTGAGGTTATCGACGTCGATGCGCTTGGCGAGACAGCTTTGCAAAACACCACTGGGTTTTTCTTCCATGCGACGCCCGCTGAGTTCGCTCCACCTGGGGTGGTTTCGTCCCCATCTAGCCGTAAACCTCGTCCGTCGGTCACGCAGCGAACCATCGGGAATGCGAATCCTTTGAAGTATCCTACTTACAGCCCCCTCGACGTTGATCCCCCATCGTACAATGTCGCCTGCGAGGTTTGGGACGCCAACGCACCCGTCCCATACTCTTTTCTAGCACACACCCTCGCGACGCTTTCTGGAACCCGTTCCAGGATAGCAAAATTGGACACGCTGACAAACGCGTTGCGGTCCATTTCCAGACAGCATCCTCCTTCTCTTCTTCCCGCACTATACTTACTCTCCAATTCACTCTCGCCGCCTTATTCGCTCATAGAATTGGGCTTGGGCCCGTCTATCATCTCCAAGGCTATCCAGCATGTATCCGGCCTAAGTTCCGCTGCGCTGAAACGCCTGTACAATGCAACCGGCGATCCAGGTGAGCCTGAGATCGTTGCCAAACCCTCGCCTTTGCTGACTCAGTCGTCGTGCAGGGGACGTAGCGTTCGAAGCTAAATCGAACGTCAGAACCCTCGTACCGCACCCTCCCCTTCTCGTCACCGGGGTCTATGCTTCGCTGCTCAAGATTGCCAACGCCAGGGGGCCAGGCGCCGCTAAGACGAAGCAGGCAGTTGTTGAGAAGCTTCTGGTCTCCGCCCAGGGCGAGGAGACGCGCTTCCTCGTGCGCACCCTGTGCCAGAACCTCCGCGTAGGAGCCGTCAGGACTTCTCTCTCCGCACTCGGGAGGGCGATGGTCCTCAGCCCGCCGCAGACCCTTTCCGCCCCAATCGCAAACTCATCGCCGTTCCGCGTCAGTGCAGAGCTGCTCGCGGAGGTCAAGCCGCTGAACGGGCAGAAGAAGAAGGTTGCCGACGAAGCCCGCGACACGCTGAGCGAGGTATACTTCCGGGCAGAGAGTCTGATAAAGCGGGTGTACGTCCAGCATCCTAACTACGATCACATCGTCGAGGCGCTGCTGTCCGTCGGCCTTGACGGGCTCGCCGCGCAGCTCCCGTTGACCGTCGGTGAGTCGCGCTGTTGTGATCTTGTGGTCAGATACGATCGCCCGTGTCTGACTTCTCATACCCGGGTATGTCGCGCAGGGGTCCCGTTGCTCCCTACCTTAGGCTCTCCGACACGCTCGCTGGACGAGATCTACGACCGCCTTGGGCTGCTGCCGTTTACGGCAGAATTCAAGTACGATGGCCAGCGCGCGCAAATTCACGCCTCCAGGAACGAGAACAATAAGGCGTTTGTTAAAATCTTCTCGCGGCATCTCGAGGACATGACCGAAAAGGTAGGCGCGAGGGATCCTTAATTTTTCAACCGCCGGAAAATAATAATATTGATATGCTCTGTCTATATTCAGTATCCAGACGTCGTCTCATTAGTAGAGACGCTTTTCCAGACTTCGCCGCAGACTGAGTCTTTCATCATGGACGCAGAGGTTGTGGCAATCGACCCTACGACAGGCGCCCTGAAGACATTCCAGGAGTTATCTAACCGCGCCCGCAAAGATGTCAAGCTCGATGAAGTGAAAGTGTCCGTCTGCGTATTTGCGTTTGACCTCATGTGTCTTGATGGTCAGGTGGGTTGTCGGCGACTCGGCGATTACCGATGTATCTTTCCTCTGACGCAGGTTTTGTGGGCGACAATAGATCCTCCTTGAAAGACCATTCCGCGAGCGCAGGACCCTACTTCGAACACGTTTCCCACCCTACATGCCACAGCAGAGGGACGCGGCACGGTTCGATCACGTGAAGAGCGTTGAGAGCGAAGAAGGCCGGGATGCCGTTGAGGAATTCTGGCAGACAGCTGTGAATAGCTCCAGTGAGGGTCTCATGGTGAAAGTTCGTGCCCGCTCTGCCTATTCGTATTCCCGCCGCTGATGGCCGGGTCGCCCATCGCAGCTTCTCGACAGTGGCGAGGTTTTGGAAGAACCTAACCAGAAGAAAGACAAACCACGGCGCAAGCCCTTACCTGCCACATACGAACCTGGTACGTCTGATATCCGGACCGCTCTGCACAGTTCGGAGCTCGCGCTTCCCGATGCACTTTGACGCGTTATTCATTCATTGTCAGACAAACGGACATCGGCGTGGCTGAAGCTCAAGAAGGATTATGTTATAGGCCTGGGGGACAGCCTCGATCTGGTTCCCATTGGTGCGTGGCATGGCAACGGACGGAAAGCCCAATGGTGGAGTCCGATCCTGCTTGCTATATGGGATCCCGACGCGGAGAAGCTCGTTGCGGTGTGCAAATGCATGTCAGGTAAGTTTCAACGGCCGCCGGCTGATTCCGTAGACTAGCGTCGGCATGGGGCGATTGACAGGCCGTACTAGGTTTTTCCGATGTGTTTTACAAGGTGCGAGAAGACAGAGACGCAAAGGACGCGTAGACGGGTGCCCTCGTCGCCATCCTCTGGCACGGTCGCTGACCGCAGAATTTCAGAGCCTGCATGAGCCATACCCCGAGAACTCTGACACCTGCTCGCCGCAAGCGATGTGGCAGCCAGAATGCGATACAGGAGGTGAATTCGGGCCCCCTTGTCTCCGAGCGCTCTGTGCTCACGTCGGCGGCCACGGTGCGCTAGGCCTCAAGCCAGAAGTGTACTTCAAGCCGCAAGAGGTGTGGGAAATACGGGGAGCCGAGTAAGCTAATCTCAGTGTTCTAGGCCGTGGGTTTTCACTAATCAGCCCACAGTGTCACGATCAGCCCTGTTTCCGTGGCAGCTTTGGGGCTCGTGTCCCCGACGAGAGGGCTGAGCCTTCGATTTCCGCGCTTCATGTCGGTACGTGGGGACAAGGGCGTCGAGCAAGCCAGCACACCGGACTTCCTTGCAGGGATGTACCGGACGCAACAAGCCGCTGGCAAGGACCAGACAGGTGCGGACGAGGGAGAGCTTGTGGACGTCACGTTTGGGGACGGAGATGAGGAGAAAGAGGGTAGAGATTCAGAGGGGGATTGGTAGATTGGCGGTAGGCATTGTGGCGTAGTTTTCATTTCGGCGAGCGCGTTCCGCGGACATGGCGGGAGGCTGCGACGTCAGTGGCGTAACATACCAGACGAGCGTTCGTACTTTCCTTTTCGAGACCTGCACACGAAGCGGTCTCGCGGGCCGGTTGATAGGTCGGGTTCTGGGCTATCTTATCTGATAAAAGCGTGGTTCGTCGCCGGAGCCGTCCTCGTTGGCTCTTGCTTCCTGCCGCGGCTACCTTGAACCTTCTCAGGCTCGCCATGAAGCTGTCCCTGCGTTCGAGCTCGCCGTTCCTCCTCGGTGCACTGGCGGGTGTGCACGCGATAGAGTCAGTAGAGGAAGCAGGTTAGTGCACTTCGCAATCCCCGATCGGGCTTCCACTAATTGCGACTGTCCTTGCTTTGTTCGCGCTCCTACCAGCTTCATTCGCCCGGCAACTGGTTGACGGTGCCGCCATAGCCAATATGGCGACAACATATCCAGCGGATCATGCGACACTTGCAGGTACGACCGTCACACCGCTTTGATCGCCAGGTTCAAGTTACGACTGGCCCACCCCTGTAGGAGAACCGTTCTCCCTGCAAGAATATTACGCCAGGCACGTCCTCCGCCTTCATTTATGGCCGGCTGCACAGCTTTCCGCCTCCCGTTGACCTGTCTCCGATCGTCTCAGCTGCCACGTGAACGGATCGCTCACCCTCCTGTTCCTGCCCATCTCTCGCCACAGCCAGAATATTCTACTATCGCCCACCCACGCCGCGTCGATCTCCATCTGGAGCGATCCCCCTGCTGCGAGCCGGAAGAGGGTGGCCCTGATAGGGAATGTGACCCTCTTCCCCGTCCTGGAAGACACTCCAGAGCTGCCCGCCATCCAGGCCTGTTACATTGCCCAACATCCCGACGCTCGTTGGTGGCTTCCTGGTCCGAGAGAACCTCACATTGTCAGTCGCCCCTTCACACCGATCGTCTGTTTGTCGGTTAACTGAGATCCTTGCACCACTGACCGCGAATTAATCCACACAGGCATATTGGGCTCGTTTTGACCCCCACGTATGTCATGCATGTCACATTCACTTCTAGCACTAACCAAGGCTTTCTTACCCACGTCCTTTCCAGTCGGTCTATTACGTAGGCGGCTTCGGGAGCGAACACTTCATCGGGTACATTCCCCTCAATCT